>CM028136.1:751281666-752500000 GCA_016271365.2 Neoceratodus forsteri
AAGAAAATGGATGAGTATAGGACCACCTATAGGAGTGCACAGGCCAAGGAAAGGCAGGCCACTCCTCAAAGGCAGCCTTCCAGGGGCAGGGGCAGGCCTTTTCATAGGCCTTTTTACCAAGCCCAGGCCTCCTCTTCAGCTTATGCCCAGAGGGGGTTCTTTAGAGGGAGAGGCAGACGGGGTACAAGCAGACCTGCTTCCACCCCTCAGCCTAAAGCCCCTGTCAAGCAGGCACCCTGATGGGGTGGCCAGGGCCGATTCTCCACTACCTGTAGGGGGCAGGCTGGCTTACTTTGTCCCGGACTAGAAGTCTCTAACATCAGACAAGTGGGTCCTGGTAGTAGTAAGCCAGGGACTGGTTCTCAGTTTCAAAAAATTTCCAAAGATGAGAACCAGATCCTTTCCACCTGCAAATCCTTCAGAGGCACTTGCCCTAGAGGCAGAAGTCTCTACCCTCCTGACTCTCAGAGCCATGGAAAGGGTTCCTCCCCTATACCAGGGCAAAGGATTGTACTCCAGGTACTTCCTTACCCCAAAAAAGACAGGAGAATGGTGGCCCATCCTGGATCTCAGATACCTAAACAAGCACCTTTTAAAACCAAAATTCAAAATGGTGACTGGGAATTATTTTACCCTCTCTAAGGCCAGGGGACTGGCTAGCGTCCCTGGACCTCAAGGATGCCTACTTCCATATTCTCATCAGAAGCTCCCATCGAAAGTACCTCAGGTTCGAGCTGCCCTTAGGCCATTGCCAGTTCAGAGCAATGCCCTTTGGCCTCACCTCTGCTGCAAGGGTATTCACAAAATGCCTGGCAGTAGCAGTTGCTTACCTAAGAAGGCAAAAAATTGCCATCTTTCCTTACCTGGACGACTGGCTCATAGTAGGCCAGTCTCCAGACCAAGTCAAGTTACATCTTCAGATAACTCAGCAATTGCTTACCTCTCTAGGTTTCCTTCTGAATCTTCCAAAACAGTTCTTGAGCCTGTCCAGCTTCTCACCTTCATAGGCGCAGAACTGAACACAGAGGAAGCCAGAGCCTTCCTTCCTTTGGACAGGGCAAGGACCCTGGTCTCTCTGGCCTCCTCATTCACCCTGCAGGTCTCTCGACCAGCAAGACATTTTCTGCAGCTCCTGGGACACATGGCTACTTCTACAGCAGTAGTGTAAGGAGCCAGATTTCAGATGAGGGACATTCAGTTCCATTTGAGAGCCTTTTGGTCTCAAAGAAAGGACCCTCTAACCAAGTTGATCCCAGTAACTCGAACCCTGATCCAAGCCCTACAGTGGTGGCAGGATCAGAACAACCTGAGACAAGGGGTCCCCTTTGTCACTCAGTCTCACTCTTTAATCCTTACTACAGATGCATCCCTCTTGGGGTGGGGAGCTCACATGGGTGACCTCACTACCCAGGGACTGTGGTCCCCTCAGGTATCTCTGCTCCACATCAACCTGTTGGAGCTCAGAGCAGTTTTTCTTGCACTTCAAGCTTTTTCCAAATCTGTTCAAAACAAAGTGGTACAGGTCAGAGCAGACAACACAACTACAATGTGGTACATCAACAAGCAAGGAGGCAATCGGTATACGGCCTTGTGCACCGAAGCAATGAAGTTGTGGTCTCTGGCTTACTCCCTGAACACCTCCCTTACGGCAGTTCACCTCCCAGGCAAGGACAATGTCCTGGCAGATGCTCTCAGCAGGATTTCCCAGGGCCATCATGAATGGTCACTGGATCCCCTGGTCCTGGAGGTAATATATGCCAGATGGGGCACCCCGCAGATAGATCTTTTTGCAGCCCCAGACAATCACCAACTTCCCCTTTTTTGCTGCAGGCCCCAGTGTTGGGCCTGCCTCTGGACTTTTAGTTCTCAGTTGGGAAGGGAAGTTCTCTATGCTTTTCCCCTTACCTCTCCCATTCAAAGTGTTAGTCAAAATCAGATCTCAATCCTGCAAAGTGATTCTGATTGCTCCAGATTGGGCCAGACAACCCTGGTATCCACTCCTACTGTCCTTAGCAGTCCATCTCCCCTGTGTCTTCCCAGGAATCACAATCTGTTAACCTGTGCTCAGGAAGGTTTGGTACCTGAACCTCAAATCTCTCAATCTCAAGGCCTGGCTCTTGAAGAGTTAGAGTTTGCTGATCTACACCTTTCCCAAGGTGTAATGGATATATTGAAGGCTTCTAGGAAGCCTTCCACCAGGGCTATTTACAATTCCAAATGGAAGAGATTTTCCATATGGTGCTCTGGGAAGCATATTTCCCCAGAATCTGCTGATTTGCCCACAGTCCTGGATTATATGGTCCATTTAAACACTTTGGGGCTGAGACCAGCTACCCTAAAGGTGCATTTGGCAGCTGTGTCTGCTTTTATTTCAGCAGGTAAACCCTCTTCTCTTTCAGCTCATCCTTTATTCTCTGAGTTTTTTAAGGGATTGCTTCTCACCAACCCTCCATTCAGGGCCCCTGCCCCTGCCTGGGATCTTAATGTTTGCATTGCTCAGCTTATGCAACCTCTCTTTGAGCCCTTGTCTTCAGCAGAGCTTAAGTATTTGACTTGGAAGACTGTGTTTCAAACAACATGAAGTCTTGCTATACTATGACAGATGCAGTTTGTCCCACCATTAGAACTGCTCCGGAGGTGAAAGAGTTAACTTCCATGCAGAGCATGGAACTTAGAGAGCGAGCTCGGTTAGAGAAGCTCTGTTAGGGTGGTTTCAAACCGAAACCGTCAGATTCTTTACTCTGTCTCACTGAACAGTCGCTCCGGAGAGTCCTCCTGCTGCTCGGTTCATTTCCTCGGTTTAAAGCGTCTTTTCTCTGTTAAATTTAACCGCGATATTTTTTATTTTAACCGCAAACCGATCGGTTCAAGCTCTGTCTATGGTATTGTAAGTAATAGATAGGTTTTCTGTGTGGAACTTGTAAATGTTTATCGGTTCGGTTTGAACCGATTGAATTGTATTTAAACTTGGTTTTGAAGCCTTTTAAGGCTTGTTGGGTCGGATTCGGTTCTTATCGGTTCTAAAAGCAGATTTCATTACGTTTTCCACGACTCCATGACACGTTTGAGAACCGATAGGGTGTCTTGCCTGGCACTGCCATCAAAAGGGCAAGTTTTGGTTAGGCTGGCATTATGTCTGAGAAACCCAAAAGAAAAACCGGGCCACTGGGTTTCAACACTGTAGTGTCTGTGGGAAGCCTTTGCCAAGGCTGACCCACACACCACATTGTTTATTGTCTGGGGTTTGACCACCTCAGTGCAGACTGCCAGATTTGCAAGAATTTCCCTGCAGCCATCCTAGATAAGAGAGTTGGCAGGCTCAGGGAACGAGAGGCCAAAAAGTCTGCTGACCCGGATGGCTAGCCCAGTTCGGTGCCAGCCGAACCGGAGGGAGTGCCCTCTGACCAGGACCAAACTTCCTCGGGCAAACGTAAAGCTGACTCTGAGGAGCCAGTTCCAGCAAAGACAACTAGAAAGTCAGCAGGTGTGGAGGCCAAATTTCCTTCTCCAACTGCTGCAGAGATAGCCAGGGCAATACAGATTGTCCAGTCACTGTCCCCGGTTCCCTCCGAACCGCCACTATCTGGCAAAAGGTCGGTTCGGCCGGTTCCACCGGTTCAAGAATATGATATAGAAGAGTTTTATGAACCAGAGGAGGGGGAGGATGATTATGATCAGTGTGAATGTGACTTTGAAAGTCTGGATGTGCCCGTTGACCGGACATCTCCCCAGACAGACCTTTAGGGTGAATCTCCCCTAGGCTTGCTGAACTCTTCTCATTTTTTGTTTTATAAAAAGTTGTTGAGACCCTCCAGCTTCCTTTAGAGGAGGCTTTGGATGAGCAAGAGGAGCCTGACTATGTAGAGATGATGGATATCCAGAGTCCAGAGATTGTCCATCCCTTACATAAATCTTTTAGGAAACAAACAATAAAAATTTTAAAGCTCCTAATTCTGTGCCTCCTGTAGATAAAAAGATGGACAGGAGGTACACTTTGTCAGGTCCTGATACAGATTTTCTTTCACAGCAATGCAGTCATGTTGGGATAGTTCAGGCTGCAGCCTGTGATAAAGCTAATATTCCCTGGCTCACATCCTCCTGACAAGGACCCAGGAAGATTGACGCCATGGCCCAAAAACAATACATGGCAGCATCTTTGGGACTCAGACAAGCAAACTATATGGCTTGTGTTGCGATACCAGAAATCTAGATGGGATACTGTCTGGCCTTAGCCAAACAGGTCCCTGGCCAGCTTGCAAAGAGCTGGAGCAGGTGGCTCTTGATGGTATTGCGGCATCTAAGGTGCAATTCCATGCTGCAGTGGATTCTAATGATGTATCCTCTAGAGTCATGGCTACATCTGTGGCTTTTCGTAGATTGGCCTGGCTCAGGTGTACTACTTTGTCACAGGATACCCAGTCTAAGGCTATGGATTTTCCTGCGGTAGGAAATTCTCTGTTTGGGGAGCAGACAGAGAATTATATGAAGAAATGGATGAATATAGAACCACTTACAGGGTGCACAAGCCAAGGAACGGCAAGCCACTCTCAGAGGCAGCCCCTAGGGGTAGGGCAGGCCTTTTCACAGGCCTTTTACCAGACCCAGGCCTCCTCTTCAGCCTATGCTCAGAGGGGTTCTTCAGAGGAGAGGCAGACAGGGTACAGCAGGCCTGCTCCACCCCTCAGCCTAAAGCCCCTGCCAAACAGGCACCCTGATGGGATGCCCAGGGTGGCTCTCCATTACCTGTGGGGCAGGCTGGCTTACTAGGTCCAGGACTGGGAGTCTTTAACATCAGACAAGTGGGTCCTGGAAGTAGTGAGCCAGGGTCTAGTTCTCAGCTTCAAAAATTTCCAAGATGAGAGCCAGATCTTTCCACCTGCAAACCCTTTAGAGACTCTTGCTTTGAAACAGAAGTCTCAACCTCCTGGCTCTCAGAGCTCTAGAAAGGGTTTCTCTCCCACACCAGGGCAAGGGTCTGTACTCCAGGTACTTCCTCCCCCAAAAAGACAGGAGAGTGGCGCCTATCCTGGATCTAAGATATCTGAACAAGCACCTTTTAAAACCAAAATTCAAAATGGTGACTCTGGGAATGATTTTACCCTCCCTAAGGCCAGGGACTGGCTAGCTTCCCTGGACCTCAAGGATGCTTACTTCCATGTTCTTATCAAGCTCCATCGAAAGTACCTCAGATTCGAACTGCCCTCAGGCCATTATCAGTTCAGACAATGCCCTTGGCCTTACCTCTGCCCCAAGGGTATTCACAAAATGTCTGGCAGTAGCAGTTGCTCATCTAAGAAGGCAAAAGATTGCCATTTTCCCTACCTGGACGACTGGCTCATTGTGGGTCAGTCTCCAGACCAGGTCAAATCACACCTGCTAGTTACCCAACAGCTGCTTACTCTCTGGGCTTTCTTCTCAATCTTCCAAAGTCAGTTTTGGAACCTGTCCAGGTACTCACATTTATAGGCGTATAACTGGACACAAAAGCAGGCCAGAGCCTTCCTTCCCTGGAAAGGGTAAGGACCTTGGTGGCCCTGGCCTCGTCCTTCACTCTGCAGGTCTCTCGACCAGCAAGGCATTTCCTGCAGCTCCTAGGACACATGGCTGCTTCCACAGCTGTAGTGCAAGGAGAAAGATTTCAGATGAGGGACATTCAGTTCCATTTGAGAGCTTTCTGGTCTCAAAGAAGAGATCCCTATCCAAGTTAATCCCAGTGACTCGAACCCTGATCCAGGCCCTTCAGTGGTGGCAGGATCAGAACAATCTGAGAGAAGGGGTGCCTTTCATCCCTCTGTCCCACTCCTTGACCCTAACTACAGATGCGTCCCTCTTGGGATGGGGAGCTCACATGGGCGACCTCTCCACCCAGGGGTTATGGTCCCCTCGGGAATCTCTGCTCCACATCAATCTTTTGGAACTCAGAGCTGTTTTTCTAGCACTTCAGGTTTTTCTGCATCTGTTCCAGAACAAGGTGGTACAGGTCAGAACAGACAACACCACTACAATGTGGTACATCATAAACAAGGGCACTCGGTCTTCGGCCTTGTGCACCGGTGATGAAGTTGTGGTCTCTGGCTTATTCCCTGAACACTTCCCTCAGCAGTTCACCTCCCAGGCAAGGACAATGTCCTGGCAGATGCTCTCAGCAGGATTTCCCAGGGCCATCACGAATGGTCACTGGATTCCCTAGTACTGGGATAGTTTTTGCCAGATGGGGCACTCCTCAGATAGATCTTTTTGCAGCCCCAGACAATCATCAACTTCCACTTTTTTGTTGCAGGCCCCCAGTGTTGGGCTCAGTCCCCCTGGATGCCTTTCTCCTCGATTGGGAAGGGAAGTTCCTCTATGCCTTTCCCCCCTTCCCTCTCCTGTTCAAGGTACTAGTCAAAATCAGGTCTCAGCCCTGCAAGATTATCCTGATTGCTCCAGACTGGGCCAGGCAGCCCTGGTACCCACTCCTTCTGTCCTTAGCAGTCCATCTTCCCCTGTGTCTCCCCAGGAACCACAATCTGTTAACCTGTGCTCAGGGGAGAGTTTGGTATCCGAATCTCAAATCCCTCAACCTCAAGGCCTGGCTCTTGAGCAGTTAGAGTTTGCTGATCTGCAACTTTCTCAAAGTGTTCTCGAAATCTTGAAAGCTGCTAGGAAGCCTTCCACCAGGGCTACCTATAACTCCAAATGGAAAAGGTTTTCCATATGGTGTTCTGGGAAGCATATTTCCCCGGAATCTGCTGAGTTACCCACTGTATTGGATTATATGGTCCATCTTAATTCTCTAGGACTGAGACCAGCTACCCTGAAAGTGCATTTGGCAGCTGTCTCTGCTTTCATTTCAACAGGGAAGCCCTCTTCTCTTTCTGCTCACCCTGTATTTTCCAAGTTTTTTAAGGGATTGCTTCATACCAATCCTCCATTCAGGGACCCTGCCCCTGCTTGGGATCTTAATGTTTGCATTGCTCAGCTGATGCAACCCCCCTTTGAGCCTCTGTCTTCGGCAGAGCTTAAGTATTTGACTTGGAAAACTGTATTTCTAGTAGCCATCACTTCTGCCAGGCGCATAAATGAGTTACAGGCTTTATCAGTGGAGACTGACTTTATTTCCTTTCACAGGGATAAGGTAATCCTCAGGACTAACAGGAAGTTTTTGCCTAAGGTGGTTTCGGATTTCCACCTTAACCAATCTGTTTCACTTCCAGTGTTCTTCACTGACCATTCCTCCTCTGGTGAGAGGAGGCTGCACAACTAGATGTTAAGAGGGCCCTAAGTTACTACATAGAGCGTACCAAGGGTCACAGGTTTGACTCCCTCCAACTATTTCTCACTTATGGTGAGGTTGGGAAGGAGACCTGCCACTAAGAGATCCATTGCCAGGTGGATCTCTTGTATCCAATTTTGCTATCAAAAACTGGGTAGGTTCCCCTCAGGCCTGAGGGCTCACTCTACCAAGTACAGCTGCATCTCTAGCTGCTGCTGCTAGAGACATCCCTATCTTGGAGATATGTCAAGCAGCTACTTGGAAAACAGTACACACTTTCACCAAGCATTACTCCCTGGATATCCAGGCCAGAAGGGATGCTCGGTTTGGCACAGCCGTGCTTCAGAGCCTATTCCCTAAGTAGGTTCTGTCCCTCCTCCATGGAGGTACTGCTGTGTAGTCTGCATCTGTCATGATATAGCAAGACTTCATGTTGTTTGAAGAAAAAATTACTCACCTTAGTAATGTTGTTTCTTCTAATGGAGTCTTGCTATAGTATGACCTCCCCCCCTAGCCTGCCCCTCTCAGAACTTCTACTTCGGGTATGGGGTGGGCAGTCCACTGTTGTCACTTATTGATGCCCCCTTTTATGTTTGGGTGTTGTGTTTTATGTAGTTATTTTATCTTATTTTTCTGGTCCCCTGACTTGAGTCTTGATGTTGGGGCCAGGAAAATGTGTGAATATTTTAGTAGCCAGTTGGCTAGTGTAGGTTACAGCTTCCACACAGACCCTTAGTGAGTTTTGCTCATAAAGATCTGATGGTTTCAGTTTGAAACCACCCTAACAGAGCTTCTCTAACCGAGCTCGCGCTCTAAGTTCCATGCTCTGCATGGAAGTTAACTCTTTCGCCTCCAGAGCAGTTCTAATGGTGGGACAAACTGCATCTGTCATAATATAGCAAGACTCCATTAGAAGAAACAACATTACTAAGGTGAGTAATTTTTTCTTCTGGTAGCCATCACTTCTGCCAGACGCATAAGCGAATTGCAAGCTTTGCCAGTGGAGCCTGATTTTATCTCCTTTCATAGAGATAAAGTGGTCCTCAGGACTAACAGAAAGTTCTTGCCTAAGGTGGCTTCAGATTTCCTCCTTAATCAATCTATTTCTCTTCCAGTGTACTTCACTGACCATTCCTCCTCTGGCGAGAGGAGGCTGCACAGCTTAGATGTGAAGAGAGCCCTTAGTTACTACATTGAGCGTACCAAGGGTCACAGGTTTGACTCCCTCCAACTGTTCCTCACTTATGGTGAGGTTGGTAAAGGGAAACCTGCCACTAAAAGATCCATTGCCAGGTGGATTGTCTCTTGTATCCAATTCTGTTATGAAAAGCTGGGTAAGGTTCCTCCCTCAGGCCTGAGGGCTCACTCTACCAGAGGTACAGCTGCTTCCCTGGCTGCTGCCAGGGACATCCCCATTCTAGAGATTTGTCAAACAGCTACCTGGAAAACAGTTCACACTTTTACCAGGCATTACTCTCTGGACACCCAGGCTAGGAGTGATGCTCGGTTTGGCACAGCTGTGCTTCAGAGCCTATATCCTAAGTAGGTTATGTCCCCCATGGAGGTACTGCTGTGTAGTCTGCATCCTCCACTGGGATATGTATATACTGTAAATATTAGCTCAACTATCCTATAACCCACTTTATCATGTGAATTTTACTGTACATCACTGTGTTTATAAATGTTTTTTTCCCTTGTATGTATAACTGTTTTATATAAGTGTATGATGTATCTGTTGTGTATCAGTTGTTGAACCTTGACCTTATCAGGTCCATCTTGTAAATTAGCCTTGCTCAATGCTGCTCGCCTGAATAAATAAAGATTTAATGATGAGTCATAACATAGCAAGACTTCATGTTGTTTGAAGAAAAAATTACTCACCTTAGTAATGTTGTTTCTTCTAATGGAGTCTTGCTATATTATGACCCCCCCCCCGCCTGCCCCTCTCAGAACCTCTGTTTTTGGGATGTGGGTGGGCAGTGCAGTGTTGGCACCTAGTAGATGCCCACCTTGTTTTTTCATCCCTCCCTTTTTTGGGGTGACTGGGTGTTGGGTTTTCATTTTTTGGGTCTCCTGACTTGAGTCTTTGTTTTGGGACCAAAAAATGTGTTCTTATATTTAGTAGCCAGTTGGCTAGTGTAGGTTTACAGCTTCCACACAGGACCTTAGTGAGTTTAGCTCGTAAAGATCTGACAGTTTGAGTTTGAAGAACAACAGACAGAGTTTTCAACCGAGCTCGAGTTCAGCGCTTCATGCCTGGCATGGAAAGTTAACTCTTTCACCTCCGGAGCAGTTCAAGGTAGGGACTCACTGCATATGTCATAATATAGCAAGACTCCATTAGAAGAAACAACATTACTAAGGTGAGTAATTTTTTCTTTTCGTTGTTGGATTTAGTATGCAATAGCACTATGTTATAAAATACCTTGATGTATATACCTTATGTTTATGAAACTTGTAAATGTTGAAAATACCTTGGCACTAGGTGTTTTTGATGAAGATAAAAACTACTAGGTGACTGTATTATAGAAATTAAGTTGGTTGTGTTAAATGCATGTAAATTGGTACCATGCATTACTGCTGTAAATTGAGCCAATCTGAAATGTCCTAGTGATTTGCATATATCCAATGATGCTTTGCATTATGGAAATATGTGTGATGTTGTGTTTCTTTGAAATTTGGCTTATTGCCAGTGCCCTTTGGGGTAACCCTTGTTTCAGTGCTTCTGCACTGAGGTTCTTTATCTGTAGCTTGTTTTTTTTTTTTTTTTTTTTTTTTGAGCCCCCACCACCCAAGCAAACAAGGCAACCATAGTGATGAAGGGTTTTCACTGTAAAGTTTATATCAGTAGATTAGTGAATCTGTAGGTGCTGGCAAGTGTAGAGGAAGGACATTCATAGTCTGTTGATGCAAACTGATATATTGAAGAGGAATATGCCATTGCTGAAGGTTATCTGCTGGCTTTTGACTAAACATCACACACAGATTGTGTGTTGAAATTGAAGTTCGGTGTCTGGTCCATATGTTATCCCACAACCCCTCCACAGTCTGCGTCCTTGTCACCAGAAATAATAAAAAAGACTGAGGGAGTTCCCAGTGACGGTGGAAAGCTCGCATCAGAAGGGTCCATCTTCTCATGTTCAGCAGCAGCACCTTCAAATACTGTAAAGGGCAACAAGAAAAAAGATAAAGCTGCTCAGCCATCTGAAAGGCATGGTAAACAATGGATCCAGATACCAGAGTGTCCAAAATGGGGAACCCTGAATCCATTGATGGCAAAAATAAAAAT
This sequence comes from Neoceratodus forsteri, assembly GCA_016271365.2. Taxonomy (NCBI): domain Eukaryota; kingdom Metazoa; phylum Chordata; order Ceratodontiformes; family Ceratodontidae; genus Neoceratodus; species Neoceratodus forsteri. Next base: position 751,292,211 of record CM028136.1, read on the forward strand.
GAAAGAGCCTCTGTGGAGATACTGGAAATGGTGCCTGCTAAAAAGAAAAAAAAATGTCACTGCCACTCCTCCTGAATGGAGAAAGGAGTAGGCAGTTGACAGACAAAATGCCCTCTTCTGAGGACATGTCAAAGATGTGGCAATTTTTCCAGGCTAAGGGAAATGTTAGTAATGTGGCAACCACCTCCCTCTCCAGGCTTAGGCTCCAACTTATCTACCTGCAGAGGAGGAGGAAGATGAGTACTATGCACAAGAGGAGGAAGATGACCTCATGGAATCAGAGGGTGCACCTGAGCAAGACTTTACTCTCTCCTCTAAGGCATAATGAAGACTATGCTTCTTTTTTTCTCATAGGTCTGACAAATGCTTGACACTCTCAACATCCCCTCAAGAAACTGAGGAGGATGAAGAAGATGCCGAGTGTATGGATCTGATGGGAACAGCACCTGCAAGGCAGTTACTGCTCCCCATATATTTAAATCACTTAAGAAGGCCATATGAAAAATCATGTCTGCACCTACTTCAGCTGTAGCCATTGATAAGAAAATTGAAAGAAAATATCAGGTGGTCAGACAAGGGGTGTAATACCTATATACCCACCCTGATCATCAAGGTGTAGTCCAGGCTGCTATTTGCAAGAGAGCAAAAGTCACTCTGTCTACACAGCCCCCTGTAAAGGACTCCCGGTAAATTGGATGTTAGGCACCAAAAGATCTATACTTTAGCTTCCTTACCCTTTAGACCGCCGGGTTATTTAGCACATATAGCACAGTACCAGAAGGCATAGTGGGACACAGTTCTGGCACTTGTTGATAAAGCAGACAGTGAGATAGCACAGGACTTGATTGCAACAGCAAAATCAGCCCTAGATGCCACCAGGTACCCTTTCTGCACTGCAGTGGACACCAATGACACTGCAGCTAGAATTTTATCTCATGCAGTGTCCTTAAGAAGATTTTTCTGGTCAAAACCTACCACCATTTCCCAGGATACCCAAACCAAAGCTATGGATTTCTTCTATGTAGGAAATCCACATTTCTAGGGACATGGATATGTTGTTCATCCACACTTATTGGCAGGTTCCTTGCCGCTTTAAATCTTGCCTGAAGGTCTTCAAGCTGGCTCCTCCCACCCACCTGGGTGGTAAAACTCTCGGCTCCGCCCCATGATGCCAGATCTTCCTTACCGCTTGGAAGCTCAGGTTCTCTCCTTAACGCTCTGCATTTTCGGCTGGTTCCTGCAAATTTCGGTCTTCGAAATCATTTTGGAAGTTTTCTGAAACTTCGATCTTTTCTTCTCCGCTGTGGCGATGGCCCATTCGTTTTCCGGCTCCAGGAGGCGCCCGGTTATTTCCTCCAGGAGAGACCCGTCACTCATCGTTTACTCGCGTTGGCTTGGATCACAATCCTCAACTTTGCGAATTTTGTTGTGCCCTTTCGGCCAGCTCTCTGGAGGTTCGAGCGGCCCGTTCGGGGTCCGGGCAACCAGTAGTTTTTCCCGCCTCGGAAAATTCCTCGAAGACTCTTCGGGCAGTGTCCGCATCGGCTGTCTCGGCTGATCAGCTCGATCTTCTTCCTCCAGGGAGGGGGCGGCTGCCCTCCCTCTTCCTCGGTTGCGGCACTTATCCTGCTCTCCTTGAGTTCTCCTCATACTGCTTCCTTCAAGGAGCTTCGTCACTCCCTTTCCTCGAAGGGAGAGGGACCTTTGGGACCTGCCTCTCGGCCCAGGTCAGGAGTCGTGAGGTAAGTCCTTCGTCGGCACCGGAGGGAGTGGGAGAGTTCCCCTCCCTGCCGGGCCGACGTCGACCCGTCGAGGATGCGGCTCGCCACTAGCCTCACTGTACCCCATCAGGTCAGCCAGCCAGGACTCCCGTCGGCGTTGTTGAGTCTCTCAGCCGTCATCTGGGCTGTCTTCTGCTGGTGCCGCCATCCCTTGCCGGATTCCCGGCGGAGGCTGAGGTTCTGCCTGTACCTTCGGGTCGACAGTCCTCGGCCCTTTCTTCCGAGCTGAAGGGGGAGTGGGCACGCCCCGCTCCTTCCCAGGCCCGCCCTCGGTTCCCCCGAGGATTCAGGTCTCGGTCCTCCTCTCGGTCTAGCCGCTCACGCCGACCTCGGCTTTCTCGGTCAGGGCACCGAGTCAAGTGGCTTTGCCGTTCTTCCTCGTCACCCTCCTCGGATGAGGAGTGGCTTCGATGCTGTTGGCGTCAACGTTACGAGGAGTTTATGTAGCAGCAACTGTTGTTATCCGGGAATCAGCTGACCTGATCTATCTTTCACTGGCTAGTAAGCAGCCGCCCACCGGTTGGCCGACGCAGCCGCTCGAAGCAGTCGAGGTGCCCTCTCCGGGGCCGGTTGCTCGTCCGATCCCTGCTGCCCCACCGTCCTCCGTGGAACCCAGGCCGGGCAATGACCTGTCCCGCAGGTTATCTGTTCCCCTCACTCCCGCCCACCCTCGGCAGACGAAGAGTGACTCGGGCCTGCGGCAGCTTTTTGCAGACCCCTTGGAGCCCCAAATCGGCTCCTCTATGTTTCCTAGCAGGGAGGACCCATGGTCTTCCCCGGAACATTCTGTGAACGACAGCCCATCGTCCTTTATGGGTCTGCTCCAGCTCATCTCGGAATTCACTGGGGTGCAGCTCGAGCCCGTTTCCAAATGGGCCCCTTACCCCCTTACGGAGATTCTAGACCAAGGGGGTTCACCCTCGGAGGCCTTCCCGGTGGCTGAGGCAATCATGGGCCCAGCCTTGGAGCTCTGGCGGTGGCCTACTTCCTGCCCTACGCCTTTGGCCAGGGTGGCCAGGAAGTACCCTGTCCCTGTCGGTTCTCTGCCCGGTTTCTCGGAACACCTCTCGGCTGAGGGGGTAGTCACCGACAATGTTTTCCAAGATTCTGGAAACGCTAGGGATGTGGATAGGCCCCCTGACAAGGAGTCCAAAAGGATGGACTATGTCGGGCGCAAGGTTTACGTTGCGCCCTCCCTAGGCCTCCGTCAGGCCAGCTCGGCGGCACTGATGGCACATTTCTCCCACGGCCTCTTGGGCTCTCTAGATGAGGTCCTCCCTCATCTCCCGGCCGTCCTGCGGACCACGGTCAGACGGGTGCGGGACCAGCGTAAGGCGGTGGCGAAGCAGCAGCTCCAGACAGCTCTGGATCTGGGCGACTCCTGTGCCAGATCGGTGGCGGCCGCGGTGGCCATGCGCCGCAAGGCGTGGCTGAGGTTATCCTCCTTCTCTTTGGAAACCCAGCACGAGTTGGCGGACATCCCCTTTTTGAGGACTGACCTTTTCGGCCCTGGAGCAGAGGGACTCCTCCAAGGGTCCGAGAAGTCCAGTGCCACTCCGGACTTGGTCTCTCCCACCCGGAGGGTCAAGGGCAGCCGGCAGCCTTTGCATAAGCCCCTTTGCCCCCCCGGCCCCTGTGGCTGGACCGGCCCAAGAGGGCTAGAAGGCATGCGCTGGGCGCAGACCAGCGTCTTCCTTCAAAAGGAAGCAGGGAGGTAAGGATCCGAGCGCTCCCTCTGCCTCTTCCTCCGCCAAACCTGCTCAATGACGGGCAAGAGGCGTTGTCCCCGGCCCGGCTGTCCCCTGCCTGGTTTCCCGGGGGGGGCTCTGCACCTCTTCCTCTTGGGTGGTGCTAAGGGTAGGTCCTGTCGTGGGTTGCGAGCAGGTTCCCCCTTTTAAGCCGTTGCCCCACGGGGATCTTGGGTCCACAGCCTCTTCGTCGGCCCGCTAAGCCGACTTGCCTGGCCCTCAAATTAGAGGTGATCAAGAAGGTTGCGGACCCTCCTTCTGACCCTGGGTTCTTGTCCAGGTATTCCTGGTCTCAAACAGATGGGGGGCTTGCACCCCATCCTTCTGCACGCCTGGATGGTCTCTCTGCCTCAGATATCCCATCCTCAGGACGAGGCATGTGGCTTCTTTCCTGTGCCTCCAGGACGTACTTACTCCTCGTTCCGTCTGTTCCTTGGGAGACTTCTCTCTTTTGGATCTCCTTACGAGTTCCTGGCCAGGCCCTTCATTCTCTGCTCAGCAGCTTCTGCGGCATTGAGGGGTCCGGGCGTAACCCCACCTGGATGACGGCCTGATTACAACCCTTCCAGGCTTAGACTGGTCTCCCTTTACCGGATCCACGTTGGAACTCGGGTCTTAGCGGGTGATGCTGCTTCAGGAAGAGGCTTGACTCTTGAATCCGAGCTCGACTCCGGGCGGACAGGGCTGAGGTTCTTCCTCCCTTACCTAGTCAGGTCTGACTGGGCAATTGTGCCCTGCCAGGACCTCCTGCACCTCCTGGGCCTCACGGCGGCTACAGCGTAGTCTGTTGGACCCGCTGGTTCATGCGTCCCCCTAGTGGGGACTGGCCAGCCAGCGGTCACAGTGCTGCATTTCTCAGACCAGTTCGTGACTGCAGCCCAGGAGTTAGGGGAACGCTCCCCCTCGGACCGTTCCAGCTCCTGCAGGACAACATCCTGTTCGTCCGCCCCGAGTCGACGGTCTTCTCCGACCGATGCTTCTCAGATGGGTGGGGGTGCCCATCTAGGGGAATACAGAATGCTTCGCCTCTGGTTCTCTCGGGAGTCCCGATGTCTTTCCTACTCCGCTGAGCTTCCTGGCGTCCGCTTTGCTTGCACCGCTCGCTCCGTTTGTGCGGGGTCTAGTGGTTTTAGTGCAGATGGACAACACCACGACCATGTGCTACCTACCCCGCCAGGTTTGGTCGAGCCCCTTACCTCGGCGTAAGGAGGTTCTCTGCATTGGGTTTTTCGCGCAGCCGGAGGCGGTTTCCCAGCCATTTGATGGCAGGAGCCTCCAGCACCCTGGCTGATGCCCTAAGCTGGACATAGGCTGCGCCTCATGAGTGGTCTCCCCTGCCAGAGGTAGCACAGGATCTTCTCCCTCCTTCCCTCCAGGGAGAATACGAGGTTTGCTGTAGGGGATGCCGTCGAGGCCGCGGACCCCAGGCCTTTCCGCGCCTCTTCCCCCATTTCCCTTGACCTACGGGCAAGACGAGGAGGGACTAGGCGCAGGTGATGCTGGTAGCCCCAGACTGGATTGCCAGCTGTGGTATCCAGCTCTCCTCAGTCTCTGCCCCAGGCTGCCGACACAGCTTCTAGCCTGCCCAGTCCTGATCTCTCTCTCTCTCTTTCAGGGGAAGGTCTTTTCATTTGGACCTTTAATCCCTGCACTGACAGGCCTGGTCCCTGTGCAGCTAGGGGCCAGGCCTTGGGTCCTACGGCAAGGTCCTCGACGCTTTCGAGGCTTCCTGCTAGAAGTCGGCCAAACATGTTCGCCTTCAATTGGAGGAATTCTCCATTTGATGATGGAATAGGGCCTGGGCCCCTCTCCCCTCCCTGGGCGAGCATTCAGGACCATCTGCGGTCCGTTCTTTTGAACCAGGGCTTCGGCCGACGACCCTCTGGGTGCTTCTGTTGGTCACCCCTGTCGGTCGCGCAGAAAAGGTGGTCTGGCACTTTTCTAGGCCTTGATCACACCTCCCCTTTGGGGGAGAGTATCCCCATTCTGTGGGATCTTCGCTGGTATGGGCTTCGCTCATGAGCAAGCCGTTCGAACCTTGCACAGGTGCGAGTTCTCCCACCTGTTGTGGAAGAACACCTTCTTGGGGCTACTCTGCCATCCAGAAGGAGGGGAGAGTTCCAGGCACTCCTTTGTATCTCCCTATCTGGTCTTCCACAGGGACAAGGTTGTCCCGCGCCCCACCCGAAGTTCCTTCCGTAGGCGGTGGCGGAGTCTTCCCTAACCGGGTGTTGTCTCTGCAGGGGTTCATCCCCATTCACGCCTCGGAGGCCGTGTATAGGATCCATGGGACCTATCTAGCAGCTCACCTACCCAGGGAGGCGTTGGGCTGAGATTCAGGAGAGTTCGCGGCTGTTTGTCATCTGCGCTGAAGCGCATCTGGCAGACCTGCAACCAAGCAGATGGCGAGGCGGGTGGGTCACCTCCTGCATAGGTCTCCGCTATAGGTGGACGGGCATGGAGCCTCCCAGAGGGATAAGTGCTCTTTTTAACCGCCCTTCTGCTGCATCGGTGGCTGCTTCCGAGGATACTCCTGTCCAGGATATCCGCAGGGCTCCTGCCCGGAAGCAGGCCTATACAAATTTCTCTTTCCACATCGACCTTGGGTCATGCCAGGTTGTTGGTCAGGGCCTCTGTTCTCCAGTCTGTATACCTAAGTAGGGGGGGTGTGCGCCTTGCCTCCCTCCTTCCGGAGAACTGCTAGGAGTCTGCCAATAAGTGTGGATGAACAACATATCCATGTCCCTAGAAATACAGGTTAATCACCTGTAACAGGAGTTCTAGGAATGGTATATGTTGTTCATCCGACTCCACCAACCTCCGGCCGGCCTTTAACCTGGCTGCCAGCGGGCTAGATCTGGCGTCATGGGGCGGAGCCAAGAGTTTTACCACCTGGGTGGGTGGGAGGAGCCAGCTTGAAGACCTTCCGGCAAGATCTAAAGCAGCAAGGAACCTGCCAATAAGTGTGAATGAACAACATATACCATTCCTAGAACTCCTGTTACAGGTGAGTAACCTGTATTTTGGTGACAAAACGGGCATGCATGAAAAAAGTGGATGAATATAAAACCACTTACAAGAGTAACAGTGACTTGTGGAAGGGGGAGACAGAGGCAGGGGTTACTTCCCAAGAGCCTATGCCCCTTAGAAATATCTGCCACAAAGAGGCTGCTACAGGGACAGAGGCAGAAGGGACATAAAGCGCACTGCTGCTGCAGCACCAGCACCCAAGACCCAGGCAAGCAAAACCTGACAGTTCTAACCAGGTCACCCAGCCATTGCCAGCAGGGGGAAGATTAGCTCACTACCTTTTGGAATGATTAAATATTATCACAGACAAGTGGGTTCTGGAGGTAGTGGGCCAGAGACCGTTCTGCAGTTCAATAAAATTCCTCAAACTGCAGAAACGCAGAAGCTTTCTAGCATACTCTCAAACAGAAAGAATTCTGCTGGAACTGGAAGTAAATAAATTGCTGATAGCAGAAGCTGTAGAATAGGTCCTTGCCTTTCAGTGGGGCAGTGCTTTCTCTCAAGGTACTTCCTGACCCACAAGAAAAATGGGGCGTAGCGACCTATTTTAGATCTCGGGTATATGAACAAGTATATGGAGAAAAGGAAATTCAAGATGGTCACACTAAGAATAGTGATACCATCCTTGCAGTCAGGACACTGGCTGAGATCACTGGATCTGAAAGACATCTGTTTTCATATCCCAGTCAGGCTGTCACACAGAAAATATCTCTGTTTCAAGCTAATGAATTGGCAGTATCAGTTCACAACGTTTCCCTTCGGCCTCACATCAGCACCAAGGTTATTCACAAAGTGCCTGGCTGTGGTGGCAACCCACTTGTGAAGGTAATGTGTTGTGGTTTTCCCTTACCTGGACAACTGGCTAGTCTCCGGGAAAACAGATCAAGAGACAGGGTGCTCGCTTCAAACTGTAAAAAGCACCTTGGAGTCTCAGGGATTCTTGATGGACCTGCAGAAGTTCCAGTTAGAATTTTTTCAGGTACCGGATTTCAGAGGAGCAGAGCTAAACACTTGCAGGTGAAAGCACTGCTTACTACAGGCCAGAGCTGCAGCATTGATAGCCACAGCAGTCTTTCATAGCAGGCCACCCAAGACCTGCAAGAGACTTCTTGCAATTACTGGGACACATGACTGCATCCAAAGTCTTGGTTCCGTGGGCCAGGTTTCAAATGAGAGATGTCCAGTACCACTTAAGAGACTGCTTGTCTCAAAGATGAGATTTGCTCTCAAAGCCAGTGCCATTGACAAAAGCACTGGTAAAAATGGGCTGCCCACTAATACAGCGATAGCACTGCTGCTCATGACACCAGCAACTCTGGTTCAAGAATGAGCCAGTAATTGGAGGGCCAGCCTGAAGGGAGGCTTAAGCATCCCACAGCACGCTGTCCTCTCTGGGCAGGAGGGGGACCTGTTACTGCCATGTGACTGCCACCTGGGATCTGCAGTTGGCAGTGCAGGCTAGAGTGCTCACAGGGGCAGGGAGGGATCCCATTCACTGAGCCAAACGGATGCATTGCATTCTGCCAGCTTTAGCATGCGTGTCTAGGGGGAGGTGCCAGAAAAATGGAAAAACCTCAGCTGCCACAGTATGACGGCCATACGAGCTTGCAGACCTTGTACAACCACTGACCCAGGCTGGCTCTCTGCACACAAAGATGGCTTCTCAGAGGGACCTGGGCTAGCCCGAGGACCTCCACCACAAGTAGGGGATACCATGTGTGCATAGCAGGGAGAAGGTAAGCCCTGGGAGAAGGTGGAGTGATGGGATCGGGGCTCTTTGTGGCCCAAAGTGGGCCTGAGGCAGTCTGAGAAGTAAAGGTACAAAAAAAATGTAACAAAAACCCAACACACTGGTAAAGTCACTTGAGTGGTAGGAGGAGGAAACGACCTCAAAGATGGTATTCCCTTCCTTCAGCAATCACCAAGAAGTATTCTTACTGCAGATGCCTCTCTCCTCAGGTGGGGCACCTACCTACAGGACCTCACAGTAAGTGGCACATGGAGGCCACAGGAGTCAGTGAGACACATCAGCCTCCTGGAGCTCAGGGCAGTGCTGCTAGCAATGCAGTCTTTCTTCAACCAGCTACGGGGGCAGTCTGTCTAAATCAGAATGCACAATACCCCAACAATGTAATACATAAACAAGTAGGAAGGAACAAGAGCTTCAAAAATACAGAAGCAGTAAGGATCTGGGACCTGGTACACAACATGGAAGCAAACATTTCTGTGGTGCACCTGCCATACAAAGACAATAGTCTTAAATGCTCCTTAAGCAGAATAAGCTAGGGAAAACATTGAATGATGCTTGAACAGGCAAGTTCTGGTCACAGTGTTCAGAAGGGGGGGCATTCCCAAAATGGACCTGTTCGCTTCTTGGGAAAACAGTCTGCTCCTACAGTTTTCTTGCAGACCACCAACCAGAGAGACAATCCCAGAGGATGCCCTGTCTTTCAGTTTGGTTCCTGTATGCTTTCTTATCATTTGCACTCGTATAGAAAGTCATCCTGAAACTCAGGAAAGAACCTGCAACAATGATCCTAATAGCCCCAGAATGGGCCAGATAGACCTGGTATTCAGGTCTCCTGGCCCATTCCAGCAAGTCTTCAGTCAGCCTGCCATGAGTCACAATCTGCTGACTTTAGCCCAGGCCAGGATAACATTCCTAAATCCCAGAACACTACACCTGAGGGCATGGTTCTTGAAGAGTTAGAATACTCTGAATTGAATCTCTTGGAGGAAGTTCTGAAGATGCTTAGGGTTTCAAGGAAACCAGTAACCAGGGAAGCATACTCCTCTAAATGGAAGAGAGTCTCATACTGTTTGTATCCCCAAATAACTAGTATCAGTAAAGGCAGGATTACGTCTAGTCTTGGAATACCTGGTACACCTGCAGTCCCTAAGCCTAAGGCCTTCAACACTAAAGGTGCATGAAGCAGCAGTGTTAGCCTACATAGCAGACAAGGAAAATCTACTGGCCTCACAACCCATTTTCAAAGGCCTCATTTACCTGTACCCACCGGTAAGGGACACAGTCCCACCGTGGGATCTAAATGTCTGGCTTGCCCAGACCATGAATGCTCCATTCGAGCCTATGGGCACTGCTGACCTAAAGGTTTATCACCTGGAAAACCATATTCCTGATTGCCATTACATCTGCTAGGAGGGCGAGTGAACTGCAAGCCCTCTGCCCAGAGCCAAATTACAGGATCTTCCACAGGGATAAGGCAGTCCTTAGAACCAACAGGAAATCTCACTTCGAGGGGGGGCTCTTGCAGCAGGTTACACCATAAGGACTGAAGCCAGCAGGCACCAGAACCCTACAGAAAACTTCTAGCTAGCAGTATACAGTGGGGGACCGCCCTCTTATGTCAGTCTACCCCCCGACATCAGCCAGTGGTATAAAAGGGGCAGTCCCCCAACCCTACACCAGTTCTTTTCCTGCCGTCATCTCACGCACATTGGCTCCACAGACACCTTCTGCTCTAGTCGACCACCAGTTTTCGCAGTCACCTGCACTTTATTATCTTCTTGCAAAATCAGTATTTTTCCTCAATTTCTCTGCATGTCTTCTTCTCTGACCTCGGCAGTAGAATTGCAGTGGTCCAAGTGTCCTTGCGGCAAACAAATCCCATCAAAGGACAGCTAGGCCCAAAGCGTGACACTGAGGCCTGCCAGCACTGCTTGAAGTTCAACCAGAGGACCAAGATTCATCGCCAGAAGGCCCTAAAAAGTTTCTCCTCTTCACGCCCCCTCTCAACGCCAAACTGCCCAGTTTTTGCTTTCTAGATCCAGGGCCTGGTGTTTTCTGGTAAGAAACATTGTTCCTCTCTTGGACGGGGAGGTTTCTGTATGCCTTCCCTCCCTTCCCGTTACTGCAGAGAGTCCTCAGATTGCAGTTGGAGGGGGCAGAGATGATTCTAATAGCTCCTTACTGGCCATGTCAGATTTGGTTCCCACTACTTCAGCAGCTGGCAGTGGAACCCCCGATTTCCCCTACCACTGAGCTCAGGCTTGCTCTCCCAAGAGCAGGGTACCCAGGTCCATTTGGACCTCAAGTTGTTGCACCTGCATGCATGACTCCTGCAGACCTAGCAGTTGCTCGGTTTGGGGTTTCCTCCAGAGTGGCAGAAGTCTTGATGGCCACTAGAAAGCCTTCCACCAGGGCTACTTATTCTATGAAGTGGAAGTGGTTCTGTCTTTGGTCTACCACTCGCCATCTAGGTCCCTTCACATGTCCAGTGAATTCCGTTTTGGAGTACCTCCTTTCTCTACCAGACTCTGGGCTGAATTACTCTTCCATTAAGGTGCACTTATCAGCCATTTCTGCATATCCTGCACCTGTAGAGGGCAAGACTCTTGCCCAGCTGGATCTTTCCCACACTTTCTTGCGGGACATTCTTCAACTCAAACCTCCCATTAGGGACCCTGTCCCTCCATGGGATCTTTTGTTTGTTTTGGAAAAACTTATGCAGCCTCCCTTCGAGCAGGCCGCAGGTTGTGCGCTGCACTTTCTGTTGTGGAAAGTGTTATTTTTAGTTGCCATTACCTCTGCTCGAAGGATTTCTGAGCTTCAGGCTCTGATGTGTAAAGAGCCTTATTTAGTTTTCCACAAGGACAGGGTATCCTTGCGGACGAATCCTAAGTTTTCGCCTAAAGTGGTGTCAGAGTTTACACTAAATCATGACATCCATCTACCCGTTTACTATCCAGAGTATTCTGACTGAGGGGAGGCTCTACTTCATACTCTGAATGTTCACCGGGTTGCTTTCTTACTACTTAGATCACATCTGTGCTGTCTGAAAGTCTGAACAGTTGTTTCTTTCACCCCGAGGACTGAAGGGCTCCAGTTTTTAAGCACACTTTGTCCAAATGGTTAGTTAACTGTATTGTTTATTGTTAGCGAAAATATGACAAGCCTTTGCCAGGCCCAGTCAAAAGCCATTCTAACAGGGGAATGGCTGCTTCCTTTACATCCATTAAAAATGTGTCTGCAGCTGATATCTGCGCAGCTTTCACTTAGAGTTCTGTATATATTTTCATTCAGCATTACAGTTTGGGTATTGCCTGTCGTCACAGGGCAGGCTTCGGCCTTGCTGTCCTACAAGGCCTGTTCTCATAAGCTTTCCAGCAAACTTTTACCTCCTCCCATTAGACGGGGGTTGATCCTTTCACTGCTTGGGACTAAGTCCTTGTGGTGTTACCTGCTGCAAGAGCTCCCCCTCAAAGTGAGATGGTACAGTTACATAAGAACTTACCGTAACAGTAGATCTTCAAGAGGAGCTCTTGCTGCAGGTGCAGCTTTCCCTCCTACCTTCCCCTGGGTCTGTTTCTCCATTGACTGTTTTCTTTTTCCTCGTTTCAGAGGAACCTCCTCTGTTCTCCATTTCTGAGTTTGCCGGGGTCTCCGGCGGGAGAACTGAGGTAGGGCTGGGGGAGCTCCCCTTTTACACCATTGGCCGACATTGGGGGCAGGCCATCCGGGGCAGTCCTCCACTGTACACTGCTAGCTAGAAGTTTTCTGTGGGGGTCCTGGTACCTGCCGGATTCAGTCCTCATGGTGTTACCTGCTGCAAGAGCTCCTCTCGAAGATCTACTGTTATGGTAAGTTCTTGCGTAACTGTACCTTTCTTACCTAAAGTGGTTCCTGAATTCCATCTGAACCAGTCAGTGACATTTCCTGTGCTGTATCCAGAACATTCCAGTATAGATGAGCAAATATTGCATAGCCTTGACCTGAGACGAGTTCTGGGTATCTATATGGACCAGACAAAGGATGTCAGGTCCCAAAATACTCAGCTTTTTGTTACCTATGGCATGGTGGGCAGAGGTAAACCAGCAATCAATGTGTCGAACTCTCACTGGATAGTCCCCTGCATGCAGTTCTGCCATTAAAAAAGCTGGGAAAATGCCACTCGGAAGCTTAATGATACACTCCACTAGGGTACCTCTGCCTCAGTGGCATCCATGAGAGGCATCCCCGTATTAGACATTTACAAAGCGGCTACCTGGAAAAAAACAGTGTACACTTTTATGAAGCACTACTTTCTGGACATACAGTTCAGAAAGGATGCCATCTTTGGAACTGCTGTATTGCAGAACCTCTTTCCTAAGTAGGTTCTGATCCCAGCCTCCAAAGGTACTGCTGAAGAGTCTGCATAGCATGTAAACATTCAGGGATCCCTGTGGTTAGAAGAACAACATTAGTCACCGTGGTAATATTGTTTCTTCTCAGGGATCTCTCACTGTTTCCTTTCCCCACCTTGCTTCCCCTTCCGGAACCAGAAAATGGGTTCTCACAAGAATCAGTTATTTTTATTTAACGTTGCTTGAGCATTACTATTGCAGTTACTCTACAATTGTGGAGTCTATTTTTTTTTTTTTTTACATTTCTGTGTAGTTTTTATTTACATGTCTGCTTCAGTTTGGTGAGGGGGAGGTTACTCGAAAAAATAAAATGGGGAGAACTGCATAATTTTTGATAGCCTGTTAGCTAGATTTACCAGCCACTGCTCCACTCTGGCTATAGAAACAAAATTCTAAATTCTGCTAATTGGAATAGGTTCTATCTCTAGGGCATCTGTCTCCAGGGAGACAGATGCATAGAGTGTAAACACAGTGAGGGATCCTTCAGAAGAAAAAACATTGCTACGGTGAGTGAATTTTTTTTTTTTTTTTTTGCTTCTGTTTTGTATAGTGTGATTTCTACCTTAATTTTGTTAAACCGTAATGAAGAAATGGAGTTTGAAATGTAAATGGCTGGGCAGACAGACAATTAGGCATCATTACCACACACCGTGGTGACCGAAAGTGACATGTATTTTAAGCACTCTGTAATATACGACCCTTTTTGTAGCTGGCCTTCTTAGGATCTCATCTGGCACTGATGACCCAGTTTACCATCCAGAACTCTGTGCATCAGAGGACCAGTGAGAGAGGACAGTTCAACACCCTGAGGGATGCTGTCCTGCTCCGGTGAGGTTGAGTGCCAAGGTGAGCTGCAGCACAGCCATCACTAGAGGGACAATGCAGTGAGGCTGCTTTGGCAGTGGGGGTGCAAATGGGCTAATGCAGCATACAGCACCCTATCTCAGCATCCCAGTGCAGAGAGTGATGATGATGCAGGATGAAGTCAAATGCACTGTTTTGGCATCAGCGTGCCAAGTACCAGCACCCACCATAGATGTCACCAAGGGCCCTGCAGAGGAGGAGGAGTTAATCCAAGAGGTAAGTGATACAGATGTGGTAGATGGTGCTGGGAGGAGGCCTGGGTGGATGGGACAACTGTAGAAAGAAGGGTCATAAGAATACAAACAAAATTTACAAAAAATAAAAAAAATCCCAGTGTCCCATTTTAAGTGCCATGCAGTTCTGCACTGGCCATCCAGGCTCTGTAGCAGACTCTGGCTGTCAGGTGAGGCAGCTGGGGGGGCTGGGACGGCATTGCCACATGGTAGCATTTCCAGTTAGGGAGGGAGGTGCTACAGGTTTCACTGCCACAGCGACCCCTGCAGTGGGCTGAGGGAGCTTGTCCTCTCTGCAGGGCATTGCTGCAAGCATGAGCTATACCAAATGTCGGGGGGTCGGAAAACTCAAGTCTCTTTGCCATTAATGACAGCTGCCAGTACTTTCAGTGCCTCACACAGTGACTCTCCACTGACTTAGACAGTGAGGGGTGCAGCAGATTGGGTAGGAAGTTTGCTGGGTCAGGAAGGGAAGCAGGGGGCCAAAAATTAACAGAAAAAAAAAAAAAAAAGATCCCAGCCGGCTTCGTGTAAAGAAAGATCGTGACAAAGTTTCTTCCTTTTACTAGTGGCCCTCAGACTCTGCAGGTTCAGAGAAGAAAGAGCCTTCAGCGGGTTCACCGTTAATAGGACTTATGGCAGTTCTGACAGCATGTTTTTCCAGTGGGTTTGCAGGAGTTTACTTTGAGAAGATTTTGAAAGAAACCAAACAGTCAGTATGGATTAGGAACATACAACTTGGTGAGTGCATTTTCTGTTTCTCTTGCCTTTCAGTTGTGTTTGTTTTGGGGGAAGGGGTTAAAATCTGGTTACACACAACACATCCTTGAAGAGCCACTGATGCCTCCAGAAGAACTTTGAAAAACAGTATTTGGACACGAAGCAGCTTCTAAGTCTCATTAACTCTGTATGTCTTACCCCCATTATTTATTACTGAGGCAATTTGCAAGAAAACTGTATAGTTGTTTCTTGAGGGTTCATCAGCTCTTCTCTGCCCAGCCTGATGTCATAGTGCTCTGCTTGTGAGATCAGTTATTCCTTTGGCAACAGATTGAGATGTCACAACAGAGCATGATGATGTCAAGCAAAGAATAAGCTATAGACGCAGATGAACTCTAAGGGATAAATATATTTTTTGTATTTCTTCAGTAATAAATAATGGAGAGAAGAAATCTATAGAAGACAAATGAAATGCAAGCTGAATTGTGTCTAAATATTATGCTTTCGAAAGTTTTCCCAACGGTATCGGCTGCTCTTTAAACGGAAGTTTATGTATAGGAAAGTTAGTCCAATACACTGTGTATTTGTCAACAGAGGTGACCTGTACATTCTTTGATCAAGGTACACATCCTGTTCCTTCTCCAGCCACGCCTAGCTTCTGCAAATTCCATTTGAGAAGCATTATTTACGTAACTGGCTCTCCTGCAGGACTTCACACCCTGGTAAGAGGATGTGGGTTGGCTTCTGTTGCAGGTCTATGGGGGCATATATTACAGCTCATTTTTCTTTTGTATAATTAAATATTTCATTAGGTTTCAAATATAGAAACAACTAAATGACATTGTTCAGTTAGAGCATAAGCAGTATTGCATTCATGCATAAAAAGTTGGGCATTGTTTGTTTTATTTCTAGTTCTGCAGTGGATTAGAACAACCAACAAGGTTGTATGCTTAACCATAAAACACGTTTTGTGAATACTTCCGTGAGTCATTAGTTACACAGACCATTTTATGTGTGGGCCTATGATAGTTTTTCCCCAACAGGTGTACAGTAAGACTGGAGGATTATTATACATCACACTGCTAAAATATTTGTATCCATTATTATGTCCTGTGTGTGCTTTTACTTTTCTTGTCAAAGAAGTAAAATTAAAGCAGTGGCAGGGTGCTGAGGATGAACTTGTGCATTAAATGTGTGTACAGTTAATAAAGTCCCGTTCTGAAGTCATTCATATAGAACAATTTACAACCAAATAAAACAGAAAAACAGAGATTACATTACCTCACTTTTCAGGAGGAATTTACTTATTGTCCGGGAGTGTGTGGTACAGTAGGGGCAAGAATAAGGTTGGCAAATGATCCCCTAATGGTAGCCTGCCATCTAGTTATGTTCGAGACTTAAGTCAGGACTTGTGTCTGCTGGATCATGGGCTTGGGAGCTGTACTGCTTAGCATTATGCACCAGGGGGATTTCAGGAGGAGTCTGCTTGGCATATTCAGCACTCCTAGCAAATGTCTTTCATGTTCTCCCAAAAGCTAGCTAGCTTCAAGCAGGACCACACAATGTGTGTTGTAATGCCTTTCCCTTTGAGGCTTCGACATTAGTTGTTGTGTAGTTTAGATGGTGTTCTATGCCACCTTGACATTGTCTTGGATTGAGTGAAATGGCTTCTGGTGTCCCTTGCCCCCTGCCTATGTTCCCCCAGTGAGTATGCCAACACTCGGGGGGTGGGGGGGGGGAGGATTCTAACTTCAAGAATCCCTCACTTACATTTTCACTCCGTGCATCATTCTCCATGGAGATGGATGCCCCAGAGATGAAACAGTTATAAGAATTGAACTTAGAAAAAGTCTGCTCCTACCGTCTACCCTGGCAGTTGTAAGATTTGTTTCTCCATTCAGAGAGAAAGGTCACCCCAGTATTTTTTTAATTTAAAGACTTTTCTATTAATGCTATGTTTTTAGGTGGTTTATTTTTGTGTTCATTCCACTGGCCGTCCGGGTCCAGTTTTGATTCCTGGAAACCTTCTTTGGCAATCTTATTTGTTTTGTTTACTAATTTTGCCACTTACCTTCCGTTTTTGAGTAAGTGGTTTGTTTTTGTTAAACCCTTCTGCTTGGAAAAGGAACCGCTTTTACTTTCCATTTCAGCTTATGCCCTTTCACCTTAATCACTTTCTGTACAGGAAGTTGTGATCTGACCTTTGGCACAGTGTTTTTATGTCTGCAGTGGGCGTAGCCCTGCAGACGTTTTGCTTTGAGAAAAGGATTCTCTACATAAATTACCTTCTGAACAACATGATAGAATGTTAACAATAGTGTCCTATGCCGAAGCCTCATTACTGCGCTGCCTGTGTGTGTATGGGAGCTTGAGAGCACTATTTTTCCTCTGGCTTAAGAAGTTAATTGAGCCCTCCCCAGTACTGCCTTTTTTTGCAAGTTGAAACTTCCTCCTAAGTGTTTTATGGGCCTTTTCTTTGTTTAAGTTTCAGTGCTTAATTTACTGCTTTTTGCAAACTTAGAAACTCCTGCTTTGCTGTTATCCCCTTCCCCACTCATCCAGAGATGTGAATTCCTTTGTTAGCCATTGGATGACCATAGCTCTAAAATGATTACATTTGTCCACAAGCACTGTCTTCTGTGCAAGACACACGCAGTTGAGTCAACACACACACACACAATACCCTAAGCAGAACACAGCTGGATAAGGTACCAATATTTAGGAAACTTATTACACTTACCCAAAGACTAACAGTGTGACTCCTGGCTGCTGTGTTCTCTCTGCTGTGGCTAAGCAGTAATAAAGACCCTGTAACAGGACACTGGACTCCTGCAGGGGCTATTAGACATCAGAGCAAAGGGCACTCTGGGAAGACTCTGTGGGTCAAAATGCAGTCAAAGAAACCTGAATGGCAGCACCCAGGGGCCATAAAACAGCCAGGGAAAGTTGGAAAAAACTCCTCTCACAGCCCGAGCAGAAAAAAAAAAAACACTGGTTAGAAGTACGAACACAAAAAAGGTAATAATGCATATATTTTCCTGATTTTAACATGCAGTTTTCCTTTAATAATCCACAATAAGGTGTGGGTTGGGCTGGGATTTATCCACACCTGGCAAGTAACCAACAACGCCAGGCGTGCGTAAGTACCACTGCACGCCACATTGTGCAGTGGATTACTGTGATTGTACAACTGGTAAAAAGTAAAGAATTAAAACAAAGTTATTAAAATACTCAATTTCTAGAGTGGAGCATAGGTGCAAATGGGATGAGGTATTGGCCTTACCTTTAGATGTCAGCTGTCCAGGCATATCCCTGTTTAAATCAGTCTCGTCTTAAATCAAGGCAGTAGCCATTTTGTGGAACCACGAGACTGAAACTGATTCTGCAATTGCTAAAGCTGTGCTGGGCAGCATATATCTAGCTAAAATCTGGCATTCATTTCTGTCTCAAGGTTTTGTGAAATGTCTTCTGCCTTTTTTTATTGCTTTGTTGCAGAGATGTCAAAATTGATGTTGCTGGACAACTGAGTAGCCCGTCACACCTACATAGAAAAGAAGTTGTAAGACATTACCTCCTGACTTATAGGGTTGTTATTCCTTTGGTTTCTTCCAAACCTTTGCTTCTCATCTTAACAAATTTGAATTGAATAGGCCAGAATCATGGTCTAATTTAAAGCAATTGTATGACACAGGTTTATTACTGAGAAATCCTCACTGCAGCACTAAATATAGAGAATACTGGATGGGCAACTATGCACAACCAGTGTCTTCTGCCACAGAGGGGTTTCAATTCCCTCTGACCAGTAGAGCGAAGCTCAAGAGGTCCATGGGAATCAGAACTCTGAGGTGACAGAACACATTGATTATGCATAAAGTTGCTCGTCCTATATTTTTTAATAATGTATAGTAGTATTATGTGAAATGTGTCAATTGTGTGTTGTTGTTTTTTTTTTTCTTCTTTCATAATGAAACTGACTTGTGAAGTCTCCAGAGGTTCCACCACCATTTCTGTGAAGAAATACTTCCTTGCGGTACCTTTAGCCTACCCCCTTCCAACCTCATGCCATGCCCTCTCGTTCCTGGACATCTCCTCTTCTGAAAGATGCTATCCACCAGCACCCTATTTATGCCTTTTAGATAGTTGAAGGTTTCTGTCATATCACCCGTCTCTTCTTTTCTCTTCTCTAGGGTATATGTATTGAGGTCTCCCAGTCTCTCCTCATATGACTTTTAGTGCAGGCCCTGCACCATCTTTGTTGCCCTTCTTTACTGCCTCCACTCTGTCTACATCCTTACAGAGATGCGGCCTCCAGAACTGGACACCATTTTCCAAATTAGGCCTCACCAATGATCTGCACAGTGACATCACCACCTCCTTCCTTCTGCTGGTGATATCTCTCCCTATGCACCCCAACATCCCACTGGCTCTTCCCATAGCTTTGGTACACTGTTTAACCACCTGAAGGTCATCGAGTGTGATTACCCTCAAATCCCTTTCCTGTTTGGTGACCATCAGTCCCCGGTAATCCTCCTCCCTTGGGTTCCTCCGACCCAAATGCATGATTTTACCCTTTTTGCATTAAATCTCAGCTGCCACACTTCAAACCATTCCTCCAGTTTACCTAGGTTCCTCCTCATTTTTTCCACCCTTCCCAGAGTGTCCACCCTGTTGCAGATCTTAGTGTCATTCGCAAAGAGACACACTTTCCCCTCCAGCCCCTCCACAGTTTCACTTATGAAGACATTAAACAGGACTGGGGACTTATCCCTGTGGCACCCTGCTGGTTACACTCCTTTCCTTGCACTGAGCACCATTTTCCATGACTCTCTATCTTCTGTCATTCAGCCAGTTCCTAACCCAGTTTACCACCTTGTGACCCACTCTAAGGCTGCCCAGCTTGTTCACAAGTCATATGTGGAACAATATTGTAGGCCTTACTAAATGCAATTCATGTTTATGCCCATGAAACACCCTTATCTAGTTAATGCATTTGCAACTGTAGTGGCTCTGCCAGAATTTTTTTTAAGGTAAATTTTTTTTTTTTTAGTATCTGACTCCTACTTTTAAGCTATGTTTGGAATTGTTATTTATAACCAGAACCTGTAACTGGCACAACAGAGAGTCCTAGTACATTCACAGGCTAAACTATTTTCGAGCAGTCATTTTCCAGCTGTTGGCAAAGGCAGACTGTCAAGATCATATTTTCAATTTTCAATTTCAATTTCAACTTTATTTTTAAAAGGCGCTTTTCTTAAATAAAAGCGCCTGTACAGATAAACATGACAATAAATATAATAAATCCAATCAACAGAAATCCTTAAAAGTTATATTAAAAAGGTGGGTCTTCAACTCCCTTTTAAAACTAAGGACAGGTCGGGCAGTCTCGCACCTGGCGAGTGAGAAGTTCCACAGGGTAGGTGCCATAAAACTAAATGATCTAGCACCAGATGTTTTCAAACGTACTCTGGGAATTCCTAGCAGTCCCTCGCCAGTGGATCGGAGGGGCTTAGAGGGACTATAGGGGCACAGGAGCTCTTTCAGGTAGGCAGGTCCAGATCATGTAGGGCTTTATAGGTCAGCAAACCAACTCCTTGAAGGTGATTCTGCCAGAACACCGCAGCCAGTGCAGTCCGTGGAGCACAGGCGTTAGTGTGACTGGATCTAGAGACTCCAGTCAACAGCCTGGCTGCCGCATTCTGCACCAGCTGCAGACGGCGAAGTTCAACCCCTGATAGCCCTAGGTATAGGGAGTTACAGTAGTCAAGTCGGGAGGTAACAAAGGCGTGGATTAATGTTGGAAGGTCCTCTGGAGGAACCAAGTGCTTCACCCTGGCAATATTCCTCAGATGAAAAAAGGAAGTCTTCACAACCGCTGACACCTGGGATTTGAGTGTGAAACGGTCATCAAGTATTATGCCAAGGTTTCGCACCTGGTCTGAGGTCGTCAGCTGGACACCTCCAAGCCATAGGCCTGAGGGTGATCCTTCTGGCAGACCCGCCTCACAGCGACCTAAATCCACAACCAACACCTCAGTTTTCTCTGGATTTAACCTCAGCCAACTCCCATTCATCCATTCTTGGATTTCTTCAAGGCAGTTATTAAATACCGACAAGGCAGCGTCCTGACCGGGCACAAAAGACATATACAGCTGGGTATCATCAGCATAGCAGTGAAAGCCCAGACCGTACCGTCTAATAATCGCCCCTAATGGTAGCATATACACCGAAAACAACAATATTGCATGTGTTGAAATCACAACTTTAATGTTTTTGTGAGTTCTGCATTGTTTTGTCAAAATCAAAACCTCAAAATAAAGGGCAAATAAATTGGGAGTCATTATGGCTTCTCAGTCTGCCTCCTTGTCACCAAAAGATAATAAAAAAAAGGCTGTGGGCGAGTTCCTAATGTTAGTGGAAGGCACACATCAGAGGGTTCTATCACCTCCTGTTCAATATCAGTAACAAAAAAGGTGGCAAGAAAGAAGATAAACCTGCTCGGCCTTCTGAAAGGCAGGGCAAAGATGGATCTGATACAAGGCTGTCTGAAAGGGGGAATCCTGAATCTGTGGATGGCAAAAATATAAATAAAAGAGCTTCTATGCAGGCATTGGAAATGGTGCCTGCCAAAAAGAAATTTAAAGAGAAAAATGTTATTGCCATTTCTCCTGAACAGAGAAAGGAGCAGGCAGATGACAAAGAGAAAATGCCCTCTTCAGAGAAGATATCAAAAATGTGGCATTTTTTTTCAAGCCACCCAGGCTGTGGAAAATTTTAAATAATAGAAATGCCATTGCCTCTCCCCAGGCTCAGGTCCCAGCTGTCTGCCTGTGGAAGAGGAGGAGGAAGAAGAATATTATGTACAAGAGGAGGAAGGCGAAGCCATGGAATCAGAGGGCCCACCTAAACCAGATTTTAGTTCTCCTCCATGGCATAATGAGGACTACACTTCATTTTCCTCATTGTCAGGCATATCCTTCATTATGTAAACATCCACCCTCAGGAAACTGAGGAGGATGAAACGAACGTAGATTTTATGAATGTGATAGATATGGTTCCCTCAAGGAGGTTGCTAGTCCCCATGCACAAGTCCCTTAGGAAGGCCATATCAAAACCCATGCCTGCTCCTGTGTCAGCTGCAGCCATTGGCAAAACGATTGATAGACATTACCAGGTGGACAGACAGAAGGTAGAATACCTGTATACCCACTCTGATCACCAGGGTGTAGTCCAGACTGCTGCTTGTGAGAGGGCGAAAGTAACACTCTGTCTGTACAGCCTCCAGAAAAAGACTCCAATAAATTGGATGCTATGGCCAAAAAATGTTATACTACAGCTTTCAAACAACATGAAGTCTTGCTGTATTCTGACATATTGCAGTGATGTCCAACCTTTGAACTGCCCCGGAGATGAAAGAGTTAACTTTCCATGCCAGGCATGGAACGCTGAGCTCAAGCTCGGTTGAGACTCTGTCTGTTGCTGTTTGAACTCAAACTGTCAGATTCTTTACTCCGCCTCACTGAACAGTCGCTCCGGAGATTTCTTCTTTGCTCGGTTCAAGTATGCCGGTTAAAGTGCCGTTTTTCTCAGTTTTCGACCGAATTTAATCCGTTAACCTGACGTTTCAGTCTCTGTCTGTGGTATCGTGAGTACTAGATAGGTTTATTTTCTTGTTCTTCTGCGTGGAACTTGTAAACGTGGGATTGATTCAGTTTGAACCAATCAGGTTGTTCAAAAAAAGTTTATTCTACTTTTAGAGTGCGGTAACCGGTCCTTATCAGTTCTAAAAAACGGATTTCATTACGTTTTTTTCCATGACTCGTAACACGGTCAGGAACCGGTAGGGGTGTCTTGCCTGGCGGATTGCCAAAAAAGGGTAAGTTTTGTTAGGACTGGCCATGTCTGAGAAACCCAAAAGGAAAACCGGGCCCACTGTTTCATGTGGTGTGTGGGGAAGCCTTGCTAAGGCTGATCCCCACACCACCTGTGTTTATTGTCTGGGGTTTGACCACCTCGATTCAGACTGCCAGATTTGCAAGAATTTTCCTGCAGCTACCCTGGAAAAAAGAGTTGGTAGGCTCAGGGAAAAGGAGGCCAAGAAGTCCACTGACCCAGATGGCCAGCCTGGTTCAGTTTCAACTGAACCAGAAGGAGTGCCCTCTGACCAGGGTGAAACTTCTTCGGGCCAAAGAAGAACCGACTCCGATGAGTCGGTTCCGGTTAAAAGAAAAGGAAGGGATAAATCAGCTGGTGCGGATCCACAAATTCTTTCTCCGACCTCTGATGAGATAGCCAAAACGATAAGGATTGTTCAGTCGCTAACCCCGGTTCTGACCGAACCGGCACCATCAGGAAGGGGCTCAGTTCGGTCGGTTCCCCCGGTTCCAGATTATAATTTAGAAGATTTTTATGAACCGGAGGAGGAGGAAGGAGAGTATGAGGATAGTGATGGTGATTACGAAAGTCTGGATGTGCCTATTGACCCGGATATTTCCCCAGACAGACCTTCAGGAGTTTCTCCTCCTAGGCTTTCTGAGTCCCCTTCCCATTTTATGTTCTACAAAAAAGTGGCTGAAACTCTTCAGCTTCCTATGGAAGAAGCTGTGGATGACCAGGAGGAGCCTGACTATGTTGAAATGATGGATATCCTAGAGTCCAGGAGGCTGTCTATTCCCCTTCATAAGTCCTTTGGGAAACAGACAATAAAAATTTTAAAGACTCCTAATTCTATACCTCCTGTGGACAAGAGAATGGACAAGAGGTATACTCTATCAGGCTCAGATATGGAGTTCCTTACCCAGCAATGCAGCCATGTTGGGTAGTGCAGGCTGCTGCCTGTGACAAGGCAAATATACCCTTGGCTTCACCACCCACAAGGAGACTCCAGGAGGATTGATGCCATGGCAAAGAAACAGTACATGGCAGCATCCTTGGGACTCAGGCAGGCTAATTATATGGCCTATACAGCTAGATATCAGAAATATAGATGGGACACTGTAATGGCTTTAGCTAAACAGGTCCCTGGCCAGCTTGCCAAGGAGCTGGAGCAGGTGGCTGCGGATGGTATTGAGGCATCCAAGGTGCAATTCCATGCTGCAGTGGACTCCAATGATGTTTCATCTAGAGTCATGGCTACTGTGGCCCTTCATAGGATGGCTTGGCTCAGATGTACTAGCCTGTCTCAGGATACCCAGACTAAGGCCATGGATTTTCCTGTTGTGAGTAATTCTCTGTTTGGGAAGCAAACAGAGAAGTACATGAAGAAAATGGATGAATACAGAACCACCTATAGGAGTGCTCAGGCCAAGGAAAGGCAAGCCACTTCCTAGAGGCAGCATTCCAGGGGCAGGGGCAGGCCTTTTCATAGGCCTTTCTACCAAGCCCAGGCCTCCTCTTCTGCTTATACTCATAGGAGGTTCTTCAGAGGGAGAGGCAGATGGGGTACAAGCAGGCCTGTTTCCACCCCTCAGCCTAAAGCCCCTGCCAAATAGGCATCCTTATGGGTTTGCCAGGGCCAATTCTCCACCACCTGTAGGGGGCAGGCTGGCTTACTTTGTCCAGGACTGGATGTCTTTAACATCAGACAAATGGGTCCTGGAAGTAGTAAGCCAGAGACTGGTTCTCAGTTTCAAAAAATTTCCAAAGATGAGAACCAGATCCTTTCCATCTGCAAATCCCTCAGAGGCACTTGCCCTAGAGGCAGAGGTCTCTTCCCTCTTGGCTCTGAGAGCCATAGAGAGGGTTCCACCCCTACACAAGGGAAAAGGGTTGTACTCCAGGTACTTCCTAACCCCCAAAAGACAGGAGAATGGCGGCCCATCCTGGATCTCAGATATTTAAACAAGCACCTTTTAAAGCCAAAGTTCAAAATGGTGACTCTGGGAATAATTCTACCCTCTCTAAGGCCAGGAGACTGGCTAGTTTCCCTGGACCTCAAGGATGCATATTTCCATATTCTCATCAGAAGCTCCCACCAAAAGTACCTCAGGTTCGAGCTGCCCTCAGGCCATTACCAATTCAGAGCAATGCCCTTCGGCCTAACTTCTGCTCCAAGAGTGTTTACAAAATGCCTACCAGTAGTGGTTGCCTTCCTAAGGAGAAAAAGGATCTCCATTTTCCCATACCTGGACGACTGGCTCATAGTAGGCCAGTCTCTAGACCAAGTCAAATTACACCTACAGATAACTCAGCAACTGCTCACTTCTCTAGGTTTCCTTCTGAATCTTTCAAAGTCAATTCTAGAGCCTGTGCAGCTCCTCACCTTCATAGGAGCAGAGCTGGATACAGTAAAAGCAAGAGCCTTCCTTCCCCTGGACAGGGCAAGGACCCTTATCTCACTGGCCTCTTCATTCACCCTCCAGGTGTCTCGACCAGCAAGGCATTTTCTGCAGCTCCTGGGACACATAGCTGCCTCTACAGTAGTGGTTCAGGGAGCATGATTTCAAATGAGGTACATTCAGTTCCACTTGAGAGCCTTCTGGTCTTAGAAAAAGGACCCTCTGACCAAACTAATCCCAGTGACTCGAACCTGATCCAGGCGTTACAGTGGTGGCAGGATCAGGACAACCTAAGACAGGAGTTCCTTTGTCACTCAGTCTTATTCTCTAATCCTTACTACTGATACCTCCCTCTTGGGGTGGGGAGCCCACTTGGGGGACCTGACCACCCAAGGGTTGTGGTCTCCTCGGGAATCTCTGCTTCACATCAATCTGTTAGAACTCAGCAGTGTTTCTAGCACTTCAAGCTTTTTCCAAGTCTGTTCAGAACAAAGTAGTTCAGATCAGGACAGACAGTACCACCACAATGTGGTATATCAACAAGCAAGGGGGCACTCGGTCTACGGCCTTGTGCACAGAGGCAATGAAGTTATGGTCTCTGGCCTATTCCCTGAACACCTCTCTTTTAGCAGTACACCTCCCAGGCAAGGACAATGCCCTGGCAGATGCTCTCAGCAGGATATCTCTGGGCCATCACGAATGGTCCCTAGATCCCCTGGTTTTGAAGGTGATCTTTTCCGGATGGGGCACCCCACAGATAGATCTTTTTGCAGCCCCAGACAATCACCAACTTCCTCTCTTTTGCTGCAGGCCCCCAGTGTTGGGCTCAGTCCCCCTGGATGCCCTAGTTCTCAATTGGGAAGGGAAGTTCCTGTATGCTTTTCCCCCCTTCCCTCTCCTGTTCAAGGTGCTAGTCAAAATCAGGTCTCAATCCTGCACGGTGATTCTGATTGCTCCAGACTGGGTCAGACAGCCCTGGTACCCTCTCTTGTTGTCCGTAACAGTCCACCTTCCCCTGTCTCTCCCCAGGAATTACAACCTCTTAACATGTGCTCAGGGGAGGGTTTGGTATCCGAATCTCAAATCTCTCAATCTCAAGGCCTGGCTCTTGAAGAGTTACAGTTTGCTGATTTGCACCTCTCTCAGGGTGTTCTGGATATCTTAAAGGCTTCTCGGAAACCTTCCACCAGAAACACTTACAACTCCAAGTGGAAAAGATTTTCTATGTGGTGCTCTGGGAAACATATTTCTCCAGATTCTGCAGGCCTGCCCACAGTCTTTGACTATATGGTTGATCTTAATAGCTTGGGAGTCAGACCAGCTACACTAAGAGTGCATCTGGCAGCTGTCTCTGCCTTCCTTTCAGCAGGCAAGCACTCTTCCCTTTCAGCTAATCCTGTATTTTCTACAGTTTTCAAGGGATTGCTTCATACCAGTCCTCCCTTCAGGGACCCTGCCCCTGCTTGGGACCTTAATGTTTGCATTGCTTAGCTTATGCAACCTCCTTTTGAGTCTTTGTCTTCAGCAGAGCTTAAGTACTTGGCTTGGAAAACTGTTTTCTTGGAGGCCATCACTTCTGCCAGACGCATAAGTGAGTTACAGGCCCTGTCAGTGGAGCCTGATTTTATCTCTTTCCATAGAGATAAGGTGGTCCTCAGGACTAATAGGAAGTTTTGCCTAAGGTGGTTTCAGATTTCCACCTTAACCAGTCTATGTCCCTTCCTGTTTTCTTCACTGACCATTCCTCCTCTGGGGAGAGGAGGCTGCACAGTTTGGATTTGAAAAGGGCCCTTAGTTACTACATAGAGTGCACCAAGGGTCACAGGTTTGACTCCCTCCAACTGTTCTCACTTATGGTGAGGTTGGTAAGGGAAAACCTGCCACTAAGAGGTCTGTTGCCAGGTGGATTGTCTCTTGCATTCAATTTTGCTACGAAAAACTAGGTAGGATCCCACCCTCAGGCCTGAGGGCTCACTCTACCAGAGGTACAGCTGCTTCCCTGACTGCTGCCAGGGATATTCCTATCTTGGAGATTTGTCAAGCAGCCACCTGGAAAACAGTACACACTTTTACCAAACATTACTTTCTGGATATCCAGGCTAGGAGTGATGCTCAGTTTGGCACAGCAGTGCTTCAGAGCCTATTTTCTCAGTAGGCTCTGTCCCTCCTCCATGGAGGTACTGCTTGGTAGTCTGCAATATATCAAATACAGCAAGACTTCATGTTGTTTGAAGAAAAAATTACTCACCTTAGTAATGTTGTTTCTTCTAATGGAGTCTTGCTGGCTCCTGACCCCCTGCTGCCTCCTCAGAACCTGGTTTTGGGATGTGGGTGGGCAGTAACAGTGTTGGCACCGGAGATGCCCCCACTCCTTCTTTTCTCACCCCTTTAGTTTGGGTGTGTGGGTGTTGTATTTTGGTTTATTTTTTGGGTTTCCTGACTTGAGTCTTTGTTTTGGGACCAAAAAATCTGTTTATTATATTTAGTAGCCAGTTGGCTAGTGTAAGTTTACAGTTTCCACACAGGACACCCAGTGAGTATAGCTCGTAAGGATCTGACGGTTTGAGTTCAAACAGCAACAGACAGAGTCAACTGAGCTCGAGCTCGAGCTCAGCGTTCCATGCCTGGCATGGAAAGTTAACTCTTTCATCTCCGGGGCAGTTCAAAGGTTGGACATCACTGCAATATGTCAGAATAGAGCAAGACTCCATTAGAAGAAACAACATTACTAAGGTGAGTAATTTTTTCTTCCTGCTCATTAGGCAGGCAGCTTATTCGGCATATGTAGCACAGTACCAGAAAGCACTGTGGAACTCTATTATGGCACTTGCTAATAAAGCAGACAGTGATCTGGCGCAGGACTTGCTTTCCACTGTATGCCTGCCCTGGACACCACTGAACACCATTTCCACACTGCTGTGGGTACTGTTGGCACAGCAGCTAGACTTCTAGCTCGTGCTGTATCCTTAAGAAGATTCTCCTGGTTAAGGACCACCATCCTTTCCCAAGATACCCAAACCAAAGACATGACTTTCTCCTTTGAGGGAAATTCACTTTTTGGTGACAAAAACAGGGATCTATGAAAAAGTGGATGCATACAAAACCACTTTCAAGAGTAAAAGAGAGAGAGGCCTTCTACCTGCTATAGACCCTATAGAAGGGGAGGCAGAGGTGGCGTCCCAAGAGTTTATACTCCATCCCCCCAGTGAGTATCAGCCACAAAGGGGATACAGCAGGGATAGAAGGGGCACAAAGCATACTGCTGCTGCAGCACCAGCACCCATGCCCCAACCAGAGAAAAACCCCTGACAGTTCTGTCCAGGTTGCCCATCCATTGCCAGTGGGGGGAAGTTTGGCTCATTACCTTCAGCAGTGGGTAAATATTACCTTATACAAATGGATTCTGGAAATAGTGGGCCAAGGACTGTCTATGCAGTACAGAAAATTCCCAATACTACTGAAACAGACATTTCCCAGCATGCTGTCCAACAGAGAGAATATTGCTGGGAACTGTGAGTAAAAAAAAAAAAAATAAATAAATACTGATAGCAAAATCTGTAGAAAGGTCCTTGCCTCTCAGTGGGGCAAGGCCTGTTCTCAAGGTACTTCCTCACCCACAGAAAAATGGGAAGTGATAACCCATTTTAGATGTCGGGTATCTGAACAAGCATATAAAGAAAAAGAAATTCAGGAAGGTCCCATTGAGAACACTGATACCATCTCCGCAGTCAGGTCACAGGCTGGGATCGATGGATTTGAAAGATGCCTATTTTCATATCCAGTCAGGCCATCATACAGAAAATATCTCCGGTTCAGTCTAGGAAACTGCCAGTACCAGTTCACAGCTCTTCCCTTTGGCCTCACTGTAGCACCAACGGTATTCACAAAGCGCTTTGGCAGTGGTGATATCACACCTGAGAAGACAGTGTGATCCCCCACCTGGATTGACTGACTTGTTTCAGGAAAACAGAACAGGAGACAAGGTGCTCTTTTGCAAACCACAAAATGCACATTGAGTCTCTAGAATTTCTGATAAACCTGCAGAAGTCCCAACTAGAACTTCGTCCAAGTATTGGACTTAATAGGAACACAGCTAAATACCTTACAGAGTAAGATTTTCTTCCCACAGGCCAGAGTTTCAACTATGACAGCAACAGCAGAGTCCTTCACGACAGGTCAGCCAGGACCTTTAAAGGACTCCCTGTAATTATTAAGACACATGGTCCGCATCCACAGCTGTGGTCCCATGGGCCAGGTTCTAAATGAGAGACATACGGTATCACTTAAGAGACAACTGGTCTCAAAGGTGAGATCCATTCTCAAAGCTCGTACCAGTGACAAAAGCACTGGTAAAGTCATTAGAGTGGTTGAATAAAGCAACCTCAAAGGAGCATTCCCTTCCTTCAGCAGTAACCAACAAGAATCCTTACCACAGATGCCTCACTCCTGTGGTGAGGTGCCCACCTACAGATCTCAGTGAGTGGCACGTGGAGTGCACAGGTCACTAGAATGCATCATCCTCCAGGAGCTCAGGGCAGTGCTGTTAGTGCAGTTTTTCTCCTCCCAGCTACAGGGTCAGTCTATCCAAATCAGGACAGAGAACATCACAACAATGTGTGATATAAAAAGCAGGGAGGTACAGAATCCTCAAAACTGTACAGAAACAGTGAGGGTCTGGGATCTGGCATATAGTATATCCTGGAAGCAGACATCCATGTGGTGCATTTACCAGGCAAAGACAATATCCTGGCAGATTCTGTAAGCAGAATCAGTCAGGGAAATCACTAATGGACCTTGAATGGCCAAGTTCTGGCCACAGTGTTCAGAAAGTGGGGCCACTTCCAAGACTGACCTATTCGACTCTAGAAGAAACCGTTAGCTTCCACAATTTTGCTGCAGACCACCAGCCAGAGGGACGGTCCCAGAGGGTGCCCTAGTCTCTGACTGGACCATTTCCACTCATCCAAAATGTTCTCCTGAAACTCGGGAGGGAGTTTGCAACAATAATCCTAGTAGCACTAATCTGGGCCAGACAGATCTGTTGTCCAGTTCAGCTGACCCTATTCAGCAAACCTCCGGTTAGCGTCCCACTGAGTCACAATCTGCTGACCATATTTCAGGGCAGGATAGCATTCCCAAACCTCGGAACACTACAGATGAGGGCACGGTTCTTGAGGCGCTAGAATACGCTTGTGTTAAATCTCTCAAAGGAAGTTCTGAGGGTGCTCAGAATTTAGGAGGCCAGCAACCAGAAAAACATACTCTTTAAAATGGAAAGGATTTCTTACTGGTGTGCCCCCAGAAGAATTATCCCAACAGGGGAAGGCTTACTTACAGTTTTGGAATATTTGATACACCTGCAGTCATCAGACTCAAGACCAGAGGTGCACTTAGCAGCAGTGTCAGCCTACATATCAACGGGCAAGGGAGACACTGGTTTCACTGAGCTGCAAACCTGGAGACCTGGGTTTGAATCCCACAGCCCCCACTTGCATACTTTGTGACCTTGAGCAAGTCACTTAACTTCCTTGTGCTCCCAGATCGCACCTGGAAACAAGCTACAGCTTAATGTGCCTTTCCTGGTTAAACAATTTACCATTTCCTTTTTTAACCCATTTTCAGTTTTTTTTTTTTTTTAATGCCTCAGTCACTTACACCCACCGTTAAGGGGCTCAGTCCCACTGTGGGATCTCTGTGTCAGCCTTGCAAAACTCAAGGAGGCTCCATTCGAGCCTACGGGCACTGCTGACTTAAAGTATGTCACCTGGAAAACCATATTCTTAATTACCAAGACCTCTGCTAGGAGGCTGAAAACAAACTGCAAGCGCTATACACAGAGTCAAATTAACATTGTCTTCCTTATAGATAAGGTAGTCCATGGAACCAGTAGGAAATTCCTACCTAAGGTGGTGTCTGAATTCCACTTGAACCAGTAAGTAACCTTCCTGCACTTTACCAGAACAGTCCAGTCCAGGTGAGCAAAGATTGCACAGCCTTGACTTGAAACAAGATCTGAGCATCTGTATAGATTGGAGAAAAGATGTCCGAACCAAAAGCACTCAGATTTTTGTTACCGGTGGTGAGGTTGGGAAATGTAAACCAGCTTCCAAGAGGTCTATCTCTCACTGGATAGTCTCTTGCATCCAGTTTTGCTATGAAAAAGCAAGGAAAATTCTGCCCAGAGGCTTAAGGGTGCACTCCACAAGGGACATCTCTGCCTGTGTGGCATCCTTAAAGGTCATCCCTTTATTAGAAATTTGCAAAGCAAATACCTGGGAAACAGTACACACCTTCACAAAGCACTAGTGTCTGGACGTACAGTCCAGAAAGAATGCCAGTTTTGGAACTACTGTTTTGCCGAACCTTTTTCCAAAGTAGGTTCTGGACCCAACCTCCCAAGGTGCTACTTTATAGTCTGCATAAAGTGAAAACGTAGGTGAGGGATTTCTGGTGTTAGAAGAAAAATTAC
Source organism: Neoceratodus forsteri (assembly GCA_016271365.2). Classification (NCBI taxonomy): domain Eukaryota; kingdom Metazoa; phylum Chordata; order Ceratodontiformes; family Ceratodontidae; genus Neoceratodus; species Neoceratodus forsteri. The sequence goes on from CM028136.1 coordinate 751,323,474, forward strand.
CACAGTAATGTTGTTTCTTCAGGGATCCCCCATTATGGTTTCATTGCCCACCTGCCTCCCCTTCCAGAACCTAAACATAGGTTGCCTGGTACTTGATAGTTAGTCAGAAGGAGGGTGTAAGCTCATCTAGTCTGACCCCCGCACTAGCTGGTCCAGTTTATCCCATCCCCATCGAATAGGTAGCTGTCTAGTTTTGTTTCGAACAATGTAAATGAATGTAGCTGGACTCTTTTTCTTTTAATTTAATTTTTATTCATTATGCTATTAACACAACATGAATCCGACCTATGGTGTCAAGGCATAGGAATTGATACATAAAATCATTATACCTGGTATAGAATATTCTTGGCTACTCATGTTACACGTATGCAGAAATCCACCATAAAAGGCTAAATTGTAATTAACCCAGAGTTTCCAAGATTGGCAATATGTGGCATGACCATGGATACTTTTTTTTTTAACTTCTTTTTCCCTCTGGTCATATGGAGTAGTGGCCTCTCTCAGGCAACATCCCAGTTGTCTCCCACCCAGCCTGAAACTCCCTCCCACTCCTGGGTCCCTTCCCGGAGCTCTGCTGATACTTTACCTCTGCCTGGTTTACTCCCCCATGGCAGGGCCGCCACTCCTACAGGTGCCCTAGACATCTAAGTTCATCCAGGCATTGGTGGTATGTGGAGGATCGGGACCCAGGTGGGTGGTGTCCGGCATGGGGCCAGGGCACGACATTGCCTGCCAGTACTCTGGGGCATTTCTTGTTCTAGTGTGTTTCCCCCAGCCCTCCCTAAGCGAGCATAAATGTGCAATAATGCCGGTGGAGGAGGGCACTGTAAATGCGTTCCTGCCGATGTCTGCCGTGCTCAAGCCTCCTCTGCGTGCAGGCTGCCCGTTCTGCCTCATCTGCCCCGGGAGGCACCCAGTGCGAACCCTGCAACCCTCCCTCCCAAGAGAAGGCGGAGCTGTCAGATGCTGCAGCCTTTCCTCCCCTGCCAACCCCCCATGGCTGGTGCTCATTCCTGAACACGTGGCGCGAGGTGTGGCGTCCAGTGCCTCAACCCTCTGTGGCACCAGGCTAGCTGACCATGGATAGTAAGCAAGAATCATTCACTGAAGTCAGCCCTGAGCAAACTGCTGAAATAAGCCATCCCGTGGCTGAAAAGGTCCATGAAACCGAGAAATCATTGTCCGTAAAGTTGAGATGAGCTACTATACAGAGCCCGCGCTGCCATTTCCAATAATATCCGATATTAACTTCAAAACTGTGAGATGAAAAAAATAACTTTTTTTTTTTTTTTGGTTATAGTACTGCTTTAACAAACTGTTGTCCAGCATTACAACATGCAGCTTTATAGAAAACAGGTTACATGTTCAGTTATTCATTGCCTATCAGGAGCAAACATATAACAAGACATGTTTTTGAGAAAGTGATGTTGAAGCTGAGATTCGGACTTGACTTGTATGCCGCATGCATTCACAGCTCGGCTAGTGCACATATAAGGCTAAATCCTCCTCACCACGAGGCTGATGCCATATTGACTCCTCCAGTCTCCACCATCAGAATGAAAGGAACAGATAGTGGGCTTCGCAATGTAAAATATTAAGAAAAGCCCACTGCAATCTGCATTTAGCTCAATGAGGTTAAATTGTAGTTCCCTATTTGCCCACACTAATGGATATCATGATTAGGAACCTGTTAACACATGGTACAACTAACATGTCACGAGCAATGAAACATAAAGAACAGGAACTGAGCATTGAAGTAGTACTCGGACTGTTACCTACTGTAGTCAAGTGAAGCAGACACTTCAGCAATTCAAGTACCACGCTCAGAGTCTGCATTAGTAGTAGTAGTAGTAAAGTTCACTTTTAGTTTAATTTTTTGCCTGCTTTGACAGGATTAGTAAAGAATGCTTTACCTGCATAAGTAATCTTTAGTGTCGCTGGTAGCTGGAAACTGTGCATCACTCCCAGTTCCTTGAGGCCTACCTTGACCAGGTCAAAAGCCTTCCTCCGCTGGCAAGTGGAGTAGCTGAGGTCAGGAAAGAAAAATAATCTCGTCTCTCCTGGCAGTATGATTTGCCTCTTATTGCACGCTGCTTCCAAAATTCTATCCTTAACATGAGGTCCATCAGTAATAACTAGCAGCATGTGTGGCAGGTCCGGATTAGTAGGTCGCTTCCTTGGATTTATCCAGTATGCTTTAAGGATGGAAGTCTCAAAGTCCAAATCCAGTTTTGTTTTAAGCAGCTCAGCCACAAACTGTACAGGATCCATGCCCTCCATTTCCTCAGACACACCAGCAAACGTACATGAGACCCAGGCTCCACTGTCTAAATTTTCAAGTCGAAACCTCAGGATCTTGTTTTCTTGTATGACACCAGCAACTGCTGTAGCTGATTTATTAGCTGTAGTTGTTGCCTGCTGAGCTTCTGAAGTAGCCATGTCGACTTTCATTTCCACCAGGGTGATGCGAGTATTGTAGGAGTTGACCTTCTTACCAAGGTCCTTGATGCATCGTTCAAGGTCCTGTACAGCTCTCAGCACTTCTGCCAATGAAAGCTCGACATGTGCGCTCAATACCACTCCTTCCATTGGTTTGGCCTGCCTTTCCTTGGCAGCATCTGGTTGTCTGTTGCCACGGCTAGCCCATCATTACAGAATCAACAGTTTGAACTGCAAGAGGGTAGGCAAGCAGGTTGCAAATGCAGTACTTCCACAGCAATTACTGCAGAGTTTGTCTATCTTAATAAAATAATAGTTATCGGATGCATGATCAGAGCTTCTCCATCTATATCGGTCAGCCACTAGTCATGACTCCCTGGACTGTCTCTTTTGGTAACATGTTCCACCATCTCCCTGTCCTCTGTGTGCAAGACCATCTTTTGTCATTTTTTTGTAGTTTTCAAGTTTTATTTACTTATCATGTGATCCTAGGCCATACTTTTGGTGTAGCTCAATACCCATTTCTATCAATACATTTTCATAATTTATGGTCCTGTACATCTGTGAAAGCCCCCTCCCCTTAGATATCTCTTTTCCAGACTGTGCAGATCCAGGGTGTTTAATCTAGTTTCATACAGTTTATCATTTAGACCTACCAGCAGTTTGGTTGCCCTATGCTGCATCTTCTTAGTGTACTCTGTCCCTTCACAAGTATAGGCTCCACAGCTGGGAACAATAATCCAGGTGCGGCCTGATCTAAGATCTATAATGTGGGATGATACATTGCTCAGTTCTGTTGGTGAGAGATTTCTCTATACGGCCCAGGATTCTGTTTGCTGTATTAACCTCTACACTGTATCTTAATTATTTTTAAATTAATTAAATAATTATGCCTGAATGTGCAAAGGTGTTCAGAATGTGTAAATGAACAGACATTTTTAAAATCTGCTCCATTTCTCTTACCAAAGCATTTGACCGTGACTGCCTTCTGAGATTTTAATAGTAAACGGATCCAATCACCAGTGTAGTTGCAGGCCAGGTAAAAACAAATTAACTAAACTGTTTCAGAATAACAAGGTAAAGGATTTAACTTTTGAAGTTCATTGTTCAGCAATATTCCCAGAAGTGCATTTTCTATAGCTGGAGAAAACCTTCTGATAGCTTCATTTTCTTACTGCTGCCTTTCCGTGACAGAAGACAGCTGCTGTATAGCACATTATCCCAAATGCCGTATTACATCATACCCAGTAAAGTTATTAATGACATTTGATCAGTGAAGATTACTGATCATTATGAGGCATCACCAGTTATTATTACACAGTATACGAACATACGAAATTTGCCAGCAGATAAAGGCCTAGAGGTCTATCAAGTCTGCTCGAATGTGCAGCTAGCACCCCTTATTCTGCAGCTGCCCCTCCCTTCCACCCTTCCCCTTCAGTAACCCTCCCCCTTGTCCTGTCCCATCCTCGTTTGAAGCAGTCCACTATTCTACTGCATACCACTTCAGCAGGTAACGCATTCCAACCAGCCACCACCCTCTCTGTAAAAAAGTGTCTCCTTATCTCCCTCCTGAACCTTCCTCGCTCCAGTCTCATATCATGGCCGCTGGTGGCCCTCCCCTCCATTACTTTGAACAGCCCCTCTGTACCCATCTTGTTTATTCCTTTCATGCATTCAAAGGTTTCAATCATGTCACCCCTGTCTCTCCTCTCCTCCAGTGAGTACATGTTCAACTCCTTCAACCTCCTTTCATATGATAAGTCCCCCAGCCCCTTGATCATCTTTGTCGCTCTGCACTGCACCGCCTCCAGTAAACAATTTACAATGGCATAAATATTTCCTGACTTCTGATTGGTCAGTGGGTGCCTGAAACAGTGATGTTATTACACAATAACATCACTGTATGAAGTCCAGGCACACACATGACCGAATTACAACATGCAGAATCATACCACCACTCGACAAGCTACCACGGCTGTGAACATCTTCACCACAAACTCCTCAGTGCACACTATAAAGATGACTCACCGCTTAACACCCCCAAACCAAACAGCAGTTCTGTCTCTTGCTTCCGTGCAATTCCAAATAACATCATGTAAACTTGAATCCTGATTCTAGTGACAAGAAATGACACAGATCAGCTCTTAAATTCATAATACTTTTTTCCCCGAACCGAGAGGCTTGAGTGAACAGCGCAGACCACAACTACCGGTTGCACGCTGCACTGGACCTGATCAGTTCGGGGAGAACATTTTCGAGAAAAAATAACATCAGTTTCTACACTCAGCAGCAAACGCCGTTGTGCTCCTGTACTCCCCGTTTAAGTCAGAAGCTGTTTCACCTCAACTTATTCCCTACCTCCACCACTTCTCGGCTCCCCATTGGTAGCGCGATCATGCGAGCACGTGCAGACTTGAGATGCTGCGCTCGCTTCTCACTGTGCCTTGCTCTTCAAAAGGAAAGCTGCATTTTGAAGTCTGAGCCATTCTTTTAAAACAAAAAAAGCAAAGTAATACCTATAAACAGTTTACTTCTGCAGAAAACAAACACGGTATTTACTGTACGTTCCCCAACTCAGTGACCACGGTGGTTCTAGTGACTGGCTCTGTAACCACGCTCTTCAGGTCACTGAAGAAAAACCGCAGAATTTCTCACACAAATTAAAAAAAAAAACAATAAAAGGAGAGACAAGAGCACTGGGAGACACAGACACCCCAGAAAAAAAGCAGCCGGCTGACTTGGGGGGCACAGACAAAGAGCTACAGACAGCCTACAATATTTTGTTAAATTTACAAGTTACCAGCTTAAAATAAGTAAATTATGCACAAAACAAAACCACCTCTCACTGTGTCTTAAATTAGAACACCATCCAAAAAAGAATACACAATGAGCCATTGTATAATAGAAATAAGGCACTCCAGGGTGTGTGTTATTGTGTAATAACATCACTTCTGGGGTAGTAGAAGCACTCTGCTTCACCTCGTGCTTCAACCCACCCCACGAGTGATGTTATTACACAATAACACACACCCTGTCATGCCTTATTGCTTAAGTATTAACTGGCGAGCCCCTTTACCACACTGATTATCAGTGTGATCAAACACCGTAATAGCTGGGTATAATGTCATATCTAGTTATTATGGCATTTGGAGTGCTCATGCTTGCTTAACACCGTAATGACAGGGTGTAATGTCATACCTCGTTATTATGGCATTTGGAGTGCTCATGCTTATGTAAACCTGTTGGGGAAACAGTTTATGTGCTCATGTCCCTGCACCATTTATTATAAAAAAAAAAAAAAAAAAAACATAAGCAACTGTATGCTTAAGTTTTTTTTGTGTGTTTTTTACACACTCTAGATGCGTGATGAGCACATAAACCTCTTGACCTTCGCTCTCAAGACTGATGTGTCATCACACACCTCAAGTATGTAACAAAATAAAACTTCATAACACACAATCTGTGTTATTGTGTAAATGTTCTGAAATGGCAGCACTAACAGAGGTATTCTTTGATATAGCAGCAATCCCATAGTGCATTTGTGCAATTTAATGGCCCTCGGACAAAAGTCATTTAGTACTTTGTTCTCAATTAAATCACTGCTGTTGCTTAAAGAATAGGAACTCATGGTTACAAACCCCCAGCACTGTGATTTCTTGCTTCCCAGTTAATTTCATACAGCTGGATGGAGACCAAGAAAACACAATTACACATCCCAGCTCTGCAGTCTGATAGTATCACCCCAGAAGACTGAAACACGTTCATACAATGTTGTTGCAGTCACGCAGGAGAGGAATATTGTAAAAATGTATTTTATTTTTAGCTGCCCTAGTGGGGCGGCAGTAGTGCTAGCACCTGCTATAGCAGCGACCCAGGTTTTGGAGAGGACTTGAGTTGCTGGAAGTCAGCAGTGGGGAGAGGATAGTGTGTCCCCTAGGGTGCTTTCCTCTACCGGGGAAGGGAAGGTTGGGTTCCCTACTCTGCCGTTGAATCTCACCAGGTAGAGGCCTGTTGGCCAAGAATAGGAAGGAGCTGCCATTTTGAAGCAGCACATGTGTGCCGCTTTGTGGCATGCGCTGACATCTATGCCTCAGCATGGGGAAGCACCTAGGGAGAAAAGAGAAAAATAGGTTGAACATGGCTTAATGGAGCTCTGTGCGCCTGCCACCGATTTGTACCACCATCCAAAGTGTCCGGATCCGTGTCGTTGGGGGGGGGGGTTAGCCCTGCCTCTGGCCCCACCATGGGACAATCTGGGGGAGATTACCAAGGGTCCAGTAAGTCCTTTGGGGGAGTTAGGTTGCTGTTTGGGGGTTGGAGAGGCAGGGTTGACAGTCCCCATCCTCAGGCATGGGAGGATAGAAATCACCACAGGAAGGAAAATTATATATTAGTGGCTGACATGCAGATCAAGAAATTGCTTGAACGCTTCAGAGAGGGAGGAGGAAGCTGTAAATAAATGCCAGCAGCTAAAAATGTGAATTCATGCTGCTGCTACTTTAACTGCATGCTGTGACCCATGATGACCCAGCTGAGCTTTCAGTACGTCCTCCTTTGGTCGAGTGTGGGTAACACATTTATACCAAACCTATCTTTGTGCTGCTTTGGATTTCCCCATGCACCTAAATTGACATCAACATTCCGATCTCTCCCTCTCCGAGACTGTAAGTAGCTTTGGGATACCATTTCTGTGAAAGGCACTATGTAAAATCGAATTCCTTTCCTAATGTCAAGAACCAGAATGTTGATGTGTTAGAAAACAGTCTGCCTGAGAATTGTTTTGAATGCAAAATCCATGACTCGTTCTGTATTACTTTACTGAATGTTAGATACAGGCTAATTATTCTGGAGAAAGCTGTGGGCCACTTTCTTATTTTCAACATTACTTACTTTACTTGTGTCTTCCACATTGGTGTTGGGAGCTGAAAATGTAGTTATTTTCATGACCTATAAGATGTAACCAGATGAAAATGATGATAAAAGTCTAATTGTGAGAAAGATTTTTAAAACTGTTGACTTCATTAAAGAGGGGCTGCAGTACCGAGCCACAGAATGGCAGTTAGCATCAGCTAAACTCCATTATACACAATTCCATTAAAATATTTTGAATTCTCACCCCTGGAGTCCTTTAGCAGTTAGCCGGCTAGGTGCAACTGCCCCAAAGGTATGCCTTTAAGATAATTAGCATAATAAGCTTAGACATCAGCCAATCAGAAAAAAGGAGGGGAGTGTACTGAGAGGGAGCAGCCTAAAGTGTTTCAGAATTTTTTCTCCGCTGACTGAGCAACACTGCTCCAGAGGGGTGTCTCAACTTTCCTTGTTGACAGCCCTTTTCTGCTTCTCCTGGTGAAGTTTTCTTCACAAACTTATTTTTTCAGTGTGCTGAGTATATTTTCACTGTTTTTAGTGGTTCCTCTCTGTTCCTGGGAACCGCTATTTTTGGTCGGTTCTGCGGTTCCCTTCACTCATTTTCTTTTTATTTTAACTGCAATTAGTATTTTTGACAGTTCCTTTTACTGTTTTATCACAGTTCCCCTTTTCTTGAGGCAGCTAATGATTTTGAAGTTTTTTTTCTGTATTTTTTTACCTCGGTAATCACGGTTCAAACAACATGAAGTCTTGCCGTATTCTGACAATTTGCAGTTGGCTCCAGCTCTTGAACTGCCCTGGAGAGTGAAGGGTTAATTTCTGTGCCAGGCACAGAACATTGGGCTCGAGCTCGGTTGAAAACTCTGTCTGTGTCCTTTCAAACCCAAACCGTCAGATTCTTTGCTTCGCATCACTGAACAGTCGCTCCGGAGATTTCTCCTTCAGCTCAGTTCTTCGTGGTTAAAGTTTCGGTTGTAGTCCAATTTTCGTTCCATTTTTTCAGTTCGAGACTCTGTCTGTGGTACCGTTAATACTTGGCATTGTAGCTGTGTGTGAAAATCGTGAAAATTTTCCGATCGGTTCAACTAAACTGATCTTGTAGTAAGGAAAAAGTTAGTGTGTGGTTACCGATCCGTATTGGTTTTAAAAAATAAAAACAAAACGTAATTGTATTGTTTTTTTCCGTCACCCTTGACACAGTGTGAAACAGATAGGGGAGTCTTGCCTGGAGGTTGCCATATAAAGGGTAAGTTGGTTAGGTTGGCCATGTCTGAGAAACCCAAGAAAAAAACCAGGCCCACTGGGTTTCAACACTGCAGTGTGTGTGGGGAGGTCTTTGCTAAGGCCAGTCCCCACACCACCTGTGTTTACTGTCTGAGGTTTGACCACCTCGATTCAGACTGCCAAATTTGTAAGAATTTCCCTAAGTCTACCCTGGATAAAGGTTAGGTAGACTTGGGGATAAGGAAGCCGAGAAATCCGCTGACCCAGAAGGCCAGCCCGGTTCGGTTCCTACCGAACCAGAAGGAGTGCCTTCTGACCAGGGTGATACTTCTTCGGGCAGGAGGAGAGCCGATCCTGAGGGGATCGGTTCCTACAGAAAAAAGAAAACGAAAGGATAAATCGGCCGGTTCGGATCCAGAGCTGTATGTTCCGACCGCCGAAGAAATAGCCAAAGCGATTCAGATTGTGGAATCACTTCGTCCAGTTCCGACTGATCCGGCGCCTTCTGGCAGAGGTTCGGTTCAGTCAGTTCCCCCAGTTCAGGATTACTCCCCTGAAGATTTTTACAAACCGGAGTTTGATGAGGAGGGGGAGTTTGAAGAGGATGATTACGACGGTGAAAGTCTAGATGTGCCTGTGGAACCGGACATCTCCCCAGACAGACCTTCTGGTGTTTCCCCTCCTAGGCTTTCTGAGTCCCCTTCCCACTTTCTGTTCTACAGAAAAGTGTCTCAAACCCTCCAGCTTCCTATTGAGACTGTAGAGGGTCAAGAGGAGCCTGACTTCATAGAGATGATGGACATCCCAGAGTTTTAAGAGACTGTCTATTCAAACAACATGAAGTCTTGCTATATTATGACAATTGCAGTATGACCGCAGGTTAGAACTGCTCCGGAGGTGAAATAGTTAACTTTCCATGCAGGCATGGAACTTAGAGCGCGAGCTCGGTTGAAAACTCTCTGTTGTGCTTCAAATGCAAACTGTCAGATTCTTTACTCCGCCTCACTGAACAGTCGCTCTGGAGATTTCTCCTTCTGCTCGGTTCATTTTGTCAGTTTAAAAGTATTATTTTTCGGTTTTTAGCCGAAATTAAACCGCAGCCAGTCGGTTCAAGCTCTGTCTGTGGTAATGTAAGTAATAGATAGGTTTTACATTTGTTTTTTCTGTGTGGAACTTGTAGTTCTTTATCGGTTCGGTTTGAACCGATCAGGTTGTATTTAAATCTACTAGTCCTTTTTTAGAGTGCGGTTCCCGGTTCTTATTGGTTCTAAAAAAAAAACCGATTTCATTACGGTTTTTTCCATGACCCATGACACGGTGGGAACCGATAAGGGTGTCTTGCTTGGTGGATTGCCATAAACGGGCAAGTTGGTTAGGTTGGCATTGTGTCTGAGAAACCCAAAAGAAAAACCGGACCCACTGGGTTTCAACACTGTAGTGTTGTGGGGAAGCTTTTGCTAAGGCTGACCCACACACCACATGTGTCTATTGTCTGGGGTTTGACCACCTCAATTCAGACTGCCATATTTGTCACAATTTCCCTGCTGCCACCATAGATAAGAGAGTTGGTAGGCTCAGGGAAAGGGAGGCCAAAAAGTCCGCTGACCCAGATGGCCAGCCCGGTTTGGTACCAACCAAACCGGAGGGAGTGCCCTCTGACCAGGGCGATACTTCCTCGGGCAAATGAAGAGCCGGTTCCAGCAAAAAGGACTAGAAAGTCAGCTAGTGTAGAGCCAAAAGTTCTCTCCCCAACTGCTGAGGAAATGGCTAAAGCTATTCAAATTGTCCAGTCTCTCTCTCCGGTTCCGACCGAACCGACACCTTCAGGTAAGCGTTTGGTTTGGCCGGTTCCACCGGTTCAAGATTATGATTTTGACGATTTTTATGAACCGGGGGAGGGGGAAGAGGAATATGAGGAGAGTGAATATGGTTTTGAAGATCTGGATGTGCCCGCTGATCCGGACATCTCTCCAGATAGACCCCTAGGGGTTTCTCCTCCAAGGCTTTCTGAGTCCCCTTCTCATTTAATGTTTTATAAAAAAGTTGCTGAAACTCTCCAGCTCCCTGTTGAGGAAGCTGTTGATGACCAAGAGGAGCCAGACTATGTAGAAATGATGGATATTCCAGAGTCTAGGAGACTGTCTATTCCTTTGCATAAATCTTTTCAGAAACAGACAGTAAAAGTTTTAAAAACTCCTCACATTATACCTCCTGTGGATAAAAGGATGGACAAGAGGTATACCTTATCAGGCTCGACACTGATTTCCTCACTCAACAATGCAGCCATGTGGGGTAGTGCAGGCTGCAGCCTGTGACAAGGCTAATATTCCCTAGCTTCACAACCCCCTGAGAAGGACTCCAGGAAGATTGATGCTATGGCAAAGAAACAGTACATGGCAGCATCTTTGGGACTCAGACAAGCAAATTATATGGCTTATGCTGCTAGGTACCAGAAGTCCAGATAGGATACTGTGCTGGCCCTAGCAAAACAAGTCCCTGACCAGCTTGCCAGGGAGCTGGAACAGGTAGCTATGGATGGTATTGAGGCATCCAAGGTGCAATTTCATGCTGCAGTGGACTCTAATGATGTTTCATTAAGAGTCATGGCTACATCTGTGGCACTTCGCAGGATGGCGTGGCTCAGATGTACTACCCTGTCTCAGGATACCCAGTCTAAGGCCATGGATTTTCCTGTTGTGGGAAATTCTGTTTGCTCCCCAAACAGAGAATTACATGAAGAAAATGGATGAATATAGGACCACTTATAGGAGTGCACAGGCCAAGGAAAGGCAGGCCACTCCTCAAAAGCAGCTTCCTAGAGGCAGGAGCAAGCCTTTTCATAGGCCTTTTTTCCAAGCCCAAGATTCCTCCCCCGCCTATGCTCAGAGGGGGTTCTTTAGAGGGAAAGGCAGACGGGGTACAAGCAGGTCTGCTTCCACCCCTCAGCCCAAAGTCCCTGCCAAGCAGGCACCCTGATGGGATTGCCAGGGCCGATTCTCCTCTACCTGTAGGGGGCAGGCTGGCTTACTTTGTCCAGGACTGGAAGTCTTTAACATCAGACAAGTGGGTCCTGGAAGTAGTAAGCCAGGGACTGGTTCTCAGCTTCAAAAAATTTCCAAAGCTGAGAACCAGATCTTTTCCACCTGCAACTCCATCAGAGGCACTCGCACTAGAGGCAGAGGTCTCTACCCTCCTGGCTCTCAGAGCAGTGGAAAGGGTTCCCCCAACACCAGGGCAAAGGTTTGTACTCCAGGTACCTCCTTACCCCAAAAAAGACAGGAGAATGGCGGCCCATTCTGGATCTCAGATATTTAAACAAGCACCTTTTAAAGCCAAAGTTCAAAATGGTGACTCTGGGAATTATCCTACCCTCTCTAAGGCCAGGGACTGGCGCTTCCCTGGACCTCAAGGATGCCTACTTCCATATTCCCATCAGAAGCTCCCACCGAAAGTACCTCAGGTTCGAGCTGCCCTCAGACCACTACCAGTTCAGAGCAATGCCCTTCGGCCTCACTTCTGCCCCGAGGGTGTTCACCAAATGCCTGGCAGTAGCAGTTGCCTACCTAAGAAGGCAAAAGATTGCCATCTTTCCTTACCTGGACGATTGGCTCATAGTAGGCCAGTCCCCAGACCAGGTCATTTTACACATTCAAATAACGCAGCAACTGCTTACCTCTCTAGGTTTCCTTCTGAATCTCTCAAAGTCAGTTCTAGAGCCTGTCCAGCTTCTTACCTTCATAGGCGCAGAACTGAACACACAGGAAGCCAGGGCCTTCCTTCCCCTGGACAGGGAAAAAAAGACCCTAGTCTCCCTGGCCTCCTCATTTACCCTGCAGGTCTCCTGGCCAGCAAGGCATTTTCTGCAGCTCCTAGGACACATGGCTGCTTCCACAGCAGTTGTGCAGGGAGCAAGATTTCAGATGCGGGACATCCAGTTCCATTTGAGAGCTTTTTGGTCTCAAAGAAAGGATCCTCTTACCAAGTTGATCCCAGTAACTCGAACCCTGATACAAGCCCTACAGTGGTGGCAGGATCAGAGCAACCTGAGACAAGGGGTTCCTTTTGTCACTCAGTCTCATTCTCTAATCCTTACTACAGATGTCCCTCTTGGGCTGGGAGCTCACATGGGCACCTCACCACCCAGAGTCTGTGGTCTCTCCAGGAATCTCTGCTCCACATCAACCTGTTGGAGCTCAGAGCAGTTTTTCTAGCACTTCAAGCTTTTTCCAAATCTGTTCAGAACAAGAGCATTCAGGTCAGAACAGACAACACCACTACAATGTGGTACATCAACAAGCAAAGGGGGCACTCAGTCTACGGCCTTGTGCACCGAAGCGATGAAGTTGTGGTCTCTGGCTTACTCTCTGAACACCTCCCTTACGGCAGTTCACCTCCCAGGCAAGGACAATGTCCTGGCAGATGCTCTCAGCAGGATTTCCCAGGGCCACCACGGGTGGTCACTGGATCCCCTGGTCTTGGGAGTAGTATTTGCCAGATGGGGCACCCTGCAGATAGATCTTTTTGCTGCCCCAGACAATCACCAACTTCCTCTTTTTTGCTGCAGGCCCCCAGTGTTGGGCTGACTTCCACTGGATGCCTTAGCCCTCAGTTGGGAGGGGAAGTTTCTCTATGCCTTCCCTCCTTTTCCTCTCCTGTTCAAAGTGCTAGTCAAAATCGGATCCCAATCCTGCAAAGTCATTCTGATAGCTACGGATTGGGCCAGACAGCCCTGGTATCCACTCCTGCTGTCCTTAGCAGTCCATCCTCCCCTGTGCCTTCCCAGGAATCACAACCTGTTAACCTTTGCCCAGGGAAGGGTCTGGTACCCAAATCTCAAATCTCTCAATCTCAAGGCTTGGTTCTTGAAGAGTTAGAGTTTGCTGATTTATACCTTTCTCAAGGTGTAATGGATATATTGAAGGCCTCAAGAAAGCCTTCCACCAGGGCTACTTACAATTCCAAATGGAAAAGGTTTTCCATATGGTGCTCAGAAAAGCATATTTCCCCAGTCTCTGCTGATCTACCCACAGTCCTGGATTATATGGTCCACCTCAATTCTTTGGGGCTGAGACCAGCTACCCTGAAGGTGCACTTGGCAGCTGTGTCTGCTTTTATTTCAGCAGGTAAATCCTCTTCTCTTTCAGCTCATCCTGTATTTTCCAACCCCCCTTCGAGCCCTTGTCTTCAGCTGAGCTCAAGTACTTGACTTGGAAAACTGTGTTTCTGGTAGCCATCACCTCTGCCAGACGCATAAGTGAATTACAAGCGTTGTCAGTGGAGCAGGGTTTATCTCTTTTCACAGAGATAAGGTGGTCCTTCGGACTAACAGAAAGTTCCTGCCTAAGGTGGTTTCAGATTTCCACCTTAATCAGTCTATTTCTCTTCCAGTGTACTTCACTGACCACTCCTCCTCTGGGGAGAGGAGGCTGCACAGCCTAGATGTGAAGAGAGCTCTTAGTTACTACATAGAGCGTACCAAGGGTCATAGGTTTGACTCCCTCCAACTGTTCCTGACCTATGGCGAAGTTGGTGAAGGGAAGCCAGCCACTAAAAGATCCATTGCCAGGTGGATTGTCTCTTGTATCCAATTCTACTATGAGAAGTTGGGTAAAGTTCCCCCCTCAGGCCTGAGGGCTCACTCTACCAGAGGTACAGCTGCTTCTCTGACTGCTGCCAGAGACATTCCTATTCTAGAAATATGTCAAGCAGCTACCTGGGAAACAGTTCACACTTTTACCAAACATTACTCCCTGGACATCCAGGCTAGGAGTGATGCTTGGTTTGGCACAGCCGTGCTTCAGAGCCTATTTCCTAAGTAGGTTCTGTCCCTCCTCCATGGGGGTACTGCTGTGTAGTCTGCAATTGTCATAATATAGCAAGACTTCATGTTGTTTGAAGAAAAAATTGATCACCTTAGTAATGTTGTTTCTTCTAATGGAGTCTTGCTATATTATGACCTCCCTCCCTGCCTGCCCCTCTCAGAACCTCTGTTTTGGGATGTGGGTGGGCAGTACAGGGTTGGCACTTTTTTGACGCCCACCTTGTTGTTTTTCACCTACCTTTTGGGTGAATTGGTGTTGTGTTTTGCATTTTGGGTCTCCTGACTTGAGTCTTTGTTTTAGACCAAAAATTAGTGTTTAAGTTAGTAGCCAGTTGGCTAGTGTAGGTTTACAGCTTCCACACAGAACCTTAGTGAGTTTTAGCTCGAAAAGATCTGACAGTTTGCATTTGAAGCACAACAGACAAGAGTTTTCAACCGAGCTCACGCTCTAAGTTCCATGCCCGCATGGAAAGTTAACTATTTCACCTCCGGAGCGGTTCTAACCTGCGGTCATACTGCAATTGTCATAATATAGCAAGACTCCATTAGAAGAAACAACATTACTAAGGTGAATAATTTTTTCTTCCCCTTCATAAGTCATTTGGGAAAAAGATACTAAAAATTCTTAGGTCTCCTAATTCTGTACCTCCTGTTGACAAAAGAATGGACAAAAGGTATACTTTGTCAGGCTCGCTTACGGAATTTCTTTACCAGCAATGCAGCCATGTTGGGGTAGTGCAGGCTGCTCCCTGTGACAAGGCAAACATCCCCTTGGCTTCACACCCCCAAGACAAAGATTCCAGGAAGATAGATGCCATGGCAAAGAAACAGTACTTGGCATCATCTTTGGGACTCAAGCAGGCTAATTATATGGCCTATACAGCCAGGTACCGGAAGTCCAGGTGGGACACTGTACTGGCACTGGCTAAACAGGCTTCCCCCCAGCTAGCCAAGGAGCTGTAGGGGGTACCTGCTGATGAGATTGAGGCATCAAAGGTGCAATTTCATGCTGCTGTGGACTCCAGTGATGTATCATCAAGAGTCATGGCTACATCTGTGGCTCTTCGGAGAATGGCCTGGCTTAGATGTACTTGCCTTTCGCAGGACACCCAGGCTAAGGCCATGGATTTTCCTGTAGTGGGTAATTCTCTGTTTGGGGAGCAGACAGAAAATTACATGAAGAAAATGGATGAATACAGGACCACTTACAGGAGTGCCCAGGCCAAGGAGAGGTAGGCAACTCCTCAGAGGCAGCAGTCTTGGGGCAGGGGCAGGTCTTTTCACAGGCCTTTCTACCAGGCACAGGCCTCCTCTTCTTTTTCTCAGAGGGGGTTCTTCAGAGGGAGAGGCAGAAGGGGGATGAGCAAGGCTGCATCCACTCCTCAGACTAAGGCTTCTGCCAAGCAGACACCCTGATGTGTCAGCCAGGGTCGACTACCCCATTCCAGTAGGAGGCAGACTGGCTTATTTTTTCCAGGACTGGATGTCTGTTACCTCAGACAAGTGGGTCCTGGAGGTTGTAAGCCAGGGGCTGGTTCTCAGTTTCAGGAGTTTTCTGAAACTGAGACCCAGATCCTTTCCACCTGCAAATATATCAGAAACCCTTGTTCTAGAGGCAGAGGGTTTGTCTTTACTGGCTTTAAAGGCCATAGAGAGAGTTCCTACTCCATACAGGGGCAAAGTTCTGTACTCCAGTACTTCCGTACCCCAAAAAAGACAGGGGAGTGGCGACCCATCCTAGATCTAAGATACTTAAACAAGCACCTAGTAAAGCCAAAGTTCAAGATGGTGACTCTGGGAACAATTCTTCCTTCTCTGAGGCCAGGAGACTGGCTAGCCTCCTTGGACCTCAAGGATGCCTACTTTCACATTCCCATGAGGTGCTCCCACAAAAAGTACCTCAGGTTCGAATTGCCCTCAGGCCATTACCAGTTCAGAGCAATGCCCTTTGGCCTAACTTCAGCTCCAAGGGTGATAACAAAGTGCCTAGCAGTAGTGGTAGCCCTTTTAAGAAGAAAAAGGATTTCAATCTTTCCGTATCTGGACGATTGGCTCCTTGTGGGCCAGTCCCCAGACCAAGTCAAGTCAGATCTGCAGGTTACCCAGAAAGTTCTCACTTCTCTGGGGTTCCTTCTTAATCTCCCCAAGTCATTTCTCGAACCAGTAGAGCTCCTCATTTTTATAGGAGCAGAGTTGGACACCCTCAAGGCAAGAGCCTTCCTTCCTCTGGAAAGGGCAAAAAGCCATCACTCAGCTGGCCTCTTCCTTTCTCCCTCTGGTTTCTCGACCAGTAAGGCATTTTCTGCAGCTTCTGGGCCACATGGCAGCTTCCACAGCAGTGGTCCAAGGGGCCAGGTTTCAGATGAGGGACATTCAGTTCTATCTGAGAACCTTTTGGTCCCAGAGGAAAGATCCTCTTACCAAGCTAGTTCCTGTCACTCAGACCTTAATTCAGGCCCTTCAGTGGTGGCAGGACCTGGACAATCTGAGGCAGGGTGTTCCATTTTTCTCTCAGACTCGCTCTGTGGTTCTTACCACGGATGCTTCCCTTTTGGGGTGGGGAGCCTATCTGGGGGCCCTCACTGTCCAGGGACTTTGGTCCCATCAGGAATCCCTTCTTCACATCAACCTTCTGGAGCTCAGGGCAGTATTCCTTGCCCTACAAGCTTTCTCTCAGTCAGTACAGAACAAGGTGGTTCAGGTCGGGATGGACAACACTACCATCATGTGGTACATCAACAAGCAGGGTGGCACTCAGTCCACAGCCTTGTGCACAGAGGCCATGAAAATATGGTCCCTGGCTTATTTCCTACAGACCTCTCTGGTAGCAGTCCACCTCCCAGGAAAGGACGATGTGCTAGCAGATGCACTGAGCAGGATTTCCCAAGGCCATCATGAATGGTCTCTGGATCCTTTGGTATCAAAGGTGATTTTCTCAAGGTGGGGCACTCCAGAGATAGATCTCTTTGCAGTCCCAGACAATCACCAACTTCCTCTGTTTTGTTACAGACCCCCAGTCTTGGGCTCAGTCCCTCTGGATGCTCTGATTTTGAACTGGGAAGGGACATTTCTTTATGCCTTCCCTCTACTGTTCAAGGTTCTAGTCAGTGTAAGGTCGCAGTCTTGCAAAGTGATTCTGATGGCTGCAGATTGGGCCAGGCAACCTTGGTACCCCCTGTTGCTGTCCCTAGCAGTCCATCTTCCCCTGTCTCTTCCCAGGAATTACAACCTGTTAACCTTCTCTCAGGGGAGGATTTGGTACCCCAGTCTCCGGTCACTCAATCTCAAGGCATGGCTCTTGAAGAGTTAGAGTATGCAGATTTGCATCTCTCCCAAGGGGTTCTGGATATTCTCAAAGCTTCTCGAAAGCCTGCCACAAGAAAAACTTACAACTCCAAATGGAAAAGGTTCAGCATTTGGTGTGCCAAGAAGCATATGTCCCCAGACACTGCTGAGTTGTCTACAGTTTTGGATTATATGGTGCATCTTAATGGCCTAGGCCTCAAACCAGCTACTCTCAAAGTTTGTCAACTGTTTCTGCTTTTTTGTTAGTGGTTAAGTCTTCCTCTCTGTCATTTCACCCTGTATTCTGTAAATTTTTCAAAGGATTGCTTCATATCAATCCCCCTTTTAGGGATCCTGCTCCTGCCTGGGATTTGAATATTTGTATTGCTCAGCTTACGTAACCCTCCTTTGAGCCTATGTCCTCAGCAGAGCTCAAGTACTTGACTTGGAAAACTGTGTTTTTGGTTGCTGTTACTTCTGCCAGACATATCAGTGAATTGCGAGCCCTGTCAGTGGAACCTGATTTTATCTCATTTCACAGGGATAAAGTGGTCCTTAGAACCAACAGAAGGTTCTTGCCCAAAGTGGTTTCAGACTTCCATTTAAACCAGTCTATGTCTCTCCCTGTTTTCTTCACTGATCATTCTTTCTCAGGAGAGAGGAGGCTACACAGTTTAGATATCAAAAGAGCCCTTAGTTACTACATAGAGCATACCAAGGGTCACAGGTTTGACTCCCTCCAGTTGTTCCTCACTTATGGAGAAGTGGGAAAGGGCAAACTTGCCGCCAGAAGATCTATTGCCAGGTGGATTGTGTCTTGTATACAATTCTGCTATGAAAAACTGGGAAAAATTCCACCCTCAGGCCTGAGGGCTCATTCCACAGGAGGTACAGCTGCTTCCCTGGCTGCTGCCAGGGATATCCCTCTCTTAGAAATTTGTCAGGCAGCCACCTGGAAAACAGTCCATACCTTTACCAGGCATTACTCTCTGGATAGCCAGGCTCAGAGTGATGCTCAGTTTGGCACACCAGTACTTCAGAGCCTATTCCCAAAGTAGGTTCTGTCCCTCCTCGTTGGAGGTGCTGCTTGGTAGTCTGCAATTGTCGGAATACAGCAAGACTTCATGTTGTTTGAAGAAAAAATGACTCACCTTAGTAATTATATTTCTTCTAATGGAGTCTTGCTGTATTCTGACCTCCCTCCCTGCCTCCCCTCTCAGAACCTGTTTTTGGGAAGTGGGTAGGCAGGTGCAGTGTTGCACCCCAGGGGTGTCTTTTCCCCACTCTTGTTGTGTGGGGTATGTTGTAATTGTTTAATTAAGAGTTTTTTGTTCTTATTATCTGGTTTTTGGTTCTTTGGGTTTCCTGACTTGAGTCTTTTGGGGAATCCAAAGTCTTTGTTGCCAGTTGGCTACTAAGAGTTTTTAGAATTTCCACATTTAGTCAGTGAGTTTTAGCTCGTAATTATCTGACGGTTTGGGTTTGAAAGGACACAGACAGAGTTTTCAACTGAGCTCGAGCCCAGTGTTCTATTCCTGGCATAGAAATTAACCCTTCACTCTCCGGGGCAGTTCAAGAGCTGGACCTAACTGCAAATGGTCAGAATACAGCAAGACTCCATTAGATGAAATACAATTACTAAGGTGAGTAATTCTTTCTTCCTTACCGTGAGGGAACCAGTTAGAATCTTCGTATTTGACAGTTATTGCTGGGTTCTCTGTGGATTGGCATGTCAGAGATCCCCAAAACCAAAAAGAAAAATGGACCTACAGGTTGTAAAAAGTGTGTAAATTGTCACAAGATTTTGGCCATAGCAGATTCTCATAATCTGTGCCTTAGGTGGTTAGGTCCAGATCATACTTGCTCTCTTTGCACCAAATTTTGAAAAAAAAAAAAAAAAAAACTTTGATAAACAGAGCAAAGAGACTTGGAAAAATTATGGCTGAGGAAAAATCAAAGGCTGCTGATGAGGGGCCATCTAAAAATAATAACAATAACAATTCAAACAGAGGTGCTGATGAAGAATCCAAGTCCCAGCCTAAAAATAAAGCTTCCAAAGGAGCTGATGAAGTTCCTCAGAAATTAGAAAAATAATAAAGGCACTGATGAAGTGTCTGTATTAAAAAGGAAGCACGATTAAGCTGCAGATGAAGTAGCTAAAAAAATGATTTGCAAAGACAAAAATGCTTGTGTTCCTCCTGGGAAAGCCAGTAGTGAGACAACATGCAGCTTAAAACATAAAGGAAAAACAAAACATACACAGCCACAGCCTTTGCAGGAACTCCCATCTGTGCAAGACATGGCAAAAGCATGGCACATCTTTCAGACCCTACAAGAGATGGGGTCTATGTTTTCTGGGGCTGGCAAGCACTCTTCCACAGTTCTCTCGTCTGGAAACTGTGAGGGTGATGTAGATGATGAACATCATTGTTGTGATGCCCCTGACATGCATGTAGAGGGCCTGGAACCTGATGTATCCCCTGACCCTCATTTCAGAGCTTCCCCTGCTGACCAGGAGGATCCCTCCGCTGTGCTTACGTTTATCCAAAATATGCTAGACACCCTGGACCTCCCTACTCAGGAGTCTAACCAGGATGAGGATAAAGATTATAGGGAGATGAAAGGCCTACCACCCCCCAAAAGAGTAGTCGTACCTCTCTATAATACTTTCAGAAAAAAACACCATGAAATTGCTTCAAACCCCCACTTCTGTGGTAGGGGTTGATAAACGTGCTGACAAAATATAAATTGTCTAAAAATGATACTGAGTTCCTGTCTGTATATCCCAGCCATGAGAGTATAGTACCAGACAGCATGTGAGAAAGCTGGAGTCTACTTGTCTTCCTTGCCCCCTGACAAGGACTTCAGAAAAAAACAGATTTCATAGCAAAGAAGATATACACCACAGCTTCCCTGCTTGTCAGACTTTGTTCCAACATGGCTTTCACAGCCAAGTATCAAAAAGCACTGTGGAACTCTGTCCTGGCTATTACCCGTAATGGATTGGACACAATGGTACAGGAGCTGGTGGATATGGCAAAAACTGCCCTGGAAGCTACGAAATACCAATTCCACATGGCAGATGACAACAATGATGCCACCGCCAGGGCTATGGCCCATGCCGTTTCTCTGAGGCATTTTGCCTGGCTTAGAACTACCAGACTAACCCCAGACACCCAGTCTAAGACCATGAACATTCCCTGTGATCAAAACATATAATTTGATTCCAGGACAACAAGCTGCATGAAAAAGGTTGACAAGTACAAGGTCTGTTATCAATGTCATTCCCCTAAACCTAAGCCTCCTGCCCCACAGAAATCCCATCTGAGGGGAAACGGGGGCAGAGGTTATTTTCACAGACCTTACACTCCCTATCCCCAGTCTGACTTTTCTCAGTACAGGGGTGTTTTCAGAGGAGGCAGAAGGGGCCAAAGAAGAGCCACCTCTGCCCAGCCAGCAGCTTCTCAGTCTAAGCCCTGATGTGAGTGTACAGGTCGCCTCCCTTCTGCCAGTAGGAGGCAGACTCTCCCACTGTCTTCAGAACTGGTCCCTCATTACCACAGACAAATGGGTCCTGGAGATAGTGGAAAAGGGTCTGCCACTACAGTTCAAGCAGATGCCAGACCTCAAGCGTACCAAGATGTCAAAGCCCCTAATTCCAACACAGATACTACTGTTAGATTTGTAGGTAAAAAACCTTCTAGCTCTACGAGCAGTGGAGAGTGTCCCGGCCCACGAAAAGGGCAAAGGCCTCTACTCCAGGTACTTTCTGACACAAAAGAAAACCTGAGGAGTGGCGACCTATCTTGGATCTCGGATATTTAAACAAACATCTGTTAAAACCCAAATTCAAGATGGTCACTCTGTCACTGGTCATTCAATCCTTACAGCAGGGGGACTGGCTAGTCTCCCTGGACTTTAAGGATGCTTACTTCCATATACCCATAAAAAAGTCTCGCTGGAAGTTTCCCTCCCTTCGCGCCACTATCAGTTCGCTCCGATGCCCTTCGGCCTGTCCTCGGCTCCGAGTCTTTACCAAGTGCCTAGCAATGGTAGCAGCACATCTCAGGAAGCTAGGTGTCTGTCCACCCCATTTGGATGACTGGCTTATAGTGGCAAAGTCTCCTTGTCTGGTCAAGGAGTCCCTTTCCCTCATAGAGCACATGCTGGAATCCCTGAGCTTCCTGGTAAACCTAAAGAAATCTCACCTGGAACCCACTAAGCTGCTCACTTTCATAGGAGCTCTGCTGGACACCCAGAAAGGATATGCCTTCTTCCCACAAGAGAGAATTCAAAGTTTCCTTTCGGTGGCAGATTCCTTTGTCCGGGGGCAGCCAAGACCAGCCAGGCATCTCCTCAGGCTCTTGGGATACATGGCTTCAATGACTGCAGTGGTCCCAGAAATCAGGTACAGGATGCGACACCTGCAAGCCTGTCTCAGAGCTCGCTAGTCTCAAAGAAGTAACAACTTTTCAAAGATGATACCTGTCACAGAACAGTTCCTTCAGGCCCTGCTTTGGTGTAAGGACACTGCACATCTGGCAATAGGGATCCCTTTCCAAGCTCTACTTCCCACAAAGGTGATCACTGCAGATGACTCCCTCCTGGGGAGCTCATCTGGACAGTGCCTCAGTCAGTGGTACCTGGACTCTACAAGAGTCACAGTTACACATAAACCTTCTGGAGCTCAGAGCAATCTTTCTAGCACTCAAAGCAATTGGTCCCTGTCATAAAAGGTCAGACTGTACAAATACGAACAGACAACACCGCTGCAATGTTCTACATAAACAAGCAGGGTGGTACCAGATCAGGGACACTCTGTTTGGAGGCTCTGAAAATCTGGTCTCTCGCCTTTTCCCTGGGGGTCAGCTTTTCACCTCCCAGGCAAGCACAATACCCTGGCAGATGCTCTAAGTTGCATCTGTCATGGTCGGAGCAAGTGGACTCTGAACAAACAAGTACTAGCCACAGTGTTCTGGCGGTAGGGCACACCAGAAGTGGATTTGTTTGCTTCACCCCTCTACTTCCAGCTTCCTCAGTACTGTTGCAGTCTCCAGTCCCAGGAAAACTTCCTCTGGATGCCTTGATTCTGGACTGGTCAGGGAGATGCTTATATACATTCCCTTCCTTTCCCCTGATACTCAGGGTATTGCTGAAACTCAGACAACAGCCTGCATCTGTGATTTTGGTGGCTCTGGATTGGCCCAGGCAAGCCTAGTACCCTCTCCTTCTCTTACTGTCTTGAAGCAGGCCTATTTGTCTGCCACCACCTCATTCTCTGCTGCCCCTTCCCCAGACAGGAGTGCATTATCCAGACATACACTCTCTTCGCCTCAAGGCCTGGTTCTTGAGGAGCTAGAGTTCCCAACCTCTCAGTACTCTGAACAGGTCCTTAAGATCTACAAAAAAAACTTATGCAGCCTGATGGAAAAGGTGTTCCCTCTGGTGCAAGAGCGAAAAGGTAAATCCTCTAACAGCTTCAGACTCTCAGCTGCTGGACCTGGTACATCTGCAGGCGTCAAGCTTGAAACCCTCCTCTCTCAAGCTATACCTGGCTGCAATTTTGGCCTACCTTTCAGTGGGGAAGAAAAAGTAATTTTTTTTCCACTCGTGTTCAAACAGTTTTTCAAAGGCCTCTTGCACCTCCAGCCTCCAGTGAGGGAGCTGGTTCCTCCTTGGAGCCTGAATCTCTGCTTTGCCAGGCTCGTGGAACCACCCTATGAGCCTATGGCCACTGCACACCTCAAGCTTGTAACCTGGAAATCTGTTTTCCTAGTGGCCATTACCTCTGCCAGGAGGATTTCAGAGTTACAGGCTCCATGTACTGAGCCTAATTACATTATTCCTCACAGAGACAAAACTGAGCTCAGGACAAATAGGAAGTTCCTGCCTAAGGTGGTTTCTGAGTTTCACCTTAACCGGTCTTACTCTACCTGTTATCTTTACTGAGAAATCCACTCCTGGTGAGCAAAAGCTTCACAGTCTGGATGTCAACAGAGCTCTCTTTTACTATATAGAGCATACTAGGCAGTTCAGAGGCTTTTCCACTCAGTTGTTCCTCACCTATGGGGATATAGGCAGAGGAAGACCAGCTACCAAGAGAACTATTTCCCACTGGTTGGTCTCTTGCATTAGATTCTGCTATGGAAAAGCTGGTCATCAACCTGCTGTGGGGCTCAGAGTCCTTTCCACCAGGGGCTCTGCAGCCTCTGTGGTAGCTACAAGAGACATACCCCTTCTGGAGGTCTGCAAAGCAGTTACCTGGAAATCTGTACACACTTTCATTGAGCACTACAGTTTGGACGTGCAGTCCAGATCTGATGCCAAATTTGGCAGGACAGTTCTGCAGAGCCTCTTTCCTAAGTAGGTTCTCTGCCCCCCCCCTCCCACTTGGTACTGCTCGATAATCTGCTATAGTTACTGATGCTAAAGTACTCCTGGGGTGAGAAGAAAAAATGTTTCACCGTAGTAATCTTCTTTCTTCCAAGGGGTCCTTTAGCATCAGTAAGCTCCCATCCTTCCTCCCTGGTGCACCTTTTAGGAGAAGGGCTCTGTTCTCAGTTTTATTACCACAACTAGTCTCTTATTAAAGAGGTTTCTTGCTCAGATTATCTGTTTTTGAACATTTTCATGTTTTTGAAATCCTGTTGGTTCACTTTTGGGGCATGTGCCCATTTATCTTTGAAAAAATTCTGAAGCCCTTCAGGCTGCTCCCTCTCAGCACACTCCCCTCCTTTTTTCTGCTTGGCTGATGTCTAAGCTCATTATGCTAATTATCTTAAAGGCATACCTCCAGGGCAGGTGCACCTAGCCAGCTAACTGCTATAGTTACTGATGCTAAAGGACCCCTTGGAAGAAAGAAAATTACTACAGTGAGTAATTTTTTTCTTTCAAACCATTCTATTAATTATTATTTTCCTGAGGGCATCAACCTCAAATCTGACGATATTTATCCCCTATAGCTTCCTAACAGTGATGGCTTAGTTAGTAGCTGACATCCTACTTCCCCGCTTCTGACAATGTGGCCGTACAGCAGCTCCAGTATGTAGTGCTACGAACCACAGTATGGGGTGGGTGCCGAGGGAGGGCATCAACCTAAAGCCTGTGAACAACTCCGTAACCTTGGCACTCCAGACGACAGTAGACAGCCTCAGAAAAACAGTACAAATACTGTGGAAGGCGGTTGCCGAGGCGTTGGGGTCAGGTGCTTGCACTGCTCTTATCAGCCAAAGAAATAAATCTTTATTTTTGCATTCATCCTTGCAGTATTTGTGATGTTTTTCTGAGGCTGTCTACTATCTTCTGGAGTGCCGAGGTTACGGGATTGTTGACAACATAGTCAGTTGTTGTGGTAACAATGATGAGGATGTGAAACGCAAGCTGCGCCACAGCTGTTGAGGAATTGTACAGGGCAGAGCACACATTTTCATGTAAATACCCAAAGTAATTATAAAAGGAATGACTTGGCTGGCCCGGCGGCACAGCAGGATGGTTGGCACTTGAAATATCTGCAACCCCTGAGTTCAGGAACAGGCCCCAGGTATCTGAGGACAGCCCAGGGATGGAGGATCGCAGACTCCTCTGCTTTCAGTACTTGGTTGGTAAGACAGAAGAAGGCGATTGCCCGTGTAATCTGGCTCCTACTTTATCACCACCTGGGTGACCCCGGGTGGTCGTGTAGGTGGAAGTGGGAGGGTGTACGCTGACTGGCTTAGACATGCACAGGTGCACGTCTGCACGCGTGTGCATCACTGAGCCCTTTATGTCTGTGTCCACTTGGGAAGGAAGGAGATAAAAATACTGAAACGCCCTGTAGGCAGGGTGGATATAGCAAGGTACCCTCAGTGACTTAATGAGTCACCTGTCCACCACTTCCCAGAACCATGGTGTTTCAGTGGGGCTCCAAGTATCCTGGCTCCCCACAGAACAATCTGGAGAGAGAAGTTTGAAGGTATGAGGAGGCCAGTTAAGTGGCAGAGAAGGTGAGGATGGGGTTGGGAGGTTGACCAAGTGGAAGATGGGTGAGAGACACCAGCTGATATGATTTTTTTTTGGGGGGGGCGCTGGTGGCAGGATCCCTCTTCAAAGCTGAGTGTTCAGTTCAGGGCACTTGACAGTATACAGATCTGTACAATAAAGAAGAAGAATGTTTTTATTGCATTAATTTAGACAGACTGCTTGTAAAGTCGCACAATTATTTAACACAGTTTCCTTTGCATTCTATAGGCTGCTTTGGCACTGTGTTTGGTTTAATGGGTGTCTTCATCTATGACGGGGAACGGGTGAGGCAGCATGGAATGTTACAGGGCTACAACAAGATTACTTGGACTGTAGTAGCTCTTCAGGTATAGTACTGCTGATCTATTTGTATTTTCATTCACTTGCGGCCTGAGGCTGAGTTCATATCAGATCAGAACTGTTTTGCAAATTTGGCAGAGGAAGTTGCCAGCAAATGTTTGTTTGTGGGTCAATAATGAGTAATGCAAAGTGTACTATGTATTTATGTATGTATATTATGTATTTTTTGTTTATCATTTATTTTTTAATTTTGAAACAGGACTGTCTTGTAAACAGGGTTTTATTCTCTATACGAGATGTACTTATCCAGTATTTTTATTTATTTAGCTTTTGTTGACCAGGTAAGTACACTAGACAAGACATTTGCCTAGTTTCAGGTACGACCTGGGAGAGTACAGTAAAATACAAGTTCATACAGAGGACAACATGATACAAGTTAGGCTTTACACAGAATCAGGTAGAACCAGATGACCATAACACAAGCAGTCAGTAAACACAGTTAGAATAGGAACAAATATATACATAGTCACCAAGGCTATGAACAGTGCATTATACAGTTCTGTACAGTTCAGAGCCCCAAAAGCAGAGCCGCAGTCAAAGCATCGCCTGAAACAGAGAGTAAATACATTATACACAGAGCAGAACCCAAGCAGGCAGGATGCATCAGCAGGACCTGTGCAAGGGTACCAAAAGAAGGACATGTAAGTCCAGTGCAGGGGACCAAGGTTAGTTATGGCGATTTAGGACAACCACATGCAGAGGAGAGCTTCATGTAATTCCACAGGGAGCTCCAAAGGCATGAGGGGGAGGAGCAGACCTGGGCGGGAAAGGAGTTCCATACCCTGGGGCACATGAAGCAAAATCCCTGTCCCCCATTTGCGTTCGAGTGGCAGGAACTTTGAGAACAGCAGGGCCCAGTGACCTAAGGGAGTAAGAAGAATAGGCAGCCGGTTTGAGGAGCTCAGCCAGTCCTTTGGGGGGGGGGGGCAGTTCTGAGAACCTTGTCCGTGAAGCAGCCCAAGATAAAATTCATGTGGTTGGGTGGGGAGAGCCTGTCAAGTTTGTTATACAGGTCACAGTGGTGGGTGAGGCAAGGGGCAGCAAGTGCAAAGCGGCAAATGTTGTTATAGGCTATGTTCCACCTAGAGAGATGAACTTTGGAGGTACGTGCAAACAGGACAAGTCCATAGCACAGAGAGGGGAGAAACGCACCTCAGGCCAGTGCAAGGTGAGCAGCAGAAATAAGATTGTTCTTCGCTCTGTAGACCAGACCCAATTTGCAGTTGACAGATCTGTATACATTTTGGATATGATGCCGAAGGTCAAGCTGGGGCTGATGTGTCATCCCAAGGTATTTGATGGAGTCCATGATTAGGACAGGAGTACCAGTAATACTCAGTGGGGCAGGGGAGGCCTTTATCTTGGCCAGGGACCCAAAAAGCATGGCCTGAGTTTTTTAAGGTTGAGGACCAGCTTGTGGGTCGTTATCCAGGACTGGATATTCCTGAAATCCTCACTCAGTTGGTGGTTGATGACCTCAGTGTTACAGGAATGGGTGAGGATAACCAGGTCATCCGCATATAAGATAGAGCTACAGTTGGAAGAAGTAGAGGGGAGATTGTTGGCAAAGATAGAGAAGAGAAGGGGCCCTAGAACTGAACCCTGGGGGACACCAGAGGTCACAAAAGTGGTGGCTGAGAGGACCTTACTGATTTTAGTAAGTTGCTGTCTGCCCTGGAGGTAATTAGTGAACCATCTTAGGACAGGTGGGGACAGACCAAGGGACCAAAGTTGAGAGCAAAGTAAGACATGGTCAACTAAGTCGAAGGCCTTAGATAGGTCAATGAAGATGGTGCCTGAGAACTTACCCTGGTCCATAGCTGCCCTGACCCCAGAGAAGACGGTGATAAGGGCGGAGGACGTACTATGCCCTTTGCGAAAGCCATGCTGCACAGGAGACAGTAGCTCATGGGCCTGAATATACTCTGTGAGTTGCCCAGCTGCAACTTTCTCCAGCAGTTTACTGATAGCCAACAAGATGGCTATCAGTCGGTAGTTGTTGAGGATCTTTGGGTCGCCCTGTTTGAGAACAGGGACAGTCCTCGCTCCCTTCCAGAGATTAGGGATAACTCCAGAGGCTAGGGACAAGTTGAAGAAATGGGCCACTGGAGAGGCAGTATAAGAGGCACCAAGTTGGAGGAGCTTAGGTTCCATGCTATTGTGGCCAGCACTAGAGTGAGGGGAGAGACCAGAGAGAAGTCTCTGCGTTTCCTGTGCTGTCACAGCCCTGAAGTAGAGTAACGGATGGGAGATAGGGGCTGACTGTGGGGCAGAGGCCGGAACATGACTATCACTCCCACCAGTGGAGAATAGGGAAGTGAAGGCAGACAGATCCGAGAAGTGGGAGTTGAATGCATTGGCGATGGTTAGTGGATTGTTAGAATTAGATCCATCTATGAGCATGTCATAGACCCCACAGTTGGAGGAACCACTTACTATATTTTTAATGTTCCTCCAGAAATTCATAGGGTCCTTAGCTGAGTTTAGTAAGGCAGTTTTGCAGTATTCACTTTTGGCAGCCCTGATTGCTTTTTTGCATTCATTCCTGAGCCTCCTATATTGCTGAAATATGGCCTGGTCCATCACGACTTTGAAGTTGGCCCAGCACTTGTCTCTAGCCCTCATGAGGGCTAGGAGGCTCCCATGTAGCCACTTAGTGGCAGACCCCCTTACTCTCCGCCTGATAAGAGGGGCATGCTTGTCCTGCAGTGCCTCGAAGGTGCTGAGAAAATGACTAACAGTAGTAGAATAGTCCTGAGCATTTAGCATGGCAGACCAGTCCATAAGCCTCAGATCCTCATGGAAGGACCCCAGGTCAAACCTGGAGAAATCCCTTACTTGGATGATTCTGTGAGGAATTTTCTGGGAGGAGATCTTTCTTACACAGTACACAGGGGTGTGGTCAGAGATGGTCAGGAAGGGTACCAGAGGAGCTGATCCTCTCAGGTCTATTGGACAGGTTCTACAGTCCAGGAAGGAGCTAGTACCACCAGAGGTAGACCACTTAGTGGGCTCCTGAATAAGTTGAGACAAGGAGAGGCCAGCAAGCGGAGGTTCATACAGCTTGGTGTTTCCTCCAAGCCAGTTTAAATAAAGATCTCCCAAGATCATTAGCTCATTATCCCCAGTCTTAGCAGCATCAAGGTGGTAGGATAATCCCAACAGACCACCCTTGGGGGGGATTGTATGTACAGATGATGTGCAGCTTCTTAGTGTTCCCAAGTAATAGGACTGTGTGAAGCAGCTCACAAGAAGACAGTAAGGACTGTTGGTGGGCTACAACAGACAGGTTTAGGTGACTCTTATAGTAAACCAAGATACCATCCCCATGCTTTTTCCCAGGCTGATCTTGCCTAATGAGATCAAAGCCAGGAAGCGCGCAGGCCGAGTCAGGGGTGGAAGGTTACAGCCAAGTGTCAGTAATACCAAGGATGTAGTTAGTGACCCAGGCAGAGAGTTCAGCCAGATTGGGCAGGAGGCTACGGATGTTGAGGTGAACTATTTTCATCCCCTTGCCTGACAGCCAGCCCACAGGAAATGAGGAGGCTTGATAAGTAGGACCAGGGTTAAGCTCAAAGTCCCCAGTGTCTCCAGGAGGAGCCAGAGGAGATGCTTCTAGGAGGAGAACCACCTCCAGCCGAAGGCTTGCGAGCAGGACGCCTGTCCACTATGGCAGGATACAGAAAGCACCTGAGGTCAAGACAGCAGATTAGCTAGAGGGGCTGTCTGCCACAGACTATTAGATTGGAGAAGGTGAAGTCATGCTTTTCGTGCTGTTCAAGTGTAACCTAGGGGGCCCCCCTGAGGGAGGGGAGCAATCAGCATTAAGTAGAGGGAGGCATAAGGCAGTGAGAAGGCCAATGATGAGGGCACTAATAAATGGGGAAGGCTTAGCACCCTCCCTGGGGAGCTTAGGAACCCCCCATGTCAAAAAGGACCTGACCCTGGGACTAACCAGAGCACTGAAGGGAGAAGATATTGTGGACAGGTCAGGTAGACAGGTCAAGGCTTACCAGAAGCCAGAGGGGCAATTCTGTTAAACACAAGGAAGGCCCTGAGGAGAGAACCAAGCAGTGCTTGCCCACCAGACCCCCCCTAAGTTGTCCAAGTGGGCCCCAGGGGAGCACCCAATTTGTGGAGGTCTATCCTACAGATACCCCCACAACAAGGGTCAGTAAACAATCCCTCCCCTTATGTAGGAGCACACCACCCGCTACTGGAAGGATTACCAGATTCCGTGGTAGTAAGCCTCACTGGAGGCGAGGCTAGTAAAGATAGCTAGTGAGCACAATACATTAACAAGCCGACAGAGACATTTCCTAACTAAAGTTGCTGAGACATGATGGATAGACAGGCAGAAATTATTTAGTAGATTGCAGTCAGATCCCACCATGATTAGTTGTAGTCAACTAGTCAACAGTGGTTATAAAAAATATACTCAACCCAGCCCACTCGGGGTAGAATAAGCTAGGCTCAAGACTGAAACCAACTCAGGATAAAGATTACACAGTACTGAATACACCAGCAAGAATATTAGCTGCAGTAAACATCTATCAGACTGTGAATATGGTCAAATAGCAGAAGTATATTTACTAGGGCACTTGTGCGACTCCTAGCTATACATATCCAGCAGGTTAATTAGGCACACGACTGACCACCCAGGAGTCCCACCCATACAACAATTCAGAGTGGATAAGCACCATACGGAAGTCCATAAGCAGATGAGAGTTCTGTGTTTAGAGAGAGCTAGCAGCAGCCAGTGACAGATTTCTGAGAGTTCTGTGTTTAGATAGCTTTAAGCTCCTGAATTCTACTACTGGAAGCCAGTGGGGGCAGGACAGGGTAGGGGAGAGAGAAGCTTAAGTATATTTAAAGGTGGCCTGGGAGACGAAGGGCGGGTGGGCGAAAGATTCTGCAGCAGCTGTGCAGGCCGGGGCTGTGTATAGGCCGTACCTGATGCTTGTGTCCAGGAGGCCGGTGGCAGCATGCTTCTTAGCACCGAGAGAGGTGCAGAGTGGTGTCCAGGTGTGCAGGAGGCGAACTGCAGATGGCGGTAGGTAGCCCAGTGGGCTACAAGGAAGTGGTGGGAGTGAAAAATAAAATTAGCACATGGACAAACAGCTGCAATTTACTAAAACAGGGTCAAATCAGAGGGCAGGAAGCAGACAGCTAGGCACCAGCTCTGTAACTGAGATTTGTAAAACAAGGGGGTCACAGTCGGGGGTAAAACAAAGGGAGAAATTAAATTGACAGCTGCACTGGATTCAAATAAAACAGATCAGCTGGCTATGGAGACTTTCAGCAAAGAAAATCCTAAAATTCTAAAGTCCTGTAAATCCTGTACTCTAATAAATCTTAGACATAGCAACAGAGATACCAAGTTAAATACAATACAAAAAATGGCTCTAAACAGTGACACAGGGAAAACTCTGCAGGGCGGAAGCTGTGTGGAACAACTTGGCACACTGAAGCTGAAAATCGGCACTAGCAGGGAGACAGGATCCCCGTAAGTGCTGGGATTCAGCTGAGCTATAGGAGGGATAATAAAAACAAATATACTTCTTTGCCAGTTCCAGATTGTTTGAACGAAGGCAGACCAAATTAATTCACTAGCTTAATATCTAAGAGCCAAGTCTGGTATCTGGAGAGCAAAATGCCAGTCCATCGGGCTGTCAGTCAGGATGTTCCTGCTCAGGAGCAACCAATGAGGACTTTTCCAGGGAAAGGCGCTGATTTTCGACAAATTCTGCAGCAGAAGCAGCAGGCTTATAAACATTTTGTTTTTTATGTATCAAATACAGAAATGACATTTCAGTCAGTCTTCTGTGGTTCCCAGTTTGTAGAAAACAGCAACAAAAAATAGGATTTTGTTCATTAAATAGTGTCTGATGTCTTCGTTAGATACAAAGAGAATCAGATTGTGGTATTTTATGCCAGGAAATTTGACTAAGCTCTAATCAGGTTAACTTGGCAGGCTTTCAAATTATTACAGTACATGGCTGTAGATTTAAGATCAAAGGTAGATTTCAGGGTAGTCTGTTGATAGCAGTTAAACTTTAACTGTATTTGGGACACAGTGGATTTGAATTTATGCGCCAGAGAATTGCTGGGTGTTGTGCTAAATTATACAATGGCAAGAAATAATTCTAGCCTCTGATTGGTCAGTCTAGGACTGGACCTGTGATGTTATCCTAGCGTAATATCGTAGATCTAGTTCCAGCACACATGCACGACCGAAATAACTGTTTAAAATCACTACACAGACCACTAACTGAAACATCGAAGATAAAGCCATAACTGCAATCGGATTCGCTGTTTCCCATTCGGGATCTGGCTTCTGTGACCTCACTTCTCATAACGAAGCCTCGTGAAGAAAAAAAGTAGTAGTAGTCAGTACAATCAGCTTTAGTCGATGTGCTGTTCCAAATAAATTGAAAAGGTGAAAGTGAAGCCGTAACTCCCTACAGCTGGCACCACGGTTGGCTTCCCCACTGCCTTGAGCACTGAGATCACAACTGGCTTCTCTTCCTGTTCAGCTGTTTAAGACTGCTCCTAGTCTGTATGTAAAAAATAAATAAATAGAAGCTGTGCTCCTAGTTTCTGTGCATCCACGATCCCTGTCATTGGAAACAGCAACGAGCGAGCAAGCGCATCTCTCAACAGTCAGCACATCGCTCTTGCGATACTGCTCGCTTGAGTCTCTGGTAACTTTATTTTCTATTTACTTTCCTGAAATACACCATTTAAGCATACTCCCAACTCACCAGCACAACAGTGTGACTCTCAGAGCATCTACTAACTTCCATACTGTACTTTATTTATAAAAAAGCACCTTTCCAGAGATCAAGGCGTTTGTACTTAGTTTATCATACAGACATAATAATTAAAATCGAATCGTAGCAAATTAATACATCAGTAAATTCATAAAATCAGTAACTCAATAACTATCAGATTCGGGCTAAAAAGAATCTGGATATGCGAGGCTTAACAAATACGTTTTCAGTGCCGTTTTAAAGCTCTGGATGGTCAGGCATTCTTGTGTCTGACGAGGTAGAGAATTCCACAGGGTATGGGCTGCAAAAGAATGAGCTCAAGATGTTGTTTTTTATCGAACCCTGAGAATTTCTAGCAATCCCTTGGAAGAGCGGATTGGATGGAGGGAGCAGTGAGGGCAAAGGAGATCTTGCAAGTACCAGGGTCCCTGCTCATGTGGGACTTTGTAGGTCAGTAACCTGACCTTGAAGGTGAACTGCCACTGTACTGGCAGCCAGTGCAGTCTGCGGAGCACAGGTGTAATATGACTGGCCCTAGGAGTGCCAGTCAGCAGCCTGGCTGCCGCATCCTGCACCAGCTGTAAGCGGCAGATATCAACCCCCAGTAGCCCTAGGTAAAGGGCATTGCAATAGTCAAGGTGGGAGGTCGCGAAGGCATGGACCAATGTTGGAAGGTCATCAGGAGGAACCAGGTGCTTTCCCCGAGCGATATTCCTCAGATGGTAAAATGAGGTCCTGACAATGGCGACACCTGAGATTTAAGGGTCAGGCCATCGTCAAAGATAATGCCCAGGTTCCGCACCTGATCTGAGGCAGTCAGCTGAACACCCCCCAGCCAAAACCTGGATGGTTCTCCAGCTGACGAACCCGCCTCTCGACGATCTGGGTTCACAACCAGCACCTAAGTTTTAGCCAGGTTCAACTGCAGCCAGCTGGCACTCATCCAGTCCTGGATCTTGGAAAGGCAGTTATTAAAGACCGAGAGGATCCCATCCTGCTCAGGCACAAAGAACTTGTACAGCTCAGTGTCATCTGCATAGCAGTGAAAAATCAAGCCGTACCGCCTAATGATATCTCCCAATGGCAGCGTATACACTGTGAACAACGTGGGTGACAAAATGGAGCCCTACTGTACCCCACAGGGTAGGGAGAGCGGGGCTGAGGAATGAATTCCAAACACCACTCTCTGGGTCCTACCCTCAAGGAATGATCGAAACCATCTAAGGACGTACCAGACAGTCCACAGATAAACCACAGGCGCTTCAATAGCACACCATGGTCCACAGTGTAAAATGCTGAAGAGAGAGATCTAGGAGGACAAAGATGGAACAAGTCTTCCAATCTCTCGCTTTTAGGAGGTCATTTAGCAGCCGAATAAGAGCAGTCTCAATGCAATACCTTTTCCTAAATCCTGACTGAAGGGAATCATAGACATCGTTGGTAGATAAATGATCGTCCAGCTGCAGCGCAACCACCTTCTCAATAACCTTGCCCATGAAGGGCAGGTTAGAAACAGGTCTATAATTGGTCAGCCAGTCTGGGTCAAGGGAGGACTTTTTAAGAAGAGGTTGAACAACTGCCTCCTTTAGGGGGTTCGGAAAGACCCCCCCCTCTCCAGTGACCTCCAGACTATCTCAGCCAGGACAGGGCCAATTTCATCAACGCACCCTACAAGAAGGCACTGCAGGCCCGGGTCCAAACTCCAGCTATTTGGCCACAGAGTCTGGATGATCCTCACAATGTTGGTGATCTCCGGTTGGCCAAAGTCAGACCAAGCAAACTGGGCACCTGCAACCTCCTGCTGACCTTCGCAATACCCCATAGAGGGAGCTGAATTGATCCCTGACCTGATGGTGGCAGCCTTATCTGCAAAGAACCAGGAAAATTCATCACACCTCTCTTGTGAAAAAGCTCCACCAGGCTGAAGACAGGTTGGATTGCACAGTCTGTTAACAGTCCGGAAGTGCTGAGCTGGTCCGTTCTGCGCAGTGACAATCTCCCTGAACAGGAACTCTGCCTTCTTACAGGTGATTGCCGATTGCTAAGCCGCATAATGGTCCACCAATCTAAGCCTGTCGCACTCCAGGCCCGATTTCCACCAGCACCTCTCTAGCCTTCGTCCCACTCTCCTTCTCTTCTTCAAGGTCCCATCAAACCATGGGGACCTTGGGCGAAGAGTGATATGGCGAACACGAGGTACGAGCTGCGGAATCCAGGGCCTCTGTCACCACCTTATTATAGGCAAGTACCAGATTCCCTGGATCCATGCATTCATTCAGTATATCCAGTAGGTCCAGCACCGCCATTAGGCCATCTGGGGTCACATCCCTCAAAGGGCGGTACTGGACCATCTCCTTAGGGGCAGGCCTACTAGGGGAGCCATGAAACTGAACCCTATGGTGTGATGGTCAGACCACCCAACTGGCTCCACCACCAAGTCGGATATCTCCATCCCCAGGAGGAACATCAGGTCCAATGAGTGACCGCAAATGTGGGTCGCAGAGGTAACAACCTGTGTAAGGCCCAACAGAGGCATCAGTTGGAGGAACTTTGGTGCCACACTGGCTGTATTCTGTAGCTGCTTGGGTCACAGTAAGAAATGGCTGGACTGTGTAAATATAACGGGGAAAAAAATAAAGCATGCCAACCCATTTCAATCAGAACGTGAACACCAGATTGCAGTGGGGGTAAGCAGTGTGATTCCCACTGAGAATTTATACTCTAAAGAAACAGGAGAAAGGTTATGCGTCTCAGCACACAGCATCATTCAGGCAGCACCACCACCTAGTGGCAAAGACAAGAACTGTGCTCTTTTTTTTCTATAGATGCACATCCACCAGAAAAATCAAATAAAAAATCTAATTATTTTTTTCCCCTTTTTTCTTCGTTATTTACACATGAGCCATTTTATAATAGGAATAATGCACTCCAGGGTGTGTGTCATGCTTGGATAATGTCATTTCCGGGGTGACTGGTTACACTTGGCCTGTGGACTCGTGCCCAATCACCCAGGCATCATGTTATCCCAGCACGACACACACCCTGTTGTGCATTATCCCTTTATGGTAACGATTGGAAACTGATATATATATCACTATCTGGCAAATACAGCAGGGTACAATATAGAACTTTTTGATTAATTAAAATTAACCCTGGAGGAGATAAATGATAAAAGCCCAAAATATGATTTAGATCTTTCGGGTGGCTTTAATTCCCAGATAGGGGATCTTGTTTCATGAACCTTGATGGCAAGTTGGACAATAATTTGGCTAATAACCAAGAAAATAACCGCATTTTACTCCGTTCACTAGGACAGTGGCAAAGTTTAGTGGCAAAAAATGTAGAAAATATTCCAGTTTGAAAAAACACTTTTCTCTTTGGAACTGTCACTGACTCGAAACAACTGTGTTCGGTTTCTGAGTGTTCTATCAACATTTAAAGAGCTGCTGACAGAGCACGGTACAACCCCGGAATCGATCAGCATGCAGACATGGATTTTAATAATATCATCAATCCTACTAACCTTTTGCATTATTTAACACATTTTCACCATTTTCCCCTGCTCATTCAGCTTCCTCGTTCCCACATTCCATCTTCACCCGCTGAGCGCTCGCTTCCAGCCAACGCGCGTGATGATATCATCTGGGGAAGTCTGTTTAGGGAGCGGGAGCAGACAGCAATGTATATCAATGGTGGCCACATTTCCAAGATTTTCCCTTGTCAATCTTCACCATTCATTACTGCTTGGTGTAAGCCAGAGGCGCGCACC
Source organism: Neoceratodus forsteri (assembly GCA_016271365.2). NCBI lineage: Eukaryota > Metazoa > Chordata > Ceratodontiformes > Ceratodontidae > Neoceratodus > Neoceratodus forsteri. The sequence continues at coordinate 751,360,015 of CM028136.1, forward strand.
CGCCACAGGAGTTTTATTTTTCCAGAGGAGTTGGCGTCGACCCCAAGAGTGATGCATCGCGTGATGTGCGGCCATTAGGCACCGCAGACTCCTCCTCCATCCCAGTTCTGTTTCTCCTGCCGTTGAGGCTACACCTGCTGCATGGAGTTACAAAAGTCTACTGCATCATAGGCCGCATTTCGTTTTCGACGCCACTCCTTCATCCTGGTTCAATCCCGACGTCGTCGACTGGTAAGACCGTTCTTTTATTTGCTATTTCGACGCCACCGGGATCTTTGCTTTATATTTTATTGATTTCACATCATGTCGGGTTCGGGGGCAAAATGTAGGTCTAAGGCGGGTTGTGCTCTCAGCTGCCGGTGCCTCATGGCGTTTTCCGTCTCAGACCGTCTTGATGTTTGTCTTCAGTGCCTGGGACCCTACCATGATATGGATCATTGTGACGCCTGTTTCCCCATGGATCAGCGTGTGTTAGAAATCCGCATGTTTAAAGTCGGAAGGGCTCAGCCGACGTCGCCCGCGGGCTTCCCAGGCCATATACCTCGACCCTTCCTCTGGGTCCTCTCCCGGGTCTATACAGCATGGCGAGGAGAGAACCTCCTCCACTTCTAGCCTTGCTGAGGAGGAGGTTTCTTCTTCGGCGCTGGAGGGACGGTGTGATCCCTCCCGGGGTCACGCCGTGGGCGCTGTCCTGGCAGTCACCTCCTTGGAGGTGCAGGCTCCCTCAGTGTCGTGGTCCCAGTTTGCAGGGCCCGGCTCTCGTGGACCCTGATTTCGCCTAGCATTGCCGTCGTGGAGTCTGACGCTGTCCGTGGCGCCGGGACTCTGGCGGTGCCATTTTGGGTTCCAGTGCCTTTCGCCGCATCAGGGACTCTGGCAGCACCATCTGTGGCGTCGCTGTGTGTTTCAGCACCGTTCGCAATGCCAGGGACTTGGGTGGCGCCATTTGCAGTGTCGTTTAGGGTTCCAGCACCATCCGTGGCACTGGGGACTCAGGCGGCGCCGTTGGCGGTACCGTTTGTTTTTGGTGCCGTCCGTAGCGCCGGTAACTCAGGCGTTGCTGTTCACGGTGCAGCTCGGGTTCCCTGTGCCAACGGAAATGCGATGGACTCTTCTGGCACTGTTGGCGTTGCGGCCTTCGGTGCCAGGCCTGGTGCTGTTTTGGCTGAGGTTCCTGCGGTCGATTCGATGGACTCTACCCTGGTCGATCCCTCTTCGGAGGAGGATGACTCAGGGGAGGACCCGGACTGGTGACCTGAGTCGTCTGACTCGGAACCTCCTGTAGGCTGTAGCACTAGGCGATCCAGTGTTCCTCTCCCCAAGTCCCCAGAGCTGGTTAGCCCGGATGATTCCATGGTTAGGGGTGGCCTGGAGTCTTCTGTGGTGGACCCTTCAGGGGAATCGGAGAGGATGCCCTCTTCCCGGAGGTCCTGGGTAGCTGCTATCACTGGTGCTGCTAGGGTCCTTCAGGAGAGGGTGGAGGACCCTGCCACAGTGAGTTCCCTTTGGAGGATCACTCTGCAGGGACCTCCCTCACTGGCCTCGAGGAAGAGGGCTGCTTCAGAGTCTGAGGGATTGAGAGGTCGGGGTGAAGAGTGGCGACGAACCCCCACCGCCCTGTGGGGTGTGGGGATGAGTCACAGCGCTGATCCCCGCCTTTCTCTCAAAGGCTCTCTAGTGCCTTCTAGTGGCGGTTCTGAGAGTTGCCCTTCTGGACTTATGCAGTCCCAGATGCGTCACAGGGGAGATTGCCCTTTAAGGCTGTTCCCGGAGTTGCCTCCCTCTCTTTCTTCTTTGCAACCCGGCATAATCTCAGGGTCCCCAGTTCTGGCGGCGTCACTACCTGGATCTCAGAGCCCTGGCAGAGGCCTGGTACGTGCTGTTAGGTGCCCTTCACCCATCCCTGTGCAGCCACCTCCCTCTCTCCCAGGCCATGTGGGTCCCACGGGGCTGTTAACTTGGGAGACGTTCAGGGCTACTGCGGCGGCCTTCCCGTCTTACGTCAGGACCATGGACGAACAGATTTTCTGCCTGTCCCCTCTGCCACAGGAGTCCTCTTAAGCATTCGAGCTCCACTTCCTCCTCTACTTCCTCATCTGAGGAAGAGGAAACTCTCTCTCCACCTTTCCTCTGACACCAATTTCACTGATTATCAACGGTTCCCTTCGAGGTTGGTTTCAGAGCTTCGCATCTCCTACATCCATAGGGACAATACTGAGCAGCAGACGTGTGCATTCCTTGGCGAATTCAGCACTCGTCACCTGGTGGTGCCTTCCTGACCAATCCCTTTCCAGGAAGCGTCTGTTCGCACCTGGCAGTCTACAGCCACTCCTTCTCCAGCCCCGGCAGACTGCAGGAGACGGTATTGTGCACCCCATGAGTCTCTAGGTTCTCTACCTCACCCACTTTCGGGCCCAACATCCCTAGACGCTCCTTCCAGGCCTCGTAGTCTGGTGCACGACAGACCCCCGGATCCGGATTCTGCTGAATTCGACTGGTGGGGACGAAGGGTTTTCTCTTCAGGTCGTGCATTGATGTGCATAGCTTCACATCAGGCACACCACGCTGCCTACAACAGGCATCTGTGGTCGATGCTGTCTCAGGTCTTAGCATCTTTATGTGACACAGAGCAGTCTAGACAAGCCATTGCCCTGTCTGCTCAAGGTCTGGAACTTGCAAGGCACCAAGTGAGGGCATCCTACGATGCCAACAAGGTGGCGTCCAGACTTGCAGGGACAGCGATCTGCATTAGGCAGACGGCATGGCTTCATTCTCCAGACTGTCATCCATTGCCTGGCGTAGGGTGACTGCCTCTGCCTTCCGAGGGACCCGCTTATTCTCCCGCAGGGCGAGGATGCTCCTTCAAGGGTACCCTTCCCCTCCCCACCCACGGGGGACACCTTCTTGTCCTCACCAGCCTTACACTATCCCAGTCTGTTGGTTAGGGTCTCCCCCTCCTGCTTTCCACCAATAGCAGGCTGAGGGATCTGTTCCCTCAGGGTCAATCTAGACCCCCTGCGGGGGTGCTTGGTACTCACCTAGCAGTAATGAATGGTGAAGATTGACAAGGGAAGATATGAAAATTACGTACCTACCATAATTCTTGATCTTCTGTTGTATCTTCACCATTCATTACTGATTCCCGACCACCTTCCTCTCAAGGGCCTCCTTCTTTGGCGTCTCCCCCTCTCTGCTTGTTCCTCCTCCTCCTCCTCCTTTGTTGGCCTTTAAGCCAAAAAAAAAAAGACCTTATCTTGATTTTTCCGTTCTTTCTGAACGAATCCAGTTTCCTCAAGATAAAGGGGGAATGAGTGAAATTTATTCTATTCTGAGGGAACTGGGGAGGGGAAAAAAACCCTCCCGCCAGCAGTAATGAATGGTGAAGATATCAGAGAAGATCAAGAATTACGGTAGGTACGTAATTTTCATTTCCTGGTTATCGGTGCTGTGTTTGCGACTTTTTTGGGGTGCTAACAGCGGTATTGGCCACTACTCATGAATTGGAAACTGTTGCTGTGACTCTATACATGTGGCCCAATGCATGTATGTTGCTCGAGCACACTGCACACATCGTGACTAACTGCAGCCATTTTGTAGCTTGTTGCTGTTCTCACCCATAGGATCTCTGTGTGCTTTGATTTCAGGGAAAGCGTGTATAGTCAGTGACTGCGAAAGGTACCCACACAGTCTGCATATCTGTTCTGTGAGTTTAGTTTTTTCAACAGAACCTGTGATGCTGCCCCAGGAACGTTGTATTTAGCTGCTTGATGGTCTCATGTAGCTGGAGCACACTGTATACATTCTGAGTAGGTATACTTTGTGACCAACTGCAACCATTATCACAAATCATAGTTCTAACCTGTGAAATGTTTGTCCCTCAGTGTCCCATGTAGGAGTAGCTGCATGTTTTTTCCTTTGTGTGTTTAATACGGAGCTACTTATTTATATGTCATTTTTGCTCAGCAAACATTTTATGTAGTGGGCAACAGCTTTTAGTAATACCCATGTTACTTTTGGAATGCGTTCCTCCCAGACACATGGAATCCATGAATGAAATTGTGCAAGCTACAGAAGTCACCTTAGGGTGCGATTTGTCAAGGGCACTGCATAATATATGAAAAATGGTTATTGCTACCGGCAGGACTGGTATCTGGCTTTACAGTGTGCACAGTGCCATTCGCCCAAGGATGTCAATGCTGTTATTTGCTCCAACTGTGATTTTATGAAAATATCAGTCACAATAGGCAGCACTGAAGGCAATACTGGACACACGACAAAATAGGGTTTTAGTGAGCCACTGTTTCATTTGGTCAGTTTTTACTCCACATAAATAACTATAGCAAGCAGGGTCTTGTTCACATGCATACTGTTGGGAGCCTGTCAGAGTTGCTCTGTGCCATTTGGTGTATGTGGAGTTCAAACAACATGAAGTCTCGCTGTATTTAGACATAATGCAGTTAGCCCCAGCACTTGAACTGCCCCGGAGAGGAAAGAGTTAACTCTCTGCAGAAGCATAGAACGTTGAGCTCGAGCTCGGTTTTCAAACCTCTGTCTGTGGTACTTCCCAGTGTAACCGTCTTTACTCCGCCTAACAGTGATGTCGCACCAGAGATTTCCTCTGATCGGTTCGGTAAAAGTAAAGCGTTCGGTTTAAACCGCATATTATTTTGTTATTTTCAGATTTCCAGCCTCTGTCTACAGTGCAGGTAGTGTGTAGATAGGTAGTGATTGTGTTTTATTTTGGTGAAAAAGTGGAAATTGTCTTTTTCTTCGGTTTCTTCCTGGTCGGTCCGGTTTGGAACCGACTTTGTTAAATTTAATTTCTCTTTTTTCTGGGATTAGTGTGGTGTTCCGGCACCAATCAGTTTCAAAAGAACCAGACTTTTTGCTGGTTCTTTTAAAAAGCCTGTGACACGGTTTGTAACCGATCGGTTGTTATATTACCTGGCTTGAAAGCTGCAATAGGGTAATTTGTTAGGTTGGCCATGTCTGAGAAACCCAAGAAGAAAACCAGACCCACTGGGTTTCAACACTGTACTGAGTGTGGGGAGGCCTTTGCCAATCCCGACCCCCACCTAATCTGTTTGTCTGGGGTTTGACCACCTCAAGTCCGACTGCCAAATATGTAAAAACTTTCCTAAATCCACTCTAGATAAAAGACTGAGTAGGTTGAAGGAAAGGGAGGCCGAGACGTCCATAGATCCGGTTGGCCAGCCCGGTTCAGTTGCGGCTAACCTGAGAGGAGGTGCCTACTGACCCGGGCTATACCTCCTGGGGAGGCTGAGGGGTCGGTTCACAGAGAAGCGCAAGTCTGCCAGTTCAGATCCTGTATCCCACTCTCCAACTGCAGACGAAATAGCCAAAGCGATTAGTATTGTCAATTGCTTAGACCGGTTCCATCTGAACCGGTACACTTGGCTAGGTCGGTTCGTCGGATCAGTCTTCTCGGATTATGACCCAGATGCTTATTATGAGGAGTGGGAGGGAGACAAAGACTATCCCGGTGATGATGGCGATGATGATGACGATGAGGGGGGTCTGGATGTGCTCATTGAACCAGACATCTCCCCAGACAGGCCCTCGGGTGTCTCTCCTCCCAGGCTCTCTGAGTCCCCTTCACACTTTTTGTTCTACAAAAAGGTGGCACAAACCCTGCAGCTTCCCTTGGTTGAAGCCGAAAAGGAGGAGGGTGAGCCTGATTTTGTGGAAATGGACATCCCAGAGTCCAAAAAGCAGTCTATCCCTCTTCATAAATCCTTCGGGAAACAGTCACATGAAATTTTACAACCCTCTAATTCATTACCTCCTGTGGATAAGAGAATGGACAAGAGGTATTCGTTATCGGGCTCAGCTGTGGAGTTCCTTTATAGTCATTGCAGCCATGTTAGGGTAGTGCAGGCTGCAGCCTGTGACAGGGCTAACATTCCTTTGGCTTCACACACCCCAGATAAGGACTCCAGGAAAGTGGATGCCATGGCCAAAAACAGTATTTGGCATCCTCTTTGGGACTCAGGCGGCCTACTTATATGGCCTACACAGCCAGGTACCAGAAATCCCGATGGGTTACAGTTCTGTAACTGACTAAACAGGCCTCTCCCCAGCTAGCCAAGGAGCTGGAGGTGGTGGCTGCTGATGGAATTGAGGCATCCAAAATGCAATTTCATGCTGCTGTGGACTCCAATGATGTGGCATCTAGAGTCATGGCTACATCTGTGTCTCTCAGAAGACAGGCTTGGCTCAGATGTACTAGCCTTTCACAGGATACCCAGACTAAGGCCATGGATTTTCCTGTAGTAGGTAACTCTCTGGGGAGCAGACAGAGGCTTACATGAAGAAAATGGATGAATACAGGACCACGTACAGGAATGCACAGACCAAGGAACGGCAGGCCATTCCGCACAAGCAGCAGTCTAGGTTGAGGGGCAGGCCCTTTCAAAGGCCTTTTTACCAAGCCCAGGCCTCCTCTCCCTTCTCACAGAGGGGGTTCTTCAGAGGGAGGGGTAGGAGGGGGATGAGCAAGGCTGCTCCCTCCTCCTCTCAGTCTAAGGCTCCTGCCAAGCAGCCACCCTTATGTGTAAGCCCGGGTCAACTCCCTATTTCCAGTAGGAGGCAGGCTGGCTTACTACCTCCAGGCCTGGAAGTCTGTGACCTCAGATAAGTGGGTCCTGGAAGTAGTAAGCCAGGGACTGGCCCTCGGCTTCAAAAAATTTCCAAAAATGAGAACCAATTCTTTTCCACCTGCATCAGTGTCAGAAACCCTTGCCCTAGAGGCAGAGGTTTCCTCTCTTCTAGCTCTCAGAACTATAAAGTTCCTACTCGGCACAAGGAAAAGGGACTGTATTCCAGGTACTTCCTTACCACAAAGAAAACAGGGGAGTGGCGACCCATCCTAGACTTAAGGTATCTGAACAAACACATTTCTAAGCTCAAATTCAAAATGGTAACCCTGGGAATAATCCTTCCCTCTCTAAGGCCAGTGGATTGGCTAGCATCTCTGGACCTCAAGGATGCCTACTTCCATATTCCTATCAGGTGCTCCCACAGAAATACCTCAGGTTCAAGTTGCCTTCAGGCCATTACCAGTTCAGAGCCATGCCAATCGGCCTAACATCAGCTCCAAGGGTGGTCACAAAGTGCCTTGCAGTAGTGGTGGCTTACCTCAGACGACAGGGTATCACCATCCTCCCGTATCTGGACGACTGGCTCTTAGTGGGTCAGTCACCTTTACAGGTCAAGTCAGCTCTTCAAACTACCCAGGACCTACTCAGCTCCCTGGGGTTTCTTCTCAGTCTTCCAGTGTCTGTACTCAAACCAGTTCAACTTCTCACCTTTACAGGCATAGAGTTGGACACTGTATACGCTAAAGCCTTCCTTCCTTCCCCTGGCAAGGGTAAAGGCCCTAGTGGATCTCGCTTTCTCCTTTCGACCTCAGGTCTCCCGCCCAGCAAGACAGTTCCTCCAGCTCCTGTGCCACGTGGCAGCTTCCACAGCAGTGGTGCAAGGAGCAAGGTTCCAGATGAGGGACATTCAGTTTCATCTGAGGTCTTTCTGGTCTCAAAAGAAGGATTCACTTACCAAAATGATTCCAGTAACTCAGACTCTGGTCCAAGCTCTCCAGTGGTGGCTGGACCAGGACAACCTCAGACAAGGGGTTCCATTTCTCCCTCAAGCCCCATCAGTAGTTCTAACTATGGATGCTTCTCTCCTAGGGTGGGGAGCCCACCTGGGAGCCCTGACAGCTCAAGGGCTCTGGTCTCCACAGGAGTCTCTCCTTCATAGCAATCTCCTGTAACTCAGGGCAGTTTTCCTAGCCCTGCAGAGCTTCTCGGATTCAGTCAAGGACAAGGTGGTCCAAGTCAGAATGGACAACACCACCACGATGTGGTACATCATCAAGCAGGGAGGCACTCGGTCCTCTGCCTTGTGCACAGAAGCCATGAAGCTGTGGTCTCTGGCCTATTCTCTTCAGACTTCTCTGGTAGCAGTTCACCTTCCAGGAAAGGACAACGTACTAGCAGATGCTGTGAGCAGAATTTCACAGGGACACCAAGAATGGTCCCTGGATCATCACATCCTGAAGGTCATCTTCTCCAGGTGGGGCACTCCAGAGATAGATCTCTTTGTAGCACCGGACAATCATCAATTTCCTCTGTTTCGTTGCAGACCTCCAGTCCTGGGGACGGTTCCCCAGGATGCGCTCTTTCTGCTCTGGAAGGGCAGGTTTCTCTATGCCTTCCCTCCCTTCCCTCTGCTGTTCAGAGTTCTGATCAAGATCAGGACTCAACCCTGCACAGTGATACTGGTGGCTCCAGAATGGGCCAGACAGCCTTGGTATCCTCTACTGTTGTCCTTGTCAGTGTCACGTCCCCTGTCTCTGCCCAGGACATACAATCTCCTGTTTTCAGAAAGTTTTTCAAAGGTCTGGTTCACATTAACCCTCCCTTTAGGGAGCCCACTCCACCTTGGGATCTTAATGTCTGCATAGCTCAGCTAATGCAGCCACCCTTTGAACCTCTGGCTTCAGCCGAATTGAAGTACTTGACCTGGAAAACTGTGTTCCTGGTAGCTATTACTTCTGCCAGTGGATTAGTGAGTTACAGGCTCTGTCAGTGGAACCTGACTTCATCTCTTTCCATAGGGACAAAATGGTCCTAAGAACCAATAGGAGGTTCTTGCCCAAAGTGTTATCAGATTTTCATCTGAACCAGTCTTTATCTTTCCGTGTGTTTTTCACTGACCATTCTTCTTCAGGTGAAAGAAGGTTACACAGTCTGGATGTTAAGAGGGCCGTTAGCTATTATATTAAACATACTAAGGCACATAGAAATGACTGTCTTCAATTGTTCCTCACTTATGGTGAAGTGGGGAAAGGTAAGCCTGCCACTAAGAGAACTATTGCCAGGTGACTTGTTTCTTGTATACAATTTTGTTATGGCAAGTTGAGTAGGATGCCCCCTTCAGGCCTGAGGGCTTACTCGACCAGGGGTACAGCTGCTTCTCTAGCTGCAGCCAGAGATATACCTTTGTTAGAGATCTGTAAAGCAGCCACCTGGAAAACAATATATACTTTCACCAAGCATTACTCCCTGGACATCCAGGCTAGGACTGATGCTAGGTTTGGTACAGCAGTACTGCATAGCCTATTCCCAAAGTAGGTTCTGCATTCCCTCCTCCATAGGAAACTGTTTGGTAGTCTGCATCATGTCTGAATACAGCAAGACTTCATGTTGTTTGAGGAAAAAAATTACCATAGTAATGTTGTTTCTTCTAATGGAGTATTGCTGTATTCAGACCTACCCCCCTGCCTCCACTCTCAGAACCTGGTTTTGGGAAGTGGGCTGGCAGGTACAGTGTTGCACCTCAGGGGTGTACCTTGTACCCTCCCTCTTGGGTGGGGTAGATGTTATTATTTTTCTGGTGTTTTACTTAAATATTGTCACTACCTTTCCTTCTTAGGTTCTCGTCTTGAGTCTTTTGGGGCCCAAAAAGAAATATTTTTCCCTTTGTCTATATTTTGAACAATTTCCATACTGTAGTATATTAGTTAGCTTGTAAGAATCTGACGGTTACACTGGGAAGTACCACAGACAGAGGTTTGAAAATCGAGCTCGAGCTCAACGTTCTGTGTGTCTGCATAGAGTTAACTCTTTCCTCTCCATGGGCAGTTCAAATGCTGGGTCTAACTGCATTATGTCTGAATACAGCAAGACTCCATTAGAAGAAACAACATTACTATGGTGAGTAATTTTTTCTTCTGAGTGCTAGGTGACACAGGGAGATGTATGACTGGCCAAAGCGCCAAGTAAGTCCCAACTAGCACAGTTGGTGAAGGAAGTGGGGGTGTTCTGTGAGCACTGCAGTCTTTGCCCCAACAATGTCACGGCATGGCTGTCCGGGCAGATGTGCAGTTAGGCAACGTGCACAGCTCCATACCGAAAGTGCCCTCCCCAAACAACCAAAGGAGCATTCAAGGGAACAAGACAGAATGAGGGCACAGCAATTTTTCATCGTGGGTGCTGGAAATACAAAATTTGCTATTTATGAAGCCATAAATTGTCATGGATAAAGTACACTGAAAGAAGGGGCACAGGTGGCTGCTTCAGCTCTGCACACTGTTGCTATGATGACACTGGCAGGGTGTGGCTGTAGCTGCATTTTCAGAGTCACAAGGTGCCAAATGGCAGGAGACACAGCCTAATAAACAATACATAGTGCGGACATTACCCATAACAACAATGGCAAGGAACTGTCAAGACAAAACAATTTAAACACAACGCTTACACAACAATGTGCTGCTGTAGGTTGGGATTCTTAGTTGACGTCACTCAACTGCGACAATACAACCTCACGGTACATCCAGAACAAAGACAGGCACGAGCATGACTTGTCATTGTTTCTGTGATTAAATACTCTCCACTTGGAATAAAAAATTAATTGTAATTGCGATTCAGCTGATGGGGTGCTGGGGGTCCCACACAAGAACAGAGAACAGGTAAGGATTACATGTCCGCAGCTCTTTCAAAGCACTCAGTTTCACCATGGAAGTGAAATTTACAAGTTGGCTGACAAGGACTGTTGTCAACATTTAAACTGGCTCTTAAGGACTGTGGGTGGACAGCTTACAGTGGTGCCCTTCCTGGTCTTATGCCTGAGTTAGGAAAGCCAGAGAAGAAGACTGGGCTCACTGGTTTCAAAAGGTGTATACAGTGTGGCAACAGTTCGTCTAAGGCAGATAGGCATACAGAGTGTTACAAGTGCTTGGGCACTGCTCACAGTTGGAAAAACTGTGAGCTGTGCAGATTGTTTTGTCCTAAAACACACAAAAGAAGACGGGCAGAAAAGCTTTCTGTCGGCTCCTGCTTCTCTGTCCAACTCTAAAGAGTGTTCCCCTGTAACATCTGCAAACTCTTTGGCTAAAACGTCAGCTGACTTTGCTTATAAGGTTAATCAAAAATATGGAAGACCTGGGTGCAGCTAAAACCATAGTGAACTGGGTGGGTAGTTAGCTGGAAGGGAGGCAGCAGAGGGTGATGGTCAATGGGGTTAAATCGGAGGAAAGGGAGGTTACAAGTGGGATTCCACAGGGATCTGTCCTGGGTCCGGTGCCTTCAACATGCTCATTGGTGAGGGAATCCAGGGCAGGCTATGTCTCTTCACGGATGACGCAAAACTATGTGGAAAGGTGGATAGTGATGAGGGAATAAGGGATATGCAGAGGGACCTACCAAAACTAGAGGGGTGGTCAAAGGTCTGATGTTTAAAATTCAGTGCCAAGAAGTGCAAGGTAATGCACCTAGGGAAAGATAGAGTACTGGATGGGTGGGGTGAGACTTAGCACTACAGAAGAGGAATGCGATCTAGGAGTTTTTCTCAGTAACTCCCTTAAACAAAGTGCAACAAGGCCTATAGCACGGCTAACAGGATGCTGGGATGTATTGGGAGGGGTATTGATGATAGAAGAAAAGAGGTACTATTTCCCCAGTACAAATCCCTGGTGAGGCCTCACTTGGAATACTGCATCCAGTTCTGGAGCATTCACCTCAGAAAGGACAGGGATAGGTTGGAAACAGTGCAGCAACAAAAATGATTCAGGGCCAGCAGGGCAGATCCTGTGAAGAGCACGTGTAGGCACTAAATATGTATTCACTGGAAACCAGAGGGGAAAGGGGAGATATAAGAGACCTTCAAGTTCCTTAAAGAAATTAACAAGGTAAATGCAGGGAATTATTTACCCTTAATACCAATTCAAGGTCACGTGATCCTAAGTGGAAATTAACAGGAGGGAGATTCAGAAGAGATGTGAGGAAGTACTTCTTTACAGAGAAGGTGGTGGAACCTTGAAATAGTCTGTTGGCCGAGGTGGTGGTTGCAAACACATTCAAGGGATTCAAGCAGGCGTGTGATAGAATGAAGGCAATAGTGGTCATCCGGAGCGACAAGACCTGGGAAGAGCAGGGCTAGGACAGGGGAGGGTTAATACGCTGGAGGAACAGTAGGTTCCAGGGATTATAGGGAATATGGGCAGACTGGATGGACCTCTAGTCCTTTTCTGCTGTCACAGTCTGTGTTTCTCTCTTCCCCTGAGGATAGTAGCTTGTAAGGCAGAATCCTCGAATAAACATTCAAGGGGCCATAAATCAATATCTGTTACAAATCTGGGTAAGGATAAAAAAAAAAAGGGCAAAAAATGTTAACTCCAGTGTTGCCTACTAGTCGCAAAAAAGTGAAAAAGGAAAAGCAAATACCAACCTGAACCAGAGGAAACAGTGGTGCGTCCTGCCCAGTCTCCTGTGCCACCATTGGAAGAATTCAAACAAAAGTGGGAATTTTTCCAGACAATGGAGCAACCGGCAAAAACTGCCTCCCTCAATACCTCCCAGTCTGTCAGAGTACACTCCAGAGGAGGAAGAAGAGGAACCTGTACCCCCTAATGTGACTGGGGGTGAGGATATTGGCTTCCCACCCAGAGTGCTGGAAGAGTTCACTTCCTGCTCTGCTTTCCTTGGTAGTATGCCTGAGACCATTAACAACCCTATAGTATGCTGGGTTTCACCTCTACAAAGAGGATTAATATACCAATACATGCAACATTTAAGAAGATGAGTGGCAGCATTTTGGAAATGCCATCCTCTTGATTTGCAAAGTAGCAAAAAGATATCCGGTTATCTTTGCAAACAGCCAAGCTCTGAGGGGCTTGCCCAGGCTGCTGATCGTAAAAAGGTGAAATAAAACTTAATCATGCCCCCTGATAAAGACTCCAAAAAGAAAGATGCATCAGGGATACATTCCTATTCATTATCATCTATAATTATGAGATAGGTTGCCAGTCTGAACTGTATACTGCTCATTACTGCGAAGCCTTATGGAAAGAAATGTTGACATTCTGTGATAGCCTGCCCTCTAGTGACAGGTCACATGCACTGCAGGTAGTCAAAAAAGGGCTAGAGGCTGTGAAGCAACCAATATCAAAAGCAGACATGCAGAAAAGTTGCTACCATTATATGTATCTTAGGTTAGACCAGTATTAGATTATGGTAGTCAATTATGGAGCCCCTATTTAAATCTAATATCAATAAACTAGAAAGAATCCTCATTAAAAAATCTAGCATACTATGATAGACTAAATAGAGTAGGACTACACAGTCTAGAAATCAGAAGACATAGTGGTGACATGCTGCTTTATTTTGATATTTTAAATGACCCAAATATTATGATAGAGTTAAATACAGATTATAAAAATTTCAGAAGGAACCCTGACAACTACATAGCCGCAAATGGGAACATGGAGTTTTACTCCTTGTCCTAACAGGAGCTATTCATGGGCCTCTGCCTTTTTTTCTCCTACAAACCTAGTGAAACTCCAAATATTGGTGGATATTAATGACACTGCCACAAGGGGGTTAGCAAATGCAATGGCCGCCAGGATGTATGCCTGGTAACCACTGGAATTTCCTTTGACTTACAGAACATAGCAGCTGATTTTCCCATTTGAGGGAAAATCTCTCTTTCTAACCCCAGTAATAATCAGGGATTCATAACTTCTGCAGTGTCCCTTTAAGGCTGAACTGCCCGGAGATAATTTGGAATGCTATGCACATGATGGAATCGTTGAGCGTGCTATTTTCAAATGCCTTGAACAAAAACTGCCTTGGTTCTAAACCTCTTAGATTTCACTCTCCGCCAGTCAACACCAGAAGCTCAGAGATCCTATCCCCATCTACCTGTACTGATGCGATAAAACTTACAAAAATACATAAGTATTTTTTTTCCCTTTTCATTTGCTGTCTTTTGCTAGTTGTTAGCATTAGCTAAACCATTATTTTGGCATTTAAATAACATCTTTCTCGGTTTCTCCCGGTTTAGTATAACCAGAGGGGAACCGGTTTTATTTTATGTTTATCGGCATTCCCTGACTAAGGAACTCAGTTAGTTTAACTTAAATTTATTTTAAAATATTTCATTTGTGAACCGCTAATCTTGGTTCTTGAACTGCTAGCTCTGGTTCATTTTTCGGTTCAGTTCCCTGTTCCGATCGGTTTCTCATCATTTCAGGAACCGACTGCAAGCACTAAATAAGTTTTTTAAATCTTTCTTATTTAGTGTTACTTGTTTGAGGTAGTTTTTACCCACCAAAGATCTGAAAAACCTAAAAGAAGAACCGGTGAACCTGGTTTCAAACCTTGTACAGATTGTGGTGAGATTTTTGCCAAGGCAACAAGCATAACTTATGTGTTGTTTGCTTGGGTTTTGAACATTTTAAAACAGACAGTGATACTATATTTGTAAAACTTTTCCTGAAAAAACTGTGGAAAAACACCTTGAAAGGCTCAAGAAAAAGCTGTCTTTTCCTAAGGGTCCCTCGAGCTCTGACCAGCTGACACCCTCTGTTTCTGTGGGTGAAACCACTTTAATAACAACAGCTGTAACTGCCACCCCCGAGATGGGTACACAAGCAGTTCTAAAGAGGCTTGCTGAACCAGCTGACTCCAGTTCCCTCTAAAAAAATCCAAGAAAACAAAGCACACAGAACCCCCAGCTGAGCAGCATTTGGGGACTTCTGTGCCTGCAATAAAAATGCCAACTGCTGATGAGATTGCACAGGCCTTTCGAGTCATCCAGGCTTTTCAGGGGCTAACTGCTCGTTTGCCTCAGACTCCTGCCAAACAGACTGGCTCTTCTTCTCAGTCTTCCCTTTATGAACAAGAAGAGTATGTTGATATTGATGTGGAGGACGATGGGGACCCCATTGAACCGGAGGTTTCCCCAGAACAAGATTTTGGTTCTCCTCCTCCTAGGGCATCAGAGGATTCTTCCTCACACTTTACCTTTGTAAGAAGGATGGTGGATGCTTAGACATCCCCACAAGTGAGGTGATTGAGGATGAAGAAGAAGCTAAATATATGGAAATGATGGGGCTGATACCCACTAAAAAGCTGCTTCTTCCTGTTAACAAGTTCTTTAAGAAGGATGCCTTAAAGATTTTGCAAACCTCTAATACTGCTTCACCACTGGATAAGAGGTTGGATAAAAAGTATCCGTTAGAAAGGAAGGGTGCTGAATTTTTGTTCTCTCACCCTGACCACCAAGGGGTGGTGCAAGTGGCAGCCTGTGACAAGGCAAGGGTTCCACTAGCCCCCCCCCCGACAAAGACTCTAGGAAAATTGATAGCATGGCCAAGAAGGGTTACCTTTCAGCCTTCTTGGCTTCAAGCAGGCAAACTTCCAGGCCTATGCTGCACAATACCAAAAATCTCTTCACAGTCTGTCCTTGCTATCTCAGACAAGGCACAGTCTCCTCTTTCAGCTGGCTTAGCTGAAACAGCCAGATTTCGTTTGGAATCAGCCAACTATCAGTTTCAAATGGCTGCTGATTCGAATGACACAACTGCCAGGTGGATGGATGGCAAACACTGTGGCTCAGAGAAGGTTTGCTTGGCTAAGATCCACAAATCTTACCAGGATACACAAACTAAGGCATTGGATTTCCCATTTGAGGAAAATGCCCTCTCTCAGGAAAAGACAGGCTTATATGAAAAAGGTAAATGAATACAAGGCCACCTGCAGAAGCAATTCTGCAAAAGATAAAGCTTCCCCATCCACCAGACCTTATAGAAGGGGAGGCAGGGGCAGATCCTTTCAAAGCAGACCCTTTTTCCAGGCCATGGCTATGCCTCAGTACCAGCAGTATCCACAGCAGGGATACTTAAGGAGCAGGGCTAGAAGGGGTTCCAGACGTTTCCAATCCCAAGCTCAGCCTCAAGCAAAGAAGGCACCCTGTCGTGTCTGTACAGGCCGCCTCCCTATTGCCTGTAGGAGAGAGACTGGCTCACTTTTTTCATACTTGGAAAAACATCACCCTAGACAAGTGGATCCTGGAAGTGGTGAGCCAGGGATTCTCTAAATTTCAAATCCCTTCCACCTTTAAGAACCTGAGTTTTCAAGCCCTCTTCAAATACAGAGAGAAAACTCCTGGAAACAGTGGTTCGAAAACTGCTTCTGTCTCGAGCAGTGGAACCAGTACCAACCCACCTAAAAGGGAAAGGGATTTTATTCAAGATACTTTCTTATCACAAAGAAAAATGGAGAGTGGCGGCCCACCTTAGACCAACGAGTCTTAAACAGATACCTAATAAAAACAAAGTTCAAAATGGCAACTCTGGCACTGATCCTGTCAAACCCTCCAAAAAGGAGACTGGTTGGCTTCGTCGGACCTAAAAGATGCCTATTTCCACATCCTTGTAAGGGAGTCTCACAGAAAATACCTTGGGTACAGATTCCCTTCAGGTCACTATCGGTTCTCAACCCTGCCATTCGGTCACT
This sequence comes from Neoceratodus forsteri, assembly GCA_016271365.2. NCBI lineage: Eukaryota > Metazoa > Chordata > Ceratodontiformes > Ceratodontidae > Neoceratodus > Neoceratodus forsteri. Next base: position 751,376,334 of record CM028136.1, read on the forward strand.
CTTCAGCATCAAGGGTATTCACAGTGTCTGGCAGTGGTAGTGGCAAACCTTTGAAAGCAGGGTGTAAATCTTCTCATACCTAGATGACTGGCTGGTGGTAGGAAAATCACCCCAGCATGTCAGGGAGCAGCTGCAACTCACCCAAGAGCTCTTGGAGTCTCTAGGATTCCTGAAAAATCTTAAAAAAAAGTCAGTCCTTCAGCCTGCTCGGGTATTGCAGTTCATAGGAGCCGAGTTAAATACCCTGCAGGGCATACTTTCCTCTGGACAGGGTAAGGAGCATCCAACAGATAGCAAGTTCATTCATCCTGAACAAACCAAAAACTGCAAGACAGTTTCTTCAGCTGTTGTGCCACATGGCAGCTGCCACTGTCTCAGTGCTGGGATCCAGATTCCAAATGAGGGACATCCAGTTTCACCTTAGGGCTCTCTGGTGTCAAAGAAGAGACCCTCTTTCAAAATTGATTCCAGCAACAGGAACTCTTTTACAGGCTCTTGAATGGTGGAAAGAGGAAACCAATCTGAGAGAAGGGGTTTCTTTTCAACAAGAGCTCCCATCAGTAATTCTCACAATGGATGCATCATATTTGGGGTGGGTGCCCACCTGGGAGATCACATCACCCAAGGCACATGGTCAAGTGCAAAATCACTCCTGCACATAAACCTGCTGGAGCTCAGAGCAGTATGGTTGGTACTAAAGGCTATTACGCCACTGCTTCAAGGAAAGGTGGTACAGATCAGAACAGACAATACCACCACTATGTACTACATAAACAAGCAGGGAGGGACGAGGTCAAACTCTCTCTGCACAGAAACCATGAAAATACAGAATCTGGCATACTCTTTGGGAGTTTCTTTACAGGCCATTCATCTGCCTGGCAAGGACAATACCTTGGCAGACACCTTGAGTTGGATCAACCAAGCCCATCACAAATGGACTCTGAACAAGCAAGTGGTGGAAGTGATTTTTAGGAGGTGGGGCACTCCAGAGGTAGACTTGTTCACATCCCACCAGAACCACCACCTGCCAAAATATTGTTGCAGACCACCAGAGTGGGCAACAGTCCTCCTGAATGCTCTAATTCTGGATTGGTCAGGGAAACATCTGTATGCTTTCCTCCCTTCCCCTTGGTGTATGGGGTTTTGCTCAAGCTCAGGTCCTAATCAGCATCCATGATCTTGATGGCTCCAGATTGGCCCAGGCAGCCGTGGTGCTCTCTACTGCTCTCCATGTCTGTGGTCGAACCAATACAGCTTCCCAGGAGGTACAACCTGTTGACCTCCAATCAGGGGAGGCTCCTTTACCCGAACCTCAGATCCCTCAGGCTCAATGCCTGGCTCTTGAGGACCTAGAATATGCAGGCCTAAACCATTCTGAAGGTGTGCTGGACATTTTGAGGGGTTACAGGAAGCCCTCCACTAAGAAAACCTATGCTGCAAAATGGAAAAGGTTTTCTATCTGGTGTTCCACCCAGAATATTGTGCCAACACAGGCTGGAGTACCAGCCATGCTGGATTATCTTACTTCTTGGCCTTCAACCCAATACCCTGAAGGTACACTTGGCTGCAGCATCTGCTTACATTTCAGCCAGGCAAAGGATTTCTTTTGCCTCAGACCCTATCTTTAAGAGGTTCTTAAGGGCCTTTCCCATTTGTTCCCCCTCACAGGGAGCCAGTGCCAGCATGGGACCTCAATGTATGTATAGCCAAACTCATGGGGGCTCCTTTTGAGCCCATGTCTTCAGCTCATCTAAAATATGTCACATGGAAAACAGTTTTCCTAGTGGCAATGACTTCTGCTAGAAGAATCAGCAAGCTCCAGGCTTTTTGCATAGACCAGGACTATATTTCCTTCCACAAGGACAAAGTGGTCCTGAGAACAAACAGGAAATTTCTCCCTGAAGTGGTTTCTGATTTCCACTTCAACCAAACCATTACCCTACCTGTCTTTTTCACTGAGCACTCTGCTTCTGGTGAAAGGAGGCTCCACAGTCTGGATGTTAAGAGAGCTCTTAGTTACTATGTGCCAGCCACTGAGGACCATAGGTAGGACAGAAAACAGCTGATCTTCCTGGAGTCAAGTCTCTACCACTCATTCACACTAATGGGGAGTACACTGGAGGCACTAGGACCCCACAGGAGCCAAAAATCTTCAGGAGGGCTGCGCCGGGATAGGACCGCACATGCACTGCACCATGAGGCTAGCTTGTACCATATAGGCTATCTCAGCGTCGACCCTCCAACTGCCTCCGTTCCTTTTCTCCTGCCATCGAATGCACTTTGATGACAACATCGCTCGCCCGCCGGAAGTTTCGTTTTTGTCTATACAACTGTAGCTATATAGCCATTCTATATTCGCTTAACTTACCATTTTTTGTGTTATTTTCTGAAGATGACGAAGAAGAAGAATCCATCCGTAGCACTAATGTAGCGATTCCCAGCTGACTTCGAGCTCTTCTTTCTCCTGTCGGTGGAAGAAGAATTGGTACCTGGTATGTCTGCACATTGATCATCACCGGTTCAGAGCGGTAAGCCTGAACCAACTCTGGTGGGTTCCCCTGTGGCTCTGCTCTTAACGACCGTGATCTTCGACACCGGTTCCCATCTCTGTCCTCGATGGGATTCCAAAGAGCAGTTTCACCTCTGGGCTACTCTTTTAGAGCAGGGGGCTTGGTGTCTGCCCAGTTGTCATTGCTAGTGGTCCTGGGTCCAGGGCCTTGGGGCCGTAGCCGGGTCGGCCAGGCTAGAATGTGCATGGTGCCCTCTCTGGTGCTAATGCTATCGACACTGACTCCTCTTGCCTACCCCCCTCTCCTTTTTCCCTGCAGGGGCCAGCACGGGTACTGCTTTCCTTCTACCCCCTTACTTCAGGTCTGGGTCTGTAGTGAATCTGACGCCATGCGATGTGCTGGCTCCATGTGGTGCCGTGTCTGGCACCATGTGGTGCAGCGTCACCTTGCAGTGCCTGCTCAGTCGGTGATGCCGTTGGCTGTGCTGTACTTTGGTGTCAGCGGTGCCATGTGGTAGCAGCGCCGGTGCTGGGTGTGGTACCATGTGTGGTGCTGCTGAACTCCTCCCTGATCCAGGTGGTGGCGTCTCCCTGGTCCTGACCTGCCCTTTGAAGGTTATTTTGGGGTAGAAGTGGATCTGGATGAGTCTCTCCCTCTTCTGCTTTGTCGAAGACACAGTGGATGACTCATTTTATGGGCTTGAATGCAGACCCTCTGTATCAGTGTGATGGAAGATCTTTTTTCCAGTTCCTTTTCCTCAGGGAATAGGGGTCCACCATAGCATTTCAGTATTCATCTGTGGACCAAAGCATACTCCTACTTCTTGAGTTTCTACATTCCTTAGTACAAGTACACCCTGTGAAATGCACTTAATGCAATGGTCAAGAGCCTCCCGGAATCGTAACGTTCCATTGCTGGGGCATATAGCCCAACAATCCACTAAAAGTTTTTATGGACACCTACGTCTTTGCCTCTAGGGCAACTGCCACCAGCAGCAGGTGGTTAACGTCTCCTTGACTGTGCTTATCTGTTTGGCTAAAGGCCACTCAGAACAACAGGGCTGCCATTTAACCCACACAACATTCTCGTGACAAGCAGTCCTGTCAAGGTGGAAGCCTAGGTGCCCTTTTTCAGGAACCAACCCCTCAACCATGAAGAAAACGCAGTAGAAGGCACAGGATCCAAAAGCGCCCTATACTAACCTCTGTGGAGCCAGCCCAGACCCCACCCCAGCTGTCTGGGAGGGGGTTTCAACCAGTGGAAGTCCATTACTGAGGACCTGTAGGTCATCAGGATTGTCCGAGAGGGATGCTCTCCCAATTGCACAGCTTTCCCCAGACCTTCCACCAAGACAGCAGCCAGTCTGTCCGCCTCTCAGTCACACACACTCTGCTTCTGAGATATGGGGCCTCTGTGGGTACTGGACTGTAAAAATAATTCCACAGCGGAACGAAGCACAGGTTCCTATTTCCATTGCTTCTGATTCCAAGTTAACAAATGGCATGTGTCCATTTGATGACCTTGGAAGGTTAAACAAGTTCCTGTTCAGGTAAGAGTTCTCTAAATCTCAGCGTCCAAGTCTTCACTTTCTGGACATTTGGCTTCTAGCCAATCCATCTGATTAAGAGACACAGGAAGCAGTCGCCGCAGCTTCTCCGTTCTCTCCAGGTTCGGGGAAGGTGCCAGTTCATCTTCCCAACAGCTCCTCTTCTTAGGAGCCCTCCTGTATGCCTCCAAGGCATCAATTTTGTTCCAGAGGATGGGAGGAACGACATCTTTAGATGGCTCGTTACAATACGGAAAATTACTATTCGACTTCCCTTTTGGTTGAGCGGATGTTGGGACTCAGGTCGTCCTCCGCAGTGAGCAGTGGTCTCCGATTATGCATCCGCAATCCTCCATACAAGATGACAGAGCCTGAGACAGAATCCGTGGGGGACTCACTGCCAAGGCCTCCACACTCAGGTGTGGAGCCAGGAAGATCCTCATCGCGTCATAAATTTCTTAGAGATGAGAGTTCTCTTATAAGCAAAATCCTGGAGGATGCCCCCTGCCATGAAGTGTTCCTACTTTGGAAGGACGACAAAGCTGTGATGTATTATATCAGCAAACAGGGTGGGGTGTCCCCCTACCCTCTCTGCAGTAGGGCTGTGAGGTTGTGAGAGTGGTACCTTGCATACGATGCATCAGTTCAGATTTTGTGCAATCGCTTTTGACGAATGGGGCAGTTTGGACCTGGTCCTTTTGCGTCCCCTCTCGACACAAAACTGCCTCTATCCTGCTTCAGAAATCCTGACCCTGGTGTTTTCTATCAAGATGTGTTCACTGCAATATTGAAGACGCGCTCTGTACATTTTTCTCCTCTTCCTTAATTCAGAGGGTGCTGACTGTTGTATGCAACGGGGGGGGCCAGGATGATTCTGATCATCCCAGACTGGCCTCGGCAGATTGATTTGCTTTGATCTACAGTCTGTCAGAATTTCCCCCAAGGTGACTACCTCTACGAGCAGACCCTCTGACACAGGGACTTTAGTCCATCCTAGCCTGCGCTCCCATCTTCTCCATGCCAGGCCCGGAGGAGACGCAAGTAGGTAAACTCTGGCTTTTCCTAGACCATCGCAAATGTCTTCTAAGTCATACATAGGCCTTCCACCAGGAAGGCTTACATGGCTAAGTGTAAACCCTTTTCCATCTGGTTTGCAAGTCCCATCTGGACCCTCGGCTGCCGACCAAGTAAGGTGTTGGAGTGCCTCTTGAACCTGTCGATCACAGGTCGGCCATACTCGGCAGTGAAGGTACACCTCTGCATGTTTTCGGTCTATCTTGAGCCAGTAGACATCTTGTCGCGGGCTTAATTACCATTAGTCAAATGTTGCTTTGTTAACTCCAGAAGAAAGTGGGAGCGCTCCCTTCACTCTGACGGAATGAAGTGATACACATCTGAGCAACTATTCTATCTTCAGCATGCCTCGGCTGGGTCAGCCTCTTGGCATGAAATGTTTTCGACTTGGTTAGTAGCGTGTCTCTGACACTACTAATCCACGTCACAGGCAAGTTGAAAGGCCGGAGTCACACCACTCTTTTGGAGTGGTTGAGGCTTCTTGGTGGAGATTCGTAATGTACCCTTTGCAGTCATCTGCAAGACAGTGAGTTGTAGCTCGGTGCATACCTTTGTAAAGCACTATGTTCTGGATCTCCATACCAGACAGCTCTCTTTCTTTGGCAGGACAGTCCTTATGGACTTTCTTCCTGAGTGAGCCCTGTCTCCGACTGCCTACTACGAGAGGCAGGGGTTGATTTCCTTTCGATACTCTCCCATTAGTGTTGAATGGTGGTGAGACTTGGGTCAGGAGATGTGGGTACATTGCCGTAATTCTTAATCTTTTGAATGGAGTCTCCACCACTCATTCACATGCCCACCCACCATCCCCCGAGCTCACTCATTCTGTTTTTCGTCTTCACTACCTTGTTGTTTGGGCTGTGAAGACATTGTTCAAGTGACCCTTCTTACATGGGGCACCCGGGCCTTCACATGCCCGGAGGTTAGAGTTAGTTTTTCTTTCATTAGTTACGCTGCACCTCCTCAGTCAAAAAGGTACTGAGGCGGTTGGAGGGTTGACGTTGAGATAACCTGTACGGCGCAAGCTAGCCTCACGGTGCTACAAATGTGTGGTCCTATCCCAGTGCTGGCCCTCCTGAAGATTTTTCGCTCCCTCGGGGTCCTAGCGCCTCCAGCATTCTCCCATTAGTGTGAATGAGTGGTGGAGACCCCATCCGAGAAGATCAAGAATTACAGTAAGTACGTAATTTCCATTTCCTGACTTATGGGGATGTGGGAAAGGGTAACCCAACATCTAAAAGGTCCATTTCTCATTGGATATTACAGTGCACCCAGTTTTGTTATTCTAAGGCAGGAAGGGAACCCCCAACAGGATTGAGGGCCCATTCCACAAGGGGCACAGCTGCTACCTTAGCAGCTGCAGGGATGTCCCATTACTGGACATCTCTAAAGCAGCTACCTGGAAAACAGTTCACACCTTTACAAAGCATCACAGTTTGGACAACTTGTCCAGGAGTGATGCCAGGTTTGGCACAGCAGTCCTGCAGAGTCTGTTTCCAAAGTAGATTCTGTGCCCACCTCTAAAGGTACTGCTTCTTAGTCTGCAGAAGTTGTGAATACCTGAGTATTTCTGGAGTTAGAAGAAAAAATTACTGTAGTGATCTTGTTTCTTCCCAGTGATACTCCGGTATTCAGAACTTCCCACCCTGCTTCCCCTTCAAGAACCAGTAGCCTCTGCATTCCTGGGACTGTTTTTGTGACCTACTATACAGGTGCCACAATCAGGCACTATTGTTTGTGATTCGGGTTCATTTTGTTGTTTTTCCCCTTCGGGTGATTTCTGACATTCAGGGGTGTTGTTACTTTTTATGACCTCCAGTTTTGGGGGGTTTCCCACTCTTGGGGGCATTTGGGTGTTATTCTATTATTATTATGTTTCTAATTGTTAAGGTTTTTATATTTAATTGTTTAGTTTTGTCTTTCTAGGCTTCTAGGAAATCTGAGAGGTTTAGAACCAAATCAGTTAGTTCAAGGCAGCATTTGAAAATAGCATGCGCAAATATTCCATCATTTGCATAGCATTCCAGATTCTCTCCGGGCAGTTCAGCCTTAAAGGGACACTGCAGAAGTTCTGAATACCTGAGTATCACTGGGAAGAAACAAGATTACTATGGTAAGTATTTTTTTCTTGGGGACCAGAGATTTACATGGATAAAGCTGACAAAAAATAAAACTTTTAAAAACATGATGGAAAGAGAAAAGAAAACCAGGGGTTACACCAGATTCTGTGGAAGGGGTTTCTACCAGAGTCAGTACACCCCTCAGTTATACCAGGCTCAAAGAGGTTCCAGTAGACTGAGGGGTTATAGATGTAAGAGGCAAGTCACTACCATTAACCCTTCTCAGCCAGAAGCTAATCCCTGAGAGGCTAAAGGTAGCCAATCCTCAGGAACCTGGTTGGGGGCACCTTTCTTTCCACCTCCAACAAAGCCAATGTAAAACAGACCAGTGGTTCTGGAGGTGGTGGGGAACAATCTCTCTGTAACTTACTAAACCAGCCAAAGCAAAAGAAACTGACAATTTTCAAACCAAAATCAGAAGATAAGCAGCAGTTACAGTTGGGCATTCAAACACTGCTGTCTCAAAATGCAATTGAGAAAGTACCAGCAAAAGAAAAGAGGACTATAGTCTTCTCCAGGTACTTTTTAACAAGGAAAGAATAAGGGGAGTGGCAGCCTATACTCGACCAAAGGGGTGTCAGAAGGCACATAAAGAAAGTAAAATTCAAGGGGGCATGGACCAGCCTGGGATGAGAGTGGATGTCCTTACCTAAAGCTCTGTGACAGTCTGCCACGTTTTATAGTCATCCTCACTATATTTCACAATTCTGTATTAAAAAACTTATAGAACCCATCTTCTTAATGTTGCAGCCGCCTAAATCTGCTCATCGGTAGACGCAAATCGAATTCAAAAAGGCGAAGGAACCAGGGAAGGGAGACCGGCCTACTGAAACATCTCTGTGCACAGCACGTAACTCGACAGCTGGAGCAATGCTTCAACCTGCAGCCCCAACACCTTCTAAATCAACAATAGAAGTGCTCCTGTATGAACTGAAAACTGAAATGAGGGCAGGGTTCGAAAATATGAACACCTAGCTCTGGCATGTGCAACAGAATTTAAACTGTCAGGGTGAGACTTCAGAGTGCATACTAAGTGCCTCAATTAATTAAATACCTGCTTGCAGGAATAGGAGGAATGCAGCAAAGAGCTGACATCTGAACTTCTCATCCGACAAACTGATATCGAAGCTTTCAAACAAGCTGGATGATCACAAGAATTGGGAAAACTGTACCAGTTTCCGGGTGATCCATCTCACAGAGGGCTAGAAGGTTCTGATCCACTGGCATTCCTAACTTCATGACTGCTTAAAACCTTGGACCTTGATGACAATGCAGTGCCAGAGGTTCAGAAAGCATACCATTCCCCAGGGAGGAAACCAGGACCCGAAGAAAAGATCCAGGCACTTCCTAATTAAGTTTCTAAGGTATCCTGACCAGGGAAGGTGCTGCAAGCTACTAGAAAATAAAACAAAAATGCTCTTGGTACTTTATGACTGTATTCTAAAATACAGGCTATTGTTAAAACTAAAGCGTAGGGCCATGTTCACTGCCCACAAAAGTCTGTCATCTTTTCTCATTAGCTGTGGCAGTCCCTTCTGACGGTGCTTCTGTAATCTAGTAATATGATTTGGGTCCTATTTATCAGAAGATATTGGGCTGTTTTTTTTTTCCTGGAACTGCCTTTGTTCCTAAAAGTCTAATAATGCATGTCATGTCTAAGCAATTTAAAGCAATGTGAGCCATGCATACGACAGTGAGCACTATTGGGGGGTTGGGGAGATGGCCAAAGGAGATCTTTCACTGTGGAGCATGTGGCTGGTTTCCTCCTCACCTCTTGCACCTCTTCTAGTTTCTGGGTGTGAGCTGGTGCTGGTGCCCCCTCTTCCAGCCAGAGATTAAACTTCCTTTTATGTAAAGGGACGCCAGCCTGTTTGGAGAAATACTGGACTGTGGGACTGGATACAGTAATGATGCCCACTACTGACTGTATTTAGTGAGAGAGAATTGCTGTCAATGTTTTCCTTTTACATGTACCATCAATGTTGTAATACTGGTGGTTAGTTTCATTCCAGCTCTTTCCACAAGGAGACAATGGGATTTGGAACCCGATTTGGGACTCTGCAATGGAGATGGGTAGGCAGGAGAACACATTTTTGTTGAGCCACTTGCTCGAAAATAGTACCTAGAGCCATTTGCTTTAGGGAGAGTTCAGAACAGGGAAGGAGAGAAAGGAGGGTCATGATTTGGGAAATATTGTTTGGTGTTTCTCCCACACCCACCAACTATACACACATACAGACTCAGTGCTCCTGGCAGCAGATATGCTCCATAAACTGGTGTCTGCAGCCTACAGCCTATTACTGTACTCTGATCCTGCTGCTCTGTTGGTGTAGCTGGGGGGGATGATGATCCCTCCCCCCCCATTCCAGACAATGAAGACTGGATCATAGGCTACTGTTGGACAGAAACTTTAAAACTAAATTGGCAGCTACCGTACAGGAGTTTTTTTTAATCCACAACAACAACAAAAAAGAGCTGCATCTGCTTCCGCCAGATGGGAAGCCATGAAGGCTTTCATTAGAGGAGTGGCCATTTCGGGGGCGGCACATATGGGAAGGGTAAAAGCCCAATGGGAAAAGGACCTAGAAGCATAAGTGATGACATTTGAGAGGGAAGTGATGCATCAGATTGTGCCACATAGGCTCAGGAAGCTTCGACTATCAAGGGGCAGACATTGAGGGTGACAAAGCGGGCCATTGGCTTACCTGACAGCTCAAAAAACATGAGGGAGATCAACCATCCCCGGCACTCTGACATCTAATGGCAGCATTTCCCACAAACATCAGGACATAGGGGTGGCCTTCTAGTCATTCTATTCAGATCTTTACACTTCCGAGAAGAAAAAAAAAGGACACACCCTCCCCTTTGCTTTCCTATACTCCTTCCCCTTACTTTCTGTCCCTGACCCTGCCCTGACAGAACTGGACCGTATTGCTTCCAAAGAAGAACTGCATGAGGCAGTCTAGTCTGTTACATTGGGCAGGGCTCCAGGCCCAGTTGGCCTGCCTGCTGAATTCTGTAAAGAATTTTGAGAGACTATGCAGAAACTGATGGGTGACATGAACTCCACCCCCCCCGTGTCTGGCTACAATAACTGTCTTCTTTAAGCCTGGTAAGGAACCCACTGAGTGCAGCTCCTGTTGCCCAATTTCTCTACTCAATGTAGACTTTAAAACCATTGCTAAAGTATTGGTGGGCTGTGTGAAGGGTGTCCTGCCGGGGTCATACATCCAGACCAAGGAGGGCTCATTAAGAGATGGCGGGCCAGACATAACATCAGGTGTTAGGTGGTCTGGGAAGAGGCTGCTCGAACCAGTCTGTTGTCTGCCAAAGCTGAAAAAGCTTTTGATCAGGTTGAGTGGCCTTCATGTTCGCCACACCACACTACAGCGGTTTGGTTTTGTTCCTAGGATTCGCTCCTCGATTTATAGCTTTGCAACATACTCCACATGCACAGGTCCTCACTAATGACTATCTGTCAGATGTTTCCCATTCTCTAGACGTACCAGACAGGGGTGCCCTACTTTTCTGTGTCCCCAGTATTGAACCCTTGACCATAGCTATTCGAGAAAAACCCACAATTCAGGTCCTGGCCTTCTTGGTTGTTCACCATAACATTTCACTATTTGCAGATAATGTCCTCTTGGTGCTGGCCAACCTGCAATTGGTAATCCAGGCTTTGACAGACATTTTCCAGTTCTGTGACCCATTATCTGTTCATAAAATCAATTCAGCCAAGTGCAAATGGCTGCCTAAGAGAAAAGGAGTGGGGAGACCTCTCCAAGTGTCAAGGGTGCTGTTTTAGCCCACTGCCAGCCTAAAATATCTCAGGGTCCCCTTTCCTAAAAAGCTGTCTACACTAGGATCCCTTAACTTCCAGCCCCTCCTCCAGAAACTCTAGACTGTGGCATATGGAAAATGTTACCACTAACTTTAATTGGCAGGATTATTCTACCCCAATGTGTGTACTTATTCCAAGTCCTGCCAGTCCACCTTCCCCTGAAATTATTTGCTTCTCTCTGAGGATACATTGTGGTTCCCTGTTTGGAGATGGACTACAAGGGGGCCTCAAACAAGAACTTCACCATGCAGTAATCTGACCAACTGACCAGATCAGTCTCAAGGTTGTTAATGTTGAGCCCTGTGTGTGTGTGGGGGGCAAGTCCAAGGCATATCCATGTTGGTGGGTGTCAGAAGTAACTACTTGTGCTCAGTATAGTGATTCCACTGACTGGTGGAAATCCTGACTGAACTGCGAGAGTTTGTCATTGATCCAGGTGTAGAAATCTGTCTGAACCAGCCATCTGGATGACTCCAATACCCTTTCGTCACTGAGGTCTGACAGTTCGTTCAGGAAACCCCCTCACACCTTGCTGGAGTCCAGTACTCAAGAAAGATCCTGCAACCTGCACCTGAACTCCCATGCACGGCCGCACATGCAAACAATGACGTTTCTCCCACTGGATGAATGGTAAAGTTCAATGGATCTAAAGTAAATGCCCACCCCCCGCATGCAGTGAACCATGGAAAATCCAGTGGGGACCGCTGCTTCCAGGATTGGTCTGGTGTCATCACTTAGCCAGGTCTTCAATATCCAGGTAACAAACATGGTACCAACTCATAATAAATAAACAGGCAAACACCAAATTCACGGTGCATAAATAATAGAATAGAGGGTATGGAAAAAATTTGGATCACACAGACTAAGGAACTTGTGAAAACAATGCCACAAGAAGAAATTCTGCAATATAGAAATAGAGAAGTTGATCGTTCTGGAAATGTTCTGTTTATCACTTAAGTATTTTCCGAAAAATAATGTAGTTGGGGAGTGTTTGAACAGGTGTTGGCATATTTTGGAGACGGAGCCTGCATTAGAAGGAATTGTACAGTCACCGCCTCGGATCACCTGCAGGAAGGGGTAGCAACCTTAGAGATTTGTTATTTACCGATAGAGAAACAAAATAAATTGGTTACCATTGGCCCCTAAGTGTTGTTACACATGTGGTAGGTGTACCTGCTGTACTCATGTTAACAAAACTAAAACATTTCAGTCTGCGAACAATCAGAAAGTATTCAGTATAAATCAATTTACTAATTGCAGCACCAGTTGTGTAGTTTACATGGCAGTATGCACATGTCAGGCGTTTTATGTGGCAAAAAACTAGATGTGCTTTTAAAACAAGGATAGGTGAACATTTAAGTGAAATTCACAACATGGATTTGGGGAATGCATTATATAGTCATATTCTGAAGCAGAGAGAAATGTGGGAGAACATAAGATCTCACTTCGAGGGGGATCTCTTGCAGCAGGTTATACCATAAGGACTGAAGCCGGCAGGCACCAGGACCCCATGGAAAACTTAGGTAGCAGTCTACAGCAGGGGCCCTCTTCCGACATCGCCTATGGTATAAAGAGGGCTGTCCCCCAGCACCACCCCAGTTCTTTTCCCACCATTAACCCACATACATCGGCTCCACGGATACCGTCTGCCTTTGTCAACCGCTATTTTGATCGCGTTTGAACACTTTATTTTCCTTTTTTCTAGTGTTTTAGTCTACCTTTCTCTGCATGTCTACTTCCCCATTGTCTATCAAACAGCGCTAGTCTAAGTGTGCCTGCGGCAGGCAAATCATGTCGAAAGACGGCCATTTGGCCTGTTGCTTCTGCCTGGGCCCAGACCACAACACAGAGGCCTGCCAGCATTGCCAGACATTCAACAGCAGGACCAGGATTCATAGCCAAAAAGGCCTAAAATCCCTTCTTGTTAGAGAAGAAGATGGCAGACATGCAGAAGGAGATCAAGGGGAAGGGTTCATCATCTTCTCTCTCAGAGGCTTTGACTTCCTCAGATCACCAAAAGAAGTTGTCGGGGAAGCATCACCACAAGGAGAAGCATGAGGACAAAGACTGGTCCCCACACAAGTCAGGCTCCAGTTCCTTTCATGGGAGGACAGACTCACCTTCCCAGGCTGCCCTCACCTCCTCTGGGCTTCCTGTGGTAAAGCCTCCCACCCTGGTACTGACATCAGACAGAGGCTCCTCCCAATCTGGGCCTAAGTCCTCGGCCGTTAAGCCCCTGAAGCTTCAGGCCTACAACCAGGTGGCACCGCCAGTTCCTCTTCGGGAGGCGGGTCACTACCCATCATCCGACCGGTGAAACCATCATCCAAGTCAGCCACCGACTACAGTGCTGGCTCCCTGGTCCATTGTCGGTGGCATGAGCTCACCTCCCCCAAGAGAGCGACTCCTCTGCCCCCTCAGAGCTCCACTCCCCACAATGGGATTCTCCTAAGCCAATGCCGGACACTACTCTGAACAGTCATCAGCACACGCCCATCTCTTCAATGCTAGTATCCTCGGCATCTGTTCCGGTGGCCTCTAACCCAGCATCACCAGACGCGTGTACGTCACCAGCCAACAAACGGCCAGACCCCGAGCCGACGACAGTAACGACGCCCAATCAGCCAATGACACCGGGTAATGGAACCTCAGCTACACCAATGCCAGATGCTCCCAATCCACAGACACCGGCGCCGCCTCAAGGCCGTTGATCATCCCGACACCAGACGTTCTTCTGGAGCCCAGAATGCTGCTGTCAGATGTGAAGGATTTATTTTCTTCCTGGTGGAACATTGTCAAGCCAAGACTTACCTCAACTGTTCAGGAATCTACACCTTCTCAGCTGCTTCCAAAGTGACCTACCCCTCAACCGAGGAACCCACTCCTCAGCAGAAAGAACCTGCTCCATAGCCTGAGGACTCTGATAGGGGTCATCATGGTCGTAAAGGCAGGAGACGCCACTCCTCCTTCAGATCATCTAACCGACACCGACATCACTCCAGGAGTCATCTGTCCATACATTCGAGTGCTAGATCCTCATCTTCTGAGGACTCGAGACGAAACTCTTCCTCTTCCTCAAGATCTTCCTCCCTAAGGGAGGGTTTCTTCTTCCTTGGACTCTTCTAGGTCTCTGCCAGATGATCCATCATTTATGGATGTCATGCGGCATATCCAGAACAACATGGGATAGGACATGGAAGATCCGGTGGGGCACCGGCTGGCCAAGTATCTCCGCCAAAGAGAACTGAAACCTATAGTAGTGCCACCCCTTGTAGACACTTTCTGGGATGTCACCAGGTCTGCCTGGAAGCACTTGTCTACATCTTCAGCCATACCTTAGAAGTCAGACCACCTTTATAGAGCCCCCAGGGAGGAATCATTTCTGGGTTAATAACCCCTGGTGAACTCAATGGTGATCATGGCTGCCCTTGACAGATCCAAGCGTCCCAGATAACTCGGTACTCAGCCTCCAGAAAAGGAGTCTAAGCAGCTGGACCAACTTGGCAGGAAGGTGTAATCTTACTTCGAGAGGGAACATCTTAAAATCCAGATTGGACATCGGCACCCACATGCTACGGTCTTCCTGTGACTTGGCAGATGCAGTGGCTCAGGCTGCAGCCACTGGAGTCTGCATCAGGAGGCATTCCTGGCTCCGGGTCTCAGGTTCTACCCAGGACATGCAAGCCAGCATCATGGATGCCCCGTTCAAGGGCTCGGTCCTTTTTTGGAGAGGAGTCTGTGAGGATCATCACCCATCTCCAGGACTCTGGGAAGGCTGTTCGATTCATACACACTATGTACCGGTACAATCAGAAGCCTTTTAGGTGCCAGTCCTTTCACCACTCCTCTGAACAGCAACCCCAAGGTCAGCAGCAAGGAGCCTTTAGGCATAAGGCCTCCTCTCAAAACCCCAGAGGTTCTGCTCCCAGAGCCACCAAGTCCTCCCAGGTGGCTCTGCCTACCTCGAATGCCATTGCCTGACTCCTTTCCCAGTCCCCCCCCCCCAGCCGAAACCCTGGGAGAGGTGGTGGTGGGGGGTCACTTCTCCCTCTGTCTTAAGGGTTGGAGCAATATTAAAACAAACGATCAGTGGGTCCTGCAACTGATAAAACAAGGACACACCACAGAGTTCCATGAGGTTCCTCCAGATAAACCTCCACTCCCCTCCTACTATTCCCCATCCCATGCAACCCTCATTCTAGAGTAAACTCGGGCTCTGCTGGACAAGCAAGCTATAGAGCCAGTGCCAGCCTATCGGTGAGGAAAGGAATACTATTTCCACTTTTTCTTGGTACTCAAGAAAACCGGGGATCTGTATCCCATCTTGGACCTCAGCAGCCTGAATAGTTTTTGAGGAATTCAAGCGGTTCAGGTTGGTGACTCTCCTAGGCCTCATTCTTCTCCCTCACGAAGGAGAGTGGCTGTCCTCACTGGACATGCAGGATGCTTACCTTCACATCCTGATCACCAAGCCACAGCGAAGGTTCCTGCGCTTGCTCTTCCAGGGGCACCACTTTCATTTCCGGACTCTGACGTTCAGCCTGTCCTTGGCACCTCAAGTCTTTACCAAGTGCCTTGCTGTAGTGGCAGTGGCCTTAAGAAGAAAAGGACACTGTCTTCCCATACCTGGACAATTCCTCCTCACAGCCCCCTCCAGGGAAAGATTGCTCCAGACGATGGAAGACACCTTTACCCTATTCAAAGATTTAGGAATCACTCTGAACCTTCCAAAGTCCTCCCCTGGCCAAGCCAGAGGCTTCAGTTCATAGCAGCTCTTCTGGACACCATCCAAGGGAGAGCCTTCCTTCCAGCAGACAGAGCAGATGGTCTTCAAGCTTACACTCGAGAGGTCTCCTCGTCCCGGCCAGAATGATCCTCAGGTTACTGGGTCACATGGCAGCAACCATCACTACCATACCACTGATAAGCCTTCATATAATGGTGCTTCAGTGGAACTTGAGGATCTAATGGGACCAGCGCATAGATGACCTAGACCAGTTGATCTCCATCTCAGAAACAGTCCACCAGACTCTTTAATGGTGGCTACTCCCATCTAGCCTCTCCGGGGGCATGATCTTCCGGTCACCCCCCCCTTCAGTCTCTGACCACAGATGCATCAGGCACAGGCTGGGGAGCCCACCTAATAGACCACCAGACTTGAGGAACATGTTCTGCATTGGAAAAATCACTCCACATCAACGTGTTAGAGATGAGGGCGATCCACTATGCCATGCAAGCTCTGCAGACAGATCTAGTCCTGGGCCACCTACTCATCCTGATGGACAACATGTCTGTGGTAATTTATGTCAACAACTGGGAGGAACTCACTCACATCCTCTCTGTAGGAAAGCTATGAGAGTATGGTACTGGGCTATCAGTCATCAGCTGGAACTCCCTGCAGTACATGTTCCAGGGGTTCAGAACACCTTGGCTGACGACCTCGGTCGCTCTTGGTCCAAAGCTCACGAATGGGAACAAATTCAATCAGTTGCAGATGAGCTCTTCAT
Source organism: Neoceratodus forsteri (assembly GCA_016271365.2). Taxonomy (NCBI): domain Eukaryota; kingdom Metazoa; phylum Chordata; order Ceratodontiformes; family Ceratodontidae; genus Neoceratodus; species Neoceratodus forsteri. The sequence continues at coordinate 751,392,932 of CM028136.1, forward strand.
CAGATGGGGTTGCACCAAGTTAGACCTCTGCATCCCCACTCAACGTAAAATTGCCCAGTTTCTGCTCACTAGATCCAAGGCCTGGTGTTTTCTGGCAAGACGCATTGTCCCTTTGCTGGACAGGGAGGTTTCTTTATGCCTTCCCTCCCTTCCACTTAATTCAGAGTCCTCCTCAAGCTGCAGTCAGAGGGAGCAGACATAATCTTGATAGCTCCAGTCTGGCCTCGACAGATCTGGTTCCTTCCACTCCCACTGCCCTTGAGCTCACACTTGTTCTCCCAGGAGAGAGGGACACTGGTTCATCCAAATCTGAGGTCGCTGCACCAGTATGCATGGCTCTTGCAAACCTAGCCATATCTTGATTTGGAGTATCTGCTAGAATGGCAGAAGTCCTAGTTGCCGCCTAGAAGCCTTCGTTGAGGGCCACCTATGCAATAAAGTAGAAGCGGTTCTGTATCTGGGCCACCACTCGCCACCTTGACCCCTTTGCCTGTCCAGTAAACTTGGTTCTCTAGTACCTCCTTTCGCTCTCGGATTTGGGTCTGAGCTATTTGTCCATTAAGATGCATCTTTCTTCTGTGTCTGCTTATCATGCACCGGTACAGTGCAAGACCCTAGCTCAACTTAATTTGTCTCGCACCTTCCTGTGAGAGACATTTTGCATCTAACTCCTCGTTAGGGATCCTGTCCCTCCATGGGACCTTGTGTTTGTTTTGGGAGAAACTCACTCTGCCTCCCTTGAGCCAGCCGCAGATTGCAAGCTATGTTTTGTCATGGCAAGCATAATTTTTAGTTGCAGTTACTTCTGTTCAGTGGATTTCCAGGCTTCAGGCTCTGATGCGTAAAGGGCCTAATTTAGTTTTCCACAAGGACCACTCCTAAGTTCCTACCAAAGGCGGTGTCTGAATTTACTCATAACCAAGATATCCATCTTCTAGTTTACTATCCAGAGCATTTCAGTTGAGGGGAGGCTCTCGTTCATTCTCTGGATGTTCACTGGGTCCTTTGCTATTTTTGGATTCGTACCCGGGATTCCAGAAGAACTGGCCAGTTCATTTTGTTCGCCCAAGGACTTTAGGGGCACCCATTTGTAAGCAAACTTTATCCAAATGGTTGGTTCATTGTATCGTTTACTGATACCAGAAATATGACAAGCCTTTACCGAGCTCGGTAAAAGGCCATTCTACCAGGGGAGTTGCTGCTTCATTTGCATTTCTGAAAAATGTGTCAGTGGCTGACATCTAAGCAGCTGCCACTTGAAGCTCCGTCCACACTTTCATTAAACATTGTAGTTTGGACATTGCCTTCAGACACAGGACAGGCTTCAGCCTTGCCGTCCTGCAGGGTCTTATTTCATGAGGAATTCAGTTTTCCAATCTCTTTTCCTCTGCCCTTCAGACGAGTTTTTGTCCTTGTACTGCTTGGGACTCAGTCCTTCAGGTGTAACCCGCTGCAAGAGCTCTGTCGAGGTGAAATAGTACAGTTATGTAAGAACTTACCATAATAGTAGACCTTGGAGAGGAGCTCTTGCAGCAGGTGCTGCTTTCCCTCCCTCCTTCCTCTTGGTATCTGTTTCTGCATTTTCAGCCTTTCGATCACATCTCCTCTTCCAGAGGAGCCTCCTCAGTTCTCCAATTTCCAGTTGTGCTGTGGTCTCTGGTGGGAGAACTGAGTTGGTGCTAGGGGACCACCCCCTTTATACCATTGGTGATGTCAGGGCTGGACGACATCGGGGGCGGTCCCCCGCTGTAGACTGCTAGCTAGAAGTTTTCCGTGGAGTCCTGGTGCCTGCCGGCTTCAGTCCATATGGTGTAACCTGCTGTAAGAACTCCTCTCGAAGATCTACTGTTACCTTAGGTTCTTACGTAACTGTACTTTTAAATTGTCAATAACTGAAAAAGTAAAGATGGGGGACCTCGTGGGGGGTGATTTGGATAGCCTGTTAACACAAAGGGGACATTTTGTATATACACCCTTGGAGAACTTAGATATCTTGGTCTCAATGATGTTATTAAGTTGTCTGTTTTTCTTCATAAGTAAACAGTGAAATTACCAAGTCTGTTATGAGATGTGTGTATATATATATATATATATATATATATATATATGTGGTATATATATTTTTTTATTGAACTGGAGGAAATTATACCAATATATGGGTGGTATATCCCAATTTTTAAAGTTATAGCATATATGTCAACTGTCTTCTCCACTTGAAAATGTATTAAGACTTCAAGCCAAATATAACATTGAGACAAGAATAACATAACTACCCGCCCATCAACCCTGGGGTATCTACCTGTGTATTATGAATGTAATGAGTTGATGTAAATATAGACATTTTATTTAGCACCATTCGAGATGAGCTAAAATAAAAAGGTAATTTATTGTATGTTTTAATATACTGTTCCCTATGGATATGAATGTGATTATTTGCCCTATTCTGTAGTGTCAATTAAATGAACCCACAAAAGAATAATGTGCTTTTACTATATATTTTTGAAAAGTGATAATGAAGTGTGAGTTCAGGATTGAAGCTTAATATTTAGTTACATAGATGCACAGATGTTGATGGCAGATAAGGGCCTATGGCCCGCCTAGTCTGCCCATGTGCGCATGTACTTGCTATTTCTAGCTTCTCTAGAACTGGGTTGTCCCCCTCTCCGGACTACCAGGATCCCCCCAGTGCCTATCCCATGCATTCTTAAATCCTGTAATAAGTTTATCCCCACCTCCTCCTCCAGTAGGGTGTTCCATTTGTTCACCACCCTCTTCATGAAGAAAGTCTTCCTCATGTTCCCTCTGAACCTCCCTCGCTCCAGTTTCATCCAATGCCCCCTAGTCCTGGAACATATTTTTCCATGAAAGACTGTGTTTTCTTGCACCCTCTTCCTCTCCGTGAGATACTTTTATGTCTCAATCATATCCCCCCACCTTCTAGGGAGTACATATTTAAGCCTTTCAGCCTGTCCTCATAGGTTTTGTGATGTAATCCGTGCACCATCTTGGTTGCCCTCCTCTGAACTGCCACCACCCTATGTCCTTACACAGGTAAGGCCTCCAGAACTGGACAGTGTACTTGAGGTGGGGCCTCACTAGTGTCTTGTACAGTGGAATTATGTCCTCCCTCTTCCTGCTGGTGATACCCCTGCCTATGCAACCCAGCACCCTGTTAGCTTTTCCTACTGCCTTGTTGCACTGTCTCCCTATGTTGAGCTCATCAGAGATGATAACCCCTAGGTCCCTTTTCTGCTTGGAGCATTCTATTGCCCCCCCCCCCCCTCGCTGATATGTCGTTCCTGGATTTTTGTGCCCCATGTGCATTATTTTGCATTTCTTAGCGTTAAATCTCAACTGCCACTCCCTTGACAGTCCTCAAGCTTCTTCAGATCTCTCCTGATTCTATCCACACCCTCCAGCATCTCCACCCTGTTGCAGAGCTTTGTGTCATCAGCAAACAGGCAAATTCTCCCTTCTAGGTCTTTTGTAATATCGCTGATAAAGATGTTGAAGAGGACTGGACCCAGTACAGATCCCTGTGACACCCCACTGGTCACCCTTCCCTCTGCAGAGTAACATTTACCACCACCCTCTGTCCTGCAGTCCAGCCAGTTCCCCACCCACCACACCACCGTCCTGCCCACTCCCATGTTCCCCAGCTTGTTAAACAGCCTTCTATGGGGTACAGCATCCAAGGCCTTGCTGAAGTCCAGGCAGGCCACGTCCATTACTTCCCTTGTCATCCAGTCGAAAAATTCAATGAGGTGAGTCTGGCACGACCTCCCCCAAGTAAAACCATGTTGCCTTGGATCCTGTAGACCATTGACAACCAGGTGTTCCACCATTCGTACTAAGGTTCATACTAAGGTAAGTGTAAGAGCAAGAAGGCAGAAGCCCATAGTGCTCTTATACTAATCCATTATATAATAGAAAAGATCATATCCACAGCCTATCAAACCATCTAGACGATTTTTAAAAATACTTTTAGGTTCACTAATAATGACTTGAAGTGGTAATCTGTTCCATGGACCAATGACTCTGAGGGTAAAAAAATATTTGCGACTGGAACTCAAGAATGGTTTTCTAACTAGTTGCATAGAATGTCCCCTAGTATTATAATTGTAGTTTTTAAATTCTAAATCTTGTTCACATAAGAGATAGGGATCTTGAATAATGTTGTATAATAACATAAGATCACCTCGAAGACAACGTGTGGATAAGGGCATACGTTTTAAAGTGTCTAACCTTCCCTCATATGAGACATTATGTAGCCCAGAGATTTTTTTTGTAAATTTCCTCTGAACTGTTTCCATTAAAATACCTTCAGATTTTTTATACGGACACCAGAGTTGGGAGGTGTATTCTAAATGTGGTCCAGCGTATGCTCGATACAATGGTAGGAGCACCTCACGCTCCCTGGATCTGATGTTACGTAAGATAGACCATACTGCTCTGTTGGTTTTGTTGATAATGCCGTGTACGTGTTTTTTGTAAGACAAATTATTTGAAATTATAATGTCCAAATCTCTTTCATCTGATGTTGTTTCAAGTAGTAAACCATCTAATGAATAAGGGAAGTACAAATTTCTTGTGCCCAAATGCATAACTTTACATTTTTAGATGTTTAAAGTCATACCCAATTTTTTACCCATGAGGTAATATAATCAAGATCTTTTTGGATGATGTTGGCCTGGGGGACAGAGGCACAAGGGCCACCTATTTTAACGTTGTCTACATATTTAGTGGTAAAAGAGGAACAACCTAAGGTAAGATCAGCGATGAATGTTTGAAAAAGGCAGGGACCCAAGACTGAACCCTGTGGCACCCCGCTTGTCACTATGCCTTTAGCTGATTTTTTTCCCATTAATAACTACTTGCTGAGTGCGATTTTGAAGCCAGTTATTAATCCAATTCATGATGAAACTGTTAATATTTAACTTACAAAGTTTTCTAGTTAGAGCCCAATGTGGCATGATGTCAAAAGCCTTGCTGAAGTCAATAAAAATGACATCGCAAGGCAAACTCTTATCAAGGGAAGAACTAATATGTTCGTAAAAATATATTAGATTGGTTAGACAGCTTCTACATTTTTTGAAACCATGTTGCTCTAAATCATAAGAATCAAGGATGGGAGATATCACGTCTTTGATTAAACTTTCTAGTATTTTACAGATCGAGGAAATTAAACTTATCGGCCTATAATTTTCCCAGTTATTATTAAGATCTTTTTTATGAATTGGGATTACTTCTGCTTCTTTTCAATCGTGTGAAACAAAATTTTTGGCCAAAAAATACTAAAACACTATTTTTAAAGGGGTAGTGATAAAATCTGCTAACAAAAATAGCAAGTGACCCGCTATGCTGTCGGGACCTGGACTATATTTTCCTTCGAGATCCAATCATTTCTTCCTGATGATATCAGTAGAGAAGCGGACCGGTGGATCAACTGTTTCAAGCAATACATCATCATAAGTATGTTTGGTTGATCTAGTAAAAATTAAAAAAAAAATTATTATTAAACAAATCAGCCATTTTGGCAGGATCGTGAATCAAGATTTCAGTATCAAGTAATGGACCAACTTGATATGTGGGTTTCCTTAGTGAATTAATATAAGAATAAAAGTGCTTGCTGTTTGTTTTATTAGCATTAAATGCTAAATTGTGTTTCCACCTAGCTTTAGCCCTTTTAATCATAGTTTTACATTTTGTTTGTGTAATGACAGTCCCAATTAGAGGAAGATTTAACTTTTTGAAATCTGACATACTTTTTGCACTTAAATCTAATAATTCTTTTGATTGACTGGTTCATCCATTTAGGGACTTTATTTTGATTAGCAGTTTTGATCTTAAATGGAATGTACAACTCTCTTAAATGGCAAATGATACAGTATTCTTGAAGCTTTCCCAACAGTGTGCAGCAGAAGAAGAACCTACCAAAATAGGCTCCCAATTAATGTTCCCAATAATTTTGCTTCATTGTTGCCAAATCTGCTTTTTCATACAAATATATTTTGGTGGGGTTGGAGTAATAAACATAATTTTGTATAATATTAAAAGTGATGGTATTATGGTCACTATTCCCTATAGGATCACTAGCCTGAATATTTTGTAGTAATAGATCATCATCACAAAGTACGAGATCCAGGATATGTTTTCCTCTTGTTGGGATACGTATATTCTGCTTGAGGCCTGACTGAATACATGTATTCAATAGCCTATTCCCCTGGCTGGTATTTGCACTTGGATTTTGCTAATCTATTTCACATAGGTTAAAATAGCCGGTGACTACAATATTACCTATCGCTTTTGCCAGTTCGATTTCACATAGGATAGCATCTAGTATGTCAACTGGAGAATTGGGAGGATGATAGCAAGACCCCAAAATAAGAACATCTGATGTGGACAAGAAAAACTTGACCCAGATAGACTCAGTTTGTTTGTCATGTTTTTTTGATGTTCATGGTGATATCAATTGAGTTTAGTTGATTTTTCACAAATAACCCCCCCTTCTGTTAGTCCTGTTTTATGTATATACAGTGTAACCTGGAATAATTGTCTCCCAAGATTACTTATCATCACCCCAGGTTTCACTGATTGAGATGATATCTATATCATCTTGATTAATTCTGCATTTTAATTCACCCAGTTTTTGATTGACATCTGGCATTAAATCTTAAGCATTGCAAGTATTGACATTTTATAGTGCTACTAGCCAGTGGTTTTAGAGATGGTGACCTGCCCACCATCTCACTTCGTGAATTCAGTTTACAAGATTATTAATGGATGTCAAAAACTGTTTACCCAGGATAGCATTACCACGTCTACTTAAATGTAAACCGTCAATGCAGTACAGTTCGGGGTGATGTTCAAATTCTTCCCAATGGGTTAGACATGTCAAATTCTGTTGCAGACACCATTTCCTAAGCCATTCGTTTATGACTTTGATTCAATTGTTAAGGAATGGTGAGAAACAAGGAATAGGTAAAATCTCAGAAGGGTAAATTGTGCAACCAATGTCAACCAATTTGTTGGTTAATGCAACAAAATCTTCTTTTATTGATTGAATAGAGTCCCTGTAGATAATATTAGCACCTACATGTATGAGTGCTATGGGGTTATCACCAAAGTTCTTCATAATCTCAGACAGCATTATCGTGAGATCAGATATCTTAATGCCGCTGAAACTGGAACTAGTTCTGTTTGCTTTATCAGGATTACATGTTGTTCTATCTAAGTGTTTAGTTAGGGAATCACATAAGACATAAGTTTGTTGCTGGCCAGGGTCACAGAGCTCACTAGGTAAAGAAGAGGAAGTTAGGTCAGTGGAAAAGTCAATGAGTAGTATTTCTATGATCTTCCCCACTACTGAGGTCAGGCTGACAGGTCTGTAGTTTCCCGCTTCCTCTCTATTCTCGCTTTTGTATAGGGGGACTACATCAGCTGTCCTCCAGTCTTTGGGTACCTCTCCTGTTTCCAGTGACCATCTAAACAGGGTAGCCAGAGGTTCAGCCACCACCTCACTTAGCTGTCTCAGCACCCTGGGGTGTACCCCATCTGGCATCTTAGCTGTATCGACCCTTATTCCTTTCCAGTTCCTTTAGGACCCTTTCCCCTTGAAATGGACTTGTATCCATTGCCATGCCCTTCCTACCCCCTTTACTCCCTTCTGGCCCATTATCCGCCCCTCCTCTGTAAAGTCTGAGCAGAAATATCTGTTCAGTATGTCTGCGTTGCTGTTGTCATCCTCCACTCTACTCCCGTCCTCCCCTTTCAGCCTCACTATCCCTCCCTTTGTGTCCTGTAGCTGATCACTTTTTAAGGTACATTAGTTTTGATAGCATCATATGTCAAACACTAACGTATTCACTTATTTTACACCATATATTGGTAGCACTATACATGTTTGTGTGCATATACACTTTTTAGGATTTATTACATATGATAATAAGTACTGGAAACACTTGGTGTTTGTATCACTTTAAGAAGGCACTTTAAAACAGGTGGTATGTTACAATGTCACCACTTCCTGGTGACGCTTTGAGCGAAACTGGTTTTGTTGGTGAGGAGCTCCTGCCAACATTCCTGTGTGATCTTTGCCTACAGACCATTTATTAAAGTATTAAAATATTTTATGCACCTTGAATTTGGTATTTGCCTGTTCTGTATGAGTTGATGGTTGGTGCTATGTTTTTAGCCTGGACTTCGTGATGCGAGCTAGATCAAGAAAGGAGCGAGACATTTGTCTGCCATGATGGCAGTCTTGCTCCTCATTGATCTGGCATTGCAAAGCCCTGCCCGCAGGGGATGAATGAAGGCAGCTTGCCTTACAGTTACCTGCCCACTCGGTCTGGTGGGAGCTCTGAGTATGGCAACCAGCCACATTTGGCCTCGCTCTAGGTCCCATTTCGCCCCTGAGCACCTCCTAGTCCTCACCAGCCCTATAGTGCCCTCCCTCCATTAGTACTACCAACACCCAACTGTCTACTATCCTGCCTCCTTATAATGCCCACCTCCCTTCAGCACCTATACCACTGCAAGCCGATTCTGTCTTTCATGAGCTAGCCAGTCTAGTTGTCAGACAACCACAAACACGCAAAATCCTGGCCCCACTCCAGCTCACTTCCAAATTCCTTCCAGGTTGTAAACCAGCTGCTGGGAAAGAAAATCCATTCCTGGCGGCTCTGACGTTCACAGAACTGCAAACAGTCCATATCACTGCATACAGCAGTGTTCTTCACTGGATTTACACTTGAAATAAGAATCAGATAGTTGCACCACAGGCTGATTCAGGAGGGATTGTACCTAAAAAATAAAAAACAGTCTCCTGCGCTACCTCACATGTAACCCCTGACTAGCACTAATCCCCTAACTACTACGCTCATTACTCTATGCAGTATTACGTGGCCTGGCAGCATAGCCTAGTGGTTACAGTAATGAGCTCTGAATAAGCTTGGTACATCCAGCAGACCTGGATGTGATTCCTACAGCGTCCGTCTGCATACTGTGTGACTCTGAGCAAGATACTTAACCTCCCCAGTGATCCTGGGTCACCACTGAAAACAGGCATTTGTGCCTAGTGGGCCTTACCCAGTTACCAAAAGAATAAAATAAAATTATGTTAAATTAACACTAAAACACAATTTTTAAAAAGCTGAAGGTACTGGCAGGTGTACCTCCAGTACTGAATAAGACAGGATTCTCCTTAAAAGAAACCCATTAGCAACAGATTTTTGCTGAGTTCAGAGCTTAGGCTGCAGAGCTGTAACTCGACAGCCTGCTCAGCTTGGCAACCATCTCTGTCTAAATCATAATAAATACTGGTGTAAATAAAATATGTATAAAAAAAAACAAATTATGACGTGAAGTCAGAAACCAATGAAACATCTTTGAGTGGTCATCTACCCTTTAAAGAGCTGTTGACGCCTCAAAGAAAAGTTTCAAAAACATAATAATTAGGCACAATTCAGCTAGCATTCCATATATACTGTATAATCTGAAATGTGCTTACTACTGTATGTTTCCCCTAGCGTCAAATGATGTATTTCCCACGTTTGTTTACTGTGACAAAAAACTGTACTCTCTTTGCCATGTCTCCTTGACTGTTGTTCCTCATGTTGTACTCTCCCGGGTCGTTCCTGAAAATAGGCATAATACTTGTCTAGTATACTTACCCAGTAAACAAAAGCTATCTCCTCTCCATTATTTATTAATGAGAAAATTTGCATGAATACATGATCTTTATCCCTTAGAGTTAGTTCATCTGCCTCTATAGCTTACTCCCTGCTTCAAGTTGTAATCGTATGTTGAAACATCACAGTCTGTTGTCATTGGAGCAGAGCTGTATGAAATTTCCAAATTCCACTTCTGTTGGCATTCCCTGGAATTCTTGAAATTCTGTGGCTTCCTGTTGGAAGCACAATTCCGAAAGTGAAATGTTACCTGCAGGATGGCATTCCACGGTTCATTTAAAATACAGATTCCTTTTCTGCAGACAGACGAATGTTATTCAGCAGAGTCGGTGATTGACATAGAAATGCTTTCTGGAGTTCCGCAGAATTAAAAAAGGAAGTCCAAGAAGTATTTCGGAAGTGGAATTGCCATTCCGCACTAATTCCACTAGCAAAATTGCGCACTCTGCACAGCTCTACATGGAAGTAACTCTGATGTCACAGTGTCATAGTGATCCTAAGTAGGGAGACAGTGATCCTCAAGTAGGGAAACAGGAACAAATGAACACTTCATGAGCAGAGATCTTGATTCCATGCAAATGACCTCAGTAATAAACAATGGGGAGGAGAAATGCAGAAACCATTGTGAAATACAAGCTGAACTGTGTCTAAATATTATGTTTAAAGTTCTCCTTCGGGTGTCAGCTGCTCTTCAAACTTTCGTGTTCATTTTAGATTTTACTCTTTTTATTTTATTTTTAATTAAATTTGGAGCACTTTAAGTGAATGATTTTATTAACATGGCTCAGGGTTTTGCTATTAAAATATGGTGTGCTGATATTTAGTCTGATTGACATTTTTTTCCCCCCCAAGAAATCAACTCTCTTTGTAATACTGTACTTCTAGTCAAGACATTGTCTTTGTCAGGCTTTGAGGAATTAATGTTTGTTTTTTCTCATTCTCTTTATTCAGGCTCTGGGAGGACTTGTGATAGCTGCTGTTATCAAATATGCAGACAATATCTTAAAAGGATTTGCCACATCATTATCCATAATTCTCTCAACGGTGATCTCGTATTTATGGTTAGAGGATTTTGTGCCAACCAGGTATTTATACACACACTGTTTTGCTTGACGAAGTATCTTTTTGCTGCTAAGATTGTGTTCCTTCTTATCCCCTTCTTTGCCACCAATCCCGCCTCTGTATGACCCCTGCCAGTCCTCATAGTGCTTCTACTGCTGGCATTGAACTAAAATAATCTACTACCCTCCGTGACTGAAAATCATGCATTCCATGTGGGCTAATCATTTATTTAGTGAGTCAGTGAGTTGGTTGAAAATTAGCAACTATGTGGTTATTTATTTAAACATTGGTATCCGAGAGAGAGAGAGAGAGAGACACTGAGCCAAAGCTCATTTCCAGGTGCAACCCAGGGGAGAGGGAACAATGGAAGAACAGCAGCACACCACATAATGTCAGTCGAAATAACATTCAGGAATGTTTGTGCAAATTAGAATAAATACAAAACACTGTACGTACAGAGAAAAAAAGTGCAGTCACAGCTCAATAAGAACACCAAAACAAGTTTAAATGTATATGTGGCAGCAGTACACGGTGACCAAGACAATATCAACAACAAGCTTAAAACACAGCACCAGCAGTGCCCTTATAGCTTAGAGACATATCCAGAATCATTTTGCGTGATTCTCTTTCCCTAATGAATGGGGTGGGGGTGTGTGTATATATAAAGTTAAAGGGGACTGGAAATGTAAGTATGCTACTTAGCAGCTGCCTGTAATGTTTTTGTTTTCTAAAATGATGCTCATACCTCCCACAAATGATCCATATTTACCTATACCGAAATACAGTTTAGTTGTTAATGATTTTTATTGTCGTAAAATCACAATACAGAGTGCCTTCAAGAAATGTACAAGAAATACACCTACAACAAGATCACATAACATACATATCTTAAAGACTTCAGACCAGGATATGCAGAAAAACCAACGAACGGGTGTAACCAGTGCCTTAGGCAACTTGGGGGTCAAGTGAGCTAATTCCACCACAAAGGAACTATTCCTTAATGAGCTACAGTAATTAGTTAGCAGGTATGAGGGTCGTAGGGAGCTGCCCCCATGTCTGTTGTACCTTGATGGGGGCTAGCACCTGTTTTACTAGGGTAATAAAAAGAAAAAAATTAAATAAATAAACCTTAACTAGGCTAAGAAGCTCTATCCTGTACAAAAAGTGAATTGTGTGCTGCTACTCCTTACAAGTAGCTTAACATTTAAACTCCAGATAGTATTCAGCCAGGACAATCTTATCCTGGCATCAGTCAGAAGTCAAAATAGCTGGGTCCACAGACACAGCAACCTGGGGCAGTACCAGACTCTGAAAGACAATAAAGAACACACAGAGTATACAGGGCAGTAACCGAGTCCTGAGCAGCCTGGCAATCTGTCTACGCCGGGTTGGGAGAAGACAGGATGCCCAGAACAAATTAAATTAGGGTGACCCAGTTACTCTCCATGGGAAAGGGATGGGGGCAGTGGGGGGATTTAAGGGTGCAGGGAATAGGAAACAACCTGCTATTGGCTAGCTAAGCGGACCCACCAGTGATGGCTTCCTGCCCTACCCTATCCTGCTTTGGGGACCAACGTACGCCATATATGGTGCCCAACAGGAGGTAAAGCACGCCATTTAGTCTACCATGAAACAGGAGATTCTGTCCAGGTGAGCAACCAGTGAGAGAAGTAAGTATTCCCCCTAAACACGGAATAGTGGTACTACACCAGTTATACAGAATAGCTCTTTTGGCCTGTAGAGCCAGCGTGGTAAGCCACCTAAACGCTAGGTAAGAGAGCTTCAGCTCTTGCAGCCAAACGCCAAATGGTAATAGTGATAAGGGGATTTTCATCCCCAGCACCTCTGCACCCAGTCTACAAATCTGCTTCCAGAAGGGCACCAGCTTGGGACAGGACCACAAAATATGACATAAGTCTCTGCTTGGGGCTTAGCAGTGCCAGCACCTGTCATGGTCCAGGACCCCAGCCACATGTAGTACCACAGGCATCCTGTAACATGAGTGCAGAATCTTGTTCTGGATAAGGCGACTTTGAGCATCCCTAAGGAGGTTGTGTGCACTGTGCCAAACCTGGGTCCATTGGGCATCGGTGATAACGCATTTTAGAAATCTTTCCCATTTATGTTTGGACTCCCTGGACTGGCATTGCAGAGTATCTTATAGCTGGCCATGTATTTTGTCCGCCAGTCCCTTTGGGGCTTTCAACCAAGCAGTAAGCTCATTGGGATAATTAACATGTTCTCTGGGTGCCAGTAGGGGTTTAATGGGTTCTCTGAGCTGTAAATATCTCCAGTGGTCCTGACTGTGAAGGTTCCACTTACGCTGCACGGATTGAAAAGTGGTGACCGTGCCTGTGTCTCCGTCCAGTATGTCTCCCATGAAGTGGATCCCACTGAAAGCCCACTGTACTCAGTAAAATGAATGACTGGCTGTCTGCACCCCTGGATTGTTCCATATCGGGGTATGTACTTTGGGGATCGGACTATTCCTAACCTACGGTGTAGTTTATACCAACCATTAACCGCTGTGGCTATGATCGGGTGCTGATTTAGGGGCCTTCTACCCATTATATAGAGACGGGTTGCGGCAGCCCCCATGTGTCGCTCCATGTGAACCCATTGCGGAGAGATCTCAGCAGGGAGTGAACCAATGCCTGGTTTGAGCAGCATGGAAGGCTAATTTATAGCCCTCAAACCAAAGAAGGTTCCAACCCCCACCCCCACCTCCAGTGTGTTCGAAGTTTATTGTGGCTGAACTGAGGTTGTTTTTCCCCTCCCAAAGAAAATCACCCACCAAACTATCAATTTTTTTTAGCCATTTCGGGGAAAGGTGAGGAGGGGTGTGTGCGAGCAGGTATGACATTTTGGGAGCAGTCACCATTTTTACAGCAGCAATCTTCCCAGCCAGGGTAAGAGACGGCTTACGCCACCCGTCAAGTTCAGTTTTGCAGGCCAATAGGAGGGATTGTAGGTTCAGCTCACACATTTAATCTATCCGAGTGGACGCTCGGATCCCCAAGTATGTGAGGCCTTCACTAGCCCACACAAGGTCATGATCATTGGCTATCTTGGGGGTACAATGGGGGTTCAGGGGCACTAGCTCAGTTTTGGACTGATTCAGCTTAAGTCCAGAGATATGTACAAAGTCTTTAAGGAGGGACAGGACTGTAGGACATCAGCCATAGGAAAATGTAGATCGTCAGCATACATAAGGGTTTTATAGCTTCGAGACCCTATCTCAGTGCCCTTGATGGGAGGGTGGAGACAAATGGCAGAGGCTAGAGGCTCAACAGCAAGAACAAAAAGTGGGGATAGGGGACAGCCCTGATGGGTGTCCCACTCCAGTGGGAAAGTCATAGAGGTAGTCTGGTTGGTGACTACTCAAGCTGAGGGGGTATAATAGATGACCTTGATGTGTGCCCTGAATCTGTCCCCAAACCCCAGATGTGTGAGGACTGCCTGTAGGTAGTCCCATTCCAGGGGGTCAAAGGCTTTCTCAAAATCCATTGCCATGGCTGCTGCTGGGGTATGTAGGCCCCTAGCAGTGTATACGAGATAGAGCAATGACCCAGTATGGTCCAAGCTATTCCTCCCTGGAATGAATCCTACGTGGGACGAATTCATCAAAGTGGACAGCAAGGGACTCAAACAATTGGCCAGTGCCTTGATGTATATCTTACTGTTCTTATTGATCAGGAAAATGGGCCTGTAATTCGCCGCCTTAGTGGGATCCTTGCTGTTCTTAGGAAGGACCATGATAACCGCCTATCCTAACATAGGGGGGAGGGCGCCACTCCCCTCTATCTCCCTGTAAACCTGCATGAGGAGTGGATTAATCTGAGTATTAAAAGCTTGCAGAAATTCCACCATGAAACCATCCCTTCCCGGGGCTCTACCGCCCTTTATGGACAGCAGAGCGGCCGAAACCTCTGAAGACAAGTGGCCGGTCTTCTGGGAAGTAAATTTTGGGAAATTTAAGGTCTTCCAAAAAAGGGCATGATAGAATCCGGGGAGGATGAGTGGGTGCTCTTGTACAGAGTGGCGTAAAAGTGGGCCATTACATCGTTCACTTCTTGCAGGTTAGATTGTACCTCCCCTTGTGTCCCTGCGAGGCCAGCAATGTGCCTATCTACCATTTGTTTCCTGAGCTGATATGCCAGAACCTTGCCCCCTTTATCCCCACCCCCCTATTATCTGTGCCTCAGCCGCAGGGTCACCACTTCTGCTTTCCTGCTGATCAGTTGATTAATTTCTAGGCGGAGATCTTGGACTCTTCACCCTATTGGGGATTTCAGGGATGGCAGCTTTTGTGATTTGCATTGGCCCTCCGCAGTCTTCAAAGCTGCCTCTAGCACCATGAGGTATTGGTCCCTTTCCCTCCGATGCCTAGAGTCGTAGCCCATAATTTTGCCCTGCATGCAGACCTTAAAAGCCTCCCATGTTACCCCCACACTGGTGTCCTCGATGAAGTTTTCCCGAAAAAAATATGCATGTTTTTTTCTCCTTGCCCATTTAATGAAGTCGGGGTCCCTAAGCAAGAGGAAGTCTAGCTTCCAGTTGGATGCCATCTGCGGTACAGAGCCCCGTGTGAAATAAAACTGGCGCGTGGTCTGAGATTGATAGGCAGGATGGAGGTGGATAAGGCAGCCTGTGTCAGGTCTGGGGACGTGAGTCAGTAGTCGAGCCGACTTGGGAAACCATGCACCCCTGAATGAAATGAATAATCATGCTCTTGTGGGTGAAATGTGTGCCAAATATCCGTGAGTCCCATGTCCGTCATGAGTTGACCCATCACCCCCACTCCCCGAACATGAGGTTCCTTGTTAAGGGCACTCCTGTCTACTGCGGGAATCAAGATTTAAGTCACCCTCATCAGGATGGGGCAGCCCAGGGGTGGGAAAGGGTACTGAGGGTATTAGCTATCTTGTGAAAAAATGTTGTCTTATTTAGGCCAATAGATGTTGCAGAGAACAATCTTCCCTTGTGGGATATCCCAACCCCCCCATAGTCCACCTCCTGGAAGAGTCCGCCAATTGGGAACACAGTTGACACTTAAGTGATTTGTGTAAAAGTGTAACAACCCCACATTTTCTAGACTGTGCACTGGAGTGTATCTCCTGCCCCACCCAATCCCTGACCAGAAATTTATGGTCATTCTGGGTAAGTTTGGCCTCTTGTTGAAAGGCAGTTTGGGACTTATGTATTTTTAGGTGGGAGAGGACTTTTTGCCTCTTAATGGGAGCATTCAGCCCTCTAACATTCCATGTATGGCACATAATGCCAGTCATAATCCAGTGGCGGGGATATCGTGCATTCCGATAGTACTCCCGAATATAAAAGGGGTGAAAACTGAATGATTAGCCACCCAGATAACATGCTAGTCCCCTGTGAACACTGTCTGGGGGGCAGCCAACCCCTTTCAATGCAGCCTTACCGTAGAGTTCATTGAGCCAGTACATTACCCTTCTGCCACAACATGTCACCTCAAATGCAACCTTAAAACCCACAGGGAAAGTTTCATGCAGAAAAAAATATATACATTGAGCATAACGAAACAGTAAATTGGGGTAAGAGCTGTGATCTTAGCCGGCACCATTACGGGCCACAAGGCAAGCCGAGCTCCCCATAGGGTGCCTGGCAGCCACGGGCTATCCAAGTGGGCCTAGGGTGAACCTCTAAGTTAGTGGGGTTGACCACTATACTTAGGTCACTGCTCCTTGAGTTATCCCAGATCAGTATATCGAGGCTAAACCATTGAAAAGAGGTGGGGTGGGAGGGGAAGGGAAGGCATGGTGTGAGGGGGAGGAGAGGGAGACTCTTCCACTCATCCAAGGACCCATAGTTGGCAACACAGGTATGATGCAATCCTGCCAAAACTGTACAGCAGTGTATTGCTATCACTGGCACCTACGAACAGTGAGGAGTGGGGAAGGGAGGCATGAAGAGGTAGAGAAAAAGAATAATGGGGGGAGGGCTACACAGGTACCTGCCGGACCATACGGTCTCTGCCAGGTGGCAAGTACCTTATTGGCATTGCCTTACCACCCCTAAAAGCTGGGCATCAAGGACCAACTACTGCATTTTACAGTTGACGGGGATTATCACCACGGTCCAGTACCTGACCTGAACTGAGGGGCGGAGGAGAGGGGTCAAAGCCAGCTACTAAGTATGGCACTAAGTGCCTCACCTACAGCACACTCACCCCAGGCAGCAATTCAACCTTTACCCTGTTGTCTCAGATATGTGAACCAGGAGAAGCTCATCCCCCGACCCATCAGACCAGTGCTTTGACTGCATTGTGGAACTGAGTCACAGGCAGGGGAAAGATTCTCCCCTCCCAACTAAGGCCATCTCCCCTCGGGGCCACTTGTTGGGGCACACCGAGCACCTTGAGTGGCATATCCAAAGTAGGGACGAGAGAGTGCAAGGGTGTGGGGGCTGCCACAGAAGGGAACTGCTTAAACGGACAGAATGCAGTCAATGATCACTATCAGCCCCTCACATGCACTAGCTATTCCACCCCCCCCCCCAAGCCGGCTCAGAGCTGGATACCTCAACCAGCACCAACCACAGTAGATCACAGGCCCTCTGCATTCACCCTCCCAAATGACAGTCCCTCTCAAACTCCGCTCCGTGGTACCAAATATAACAAAACAGTCTACATAATAAAACAGTAAACTAGAACTTGTGGCTGCAACCATGGACAAAGAACAGAAGTCCAACAGCCAGTACCTTTTATGATCCGGAGGTCCAGTGCATCAGCTCTCCTTCCCCTGCCAAAGGCTCTGGGGTTCAGGCACACAGAAGCATGCCTGAGTGGCGGCAGGAGTGGATGGCTAGGAAAACCCGAGGATACGGGCCTCCCACATGTGCGTCATGGCAGCAGTCCCATCACCAACCCCTCCCAACCCCCACTACCGCAAAGCAGCTGCAAGACTAGACATTAAAGAAAGAAAACAGCACTTACCTGATGTGGCCAAGTCCAGTAGGGGTGACTATAATTGAACAGCCACCAGGTAGGCGAAGTGTGCCTCAGCAGCCTGCTCCCCATTCTGGTCCTTCTTCTGTAGTGGGTCACTTCACACCTCGTGCTGTTGGGTCAGGCATTACCTCTGCTTGATCGACAGGATCATCAGCTGCCTAGGAGAGAATGGGGTGTCCAGGCTCAATGTCTCTGAAGTTAGTTCCATATAGTCCTCGCCCCCTGCCGCTTCGTCTGCCAATGCCACATATCTGTTTTCGGAGAAGTAAGGGCTCCTGATGTCAGGCTCCACTATCCTCTCTGCCACGGATTCCCTCCTGTCCTCTGCCACAAAATGGCTAATCTCCAACAGGTGCCCTCTGCGCGAGTGTCTCTGCAGCTGCAGCCGTTTCTTGGCCTTAGACGGCCCCCTGACCACGGGCTGTCCTGATTCTGGTTGTTGTCTGTGGTAGGAGGGCTACCTGGGGAAAGCGAGGGAGCTTCCTTAGCTTTACGGCCTGAATAAGTTCTCCCCTAGGATTACCTCATTGGCTGGCGGTGCTCCAGTTGTTGGAGCCTTGTTCACAGTGCTTTTCCTTCAGCTCGTGGGGCCAGATCCTGTGAATGAAGTCCAGAAGGGCCTCAGGAGTCGCAAACAGCAGAGGGGAGCCCTGGTGCATCAGTTGCATAGAGGATGGGTATCAGAGGGAAAAGGAAACATTCAGCATGTGCAGCAGTTTCCTGGCCTCTGTATATTCCTTGCACTTTGCAGTCAGTTCTCTGAAATGGTCCTGGAACAGGATTTTATGGCCGTTCCAGGACAGGTTATTTAGCTCCCTCACCCTATTCTGCAGATGTTCTTTTTCTGCAAAATTCAAGAATTTTGCCAGGATGGGTCGGGGCCTTTCCCCAGGTCATGTCAAGGGCTGGAGTGTACGATGAGCCCTCTCAATTGTCAGCCATGCCCCTTCTGGTAGCTGTAGAATTTTGGACAACTCTCCACGTAGAAAGTCCCCCACGTTGCCTCGCTCCGGCCCTTCAGGGGAAACCTAGGAGCTGCAAATTGTTGCAGCAGCTGCTGTTTTCCAAGTCTTTAACTCTGTCATGCTTGGTCCGGAGCAGGCGGGCCTCAGACTAAACTAGAAGAGAGAGGGGAGCAAGAGAGACGGAGAGAATCATGCAGCTGTGCATTTCTTGCCCTTAAAATGCTTTTAATTAGCTTGCCTAAGCAAAGTCTTACCTCTGATCCACTGCTTGCTTCTTGTTTATTTCCTCAATCACAGAACGAGATAAGATATACAGGCTGTCAATCACTCTTCAATGACTTTTAAAGCCCATGCTGTGCTCTTTTCATTGACTGATAGTAACACTGCCAAAAAGACAAAAACTGACCTCCATTATATCACTGCTGTTTGTTTCCTGCCTTCGGATGTGAAAACCTCGCTGCTTTTTCTTCTGATCTGAAAATGCCTGGGGTTTCCCTTCGTTCTGTGCTACTGATTGACTGTAACATTTCCAAACATACTAAAATTGACCTCCATTGTAGAAATCCTGTTTGGTTCCTTGCTTATAGATGTGGAAAATCTCAGTTGCTCTGATTTGCTGCTCTCTTTGATCCGACCACGGCTGAGGAATTCCTTTATTGACTGTGTTTTATGGAGGAATACTGTTGAAGAGACATTGCACAAGGGATTTTCTGTCAGTCAAGTAGTTCAGGCACAGTAACTGTTGATTAAAAAGGAGATTTAATCAACGGTCACCTGATGCTCTTTGACCAATCTGGTTGCCTCCTTTTTCCAGCCCATTTTATAAATATATTTAACATATATGTAGAGATTAAGGTTGGGGAAGAGGATCCAGCATCCTAGAGGATGCTTTCCTCCTGGGAGGGACAGCAGCCTGCTTTGGGGGCATGACTGCCACCTGGGTAACCACGGTTGGCAGTGCACTGAGGTGCATCGCAGTGGACAGATGGACACTGACACAAGACATGTACCATGCTTGCATCACAACCTAGGCAGGCATCTCGGGAGGAGAGAAAATGGTGGAAATGTGGCAGACAGAGGGCAGAGTGATGGACTGACCCCTTGCAAGCCCCGTATTGGTGATGTGGCAGTTCTACCCTGATCCCAGATCCTAGAAAAAGTGGCACTTGAGGCCCTGCTGCACCCTGCCATATAGGGTAAATAAAATGGGTAGGGAAAATGCTGCACTCTGAAATTGGTCCACAGCTGTGCATGATAAAACTACCACCAACACCAAAAACGCAAGTGCTGCCCACTTGGGCATAGTGCAGATAAGTTCACTTTGCTAACAACCCTTTAAAATGTGTAAAGAGCAGGTGTTTACTTCTTACAAATAGACAAATTATTTTATCTAATGTATTTTGATGTGCTAGTAATTACGTTCTACTTCTGTAAAACATATTTGTTAGTACAGTGAAACAGGTAGGTTTTTGCCTTTAGTTTTCACACTGTTAGTAAAAAAAAATCAATAAAGTTCTGCCATTATGTCAGAAACTGACAGCTACTTAGGAGCCCAATGTATTTCAATGAGAAAAGTATAGTTACGTAAGAACTTACCGCAACAGTAGATCTTCAAGAGAAGCTCTTGCAGCAGCAGGTAACACCAGTAGGACAGAAGCCAGCAGGCACCAGGACCCCACAGAAAATATCTAGCTAGCAGTCTATAGCGAGGACTGCCCCCCCCCCCGTCAGACCGCCGCCCAACGTCACGCATGCTATAAAGGGAAGGCAGTCCACAACATCCCCTCAGATCTTCCTGGACTAAGTCTCCATCACTTATTCGCACTAGTAGGGTAGCGCCAGAGGCACTAGGACCAAGCAGGAGCTAACATTTTTCAGAAGGGTCGGCGCCGAGACAGGACCACGCATGCGTAGCACCATGAGACTAGCTCACACCTGCGTAGGCTATCTCGGCATTGACCCTCCAACCACCTCAGTTCCTTTTCTCCCACCATCAAGTGCACTTGGATGTCGACGTTGCTCGTCTGCCGGGGTCGAAGTTTTCGTCTATACGACAGCAGCTTTTAGCCGTTTTAGTATTCATTTTATTTAACATTTTTAGTAGTATTTTCTTATTCCACAAAGAAGAAAAAGATTGTGAAGAAGAAAAAATAAATTCTCACGTGCCATCAACGGAGTCGTCCTTAGACGGTAACAGTGACGGTAGGAAGAGTTTGAAAGTTATGGCAGAGGGGCTGTGTCCAGTCCACCACCCTTTGCTAAGGGGGGGGGGTCCGACTGTGAACAGTCCTGTGCTCGAGGGGAAGACACTCCACCGAAGCATGAATCTGTCTGTTCCGGGAATCCGGCTCCACTTAACATCACGTTCTTCTTCCTCATTGGGGAAGAAGAATCGGTGCCGCTCAAGATTGCCCTCTGCTATGTCTGCATGGGGGATTGTCGGGAGGGAGGGACGATAGGCCTGAACTGACTTTGGTGGGTCCTACCCTTAACGGCTGCATTCTTCAGCTCCGGACTCCATCTCTGTCCTCGATGGAGTTCTGGTGAGCAGTTTAACCTCTGGGCCACTCCTGTGGAGCAGGGGGTTCGACTTCTGTCCAGTTTTCCTGGTCAGTGTGCCTGATTTCGGGGCCTACGGGCCTCGGACCCGCTGGACTGGGGCTGGATCGATTGGATCAGGATGTGTGCGGTGCCCTTCTGGTGCCTTCGCCATCATGTCAACCCCTCGTGTCTACCCCCTCCCTCTTTCCTTGCAGGGGCTGGCACAGGCACCTCTTTTTTTCCTTTCTCCTCAGGATTTTCTCCATTGGCATTCTCCTCTGTGCCTGGCACCGCGGCCAACACCATGGGTGGTGCTGCAGGGCTGGCACCGTGGAGCAGCGCCGCTGGACTTGGAATCTGTGCCATGGGTGGCACCACTGGTGTTGGTGCCATGGGTCAGTAACACTGGTCCTAGTTCGGTGCCATGGGTTGGTGTCGGCACCATCGCTGCCCTATGGCGCTGCAGGTGCTTATGGTGCGGCATAGCACCGCGGGTGCTATTATTGGTGCCGTCTGTGCCAGGCACCCGTGGGTGCCATGAGTGCCAGGCCGTGGGTGCCCTCGGGTGTCACCCAGGATGGCATACGCACTGCTTGGTGCCATCCTGTGCCACGAATGATGCTGATACCATGGACGGTGCCAGTTGGTGCTGTCACACAGAACTAATGCTGCATTTTTCCCTCTGCAGACCTCTTCTTCTGCGGAGCTTGTGGCTAGATGTTTTCCACAGGATGAAGTCCTGTTCTGTGGATTATTTTTCCACAGATCTTAGTGAGTGGCAGTCTGCGTGGGATCTTGTGACATCCAGCGGTTTCCGCTGATGGAACTCTTCTGTGCTGTTCTGCCAGCGGAATCCCTCATTTCGCTCAGCACTTTCTCGGCTCCTTAAGTGATGCCAAGCTCCTCAACACCCTTCCTGATGGCAGAGTATCTAGTGGCTCTGTCCTAGGTCTCCCTATAGGGGGCCTTCTGGGGTAGAAGTGCATCTGGATGAGTCTCTCCCTGTCCTACTTTTCATTGATACAGCAGATGACTCATTTATTGACTGGAGGGTAAGCCTTCTCTATCACCAGACTCCGTGATGGAAGATCTTTTCAGTTGTTCCTCAGTGAGGGAGTCCACTACGATACTTCAGACTGCACCTGTGGACCAAACGCTTCTGTGTCTAGACTCTTTTCAGTCGTCAGGACAGTTACACTCTGGAACATTCTAATTCAATGGTCGAGAGCCGCACAGGCTCTTCCGCTTTGATAGGGGTATATAGCCCCCTTGTGATACTGCCCCTTCGGTGGCTTCATCGGCACAGGTGGTTAACATCGCTTCATCTATGATTATTGGTCTGGTCACAGTTTCAGTTATGGACGCTCAGGCTCCTCCTGCCCCTCAGATGGACGACATCTTCGTCATTTTTGTATCGGGCAATCCTTGCAAAATAGCAGCCTGAAAGCCTTGTCAGGCTCAGACTAATGGTAAAAAAGAAAAATGATCACAGCACTGGGCCTAGCCGAAATTACCCGATACTACCCTTTTGGATATGGTCAGGTTCCGCCTCAGCCCCAGAGGCGGTCATCTCTAAACTATGGTAAAGAGCACCTGACTTCTTCTACCCCTGGGGGAGCCCGATCCAGCGGAGGTATGGGTCATCTCTTTTTTTCTCCAAGAGAGATTTCTCTTAGTCAGAGATATTTCCTAGACCTAGGCGACTGTCCAATCTGTTGGTCCCCCTTTTTTATCAGGCTTTCTTCTCTTGATCAGAGCCTCGCAGCAACAGAAGTGACTCTCCAGTGAGTTGGAACTCGGGTTCCTGCTTCTCTGCTTGCTTCAGCTTAACAGATGACATGCTCCTTTCAAACAACATGAAGTCTTGCTATATTATAGACATTAGCAGTTTGTTCCAGCTCTAGAACTGCCCCGGAGTGAAATGGTTAAAACCATTCCAAAACAGAATTTTGGCACGAGAGCAGCTCTATCTGTGTCATTTCAAACTTGAACTGTCAGATTCTTTACTCTGCCTCAGTGAACAGTCGCTCCGGAGATTTCTCCTCTGCTGGTTCATTTCTCGGTTTAAAAAGTGTTTTCTCGGTTGGATTTAACCGAGAATAGTTTTATTTTAACATAAAACCGTTCAGTTCAAGCTCTATCTGTGGTAACCGTAAGTAAATGAAGGTTTGTCTGTGTGGAACTTATAAGTTATCGGTTCGGTTTGAACCGATCAGTGGGTTAAAACTCATTTAAAACTAAAGTTACTATTTTAGAGTGCGGTTCCCGGTTCTTATCGGTTCTAAAAAAAACGGATTTATACGTTTTTTTCCAATACCCGTGACACGGTTAGGAACCGATAAGGGTGTCTTGCCTGGCACTGCCGTTAAAAGGGCAAGTTTTTGGTTAGGCTGGCATTATGTTTGAGAAACCCAAAAGGAAAACCAGACCCACTGGGTTTCAACACTGTGATGTTTGTGGGGAAGTCTTTGCCAAGGCTGTCCCACACACCACATGTGTTTATTGTCTGGGGTTTGACCACCTCCAGTCAGACTGCCAGGTATGTAAGAATTTCCCTGCAGCCACCCTGGAAAAAAGATTGGGCAGGATCAGGGAACAAGAGGCCAAAAAGTCCGCTGACCCGGATGGCCAGCCCGGTTCGGTGCCAACCGAACCAGAGGGAGTGCCCTCTGACCAGGGCCAGACTTCCTCTGGCAAAAGAAAAGCTGGTTCTGAGGAACCAATTCCAGTAAAGAAAACAAGAAAATCAGCAGGTCTGGGTCAAATTCCTTCTCCAACTGCTGCAGAGATAGCAAAAGCCATACAAATTGTCCAGTCACTGTCTCAGGGTCCGTCGAACCACCACTATCTGGTAAAGGTCGGTTCGTCCAGTCCCAGTGGTTCAGGATTATGATATTGAGGAATTTTATGAACCAGAGGAGGGGAGGAGGATTATGAACAGTATGAATGTGGCTGGGAAGGTCTGGTGTGCCCATTGAACGGACATCTCCCCAGACAGACCTTTAGAATCTCCCCCTATGCTGTCTGAGTCCCCATCTCATTTTATGTTTTATAAAAAAGTTGCTGAAACCCTCCAGCTTCCTTTAGAAGAGGCTGTGGATGAGCAAGAGGAGCCTGATTTTGTAGAAATGATGGATATTCCAGAGTCTAGGAGATTGTCTATTCCTTTACATAAGTCTTTTAGGAAACAAACAATTAAAATTTTAAAAGCTCCTAATTCTGTGCCTCCTGTAGATAAAAAGATGGACAGAAGGTATACATTGTCAGGCCCTGATACAGAATTCCTTTCTCAGCAATGCAGTCATGTTGGGGTAGTTCAGGCTGCTGCCTGTGATAAACTAATATTCCCTTGCATCACATCCTCCTGACAAGGATTCCAGGAAGATTGATGCCATGGCAAAAAACAGTATATGGCAGCCTCTCTGGGACTCAGGCAAGCAAATTATATGGCTTATGTAGCTAGGTATCAGAAATCTAGATTGGCCAAGCAGGCCCATGGCCAGCTGGCTAGTGAACTAGAACAGGTGGCTGCTGATGGCATTGAAGCCTCTAAGGTTCAGTTTCATGCTGCTGTGGATGTTAATGATGTTTCCTCTAGGGTCATGGCCACATCTGTAGCTTTTCGTAGGTTGGCCTGGCTCAGGTGTACTAGTTTGTCACAGGATACCCAGACTAAGGCTATGGATTTTCCTGTGGTGGGAAATTCTCTGTTTGGAGAGCAGACAGAGAATTACATGAAGAAGATGGATGAATATAGGACTACTTACAAGAGTGCCCAGGCTAAGGAGCGGCAAGCCACTCCTCAAAGGCATGCCCCCAGGGGTAGGGGTAGGCCTTTTCACAGGCCTTTCTACCAGACTCAGGCCTCCTCTGCCTATGCTCAGAGGGGCTTCTTCAGAGGCAGGGGCAGACGAGGGGTGGGCAGACCTGCTCCCATCCCCCAGCCTAAAGCTCCTGAGAAACAGGCACCCTGATGGGGTGCCCAGGGCCGATTCTCCTGTACCAGTGGGGGGCAGGCTGGCTTACTCAGTCAGAATTGGGCTTCTTAACCTCAGACAAGTGGGTTCTGGAAGTATAAGCCAGGGTCTGGTTCTCAGCTTCAAAAAGTTTCCCAAGTTGAGAAGCAGACTTTTCTACCTGCAAGTGCTTCAGAGACCCTTGCTCTGGAAACAGAGGTCTCATCCCTGTTAGCTCTCAGAGCAGTAGAAAGGGTTCCTCCCTGCATCAGGGCAGGGTCTGTATTCCAGATACTTCCTTACCCCAAAAGACAGGAGAATGGCTGCCCATTTTAGATCTCAGATATCTGAACAAGCATCTTCTGAAACCAAAGTTCAAAATGGTAACTCTGGCAATGATTTTACCTTCCCTAAGGCCAGGGACTGGCTAGCCTCCTGGACCTCAAGGATGCCTATTTCCATGTCCTAATCAGAAGATCCCATCGAAAGTACCTCAGATTCAAACTGCCCTCAGGTCATTACCAGTTCAGAGCAATGCCCTTGCCTTACCTCTGCTCCAAGGGTATTCACAAAGTGTCTAGCAGTGGCAGTGGCCCACTTAAGGAGGCAGAGGATTGCTGTTTTCCCTATCTAGACGACTGGCTCATTGTAGGCCAGTCCCCAGAACAGGTAAAATCTCACCTGCAGGTCACCCAGCAGCTTCTCACCTCCTGGGTTTTCTGCTAAACCTACCAAAGTCGGTTCTGGAACCAGTCCAGGTACTCACCTTTATAGGGGCAGAATTGGACACAAAGCTAGCCAGAGCCTTTCTTCCCCAGAAAGGGTAAGGAATTTAGTGGCTCTGGCCTCTTCCTTCACTCTGCAGGGTCTCGACCAGCAAGACACTTTCTGCAGCTCCTGGGGCACATGGCTGCATCCACAGCTGTTGTGCAGGGAGCCAGATTTCAGATGAGAGACATTCAGTTTCACTTGAGAACCTTTTGGTCTCAGAGAAGAGACCCCTTCCAAGTTGGTCCCAGTGACTCGAACCTTGATCCTAGCTCTCTAGTGGTGGCAGGATCAGAGCAATTAAGAGCGGGATCCCTTCATTTCCCTTCTCACGACTTGACTCTCACTACAGATGCTTCCCTTCTGGGTTGGGAGCCCACATGGCGACCTTTCCACTCAGGGAGTTTGGTCCCCCCAGGAATCTCTGCTCCACATCAATTTGCTGGAACTCAGAGCTGTCTTTTTAGCTCTTCAAGCTTTTTCTGCATCTGTCCACGACAAGGTGATACAGGTCAGAACAGACAACACCACAACAATGTGGTACATCAACAAACAGGGGGGCACTCGGTCTTCGGCCTTGTGCACCGAGGCAATGAAGTTGTGGTCTCTGGCCTATTCCCTGAACACTTCCCTCATAGCAGTTCATCTTCCAGGGAAGGACAATGTCCTAGCGGATGCCCTCAGCAGGATTTCCCAGGGCCATCACGAATGGTCCCTGGATCCTCAAGTGCTGGGGATAGTTATTGCCAGGTGGGGCATCCCTCAGATAGATCTTTTGCAGCCCCAGACAATCACAAACTTCCTCTGTTCTGTTGCAGGCCTCCAGTGCTGGGCTCAGTTCCCTGGATGCTCTTCTTCTGGATTGGGAAGGAAGTTCCTCTATGCTTCCCCTTTCTCTCCTATTCAAAGTACTAGTCAAAATCAGATCTCAGCCTTGCAGGGTGATTCTGATTGCCCGGATTGGGCCAGGCAGCCCTGTACCCACTCCTTCTGTCTCTGACAGTCCATCTTCCCCTGTGCCTCCCCAGGAATCACAATCTGTTGACTTGTGCCCAGGGAAGGGTTTGGTATCCGGACCTCAGTCCTCAACCTCAAGGCCTGGCTCTTGAGGAGTTAGAGTTTGCTGATGTACACCTCTCAGGGTGTTCTTGAGATCCTAAAGGCTTCCAGAAAGCCTTCCACTAGGCTACTTATAGTTCTAAATGGAAAGGTTTTCCATTTGGTGCGCTAGGAAAAATATTTCCCAGAATCTGCTGAATTGCCCATTTTGTTAGATTACATGGTACATCTTAATTCCTTGGGTCTCAGACCAGCTACCCTGAGAGTTCATTTGGCAGCTGTGTCTGCTTTTGTGTCAGCAGGAAAGTCATCCCTCTTCCTCTCATCCTGGGTTTTCCAAGTTTTTTAAGGGATTACTCCATACTAATCCTCCTTTCGAACCGCCCCTGCTTGGGACCTTAATGTTTGCATTGCCCAGTTAATGCAACCCCTTTTGAACCTCTGTCTTCTGCAGAGCTTAAGTACCTAACTTGGAAAACTGTTTTTCTAGTGGCTATCACTTCTGGCAGACGATATGAATTGCAAGCCTTGTCAGTGGAGACTGACTTTATTTCTTTCCACAGGGATAAGGTAGTCCTTAGGACTAATAGGAAGTTTTGCCTAAGGTGGTTTCAGATTTCATCTTAATCAATCTATCTCCCTTCCAGTATTTTTCACTGATCACTCCTCTTCGGTGAGAGAAGGTTGCACAGCCTGGATGTTAGAGAGCTCTTAGTTATTATATAGAGCGTCAAAGGTCTGAGGTTCGAATCCTCCAACTTTTCCTTACCTATGGTGAAGTTGGGAAAAGCAAACCTGCCACTAAGAGATCAAAGCCAGGTGGATTGTCTCTTGTATCCAATTTTGTTATCAGAAAGTGGGCAGAGGCCCCGGTTTGAGGGCTCATTCTACCAGGGGTACAGCTGCGCCTCTAGCTGCTGCAAGAGATATCCCTTTATTAGAGATTTGCCAGGCTGCTACTTGGAAAACGGTACACACTTTACCAAGCATTACTCCCTGGATGTCCAGGCCAGGAGAGATGCTCGGTTTGCACAGCTGTTCTTCAGAGCCTATTCCTAAGTAGGTTCTGCCCCTCCTCCATGGAGGTACTGCTGTGTATTCTGCTAATGTCTATAATATAGCAAGACTTCATGTTGTTTGAAGAAAAAATACTCACCTTAGTAATGTTGTTTCTTCTAATGGAGTCTTGCTATATTATAAACCTCCCCAACCTACCCCTCTCAGAACCTCTACTTGGTAGGTCTGCGGGCAACAGTGTGGGCACTACTTATGTCCTGTTAGCATTTTGTCCCCTTTGGGACTTTGGGGTGTATATGTGTGAGCGTGTGTGTGTTTTATTATACTTATGTTCCATTTTCATATTATTAGAATGGTGTTAGTATTTCTGGTCCCCTGACTTGAGTCTTGGGTGTTGGGACCATCAATGGTTTTATTATTTAGGTAGCCATTTGGCTAGTGTGAGTTACAGCTTCCACACAGACCTTAGTGAGTTTGGCTTGTAAAGATCTGACAGTTCAAGTTTGAAATGACACAGATAGAGCTGCTCTGGTGAAAATTCTATTTTGGAATGGTTTAACCATTTCACTCCGGGCAGTTCTAGAGCTGGAACAAACTGCTAATGTCTATAATATACAAGACTCCATTAGAAGAAACAACATTACTAAGGTGAGTAATTTTTCTTCTTGACCATAGTCAAGTAGGTCTTTTTCTGAGATGGCTTCTGAATATTCACCTTAGGTCAGGGCTGCAGCTATGAATTTTGGGGCCCAGGACAAATCAATTGAAATGGGCCCCTGTTTCACAAACCAGCTAATGCCATGGGTAATGCCAGCTCCTCAGGTGGGCACCTCCAGAGCTCGGGGCCCCGGACAACTGCCCCACTTTTCTCCCCATTACTGTGACCCTGCCTTCGGTTCCTGCGCACTGGTTCCGTGCCAATTGCTCATGAAGTTATCCTCTCAGAGTGTGTGACAGAGCTGTGATGTTTGTTTTTCAGCAAGCAAACTAGAGTCCTTTCCTACTCCCTTCAGGAAGGCCGGAGTGAGTGGTGCCTCACCGCATTGAGTCACTTCTGCCACTATTCAGTCGCTTTCAATGAGTGGGTTAGCCCCAACTTGCTCCTGCTGCGTCCATCCTCGATGCACATCTGCCTCTATTTGCCTTAGAAATCCAGCCCCTGGTTTTTTTTTGTCAGAATGTTTTTTCGCAGTGGACACATCCTCCTGCACATTTTTCCTCTCTTCCCTGAGTTCAGAGACTGCTACTACAGTTGTACACACAGGGGCAGGATGATTCTTTTTTGGAATATGAAGTGGGTAGGATCTGGTTCTACTAGACCACCAGAAGAGGCTTCTAAGTCGTGCCTTTGGCCTTCCATCAGGAAGGTTAAGTGTAAACCATTCTCCTTGATGGGCTAACCCCACCTGGACCTTCTTTTGCTCACCAAGTAAGGGGTTCAAGTGCTCCTGGACCTGTTGTTTGCAGGTCAACCATACTTGGTAGTGGGGGTTTCCATCTGCGCTTTTCGGTCTATCCTGAGCCAGTGGACTTTACATCTGGCTCTTTCAGTTCCTGAGGTCCTTTTACGTTAGATTAGTACATGTCTTCAACATTATTAATTTTGGTCCTAGACCAAATTGTGAGGCCGGGTTCTCGCTGCTCTCCTAGAGTGGTTGCGGCTTCCTGTCAGAGTTTCATTTTGTGTCCATTGTAGTTGTCTGCAAAGTGGTGAGTTACAACTCAAGCGCTTATCTTGTAAGCACTATGTTCTAGATGCTCTTTCCAAGATGGCTCTTTTTATTAGCAGGACAGTCCTTGGCCATCCTTTCTGAGTGAACCCTGTCTCCTACCACCTTACTCAGGGTTGTTGGTTTTAGCTCGGTACTGTCCCACTAGTGTGAATGAGTGATGGAGACTTAGTGCTGGAAGATATGGAAATTACATACTTACCGTAATTGTTGATCTTCTTGGACAGTCTCCATCACTCATTCACACGCCCACCCACCATCCAATGGGTTCACTCATTTTCTTTACTGATCTTCATGGTCCTATGGTTCAGGCTGTGAAGACATTGTTCTTTGACCCTTCTTGTAAGGGCCATCTGGGCCCGCTCAGGCCCAGAAAGTCAGGATAAGTTATTTTCATTAGTTACGCTGCACCTCCTCAGTCAAAGAGGTACTGAGGCGGTTGGAGGGTCAATGCCGAGATAGCCTACACAGGCATAAGTTAGTCTCATGGTGCCATGCATGCATGGTCCTGTCTCGGCACTGACCCTTCTGAAAAATGTTGGCTCCCGCTTGGTCTTAGCACCTCCGGCGCTATCCCACTAGTGTGAATGAGTGATGGAGATTGTCCAAGATGATCAACAATTGCGGTAGAACGTAATTTCCATTTCTCTCCCATCTGTCACGTGACGCTATAAAGGGAGGGCGGTCATCACCATCCCTCAGTCTCTCCCCAAACATCACACACGCTGTAAAGGGAAGGCAGTCCTCCGTTCTCCCACCAGAGACTCTGGCATCGAGGATGGAAGGTGATCTGGAACAGAGAACTGAGGTCAATTCCATATAAAGCAACAGTAGTGCTGATAACAGAATAATGCAGAGAGAGAGGGTCCTCAAGGGGAAGGTGGATGGGAAGCAGCACCTGCTGCAAGAGCTTCTCTCTAAGATCTGCTGTTATCGTAAGTTCTTACATAACTGTACAATCTTACTATGAGAGTCCACTCTTGCAGCAGGTAACACCGGTAGGACTGAGTCTCAAGCAGTAAAGGAGACCCAGACTGATCCCTGGGTGGAGGAAGGAGGGGGAAACGAAGAGGACAGTGCTCTCAGGAGAACAGTCCCTGCAGGACAGCGAGACCAAAACCTGCTCTGCGTCTGGAGGCAGTGTCAAGACTGTAGTGCCTGATGAACATGTGTACTGAGTTCCATGTAGCAGCTGCACATATGTCTGCCATGGACATGATCCTTATAGTCGCAAAAGATGCCTCCACTCCTCTTGTGGAGTGATCCTTCACCGAGCCCAGCAAGGGTTTGTTGCATTTCTGGTAGCAAAAAGAGATACAGTTTACCAGCCATTTGGAAAGAGTCTGTTTAGCTACGGGAACCCCACGGATTCTGGGGTAGAAAGAAACGAAAAGCTGGTCAGAGCACCCAAACTCCCTTGTTCTAGAGAGGTAGTAGCGCAAGATACGGCGGACATCCAACTTGTGGAGAAGAACCTCACCTCGGTTTGAGCGTTCCGGATAGTAAACCGGAAGAGGAATGTCCTGATTCAGAGTTAACCCGAACACCACTTTCAGTAAGAACTTAAGACTGGTCCACAAGGCCACCCGGTCCTTGTGGAACACTAAATAAGGCTCTTTACACATCAGAGCCTGTAGCTTGGAAATCCTCCGGGCCGGAGTAATGGCAACCATAAATAACACTTTCCAGGAAAGAAAGCAAAGCTCGCAGTCTGCAGCTGGCTTAGACAGGGGAAGGTGAGCTTCTCCAGAACAAACAAAAGGTCCCAAGGGGGTACGGGGTCCCTGATGGGGGGCTTCATATGAAGAGTGCCCCAGATCCAGCTGTGCCACAGTTCTGCCTTGAACAGGGGCATGATAGGTGGAAATTGCAGACTAATGGACCATAATGGATGAGTAGCCCAACCCAAAATCCGAGAATGACAAAAGGTACTGTAGGATCGAGCTCACCGGACAGGCCAGGGGGTCTAGACAGCAGGCAGTAGCTCAGAGGCACAAACGCTTCCATTTCATGGCATAGGTAGCTCTGGTGGAAGGTTTTCTGGTGGTCACCGTAACGTTAGCAACTCTGTCTGAGACTCCAAAGCGTGACATGGCTAGGTTCTTAGGAGCCATACGTGGAGATGCAATGACCTCAGGTCCGGGTACACCATAGTCTCATTGTCCTGGGAGAACAAGTGAGAGCTCAGTGGCAGAGGTAGCAGTGGCGCGGCTGCTGCTGCAGCAGGGGGAAACCAAATCTGCCATGGCCATAACGGGGCCACAGGGATCACTACTGTCCCCTCCACCTGTAGCTTGAAAAGTACTTTCTGCAGGAGTGGGAAGGGAAGGAACACATAGAGGAACCTCCCCTTCCAGGAGAGGGACAATGCGTCTCGCCAGAAAATACCAGGCCCGGGATCTGGCGAGCACAAATTGGGCAACTTTGTGTTGATAGGGGATGCAAAGAGGTCCAGTTCCGGTCTGCCCCATCTGTCGAAGAGATCTTCTAGGACAGATTGTTGAAGGGCCCACTCATACACTCTGGACTTTGTCCTGCCAAGTGTGTCGACCAGGGTGTTTTGTGCCCCTGGAACATGAACTGCCAAATGTGTAGGTTTTGAGTTCTGGCCCATTTCATCGCATTGCTTGTCGACAAAGGAGTGCAGTGAGTGTCACCCTGTTTGTTGAGGTGAACACCACCACCATGTTGTCCATCTGTATCGGAGATGTCCGGGAGGAAGCAGTTGAACAGCTTCAAAAGGACATGGGAATAGGGGAGAGGAGGGTGGGGGGTGGCAGTGAGATGACAGGGGAGGGGGGGCAGCTGCAAACTAGGGGTGCTAGCTGCACACTCGAGCAGACTTGGATAGACCGGGTGGTCTGTTTCTGTCAACACATTCGTATATTCGTATGGTATTCAGTGCCTGCAAGGCATAGAGAACGGCTCTCATCTCCAAGACATTGATGTGTAAGAGCCTCTCGGACTCTGACCAAGTGCTGTTTGTCCTGTTGACGCCGAAATGTACACCCCAACCCATGCCAGAAACATCCAACGTCAGGATTTGGGCTGGTGGCGTTCTCTGGAAAGGCAGACCCTCTGCGAGAGAAGGGAATGTCTTCCACCAATTGGGATCCTGATGGACCGGTTCCGGGATAAGACCATTTGGTCCAGGTCATCCCATCGTTGATCCCACTGGACTCTGAGTCCACTGAATTATCCTCATATGCAGCCTGGCTAGGGGGACTGTGGTGATAGAGTCAACCATGTGGCCCAGGAGCCTGTGAAGCGTCCTGGCTGGTGCATCTGAGAGTGACGAGAGTGGTGGGCTAGACTGTGGCATCGGAGTGCCCTGTCCTCTGGGAGAAATGCCTTTCCTCGAGTGGTATCGAACAACGCCCCTGTGTACTGGAGGGATTAGGTCGGGAGCAAGGATGACTTTGCTGTGTTGATGGGAATTCCTAGTTCTCTGAAGAGAGAACAGGTATCTTGGGTTGTGCGCTGCAACTGCTCGCTGGACAGGGCCGCTTAGAGCCAATCATCCAAGTAAGGGAAAACGTAGTGTCCCTTCCTCTGAAGGGCTGCTATGACCGCTGCCAAACATTTGGTAAAGACCCTTGGGGCTGAGAATAGGCCGAAGGGCAGTGCCCTGAATTAGTAATGCCTTCTGTGTAACTTGAATCTAAGGAACCTCCTGTGAGGTTTAGCTATTAGAATGTGAAGATAGGCATCCTGCATATCCAGTGATGCTAGCCAATCCCCCTGATGCAGCATGGGCAGTAAAGCCCTGCAGGTGATCATCCAGAAATGTTTGTACTCAACAAACTGGTTGAGGTTACTGAGGCCCAAGATGGTACATAGGTCCCCCATCTTTTGGGGCATGAAGAAGAAATGTGAATAGAATCCTGTTCCCCTCTGGGAGGAGGGGACAGGCTCTAGTGCCCTCTTGAATAGGAGCGCTTGAATTTCCTCCCATATTAGCTCTGCATGAGCCAGGGAACAACGGAAGGGTGGTGGTGGTGGCCTGTCTAGTGGCATCTGTAAGAATTCGATCGAGTGCCCTCTGTCTGTCGTTTGCAGGACCCATTGGTTAGAGGTGACCTTTCGCCAGCCCAGGGCGTAAAAAGAAAAGCGACCCGACCGCTTCCCCTGTTGGGCCTAGGGGAGGAGGTGGGTCCAACAAGTAGTCAGTCTTTGGTGGAAGGGGGAAAGAATGGTCTGGGCTGGTTTAGCGGCCCTAGACCCAGAGCCTGTAGAGCCTTGCATGGGGCCCTTCCGGCCATAGCCACCTCTGTGCTGTTGCAGTGGCTGAAATCTGGACTGTTGTCCCACTTTGCCACGAAACTGGGGCTTCCGAAAGGGTCTTTGTTTTGGCTTGTACATGGAATGTACTGAACGAGTGGACTTGCCTGAATCTTTTAACTTCGTGATTTTCCTCTCTGAATGCTCACCAAAGAGGATGAAACTGTTTAACGGTGTGTCCAAGATATTGGTCTGTACGTCTTGAGCAAAGCCTGAAACCCAGAGTCATGAATGGCGTCAGACGCATACTCTCATGGCTGCTGCATCTGCCAAGTCATAAGCCCACTGGAGGACATGCGTACTGACATCTTAGCCCGTTTGCAGGAGCATCTCCAGCTCAGCCTTCTGCAGGCAGTCCAGGATCTCCTCGACAATGTCCATCCCTTGCTCCCAAAGGATGTTTTGGAATTGCACCATATGTGTCAAAAAATTAAGATGACATATGGTGCATGTCGCTGAAGAGTAAACCTTGCATCCCATAGTGTCCAGCTGTTCAGACTCCCGATCCAGAGGCTGTGTGCTACGGTGCCATAGTCACTGGGATCTATCATGGGTGGCCGAGATGAAGACTGAGTATGTCGTAGGCTGCTAGCCCAGAAGGAGTTCCTCCTTCAAGGCTCTCTACAGGCCATTTGCGTTTTTGAGCACTGTGGAGGAGGTGTGAGGGCGCTTCCAGGCCACCTTGGTGATATCTGCAAACATGTCAACCAAGGGGAGGATCACTACAGGCTTTAGGTCCTTTTGGCACAGATACTTGGCCAGATGGAGTCTCTCCGGGTCAAGTTCCTCCATGTCCCAGCCCATATTTTCCTGTATGTGGTGCACGATCAGCATAAAGGAAGGATCATCCGGCGGTGACTTGGGAGTATCCCTTAAGTCTATGGCGGTAAGACCTCCAGCAGATGAAGGTACTGAGGAGGAAGAGACCGGGAATGCTCCAAGTCCATGGGGGCGAGACCTTGTGTTCTGGCATTTGCATTTCTGATGCTTGGAAGAGCCAGAGGAACTGCGGCTCCTGGTCCTGGAGTGACACTTGCGGTCAGTTCTGCCCATGCCTGAGATGAGAGTGGACTCACTCAAGGGTCAAGCCCTAGTATCGAGGAAAAAGTCTTCGTCCCGAGCTGGCTTTGGTGGCAGGAGATCCATTCTGATGGTCTCTCACCAATAGCCAAACAGGTCCTTCACCTGGGACAAGTGAAACTTGAGCTGTGTATCGGTCATTGGTCATGACACCAGTCTAGTATCATGGTCTGGCAGCAGTGCGCGTCCGGGGGGGGGCACATTGGAGCTGTAGGGGTACATCCAACATCAGTAGCCGACACCTGGTCTAAGGTTGATGACAGGTTGTCCACAGGAGGACTGTGCCCCAAGCGTGCATCGGCCGAAGGTAGGGGAGAAGCCGGTGACAGCAGGGACTAGACAGACGGGGCCATCAAAGCAGTGATGGCAGTAGAGTGTCATTGGTGGATATCACCTGTTGATGATTGTTGATCCGCTGGACATTTGTCTGACAGCGGTTTATGCAGCCGAGAGGGCTGTGAGGCTGATCTCCCTGAGGAGTGCCCCGAGGCCTAGTGTTTGTCCTGGGAGTCTGCACCAGAAACAGAGGCCAACTGGGAGTGAGCTGACGTCAGTCCTGAGGCTGAGGCGGGCCTGCTAATGTCAGAGCACCAGCCTGATCGTGTGGCTGCAAGGTTGGGCCTGAGGACCCAGAGCCATGGTCCTTACCATCAGACATCCTGAGCAGGGCGGGTGGTTGCACTACCGCTAGCCGGGTAGGAGAATGGGTCACCTGGAGGCAGAGTCTGAGCTACCCCGGGAGGCAGAGCGGAAGCCTAAAAACCTAGACTTCGGGGGAGATCTCTCCTTTTCCCTCTCCTCCTTATGGTGATGCTTTCCAGAACATTTCTTGTGGGAAGAACTCCCCTGAGAAGAGGAATCTTTCTGCATAGCAGTGAGTTTTTGGTCTGTGAGGAAAGCTTGAAGGGCTGCTTGGCGGTGGATTCTCGTCCTGCTGTTACATTTTTGGCAGTGCGGACAGGCTTGAGTATCATGATCAGGGCCTAGGCACAGTAGGCAGGCTGAGTGCCTGTCCTTGGGGAGAATTTGTTTGCCACAGACACACTTAGAAGGGTGCTGTTCGATGGAGGATGTTGGAGAAGATGACAAACAGAACTATGGAGCCCTGAAAAAACAAACTTTTTCATCAAAAAAAAACTAAAGTAGAGCTAAGAATTAGCAAAATGGTGGTTGAACTAGCGAGAGGTGTCTGTGGAGTCGATTTGCGCGAGTCAATGGGAAAAGAACTGAGGGGATCGCCCTCCCTTTATAGCTTGCATGACATCGGGGTGGGCAGACATCGGGGGGGCGGTCCCCACCATAGACTGCTAGCTAGAAATTTTCTGTGGGGTCCTGGCGCCTGCTGGATTCGGTCCTACCGGTGTTACCTGCTGCAAGAGCTGACTCTCGAAGTAAGATCTAAATATATTTCTCTATCTTTTTCAAAATAGACACTACTTTCAGTAAACCACTTTGCCCTTTATTTATTTGCACTGTTGTGATCCATCTGTATGACTTTACTTTTTTTTAAAAACAGTATATAGAATAGTGGACGGGCAACCATCCACAACAAAGATATGTTTTTATTGAGGGAGTTGATGACATCATAGAGACCTAGAGAGCAAAGCTCGAGAGATCTCTATGATGTCTTCAACTTCCGAGATAAAAACACAGCCTTCGTTCTGGATGGTTGCCCATCTACTGTTCTGTATAGTATATGGTGCATGGAAATCGGCTTCAATGTTTACTTTTTTTTTCATTTTCTGGTGCCATTCATGATCCCGCTCATGCTGACTTCTACTGCCCCCAGCCCACTTGCGCCATCTTCTCAGTCGGATTGTTTGGGTCTGAAAATTCTCTTTATGGTAGATTTGTCTGTCTGTCGCTGCACAGCTTAATTTTCAAAATTTGAAAGAAAATTGTGACACAGAGCCGTTTGCAGCTCTTTGTGTGTCATTGGCTGGGTCTGCTGTTCTGTGCTCGCCAAATCATACCGACATGTTTTGTGTGTTTTTCCGTCAGAGCCTTGTCCATTGAGCCAGTCAAATGCAAGGATAGGGCTAAAAAGTTGTGCTATCGATGTGACGTCAGAACGATAGTAGAACTTTTTTGACCTTTGAACTGCCCTACAACAATAAGAAAGCCGCTGATTTCCATCCAGAATAGGGGCTCACCATATAATTTATATAGATTAGTGAATGGGCGACCATCCACAACAAGGCTGTGTTTCCCTCAAGGGATGTTGATGACATCATAGAAACCTCGAGACCAAAGCTCGAGAGGTCTGACTAATGTCATCAACATCCTGAGAGGGAAACATAGCCTTAGTTCAAACAACATGAAGTCTTGCTGTATTCAGACATACTGCAGTTAGCCCCAGCACTTCAACTGCCCCGGAGAGGAAAGAGTTACTCTGTGCAGAAGCATAGAACGTTGAGCTTGAGCTCAGTTTTCAAACCTCTGCCTGTGGTACTTCCCAGTGTAACCGTCAAGATTCTTTACTCCGCCTAACAGTGAAGTCGCTCCAGAGATTTCCTCTGCTCAGTTCGGTAAAAGTTAAGCGTTCGGTTTAAACCGCATAATTTTTTTTGTTATTTTCTGATTTCCAGCCTCTGTCTACGGTACAGGTAGTGACTGTGTTTATTTTGGTAAAAAAAGTGGAAATTGTCTTTTTCTTCAGCTTCTTCCCGGTCGGTCCGGTTTGGAACCGACCTTGTTAATTTTTAATTTATTTTTACTGGGATTAGTGTGGTGTTCGGTACTGATCGGTTTCAAAAGAACCGGACCTTTGGCTGGTTCTTTTCAAAAGCCTTTGACACGGTTTGCAACTGATCGGTTATTATATTACCTGACTTGAAAGCTGCAATAGGATAATTTGTTGGGTTGGCCATGTCTGAGAAACCCAAGAAGAAAACCGGTCCCACTGGGTTTCAACACTGTACTGAGTGTGGGGAGGTCTTTGCTAAGGCTGACCCCCACCTCATCTGTGTTTATTGTCTGGGGTTTGACCACCTCAAGTCAGACAGCCAAATCTATAAAAACTTTCCTAAATCCACTCTAGATAAAAGACTGAGTAGGCTGAAGGAAAGTGAGG
Organism: Neoceratodus forsteri; assembly: GCA_016271365.2. Taxonomy (NCBI): domain Eukaryota; kingdom Metazoa; phylum Chordata; order Ceratodontiformes; family Ceratodontidae; genus Neoceratodus; species Neoceratodus forsteri. Next base: position 751,431,135 of record CM028136.1, read on the forward strand.
CCGAGAAGTCTGTAGATCCGGATGGCCAGCCTGGTTCGGTTCTGGCTGAACCTGAGGAGGTGCCTACTGACCTAGGCGATACCTCCTCGGGCAAAAGGAGTGCTGACCCTGAGGGGTCGGTTCCGTCAAGGAAGAAGCTCAGGTCTGCCGGTTCGGATCCTGTATCGCATTCTCCAACCGCGGACGAAATAGTCAAAGAGATTAGTATTGTTCAGTCGCTTAGACCGGTTCCCTTTGAACCAGTACCACCGGTTCGGTCAGATCTGTCTCCTCAGGATAATGATCCAGATGCTTATTATGAGGAGTGGGAGGAAGACGAAGACTATCCCAGTGATGATGGCGATGATGATGATTAGGGAGGTCTGGATGTGCCCATTGAACCGGACATCTCCCCAGACAGGCCCTCAGGTGTCTCTCCTCCCAGGCTTTCTGAGTCCCCTTCACATTTTTTGTTCTATAAAAAGGTGGCAGAAACCCTGCAGCTTCCCTTGGTTGAAGCCGCAGAGGAGGATGAAGAGCCTGATTTTGTGGAAATGATGGACATCCCAGAGTCCAAAAAGCTGTTTATCCCTCTTCATAAATCCTTGGGGAAACAGACACAGAAATGTTTACAAACTCCTAATTCATTACCTCCTGTGGATAAGAGAATGGACAGGAGGTATTCGTTATCAGGCTCAGCTGCAGAGTTCCCTTATAGTCATTGCAGCCATGTTGGGGTTGTGCAGGCTGCAGCATGTGACAGGGCTAACATTCCTTTGGCTTCACACCCCCCGGATATGGACTCCAGGAAAGTGGATGCCATGGCCAAAAAACAGTATTTGGCATCCTCTTTGGGACTCAGGCAGGCTACTTATATGGCCTACACAGCCAGGTACCAGAAATCCAGATGGGATACGGTTCTGGAACTGGCTAGACAGGCCTCCCCCAGCTAGCCAAGGAGCTGGAGGAGGTGGCTGCTGATGGAATTGAGGTATCCAGAATGCAGTTTCATGCTGCTGTGGACTCCAGTGATGTGGCATCTTAAAGTCATGGCTACATCTGTGTCTCTAAGAAGACATGCTTGGCTCAGATGTACTAGCCTTTCACAGGATACCCAGGCTAAGGCCATGGATTTTCCTGTAGTAGGTAACTGTCTGTTTGGGGAGCAGACAGAGGCTTACATGAAGAAAATGGATGAATACAGGACCACATACAGGAGTGCACAGGCCAAGGAAAGGCAGGCCACTCCACACAAGCAGCAGTCCAGGGACATGGGCAAGCCCTTTCAAATGCCTTTTTACCAAGCCCAGGCTTCTTCTCCCTTCCCACAGAGGGGGTTCTTCAGAGGGAGGTCTAGGAGGGGGATGAGCAGGGCTGCTCCCTCCTTCTCTCAGTCTAAGGCTTCTGCCAAGCAGACACCCTGATGTGTCAGCCCGGGTCAACTCCCAATTTCCAGTAGGAGGCAGGCTGGCTTACTGCTTCCAGGCCTGGAAGTCTGTGACCTCAGACAAGTGGGTCCTGGAAGTAGTAAGCCAGAGACTGGTCCTCAGCTTCAAAAAATTTCCAAAAAATAGGGCCAAGTCTTTTCCACCTGCATCAGTTTCAGAAACGGTTGCCCTAGAGGAAGAGGTTTCCTCTCTTCTAGCTCTCTGAGCTATAGAGAAATTTCCTACTCAGCACAAGGGAAAAGGACTGTACTCCAGGTACTTCCTTACCCCAGAGAAAACAGGGGAGTGGCGATCCATCCTAGACCTAAGGTATTTGAACAAACGCTTTTCAAAGCCCAAATTCAAATGGTAACTCGGAATAATCCTTCCCTCTCTAAGACCAGGGGATTGGCTAGCATCTCTGGACCTCAAGGATGCCTACTTCCATATTCCTATCAGGTGCTCCCACAGAAAATACCTCTGGTTCAAGTTGCCTTCAGGCCATTACCAATTTAGAGCCATGCCATTCGACCTAACATCAGCTCCAAGGGTGTTCACAAAGTGCCTTGCAGTAGTGGCGGATTACCTCAGAAGACAGGGTATCACCATCTTCCCATATCTGGACGACTGGCTCTTAGTGGGTCAGTTACCTTTACAGGTCAAGTCAGCTCTTCAAACTACCCAGGACCTACTCGGCTCCCTGGGGTTTCTTCTCAGTCTTCCAAAGTCTGTCCTCGAACCAGTTCAACTTCTCACCTTTATAGGCATAGATTTGGACCCTGTACAAACAAAAACCTTCCTTCCCCTGGCAAGGGTGAAGGCCCTAGTGGATCTCACTTCCTCCTTTCGACCTCAGGTCTCCCGCTCAGCAAGACAGTTCCTCCAGCTCCTGGGCCACATGGCAGCTTCCACGGCAGTGGTGCAGGGAGCAAGGTTCCAGATGAGGCACATTCAGTTTCATCTGAGGTCTTTTTGGTCTCAAAAGAAGGATTCACTTACCAAACTGATTCCAGTGAATCAGACTCTGGTTCAAGCCCTCCAGTGGTGGCTGGACCAGGAAAACCTCAAACAAGGGGTTCCATTTCTCCCTCAAGTCCCATCAGTAGTTCTAACTATGGTTGCTTCTCTCCTAGGGTGGGGAGCCCACCTAAGAGCCCTGACAGCCCAAGGGCTCTGTTCTCCACAGGAGTCTCTCCTTCATATCAATGTCCTGGAACTCAGGGCAGTTTTCCTAGCCCTGCAAAGTTTCTCGGATTCAGTCAAGGGCAAGGTGGTCCAAGTCAGAACGGACACCACCACCACAATGTGGTACATCAACAAGCAGGGAGGCACTCGGTCCTCGGCCTTGTGCACAGAAGCCATGAAGCTGTGGTCTCTGGCCTATTCTCTTTAGACTTCTCTGGTAGCAGTTCACCTTCCAGGGAAGGACAACGTACTAGCAGATGCTGTGAGCAGTATTTCACAGGGACACCATGAATGGTCCGTGGATCCTCACATTCTGAAGGATATCTTCTCCAGGTGGGGCACTCCAGAGATAGATCTCTTTGCAGCACTGGACAATCATCAACTTCCTCTGTTTTGTTGCAGACCTCCAGTCCTGGGGACGGTTCCCCAGGATGCTCTCTTTTTGGACTGGAAGGGCAGGTTTCTCTATGCCTTCCCTCTGCTGTTCAGAGTTCTGATCAAAATCAGGACTCAACCCTGCACAGTGATACTGGTGGCTCCAGATTGGGCCAGACAGCCTTGGTATCCTCTACTGCTGTCTTTGTCAGTGTCACATCCCTTGTCTCTGCCCAGGACATACAGTCTCCTGTCCTCCTCCCGGGGTCGGATCTGGTACCCCAATCTCTCAATCTCAAGGCCTGGCTCTTGAAGAGTTAGGATATGCAGCACTACATCTTTCTCAGGGAGTTCTGTATATTCTGAAGGTCTCCAGGAAACCTTCCACTAGAAAAACTTACAGCTCCAAATGGAAAAGGTTCACTATTTAGTGCTCTCAGAAAGGCATCCTGCCCGATTCTGCAGACATTTCCACAACCTTAGATTAATTCATCTCAATGGTCTAGACCGGAGGCCTGCCACTCTGAAGGTTCATCTAGCAGCTGTCTCTGCATTCCTCTCAGCAGAGAAGGGCTCTTCCCTGGCATCTCATCCTGTTTTCAGAAAGTTTTTCAAAGGTCTGGTTCACATTAACCCTCCCTTTAGGGAGCCCACTCCACCTTGGGATCTTAATGTCTGCATCGCTCAGCTAATGCAGCCACCCTTTGAACCTCTGGCTTCAGCCTAATTGAAGTACTTGACCTGGAAAACTGTGTTCCTGGTAGCTATTACTTCTACCAGGTGGATTGGTGAGTTACAGGCTCTGTCAGTTGAACCTGACTTCATCTCCTTCCATAGGGACAAAGTGGTCCTAAGAACCAATAGGAGGTTCTTGCCCAAAGTGGTATCAGATTTTCATCTGAATCAGTCTATATCTCTCCCTGTGTTTTTCACTGACCATTCTTCTTTAGGTGAAAGAAGGTTTACACGGTCTGGATGTTAAGAGGGCCCTTAGCTACTACATTGAGCATACTAAGGCACATAGAAATAACTGTCTTCAATTGCTTCTCACTTATGGTGAAGTGGGTAAAGGTAAGCCTGCCACTAAAAGAACTATTGCCAGGTGGACTATTTCTTGTATACAGTTTTGTTATGAAAAGTTGGGTATGACGAAGCCCCTTCAGGCCTGAGGGCTCACTCGACTAGGGGTACAGCTGCTTCTCTAGCTGTGACCAGAGATATACCTTTGTTAGAGATCTGTAAAGCAGCCACCTGGAAAACAGTACATACTTTCACCAAGTATTACTCGCTGGACATCCAGGCTAGGAGTGATGCTAGGTTTGGTACAGCAGTGCTGCAGAGTCTCTTCCCAAAGTAGGTTTTGCATTCCCTCCTCCATAGGGAACTGCTTGGTAGTCTGCATTATGTCTGAATACAGCAAGACTTCATGTTGTTTGAAGAAAAAATTACTCACCATAGTAATGTTGTTTCTTCTAATGGAGTCTTGCTGTATTCAGACCTCCCTCCCTTCCTCCCCTCTCAGAACCTGGTTTTGGGAAGTAGGCTGGCAGGTACAGTGTTGCACCTCAGGGGTGTACCTTGTACCCTCCCTCTTGGGTGGGGTAGATGTTGTTATTTTTCTGATGTTTTGTACTTAAATATTGTCACTACCTTTCCTTCTTGGGTTCTCGACTTGTCCTTTAAGCCCAAAAGGAATCTTTTGCCATTCGGCTATATTTTGAACAATTTCCATACTATAATTTGTTTGTTAGTTTGCTCGTAAGAATCTGAGGGTTACACTGAGAAGTGCCACAGACAGAGGTTTGAAAACGGAGCTCGAGCTCAACGTTCTATGCTTCTGCATAGAGTTAACTCTTTCCTGTCCGGGGCAGTTCAAGTGCTGGGGCTAAGTGCATTATGTCTGAATACAGCAAGACTCCATTAGAAGAAACAGTATTATGGTGAGTAATTTTTTCTTGTGGACGGGTGAACATCCACTATTTTATATAGTATATGGTTAGGGCTTATTTCTTTTTGAACACTACTGGTTACCTTCTGTATTTTTATTCGGTGTTCCTGCTCCCACACTACGTCACCACTGCCACTCTTTTCAGGTTCACTGCACTCCCGCTGGCTGGGGCTTTTTCCCAATCCTGCTTGCTGTCTCATAGCAACAGTGTTTATTTTCAAAAATTAAACTAAGCAAAAAAAATGTTCCATGACACGAAGCCGTCTGAAACTATTTGAGTCAGGAGGAGTGGCATCCGCAGCTCTGCCGCTCTGTGACCACTTAATCATGCCATTTTTTTTCTCTGATGCAGCGATTCATGTCAGCCAATCAGGAGGTAGGACAGGGCTGAAAAATTGTTGTACTATCGATGTGACGTCAGAACGATACTACAACTTTTCTGACCTTTGAACTGTCCTACAACAGGATTTGAAAAGCCACCGATTTCTATCTACAGTAAGCCCTAACCATTTACTATAATTAGCTTCTCTGTCTTCTTCCCAAGCAACATCTGATTATGAAGAAAATGTCACATGCTAAATTATAACAAAATATCACAGGTTATCTAAATCACATATTTCTATTAAATATACATTATTTTGGTGGTAGACAGTTTTATTTCTCCATAAAAATCTGAAAACAGATTTGTAGTTTCCCATTGAAATACACTGGCAGTCTCGCCAGCAAAGAATTTATGACATCATCATACAGGGATTCCATTGGATTCTTTTTTCACAAGCAGTTGGCAAAATACAAATAAAATGATGAAAAGTAAGTAAAGAAACAAATAACTGCAAACTGAGTGACTCTATAGGCAGCAAAGGGCCCCAGACCTTCATTCTTTAAGGTATACAGCCTTACTAAGCATTTGCTGTTTACGTTTTAAGTAGCATTCATTTTCTTTCATGTATGCAACTTGCAAATTAACAGTAAACCTGCCAGCTCCCCCTAGTAGCTTCCAGTGGCAAATGAACTTTGACATAAAATTTACACATACTTTTATCTTTTTTTAATTGTTCTAAACTGTATATAATTATTTACCTAGTTTCCAATTTTCTAAGTACAGTTAGACATTCCAGGGTGTTGGTAGTTGCGGCAAAATCACAACCCTCTGTCATGTCTTAAGTGTATTTCCCCAACCTACAAAGATGTATCTGAACTGTAGAATGTCACTTCTTACTTTATGCCCTCTTTCTGTCTCTGACATTCATCTTCCTTAGGAGCTCCCAGAGCTGACCCAACCACACTATACATTGTACCTCCATCTTCCACAGAACCTTGGTTTGCCCCCAGCAGGTTTGGGGGGTAAATTTACCTCTGAAACTTCTGATGTGTCAGAAGAAGTCACATTGGAGGTGTAGGGCCTGTTACCTTTAGTACCGGGGCCATGTTTCTTGCTTTCTGAACTTTCCAGGACATCGGCACACTAGGGCCACATGATGGGGCACAGGCCATGTGTCCAAAAAGCATCATCCATCCCAGTCTAACGCTGGGTTGGTAGCACTGCAGCAAGGCCAGTGACCAACCCTCCATGGAGAAGGAGACTGTTCTTTGGAATGCTCAGTCCTCTTCCCCCTGGCTAACCCTCCAATGATCCAAGCTCATTCCCAAACCTGGGTTGTAGGAGTCACGAGTATGGATGTCATTTAAGAAAAAAAGATCCATTTAAAAGGCATTAAGGCTACAACTATAGCCTCTCGCTTCACCTATTGTCCGATATTCTCTCCAGCAGATGTCCTCTACATCTGTGGCATGAGCTTCTGAGAGTGACTTAGCCATAGTTTCATATTGTCTAGGACTGGCAGCCTCATACTCTGCGTTAAATGCTGCCTCATCCAAATTGCTCTCTCTAGATTCCAAAAGAAATGTAAATATTGCCGTTCCCTCTACACCAAAATGATTAGCAGGAACGCTTCCCTGCAGCAGAGTACCTGGCACTCAAGAAGGTGGTTTGTGGTCGGAGTCCGGTTTGAAAATGGAAGTTACTCCCCAGTCCCAGCTCATCACAGGTGCGCAGAATCTCCTGCCCTTTCTTGAGCACTTTCAGTTACCCAGACACCTGTGCCTTTCTTTAATTTCATGATTTTTCAATACAAGCTGCTTCAGGGTCAAGACAATCTTCATGTAAGAATGACATCACAGAATGGGTGGCGGGTAAGTGGAAGAAACCTCCTGGCAAGTTTGTGGAGTCAAAGACAACAGCAGGATAAATGGAGGCAGGATGCATATAATGGAGTCATCAGACCGGAAGTGGAGGGGTGGGTAAGGTGTTACTGGGAGGGAGGATGGAGACTAGAACATCTCCAAATAGGGAACTGTGGCACAGACTAGTTGAACTGTGCATATCTTTTTCTGCCACTTTTCTGTGGGTCTTTGAAATTCCACATTCAAACAACGTGATGTCTTGCTGTATTCAGACTTAATGCAGTTAGCCCCAGCACTTGAACTGCCCCGGAGAGGAAAGAGTTAACTCCATGCAGAAGCATGGAACATTGAGCTCGAGCTCGGTTTTCAAACCTCCGTCTGTGGTACTTCCCAGTGTAACCGTCAGATTCTTTACTCCGCCTAACAGTGAAGTCGCTCCAGAGATTCCTCTGCTCAGTTCGGTATAGTAAAGCGTTCGGTTTAAAAAACATTTCTTTATTGTTTTTTCGGATTTCCAGCCTCTGTCTACGGTACAGGTAGTGTTGTAGATAGGTAGTGACTGTGTTTTTATTTTACTTAACTGTGGAAATCGTTTGTCTCTTCGGTTTCTTTTCAGTCGGTCCAGTTAGGAACCTACCTTGTGAATTCCCTAATTTTAAATAATATCTTTCTAGGATTAGTGTGGTGTTCTGGTCACGATCGGTTTCAAAAGAACCGGGCCTTTTCTCAGTTGTTTTCCAAGCCCGTGACACAGTTGTTACCGATCGGTTGGTATTACCTGGCTCGAAAGCTTCTATAGGGTCATTTTGGTAGGTTGGCCATGTCTGAGAAATCCAAAAAGAAAACCGGTCCCACTGAGTTTCAGCACTGTACTGACTGTGGGGAGGCCTTTGCCAAGGCCGAGCCCCACCTCATCTGTGTTTATTGTCTGGGGTTTGACCACCTCTAGTCAGACTGCCAAATTTGCAAAAACTTTCCCAAAACTATTCTAGAAAAAAGAGTGAGCAGGTTGAGGGAAAGGGAGGCCAAGAAGTCCATGGATCCGGATGGCCAGCCCAGTTCGGTTGTGACCGAACCTGAGGAGGTGCCTACTAACCTGGGCAATACCTCCTCGGGCAAAAGGAGAGCTGACTCTGAGGGGTCGGTTCCGTCAAAAAGGAAACTAAAGTCTCCCGGTTCGGATCCAGTACGGCATACTCCAATCATGGATGAGATAGCCAAAGCGATTAGTATTGTCCAGTCATGACGGCCTGCCCCGTCCGAATCAACACCACCGTTAGGCAGTTTGTTCGGTCGGAACTGGCTCCTTCGATTATGATCCAGATGCTTTCTATGAGGAGTGGGAGGAAGATGAAGATTATCCTGACGTAATGACGACTAGGGTTCTGAATGTGCCCATTGAACGGACATCTCCCCAGACAGGCCCTCTGATATCTCTCCTCCCAGTCTCTCTGAGTCCCTTCACACTTCTTGTTTTACAAGAAGGTGGCTCAAATCCTCCAGCTCCCTATGGTTGAAGCTGCTGAGTAGAAGAAGAGCCTGATTTTGTGGAGATGATGGACATCCCAGAGTCCAAAGGTTGTCTATTCCCTTCATAAGTCCTTGGGAAATGGACACAAAAGATTCTACAGACTCCTAACTCTTTACCTGCTGTAGATAAAGGAATGGACAGGAGGTATATGTTATCAGGCTCAGCTGCGGAGTTCCTTTATTCACATTGCAGCCATGTCGCGTAGTGCAGGCTGCAGCCTGTGACAGGCAATATTCCTTTGGTTTCGCACCCCCCAGACAAGGACTCCAGGAAAGTTGATGCCATGGCCAAAAAACTGTACTTGGCATCCTCTTTGGGACTCAGGCAGGCAAATTATATGGCCTATACAGCCAGGTACCAGAAGTCCAGGTGGGATACGGTTCTGAAACTGGCTCAACAGGCCCCCAGCTAGCCAAAGAGCTGGAGGAGGTGGCTGCAGATGGAATTGAGGCATCCAAAGTACAATTTCACGCTACTTTGGACTCCAACGATGTGGCATCCAGAGTCATGGCTACATCTGTGTCTCTCAGGAGGCATGCTTGGCTCAGATGTACTAGCCTATCACAGGACACCCAGTCTAAGGCTATGGATTTTCCTGTAGTTGGTAACTCTCTGTTTGGGGAGCAGACAGAGGCTTACAGGAAAAAATGGACGAATACAGGACAACTTACAGGAATGCACAGGCCAAGGAAAGGCAAGCCACTCCTCAAAAGCAGCAGTCCAGGGGTAGGGGCAGGCCTTTTCACAGGCCTTTTTACCAAGCCCAGGCCTCCTCTTCTTACCCACACAGGTTTTTCTGAGGGAGGGGCAGGATGGGGGATGAGCAGGACTGCTTCCTCCTCCCAGTCTAAGGCTCCTGCCAAGCAGACACCCTGAGGTGTCGGCCCAGGTCGACTCCCCAATCCCAGTAGGAGGCAGGCTGGCTTACTACTTTCAGGCCTGGAAGTCTGTTACCTCTGACAGGTGGGTCCTGGAAGTAGTAAGCCAGGGACTGGCCCTCAGTTTCAAAAGGTACCCAAAAAGGAGGGCCAAGTCTTTCCCACCTGCATCAATCTCAGAAATCCTTGCCCTGGAAACGGAGGTTTCTTGTCTCCTAACTCTCAGAGCCATAGAGAAGGTTCCTATTCAACACAGGGGAAAAGGCCTGTACTCCAGGTACTTCCTTAGCCCAAAGAAAACAGGAGAGTGGCGACCCATCCTGGATCTAAGGTACTTTAACAAACACCTATCAAAACCCAAATTCAAAATGGTAACTTTGGGAATAATCCTTCCCTCTTTAAGGCCAGAAGATTGGCTAGCATTACTGGACCTCAAGGATGCCTACTTCCATATCCCTATGAGGTGCTCCCACAGAAAATACCTCAGGTTCGAGTTGCCTTCAGTCCACTATCGGTTCAAGACCATGCCTTTTGGCCTAACATCCGCTCCAAGGGTGTTCACAAAGTGCCTTGCAGTGGTATGGCTTACCTCAAAAGACAGGGTATCACCATTTTCCATATCTGGACGACTGGCTGCTGGTAGGGCAGTCATCAGATCAGGTCAGGGCAGCTCTGCAAACAACCCAGGACTTGCTCAGTTCTCTGGGGTTTCTTCTAAATCTGCCAAAATCAGTCCTAGAACCAGTATAGCTTCTCACCTTCATAGTGGTGGAACTGGATTCTGTCCAAGCAAAAGCCTTCCTTCCTCTGGCAAGGGTGAAGGCCTTAGTAGACCTCACTTCCTCCTTTCGGCCTCAGGTTTCTCTTCCAGCAAGACGTTCCTCCAACTCTTGGGCCACATGGCAGCCTCCACTGCAGTGGTTCAGGGAGCCAGATTTCAGATGCGGGACATTCAGTTCTGTCGAAGGTCCTTTTGGTCAGAGAGAAGGGACACTCTCTCCAAACTGATTCCAGTGACCCGAACTCTGGTGGCTGGACCAGGACAACCTCAGACAAGGGGTTCTATTTCTCCCTCAAGTTCCATCAGTAGTACTGACTACGGATGCTTCTCTCCTAGTCTGGGGAGCCCACCTGGGAGCCCTAACAGCTCAGGGAATCTGGTCCCCACAGGAGTCTCTTCTTCTTATCAGTCTCCTGGAACTCAGGGCAGTTTTCCTAGCCCTTCAGACCTTCTCAGATTCAGTCAAGGGCAAGGTGGTCCAAATCCGGACAGACAACACTACCACAATGTGGTACATCAACAAGCAGGGAGGCACTTGGTCCACGGCCTTGTGCACGGAGGCCCTGAAGATTTGGTCTCTGGCCTATTCCCTTCAGACTTCCCTGGCAGCAGTTCATCTTCTAGGGAAAGTCAATGTGTTAGCAGATGCCCTGAGCAGGATTTCACAGGGACATCATGAATGGTCCCTGAATCCTCACATTCTGAAGATCATTTTCTCCAGGTGGGGCATTCCAGAGATGGATCTATTTGCAGCATCAGACAATCATCAGCTTCCTCTGTTTTGTTGCAGACCTCCAGTCCTAGGGACAGTTCCCCAGGATGCCCTCATTCTGGACTGGAAGGGCAGGTTTCTCTATGCCTTCCCTCCTTTCCCTCTCCTGTTCAGAGTTCTGATCAAGATAAGAACTCAACCCTGCACAGTGATTTTGGTGGCTCCAGATTGGGCCAGACAGCCCTGGTATCCTCTTCTGTTGTCCTTGACTGTGTCACGTCCCCTGTATCTTCCCAGGAGATACAGTCTTCTGTCCTCCTCCCAGAGGCGGATCTGGTTCCCCAATCTCCAGTGCCTCAAGGCCTGGCTCTTGAAGAGTTAGAATATGCAGCACTTCATCTCTCTCGGGGAGTTCTGGATATTCTAAAGGTCTCCAGGAAACCTTCCACTAGAAAAACTTACAATTCCAAATGGAAGAGGTTCAGTATTTGGTGCCCTCAGAAAGGCATCCTGCCTGTTTCTGCAGACATTTCCACAACCTTAGACTATCTAGTTCATCTGAATGGTCTAGGCCTTAGGCCTGCCACTCTGAAGGTTCATCTAGCAGCTGTCTCTGCATTCCTCTCAGCAGAGAAGGGCTCTTCCCTGGCATCTCATCCTGTTTTCAGAAAGTTTTTCAAAGGTCTGCTCCACAGTAACCCTCCTGTAGGAGCCTACTCCTATTGGGATCTTAATGTCTGCATTGCTCAGTTCATGCATCCACCCTTTGAGCCTATGGTTTCGCTTTGAATTAAGTACTTGACCTGGAAAACTGTGTTTCTGGTAGCTATTACTTCTGCCAGGCGGATTGGTGAATTACAGGCCCTGTCAGTTGAACCTGACTTCATATCCTTCCATAGGGATAAAGTGGTCCTAAGAACTAATAGGAAGTTCTTGCCTAAAGTGGTATTGAATTTCCACCTAAACCAGTCCATATCGCTCCCTGTGTTTTTCACTGACCATTCTTCTTCAGGAAAAAGAAGATTACACAGTTTGGGATGTTAAAAGGGCTCTTAGCTACTACACAGAGCATACTAAGGCACACAGAAATGACTGTCTTCAATTGTTTCTCACTTATGGTGAAGTGGGGAAAGGTAAACCTGCCACTAAAAGAACTATTGCCAGGTGGATTGTTTCTTGTATACAATTCTGCTATGACAGATTGGGTAGAATACCCCCTTCAGACCTGAGGGCTCACTCCACTAGGGGTACAGCTGCCTCTCTAGCTGCGGCCAGAGATATTCCCTTGTTAGAAATCTGTAAAGCAGCCACCTGGAAAACAGTACATACATTCACCAAGCATTACTCCCTGGACATCCAGGCTAGGAGTGATGCTAGGTTTGGCACAGCAGTACTACAGAGCCTGTTCCCAAAGTAGGTTCTGCATTCCCTCCTCCATAGGGAACTGCTTGGTAGTCTGCATTATGTCTGAATACAGTATGACTTCATGTTGTTTGAAGAAAAAATTACTCACCATAGTAATGTTGTTTCTTCTAATGGAGTCTTGCTGTATTCAGACCTCCCGCCTCCCTCTCAGAACCTGTTTTTGGGAAGTGGGCTGGCAGGTACAGTGTTGCACCTCAGGGGTGTACCTTGTACCCTCCCTTTTGGTGGGGTAGCTGTTATGTTTATTCTTATGTTCATAGCCTAAATTGTCACTACCTTGTTTCTTCTTGGGTTCTTGACTTGAGTTTTTTGGACCCCAAAACTATTTTTTGCCTTTTGGTTATATGTTTCAAACAATTTCCATATTTTAGTGCCTAGTTAGTTGCTCGTAAGAACCTGACGGTTACACTGGGAAGTACCACAGACAGAGGTTTGAAAACCGACCTCGAGCTCAACGTTCCATGCTTCTGCACGGAGTTGACTCTTTCCTCTCCGGGGCAGTTCAAGTGCCGGGGCTAACTGCATTATGTCTGAATACAGCAAGACTGCATTAGAAGAAACAACATTTCTATGGTGAGTAATTTTATCTCGTAGATCCATGGGAGGAGGGAAGTAGCAACCACTCGTCTTGGGGCTAGGTGTGCAATTTTCAGCCAGTCATTTGATTAGTTTGCATGCAGTCCTTGACACGATTCTGGGTTCATCATTGGTGAACAGCATAGCCAGTATAGTAGAAGAATCAAGTATGAACCATATACAGTGCTTATTTTATATTGTCTAGGTAACGTGCTTGTTTTTTTTTTTTTTTCCTTCACAGTGTCTTTTTCTTGGGAACAATCCTTGTCATAAAAGCTACGTTCTTGTACGGCTATGATCCCAAGCCCAAAGGAAATCCTAGCAAAGCATAACCTAACTGGTGCTCTTGTGGATTAGGAAAATGGACAAGAAATGTTTGAAATGATGCTGCCATCTAATGGCTGGACTCCAATAAGCTACAATCATCAAATGTCTCCAGTACTATGAGGATAAATGAACATAACTGAGTATGGTTGAAAGTTGTTCTGTTTTGGTACTGAAAAACCTAAACCAGTACCATGCTTGGACGGCTATGACTTGCTTGACATTGGAGATGGTTTCCTACTGTTTAATTGGTGGGACTTGTATTAGCACACGCCATCTTTGAAAGGGAATGTTACATTTGTCTCTTGTTAAATGATTTTTTTTCTATCCTATAGAAATGCGGCATTAAAATGAAGTACAATGATTATATTTCTAAATCTGCAATTGTCTTTAAGTAAGATATATTTATATTAAGGCAAATGGAGTATATGATGAATACTATTACAAACGGATATGTAGGTTTTATGAAAACTTTTAATATTAGTAATTGGTGGCTGAATGGGGTATTAGAGTTTCAGAGCTGGTGATGGTTAGGCTAAGCCACAGCTCATTTTGGTTTTCAAAAACGTGCTTTTTTTTTAAATTTTTTTATTGATTTTTAGTTTATTTTGTGAGGAAGGTTGCAGCAGTGGCCACCACTGGAAACAGCATACCATTACATTTGAAAAAATCCACAACCTTTTTAGATTTAATCAAATAAATGCTCCAGAAACTTTCTCCGGTCGCAAATCAGCTTCCACCCAATCTTGGGATTTCTTTAATTATGTTTTATTTTGTATAGGCTCTCTCTTCAGTCTTCTGTTTGAATGTCACTAATCTGCTATCCGCGGGGGAAGGGGGTACAAAAGAGATACTATCAGTGAACTTTGGATGGGGGAGCATGGTGGCATCAAACTCCTGGGCTACACCTCCCCTTTCATATTTTTATTTATATTTTGTGATGACCAAGTAAAGGCTAGGAAATGTCTCCTGTTTTCAGCATCCTCCCAGGGAGAGGTGGCTATGCAGACCAACTGCTATTGAATCAGGTTAACCTGTTGGTGGATTAGGGAATGTGAGAAATTTGGCCAGGACACCCGGGAAACTTCCCTGTTCTTTTTGAAAAGGGCATAGGATTCTTTTTTTTTTCTTTTGTTTAGTGTGCTTTTTGGGTGCCAGTCCTCCGAGAGCTTATCCCCCCCCCTCCCGACTCTTACAACCTTCGCCTCCCCAGACTCGCTTGGAGCAGCAGTCCATCCCAGCTTGCCTCCTCTGGGTGGTGCTGTTGGGCAGGCACGACCCCCATGGCAGACCATACAAAGTTCTCAGTGGAAGAACCACCGGAACACCTCTCTGGCTTAACCCCCAAGGCAGTGCCGCAGGCCATCTCCAACTGAACAACCACTAGAACAGGCAGATGGGACCTTGATTTAACATCACATCCAAAAGACAACACCTCCAGTAGCAGTGTCCTCCAAACACCATGCTGGGGCATTGGTATGGTTACTTTTAACCAATGAGACAGTGCTCCCTGCAGAGCTACCAGCCTCACTCCTCAGGTCCTCGCTCTTCCCATACTGAGCCTGTGAGCACAAGGGAGCCATCTTGCAGTGAGAGAATCCTAAATCCTAAATGGGGAGATAGTCCACCTCTTGCCATCCTCCTCTGCAGACTTGGGTTACCTACATTACAAGCATTGCCTGCCTCAGCAGTGCCCAAAAGTCAGTGTTAAATGAGCTAAATACAAAGTTGGTAAACAAATCCATTTTTTTTTTCTGTTTAGCAGTCTCTTGTTATGTAATCTTGTAATACTCTAGCAGAAATCACAGTTTACTTTTTATGTAAAACAGTGCATTGCCAAAGGTACTGTTAGAAACTTAGAGTTTGCAGATTATTTTGGAAAGATTTTTGGCTTTTTTTGATTGGTAGTCCTGATGGCTGCACCTCAGTTTTAGACAAAGAAAATTCCAACCCTGTAACTTCATTCTTGAAGAACAGCATTTCAGTATCAGTACTCTAAGACTTGTGATATTTTTCATAAACCGGGAGCTGCAATACATTTTAGAAAAACTTTTAAAAGATTTAGAGAGAGCTGTTTTTGTGCAGTGCACAAAGTATTATCCCAAAAGTTTAGTAGTTACCGATTCCTAGTAAGTTTTAGTAAGACTAAGGAAAGGACTGACGGCACTTGGTTCTAGTTCACTACAAACTTCTGGTGTCAACCAGCCCATCAGAACAGCAGTAGCACTATTGCTCGGGAGCAAGCCCAAGTCATCAGTGGGTTGGCCAGGGCAAGAGGATCACGCATCCCACAGGATGTCATCCTCCGGAGAGGAAGGGAAATCTCTGTGCTGTGTAACCACCACCTAAGTGACCATGAGTGGCGATGCAGGCTGGAGTGTGGATATTGCTGGGAAGGGATCGATTGACCAAGCTTGATGTTGCCACACAACATGCACACGTCTGCTTTGGCCTGCATCCTGGTGGAAGAGAGGGGTGAAACATAGGGGAAAAAGAACCTCAAGCGGTCTCATAATGACGGCCTCTTGATGGCTCACAGACCCCGCCTAGGCTGACTCTGTTACATTACCTGCCAGTTTCCAAAGGTATGGGGCCAGCCTGAGGACCTCCACCACAAGCAGAAGATACCATGCGTGGACAGGCTCTGAGCTGGCCAAGTCCAGGGAGAAGACAGGGTGACAGGACTGGGGCCACACAAGGTCTGAGAGGGCTCCTAATGCAGGCTGGGGGGGGGGGGACAAAAAAAAAATTAATATCATAGCTGTTATAGGAAATCTGGCTAATGATTTGGAGAGGACACCGTGGAAAATGCCCCAGTCTCACACTGCTTGTAGACTTGGGCTTAAAGCTCAACTTGTGTCACAAATAAAATTAGTTTAATCTCGGTTCACTTCCTAGTCATATGCCTCAGCTGTCCATAGTTGCAGACAGCCCTAATTTTACCAGTCAGAAATCCTGTTTCCCACGCAGTGTGAACATTTTCCCACATTACACACACAGTTTAAAGAAAATGTTTCAGTTCTCGTCAGTCAGTTGTCAGCTTTAACTCTTGCTGTGCCGTAGACTGATCTATCAGTCCAGAAATACTGTGCGTTCTAATTCTGTCTGCAGCCTAAGGGTTATTAAATAGCCACTGACACTGTTAGAAACACTTTAAAAAATGTTAGATTTATGTACTGTTCAGTTTTTATTTGTTTGTTATAATTATTGCCCCCTTTTCTTTATTGCTGATGACAAGTGCATGGAAACAGGATCACTGTCCAGTACACTTTATCTGCTCTGGCTGCTTGTGTACACCTGACATCATAATCCTCTGTTTATGACAAAATAAACATCTCCACAGCTACACACCATGATGTCATGAACACAAAATTGTGAGGTCACTTATAGACCAGCAGCCAGAGATCCTGTTTTCATGCAAATGTCCTTAAAGGATTGGAATACAGAAAAATATAAAATACAAGCCGAACGGTATCAAAATATTGTGTCTCAAAGTTTTCCCAGTGATATTAGGCTTTAAGAACATACAGTCACTTATTTCTGTAGTGTTCTGAGCTTTTAGCTCCATGATTTCATAACGATACCCACTTCTTCCACAGTATATCCCACAGTTGGGTGATGGCAGCTTGAGAGGTATATTTTGTTACTGGTAGACCAAGGTCCACATCACTGAATTGTCATATGCAGTCCAGTGCCTAATACCTGATAGAGATTATTAGTTGTTTCCCATCCTTTCATTTTCCTCCAGTTAGGAATGAGGTGTGTCAGTAGGAACTGGTCACTTCTCCCCCACTACAGTCTTTGCATGCCAAAGATCCTAGTTTCAGTTTCAGAGCAGTACATACAGTAGATGGCATAAAAAAGACAATTTAACATGTACTTTCGTACAGCAGCACTATATACTTTTAGCATCAGGCAAAGATCTTGGATAGCAAAATGTTAGTCTTATAATGCACTTGTATGTACACATTTCATGAAACAGGAAATACTCTTAATTTATGAAATGTGCCATCCTCTCTTTTGTGCCTGCCGTCACAATTGAAGGTCTACAGTATAACTTAGAACCACATATGTCATTCTGCTTGGTTGGCAGACTCCATATTCTGGTGCAGAATGGAAAAAAAGGAGATGCCCACTGGCAGGAAATTTAATTTCAGTGGGATGTTGAATGTTTGTTTTTCTGTGTAAATGTAAACAAAAAATATTGTTAGAAATGTATACAATTTGTTTTTTAAAAGTACTTCAACTTGCTTAAAAACAGTTGATTGTTTACAAACTGTATATATTTTAAACTAAAAGGGTTGCTATAGTAACAGCAGTTTCTCAGGGTATGTTTTTATTATTGCTTATTTATTTTTAAAGGCAGTTTTGTATATGGTTAATTTTCAGATCTTAAAATATGAAATGCTGTTATATTAGATGTCTATGTACTAAAATTCCACAAGTATCTTGTAAGAATTGAGACTTAATGGACTGTGATTGGAACCAGGAGAATAAAATTTCAACAAACGATCAACAATGTTTATTAGTAAAATGACAACTAAAGCTGTACACTTCTGAATATTGCCAAATAAAAACTGAATACAATTGAGAGCAGAAGCTTTTTCTCGCATGCAAATCTCTGCGAAGGTGGTGGGGTTCAAGAATGCATGGGACAGGCATAAGGGAGTCTTGGGGAGAGGGATGGAGTGGGTGAATGGGCCAGAAATCAAATGGGATCTGCTGTGATGCTATAGGCAGGTAAAAAATGGGCAGACTAGGCGGGCCAAGCAGTACTCATCTGCTGGCAAATTCTGTATTTCTGTGTATTCAGATGAAAGCAGTGTGGTTCAGAGATTGAGTGCAGAACTATGGGATCTAGGTTCAAAATCTGACCACAGCCAGTGGTGCACACCCTGTGACCCTAAGCAAGCCACTTGACCTCCTTCTGCTTCCGTCCTCCCAGCTGTGAAATTGGTTAAAAGGAACCCAACAGTAAAGGAGAAGTTGCATCTCAGCTGGCTTCAGTTAGTGCAGTAGCTGGGCAACTTTTATTAACAAGTCTGCCACAATTCGTCTTTTTAAGCAGCAGTATTTGTTAGCAAAAATTGTCTTTATATTGTGTTTTTAGCATTGAAATGTTTGACATATTTATTTTCATCTTTGGTAGATTTGTTTTTACTGGAGAGCAAGATGAGCTAGGTAGCTCAATTTTACAAGAGTCCAGTTGTACAGAATACAGTGTACAAAACATCGCCATAGAATCACTAGTACATGATGACCTGAAACAATTAGAAATAGAAACAGTCATAGTGTAGATTTCTCCAAGATGTTTTAAAATTGCTTTTATTAATAATTTTATAATTAATGACTCAAGTATTTATATGCCTCCATTAGCAGTTTTTAAAATCCTTCCCTCAAGTTACTTTTTCACTTCTAGAGAAGAGATTTTTAAAAGTTGCTTGTGGTGGCCATCTTGAATGGATTGAGTCATTAATTACAAAACTGGTAACAAAAGTTGTTTTAAAACATCTTGGAGAAATAAAAATATGCTGGTGATTGAATATGTCAGAAATATATTAATGCTGTGAAAAAAGTATGATGAAATTTGTGGTTGTATGAGGAGGGTACTAGCACACAAATTTCTAATTCATAGTTTCATATTAATGTACAGGTTCTTAAAGCTAGAGGCTCATTACGAACCCGCCACCACTGGTTTAGTGATGGAAGCTAAATTTATTTTTATCCATATGGTTGTCCAGCTTTATTTTAATTGTTCTGCTGTCTTACTCATCACTACATATCTTGGTAGTGCATTCCATATTGGTGAAACTCTGTGTAAAGAATCTTTTCCTTTTGTTGTTTTACTTACAGTGGTCTTAAGTTGTAAGTTATGGGACCTGGTGTTATTGTGTTACTTGTTTTTCAAGACAAATGGTAGCAAAAGGTGAGTTGTCTTGAAATGCTTTATATATAAAAATCAGGTCCCCTCTAATTGATCTGTATTCTAAGGAATACAGGTTGAGTTCTTAATCTATCACTGTAAACTTTATTTTTAACATTACTAATTTTCTTGTTACTCTGCATTGGACTCTCTCAACCATTTATTTGGTTTCCACAGCTGTTGGGGTGCAGAGAGGAGCACAATACTCTAGGTGAAGTCAAATAAGACTAATATATAAGGTTAATAGTACTTCTGTATGTCTACTTCTTATATGCCTCTGGATACATCCAAAATGTCATAGCATTTTTTAACCACATTATTTGTGTGTGTATCAAATTTGAGATTATCTGTAATTGTAACACCCAACTCTTTTTCTTCCATGGTTGTTGTTAGTTGTATACCATTCATTACATAATGTGCCTTAATATTGTTTTTACCCATATGCATTACCTTGCATTTCTGTTCATTGAAACTCATTTTGTTAAGGTTGACCCAACGACATAATTTATTTGTTGTTTTGCAGATTATTGATTGACTTAGTATTATTTACAATATATCCAAAATTGCAGTCGTCTGCATATTTGCTAATCCAGACACCGTTGCTGGTTTGCATGGTTGAAATAAGTATATTAAATAGTAGTGGACCCAAGACAGAGCCCTGGGGTATACCACCAGTAACCTGCGTCCATTCGGATTCATGCCCTCTGATAACCACTCTTAGCTGTCTGTATTTTAACCATAAATCAATCCATTTTATTATTTTACCATCAAGATTTATTTTAAGTAGTTGTTCCATTAACACTCTATGGGACAATGTGTTGAATGCTTTGGCGTAGTCTAAAAATACCACATCAACTGGGAGTCCCTGTTCCAATGCTTCATTGACTGGATCAAAGAAATTTATTAAATTGGTTAAACATGACTGACCTGGTGTAAATCTGTGTTGTGCTATATCAAGACTGTTGCTATTCTTAATATGGTCAAGAACTTTGTTTTGCATTAGTCGCTCAAGTAATTTACTGATGATTGATGTAAGGCTAATAGGTCTATAACTACATACATTTTGTTTATTTCCCCCTTTAAAAATTGGAGTAATAGTAGGTTTCCCCCATGATTCCAGGGTTTTACCTTCTTTAATGGAGTCGTTGAATAAAACTGTTAGTGGGCCTAGAAGCTCATTTCTCACTTTTTTAATAAAATATGGACTTATACCATCCGGTCCTGGGGACGACCCAATTTTTAACTGCCCAGTAGCATCCAGAACCTGTTGTTCAGTGAAGGTAATTAAGAGGCCATTTGTGTGCAAGGTGTCTAATTCAACTCTACTATCTGTTTTAAGGACACTTGCAAAGTATGTATTTAGTATCTCAGCCATGTCAGCCTCATTGTTCCATATTTCATTATTTGAGGCGAGTGGCCCAGTTCCATTCTGTGCTCCTTTTATTGTTTCAGTATTAATTATAAAACTGTTTTCTTTTATCTCGTTTTTTCTAACCAGATTTAGTTCTAATTTTTGTTTTGCCACATGGATTTGCTTTTTTGGTTCCTTAGCTAAAAGTTTCAATTCATTCAGGTCATCCTTCTTATTGGATTGCTTATATTTACAGTATGCTCTTTTTTGTTAGTTTCCTTATTTTCCCATTCCACTATGGAGGAATCCTGTGATTATTGTTATATTTGTATCTTAATGGTACCCATGTGTCAGTACAATAATCAATTTCCTTTTAGTAGTTTTGCTTAGATTAAGTAGAACCATGTTATAGTCACTGTCACTAAGGGGGGTAGTATTTGAGGTGTTGAGCAGAGATTCTTAATAGTGGTTAAAATCAGATCTAATATATTATCGTTCCTATTTGGGAGTTTAACCAATTGTTCTAGATCATGTAATAAGGTAATCTCTATAAAAAAAAAAAAATTTCAAGCTGTCCATTTGTTTTGTGATTTAACCAATTTATATTCAGGAAATTAAAATCCTCCATTGGTAAGAAGTCTTTAACCTCAATATTCTATTTCATCTAAGAAGAGCTGGTTTTCAGCTTGTTACAGATTGAGGGAATGATAAGCCAGTCCTATTGTTGTAGTATTATCTAATGATGATTTTACCTATATTTTTCTGTGTCGAACTGGTACAGGTAGAATTGATATCCTTTAAGATGTTCTGAAACAAACAGTGCTACCCTGCCTCCTTTCTTATACTTCCTGTTCTTTAGGAATGTGTTATAACCTGGTATGTTGGTGTTCCATTAATATTTTGAAATCCAAGTCTCAGTGATTCCACAGATATCAATTTTCATGGTATGTAGGGTATGTTCTTATTGTCCATTTTGTTCAGGAGGCTTCTTGCAATTAATAATAAAACCCTTAATTCTCTGTTTCTCTTGTACTGCATTTGTTAAGGACTGCCTAATTTTCTTATGTCCTCATCCTTTTTGGGTTTTAAATTATTTGTACAAATGAGTGCGTGGGTGACCTCGGTACTCGTTTGGGTTGACCATGGTTATTTGTATGGGTTACTATACTAGCTAAGGTAATGTTTATCTTCCCCCCCCTCCCAACTAGTTTAAATTCTTAGAGATACAGGCTGCTATGCTTTTCCCCCAAAAACTGACTTCCTTGCCTATTAAGATGAAGCCCATCCCTACTGTAGAGATGACTTCTGTCAGCAAATTCTTCCCAATGGGTTATACATTCTAGTGATTGCCTTAAACGCCATTGCCTTAGCCAGTTATTAATTAGTTTGATTTTGCATGTTTGCTCATAGGTTGTCCTCGGAATGGGTAGAATTTCAGAAATTTAATTCACCATCAAGGTCTATGTTTTTTTAGTTAGTTGACAAATTCTTGCTTAACCTGTTGAGTACTTTGCTGTAGTACATTGTTTGCTCCAGCATGGACTATCACCAACGCTCTTTTTGTTACCCAATATATCTTTGGCCATTTTGGTAATGTGTGATAGTTTAGCACCCTTAAAACATGACATGGTTCTGTTATGTTTATCTGGATCACAGATGGCTCTATCCAGTCCCTTAATAATTGAGTCACCCAGGACATAGGTTTGTTGCATATTACAATTTAAAGATTTATTTCCTTACTTTCCTCTGTGTTGCAGGATAGCCATATTCAGCAGACCTTCTGGATGCTGATGGGCTGCCCTATCTGCAGGCATCTCTGGACTGTGGGATGAGGTAGCCAGACACAACAGAAGTAAACTGGGTCAGGAGTACCTTACCCTATCCAGAGACCACCCAGTCCAATGCTGTTGCCTCAAAGGATGCCAAGAACGAGGAGCACTTGGATGACGGTGGGCTCAGGGAGGGTTAGGACAGTCAGGCAGTGGCACATCCCAAATCCTATTCAACTCCAGAACTCATATGCTGCACTGGCAGACTGAGACAGCCAAATAGAGGCACCTGGAGAAGTGGAAGGGAAGGATGTGGAGGTCGACCAAGGAGGTGACCTCAGTGGGGAGAGTAGTGGACCCCAGAGGTGGAGGAAGCGAATCCTGGTGGGAGACTGTCGTAAGACGGATCCAGCTAGGAACACATGAGGGGGAGGACAGGGAGGTGAGGTGCTACCAGATGCGGCGTGGAGGGATGGGAGGAAGATTCTGGGGATCACCAGGAAGGCAAAGATGGGAGGGTGAGCTGGATGTCATTATCCACCTAGGTACTAATGACCTGGCAAATGGGGAGCCTAAGGAAGTTCAGGAAGAGTTTAGAAAATTGGGGAGGGATCTCAAGCAAGTAGCTACATCTGTCACCTTCTCAGAAGTACTACTTGTGAGAGGCATGGGAGAGTATAGGGGCACATACACCAGGAACGTTAACACATGGTTGAAGAACCAGTGCTGTGAAGAAGGGTTTAGATTCATTAGAGACTGGGGACCCACCTGGAGGGATGGGGGCTTGTTCAAGCCTGACAGCCTGCATCCATCCTGTAGGGGAATCCAAGCACTCAAAGATAAGTTTAAATGCTACATGGACAAGCATTTGCACTAGCCAAGGGGGGGCAGGCCAGCAAAGAAGGTACCTAATTGCCCAGCCACCTAGCTAGCAGTTGAACTAGTGAACAGGAGGAGGCGATATCTCTACAAAGCAGTGTGCAAAAGATGGAGCTAGGCACCCAAGGGGGTGAATAGGCAGAAAGGGGGCAAAATACAACAGAAGGGCAGACAGCAGAGAGAACCTGGGATAAAGGACAGCCAAGGAGGGGGCTGGAGTAGAACAGCTAAACAGTCCAGGGAGTTCACATCATGAAAAACCATGTGTGCCAATGCCAGGAGCCTTAGCAACAATATGGAGAATCTGAAGGCTGCCATGGCTCAGTCGGACCTGGACATTGTGGCCATCAAGGCGACCTGGTATAATGATAATCATGACTGGGAGATGGCCATACCTGGCTACAACATATTCAGAAGAGACAGGGCAGGCAGGAAGGGAGGAGGAGGAGTGGCACTTTATGTGAAAGATGGCATAAAGGCCACAGAGATCAAAGAGGAACAAAACGGGGGAGATACTGTGGGTTAAGCTGGAATGGAAAACGGGGTCAACCATCCACACAGGAGTGGTCTACAGACCACCAGCCCAGGAGAAGAGACCGGTAGGGAGTTAATGCTAACCATCCAAAGGATAGCGGACAAGAGGGAGGTGGTGCAGGTTGGAGACTTCAATATTCCAGACGTGGACTGGAGCCTCCCAGCAGCAGCATCAACTAGAAGCAGATTTATTCTGGACTGCCTTCAAGGTGCCTTCCTTAAGCGACTGGTCATGGAACCAACCCAGCAGAAGGCAATGTTGGACCTCGTGCTCACAAATGGGGACAGTGTGATGGGGTAACAGTGGGGGAGCACCTCAGGAACAGTGACCACTGGTCACTGTGGTTTGAAATCACAGAAGGAGCAGAACCAAACTGCACAAAAACACGTATCCTGGATTTTAGGAGGGCAGACTTTGGGCATATGGGGACATGCTTGGAAGAGGCACTAATGGGAATGGAGAGGGAATCAGGGGTGGAGGAACAGTGGGCAATATTTAAAACAGGAATTACAAGTGCAACAGAAATTATGGATTAAGCTGGTTAGCAAGGGGAAAAGGAAGAGGAGGCCATTAGGGTTTTCCAAGGAGATAGCAGAGAACGTAAAAGCCAAAAGATCGCATTCAGGCAATACAAAAAGACATAGGCAGAAGGGGATAGGGAGAAGTACCAGGAGAAGCAGAGGGAGGTCAAAAGAGAAGCCAAAACTCAGACAGAAGAGCGCACTGCAAAATCAGTGGATAGAGGGACAAAACCTTTTACAGGTACATAAGTGAAAGAAGGGCAAAGGGAGGGATAGTGAAACTGAAGGGGGAGGACGGGGGCAGCATGGAGGATGACAACAGTAAAGATGACATACTGAACAGATATTTCTGCTCAGTCTTTACTGAGGAAGGGGAGGGTAATGGCCCTGAAGGGAGTACAAGGGGTGGGAAGGGCACAGAAATGGACACAAGTCCCTTTACACAGGAAAGGGTCCTAAAGGAACTGGAAGGAATAATGGTCGATAAAGCAATGGAGCCAGATGGGGTGCACCCCAGGATCCTAAAGGAACTAAGAGATGTGAGGCTGAACCTCTGGCAATCCTGTTTAGCTGATCACTGGAAACAGGTAGGTAACCAAAGACTGGAGGACAGCAGATGTCCCCTTATACAAAAGCAAGAACAAAGAGGAAGCGGGGAACTACAGACCAGTCAGCCTGACCTCAGTAGTGGAGAAGATTATGGAAGAGGACCCAAGGCAGCATGGTTTCACTGGGGGGAGGTCATGCCATACCAATCTCATTCAAGTTTTTGACTGGGTGACAAGGGAGGTGGATCAGGGGAGGGCAGCGGATGTGGCTTATCTGGACATCAACAAGACCTTTGACACTGTGCCATGTAGAAGGCTATTAAACAAACTCGGGGAATATGGGAGTGAGCAGGACAGTAGTGTGCTGGGTGGGTAATTACCAGAGCGTGGTGGTAAATGGCTGTCACTCCACAAAGGGAAGAGTGACCAGTGGGGTACAGCAGAGATCAGTGCTGGGACCAGTCCTATTAAACATCTTCATCAGTGACATTGCACAGGACCTAGAAGCCAGAATTTCCCTGTTCACTGACGACACAAAGCTCTGTAACAGAGTGGACATGCCAGAGGGTGCGGACAGAATGAGGAGGGACCTGCAGAAGCTTGAAGAATGGTCAAGGGTTTGGCAGTTGAAATTCATGGCAAAGAAGTGCAAAATCATGCATATGGGACACAAAAACCTTGGAACAACAGATCAGTTGGGGGATGAGGATATAGCATGTACCAAGCAGGAAAGGGACCTTGGGGTTATCATCTCTGATGACCTCAAGGTAGGGAAACGATGCGACAAGGCAAATAGGATGCTGAAATGCATAGGCAGGGACATCACCAGCAGGAAAGGGAGGTCATAATTTCACTATATAAGACACTAGTGGGCCCCAGTTGGAGTACAGTGTACAGTTCTGGAGTCTTCCCTACATAAAGACTTAGGGTGGAGAAGGTTCAGAGAAGGGCAACAAAGATGGTACAGGGATTGCATCACAAGTCCTGTGAGGACAGGCTGAAGGACTTAAATATGTACTCCCTGGAGGAGAGGAGGGAGAGAGGGGATATGATAGAGACATACAGTACAAGTAACTTACAGGGAGGAACAGGATGCAGGAACAAACTATTTTCCAGTAAAAAAGATGATCTTTCTTCAAGATGGCTCTTGCAGTAGGCAATTACAAATAGGACTGAAGCGGCACACATGGGACCCCACGGAAAATTTCTAGCCAGTAGTCTCTGGCGGGGACCTCCACATCAGGTGACTGACAGTGTAAAGGGTGGTCCCACGCCCGCCTTCCAGTTCTTTCCGCGTTAGCTCATGCAGCGTCTCACGGTTAAGTTTACTGCTTCGCAGTCAATCGTCGGTATTTTTACTGCCTGTTTTCTACTTTTTTCCTGATTTTCATCAGCTTTACCTACAGCTGCCATGTATGTTGTCCCCGACTCCCTCCGAGCACAAAAACGAGCGATTCTTGTGGCTCCCATTCCCAGGGCCTTTTTTGTCTAGGCCCCGGTCATCCTGTTGAGAAGTACCAGCTTTGCCAGCAGTTTAACACGGCCACCCATAAGCGGAGGCAGCAGTGCCTGGAGGCCCATGTTCTTAAACAAAAAATGACCTCCATGGAAAAGGAATTGAAAAAACTTCGGTGGGCTTCGACTTTTTCGGGGGGACACCACAAGAAGAAGAAGCAGCGGGACCGGGACTCCTCATCAGTCGCCGCGGCCTCAGCTGGGGTCGTGGGTGCTGCAGGTAATGCCTCCCCAGGAGACAGCTCCATGGCAACCATCTTGAGGCTTTCAAGATGGCGTCAACCCTCCCATTGGGCTCGCGCCGGGCCTCGGGAAGCCAGTGCGTAGCAGGCAGCCGCTCCTAGTAAGGTCGCCACTGTGCAGCCTTCTGGTTCAAGCGGCCCCGATAAGTTGGGCGTTAGCTTCTCAAGGCCACCGGGTAAGGCCGCTAAGACGCCCGACCCTCTGGGGAAGCGCATGGCCTCCAAAGTGCCAACCAAAGCCGCCCCTCCTTCGCTGCCTTCGTCTGGTGCTGGGTCTGATAAGTTGGATGCCGGCTCCTCCGACGTCTGCCCAGATCCCATCGATAAAGACAGACGTCGGCTCCTCAACGTCCGGCACGAATTGCTAGAGCGCTTGGACCCTTGCAGGCGTATCTGTCATCCCAAGTTCGCCGCAACACTTGTTGCACTCTGAGGCACCAGTGTCTCCTCTGCTGGATCCCAGGGATGGTAACCCTTCTTTCCCAGGCGTCACAGAGAATGTGGGTATGCTATCGTCTGGTATCCCTCCCACTGGGCCGGCTGACCTGACGCTGGATCTTCGGACGCCGACGTCGGCTTACCCGACAATATTCCATTGCCGGACGCCACCCCTATGCTGGGCCTCCTGTTCGGAGCCCACCCGCTGGGCCATTTCCAAGGCCTTCTGCTCCTGTAGATCCCTCAGTGCCAGGATATCTGACCCTGTCCTATCTGGCGCCATCATACCCAGGCCGCGGTATCCAGCACCCCAGTACCCGGCGCGGCTTACTCGCTGCCAGTACCGGTGCCCCCAGTACCAGAAGCTGGGCTTCCTGCCATCTAAAGTATGGATCCAGCCTTATGGATACCCTCAGTATCCGTATCCCCGCCCCCTCAGCTGCGGTGGACTTGGAAGGGTTTCTGGCTTCCTGGTGGGCTGAGGCCAAGGCTGAGCTCACCAGGGAGGTAGAGGCCATCTTCCGATGCGGTCCTGGTTCGAACCTACATCAGGGGCGAGGGACCCCCTCCCCACCTCCGGATACCAGGGCGAGCCCTCCGGTTCCAAACAGGGCAGGATACGCTTCCCCAAGAGCTTCCCAAGAGGTGCGTTCCTCCCCTGCACCAGGAGGAGGAGTCTGCCTCTTCATCATCCTCGCAGACCTCTGATAACTCCGATGGTCGTTCCAACTCAGATGGCGAGCCACGCACTCCGGACAAGCCCAGGCCAAGGACTCCTCCAATGTCCCTTCCTTTACGGAGTAGCTGCGCAAAATCCAGGTAGTTCATCAGTGGCATTCCTTGAGTCAGATCCACAGTGTAAGAAACTCACTGCGCACCTGGATCTGCCCTAGACCGCTCCTACCCTGGTGCCACCATGGATTGATCCTCATGCTGACCTTGTTTCCACCATTTGGAAGCAAACATCGGCATTTGCCCCCTTTCCTATGAAGTTGGACAGGCTTTATCAGGCTCCAGAGGGTGTTGAC
This sequence comes from Neoceratodus forsteri, assembly GCA_016271365.2. Taxonomy (NCBI): domain Eukaryota; kingdom Metazoa; phylum Chordata; order Ceratodontiformes; family Ceratodontidae; genus Neoceratodus; species Neoceratodus forsteri. Next base: position 751,459,209 of record CM028136.1, read on the forward strand.
TCTAAATTCACACCCTCAAGCTGATTCGGTTGTGATTAGCGACACTCATGGCAGGACGGCTAACCCAAGCACTGAGTTCATCACCACCGATAAGGAATCCGCCTTCTAGATCAGTACAGGAAGAAGGTCTACGCTTCTTCCACTCTGGGCAATAGGGCCCTGAATTACATTGGTCATATGGGAGATTACCAGAAGGCGATCCTTAGCTAGGTGGAGGCTAAATTGGACTCCCTTCCTGAGTCTCAGACGATGCAGGAAGTGGCGGATCTGGTCCGGTTTGCATGTTCGACCAGTCAGCACATCCTTTGTGCCATGTACGATGCAGTGGATGTTGCTGGTCGGAGCTCAGCTTTTGCTCTGGGTTTGCGGCGTCATGCCTGGCTCCGGGTGTCAAGTTTGGTCCCGGAAGTGCAGTCTGCTATCCAGGACGCGCCCTTCAGGGGTTCAGTGCTTTTCAGTGGAGATGTCAAGGACTTCACCGATCTGCAGGAGAAGGGTACTGCACTTAAGTCGGTTGACTCCATGTACTGCCCCCCTCAGGCTCAGCGTCGTCCCTTTCTCAGGCGTTCTTGGCAAAAGGCGAAACCTCAGGGAAAGCGGGCCAACAAATGTCGTGCCCGTCCGGCTGCCAAGGCCCCTCATCCAAAAAAGCAGCGGGGGGCTTCAGCCATGATGCTGCCTCACACCTTCTGACTCCTTTCCTCTCCCACAGCCTCTGGGCCTTCCAGAGGAACCGGTAGGAGGGAGATTTTCCCTCCATCTACCGGGTTGGGAGAGGATCACTTCAGACACTTGGGTGCTCAGCTGATCGCAGAAGGGCACTCAATAGAATTTCTTCGGAAACCTCCTCGAAACCCCACCCCCGGGTCGTCTTACTCCCCAGAACATCTTATTCTGGTTCAGGAAGAAATATCCTCTCTTCTTATGAAGGAGGCAATAGAGCCTGTTCCTCCCCTTCTTCGGGGGGTGAGTTGCTACTCCCATTTCTCCCTGGTCCCAAAGAAGTCAGGAGAGGTAAGGCCGATTCTTGACCTCGGCTCCCTGAACTTGTTCGTGGAGTACAAAACGTTCAGGATGCTCTCTCTGCAGAGTCTTGTGCCCCTTCTTTGGCCGGGAGAGTGGCTGTGCACGCTGCAGATGCAGGATGCTTACCTGCATATCCCTATTTGTCCTTCCCACCACAAAGTACCCATTTTGCATTCAGGGGACTACTACCAGTTCAAGGCCCTCCCATTTGGTCTTTCCTCGGCCCGAGTGTTCACCAAATGCCTTCGATAGTAATAGCTACCTGTGTACCCAGGGGTGCAGGTTTCCCGTACCTGGACAACTGGCTCCTGGCCTCCTCCAGAGAGACGCCTGTGCTTCCTTTCCCTTACCCTGCAGGTTTTTACCTGCCTTGGGGTTACCGTCAACCAGGCCAAGTCCCACCTGATCCCATCCCAGAGGCTCCAGTTTAGTGGGGCAATCCTGGACACAACCTCCAGCATGGCATTCCTGCCACTGGACAGGGCGGCCTCACTCCAGGCTCAGGTCAGCCTGTTGTCCTGCCACAGGCGGGTCAGCACCAGGTCAGTCCTTCGCCTCCTCGGGCTCATGGTGGCTGCTATTCTGACAGCCCCTCATGTTCAGCTCTACATGAGAATCTCTCAGTGGATGCTTTGGTCTCAGTGGGATCAGCTGGTGGACGACCTAGATCAACTAGTTCTGGTTTCCAATTCTATGGCTCAGTACTTGCAATGGTGGATGGCTCAGGAGAACCTTTGCTGGGGAGTTTCCTTCTAGCTTTCTCCCCCCTCCCAGACGCTGACTACAGACGCTTTGGGAGAGGGTTGGGGAGCCCATATTGGGCCTCACGGGACCCAGGGCTCCTGGTCCAAGCTCGAAAAATCTGTTCACATCAATGTGCTCGTGCTTTGGGCTGTGCTTTATGCTCTTCAGGCTCTGCATCTTTATCTGCTTCCCAGACATCTGGCTGTCTAGACGGACAATGTGTGTTGTCTGGTACATCAACAAACAGGGTGGAACTTGTTCCTACCCTCTTTGCAGGGAGGTGATGCGGGTTTGGGAATGGGCAGTGCAGCACAACCTTCACCTCACAGCCATTCACGTCCCAGGGTCGAGAACATGTTGGCGGACCACCTCAGTCAGTCGTCTTCTCACGCTCATGGTGGGAACTAGATCAGAAGGTAGCAGGCGATATCTTCCTACATTGGAGAACACAACAAGTAGATCTGTTGTGTGTCTCTTCACAATGCAAAACTTCCGACTTCTGCTCGCTCACTGCAGGGTGCGTCATTTTGGAGAGATGCTTTGTCTCTAGACTGGAAGGCAGATTCATCTATGCCTCCCCAATCCCTTGATTCAAGGGTCTTACAGAAACTTAGTTCAGAAGGAGCCTGCATGATCCTAATTGCTCCTTTCTGGCCCAAGCAAGTTTGGTTCTCTCTTGCAACAGTTTTCAGAGGAACTCCACTTCCTCTTCCTCTGTCGCATCTTTTGCTGACCCAGGGTCAGGGGACCCTGGTCCATCCAGGCCTCAAGTCCCTTCAGTTGCATGCGTGGCTCTTGCAGACGTAGTTCAGACCTGGTTCAGGGTTTCCCCGCTGGTGGCTGAGATTCTGGTAGAGGCCAGGAAGCCCTCCTCTAGATCTACCTATGCCATGAAATGGAAACAGTTCTCTATCTGGGCGCTTCCAAGATTTCAAGCCTTTCTCATGCTCTGTTGGATGGCTTTTGGATTACTGCGACACCTCTTTGATCTGGGTCTGTTATTCCTGTCTGAAGGTTCACATCGCAGCCATCTTGGCTTACCATGTTCCTTCTGGAGACAGGACTTTTGTGCAACTGGAAGTCTCCAAGACTTTCCTTAGAGGGGTACTCCACTTGAGACCCCCAATCCGGGTTCCTGCCCCTCCTTGGGATTTGAATTTTATCCTTGAGAAGCTTACTCTGCCCCCTTTCAAACCGGCAGCCTCAGCAGACCTAAAGTTCCTTTCATGGAAGACTCTCTTCCTAGTGGCCATTACCAAAGCCCGAGTTTTCATGATTCATGCGGATGCGGCAAACCCAGGAAAATATCCATGAATTTCATCATCGTGAAGTCGGCCGCCAGCGGAACAACGTCCACTTCATTTGCCGGCGGGGGTGCCCAATCCCTGTCGGCTTCACTGTCCCCTCAAATGCTTATATGCACGCTGAGCCCACCCCAGCGTGGCAAGCGTCTCCCATATTTTTTGCCAAGCGGAGTGCCTAATCCCCGTCGGCTGAGCGCCCCAAAGTCGTTGTGTGCCACGCTGAGGCCCACCCCAGTGTGGCAAGCGTGCTAGTGTTTGGTTTTTTGCGGCCAGGGTGCCCAATCCCGTCGGCTGAAACGCCCCAAAGTCGTTGTGCCATGCTGGGAGGCCACCCCAGCGTGGCAAGCGATCCAGCGACGTCTTTTTTTCCTGTAATGCTGCCTGTGCCACGCTGAAGCCCACCCCAGCGTGTGCATCTATATCTTTTTTTTTTTTTTTATGGAGGTGCCTAATCCCCGTCGGCTGAGCGCCCCCAAAGTCATTGTGCCACGCTGAGGGCCCACCAGCGTGTAACAATCTCAGTGTTTGTTTTTGCCGTGAGGTGCCCAATCCCCGTCGGCTAGACGCCCCCCAAAGTCGTTGTGCCATGCTGGGAAGGCCCACCCCAGGCGTGGTCCCAGCGATCCCAGCGTCTTTTTCCTGTAAAACAAAACTGTCCTGGAGCGTCTCCGAGCCCCCCTCACATCCGCACCCACCCTGCTCACCCAGCCTCCCACCCCCCACCCTACTTAACTCCGGGACTCGGCGCGGCGATCTTGGTGGACCGGGGAACACGTCTGCACTCTTCAAAAGCGACCGCGAACTGAGAAATGCCCGGTAAGCTGTATAATGGGCTAGATAGGAGGGTTCAACATGTGCATATCTCAGGCATTTTGAGAATTTTGCCAAATTTTCCAACATGGTGTTTTGGGACCCTTCTCATGAATGATGTCACTGTCATGGCGTTATTCTGGCTGCGAAGGGTGATTTGGCGCAGTGACTGCGCGGTGACTGCGAAATCACCCGCCGGGACGAATACCATGACGAACGAACCATCAAGAAGAAACCAAAATGTTGAAATGAGAAAATCAAAAAAAATGATTAACGGCGGCGCTGCACAGTTCCGAAACCGTAGTTAGCGATGTCTTTTCACTCCAGAGTTTTCAACATTGCCATTTCTACACACTGTCTTAAGAGCAGTACAGCTGTCATTTTCACATCTCACCAAAATGTGTTTCCACCCTTGTAGCGCAGAATGGCGCAGTCGGTGTGCGAAATCAATGTACGGGACAAATTAAGAAAATCACAGTGACACTGTTCATGAGCAGAGGTCTTGAAATGGCTATGTTGAAAATTTGGTGAAAAAATTCCAAAAAATGACTGTTTAACGAGCGTGCGTTGCGCAGTTCCTACGCAGGCTCGTAAGTTCGCGAAATTTCAATATTTTCACTCCAGAGTTTCAAGATTGCCATTTCACCACACTGTCTTATGAGTAGTACAGCTGTCATTTTCACATCTCACCAAAATGTGTTTCCACCCTTGTAGCGCCAGAAATGGCGCAGTCGGTATCATAATCAATGTTCCGGACAGATTAATAAAATCACAGTGATACTGTTCATGAGCAGAGGTCTTAAACTGGCTATGTTGAAAATTTGGTGACAAACACCCATAAAATGACTGTATTCAGGCGTGCATTGTGTCAGATATGGCAAAAAAAAAAAAAAAGGAAAAAAATTAAGGGTAAAAATGTGCCGCAGAATTGCCGCAGAAATTGGTGTTGAGTGCCGCAGAAGTTCTGCGGCAAATGAGAACCCTGCCGCAGAACTTTGCTCCGATGTGTTACGCCAGAAAATCGGGGCCCTGGCCATTACTTCTGCTCAAGGATTTAAGCCCAGGCCCTGATGCAAAATCCTGTATTTGATTTTTTCACAAGGAACATGTACTCAGCGTATCAACCCTAAGTTTCTCCCAAGGTGGTAGCAGAATCTGCGTTGAATCAATCCATAGAGCTGCCTGCCTTCTTCTCGCAGCACTCAATCAAGGGGAGTACCTCTTGCATACTTTGGAAATTCACCGACGTCTTAGGTACTACACCAGCAGGACAAAGGATCTCGGAAAGACTGATCAACTATTTGTCTCTCTTGCTCATAAAAGAGAAGGCAATGCTGTTTCTAAGCAATGCCTATTTAAATGGTTGGCTCATCGTATCACTTTCTGTTACGACAAGTATAACAAGACCCTGCCGGGTCAAGTCAGAGGCCACTCCACCAGAGGGGTTGCTGCCTCCGCTGCTTGTTTCAAGAATGTGTCAGTGGCAGACATCTGTGCAGCCACTACTTGGACTTTTGTCCATACCTTTATAAAACACTACAGTTTGGACATTGCCTCTCACTGTAGAGTGGGCTTCGGGTTGGCTGTTCTGCAAGGTCTTCTTTCCTAAGACCATCACAGCCAGAGGGTCTGCTTTTGGGTAGTTTTCCTCCTCCCGTTTGCTTCTACTTGTTCCAGACTGCTTGGGACTCAGTCCTATTTGTAATTACCTACTGCAAGAGCCCTCTCAAAGTAAGGTAGTGCAGTTACGTAAGAACTTACCGTAACAGATCTTCAAGAGAGGCTCTTGCAGTAGGTAATACCTTCCTGCCTTCCATCCCCCTAAGCTTTTTCAGCTCCTTTTCCAGTGATGGAAACATCCACTTCTCTCTCGTCTTGCCTTTTGTGGATGTGGCGGGAAAGAACTGGAAGGGGGTGTGGGGACATCGCCTGACATCGGTCACCTGGCGTGGGGCAGTCCCCGCCAGAGACTGCTAGCTAGAAATTTTTATGAGGGGTTCTGATGACTGCCAGCTTCAGTCCTATTTGTAATTACCTACTGCAAGAGCCTTTCTCAAAGATCTACTGTTACAGTAAGTTCTTACATAACTGTACTTTTCAGGACCAGAGGGTGTGGGATGAAGTTGGAGGGAAGGCGATTCAGTGGAAACATGAGGAAGAATTTTTTCACAGAAAGGGTGGTGGACAAGTGGAACACCCTGCCAGAGGAAGTGGTGGGGTAGACATAAGGGAATCCTGGAGGTAAAGGGCAACAGACTGCTACAAAAACATAAAGGGAACCTACAAGCTCAAATGAGCAGACTGGGTGGGCCATAGGCCTTTATCTGTCAACAGTATCTATGATAGCTTGTCTGGTATAGTCTCTCAGTATGGAGGCTTCTTCAGGGGCCAGAGTTAGTAGGTGATCCTCCATCATAAGTATCCATCAAAATTTACATAATTCAGCAGGTGATTGAGATCAAGTGAAAATGCATCCAAGCAGATAGAATGTAATCACTTCATCTGGCATAGATTTAAAAGGAAGGTCGTGAATCACCAATTTGATATGTTTCTATGAAAAGTTAGTAAGAAAATGGATGCAGTCCTCCCAGTGAATGTGGTTTTTCTAGATTTTAGCAAGGCCTTAAATCTAGTGCCACACTCTGGGATCATTTAAAAATGCAGCAATACGCTATTCACAAGGACACGCTTTTTGAATCTCCCCACTTTCCTTTCCAGTGGCATAATATTTAACCCTCCTTACAGAAAACAATAAAAGTAGAGCCTTTCTGGAAAGATCTGTAAATAAAGAGAATTCTAAAGATTTATAAATAGAGGGAATTCTAACCCCAGGAATCCATCGGTATATATTCACAGTATGCATTCATTCACCTGGAATGAGCAGCCCTGGAACTTTGGAACTTTTTACTAATTATGGAACTTTAGAATGAAGTTAAAACTCTGCTGTGTGGTCACGCTTCACCCTGTTTTCTAATGTCAAATTTATTTCTCCACTGAAGAGAGCAGTCGCCCTGAAGTTGTAATCTCATTTATGACTGATTTACAGTTTATGTGTTAAAGTGTTTGTTATTTTTCGATAAATCTACATTAGTTAGAGTGTTAATTGTGAAATATTATTATTTTAGCTGTTCTTTCTTGGGTTCCCAAGAACCACAGTAGGCTGCTTTTCAGCATAGTTCTCACCTTCAGGGAACTGTAATAATTCTAAATTGTAAAGCTTTTAAGATTTTTGTGTAGCCGCTTTGCAGTTCTTTGCTTAATACATCGGTTCCTTTTTTAGGGAACCGAGACCTCTATTACCAAATTTAACTCCATCTTTAGGAACCTATAATGTTTTTCTTTCAGATCCTTTAGTGTTTGGCATGACTGACAAACTAAAGAAGACAGGACCTGCAGTCTTTAAAAGTTGTACTTTTTTTCTCCAGCTCCTGAAGACAGGACCTACAGGCTTTAAAAAGGTTACTTTTTTTCCAGCTCCTGGCAAAGGCAGACTGCCACAAGCTCTGTTCAAGGTGCCTGGATCCAGACCATGATTTTCTAAATCGTGATCTCTCTCAAAAAAATTACCCTAAAACACAAAAGAAAAGTGCTAAAAAGAGAGAAGATCTTAATGGCTTCTCAGTCTGCCTTTGCATCACCAAAAGGCTCAGATGAGGACTCAGCTGTCAAAGTAAGCAGCAGTCCCTGTCAGAGTGGACAGAAGAAAAAATAAAGCTGCTAAAGACAATACAGAAACCACAGTGTCAAAAGGAAAACCCTCAATCCAGCTAAAAATAAGAGCCTCTGTGCAGGCACTGGAAATGGTGCCTGCTAAGAAAAAATATGTTTCTGTACCTCCTTCTGGATAAGGAAAAGAGCCAGTAGTTGAAGAAATGCTCTCAGAAGAGGGCATGACAGAGGCATTGCAATTTTTCCAGGCTTTCAAAGCTATGGGAAATCTCTTTAATATGCCTGCTCCTCACCCTAGGTTCTAGTTCCATTCCCAATGCTGGTGGAGGAGGAGGTTGAAATGTATTGTGAAGATGAGGAACCCCTGGAACCAGAAGGTTCTCCTGAGCAAGTATTTGACTCTCCTCCTAGGCCTTCAGAGGACTATACATATTATTCCTCTATAAAGCAGATGGTCAACACCCTCAACATTTCCTCCCATGAAACAGAGGAACTGGAATTCATGGATATGATGGGACTAGCACCTACAAGCAAGTTGCTTCTGAAGGAAGATACATACAGAGAAAAAGAGATTGGTATACAGCACAGGGGTAAGATTGTGAATGACCAGAGAGTCTAAGCATACACCAGCAGAGGGGGGTTGTTCGACTTACATAGAGTGTAATGGGTTTAGAACAAAAAGTGTAACTAGGGAAAATACTAATGTACTGCAAGAATTTTGAGCTGTATTAACCTGTAACTTGGTTTCTGTATACCCTTTCTGTATGCCCCTGTAATGTGTATTGCATTTAGTTTAAAAAAAAAAAAAAAGTTGCGTCTTGCCATTCACAGATTCCTCAGAAAAGACACTAGTAAAGTCATATCAGCGCCCACCTCAGCTTCTGGCATTGATAAGCAAGTTGAGAAAATATCAGATGGACATGCAGAAGTTGAGTACCTGTACTCCCACCCTGAGCATGAGGGGGTGGTCCAGGCTGTCACTTGTGACCAGGCAAAACTGACCCTCTCCTCCTAGCCTCCTGAGAAAGATTCCAGGAAACTGGACAGTATGGCTAAAAAAGTGTATACATCAGTTTTGCTGCTTCTCAGGTAGGTAGCTTACCTGATATGTACAGCTCAGTGCCAGAAAAGCACTCTTGGACTCTATGCTAGCACTGAGAAAACACGTAATCAGTGACTTAGCACAGGATATGGTTGGCACAGCTAGATCAGCTGTGGATGCTACAAAGTACCAGTTCCATATGGCCATATGGCAGTGGACACAAATGACCATGACAATGGCATGGGATTGGTATAAGGGACTAAACACATGAGAAGCCGCCCTCACAGCTGGGTGTGCTTTTGGAACAAATACCAAACCAACACAATGAAATCCAGCACTACCCACCACAAAATGCCACAGAGCAGAGCAGAGCAATTGCAATATTCAATACAATTTATTCAGGCAAAATAAAGTGCAAGCCTAAAAACGTGCAGAAAGCACAGACCAGGGAACAACAGGTGGGGACCCCACAGATTTCAACTGGTTTCGCATTAGGCTTCTTCAAGAAGTGTCCCACAGAGGTATAAGGGAGCCTTAGAAGCAAGGAAAGGGGCAGGGTAAAGCCAAAGATCAAGTAGGGTCTATGGTGTGACATTAGATAGGGAACATGGGCAGACTAGGTGGGCCAAGTGATCCTTATTTGCTGTCAAATTCTATGTTCAGGAAACAGGCACAGAAGGAAAAAAAAAATAAAAGCAATCTCTCCCCAACGGCATTTCATTCCCCTGCGGGTACTTTGTCAAGGGCAACGCCATTGGGGAGAGTTCGCTTTTTTTTTGCACTGTGGGGGGAAGGGAAAATATATATATCCTTTTGTACCTGTTTTTAACCTAGATATTTAATACGTTTAGTTTTTTAACTCCCAACAGCATGAAGTGGGCTTAGTCCTTATAATATAAGGTCTGGTGGTAAGAGTGAGGCTTTTTTTCTTGCTGCCTAGTCATTTTGTTGCCACACCACACTACCAGTACTGGGGTGGCCAATTTCTTTCTTTCAGAATTCTATGTTTCAAGGGCCCTCAACCATGCAGAGTCCCTAAGGAGGTTTGCCTGGCTTAGAACCACAAACCTCTCCCAGGACACGCAGGAAACAAGCATTTGTCAATGCCGAATGTTTGCTTGCTTGCTGGCACTGGTAGTGTAGAAGTTACAGAGCTGCATAATAGGAATGGCAGTGAAGTACTGAACTGAAGCCAACCATACCACCACCCTGCAGAGAGTGACAGGCATTGGGGTGTGCCTTTGGGTCGTCAGGCATAACAGCCATGCCATTTCACCACACCCTACCCTGCAGACACTGACAAGTGTCACGGTGTGCCTTGGGGTCTTTGGCCCTTATGCGCACCCCATTCCATTAGAAAATATGGTGAGATGGGTGCGATATAGGAGAATGGGGTGAACTTTTGGGCCAAAGAGTCCAAGGCATACCTCGATGCCTCTCACTGGCTGCAGGGTGTGGAATGGTATGAGCATTACAGGCAAGAATCCCAAGTCACACCCCTGATGCCTGTCATTCTCTACAGGGTGGGGCGTTATGGTTGGAAACCCTAACACCTCAAGCATTCATTGATATTTTCACTCCAAATTTTCAACGTGGTTTTTTTGTGACCCCACCTCATGAATAGTGGCAATATCAGTTTGTTCGCCGAAAGCTGCTTATGCACAGCAACTATGGCATTTAGCACCACAGGTGCAAAAACACATTCCAAACAGGATGTGAAAAATGGCAGCTGTACTGTTCATGGGGAGGTGTAAAAAATGGCAATGTTGCAAATCTGCAGTAAAAATATAAAAAAACTGGTGAAGTCACGAGCGTGCATAGAAACTGTGCAACGCACACCTGTAATGTAATTAGTTTGGGGATTCTTTACAGCAGATTGTCAACACAGGCATTTTGGGACCTCTGATCATGAACAATGTCACTGTGATTTTCTTTGTGTCCCGAACAATGATTTCCCACAGCGACCACGCATCTCTGCGTTGAAAGTGTGAAAACACATTTCGGCCATGTTGTGAAAAATGATAGCTGTACTGTTCATAAGGAAGTGTGAAAAAATGCCACTGGTGAAAATCTGGACTGAATATTACAAAGTCATGAACTTACAAGGGTACGTGGAAACTGCGCAATGCTCACTCATAACACAGTTATTTTATGGGCTTTTGTCACCAAATTTTCAACATAGCCATTTTAAGACCTTTGCTCATGAACAGTGTAACTGTGATTTTCTTAATCTGTCCCAAACATTACTTTCGCACGCTGACTGCACCATTGTACGCTACATGTGCAGAAACATATTTTGGGCAATGTGAAAAATGGCTGCTGTACTGTTCATAAGAAAGTGTAATAAAATGGCAATGTTGAAAATCTGGAGTGAAAATATTGAAAATTCACAAACTTACGAGCGTGCGTAGGAACTGTGTAACGCACGCTCGTAAAACAGTCATTTTTAGGAATTTTTTCACCAAATTTTCAACATAGCCATTTTAAGATGTCTGCTCATGAACGGTGTCACTGTGATTTTCTTAATGTGTCCCATACAATAATTTCGCACACCGACTGTGCCATTGTGCGCTACATGGGCGGAAACACGTTTTGGGCAAGATGTGAAAAATGACAGCTATACTGCTCATAAGGAGGTGTGGTAAAATGGCAATGTTGAAAATCTGGAGAGAAAATATTGAAAATTGACAACTTTATGAGCGTGCGTAGGAACTCGCATAGCGCACGCTCATAAAACAGTCATTTTAGGAATTTTGCACCAAATTTTCAACATAGGCTTTTTGAGAGCCCACCTTATGAACAGTGGCAGTGTCATTTCGTTACTCAGTCCTGAAAAGTGATTTTGCACAGTGACTACGAAATCACCCTTCGGGCCTGATTAATGCCATAACAGTGAGAGCATTCATGAGAAGGTCCCAAAACACCATGTTGAAAATTTGGCAAAATTTAAAAATGCCTGAGATATGCAGCAAAGTTGAAAAACCTCTATCTATGCCATTATACAGCTGGGCATTTCGGGTTTGCGGCCGGCTTTGAAGAGTGCAGATGTTCCCCGGGTCCACCAAGATCATGGATGCCAGAGTTCGGAGGTAAGTATGGGGTGAGGGGTGTGGAGGAGGCAGGGTGCGCAATGGGTGGGCAATGGGTGGGGCAGAGATAGCGAGGGACCATTTTGTGTTTCAGGTTTTTTTTTGTTTTTTAAAAAGAGACGACACAGGTCACACTGGGGTGGGCTCCCAGCATGGCACAAGGATGGCTGCCTGGAGAGCGTGGAGCCGATGGGGAATGGGCACCCTGTCAGTGATAGCATCTGTAGCCATGCTTGGGTGGGCTCCCAGCGTGGCACCCTCTACTCTCTGGGGAGGGGAACAGTGGAGCCGATGGGGTACTGAGCACCCCATCAGCTATACAATCTGTAGCCAAGCTCGGGTGGGCACCCAGCGTGGCATGTGGAACTCTGTTTGGGGGGGAGTGCAGCACAGCCGACGGGGGATTGGGCACCCCCATCGGCTATACAGTGTGTGCGTGGGGAGGTGAGCATGCAGTATGCATGCGTGTGTGTGTGTAAGGGAAGCGTGCATGAACAGGCGATATCTTATCGCTGCTCACTGAAGCATAGCTCCCCCTTTCAATTGTACCCCACTGCATTTTCGACTGCTGTCATAGACAGCTCCAGCAGCCATTGGAGAACTGTGGCCGTGCCTGCAAACACACTGACTGAATTGGAAGAGGGTTGCCACACCTCCAAAAACTTCGATGATGGCGATATGTTTCTTGCACGTGTGCAAGCAAACATAAAACTATGGCTTTCCACTTTGAGGGAAACTCCCTATTTGGTGGCAAAACTTGGCATTCATGAAAATGGTGGGTGAGTACAAAAACACCTACAAAAGCAAGTTTTTATCACTAAGATTTTATTAGAGTAATTCAGATAAGGATAATGATTTTATTAGAGTAATTCAGATAAAGATATACAATCCTTTAACAAACAATATATACAAACAGTAAATCAATTACATATATCAGTAAGATTAGAATTCTAAACATACAACATGGAACAAGCTAGCCAATGGATAAATATGTCATTAACTCTATATGCTGTATTTAAAAGAAATATTTAAATCTGATAATTCTCATTTATGTTAAAAATTTCCCCTATGGGCCAGCCCGGTGGCGCTGAGGGTTGAGGCGCTGGACGCTATACCTCACGCCATGCCGGGCGACCCGGTTCAGGAACGAGCTCGGGTGGCCAGGGGTCGGTGGGGAGAGGAGGATTGAGGCCCCAACGGATGCCTCCTCTCTCCGGGTGGGAACCAAGAACGATCTAGTTCCACATCCCCTCGCAGCCGGTGGGAGCACTGACAACTGAAGGGATGGAGGTGGCTCCACTTGTCGGGGTCGGGGAGGGGTGTCGGTGGGTGCATGAGAGGTCTGACATGTGTCAGCACGCTCTCTTGGGACGCATATCCTAGCGCCTGGTCGTCCCAGGGTAGGGGATTATGAGGGAGAAAAACAGGAAAAATGACCTCTCTGGCAGCCCTAGATGAAATCCGCTCCGGATCCATCCTAGACCACCAAGAAAAGGACAGACCCCACTGTGCAGGAGGTGAGGGAAGGAGGCACTCTAGGGGCAGATCCAAGGGAGGTGGAGTGAGGTGGGAAGGAGTAGGATGGAAGGAGTGGGCTCCAGAGAGAGGAGGAGGAAAAACAGCAAGTAAAAAAAAAAAAAAAAAATTCCTCTATGACACTAGAAAGAAGAAAGATATTTACACACAGAAAGAGACAAGGAAATGAAAGGAAGAAAGATAGCTGAAGAGCAGAAAACCAGGAGCCATTAGCCACTGGAAAATAACATGCTACTACAGTATTACAAACTTTTATAAAGAGGCGTAATTAACCATAAAGATTTATCCGATGTGTGTTTTCTCCATTATTACAAACTTATATAAAGAGGCGTAATTAACCATAAAGATTTATCCAATGTGTTTCGCCATTATTGGACAGAACCAGCATAACTAGTACCCATTTTAATCTGAAGATATGTCCTTGATCTAATATAAAATGGGCCTATCTTTCTAGTCTTAATACTATATCTCTAAGCACTCATTTTTTTCCATTCCTGTAAAGATGGAATTTTATTGTCAATTCAATTACGAAGAATCACATTCTTAACTGAGGCTGAAATAAGAGAAATTGTGATTTTTTCCTTAGTCCACAGTTTTTGTTCATCAAAATGACTGATAAGAAAAGTTTCCAAATTCAATCAATTAATATTTTATTTGTATAAGGCACCCTTCCCATGCTCAGGGTGCCTTTACAGTACAAAATAAAACACACAGTATTACAGTTTAAAACAGATAAAAACATAACAGCGTACATTACTAGATTACTGAGAAAGGACGGTTAAATAAGTGGGTCTTCAACAGCTTTTTAAACCTACCTACGGTCTGGCTCTCGCGTATGTGGCGAGGTAGAGAATTCCACAGGGTAGGTGCCAGAAAGGCAAACAATCTTCCTCCTGATGTTTTTAGGGATACCCTGGGAATCTCTAGTAATCCCTCACCAGAGGATCGGAGTGAACGGGTGGGGCAGTAAGGACATAAGAGTTCTTTCAGGTAGTGGGGTCTTAGCCAAGTTCTGTACCAGTTCAATAATGGTTTAGTTTTATGTTTGTTATGCTTTTTATTTTGAAACATCTTTCTTATCCCATTCTTTATATTCCTGTTTCCTTATTTATACTAGTGTGTTCATCAGCAGTATGGGAGGGAATCCAGGGCAGGTTGTGTCTATTCACAGATGACACTAAACTCTGTGGTAGAGTTGACAAAGTGGAGGGAATATGGGAATTGCAGAGATCTGCAAAGGCTGGAAAATTGTCCCAGCGTGTGGCAAATGAAATTCAGTGCCAAGAAGTGCAAAGTGATGCACTTGGGGAACAAAACCCCAAAACAGAGTATTGAATGGGAGGGGTTCAGCTGGAGACAGCATCAGAAGAAAGTAACCTATGGGTCATCATTAATGACTCCCTTAAACCAACCAGTATAACAAAGCCTTCAGCAAAGCTCACAGATTGCTAGGGTGCATTAGGAGGGGAGTTCGACAGTAGGAAACAGGAGCTACTGTTACCTCTGTAAAGGTCACTGGTGAGGCCACACATAGAGTATTGTGCCTAGTTCTGGAGTCCCCATTTGATAAAGTACAGGGACAGGTTAGAGATGGTATAATGCAGGGTGAGCAAGATGATTCAGGGCAAGGAGTGCAGATCCTGTGAGTATAAGCTAAAGGCGATGAATATGTGTTCATTCAAAACCAGACAAGAGAGGGGGGACATGATAGAGACCTTTAAGTTCCTGAACGGAATAATTAAGGTGAACTGTGAAGAGGTATTTACTAGCAACACAGAAGCTAGGACACGGGGTCATGAATGGAGCTTAATGGGGGAAGGTTTAAAAATGATGTAAGGAAGTGTTATTTTATAAAAAGAGTGGTTGAGCCATGGCATGATCTGTCAGCAAAGGCAGTGGGTGCCAAAACCATAAATGGCTTCAAACATGGTTGGGATAGAGCCAAGGATATAGTAGCTGCTTAGAAGGACAAAAGAGGTGAAAACACAGAGGACAGTGGGGAGAACAGGGTAAGTGAAGTCCTCACAGGGACAACAGGTCCCAGGGTATGATAGGGTAACATGGGCAGACAAGATTGACCGTCCATCTTTTTCTGCTGTCATAGTCTGTGTTTCCATGTAACAGTGTCAACTGATGTAGAATGTGCCAGAAACCTAGAAACGGACAGTGTAAACACTGAAGAAGCAAATTGCAAAGCACACCATGTAGTAGTAGTAAGTAAAGCAAGAATCCTTTTATCTTCTTCGAGGATATCTCTTTCATCACACCACACCTATAGAACTATAGCTGCCAGGCACTTGGACGACACGCAGACTTTTTTGCAAGCAGACCACTAGAGGCTGTCCATACGACATCCTACGTTGACACTTCCCATATAAATGTGGGTGGCCCTTACCTCTTCAGTTCTTTTCCGTGACTGAACATACTTAACCGGACCCTCCAGGGAGACACCAACACTTTAGTCAACTGCAACTTAGCCTTTGAATTTTTCTTCCTAGTTCGCTATCACTTTTTAAAAAGTGATTGTCACTGACGGTATGTGGTCGAAAGAACCCGCTAAACTCTTAAGACAACGAGTGCAGTGAAAAGATTTATTCAGGCAACCTACACAATGTCTGCATGTGCTGCTTCAGTGCAGCCCATAACGAGAAGGCCTGCAAACTCTGCCTAAAGTTTAATACTGCTATCCAGCGATGCAGGAAGGATGCCCTGGAAACCCACCCCTTAAAACAGCAGGTAGCCAGGATGGCAAAAGAGCTCCAGGAGAAGAGATACACCACATCACTGGCCCACTCCTCGAGCTCCAGATCGTCAAAGGCCAGGGATAAAAATACCGGGCAACACAAGCACAAACACCAGGAGAGAGAAAGGAGTAAGGAGAAATCCTCCCCTGTATGTTCTCAGTCACCCCTGCAACGCAGTACAACTGCTACTGCGTTGTCTACCACATCCATCCCAATGCTAATCAGTCTTCAGAGTTGTGGCACCCCCCTTCCCATGCCAAATAGTCCCTGGTGTCAATTGGTAGCCCACTCCTCCCTACCCCACCTCAATGCCAAGCAGTTCCTGACATACAGTGACACCCTCCTTCCTCACACTGCCCCAGGCCAAGCAGTCCCTGGTGTTAAGAGGTACCCCTAGCCCAAGTCAAGCAGTCCCTGGTGCACAATGGCACCCCACATTCGTCACCCTGTTCTCAAGCCAAACATTCCCTGGCATTGAGTGGCACCCTATCCTCACCCCACCCCCAAGCTAAGCAGTAGTTGGTGTCCATGGCACCCCCTTCCTCACCCTGCCCCAATGACAGGCAATCCTTGGCGTCTACTGGCACTCCCCTGTCATCCTGCCCCAATCTAAGCAGTACTTTGTGTCCAGGCAGTGCCCTTCCTCAGCCAAGCAGCCCCCCCAAGATAGTGGCAGCACCTTCCACTGGCCTCCTTTGCCAGCCATCATTGTTCTCCCAAACCTCGATTTGTGCATCTATTTCATGAATTGCATTTTTGCGTTAGTGTTATTCAGATGGCAGACAGCTGACGAGGTGAGTGGAGGGTTTGTGCTGGATGTCATTGGGGGAAGGGGTATGGGTTTTGGGAGGAGATCTTCAGCAGAACCGAAAATAGACTTCCAGTGCTGGAAATGGTGGTGGGGGAATTTCCAAAGACCTTTTTTTTTTTGCATCCTGGCCCCAAGGGCTCACTTATTTGTGCCTCTTATTGGCTTACTCCTGCTGCCTGCCAAACCTCGCTTCTTAAGTGGTCTTCGCTTGTCACAAGCTTGCAGTGTTTACTCAACCTCAAAGTATGGATATCCTGTCACAAAGATCCCCTGCCTTCTGCAGCCACTGAAAGGGAGAGAGAAGTATTGCACCTTCTTGGGGGTCAACGCTGTGTGCCAGGCGTGCCATGAAGGATCTGGTTGTGTGAGGGACAGTGAATGTGGAGTGGAGGCCATCACCTAGAGTTTCCCAGCTGGTACAACATGTTTTTTTTTCTGGTATCTCCCACCTCTAGCAGGAGAGCATAACACATCTGCATCCTGGGGAGTGGTCTCTTCCCAGCTCCCTCAGGAGACTGCACCACGTCTGCATCCGTTGGGGGGTGATCATTACCACCTCCCTCAGGAGAGCATACCACATCTGTGTCCTGGACAGTGGTCCTTACCACTTCCCTCAGGAGAGCATACCACGTCTTCATCCTGGGAGTGGTCCTTACCACCTCCCCAGGACAGCACACCACATCTGCTTCTGAGGGTGGTCCCTTACCACCTTCCTCAGGAGAGTGCACCATGTCTTCATCCTGGGGTGGTCCTTTCCACCTCCTTCAGGAGAGTGCACCATGTCTGCATTGGGGGGGGGTGCCAGTCAGCACGTGGTCATCCATGACACCACTATTACAGTACCACCAGTAGCCAGTCTTCAAGCACTACACGCTCCATCCTCTCTCAGGATACTCTGATGCCCTCCTGCCAACTGCCGCTCCTGATGTCCTGGGCTCCGAGCAGGAACTTGGGTCACCAGCATGCCAAGTGGATGCCCCGCTGCTCATCAAAATGGAGCTAGGCAAAACTTTTTTAGCTGTTAGCTGACAGCATGGATGGCCTTCTGGTGTTGCCTCAGTAGTGTGATGGCAGAAGTGGGGAGGTTGTATGACACTGGGGAGGGCTCATGATGTTGCAAATCTTTTCAGGGGTTGTGCAGGTCAGGACATTAGGGACACTAGGGATGGGATCACTGTGTCTGATTCAGCGGGGGTGAAGCCTTTGTATAATGCTTCACCAGGGATAAGCCTCCAGTAAGTCAGAGTTGTGGTAGAAGCAGGGTATAAATGCGACACCAGGTATGGTCTGCAGGTGTTGCAACAATATGTATATGTATTAGTTCACTGACATGAAGATGGGTGTCACTGATGGTTCTAGGTTTAAAAATTTAAAGCAGTGAAGCGGCACTGGGACTGACTTCCGATGTCTCATTTAAGACAAGGGAGAGGGTGGGCTGTTTGTTGTGCTGTTGGCCATACATTTCTTCTGCACTGGAAACTGCTGAATGCAATTCCAGGTATGTGAAAAGACCTTATGATAAAACACAGAAAAATGTAGTGCACATGTGTGACCAGCAGATTTAGGTTGTTTACAGCTTCAATATTTTGCCCCCTTTTTTTAGTTCCCAAGACCCCAAGAGATACTCCCTTGGGACAGGATCTGATGACACTGAAAGTTTCAGGTTTCAGTTCTGTACCATTTTTCGTGAGCAAAAAAACATCTCAAAGCTTGTTTTTGTATTTTTGGCACGCTGTAGCATTTAAACTACTAAAAACTAAACTGAGTTTTACCAGATTTGCTAGGGTTGTTGATCCTGGCAGGGTGTGCATGCCAGTTCTCAGATCCCTGGCTCTAAAGTGTGATAGAAATGCACACTCAACCATAACTATAGTGTTGTTTCTGTACCACTGTAATACAAATTCTTATAACCAAAATACCCCTAAGTTTAATTCCTTGTTTTAGCTTTCTTTTTATTGTCATTTGATTAAACAAAATACATGTCAGCATAGAGGTGAGATCCGTAATAAGAGCACACTTACACAAAAGGGCCACTATAGCACCTCTGCTTCTGTGGAACACCATTCTTCATCATCAGGTGATGTTGGCATAGATGTGCCAGGATATCACGTCTTGTAAGCCTTAAATCAAATGGAAATTGTGCACACCATTTCCATGTAAGGAACATTGATTGAAACCGTAGGGTTAAGGTAAATAAGAGCAGAACATAGGAACATTTCTGCTGTCAGACTGAGAAATGCAACCAGCCAGTGTTTCTACAGATAGTGTCTACAGATTACAGCGGACATAGGAGGGAGAAAAGATCTTAGCTTGACTAGTTCTCTTCCCCCGCTACTCAGTGGTTGTAGCACTGTTCAGTTATTCTGCTTCAGTTACTGCCTAATAGAGGGAGGAAGGTGAGGTTGGGGGTAGTCTACAGGCCACTCAACCAGGAGGAGGAGGAGGAGGAGGAGAGAGAGACAGGGACTTGGAACTCACAAATATTGACTGCTGCAGGGAAGAGAGAGGTGGTAATACTGGGAGACTTCAACCTGCCCAAGGTGGATTGGAGGGTACTGGCCACGACCTGTGCCAGGAGTTGGGCAATCCTAGATGCGCTGCCAAGTAGGTTCCTAACACAGGATGTCACAGAATCCACTAGGGTGGCAGCAATCCTTGATCTGATGCTGATGGATGGGCACTATATCCAGGATATAAGGTTCAAGGAGTCCCTGGGTGGGAGTGACTCTCGCACAGTGTGGTTCTGGTTGGACATGGACAGGGAAAAGGCCCCCAGTAAGACTAAAATACTGGATTTTAGAAAGGCAGACTTCAGAAAAATGGGCAAGCTGCTAAGAAGTCACCTGGCAAGCATCAGAGTGGACATGGAGGGACCAAAGGCAATCCATCATCAAGGTGGGAATAAGGATTGCCACAAGGGACTGCATTACGCTCAAAGGGGAAAAATGCGAGCACCAGAGCACCGAGCTGGTTTAGCTTTGAGGTCAGCCAGGCAGTAAGGGATAAGAGGTCAGTGTACAAGAAATTCAGCATGACTCAGAGGGAAGAAGACAGGGAGGATTTCCCGAAGATGGCTAGCATAGCAGGTGAGATATTCCAGTGGGCTAAAGCATATAAGGAACTGCAGCTACCTGAGGTAATTAAAAAGGGGAGGGCAAGGCCTTTTTCCACCATATTAGCAAGAAAGATGGGATTGTCAGACTCAGGAAAGGGGATGGGTGACTAAAGGAGAATGGGGCAAAGCAGAGGTACTGAACAGTACTTCTATTCCGTCTTCACCAGGAGAGAGATGGACTGGTGCCACTAGGGGAAAGGAGCGGTGAAGGGTGTTTTGTTAGAGGTAGAAAAGGTGAAGACAGGATTGCTAGCATTGAAGATAGATAAATCCCCAGGCCCAGATGGTGTACACCCAAGGATGCTGAGGGAATTGGTGGAGGTGCTTGCAGATTCCTTGGCTGACTTGTTGAATAGTTCACGGGAATCAGGCATGGTACAACAGGACTGGAGAATGGCACATGTAGTGCCCTTCCATATGAGTGGTCCTAAAGATAACCCAGGGAACTACAGACCGGTCAGTCTGACCTCAGTTGGGTGCAAACTTATGGAGACCATACTTTAGAAAAGGTTAGTTGAGTATCTGGATGTGAATGGTCTGCAGGATGAGAGGCAACATGGGTGTATTGAAGGGAGGTTGTGTCAAACAGATCTGGTTGACTTCTTTGACTGGATCCCAAAAACAGTAGGCAGCGGCCAAGCAGTGGACATCCTGTACCTGGACTTCAGCACGGCCTTTGACTCTGTTCCCCCACAAGAGGTTGATCAGGAAGTTGGTGGATCTATGGGTTGGTGAGAAGCTGATGGGTGGGTAGAAAGCTGGCTGAGGGGCAGGACCAAGAGCGTGGTAGTGGGAGGTGAGCTCTACAGCACCAGGGAGGTTACCAGTGGGGTCCCACAGAGCTTGGTGCTCGAACTGGTGCTGTTCTTTGTCTTCGTCAATGATATTGGGGATGGCATTATGGACAAAATTTGCCTATTCGTGGATGACACCATGCTCTCTGGGAGAGTGAACATAGCAAAGGGATACAAGATCTAAGGGAAGATCTGGAAAGGCTACAGAGAGATGGTCTGGGATTCAACAAATTGGCTTCAATGCAAAAGAAACACAAGGGTATTCACACTGGAGCCAAGAACCTGAGGACTGAGTACAACCAGGGAGGGTCTGGGTATCTGCATCAGAGGAGGAGAAGAACCCAGAAGTGATGATCACTTGTGGCCTGAAACACTCCACACAGTGCAGAAAAGCAGCAGCAAAGGCAAATAAATTGCTGGTCTGCATTGCCAGGGGTCAGCAGCAGGTGGGAGGAGGTAATACTGTCTTTGTACAGGTGTCATTAGTTAGGCCCCACTTGGAGTACAATGTTCAGTACTGGTGCTCATGCCTTAAAAAGGACATAACCCTGCTGGACATGGTTCAAGCAAGGGCAGCTAAGACGATCATGGGCAGTAGGTGGTTGACCAGCTGGTTGAGCGTCATCATGGAGGCATCTCTGCTGATGGGAGGCTGCTCGCTGCAGTAGTTGATGGGTGCTCCCATCAATGATTAGTCTGGTTAAGGATCTTTGCGTTTTTCTTGATGACCTTTTGACCCTTGAAAGACAGGTGTCAATGTCGTTAGATTTAGGGTTTTCCATCTCTGAAATATCGCCAGGATCCGCCTTCTTGGACGCCTGCTGACCTGGCTACAGTCATCCATGCCTTTGTTACTAGCAGACTTGATTACTATAGTGCCTTTATCTAGGGCTGTCTGGAGGATTGATATGTCGACTGCAGCTGGTGCAGAATGCTGTAGCCAGGATGTTGACTGGCACCTCTATGAGACCATGTCACTCCTGTCCTGTGCTGTGCTTTCTGCACTTGCTGCCTGTGCATGCGCACATCACCTTCAAGATATGCTTGTTAACATACAAGGCTCTGCGTGGTTTGGAACCTGACTGCCTTAAAGAGCTCCTGGTACCGTATCGACCTATCTGCCCCCTATGTTGTGCTGAGGCTGCCTTGCTTGTTGTACCCTCTTCTCGCCTCAAGATATCAGGTGATAGAGCATTTGGAACAGCTGCAACAATGTTATAGAAACTCTCTTCAACCCTACATTCATGCAGCTAGCTCAGTAGAGGCATTTAAAGTCTCTTTAAAACCATTTTTGTTCAAGAAGGCTTTTAATTTTATCTGAAAAACCTGATTTTACTTGTTGGGATGTTTTATTGCAACTTGATTATTTTATCATGTTCTGTACAGTGCTCTGAGCTCCTGGATAGGGTGCTATATACATAAAATTTGCCTTGCCTTACCTATGAGGAGAGGTTGGAGGCCCTGAACATGTACTCCGTGGAGGAGAGGAAAGAGAGGGGGGACATGATTGAGACCTTCCAGTATTTAAAACTAATAAATAGGGCGGACAAGGAAGATCTCTTCAAGCTTAGTGGGAACCGAAGTATGGGGGGACACAGTCTCAAGATAGAGGGAGGGGGTTTAGAAGAGCTGCTAGGAAGCATTTCTTCATATAGAGCATGCTGGTGGGTTAGAGTGGGCTTCCTGAGGAGGTAGTATCATTGAAGACAGTAGGTAGCTTGCCGGCTCTGTTCGCTCGGCATGCTGGTGACCCAGTTCGTGCCCCAAGCCCGGGTACCAGGAGCAGAGACCAGCAGGGAGGGGTTCTAGAGTGTCCATTTGATGCTTTTGTCCCAGGGGGGTGGGTAAGGCTTGGGGACATGCAGCCTCAACATGCCCTGACATGTCTCTGCCGCAGGTCACCGCTCCTGCAAGGTCCAATCAGGGGTTGAGTGAGCAGGCCACCGAAAATGCGAAAATGCCCCCTGGCCAACCAGATGACAGCCACCAGTCCACAGCATGCCACAAAGCCAGGCTAGGCCCGTGTTGTCCACTGCACCTCCGATCCCAGGGCTAACTGGTTATGCCTATGGACACTTCTCCCCTAGAGGGAGGACCCATCTGATGAAGGATCATGCCAGGTCACCTGGGGATCCATTGGCAGTAGCGGGCGGCGGCAGGATGGCAGTCAGTGGAGGACGTGGCGTGGGGACCAGGTGGCCCAAAGGAGTGGCTAGCCAGGAGGGACGCCGGAGGAGCAAAAGAAAACAGGCAGCTTTAAGAGAGGCTGGGATAGAGTTAATGGAAAATAAGGATCAGGATAGAGGCAGACAGAGGGAGGGTGGGCTTGGGAGGGGACAGGGTCAGTAGCTGATGCTGAGGACCCTGTAATACAAGCAGACTTGATAGACCTAATGGCCTTATTCTGCTGGCTTTGTTGTATGTTCTTATGTTGTAGTTATACATTGCTCAACTCTTCTTATAAAATTGATAGGAGAAATTCCATAAGCTAATTGGCTGAAGTAGTCTTAGACCTGTGACCATATCTCAGTATATCATCCTGATTCAAAACTGGGTACCAAAATCAGCCATTTCCTGCACTTTGAGACCATTTTATGTATAGACTAAATAATGGGTATGGGTGGTATGCAAGGATATATATCCGTCAAGGGGGCTAGTTAGTGTTATTAGGTTATGATGCCATGAGCCCAAAGGGCGAGTGGCTTTATTGCCCTAATTAGCCCCTGAGATGGATATACGTCCAAGTGTTCCACCCTTACCCATTGCAAGGATGGAACATTTGGAAAAGGCAAGGGCACTGGAGTAAGGGCGAAACCAGGACCCTGTAATAATCTGAGCAGACAAGATAGACCTTGTGGTCTCTTTCTGCTGGTTACTATCTTATGTTCTTATAATATATTAGGATGGTTATTGTTATGGAGATCACATTTGCGATCACGTTATAGCACCTGAATATCTCTTGCTGCAAGGAGAGAATGGTGTGGGGTGGTGCTGAGTAGGAGTTGGAGGATTTCTGGGTTTGGGAGGGCTTTGTGTAAGTGTCTTTTATTCCAGGTTCTTTTGTAGCTTGTTAATTGGTTTGGCTAGCTTCCTAATACTGTGTTAATTGTGTTATTAGTGGTATCTCATAGGGTTTTTTTGTGTGTTATCTGTTTTATCTCCCCCGTGTCTCGATCGGCCTCTCCTTCAGGCCGTTGCCAAGGATCCTCCCCCGGGACCCTGTCGCCAACCCCCGGCCTCATATCACAGCCAGCCCAGGGTAACCTGATGTATCCCTTCGTTGGGCGGGTTCTCTCCTTCCAGGGAGAAAGTGCCTTACAGCCAACCTTCTTGGCCCTGGGTGCTGGTGAGTTCAGGTCAGCTTGTTCAGGACTTCATGGAGGCGAGGGTCTGGGCGGCCATCATCCGGTTGATCGAGACGCTATTTTCTTATTTTTCATCCAGGCTTCTCTTGTTGCGCTGCATCTGTAGTGCTCCTGGTCTCCACCAGGGGCCGCCACAAAGCAAGGCATCTCCCCAACCCACCCCAGGAGAGGAGAGCAGTCCTCCGGACGCTCAATCCACTCCTCCCCCTACCGACACCCGTCGCCAGAGTCCGGTCCCAAACTCTGGCCACCGGCATGGTTCGAGGTAAGGCGCCAGCACCTCGGCCCTCTGCACCACCTGGCCAGCCTCTCATAGGGCTTAATGTGTGCAGGTATATACTTTAATTGTTCGATTAGTGGGTATATAGCTGTAATTATTTAATTAGTGCAGGTATATACTTTGTATTGCTAGATTAGTCACAGGTATACAGGGAAATAAATTATGGCCTTTTCTATGGGTAAAAGTTCCCATCCATGTATTATAACAGTAGTACACTCCAGGGAGTGGTATATTATGGGATATCGTCACTACTTGAGTGGTTGAAGTGACCAAGGCATGACCGTATCTCATGATAAACCACAACCTGTTGTGTATTACTGCTTAATTATCTGCACTTTGTTAAATAGGGGCTAATGTGCTTTTTTTTAATCCATCACTAACAATGCCTCCAATAGCCTAATCTGGTTCAATTTCACTTGGTTTCCATCTGGCAGCAGGCATGCAGGCCCAAAGACTCCGAGAGGAGAGGAGGTCAGTGACCCCCCCCCCCCACAGTGATGGAAGAGTTCTGGAAGGAGGAGGTGGAAGGGGTGAGAAAACTAGTTAACAAAGGATGGAGGGAGTGAGGAACACATAACAAGAGTAGGTGGGGAGGGGTGCACACAGAGGGAAGAAATGTGAAGAGAAGACTAGAGGGAAGGATGGAAGGTCAGATTCCAGGTGGAGGGTGGTGTCATTGAACATGCAGTTTTGGAAACAAGATGGACAACCTGTAGGTGCTATTAGCAAAGAGAAGGGTGGACATAGCAGCAGTAACCGAGACTTGGGCAACACCACACCATGACTGGGACCTTGCAATCCCTGGATACAAACTATACAGGATTGACAGGGTAAGGGAAAGGGGAAATTGTTTAACCAGGAGAGGCACGCTAAGCCGAAGCTTGATTCCAGGTGTGACCTGGGAGCACAAGGAAGTTAAGTGACTTGCTCAGGGTCACACAGTATGCAAGTAGGGGCGGTGGGATTCAAACCTAGGTTTCCAGGTTTGCAGCTCAGAGCCTTAAACCACTGCGCAATACTGCCTCCTTGGGTAGTCAGAGAAGGGGGAGAGGTGGCAGTTTACATCAGGGAGGGAATAACTGGCACGAGGGAGAAGTCAAAGGAAGGGAAGGTGGAGGCATTATGGTTCAATTACAGTTCAATAGAGGGAGAAAGGTGAGGTTGGGGGTGGTTTACAGACCACCCAACCAGGATGAGGAGAGGGACAGGGAAGTAAGATCGCAAATATTGGAAGCTGTGAGGAAAGGAGAGGTAGTAATTTTGTGGGGATTTCAACCTAAAATGCAAAGCAGAGACCCCGCTCAATGTTTTACCAGAGAATCCACACAACAAGATATTGTGGCTTTTTTTAAAAAAGGTAACCAGTTTTATTATTATTAAAAACAGGTAAGACACAGGTACAAATTCTTCCCCAGGGTGTGTTGCAGACTGCCCGACAATCATTTCACACCCCTTCAGGTTGCTTTTTCAAGGGATCTGCATGTACATGAAAATGGGCTGTATTTATACACCAAAAGCACTTGTGCATTTCAACAATTAATAATTATTTCAATGAATTGTATTTATTCATTCTAGGATTACAAATACCTTTGAGCGCCAGGCAGCTCATTTACAAAGGTTCCACGTCAGTAAGGAGGGTTACATACAGATACTGGGAAACAGACAACTTATACAGGATATTTCAGAACAGATGTAGTTGACATTATAGTATAGAACAACTAAGCTTCAGTTATATCCACATTAAGCAAAACCTGATCAGAGGCAGGGGAAAGAGAAGTAGAGGGGAGGAAGAACCAGAGCAAGAGGAGCAGCCAGGCAGCCTTGTCAATTTGCAACTTCAACGGGAGGAAAGAGTCTTAGAAAGGGAAAGAGGAGCAAAGACAGGAAGAGGGTGGAAGACAGAGGTGATAGAGGTAGTAGCAGTGAGGGAGAGAGAGAGAGAGAGAGAGGGAGGCAGAGAGGTAATCCATTAAATTACCTCATATATCTATTCCCTCACTCTAAAAGGCTTTTAAACACATAACTATAACCTCTAATCAAGATAGCTATTTGAATAGCATTCAACTAATTATATCACATTTAAAATAAGCTATCCGAATGACAGCCAGCTAATTAATTCCTATTTCAACGTGCCCAAGGTGGACTGGAGCATACCATCCACAACATGTGCTAGGAGTCGGGTGATCCTTGAAGGACTTCAAAATGGGGTTCCTGATGCAAGGCGTCACAGAACCAACAAGAGCAGAGACAGTTTATTTATTTATTTATTGGAAACAATCGGAATTACAAACCTTTGAGTCACAGACTCTTTTGCAAAGGCTCCACGTTGGTTACAAAGGGTGGAGGGTAGACAGATACAGTAGAGAACATACTTGAAACAGACAGAATATACATAACAAAATCAAAGGAGCAGTCCAGGCAAAACTTAATGACTGGTAAGGAATTCTTGATCTGGTGATCACAAATGGGGAGCATGTACAGGAAATATTTTCATTTTTCATTTCATCTTATTTTATACTGAAAAACCTGTGAGCTAAAAACCCATTTACACAGACGTCCAGTTTAGACATATACAATGCATAAAAACACACATATAGTTATACACACAAACACATAACAATGACAACCAACACCTTATGAAAGGCAGTAAAATCACTAGGTTTTAGTAAGGCACTTACGAACTGTATTAATGAACATATTCTTCCTAAGTGCTGTCTTGAAAGTTGATATCTTTGTACAACTTACTAGGGAGCGTGGTAGATCATTTTATTGTTTTGGAGCTAAAAAGTCAAGGAATTTTGTGCAAACCAAGTGCGGTAGCGTGGGACAGTAAAATAATTTTTTCTTTGTAATCAGGTATTACCAGATTTATGGATTCTTCAGAACAGACTTAGTATACTTTCAGGAGAACACCCACTGTATCTTTGTGAAAAATCAAGGATCTAGAGCGAAACCTTTCAGCCAATGGAAGACAACTGAAAGATTTATATAAAGCACAATGATGTGTAGCTCTGGGTTGACCGGTTGCAAAACGGTTTGCCGAATGATGTGTTGCCCAAAGTTTGATTAATAATCTTTCGGATGTGTAAGAATAAACAGTTGATCCGTAATCAATTACAGAAAAGAGAAGACTATTGGTTAACAAATGTCTAGTATCTACAGTAAGCTGATTTCTAATACGGTAAAGGAACCCCAGTCTTTTATGCAGTCTGCTAATTACATCTAAGATGTGCTGTTCATATGAGAAATGTGAGTCCAGTATTACCCCAAATATTTGAACTCCTCAGCTAGTTTAGTTTGTTTACCAAAGTTGTCATAAACATTAAACTCAGAAGGAATTGGTTTCCTAGAACTGGAAAAGACCATTGTCTTGACCTTAGTTTCAAGACCAATTGATGTTCGTCGAATCAGTGATGTAGAACAATGAAGTCAGATTGGAGCGTCTTTTGAAGAGATGTCAGACTCTTCCCCTGAACAAAAGAGCACCGCATCATCTGCATATAGTATTAATTCTATATGTGAAAGATAAAAGGATAATGAATTCACAAAAAGAGAAAACAATAGAGGGCCTAGTATGGAGCCCTGTGGGACTCCACACTTAAGCTTAGCTTCATTTGAGAAGGAACCATTGATTAGTGTTTTCTGATTCCTATTAGTATGATAATTTCCAAACCAAGAACTGACTTCATTGGAGAAGCTAACACCAGGCATAAGTTCTAGGAGCTCATCATGGTCCACCAAATCGAATGCCTTGGTGAGGTCCACACAAGCCGACACCACATACTTTCCCTCATCAATTGCTTTGGTGGCTTGGTTTGTGAACCACATAAAGGTAGTCTCGGTGTTATGACTGGACCTAAATCCATGCTGAGACTCATCCAGATGCCATACTTCTCCAGTCACGGTCCAGGGAGCCCTGGGTGGGAGTAACCATTGCACAGTGTGGTTCAAGTTGGATATGGGCAGGAAGATATCTCGACTAAGACCAAAATCTTGGATTTTAGGAGGGCAGACTTCAGAAAGATGGCGGCGTGCTAAGGAGCCACCTTGCAGGCATCAAAGCAGATATGGGGTGGACCAAAGGTAGTTTATTTAAGGAAGGAATACTGGTTGACACAGAGGGTGCATTAGGCTCAGGGGAAGAACACAAGGGCCAAAGTGCCCAGCTGGTTCAGTTCTGGGGTCACCTAGGCAGTAAGGAAAAAGAGGTTAGCCTATAGAAAATTCAGAAAGCCCAATAGAGAGGTGGATAGGGAAAATTACCTAAGGTTGGCTAGTGTGGGAAGTAAGGAAGTCCAGCGAGCTAAGGCACAGAAGGAGCTTCAGATAGCTGGAGGAATTAAGAAGGGGGATAAGGCCTTCTTTCACTATATACCATATATCTTTGATCTAAAGCCACGGCTTTTATTTCAGTTAGCGCTGATGTGCCGGTGGATTATGATCCAGGGTGGCTTATATTACAAATTATACAATTTGTTGGTGACAAGATAAAAGTGGATTAGGCTGTACAAATTGTGATTAGCTGCAGAGCAGTGCGATCGACAGCCATTTGCCTTTTGTAAAGTGAAGTTAACAAGGAAAGGAAATATCTTTACTTGAATTTTAATGTCTGAAATGAAAAATAAAGGAATGAAATCCTTTTTAACCACTCACACTTACTTCCAGTCCTTAAACACCCATGCCACGCCAACCATGCAAATAACATACCAGGTAACATTCCTTAATAGGCAGTTGCGGTATTCTGTAGTTTGTTTGTTTTTTTTTTTTTAATAATAACACTAAGCGAATATAAGTACCTACTTGAAGCACAGAAACTAGGTATGGTCAATGCCAGTAATTTCAATGCCATGTATGGAGCCAGTCCCTTAAAAGGTAGCAATGGTACCACGTAACGCCAGTCCCTTACAAGGTAGTTACAGTATTCTTTGGTTTTGTTTGTTTTTCTTTGTATTTTATAACACTCTATGGGTAAGTACCTACTTAAAGCACAGAAACTAGATCGATACCGGTAACTTCAGCGCCGTGTATGGTGCATGCAGTACTTGCTTGTAAGTACTTTAATTCATCTGTTGTAAGATGCAGCTAATGATCAAGGGCGGCTATTATTATGTTATGCTGATATCCTGTGTGGTCTATGTTTGAGGGCAAGCTTGAAATCCTAGGAGAGATTTTGTTAAAATTAATAAAATCAAAGTTTTCCTGAGTGAAAACCAGCAGAAAAGCTTTCCAGTGAGCTGAGATATCAGTACTTGGAACAATGGGAAAGTTGAATGGCTCAGCCACCACTGCGAGCAATTTCTTTGCTCCAAAATGGCACAATAAGGAAGAGCGGCCTGTGCAGCGAGGTGAACCCACCATCTTCTATGTTGAACAGCAAGAGGAGGTTTCATTGAGCACGATCCAGACAACGCTTCACCAGCTGGTTAAAACGTGCAGGAACTGGACAAAAAGGTTGACACCCTTACCCCATGGGTGCCTGCCCTCGAAAGGAGGATGGAGCATTGTGAGAACATTGTGCAGCACTCTGAGGCCTCTACTATAAAATTGATGAAACAACCACTAAACTTATTAAAGATAATGCCTACCTGCGCCAACAGCTGGAAAAGGTCAAAAACCAGACTCTGGAGAGAAATCTGTGGGTTATTGGGTTGTCCAAAATTGCTGAGGGAGAGGACAGTCTTGATTTTTGCCTGATTCTTTTTGCCACAGCTCTTGGACTTGGAAGACACAGATCCTCCATTCTCTCTTGAAAAAGCCTACCGCATAACCCCAAGACGAGCAGCATTAGACCCAACTGTCAGAACCTTCTTGATTGTTTGTACGGGAGTTAGAGATCGGGACAGGGCCCTCACCATTACCAGACGTCGCAGATCTTTAAAATATGGTGGAGATACCAGTTCTATCTTCCCGGACCTCTCGTACAGCACCCGACAGAGAAGGAAAGCTTTGATGGCCTCCGGGATGGCTCCGGCAGATGAAAATTCAGCACCAACTACTTCTACCGGCCAAGCTCCGGTAACATGGAACAGCCAGCAGTACCTTTTTAATGAGGTTAAAGATGGAGAAACTCCTGGGCCGCATGGAACTAGAGCTCCGGGATCTGATGGCGCTGCCTTGGATGAGGACTGACCCTACTAGGGTTTTGGTACTGTACCTCTACTTTATGGGACTTTGGTTGGAGGGCAACTGTTTGAATTTAACAAGTTAATAGTTTAAACTGTTTGCTTATGCCTCTCAACTTTAAGTATCAGCTGAATGGCGGTCTGCTTGGCCCATAATGAATCCTAGATCCTAAGCGTTTCAATGTCTGGGTGCACGATTCTTAACTTTTGCTAGGAGATTCATTTTGCTTAATATTTACACAACCATTTCTTCTAATACTGTTTATGATATTGTGCATCTGCTATATGATGTTCGATGTAAACTACTGAGATGCATTTCTCCTGGGAGCTTGGGAAAGTTCTTTGTGTATTGTACCCATGATTCTTTTTCATGACAGGGAATCCAACTGACGTTTAATCAACTTGGCAAGCTGGACTTTGGACTGTATTAATCCTTTTTACTGATTCCCTATTGGCCTTTCTGGCTGCGTGCATTTGGACATATTAGGTTTAACTGATTTTGGTAACTCCCCCATTGATGTACCAAACAAGGAGGTGTCTAACCTTAGTTCTTTGTGAGAGAACATACTGTAATAAACTTTTATTCTCTGGTATCCTCCTATGCTTTATTGTGCTGTAAGTAACCCTTGCAAAATCAATAAATAAAAATTTCAAAAGAAAAAAGATTGAAGATATATGTAAGTGAGAAAAGGGAAAGAACAGGATTGTTAGGCTTAAGAAAGGGCAGGAGTGGGTGGAGGATAACAAGGGAAAAGCAGAGATACTTAATGAATACTTCTGTTCCGTCTTCACCAGGGAGAAGGATGGACCAGTGCCTTCAGGAGGGAGAAGAGGAGCAGGGGGACACAGATGTAGTGATAGAGGAGGACAGAGTGAGGGGGGGCTAGCATTGAAGGTGGACAAATCACTAGGCCCAGAGTACATCCAAGGGTACTAAGGGAACTGGCAGGGCCACTGGCTGGCAGTATAGCCTAGAGGTTAGAGTAACGAGCTGTGAATGGGCTTGGTACCTGCAGAAATGAGTTTGATTCCCACAACCTCTACTTGCATACTGTGTGATTTTGAGCAAGTCACTTGATTAGCATAAAGTTCCCAGGTTGCCTCTGAAAACAGGCATTTGTGCCTAGTGGGCAATACCCCGTTAACAAAGACTAAATAAAAACAAATTAATAGTTCACTAGAGTCTGGCGTGGTGCCTAGGACTAGAGAACAGCACGTGTAGTGCCCTCCACAAAGGTGGTCCCAAGGATTACCCAGGGAATTACAGACCAGTCAGTCTGACCTCAGTTGTGTGCAAGCTCATGGACACCATACTTAAGGAAAGGCTGGTAGAATATCTAGAGTAGCATGGTCTCCAGGATGGGAGGCAGCACAGGTTCATGGAGGAGATCGTGTCAAATGAAGCTGATTGACCTCTTTGACTGGGTCACTAAGATGGTAGACAGAGATCAGCGTGAGACATCCCTCTATCTGGATTTCAGTAAGACCTTTGACTCTGTGCTTCATAAAGGTTAATCAGGAAGTTGATGGATCTTGAGATTGGGGATAAGATGGCCAGATGGGTGGAAAACTGGCTGAGGGACAGAACCCAAAGGGTGGTTGTAGGAGAGTTATCTGGCACCAGAGAGGTCACCAGTGGGATCCCACAGGGCTCAGTGCTGGGGCCAGTGTTGTTCAATGTCTTCATCAATGACATTGGAGATGGCATTAAGGGCAAAATGTGCCTATTCACTGATGACACCAAGCTCTGCATTAGAGTGGACACAGCAGAAAGGGATACAGGACATACAGGATAATTTGGAAAAGCTGGGGAGGTGGTCTGGGATCTGGCAGCTTGGCTTCAGCGCCAAGAAATGCAAGTTATGCACATTGGAGTCAAGAATTGCAGGACGGAGTACTACCTGGGTGGAGTCCAGGTATATGCATTAGAGGAGAAGGACCTGGAAGTGATGATCACTAATGACCTGAAGTACTCCATGCAGTGCAAGAAAGCAGCAGCAAGGGCAAACAAGATGCTGGGATGCATAAAAAGGGGGATCAGTAGTAGGACTATGGAGTTCAGTACTGGTGGTCACACCTCAAAAAGGACATTAACCTGCTGGAGAAGGTCCAGAGGAGGACTATAAAGATGGTGATAGGTCAGCAGGGTAAGGTATATGTGGAGAGACTGAGGACACTAAACATAAACTCACTGGAGGAAAGGAGAGAGAGAGAGGGGTCATGATTGGGACCTTCAGGTACTTGAAAGGAATAAATAAGGTGGATAGGAGGGTCCCTCTAAGCTGAGTGGCAACCATAACACAAGGGGCACAGTCTTAAGCTGGATGAGGGGTTTAGGAGGGAGGTCAGGAAGCACTTCTTTACAGAAAGGATGGTGGACACTTGGAATGCACTGCCAGAAGAGGTGGTCTTGTTGAAGATAGTGGACAGCTTCAGGAGAAACACAAAACAAACTACAGCGGCTCAGAGCATATTGAAAGGACCATAATTGAGTGGAAACACAGCAGAACAAGACAAAAATGGCTTCCCTTCAGGTTTCAGCAAAAGACCACTCATTTGGACACAATAAATGGAAAAGTAAAAAACTTTTAATACTTAATCCATGACAGGTACACAGCACATACGTAAAAATTAAATAGCACCGAGCATTGGTGTTTCATATTTAGCAGTGCCGCTTTTCAAGATCATCTTGAAAAGCCGACGGTTAGGTCTTGAAACGCTGATGCCAGGGGGTGTTATTTAATTTTACGGTGTGCTGTAAAATTGTCATGGATTAAGTATTAAAAAGTTATTTACTTTTCCATTTATCGAGTACAAACAAAGTGGTCTTTTTGCTGAAACTTGAAGGGAAGCCATTTTGCCTTATTCTGCTGAGCTTCAGGAGAAGCTGGGATAGGCATGGGGGAAGGTAAGGATCATGGGATGGGAAGAGTGGGGGGGCAGGGACAGTAGCTCAAGCTGTGGACCCTGCAATATGAGCAGATTAGATAGATCAAATGGCCTTCTTCTGCTGGCTTCTTCATATATTCATATCTGTGTCTTCCCCATTATCCAGGACAAGGCTAAAAATAGGCAGAATTGCCTAGCCTCCTTTCCTGGTCACCAGAAGAAAACTAAATAGAATGAAACTATTTACAATCACTACTACTGGTCGGCCCCCTTCATTCCCAGCATTCCTAGCCCAATCAACCACTTCCCCTAGGGCTTTCCTGGCCTCTGTGAGAGCTCTCTACAGATACCCCAGTGGTGGTGCCATGGAGGAGGTCAGCCCCCCTCAGTAGAGTCCAGAATCCCAAGGCCCTGCCTAGTTTGTGGTGCAGGGGCCTGCAGAGGATTGAGCAGTCATCAAGGGTGGCTAGGGAATTTCTTTTGGTATTTCCTCCCCAGAGTCACCCAGCATGCAGTGATGCACTGCTTGTACATGCTGCAGAGGCACCTTTGTGCGTGTCATTATCCAGGGGCGGGCAGGCCCCCTGCCCTCCCTTTACTGAGGCAACTCTTCCTGTACTGCTGCCTGACTTTCGCCATGTGGCAGCTGGTAGTAGAATGCCTTAACCAACCTCCTCTAGGAGGGCTGTTGAGTTGATGCCTCATCCCCCCTTCCCTCAGATAACCTCCAAGTGACTTGAGTTCGCACTCAAAATCTGTTCATTGGCAAAATGTATTTTAGTGCTGTTGCTTCGCTACCAGACTGACTAGTAATGATTCTTACTGGAACTCAGGGGTGTAGCTAGCTTTTTTGATGGGGGAGGGGCAGGCAAAGGCTGATAAAAGTCCTGGTCCTCCTGATAAAGACTAAACCAACAGGCCGGGGGTCTGGGGGCCACCTAGGCCCCCATAAGCTATCCGGCTTTGGATGCATTCTGGTGTATTTTGAAACTTTTTGGCTGCTTTTAAAGCTTTCTTTTTCTTGCTGCAAACAGCAGATATCACTACCAAAATGATTAACTTAGCTGCAGCTACAGTTGTCACTTTGTTGCCCCTTGAGTAGGTGAGGGCAAGTAAATCTTCTTACAATTTTTTTTTTGGTGTGAGCTTAAATTTGGTCCTGGATCAGCTTACTTTCTGTCACTGCCTAACAAGAGCTAGGGATACCTGTAGCAGCTTTCTTGGG
This sequence comes from Neoceratodus forsteri, assembly GCA_016271365.2. Lineage (NCBI taxonomy): Eukaryota > Metazoa > Chordata > Ceratodontiformes > Ceratodontidae > Neoceratodus > Neoceratodus forsteri. The sequence continues at coordinate 751,493,774 of CM028136.1, forward strand.
TGTAGGAGTGTTGGAGCCAGTTAAGCTGAATAAATCTTTTTTTTGGATTATTTAAATTGTTCTGAGAATTATTTGACATCATTTGCCACATTCATTTGGGGTACACTCCCCTGGCTCTGGAGTGTGAGTCTCTGTTGTTGTGTTTGTCTACATTAGGGGTGTCCCCAGACTACGCACCTGCCCAGGTTTGGCCTAGAGCTTTTCATGTCGTATTCAAGAGCTAGGGCATTCCCTGGGGAATAACTTGGGCCCGCTGGGAAAACTGAGTGCCTGAGGCAATGTCAGGCTCAGGCACTCATCAACGGCCGAATACATCAGCAGCTCAGCAGGTCATTCATTTCCCAGGAAATGCTCTGGACTAGAATATTTTTCCTTTACAAACTGATTCCAGTGTACAAAATAAAATTACCTGATGCCGGCCACGGCTAGCCCCAGACCCAGAGAGCCTAAACTGAACAACTCGTAGGGAAGTAAAATAATGATTAGGAGTAGGAGGTGCAACAGAGTATAGACGTTTAAAAATAAAACTGGGAAAAGCCAAGCAGCACTTTATTTAAAATGCAATACGAATGCCACACATCGATCTAATGACACCACACATAAAATTAACAAAAGCTTCACTTTCCGATTCTGACTAAATTAAGGATTCCTGACCTCTGTTAATTACCAGTTAGTTGGAGCAGAAAGAACTGATTAACTGAATGCTGAACTGAACCGAACCATGTCAGAAACACACACAACTTGTGATTCAAGCAGCCAGTGAGCCAAACAAACAAGCAAGCAGCTTAGCAGAGAATTTGAGTATTCAGTCATGACTGACTCTGTTTACGGCTGAGTGGCAGGCAGTAACTTTTACTATTAAACTATTTCTTTAATTTTAAAATCATTTTAATTCTCACCGCCAGGTGTTAGCCAGCCCAGGACCAGAGAGGGCGCAAAACGGGACTGCTCTGCTGCTTGCTTAATTGAGTATACAACCCTGACCCACCAGAACTAGCAGCAGTGCGGAGTGTGCCTTAAGTCCCCTTGCTCTTCAAATCCCTATGTGGAGGGGTTGTGGGATAACTGGTGAACCAGAACCAGAACTTCAGGTTCAACACTCAATCTCTGTGTGATGTTTATTTAAGGAGCTAACCTTCAGCAATGGCATATCCCTCTCTTCAGTACATCAGTTTGCAGCAACAGACCATGCATGTCCTTCCTCTGCACTTAGTCAGCACCTACTGATCTAACATTTTAGTGAAACAAATACCTCATCCCTATATTTGACTTGTTTGCTTGGGTGGGGGGGGGGCTCAAATTAAAAAACAAAACAAGCTAAAGACAAAGAACCTCAGTGCAGAATCACTGAAGCAAGGGTTACCCCAAAGGTCATTGGCAGTAAACCAAGTTTCAAAGAAACACAACATCACACATACTCCCATAATGCAAAGCACCATGGGATGTATATGCAAATCACCATGAAATTTCAGACTGGCTCTGTCTACAGCAGGTAACATGGTACCAAAAGGGCCTCTCAAACAATCTGCAATTTATATGCATTTAACAACACAACAGGGGGGTTTCTGAAATCTCTACCCTAGTAACTTAATTTCTATAATACAGTCACCTAGTACTTTTTACCTTTATCAAAAATACCTAGTGCCATGGTATTTTCAACATATACAGGTTTCATACACATAAGATATATACATCAAGATATTTTTTATGATATAGTGCCATTGCATACTAAATTCAACAACGAGGAACACAGCCTGTTCTTTTACATCGGCGCGGAGGTCACCACAGTGACCTCCCTGCACAAGGACCTGAGAGGGAAAAGGAAAATTAAAGAGGACACTATAGCATAGTCAGGAAAGGGAAGGGGACCCATAGGTGGCCAACCGTATGGACTAGAAATTATAAAGGATAGATTAGGCTAAGAAATAGAAGAACCATTGCAACAGATTTAAGAAAAGGTCGGTCCTCAAGAGTGGCAGGATCTTCATGTCACACCCTATCAAAAAAGTTTTAATTTCAACTTGGCTCATGAGCTTCGGTCGGTGCTGCGACTAGCAAAGAAACTGAAAGCCTAAACAAAAGTGTTAGTGTTTGACTGTTAACAACATTCTTTTTTGGTACCTACCTGAAGAAATTAAAAAGGCCCAGAATTACTTATTTTAAATTTATTTGAATGCTCAGCAGCTGAGCCTGAGGCAAATAAGTGATCCGATCGACTGACTCTCAAGAGGTCAGTTGACACTTACCTCCCTGATCGTGGCTGATGCTCTGCTACGCACTGGGTTGGGGTTCACTGTTCACAAAATACTCAGTCCTCCAGTCCTGACACAAGCAGAGTGTGAAGGAGAAAAGAAAATGGAGCAGACATGCTTTCTGACAGCACGTTTCAGCAGCGCTCGTTGTGGCGCACGTGCAAGTTTGGCCACTGCAATTGGCTGAAGAGACTGAACGTCATGGTTGTTGTAGCCAATCGGGACAACATTTAATAGGATGCAAGGAAGACGCTGGCACCCCCGCCACCACCACCAAAACTAATGTCGGTCCCGAATCCCCAAGAGGAAGGAGGGGAAAAAAACTTTGGGGACTCAAAAGTCCCGTCTGATTGCTAGGGGCAGCCTGTCCAACTCTCTCCTCCCCCATTATCTACACAACCGCTCGAACTACAGATTAAAGTGTGTTCTCTAGTTCATACTAGAATTGTGCAAATATTATATTTTAAACCTTTTTAATTTGCAAAACATTTAGCTTCTACCTCTTAACCTTCTGCCTCACGTCAGAGTCAAAGTTGAAAAAAGTTGGGGATAAATTACCAAACTGGGGACGTCACTTAAAAACAGCGGCATCAGCTTAAGAAGCTGTTACAACGTGTGGCTCAGTGTGAAAAGCATTTTCTGAAAGAGCATTAAGTTTTACCACTAATGGCTGGCATTATAGGGGCACGGTCGTGCCCTTGTAGTTAGGGTTAAAACTTCACTTCTATGTTAAACTCAAAATTTTGCACTTTAATAACTTTGCAACCATTCAACTGATTTGCGTGACATTTTACATGCAACATCAGGGACCGAAGATCTCTTGACGTGCCAGGTTTCGTTCTGGTTGGATGTGTGGGTGCAGAGATACGGTGTGTCAAAAATGTGAAAATGACCATTTCTTGTAAAATTCTTTGTCACGCAGCTGTGCAAAAATGGCTTTGGATTTTGGTCTGAAATTTTCAGGGTAGAAAGGTCTTGGGTCACAGATGTGCCTTTTAAAGATTTGGTGAAAAATTATTAATCCATTCAGAAGTTATTAAATTTTAAAATGTCCTATTATTTTCAATGGGAAAAGTTAGATGTGAGCCTCGAAACAGGATTATGTCACAAATAGGCAAGCCTGTAGTCACAAATGGGAAATCTTTTCATGCTGCCACCATCTTGTTTTCTCTTAGTGAAGAAAAAAATGTAAATAAGTAAAAAAAAAAAAAAGGGTTTAGCAGGAAGCAACCCTTGTGTTTACCTAATCGAGACCCATTCTATCCGATTCTGGGATTAATTTTTTGTTAAATGACTTAGAAATGTGTTTTTAACATGGCAAAATCCTTTTCACAATTTAGAAAAAGATTTTTCTTTCATAAATTGCAGAATGGAAGCGGAAAAGGATCCTTTTTGCAGTTGGTGGAAAAATAATTTTTGCATAGCTGTTTTTTGTGTAAAACACACTTCCAACTCATATTTAAAAAAAATAATTTCAGGATGGGGTGAAACAACCCCCGATAAGCACAACACATGTGTTGGCTTGAAAAATCTCCCTGCTTTCTAGTGCCCCCTGCCCCTTGATTTGTGTGCCGTCCACCTGACCCACCGTTCCCTATCTTGGCACTGGTGTTCTTTAAAATACCCTCCTGGTCCCTACCCTCTGTTAACCATCTCAGCACCCAGTGTTTAATTAAACCTTCCCGCTCCCTCCCTCTGTATGCTGTCCACCCTTACCCTCCATTCCTCATCCTGGCAGCTAATGTTTATTTAAATCCTTCCGTTCCCTCCCTCTGTGTGCTGTCCACCCCCACCCTCTGCTTCTCCTGCTGGCACCCGGTGTTTAATTAATCCCTCCCAGTCCTTCTCTCTGTGTGCTGGCCACCCCGCCCTCTGTTTCCTATCCTGGCACACAATGCTTAATTAAACCCTCCCACTCCTCCCTCCCTCTGTGTGCTGTCACCCCCACCCTCTTTTCCCATCCTGGCTCCTGGTGTTTAATTAAACCCTCTTGCTCCCTCCCTCCATGTGCTATCCTCCCCCACCTCCGTTTCCATCCGGCACCTGGTGTTTAATAATTAAACCCTCCCACCCTGTATCCCTGGTGTCTAGTGGCAATTCCCACCATCTGATCCCCTGTAGTATAATTTCATATGCACCCCCACCCCACCCCACCCTTTTATATCAATGTGAACCTGAAATAAGAAAAACGGTCCCTCAATGTCTTTATTTTTTTTCAAACCATCACCATTGCTGTGACCCACATGCCACTCGACCTCCCACTGTGCATCCACCACCCCGCATTCCCCTGAGCCCTCCACACACCCTCACTCAACCTGAACTGGCCCCACAGTGAATATCTACTCTCCTATCGAAGACACATCTTGCTGCTGAAACCGGCGACTGCTGTATGAGAAATAAGATAACTGCAGTTCCGTGAATTTTCTGACCGCAGTTACTTGTCAGACAGCAGTCGCAGGTTCCAGCAGCAAGTCTCGTCTTCCATAAGAGTGTGGATCTTCACTGTGGGGACAGTTTAGGTGAGTGAGTGTGTGTGGGGGTCAAGGGGGTGCGGGAGTGGGGTGCACAGTGGAGGTCAGGTGGTAGCGTAGTAAGATCAGTGGGGACTTTTTTTTTGCAGGTTTGAAAAAAATTAAGACATCGAGGACCATTTTCTTATTTTCAGGTTCACACTGATATAGAAAGGTGGGGTGCCACTGGCCACCAATGGGGATATGAAATTAAACTAATACAGGGATCAGAGAATGGGTGCCACTACACACCAGGGGTATATACTGTGGCATGACACTGAATGAGGGAAATTAGAAGGTGAGGGTACCACTGGACACCAAGGAATATATATAAAAAATATAGAACTGGGAAGTGGGGGTGCCACTAGACACCAGGGTTATTAAGTATACATTAATGGGGACCAGGGCACAGTTGGAGGGTAGGGGTTACCACTGAACACCAATGAAAATTAACATAAAATATATAGTGAATTGGAGTGTGGGTGGTGCCACTAGACACCAGGGCTATTAACTTAAAATGAATGGGGACTGGGCACAAATGTTGGGGTCCAGAGAATACCAGGGAACAGACAAATATCAGTCAGAAAAATAAAATCTGACAAAATTATGTGGACCCTGTGCTCCCACAGCAAAATAGGGATACAATTATACTATCTCAAAAAGTAAGGAAATAAAATGCAAAAAACTTTGTTAATGCATCAGTTAGGGTCAAAGTGACAAAAGTTGGGAAATGTAACCGTTGGGTTTAGAACCCTAACACTCCCCCTCTCCTTTCAGGCAGCACATCAGATATGGGGTGTGCTTTGGGGTACTCAAGCCTAACGTTCACCCCATTCCATCCGTAAATAAGGTCAGATGTGTACAGTGTAGTAGAATGGGGTGAGTGTTAGGCTTGACTATCCAAAGGCACACCCCACACCTCCTGTGCTACCTGAAGGGGGGGGGTAGGGTTGTAAACCCTAACACCACATTTCGCAACTGCAATTTATTATTTTATGCTTCAAGTCCCTACTCTACAGTGTCAGAAATGTCAGATTTAGAAAGGGACCTAGGAAATTCTTGGTGCAAAATTAGGAACATTCCTGAAAATTGAGGACAGCTGAAAGGTATATTTAGATTGACTGGGGGAGGCATTAGTTAACTTTGCTTTGAAATGGCCATTGTACCAGTATTCAAAACATACAGGGCAGGATTTTCAAAGCCCTGAGAATGATGCTAGGTGCTTGTGTCAGACATAACGCAACAGACACCTTGCATCATGGGATGCGCCTGAGCTGTTTCCGAAAAGCATGCACCAAGGGGCTTGTGCCAGCCTTTGTGCCACAAAAAGTAGCTGCGGCATAGCACTAGAGGACTTGTGGGAGATGCAGGCTGCCATATCCCCCAATGTTGCATTTTCAAACCCCAGCCCTAGGGCGAAGGTCTTGGACATCCTCTGGGAGGGTTGTCAGCCAGCCACAACTGTGCCCCCCTCCCATACAGTAGGATACCAAACATCTCTCCCTGGTGATCTAGCGACTTCCCCCATCTCCACTCCCCAGTATACCCATACCATGCAGTATTGAAAACAAATGTAATTCCCTGGTGAGCCAGACTCCCCCCTCCCCACCCCAGAATTCTGGTTATGCACATACTGTAAGTACAGCATATCAATAAAGAACTTGTGATCAGGATCCCTGCCCCTACCCATATGCCCGAACATGAATAAGCTGTCCACATCCTGTCCTGGTGGTCTTGTGGACCCCGATTGACACCTGGCAATACCTCCACACCACCACAGTAGATGCCAAATGAATAGTCAAAGCGCATACACTGTATATAGTATGCGCTCTGACAGTTCATACGGCGCCGGCCATGGTGTTGTGAAGAGGTTGTGACGGTTGCCTGATTGGAGTTTGGGATGGGGAATGGAGTGGTGGGCACTGCCAGAGCTGGGTGCGCCGCTCAGGCCACCAGGACGAGTTGTGGACAGCTTATCCATATTCGGCATATGGGGGGGACCTGATCACAGGTTCTTTACTGATATACTATACTTCTGTGCATAACTGGAATTCCAGGTCTGGGGAGGGAGCTGGCTCTACAGGGGAATTACATTTGTATGTAGTACTGCACTGTATGGGCATATCAGAGAATGGAGGCCGGGGTTGGGGGGGGAGCCACTAGATCACTGGGGACTGGACTGTATTATTTGCACAATATACATAACCAGCATATCGGGACGGGGTCGACCACTAGATCACCAAGTTACAGCACATCGATGGGGGTGGTGGTGTGAGTGCTAGCCATGCTCCTTTCCATGGGCGCAGCTGCCAACTGCCCCGCAGCTGTTGTGGCACACCTTGCTGATGTGCCATCTGTTTGGCGACTGCCACTGTTGCAAGCCACGAGACTTAAGCACTGGGACCCTGTTAGTTGGAAAATTGGGCGTAGTGTCCTGGATGCACTGGCAGTCAGTGTAAGCTGCCTTTGTCACAGCTTGCGACCCAGTTTTAAAAATCCTGCCCACTGTGTTCTTTTGGGATGACTTGCAAGAGAAAATGAATGCATCTCTTCTCATCCTGTTTTTTTGGATGAGATGGTAATCAGAGGTCCCTTCTACATATCTCTGGTGGCTGTCCAGGTGGCCATTAAAGACCCCATTGTACTTAGGGTTAGAGTAGGGGATTTTCCCCAGTGTAAGTCAGCACTCCCCACTAATTAAACAGTCCATGTAAACCACTTCCCAGGACACATTCTGTTATGCCTTTTGCCTTGTGAGGTACCCCCTTCAGAATGTACCTGCAAACTAGCAGTCACAGCTCAGTGTGCATTTCCTAGTCAGACAGAAAATTGCTGTAATCTGTATTATTGTTGCAGTGTTTGCCCTCCTGTTTTACCTATGTATAGCTGATTTGCTTGACTTACTTTTTTTTTATATGCTGTCACCCCCAGTGTAACTAACCTCCCCGACTTTCCCAGTCCTGCCTACTTCCTGGGACTTACCTTGAGCTGACGATCCGCCTGGGCTTGCACACACCCCCAGGCAGGGGCCACTGAGCCGGTACACTCCCAATGGAGACTCATCCAGATTACCGGTAGGTCCAGTTTCTCACTTGGCTTGCCCCACCCAGGGGTCGGGCCATCCCCAACGGAAGACTGATCTCAGTTGCAGCAGGGGGTGGCAGTGGGCACAACAAAACCAGAAAGCGAGACGTCATCAGTGAGGCGGGCGTTTTTTGCATGCATTATCCCTGGCAGGAGGTGTGACGTGCAGTGATATGGTGCACAAGAGCGCAACGTCCAGCATGTCTCCCGAAATACTCAGCTTTGGTCGCCGCTCCTCCCAGCCTTCACCAGGGGTCGACCACACGCCACTTGCTAGTGCCTCCCACCCCAAGGAGGAGAGCAGTCCTGGGATGCCCAATCCATCTCCCTTGGCTGGCCTTCCGACTCCTGGGGTCCATTTCTGAACCCGGGTGTCGGCGTTAGAAACATAGGCTCTAACGGCAGATAAGGACCACTTGGCCCACCTAGTCTGCCCATTTCACTACCTACAGGATAAGCTGCAGATCCTAGTTAACCAACAGCCTATTTCTTCCTACCCCCCCCCACAAAAATTGCCTTATGTCTGTCCCATGCATTCTTGAATTCTCTCACAGTTTTAGACCCCACAACCTCCTCAGGAAGGCTGTTCCGTACGTCAACCACCCTCTCTGTGAAAAAATACTTCCTCATATTGCCCCTGACCCGCCCCCCATCTTCAAATTGTATCCCTTGCTCTTCAATATATCTTTTTCTGAAAGATGCTACCCTCTTGGACTTTGTTGATTCCTCTGAGGTACTTAAAAGTTTCAATCATGTCCCCTCTCTCACTCCTTTCCTCAAGGGTATACATGTTAAGCTCTTTTAGTCTCTCCTCGTATAGCTTCTATAGCAGACCCTTCACCATTTTAGTTGCCCTCCTCTGGACTGCCTCTATCCTGTCTATGTCCTTGCAGAGATGGGGTCTCCAGAACTGGACGCAGTACTCCAGATGGGGTCTCACCAACTGTCTGTACAGAGGATAACATCTTTCTGTTTTTGCTGGTGATGCCTCTCCCTATACATCCCAGTATCCCCACCCGCCTTCCTACTGCCTTCTCACATTGCTTGCTAACCTTAAGGTCATCTGATATGATTACCCCAGGTCCCTTTCCATTTTTGTTGTTGTTACTGCCTCCTTCTGACCATTCCTCCAACCTTGCCAAGTCCTTCTCATTCTTTCCATGCCTCTGTGTATCAACCCTGTTACAGGTCTTTATGTCATTCTGGAGAGGCATACTTTTCCTTCCAGTCCTTCTGCAATGTCACTTATAAAGCCATTAAAATGGACTGGACCCAGTACTGAACCCTGCGGTACCCCACTAGTAACCCCTCTTTCTTCAGAGTGGACTCCATTTACAATTACCTTCTGTGTCCTGTTGTCCAGCCAGTATTTTACCCAGGCTACCACCCTGGGACCCACTCCCAGGCTGGTTAATTTGACTATTAATCTTTTGTGTGGGACTGTGTCAAATGCCTTGCTAAAGTCTAGGTAGGCCATGTCCACAGCCCCTCCCTGGTCTACTACTTTGGTCACCCAGTCAAATAAATCAGTTAGATTAATCTGACATGACCTTCCCGCTGTGAACCCATGCTGCCTTGGGTCCTGTGCCCCACTGGCCTCTAGGTACGCAACAGTTCTTTCCTTCAGAAGTGATTCCATCACTTTCTGTACCACAGAGGTCAAACTGACAGGTCTGTAGTTTCCTGCCTCTGTCCCACTTTTGTGAAGGGGAATCACATTCTTCTTCCTCCAGTCCTCAGGTACCACACCATCTTCCCACAATTTGTTAAAAAGGGTAGTCAGTGGTTTCACTAGTTCTCCCCTAAATTCTTTTAGAATTCTGGGGTGAATTCCATCAGGACCCATTGATTTGTCCACCTTCAGTTTTATGAGTTCTTTCAGAACCCTTTCTTCTGTGAAAGGGCTGGGATCGACCCCCCTATCCAGAGTGCTTCTGTTAACTGATTGGGAACCTCCCCCTCCTCCTTTTTTGTGAATACTGAGCAGAAGTATTTATTCAGTATCCCTGCCTTTTCACTGTCCCTCTCTGCCCACACACCGTCCATTCTATTCAGCCTCAATATCCCTCCCTTTGTCTTTCTACGCTCCCTGATGTACCTATAAAAGGTTTTATCCCCCTTCTTAACCGAGTTGGCTATCTTTTCCTCAGTTTGGGCCTTTGCTATTCTGACTTCCCTCCCTGCTTCCTTCTGCCTTAACTGGTGCAGCTCTCTGTTCTGCTCCTTCTGTGTTTCCTATACTTCCTGAATGCTGCCTTTTTCTCCTGACCTTCCCGCCACCTCTTTTGAGAACCATAGTGGCTTTTTCTTCGTTTAATTTATTTATTTGCTTCACACAAAGGCTCGTTGCCTCTGTGATGGCAGTGTTGCAGTCGGAAGTCCAATTGCTGCACTGGCAGGCCGCTGCTTGACTTATTTTTGTCTTGCTCCTACTACTGTATGATCCTGTGTATGTTTTCCCTTGCGTAACTGATTTTGGATCACTCCTAAAATAGAGACTTCTGTTCCATTAGGCCTACTCAGTTACTGAAAACCAGTAAACACAAAAATAAATAATTAAATAAAACAAATAAATGTTCCATTCTCACTACTCTTCTTTGAAAATTAAGTTGGCTCAACTGTTGCACCTCTAACTTTCCCCACATGAGGGAGAGCTAGGATTTACAAAAGCATGATACTTGCACTGCAGACGGTCATGGCAGTATGTCATTGTAGAAGCCACTAGAAATGTTAAACTGTTTCATGTATGCAAGCAAGTTTTTTTTGTTTGTTTTTTGTAAAAAGGGGGGGGGGGATTTATATCCTTGTGGCTGGGAAGCTACATCAGATATTTTAGGGAAGGCAGTGTGAGCCAGTGATTGAATAACTAGGAGATCTTTGTTCTCTGTTTGCAGTCATTTGTGTGCCTTTCTTTGGCTGCTTGGCCACCCCTGTCTGACCCACTCCCCCCAGCCTGGTCAAATGGCTTACCTTGCTCCTTTTCACCTTCTGCCTGAGGGTCTTGTTGGAGGTGCCTGGTCATCGGTGCAGAGTCTGCAGGAGAGGGGGTCAGACATCACCCTGCGGCCAGAGGGTTTTCCACTTTTTCACCCCAATGACTATTGCATATGCTGACTGCAAAGTGCATACTTCACTTCCACCGAGGCACCCCCCGGCGTCCTGCGTGTGTTCCCTATCCCTGCGTGATCCCTCTGCGCTGCGGCCCTAATTCCTCCAGATGGCAAATGAGCGACGGGATGCTGTAATCCCCTCCCCGAGTGAGGAGAGCTCCTGGGGTGTTCAGTCCTCCCTCCCCAGTTGGTCCCTGAGCAGTCCGCATCCATTTCTGAACCTGTGTCTCCAGCGTTGCAGGAGCGGCGACATCCAGCACCTCAGCCCTCCATGCCACTGGGCCAACACAAGAGAACTTTGGTTTTAATCCCAGCACAACCTCTATCTTTCTGTGCAGGTCTTTTGAAGCTTGCATCTCTACTTAGTCCTCTCCAGCTGTAAAACTGAGTGGAAACGAGACCCCACTGTAAAGAGATGTTGCATCTCAACTGGGTTATCCTGGGTAACAAAAAAAAAAAAAAATTATAAGCTGAATTGTGGTGTCACTATAGTCCTATCTCACAAATAGGAGGCAAAGGGTTGTGATGGGGAATTTCTCCTCCTCCCCGAGCCTTCTATCTTGTGGCGTACCTATAGGTTCGGTCTTGTTACCGATGTTGTTTGCTGTGTACATGCTGCCCTGGGGGAGTCATTAGGAAGTACAGTTTGGAGTTTCATTGCTATGCCGATGATACCCAGCTGTATCTATCCTTTGCCCCTGAGACATCCAATGCGGTGGACGTACTTAACAACTGCCTGGCTGAGAGTAATGACTGGATGTCCTCCAGCTGGTTGCGACTGAACCCTGATAAGATGGAGGTACGGGTGGTGGAGTCGAACAGGAGGCGTGATAGGACTGCCTCTGGTGCAGAGACTGGATTGTTCCTGGGATCTGTGCCATTGAAGGCTTCCTTTGGGGTGCGCAACCTCGGTGTTATTCTCGACAGAGGACTGACATTTGAATCTCGGGTGTCATCCGTTGTCCAGTCCAGCTTTTTTTCATCTGAGGAATATCGCGAGGATCAAGCACTTGGTTCTGCCCCTGGACCTCCCCACCTTAGTACCTGTCGGCCCTTCTAACACCCGCTGCCCCGGTCCGTTCCCTCCGATCCTTCTCTAGGGGCCTCCTGGCGATTCCCAGGATGAGGTTAAGAACTGCCGGTGACAGAGCTTTTAGTGTCGCCAGCCCTGTCCTGTGGAATTCGCTTCCTCCATCAGTAAGGGAGGCTCCTTCAGCTGAGGCATTCAAGGCCTGCCTCAAGGCTTTCTTGTTTAGCCAGGCATTCCCAGACACTGTTCTGTAGTTAATGTATGGGTTATCTAACTGTTATTATTAATGAATTCTGCTGACAATATAGACCCTTTAATGATGTTATATGAAGTTTTAATTTGAATGTTGATTATTTATAATGTTTATTTTTTTTTTTTTATTTATCTGTTTATCCCTCCTATCGCTCGAGCTGCCTCTCCCTCGGGCCGCCATGACCACAGACATCCACCTACTACTCCCCCTCGGCCACCTACCTCATATCTGCAGCCTTCACGGGGTAGCCCGGTGTAACCCTTTCACTGGGTGGGTCCCCCTCCTCCGAGGGAGAAGGCATCGGCGGGGCAGACCAGCACACTATTCTTCTTCAGTCCCGGTTGCTGCTGAGGTGTTTTGTTGCTTCCAGGGAGTCTTTGGAGGTGCCCGGGATCAGCAGCCATCATCCGGCAGTCTTCGGAGCAGTTTCCTGTTTTTCAGGTGCCCCCAGTGCGCTGCTGATGTAGTGCACCCAGTCTCCACTGGGGGCCTCTACTGAGTGAGGCCATCTCCATCCACCCCAGGATAGGGAGGCAGTCTGCTCAGACGCTCAATCCCTATCCTCCCCCTGCCGACCCCCGGCGACCTGAGTGCGTTCCCGAACCTGGGTCACCGTCGTGGGTCGAGGTAAGGTGCCAGCACCTCAGCCCTCTATGCCACTGGGCCATAATGTTTAAATTTTGATGTTTTTATTGTACGGCGCCCAGAGCCTCTGGGATTGGGTGCCTGAAAAATAAAAGTTGCCTTGCCTTGCCCTTGCCTAGTTAGCAAGTCTCATGTTGAAATGTTTATCAAAATGTTAAAAATAATATTGGAATCTATAAATGTAAAAATACATTGATTTTCTGTTTGAAAATGTCTATATACGTACATTTGTAAGGGTGTGGACTTCAACTTATTGGGGTCCAAAATCCTCCATATAATCTACTGACAGTTGTAGCACAGGCAACCATAGTGCATGCTTTCTAACACAACTTCTCCAATGGGCCGCAGCTTATTCATGGTGGAACCACATCTTGTTGGTGAGAGGGAAGTTCAGACTCCTGTGTTGCCATTCCTTTTTATGTTGGCTTGCACGCACGTGCAAGCAACATCTTGTGCTAGTAGCACATTTCAGAGGTGTGTCAGTGTTGGTGAATGCAGGGCACACTTTAGTAGGTGCATCCCTCATTGCCCAGTAAGCCAGCATGCTAGCACTGACACAAGCATTATATAAAGTGGACACAACTTGTAAGAAATGTGCCCTGCAATCAGAGACAAACTCGTCATGCAGCGGCACAGATGACACACCTCCCAATGTGCCTTTCCTGGCAAAACATTTCAATAAACATGGTGGCAGAGCTGCCACCACACAATCCCCGAAGGAAGCCGATATCAGGGGTGCAATCCCTGTGTTGCATGTCCGCCCACATTGTGTGGCACACTGGGAGCCCATCCCAGTATGCTTGCTGCTTACAGTAAGTCGACCACGCCAGCATGTTCCGGGCCCCGCCTCACCCCATTGTGTCTTCAATAAACATCCACGAGAGGGCCAACACATCGGGGTGCAATCCCATGTCAGCATGTCTAACCCCTTCCCCCACATTGTGTGGCACACTGGGAGCCCACCCCTGTGTGCTGCCACTTACAGTAAGCCGACCGCATCGGCATGTTCTGGGTCCCACCCCCATTGTGTTGCACACTGGGAGCCCACCACAGTGATGCCAACATCAGGCCCCCCACGAAAGTCATGGGGCACACTGGGAGCCCACCCAGTGTGCCCAACATTTGTTTTCACCTGTAAAGAAAGAAAACTGTCCTTGGCACAGTGTCTGTTTTTCTTTGTACCTGAAAAAAAGAAACGGTCAATTGTCTGTGGAACCCCCCAACTCAGCACCTACCCTCTGTGCACCCTACCTCCCACACACACAACCTACCCATACTTACTCCGGAGGTTTGGTGCTGCAATCTTTCGTGAAGTGGGAACACGCTCTGGACTCTTCAAAGCTGACCGCGAACTGAAGAAATGCCAGTAAACTGTATAATGGCATAAATGGGGGGGGGGTTCAACTTAGGTGGGTATCTCAACCATTTGTTTGAATTTTGGCTTCAAATTTTCAACATGGGGTCCTTGGGACCCCACCTCATTAACACATGCACTGTCATCTCGTTATTCGGTCCCGAAAGGTCATTTCGCAGTCATTGTGTGGAATCGCCTTTTGGGGCTAATTAATGAAACAACAGTGCCACTGTTCATGAGGTGGGGTCCCAAAAAGCCTATGTTGCAAATTTGGTGAAAAAATTCCAAAAAATAGCTGTGTTACGAGTGTGCATTGCGCAGTTTCCACGCACATTTGTAACTTCGACAATTTTTAATATTTACACTCCAGATTTTCAACATTACCATTTTTACACACCTCCTTATGAACAGTACAGCTGTCATTTTTACATCCTGCCCAAAATGTGTTTTCGCACATGCGGTGCACAATGGCATGGTCGCTATGGGAAATCAAAGTTCAGGACAGACTGTCAAAATCACAGTGACACTGTTCATGAGCGTGATCCTAAATGCCTATGTTGAAAATTTGGTTAAAAATCCCCAATAATTATGTTACGGCGCAGTATTGCACAGTTTCTCACGACGCCCATGACTTGCCAATTTTCATATTTCACTCCAGATTTTCAACATCGCCATTTTTTACACCTCTCATGAACAGTACAGCTGTCATTTTTAACATCCTGCCTGAAATGTGTTCTTGCACCTGTGGCGCTAAATGGAGCAGTCACTGTGCAAGTGTGCAAAATCACCTTCCGGCTAACAAACTGATAGTGCCACTGTTCATGAGGCGGGGTCACAAAAAGCCCATGATGAAAATTTGGAGTGAAAATACCAACAATTGCCTGGGGCGTTAGGGTTTCCAGCCATAACGCCCCACCCTGTAGAGACTGACAGGCGTCAAGGGTGTGACTTGGGATTGTCGGTTGTAATGCTCACGCCATTCCATCTGCACCCCCACCCTGCAGCCAGTGACAGGCATTGAGGTGTGCCTTGGCCTCTTCGCCTAAAGTTCACCCATTCTCCTATACTGCACCCAGCTCAGCGATTTCCTTATGGAATGGGTGAGTGTAGACCGAACCCCAAGGCACACCGCGATACTTGTTGGTGTCTTGCAGGGTAGCGTGGAGTGAATTGGCGTGAGCGTTATGGCGACAACTCAAAGGCACACCCCAGTGCCAGTCAGTCTCTCAGGGTGGAGCTGGGGTTGGCCATATTTCAATACTTCACTGCCATTCCTATTATGCATCTCTAACTCCTGCACTACCAATGCCAATGCCAGCAAGGCAACATTCGGCATTGACAAATGCTTGTTCTTTCATGTGAGACTCCCATTAAGGTGCTGGTTGTGATGGTGCTTTTTTTTATGTTGACATCTGGCCTCTAGGAACTGGATTGAGACCACCACAATTCATTTCACATAGGCCAACAAATAGCCATCAGATGATAGTAAGTTTTAGGCGACGACTGACCTTGGCCCAATTCAGACTATTAACCTAGAAATTGTGGGATCTTCATCAAGCATATCTCCTGCATTGGGCCACACCTTTAGAACTATAAACCATCAGTGTCGGGACCACCCAGAAACTTCTGCTAGCCTGGGGCCACCCACGACGGTGTGCAGTGTCAGTGCCTGTAAAACGTGGGCAAGCCCCACTGCTCCCCAGTTCTTTCTTCTGCTGTTGACCGCTTGTCAGACCTGCAGATAAACAACACTCTCATTTCTTTGATTATATTGTTTTTTTCTAATTTGCCTTTTTGTCTCGTTCACCCCTGGAAAAGAGGGTGCCCCTTCGACTAAACAGTACCTATTCAAATGGCTGTATCACTGTATTAAGTTTTGTTATCAGAGGTATGGTAAGGAAATTTCTGGTTCTGTGCATGGTCACTCTATACATGGTATGGTCTCTTCTGTTTTCAGAATGTTTCTGCAGCGGACATATTTGCTGCTGCCACATGGAGCACTCTGCATGCTTTCACTAACCACTACAGTCCAGACATTCCCGTCTACATGCCAGCTTTGGTCTTGCGATATTGCAAGCCTTCTGTCATGATTGCATATCAGACTTTACCATCCTGCCTGGGTACCTTGTGTACTTCCTGGGAATCATTCCAAAGTTGTTGCCCAATGAGGGAAATATCCTTGATGAAGACAGAACAGTTACTTACTGTAATAGTAGATGTTAGAGAGAATCTCTCTTCCACTGTGCCACAGCGTACCCACCCTCCTTTCCGTGTTTTCCGAGGTATTTGCTGGCAGGTTTGTCTGCTGCCTTGCTTGGATGTGTTCATTTTTGCCTTATGTATGTATACTATTTCCAGTCCCATACCTCTCCATGCCTGCCTGGTGTACTGGTTTAGTCTCCTGATTCCTCATGGTAAGACGCCCTCCGAGCTTGTCTCTGGAGGGGAAACTGAGGAGGCAATGTGGCTGCCCACGTTATATAGGCACTGATGTTGCATGCCATAGTCTGTGGCCCCCGGCTATCAAAAGTTTCCGAGTAGTTCTGACACCGATGGCTTAATGGTCCAAAGGAGTGACCCAGTAAAAGATATTCTCTTGAAGATCTGCTGTTACGGTAAGTAAGTGTTCTTTCTCAGACCCACTGACAATCCACTCAGCATTTGTTCGTCTGTATTGTTTGTTTTTAAACATTCCAGACAGTCTTAGCAATATAAGAGGGTCTCTCTCAGGCTAACTTCTCTCTAAACTTCTAAAATTCCAAGTTCAGTTGGCGTAGTCCATTTCCCCACAAACGGTTCTATATTTCCTACAAGTGAAAACATTTTGATTTTAAATTCTAGTTCCTTTTTTTTATAAAAGAAGTGTTTAGTATGATTTATAAAATGTATATATGTAATTTATAAAATGTATATATGTACAGTTCTAGCATCTCTTATGGTTGTAAGAGTGCCTTCTAAAGGACTTTGTGGGCCAAACCTACTCAGTTTCTCACTTCTGTCACCCAGATAATGTGAGAATATGCAGTGGACCCGCCAGGATGAAACACAGCGGCACATATTCTTGCATGACAGAAGGGATTACCTGCCATTGAAACTGCCTTTGTTTTCAGCAGTAACTCTGCTGCAGAAATCGGCAGTATTACGGTGCATCCTGTACTCTTATAACTATAAGGGAGGCTGGAACTGTACATATAAGAGTCTAGTGAGCTGTCCAAGTGATGTGTACCAGCAGCTCCGCGCTCGACTACATGGGCCATCAAGGTTAGCTGTCAGGCTCGGGGGAGGGGGCTAGATGCATAATGGAAGTGAGAAACTCAGTTCCTGGGGTGTGAGAGTATGGCATAAGCCACCTAGCCTTTTCATACCCTCTGTGAAGGACTACAGACTGGCATTGCCATCCCCTGGCCTTTGCATACCCTCTGTGGAGGACTACAGACTGGCTTTGCCAATGGCTACTAAGGAATTATTTCACCTGTCCTCTCACATGGAAGTAAAGTTGCAGCCACAGCAGCCCAGATGAAATGGGGGGAAACCTGAGGAAAAAATGGAGGTTTCACGTTCCAGAAAAGCCCTGTGAGTCTGGTGACTTTATTTTTAAAAATCCCGTTCATGCTAGCTCAGTGACATAACTTTATGTAAGAGTGAAAATCTAAGGCATGGTTGCTGCTTTATCTTGGTACATTTTTGTAAATTGTAACCCCCCCAATACTGTATTTTTGCTTTGAAAAATGTGATAGTATATTAGATTGTGTGCTCAAAAATATGTTTACAAGACTTCCGGTGGTGCCATGGAGACATAGGCAGCGCGGGTTAGGAGCGCTCCCCTCAGTTATCAAAAGTACTCTTGCAAGGCTCCCTCTTTATTCTCTTTTTTTTCTGCCTCACACAGTGTCCGAAGGCCCCCCCAACCAACCTCTGACTGATATATGCGCCCCATTACAAGTAATCGCTTTTGGATCCTTAAATCTCTGGATCGGTCGGATGACAAACAGTCGGAGCGCAGGGACAACATGGCGGCTCAGGAGGAATCGAAAACACTTGGCAAGCCAACAATAATATTCAAAATAAGCTCCTTTCCGATGCGATCCTCCAAGCAATACAAGAATTTAGATCAGAGGTGAAAGAATCTTTGCAAGACCTCCGCGCCAAGCTGGGCTCCCTTCAAACCTGCATTGATGAGGCTAATGTACAGATATTGACAAACACTGATCGGCTGGATGCCCTGGAGGCCTCAGTTAAAGAGCTTGCCTGGATTCAACTTTCAACGATCCACAGACAAGAAGAATTTGTGTATATATGGGGTCCCTGATGGCGAGGAGAATACTGACATGTCTGCATTTTTGGATCAGCTGTTACAGACAGTTTTGGTCCTGGATACCCAAATATATAGAGAGATCACATAGAGCTCTGGGTCCTAGACGCCTCCTCCTGGAGCCGCCCTAGATCCATTGTGGCATGTTTTAAGAACTTTGCTACTAAAGATCAGCTCCTGCAAGAAAGCTTGGGCCAAAGGACACTATTCTATGAGGGCAAAAGGATATTTTTGACATCGACTATGCCCCCACAATACAGATACTTAGACGTGAGTTTGTGCCTCCGTTTCCATTCCTACAGGCCCATAAGCTCAAGTTTAGGACCCCCTGTTAAACTCGTGGTCCCTCTATCCGTCGGGCCCACAGACGTATCTTTGGCAGGGAAGGCTAGAGTAGACTTACTGGCAAGGTGGATCTTGATATACAGGAAAGCTGCAAGCTGGAGGGCTGACAGGTTCAAAAAGAGATGCCTTGGAAATGCATCACCCCATTCAGGAGGGAAGAACTTGTGCTCTTCTGTCCTTGTACGTACCTTAAAACAAATACAACAGTTCAGGCAAGGGAGCTTTTAAGCAATGAATGAAGCATCCATGCTGGCCTGTCTTGATCTGGGGAGGTTTGGGGGGTTTGGGGGGTTGGGAGTGAGGGTGGGTCGGTCAGAGGGCTCAACGGCCACGTTTGGACCTCCAAGGGTACGCTTTAGATGGAGGGAAGTGCCTGTGGCATGATATTTGCCCTTTGGGCAGTGTTATGGCCTCCAGTGATACTGATTGACCTTCCCGAGACTTCCCCGTGGTGGGCAGTTTGCCAGGCCGGGATCCCCGACCTAAATTCAAAGATCTGCCAGGCAGTCTGTGGTTTGGGCTCCTCTGGTCCACCACCCCTCGCGGCTACCCCTTCCTTGGGTTCTGCTTCCTGCTCCCCAGTTATTATACTCTACAAGAAATCCCAGGTGCTGTATATAACTCTCTGTACATTCCCAAGATCCAGAAAGAAGGAAAGGAAAATAAGAGGACCACTCTTTGATGCTGAGGATTTTTTTCCCCTCTTCTACAATACCAGGACTCACCACAGTGGTTCCTTTTCCCTGGAGACATGGATGGGGTGCCATGGGCCCATATACTTCTGCAGCTCTGACTCCTTGTGTTGCCTCCTCCCCCGGTCTGGCATCCCTCCGACCGTGGACTTTGGACCTGGTCTGGGCTGAGAAACAGAGGATTTTCGGACTCTTGGTGTGACTCTGTGTTTTTTTTCCTGACCCTGTGATTGGTGAAATTGCCTGGAGTCCAGGGGGTTGGAGGGGGCTGAGGAGATTGCCCCATAATGAAAGGGGAGTGTTGGTAAAGCGGGGTTACTCAGTTTTGGGTGGGGAATGGGGGGTTGGGAGGGTTGTGGTGCCGTGCAGAGGGTGGGAGGGAATCTCACTTTAATGGGTGTTTCCTGGTGAACAGGCTGGGATTTTCTTGTGTTGCCGCCTCCTCCCGGGTTTCTACACTCTCATGCGGTCGGGTCTGATGGAGGCCCCTGCGGTAGTGCACATGTTCGAGAGGTACCCCCTTGCACTATTGTGCATGTTCGAGAGGGGGGATCCCTTGCTCCTCGTGACACTGCGCACACTCCCATTGCTTGCCCTTATATGAAGGAACAGAATATGGGGTGACATTTCTTTCTTTTCCTTCTGTGCACCTTAATTAGGGACAGTCTGGCCCGGTTTGGGGGTTCCCAGGATGATGGGCCTTCATGGATGAAAAGCAGAAGGTATGCCCTCCATTTTTTTCTTTCTTTTTTTTCCTCTCTTTCCCTCCTTTTATTTTGGTATTTTTAAGAGAGGGTTGCACTAATAGTATTGTGGAGACCTTCACCAATTATAGGAGGTTCTCCTGAGCTCACCATTACAAGTGGGTTTGTCACTCTTCAAAGCGATAATCATATTGTTAAGGGGGCCTTGCCCCCCTTAGGGTCTTCTCTCCCATTAACTATGGGAGTCCAGTCCCTAGCTCCCCTGGTTCCATAAGTTTAGGAGTTAGAACCTGGGCGAGCCCCCAGAGGGGATCTAGCTATATCCCCTCCAAGATGGAAGTCACATTAGTTCAGTGGTTTATGGTTCAAACTCTTGTACCTAGTTCCTCAGGTTGGGAGGTGCTGGAGGGAGGGAATGGGTTCCAGGTTATGGAACCCAGTTAGGGATTATGCCAACGCCATTGGCACAGTTAATTTAGGTACTAGGTTACTATTCCACAAGTTAGATAGGGGTACTAAGATGGTTATTTCTTCTCTCTGGTTGCCCTCATTTGGGCTTAGATATTATTTAAAAGTTTGTGTAAGATTTTGTGTTAAAAAGAAGGAGACACATACACCAAGGTTTCAAAATCTTTATTTTGCAAGGTCTCTGGGGTTCTGGTGATGAGCCTACTCATCTCCTCCTTACTAAGGTGATGGTGGTAGAGCCCCACTAAAATCTTTTCTATGAATGTCAGTGGTCTCCATAGCCCCATGAAAAGTTCACACCTAATGTAATATTTGAGAAGGCAGGTGGCTGACCTCTATTTCCTACAGGAGACCCACCTTTCGGATCTGGAACACAAAAGTTAAAATGGGGAAATAGATATGAGGTATTTGCAGCCTCTCACTCCAGTGCACGCAGAAGACGGGTGGCCATCCTGGTTCCCATTACGACTCCTCTAGAAATTTGAGACACAGTGGTGGATGCCCAGGGCAGATTCATTATTTTAACAGGCAGATTCCACTCCCAAGAAGTGACCCTGGTAAATGTCTACCTTCCCCCTCAGTCCTCTCTCCCAGTGATATGTGCCTTCCTACAGAAAGTTCTAACCTCTCTGCAGGGCATCTTAATTATTATTGGGGGACTTCAACTTAGCTCTATCACCCCAGCAAGACACCTCTACTCCCTGGGCCCACAGATCAACTCTCTCAGATATTTAAAAGGAACTCTGTCTCACATGGGTATCGAGGATGTTTGGAGAAGGCTTTTTCCTTCAGACCCAGGATTTACATATTACTCGCCTCGCTTTCAGTCATACTCCCGATTAGATTATTTCTTCATCTCCTGTGAACATCTATCCCTCATCTAGGATCTTACCTTGGGGCCCCAAGTACTGTCAGATCACCACCCCTTAACTCTTAAAATAAACCTTGGCAAAGCCCCAGAATTAAAATTATGGCGATTCAATCCCTCATTTTTAAGAGATCAAGAGTTTGTGGACTATATGAATACTAGGATTCCACAAATTCTTAGAGAAAATGAAACTGTAGACATTTCTACCACTTACCAAATAGCAGCAAAACAGCTCTTCCATGGAAATAAGTGTCTAGGTCCTCACTGAAATCCACTGTAAACAAGACTCAAACTCCTTGCTGTGCTACCTGTAGCTGTTTTGGCTTAGTTTGGCATTTGTTCTGTTAAAATTACTGTGTGCCTGTTACACACACCAATTTCTGAGTACTGAATCTTGTTTACAGACATTTCTACCCCATATTGTGGGACACTTTGAAAAGCGGTGCTTAGGGGAGACATAATAACATATGCATCTCGTAAAACATGTAAAAGCGTCCTATAATTTTTTACTGCAGCAGTTACAAACATATCAACTTCTATAGAGGGAGGGTGACAGGAATGTTCAGAGGAGGATTAGGGAAGTAAAAAAGGAAATCTAAAAGATAATGGACCTTAGAGTCCTCCAAACGTTAACTTACCTGAAACAATCTAATTATGATGGGGGAGCAGGGGGCACTCGTCTACTGGCTCGAAAACTTAGATTCAGGAGATGGAATGCAACCATTTTAAAGGTTAAACATCCAATCACTAAAATCACTTCCCACACAGATGAACACATTTGCTCATCTTTCCTTTCCTACTGTCAAGCTTTGTATAATCCCTCTTCTGGGAATCTGGACTCGGAGGACCGTGCAGAATTTTTATCGAGGCTCCCCCTTTCGAAACTAACCAACTCCCAACGTCTGGCTATGGAAGCCCCAATAAGAGTAGACAAAGTTATTTCCCATATCAAAGCCCTTAAGACTAATAAATGTCCATGCCCCGATGGTTATACAGTGGAATAGTATAACAAATTTATAGGTCCTCTCTCCCCGCTATTGTTCACCTTCAGGATAGTGGCTAAGGGAGACCCTTCTCCCCCCACCTGGAGCTTTGTGGTAATTGCCCCCTTCTGAAACCAGATAAGGATCAGTCAAATACATCTTCACATCACCCTATCTCCATTTTGAATGTCAACTATAAAATCTATATGGCAATTTGGTCCTCTAGGTTGGAGTCCCTCCTTTTGACTCTGATCCACCCCAATCAATCAGGCTTTATCAAGCGGCGTAGCACGTCAGACAATATTAGATGGGATGATGCTTCTCTTGGAGCACATACATACCAGGCACATTCCATCAGTCATACTTAGTCTTGACGCCGATAAGACCTTTGACAGAGTCTCGTGGAATTTCCTGTGGGACACTCTCCGGACCTTTCAGTTCCCCAACAACTTCCTTTCATGGCTCCAGGGTCTGTATTCTCATTCTAAGGCATATATCCAGATTAACGGCTCTATGACTTCCCCCTTCTTACTACAACAGGGAATCCCGTCAAGGATGCCCTCTCTCTCCCTACTTATTCTCTGTCTACATGGAGACCCTGGCGGCAGCTCTGAGGCTAAACTGAAGGGGTACCACTAGACCAGCAAATCTCCAAAGCCTCTCTATTTGCGGATGATATTCTCCTGACCCCAGAGCTTTCAATCCCAGCTACATGGGAGCTTCTGGGGGAGTACGACAGGTTAGCAAATTTTAAACTAAGTCCCACTAAGACAGAGGTACTGTATTATTATTATATTTTCACCCACCCCCCTCTTTGAGAACCTCTTTCCCGTTCCAGTGGTGATGCACCAAGATTAAATATTTTGGAATTCATATCCTCCGTAATCTGGACCATCTTAAATTACTTAATTATGAACCCCTATCCCTTCAGATTCAGGGGGACCTAACAAAATGGGAGCACTTGAAACTTACCTTTTTCCAACGTATAGAGGCCATTCAGATGAACATTCTTCCTAGACTACTCTGTCTATTTCAGAATGTCCCAGTCTTCCCATCCACTTTCTACTTTAAATCTTAGAACAAAATCATCTCCTCATTTATATTGGGGGGTGGGCCAAAGACCACGAGTTCATCTATCGTTATTATCTCTCCCGGTGGACAGGGAAGGGGTCAACCTCCCTAATTTGAAATTTTATGCCAAAGCTGCTTTCCTGAGACCCTTATTTGTTTGGCTTTCTCCTGAGGCTACATTTGTCTGGAAGGACTTAGAATTCACAATAAATGACATGTATGGTATTGAAAAAAGAATCCTTTCTTCTCCAGGTCGAGCCACTCCCTTGCGGGATTTTACCAACTTCACAGCTCAAATCTGTAGGGTTTGGTATAACCTAAAACAACATAAATTATTAAGACAGATTTTCTTCTTTTTTACGTTAATATCTGAGGATGAAAATGTTCACCCCATTGGTATGGATATCTCTTTTGCCTTGTGGCGAAGACTGGGTGTTAACTATTATTATCAGTTTGTTAATACCTCGGGGGTCATACCTTTTCTGAACTCCAAAACAGGTATGTCTTGCCGGACAAAGATCTATTTTGGTACACTCAGGTAAGAAACTACATATTGAGACAAAGAGACTTAGCTCCCACTACTCCACCTCTTCCCCAGCCCTTTGGACTCTTCTTAAGGATATGCTGGGAGGCTCACCATGGGGAAATTTAATTGGTCACATATACAGAATATTACAAAGCTCCTTCGGGGACAATTCCCAATCAATGTTAGAGGCATGGAATAGGGACCTGGGTCTGGAGATTGCTTTCAAGCTCTGGGAAGAGTAAACATTGAAGGCAGTCGAGATCACAGAATCTAATACCTGGAGAGAGTTTGCATGGAAGTCTCACTCCAGATATTTCTACTCCCCCACCAAACTAACAAAATATCTTCTGTCTTCATATGGGTACTGTTGAGAGGATGCAATTGTGTCTTACTACTGACTTGGGTCATGTCTTCTGGCAATGCCTAAGCTAACCCTTTTGGTACATGTACAGAACCAAATGAGGAATGCTTGAGTGAAACTGTTGAATTGACAGAGGAAATTACTATTTTATCCATTTATCCACCCCATTGCCCACAATGGAGTAAAACCTTATTACCTATCTTTCTCCTGGCAGTCAAGAAGGCAATAACACGCAGATGGATGACCCCCAACACCTACTACTTTAGATTGGCACCAGATAGTTCTGGAATATACAGAATGGAATACCTCACTGCTAGGTTGCATGACGCCTACTTGCTTTATTAAGAAATGGCAGTGATGGCTTCTGTATGTTTCCACAGAGACCCCGACTTTGTTCCCTGAAGAAGAGAGAGGATGAATCCTAACTCCTGATTTTCCCTTGGGAAGGGGTGTATAGAAAGCTTATTCCCTGTTTGTGTGGGGCTGGGGTCTGCCGCCTGCCTAACCATACTTCCTGTTGGGGACCACACTCACAGAGACCAATAGATAAATTAGTAAAATAATACTGTATATAGAACAAAACAAGCTTAATGTAAGAGTTAAAGAGCATTATATCAGTTTGCTATTTATTTGTTTTTTTAAACTGTACCAGATGTTGCTTCATAATTAATCATGTAATATGTATGATGCTGTCTTTCTTAATAAAAAAAATATATATATATGTTTACAATACAATCCTTGTGTTTATGAATAGTGTTTAATGGAAAAAAGAAACCAGTGTTTTTGTCATTCAGTTCCGTTAGGCTCAGTCCACATTAGGGACTGATTTTAAAATGATTGATTTTTAATAACATTTTAAAAACTGGTCCCTAACATGGTTGTTGAGCATCCACTGCACTCCAACAACCGTGATTGCCAGCGAGTTCCCAGGCGCTTGCGGCACTGGGCAGAGCATTGCAGGTGCCACAATGCACAGTGGAAACTCTCGATCAGGTGCCCTAATAAATTGTGGAAGAAGTACATCTTCACAATCGGGACCGCAGTGGGAACCCAGCCGTGTATGTGGTATATATTATCGTTATTGTACATTGCATGCTAAAATCTTAAGTTATGTTTAAACATGGTTGTCTTAACCCATGTTACACAGTGCTGTTAACATGGGTTAAGGCAACCGTGTTTGTCTTAAACCGTGCTAAGACTACCTCCCTAGCAGGGTTTTAGCACGGTTTTAGAACACGGCTGTAGCACGGTTTTGCAGTGTGTACACAAATCGTGCTTGAGGGACTTAAAGCAGTTTAAGGCATTTAAGCCGTTTTAAGTTCCCTGCTGTATTGTGTACAGGGCCTTAGATGCATTATGTATGAAATTGTTTGGTGCATTGCTTTTTGTAATTTGCAGAGGTATTGTTAGACCTGGGCCTCAAGGACATGAGCCCTAGCTGTTTTAATATGGACCCCAGAACCATTTCTGAGTGTCACTGGTGAAATTGGTCCTTTTTGAGAAAAATCTTCATCTTACACCAACCTTTGAGGGCTGATGCCCCAGATCTGCTGTTACTCTTACAAAGCCGCAGAGTTTTCAGATACTGTGCACTGATACATACTGTGATCTGAGTCAAAGAGGGTGGATAACACAAAGTCATGAAGTAAATACTAGTAACATAGAAATATAGAAACAGAATTTGATGGCAAATACGAATCGCTGGCCCATCCAGTCTGCCCACATTTCTCCCTACCTACACCGTTAATCTAGACCGTGCCTAATCTACAGTTCTTCTTATCGTCCCCCTTCCTTTCTACTAAGATTCCCTTGTGTTTATCCTTGCATTCTTGAACCACACCACGGTTTTTGCCCCTACCACCTCCACTGGAAGGCTGTTCCAGGAATCCACCACACTTTCTTTGAAGAAGTACTTCCTCATATCTCTCCTGAATCTACCCCCTTCCAGCTTTATATCATGTCCCCCTGTTCTTGAGCACCTTTTCTTCTGAAAAATAACCCCCTTCTGTACCTTATTTACCTCCATGAGGTATTTAGGTTTTTCTATCATATCCCCCCCCTCCTTTGTTCCATGGTGTACATACTGAGGTCCTTTAGTCTCTCCTCATAGGGCTTTTAATACAGAACCTGCACCATTTTATTTGCCCTCATCTGAACTGCCTCCACTCGGTCCATGTCCTTCTGGAGATGTGGTCTCCAGAACTGGGCATAGTACCCAAGGTGGAGTCTTACCAGCGACCTTTACAGAGCCAATACCAGCTCCCTTTTTCTGCTGGTGATATCGCTCCCTACGCACCCCTGCATCCCACTCGCCTCCAGATTGCCTTTGGCCACCTTTAGGTCATCTGTTATGATTACCCCTTAGGTCTCTTTCTTGCTTGGTGGTTGTCTGTACCACTCTACTGACTTTGTACTCTGCCACTGGGTTTCTGTGCCCTAAGTGCATTATTTTGCACTTTTTCACATTGAGACACGGCTGCCATCCTTGCCTTGACCACTCCTCTAGTTTTCTCAGTTTTCTGCTCATCTCTCCCCCCCCCAAAAAAAGTGTCCACCCCGTTGCAAATGTTGGTATCATCTGCAAAGAGACAGACCTTCCCTTCCAGCTGCTCTGCACTGTAACTTATGAAGACATTAAAGAGGACCGGTCCCAGCACTGATCCTTGGGGCACCCTGCTGATCACCCTCCCTTCCCTGGAGTGAACTGTTCACCCTTTGTTGCCTATCTCCAAACCAATTTCTTATCCAGTTTATCACCTTTGAACCCACTTCTAAGCTACCCGGAGGCTGTCCAGAGGAGGGCAACCAAAATGGTGCAGGGTCTGCAGCAGAAGCCATATGAAGAGAGACTAAAGGAGTTTAATATGTGTACCCTCGAGGAAAGGAGGAAGAGGGGGGACATGATACAAACTTTCAAGTACCTTAAGGGAATCAACAAAGTCCAAGAGTGTAGCATCTTTCAGAGAAAGAGATGCAAGAACAAGGGGACACAATTTGAAGATGGGGGCGGCTCAGGGCAATGTGAGGAAGTATTTTTCACACAGAGGGTTGTGGATGCATGGAACGACCTTCCTGAGGAGGTCGTGGAGTCAAAAACAGTGGGGGAATTCAAGAATGCATAGGACAGACATAAGGCAGTTCTTGTGTGGGGGGGGGTATCAAGAAATAGGCTGTTGGTTAACTAGAATCTGCAGCTTATCCAGTAGGTAGGAAAATGGGCAGACTAGGTGGGTCAAGCGGTCCTTATCTGCCATCAAATTCTATGTTTACTAGTTTCCTATGTTTTTATTTATTTTTTTATTTATTCTTCGGAAAAGACCTTTGATTAAAATGCTCTTTTTCAAAGGTTCCGTGTCAGGACAGGGTACATTTACAATACAACGTCACACAACAAATATGACCTGTTCAGGTTAAACATGGGATGAAGGAGCAATAAGGACGGTATAATAATACTAGACATGTGGTTATAAAGTTAAAAAAAACAGGAAGAACGTGTTCTTAGAAGATTGGAGAAATGGTAGAGGGAGAGAATGGAGAAGTGATGAAAGGGGAGGTACAGTTGAGAAACTTGATAGTCATGTTATTCCTCGGGCCCATGGCCTTTATTCATGTTATTAATCCATGGGGTAGGGCTGCCAAAGTCAGGAATTGTCAAGAAAGACAGAGGACGAGAGGGGATAGGAGGGAAAGATGTGGGAGCTGAATGTAGGTTAGAGGCATGGTAAGAGTGGCCAGGGGTGTAACCCAGCGGGATTAGGCACCCACAATGTCAGGCTAGGTCCCAGATACAGTGAAGTAGAGGTTGGTCTGGAGGGGGTGGGGACACAAAAAAAAGAGCAGTCTACCTGGATTACCTACAAGTGCAGGTGGAGGCATCAGAGAGTTGTTTCTTTAGCAGTAGTTTAAATGCTGAGATGCAGGTGTTGCTAATGATGTGGGTGGGGATCTCATTCAGCCATAGGGGTGCTCTGTAGGCAAAGGACCTTTGCCCTAGTGAGGTTTTCCTGAAAGGGATGGCTAGAGAGTTTCTGGTCACCCCCCGGTATGGTAAGAGGTGTGGGTAGCCTGCAACATGGGTTTGAGAAAGGAGGGAGCTTTCCCTAGCAGGATTTTCTTGCCCAGAAGGCACATTTGGTAGTTTATCCTGCTGATGAGATTCAGCCAGTTGATTTGTTCATAGAGTGAACATGTGTGTGATCTGTTGTCAGCTCCCAAGGCTAGTCTGCATGCCTTATTGAAGGCTACCGTAATACGCTTAAGTGTTGTATCCGATGCAGCCCCATATACTACTAGGCCGTAGTCTGTTATCGACAGGATGGAGCTGGAGACTGAAAGGCGGAGGGCAGTAGGCGTAAGGTATTGTTTGTGCCTGTGCTAAGACACCTAGTTTGACACTGACTGCTTTGACGACATTATCAATATGTTGAGAAATAGGAAAGGGTGTCGTCGATGAAAACCCCTAAGTACTTAAAAGCACGTACCTGTTCAAGGAGAGTGGCCTTATTATTGACTAATGTCAGGTCTGGGTAGGATTTCTTGTGCTGAGGGCAGCACCGTTTTAGTTTTCTTGTAATTCAGTAGCAGTTTCTGAGCACTGAACCAGTCTTCCAAGGAGTGGAAGGTGGACTGCAGTTCATTCTGTAGCTGATCAAACTGGGTATTGCAGCCAGAATGACTGCGTTGTCTGCTTGAAGAATTATCTTGCTCTGACATGCATTAGGTAGTCTATTCAAGAACAGACTGAAGAGGAGGGACCCAGGATGGATCCCTGAGGGACTCTGAGACTAATTTCCTGGCTGAGGAGATCACTGATCCATCCTGACACTTTGGGACCGGTTAGAGAGGTAATTTTTAGCCAATGGGTAGCTTCAGAGGAGAAACTTAGGAGGTGTAATTGTTGCAGGAGTATGGTGTGATTTACAGTGTCAAAGGCCTCAGTGAGATCTATAAATGTGGATCCCACTAGTTCTCTGCTGTCCAAGGCCTTATGGACATAATCTGTGAATTCAACAAGAGCCGTTGTAGTACTGTGACCCTTGTCAAAGCCTGCTGCTGCTTGGCACTGTAGATCATATTTCTGGAGGTATTCAGTGATCTGATCCGCTACAATACTTTCTAAGGCTTTTGATGGGGGAATGGAGATAGGCCAATAGTTGGCCATACTAGAACTGATCCCCACTTTTGAACACCGGGTCACCAGTGCTAGCTTCCAGGCTGTCGGGAATGTAGCCATGGTGAGAGACTTATTGAATATTTTGGTGATAGGGACAAGCAGCTCTTCAAGTGCAGCTGACACAAGCTTCATGTCAACACTATCACCCCCCCATCCTGGATTTACCAAGTACCTTCCTGACATAGGTTCTGACCTCTCTGATCGAGACACCCCTGAAGTAGAAGTGGGGGGTGATGGTATCCTGGTTAGGGGTTGACGATGCTGGGCCGCAGGGGGTAAGGTAGTCAGGCGGGAGGACCCCACTTAGATCAGTAAAAGCTGCATTGAAGGTTTCTGCGATTGTGCAAGGATCCACAGTGGCAGTGCCATTGACATTTAGTAATGAGGGGTACTTCCTAGTCTCTTTGGCCAGCAGTTCATTAATGTTTTGCCAAAATCTTTTACCGTTCCCCCAGCTACTGTCTAACTGTTCCTTGTAGTAGTTTGCCTTTGGCAGCCTGGCAAGGTATTTACACCTGTTCCTGGCTGCCCTGTAATTCTGACAGTCCGTTGGGTTTCCAGCGTACCTGGTCTTACTCCAAAGTCTGTCTCGCTCCATGAACTGATCCAGGAGGTCACTGATGATCCATCCATTGGGAGATCCCTGATTTTCCTTTTCCTCACAGGCAGCAAAGCATCACCGATATTGTGTGAATTTATCAGTGAAATGTTTCACTGCCAGGTCAATGTTCTGGAGTCTGTCCAGAGGACCAATCCACCTGTGCTAATGCAGCTCTAAAGGAGTGCAGTTGACACCTTTGATAATGCAGCTGCGGATAGTGATTGGGGACCTTTTGTTCTTTACTCACCCACTTGCATATGACAGACAAATGGTCACTTAGGCAATCTGGGTGATCCTGGATGGACGGTTAGTTAGCATTCAATCAAGTAGCGTCCTTGCCAGTTTATAATTCAGTATGGTATTTTCAGGTACCATCTGTGAGATCCGCGCTAGCGACCTGGTCATTGATTGTATCTGACTTGTTGCAGTGCCATTTACAGTTGAAGTCCCCTGTAGCGATAATGTCTGAGTTCCTCCTAATTTTGAAACTATCTGAGGATAGTGGCTAGACCCGTCTTAGCTTTTCCAGGTGGGAGGTAGATGGGCGATAGTTAGGGACTTATTATGCTTCCCTATCTTGGATCCACTAATAGCGACTCGAAGTCACAAGGACATGCAAGAGAAGGGATACACTACCTGTATGTCTTTCTGACATAAATGAGAGAATCCCTTCCTTTTTCCAACCCGGTCTAGCCTATAGGTGCTATACCTGGCATAATAGCATTATCATGGATTTTAGGGTGAGCCAGGTCTCAGTCAAGCAGAGGATATCCAGGCAGTGTAGCCCAATCCAGGCTTGGAGCTGGGTAAATTTAGCAAGGAGGCTGCAAATGTTCATTGCAGTCATTTTTAGTCCACAGCCCTTTAGGTGACGATCTTCCTGTGAGTAGTCGGTCCAGGATTGGGATGCACGTCATCAGAGAGAAGAAGCAAAGAAGAAAAGTTATTCTGGTGGCACATAAAAGTAGTAGCTTGGTCACTGATCTTTGTCTACCGGTGGTTCTGAATTTCAGGCCACAGCTCTGTCTATTTGTACCAGCAGTTAACTGGGCCAGACAAGGATGCTCCTGCTGACTGTGAACATCACAGTGTGGAGCCCGGGGGGTTGGATGGTAGTATGGCACTGTGACCATGTGGGCTGTGGTGTTGTACCAGGCGTGAGCTGACTAGGTGGTAGAGAGGTAGGGTTTGCACCTTTCAAGGGGTGGAGTGGGGATGAGGTGTTGTCCAACATGAGGTAGGAAAGCGTGCATAATTACTAAGATAAAAACAGATTCGCAGGACATTTTGCCAGAGAGGAGCTGACTTGAGACACCCTATGTAGCGCCAGCTAGAAAGCTAAACATTGGTTACTGTAGCCAATCAGGGAGAGGCCGCCTGACAAGTGGGCTGGGTTTATCTGTATTTAATTAAGGCTGACGGGGGGACAGGTGGAAAATTCAGTGCAGAGAAAACATTGTTGCAGCAGGTAGTTTAAAATTGACTTTGAATTTAGTGCAGAGAAAAACATTATAGTAGCAGGCAGACTGATTAAATAAAATTTTAGTGCAGGGAAAACTTTGTTGTAGTAGGCAGATATTAACAAACATTTAGATAGCACTGAATAAAAATTCTGCCCTGTGCACTAGTGCTGCCCAGCTAAATAACAGTCCCAGCTAGAGCCTGGACTCTTTGCCTGTGTTTCTGCGCTGCTTGCTGTCCTGCACAATAGTCACCATCACAGCCTATCCCCGAAGTGAGAGTACAGCGGCAGATTTGAATGTAGTACTTCTGGCGCTCACTGTTTAGTCCGTACTTGAGTGCAAGATGGTGAGGTGAGCAGTGGCAGGTTGGGATCCGCACCGCTGAAGGGGGAGTGCACCCTGTCAGGGAGCCGGTTCTGTCTGTAAGAGAGGGAGATTAAGTTAAGTTTAGTATTCAAGTAGGGGGCCGAGGTGGAGAGAAACTTGCTGGCATCAGAGAGGAGGACTAAGCAAATCTGAGGACAGGAGACACAAAAGACCAGAGGACAGAGCTAAAGAGTCTGGGAAGCCAGAGGGTGGGGGGATCATTGGCTAGCTAGGGAATTGCAAATGCAGAGGGTGAGAAGAAAATCTGAGAGAAAGGGAAGGTATTCTGAGGAAGATTAACTTAGCCAGCAGAAATTATACAGTGTTGAAAAATTAAACAGCAGAATCATACATTGATGAATCAGGCTAATCTTAAATTAAAATTCAGTGCAGAGAAAACATTGTTGCAGCAGGTAGTTTAAAATTGACGTTGAATTTAGTGCAGAGAAAACATATGTGGAATGATGCTGAATGCCTTACTGAACTCTAGGTAGTCCATGTCCACCACTCCACCCTGATCTAGTTCCTGGTCACTCAGTCAATGATATCTGTAAGATCTGTTTGACATGACCTCTACCCTATGAAACCATGTTGCCTTGGATCTTGTAGTAGTAGTAGCCTCATCATCAACTTAATGAAAGACTGACATGCTTTCTACTAATACTTCTGTTAGAGACAAAATCTGGTAAAAAAAAAAGTTTAAGAAAGAAATTGAGGGGCATGCATGAACTGCAGACAGGGCTAGACAAACTTTTTCTTGCTCCAGCTCCACTAGTGATTAAACTGCAAATTGTGGAGGTGGCAACACAGACCTCGTGGCAAATAGCCAGACCCTCCAACTATTACAGAATGGTCTTCTGTCGTTGAAGAAATAGCATAAATGGAAAGGCTAACATTTCAGGTGCTGTATGGGACAGCCGTCTATGGAGCAATGGACCAGATGGAGGATGACGGGGTTGGGGGGTGGTGGTGCAATAGACTCACTACAGGGAGAGATGGCTGTAGTTTCGCATGGGGACAATGTCCCCTCAGATTTGAATGAGAAAATTCTATGAGGAGAGGGCATTGGGCAGGTAGTCAAAGGGGGGATAGTCCCAAATCTAATTTAAATTTGGGGTCAAGTTAGATAATACTTCTTCCCTCGAGGCCACCTGTGTGCTTGCCTAGATGACCAGCAGCGTGATGCTTTAAAATCGGGATGATGGAATAATGTACTAAATCTCTCCAAAAGTATTGTATGTTTTTTATTTAACTGGTTAGCTTTCGTAAAACTTCATTGTTCAGTGGATGGGCTACATGTTACAGTATAGTGTTGTTTGTCACTTATTGTAGCAGGCTGCGAATGGCAATTTGCTTACAAGATTGTACAGTGATAACATAAAATACTAATACAGAAAGCAAATTGCAACTATTCTAAGTGTTTTTCACTGCTTTAGCAGCAAAATCCTGACCAACAGATGAAATGTACATCAAAATATGTCCGAATAGCTGACTTCAATCAGTTCGAAGCCTACCTGAGGGAAGAAGACAGATACTAAGCCCTGGGGCCCCTGGATGGGATTGGAACCTTGTGCCTTCCAGGAGGTCTCTTCTGAGGAGACGGACTGCTTCAGGCAGTCGGTCTTAGACTGGATGCTTGCAGCTCTGTCCCCAAAGACCTTGCTTTCAAACTAGGAGCCTTCACAAAACAGGCATCAGGGCATGAGATTAGATTACCAGAGGCAGAGGGGAGAATATCAACCATGGAGCATACCACTGCAGGACTCCTGACAAAAGTCCAGCACCTCAAAGAAGTAAACAAGTTGAAGGAGCTACTTGACAGGCACGAAGACGTACAGAGAAGAAATAACCTATTGATCAAGGGGTTATGGGAGAGAACAGAAGGGAAAGACATGGTTGAATTTCTGGAGCAATGGTTCCCTAAAACTACAGTTGCAGGATGGCAAACATTAAACTAGACCAAGCACACATAGTGACACTAGGTCCATGGCCCCTCTTAAGACTACGCCAGCCCCTCAATAACAAATTATTCTGCCTCCACAATTATGCAGAGAAGCAGTGGCTGGTGAATTCGTATAGAACTGAAAACATTGCATCATGAAAATGCTCAGTTGTTTCTCTTGCAGGATTTTCTAAGCGAAGTTCAGAGACAACCCAAGGCCTTTGGAGCTGTCGTGGATGTCTATCGGAGAAACAGTTAAATTATGGTTTGGATTTCCAGCTGTTGGTGATCATATTGGGACAGACCTATACATTTATGGAAATAATGGCAGCAAGAGGTATATGGGGGTCAGCTAAAGCTGCAGTTAAATGAAGGGTTTATAAACCCTTTGTGTTTTGAAGGCTGCAGTAACTGTGTTCAAGTGTTTGAGATCAGGAACTCGTTCTCTTGTTGGCTTAATCTCTGGGGCTCTATACCTTCCTTTGGTTGCTGCATGGAATGTATCGGAGCGCTGGCACACAACTCCCCCCCCCCCCCCAGACATTTGGTGAGGTGCACCCAAACAACACCTATCCAGAGACTACAGTTATGTGCATAATTTATCGGGCACTAAAAGGTGCACAATAAGTTACTCAGGGTGTGGGGAAAAGGGGAACATTATGCTGGTTAATGTGAAGATATCAGAAAAGGGTGCGGCATTGCTGAGTTGCTGGTTCGTCTTTATGGTGCCCTTGCCAGTTTTTCCCACCAGAGCTGCAGGAGGTCTGTGCAAGTGAGAGCCCAGCATGCAAGAGAGAAATGGACTGTGGATAAACTTTCTAGGCGGGTTAGTGTCATAGCAAG
Organism: Neoceratodus forsteri; assembly: GCA_016271365.2. Lineage (NCBI taxonomy): Eukaryota > Metazoa > Chordata > Ceratodontiformes > Ceratodontidae > Neoceratodus > Neoceratodus forsteri. Next base: position 751,528,730 of record CM028136.1, read on the forward strand.
CTGCTATTTTAGGTATGTGGGTTGGGGGCATCCAACTGTGTGCAGTTAAAAAGCAGTCATGAAGGGTGAATGTTGAGGATGATGATGCACAGATGCACACAGCTGAAGACCACTGAACTGAGTACTGATAACTTCAGTGTCATTGAGACACTTGGGAGGGAATGCTGTGGGCAAAATAATGTGCCCACGGAAATTGGGGGTACCTATTTATCAAGGGGCAGGCTGGGGACTACAGTATGTAGGTCATGACCAACAACCATGAGCTAAATTGCCTGAACAGTGTTTGTTTGGTGAAGCACTGCAGAGAATTATACTGTTAAAATTCCGGGAAGTGAGCTGGCCCAGTGGCTAAGGGGTTGAGGCACTGGATGCCACACCTCACGCCATGCCGGCGACCTGGGGTCGGATGCAAGCACGGGCTGCTGGGGGGAGGGCTGGAAGAGGATTGTAATGGCCTCTGGGCTGCTCTCCTCTCCTGGATTGGGGAGGCTAGTCACCTCGCTCTCAACTCACACCCAGTGGAGGCTGGATGCCTGGTCAAGGGAGATCTGGGGGACTAACGAACATCGGGTAGGTGGAAGGAGCATGTGGAATTCTGGACACGCTTGTGTATCTCCATGTATGTGTGCTCACCTGTGCCACCACTGCTGCAGGAGGAAGGGAGAGAACCAACAAAATCCATGTCTCCCGTGGCCCGTGTCTTGGCCCCTCACTCCCGGACAGCTCCTTGTAGATCCCCATAAGCAAAGATGGTGGGGGGGAAAGGCTTATGGGGCTGGGGGCGGAAGGGGCCCAATGACAGGAGTAGGTGGCCATGAGGACCAAACAGCTGTATAAAAAAAAAAAAAAAAATTCCAGGAAGTGGGTGAGGGTGAATGACTCAGTACATTCACAGTATTTTTTTTTTTATTCTGTTTTAGGCTCTTGAGCCAGGCGGGGATTTACCCCTTGTCTGACCCTCAGATGTACTACTCCCCCATCCCTCACTAGCAGTCTACCTGGAAGCTGCCTGGATGGGTGGCCCGTGACTTACCCCTCACAGCAGTGCTCCATGAAGGTAAAGACCAAGCTTCACCATGTAGTCCCGCCCAAGTCTTAGGCTTGATATCTTTCCAGAGCAGGAATGGAGCTGGCCTGAGAGCATCATGCTGTGCTGCCGTTTGAGGATTTTTGGCTTGTGTGTTGCCCCTGGAGGAGATGATGTGTGCATTGATGTCCTGGTCACATCAGGTGTGCTCCCACATCTGACGACTGACATCTGCCTTCCTCCAATCCCTTTTCCTTTCCGTCTCTGTCTTACTGACTCTCAGCTAACACTGGGGTTTAAACTGTTGATGAGCACCACAGCCCACCAACCCCGGAGGAGGAGAACTGTTCACTGTACGCTCGATTGTCCTCCCCCCCGCCAACCCTCTGACAGTGCAGGCTCATTCCCGAACCTGGGTCGTCGGCGTCGCAAGGGGTATCGCTATGGCCTGCACCAGGTGGCCGACTTACATTCACAGTATTAACAGGGAACTGCTACTGTCAGATCCCAAGTAGTTTCTTGGTATCAAAGGGGGTGGGTTGTAAGTGGTTGGCAGGTAGATCACCCAAGGTTCATTAGAGTTATGTTATGGTTAAGTGGCTACTGTTATGTGCAGAATCTGTTATGGTTGTATTTTTTTTATCTAGTTCTTGGGTTTGGGATCTGCAGTCTTTCAGAAGTTCTAATCTATCACTTATGTAATTATGGGCCAGACCGCAGGGGGAACCTAAGTTGACATGGGGCTCGGTGCTGTATCAGGGAGCCCTCCTCCCACCAAGTGACCACTTGCTGCTTGTTGAGGAAGCTCAGTATGTGTTCCCGGAACATCCAGTGGTTATTATTTATTTATTTGAAAGATTTAACCAGGAAGTACATACTGAGCAGATAACAGCTCGTTTTCAGATGAGTCCAGGGAGAGGGGACAGGAGGACATACCTATCAAGATAGTATAAGGTAAAATACAATAAAATAGTAATAAAGCAGAAACATAAAATTAAAGGCAAAAAAAAAATAAGGCAATTAGATACTAAAAACACTCTATTTTTATATACAAAAAGAAAACAGCAGAACAGCAGGAAGAGAACAAGATGAAGAAAAGAAAAAAGGAAAGGTCAGAGGTAGTTGCATGTAGGACGATAAAAGTCAGAAAGAAGAGATTTAAGGGAGGAAGGAGAAGAGGCAGAATGAGTACAAAGGGGGAGGGATGGAGGACCAATTTAGGAAAGTGGTAAGAAAAAGCAGACTAGCCAACAGTAGATTTTCTAGGAGGGATAATAAAAGAATGTAACGTATTGTTACAAAGAGGGTATGAGGAAGTAAGAGAAGGGGAGAGAAGGGAGTTGAGATAAGAGGGAAGGGTGCCAAACCTGAATTTGGAGAAAAAGGAGACACAATCTTCCGGTAAAATAAAAGAAAGCACTTTCCTCACTCAGAAAATATAACATGCCCATAGCCCTCCTCCAAGAAACCCACCTCACTGCTACGGAACACCAAAAGCTGATCAGAGAGTGGGGGGAAGCCAGCATTATCCTGCTTCCTATAGTTCACACAAGAGGGTATAGCTATTTTGATAAGAAGATCTCTGCCATTTTGAGTCTCATGGGTGGTACAAGACCTGAATGAAGGCCGTTATATTTTGTGTACAGGGAACAGTACAGGGAGAAGTGGTCACAATCAGTCATTTTTATACTCCAGCTGTGTTTAACCCTGGCTTTTATGAAAAACTGCTAGCTCTCCTGCAGAGGGAACAGTCTCTGAACCTTTATTGGGGAGGGGGGGATTTTAATTGCACGATGGGTGCAGCCAGGAATAAATGTATGGGGGGTTGGAGGTATAAGACTGGTATTATCTAGGCAGGGCATTTTTTTTTTTAATTTAAGGTGTTCTGTCCTGAAGGATCAAGGTGCCTTACAAGCAACCTTAAATAAATAAACAATAAAAGTCAAATGATAAATAATAAGTTGGTAAATATAACAAATATTCACAAATATAACAAATATTCACAAAAAAGTATTGTAAGCCAGCTCTAATAAATGACATTTTAATGCTCCTTTAAAGGCCTCCGCATCAGATGGTGACAAGGGCTGACAGAGCTCGACCTCATTGATGGATGGGGAGAGGCAAACTCAGGGGTGCAGGAACATACTTTCTTTTCGAACCCTCAAATGTCATGTGCAAGGATTATTTGTTTATGCCCCGTAACGTGTGTGCCAGAGCGGGGGCAGCCTTTATGGGCCCGATGACGATATCTGATCATACCTGGGTGAGGCTTGCCCAGGCATGGTCGGATGCCGTTGTTGGGCCTATAGAGGTGTCTTTTGCTCTGGAGTACAGGTTATAGGGCATAAACAAATCAATGCCCCCTCTCCCCCACTCCTTTTTCACTCTGACTAATGAGCTACTGGCTTTATGTGTGAGAAATCATCCTGAAATATCTAGCGTGGAGGGTAAGAGGGGTACCACTGTACACTGATGATGATGTTTTTTTTTTTCAATTGTTTAACCAGGTGAGACACACTAAGCTGAAAGCTTGTTTACAGGTGCAACCTGGGAGCACAGGGAAGTGACTTGCTCAGGGTCACACAGTATGCAAGTGGGGCCTGTGGGATTCAAACCCAGGTCTCCAGATTTGCAGCACAGAGCCTTAAACCACTGCATTATACTGCCTCCCTGATGCCTGGTGTGTTGATGTTGCTACCAGTACTGAGGTTTCAGTAGCAAAAATTACTGAAACAGTCACTAGATTTTGTGGGTATAAATTCAACATAGCAAAGTCTGAACTTATGCCCATGGGTGGGGCAAGTGGTAAGGAAGAAATAGGAGAGACCCCATACAGGGTACCGTGGAGATGAATCACATATCTGGGGATAAGGGTAGGGCATGCGTTGCATGCATTGTATAGTAATACCATATTTCACTGAATAGAAGCCATCTTGAAATAGATGCTACACATCATAATGAATACTTTAACAAAAGTCACCCTTAAATACAAGTCATGGCTTTCTAGTTAGGGTGGAAGTCAAAAACATTGTAGGTGGACTCTGATTTTTATCTCCAATTTTCATCTCTGTTTGTTATGCTTGTTTTGATATGAAGTAGACCTAGAACAATAATCTTAATCATATCCTGGATGGGTAACACTAATTTTTAGCACTTAAAATTTGATTTTGCAGTACAAGCTGCCTTCAAGTACAAGCCGCCCTTGAATACAAGCCATAGGTCAAAATACGAAATGTTAATAAAAGCTGCAGTTTCTGTCCAATGAAATACAGCAGTTACAAACCCGTTCTGGCTAGAACCTATGCAGACTGACAGGTGGAAGGCATTACAAATTTTGTGGCTGGGGAGGATTAATCTAATTAAGAAGTTCTTCCCAATACAAATGCTCTCAGCAGATTAGCCAGACAAGATCTGCATACCCTGGATGCAAAATTTTCCTAATTTATCTGGGCAGGCAGGCGCCAAAGGCTAGTCTGGCTAGGCTTAGAGGCCCAGCTGGGCAGGAAGGCCTAAATTATGCGGACTTCTTAAAATGTTACTTATCGGCTCAGCTAAGAAGATACGTTAAAGAGTAGGTGCAGAATGACGTTAGAGTGAGTTGGTTGCAGTTGGAGGACAAGGAACAGTCCCTCTATAATTGTACTTCGGGGTAGAAGGACTTTGGGCACTTAAGACAAACCTTGAGGAAAATTTGCTGGCACATGGTGCATTAGAAGTATAGGAAGCTGTGAAGAAGGCAACGGGAGGATGAGAGGAAAACACCCTGTTGATGCCCATTTATGAAAACCCAGAATCCCTACCAGTCTGGAGGATTGGGGGTTCCTGGAATGGCAAAACAGGAGTATAAAATGCCTAGGGGATCTCTATACTAAAAAAGGACTGAAAATCTTTGCAGAGCTGTCTGCAAAGCGAATATTGCATCTGCAGCAACATTTTAAATACTTAACAGGTCACCTTCCAAGTCTCCCTGATATTGTCCTTTTTTTTGAGATTCCCCTTGCTTTTTATGGCACCTGTCCCTATGCATAAAATCATCAGAATCAAAGAACAGACTGTTCATCCTGTCTTTAAATGACTTTAGCAAATCATTTCTAGCACCTGAAATTCAGTTAGACATATACATTACAGCGCTGTAAAAGTCTCCCTGATTACAGTGGTCAGAACCAGGAGAGCTCCCTCATTTGACGTGCTGACTTGGAAGCTCTGAAACCAGCTGGTGCCTGCAGGCTCCTCCTGTTTCTAATGGGTCCATTGATCTAAGGGTCAGGACACAACCAAAAGGCATGAGAGCCCAAGCCTACGAGGAGTGGGGAGTTGGGAGTGGGAAATAGACTACTTCATTAAGGCACAATGACAATGGGAGGTAGACCTCAATATATAGGTCCCAGATGATTGGTAGGCAACATTGTTTGAAAGTCATTGGGTCTGCTAATATGTAATAAGTATAAAAGGCTCAGTGCAAATTTATGAACAGATTGGACATGTCCCTCAGCACAGTTAGCACGTTTAAAGGATCTTACCAATTTGTGGAAGGTGTAAACTTGTGGCGGTACTACGTTTCTTACTTCTGGAAGCAGCGGTGTCAGATCCAGAATTTTAAAAGGGTCCTTTAGGGACAAACTGAAAAGTTGCGCTGCCAGCAAGCAGGCAGAAAACTTCTGTATCTGTTATTTTATACTGAAATAGATAACTGTTGGTAGTGGGCCATGATAGAATTATTTTTGCTGTGTTGGAACTACATTATATTATGTTGGATTGGTTCTTGCCATTTAAATGTCAAAGAAGGGTCCATTGCATAGCATCTTTAGTAATGCTAGGTCTGCCACTGGGGAGCGCTCAACTTTGTCCATACTGGTCAAAGGTAGCTCAGGAACTAGCCAAATATGTAGTTTATGAATTGTGGACATGGACCCATCTAGCATGCTAGGAATAACAGCATAGTAGATGGGACTGGACACCTACCCCAGGTGTACACATGTCTCATGATGCTAGTAATGACTACAACAGCCCACCCTAGAAATGTGGAAATGCTAGCCAAATCTGTGCCACAGGAGCGACTAACAAATTAATTGAAAGGAGAGTAGAGCACTGTGAAGAACAGTGGGACCGTTTCTTAGTTCTCTTCCCATGGCAGAGGCACTGCTTATCAGAAAAGGTATTCCATTAGAAGAGTGCAGTGTGCATATTTATGGAACCCATACAAACAGAAGAGAGAAAGAAATAAGTGCCTTAGATAGGACTTGAGCCACGTCCTGAATACTGTTCCAGTAGCACTACGAGCTGCGTCTCCAAGGCAGTTGGAAACTGGGCCGTCCCAAGACACCTTAACAGATAAGCACTTTTTCAATCACAAGAATACAGCGTGCCATTTATGGAACCCATAGAAACAGAAGAGAGAAAAGATAAGTGCCTTAGCTGGTACTTGAACCCAGACCAGCCAGAATACTGTTCTGCTTGCACTACCAGCTGTGCTACCAATGTAATTGGAAACTGAGCCATCTCAAGGCACCTTACTCTTTCTCTAATGCACAACCTGGTGCTGCACAGCACTAAGGCTGTCAGCAAAGCTAAAGCTGGTTATTTTGCTTTCAAACTCCAGAACATTTTAAAGTTCCCTGCAAAACTCTGGAAAGTGATTCACACCCTTTTTGATCCCTCTTCCCATTCCTTCTCCCTAGTCCTTTTGGAGGGTTGTTCTCCTATTCTGACCTCCAAAGTTGCCTTCTACTATAACAACGTTCTTCATCATCTGTGCCTCTTTCTTCACCCTCAGTCCTCTGCACCTCCCATCCTGCCTCAGCCTCCCTCTTCATTGCCCTCATCTAGCCCCCTTTTCTCCTTCTCCACTCTCTCCCCTCAGGAAACCCTACAGGCTCTCCATTCTCTAATCTTCACTAGGGGTCTTAGCCCAGACGGGTTGGACCCAAAACTTCCACACCTCTCTGCCACCGCTATAGATACTCCACTCATCCATCTTCTGAGCCTCTCTTTTAACCTCCGTTCTGTACCTCAATCTTGGAAGACAGCCAAAGTTTGTCCCTTACAAAAAGGAGGTGACTTTGCTTGGTAACTACAGACCTATCTTCTCAGTTCTTGCCAGACTCCAAGAAAAGTTTGGCTATGCTCAGCTATTATACTTTCTTGACTCCTCTAGTTTTATCTAACCTTTCTGATCTGTCTTTTGCAAAATCACTGTTTCCTCCCTCCTCCATGCCACGGACTCCATCCTTAAGGGGATGGAGAGGGGCTTATCATTGCTGCCATCTTCATTGATCTTGCCAAGGCCTTTGATACGGTAGCCCAGACCCTCCTCCTGGACAAGCAGAGCCGTGTGTGTCTTTCTGCTGTTACTGTAGAGTGGTTCAGAGCCCATCTCCCGGTCATCTCCATTAGGTCCAGGTAGACGACACCTTGTTCTACCCCCACCCCATTTAGTCTGAAGTTCTCCACGGCTCCATCTTACATCCAGTTCTGGTCTCTGTTTTCCTTAATGACCTCCACTCAGCTTGTGTGAGAATGCACATTCAGACATACTCTTTGCCCATAGTGCCTTGGTCTTGACCATGGAAATGTTGCAAGAGTGACTTCAGTGATGTCAGAGCTGGTTTCAGTCTCAGCAATTTATGGTCAGTGCCAAAAGGACAGTGTCTATAACCTTTAGCATAAGCCAACATTTTATAAGACTCCTCTCTGCTGTAGTCTTTATTACCCTGGACAGTACCCCCGAAGTTGTTCCCTGCTTCAAGTACCTTGGTGTGTGACTTGATGGAAGACTTGACTTCTCAGCCCACATTGATGCCATCCAACAAAAAAAAACTGCCTGAAACTCGATGCCCTCCATCACAACAAGGTTTGCTCACCACTCAGTCTGTCGGGAAATATTTACCAAGATGATCCTTCTTGTGTTTAACTATGCAGATGTTTTCTGTGGTACTGCCCTCATCTGTTGTTTTGCCTCAGTCTCCCCAGCCATTATTTGCTGCCACTTCATTAACCTTCCCTCCCTCCCTTGCTTCCCACTGCATCACATTATTGCCTCCTTCTCTCTAAATACTGGTTCACCTTCTTCTCTCTCCTCTCCCTGTTCACTGTGCCTCCTACTCACTACAGTCTCTGCTGACTCCTGCACCTTCTGAATTCCTGCTCCACATTTGCCTGTGGGCAAACTGCTTTCTTTTCCATCTTCCCTCCATCGGTTGTGACTCTCCTCCTTTTGATATACCATACTTATTCTCTCCAAGAGCCCTGTGTTGCACTAATGCTTGTATTGCATTTACCCTTGTTATGTGACTGATTTATTCCTGGTACTCTGGGCGTTACGCATTAGTTCCATGTCAACAATATGTTACTACACTAATTACAAATTATTTTTGTTTTTCTCTGTACCTTTTTTTACACCTTTTTGTTATTTATACTTTTGACATGACATTTTATCATTCATTAATTTTTTATATTTAATTGCACACTCTTTGCTTGTATCATTTTTGCTGTATGAATTGCCTGTATCACTTTTGCTGTATATATTTTTATCCTGTACTCATCCACACTGGGTCGCACCTGGAAATGAGCCTTGGCTCAGTGTTCCTTAAAGGGACACTGTCAACCTGTTTTTCATCGTATTCTTGTTAAAAACCTACATTTTTTAATTGCTTGCCTTCTCTAAAATTCATTGATGTTCCTGTTTGTTTAATCTGTCTCCGTGTTTACTGGAACTGAAATGCATGCTAGTGTACATTTATAAACAACCTTGTTTTGTTTACAATCCTGGATCTGTTCTTACTGCATACTTCCTGAACATTACAAACACACCCAAACAGTGCAGTCACTCATGAGGCAGTGGCCTCCTAAACTAGCACTGCATCATGAGGGGTTAGACTGTGTTGCGGGTGTTCCTAAGTCCAGGAAAGATGCAGCTGGAGCTGATCAAGGACTGTAAACAAACCTATGTTTGTGTGGTAACACCAGTATGGTGGGCAGTCTGTTTTTCACTTTATTAAAGAAAAAAAAGAGTCAGAATCAAACTACCAGCTATATCAGCAAGCTTTACAGAATGTTGGCAATCATAAAATGTGTATTTTTTTTTTTTTTTTTTACTTTCTTTTATTTCCATCCTGGACGGCCCTCCATCTATCCGACCCCCCAGCCCCGTACTCACCACTCGCAGTGCACCTTCTGTCATCCTCCATGGCGTACCTCCTGTGGCAGGGAGATGGGGATCCTTCAACCCACCAACATGTATCTGGTTCAGGAGATGCCTGCCATTTGCAGGAGCAGCGCCTGTGAAGTCGGTATCCATCCAGCCGCTCAGGGATTTTCTTTACAGCTTTCCACCTCCCAGCCCCTGGAGGTGGAGCATTCAGATGTTGGCAATGGCCAAGCTGTGTGCGCTTCTGTCACAACACGCCGGCGACTACTCCACCCCTTCCTGATATGCGAGACCCAGGCACTCCAACACCCAGCTTCCGCTGGGTGTCAGAAGTCCGCCGGCCTCTGTGTCCCTCCCTCCCCAGGAGAGGAGAGCTGTCCTCCAGACGCTCGATCTTCTCCCACCGCGGCCGACCCCTGGTGACCCGCTTGCACTGCGAACACGGGTCGCTGGCATGGCAGGAGGTAAGGCATGATGTCTCAGCCCTCCACGCCACTGGGCTGGCCCTTAAAATGTTTTTTTTAAACTAGGGACACTTTGAGACCTAAGGGGGTTGACAGTGTCCCTTTAAGTGGTTACCAGTTTTCACTCAGAGCAAAGCTATAGTGTAGTGGGTTAAGCAGCCATGTTGGGACGTCCCATATCTGTAGGGATACCTGCTAGGGCATGAAGTAATTGTTAACGTGTATGATACTCATCCCCTTTAGAAGGGAGAAGGAAAGAAAGGAATTAAAGAGAGTCCAACTCTAAATAACCAGCCGCAGTAGCAGCAGGGAGATGATGTTGTGAAAGAGGTTCTGCTGCTTCAGGGGAGGGGAAGAGAAAGTGATTACTAAAGTAGTTGTGGAATGAGGGGATATCACCAAAAGGCCTCAAGATGGAGCGGGGGGGGGGGGGAGACCACTGCTGATGGGCCAGTAGGAGAGGGGACATAGAGGGTGGGTGGAAACAGAGGAGCAGGGGACGTGATTTGGAGAGTGGAGGAGGCAGGCAAGCAGAGCTAAAAGGAGAGTGGAACCAATAAATATTGGTAGCGCACAACAAATGTGACCAAATCGGCAAGCAGATAAAAGGTGATGTTTTATTGAGTAAAGTTAACAAAGAACACACAAGGCAGCAGTAAGACCACACCCCCATGTTTTGCCTTGCTCTGAGGCTTCTTCAGGATTTTGAGAGCAGGAAAAAGAAAATCAGATGCAAGCTGGAGTAGCACAGATGTAAGAGCATGCAATAGCACAGTTAGCCCTCGACAGAGATACCAACAGTGCAAATAAGTATTTGATTAAACAGGAGCCCAGCGCACTTCATGTCATAAGGGGGGGGAGTGATAATAATATAAACTGGAGCCCAGCACACCTTGGGTACTTAACTTTACTGTGCTTTCCTTAACCTCCCACTAGCTCATATAACCATCCTATTGTCACCTAATGGCTGACGCAGCTGTACGTGGCTTGTGAAGTGTTTTGGATACAGTGTGCATGAAAGGTGCGCTATAAAGCGGAACTGATTTTCTTTCCTTCATTTCCTTATCTGCTCTGCATTTGTGACATTTCTCTTCATTTTCCATCCGAATCCTTAGGTTAGACGTGAAGTACTAAGATCAGCTAGATTTTGGTTTAGTTTTAAACAAAACAATGTGCACCTTGGTGCCTGGTGAGTCTTAGGGGGATTGCCAAAGGAAACCAGTGACCAGTCCCCATACCCTCATTTACATTCAGGTGTTTCTGTGTCTGCATGATGCCCCAAGTACAGTAGTTAAGCATATTTTTAGAGGCTGTCCTTCAAAGTCTGTAGCTTCACATTTTGCTGCTCTCCATTTCAAAGAACAAACTGCTATGCAGTATTGCTATACTATGCTGCTGCCCTCCCCGGAACCCTCTTGAATACTAGCTATTATAATTAAATTAGTAGTTCCTAGCGGGAAAATAAAAAATATTAAAAATCATTTGGTTTTGATGACAGGCAAGTATTGTTTTATCGCTGACATGTTGCTAGTGCTGCATCTGTGGCATTCATTCTGAAATTCAGTTTGTATTGTAGTTTAATGCTTTGGCAGTTTTTCTTGGATTTGTTCCTGTGGCGGCAACCCCTATGTGAGACAAGAAATCTTGAAAGAAAACAAAAAGAGGTGGTAGTTGTATGATCTCCTGTGTGGATTTTCCTATTCAAAATCTTGAAGACCTTTAGGCCAGGAGCCGAAATACAAACTGCTGAAGCTTTTACACAAGGAGGCACCAGAGAGTTAAGACTTTATTAGAACATTTGGGCCGTACTTTGCTCAGCATGCCATACTTTCTAGTCTAATTATAGAAAGAGATAAAAAGTAATCCTAACTAAAAAAAAAATGTAGTTGATCTCATTTACTGTTAAGCAGACTTTCTTGTATTAGTCTCGGTTTTAAACTGAATTTTAATGTATTTAGAATGGAATTTCTTCAAAGCATTTAATCAGCATTAAACTGGAAACTGAACTTTTAGTAACTGATTACCTTTTATTGTCCATTAACCAGCTTTTTCAGCTCAGTGGGAGGCAACTGCAGGAATTCAAGATGCGAACACTTTCCTTGATATAATAGTGGTTCTGTTATTGTTGTCAAACAAAGAGCCTTTCTGAGAGTTGGTTAAGTACTAGTTCAATGGAATGTTAGAGGTACTTGTTCACACACTGACCTTCAGCTACCAATTAAAGGACAGCTACACCCTCATATTTTGTAACTTTTGTTTCCATGTCAACAGACTACTCTTTTCCCTGCAGCTGATGGGGCTATACGTGTTTGCTTTAGTTCATTTTCACAGTTCCTGCTAGTACTTGTAACTATCCTGGTGGTCTCCATTTTATGGTTGTTGAAGTCTCATTGTCCGTGAGAGCTGCATCAGCATATGAGAACATGATGTCACATTTATACCATGTATCTGTATGCTGAAAATAGAGGTATCTTGAAAAAAAAAAACTCTATGAAAACACACAAATTTAATGCAAGTTAAGGGGAAAAAATGCTGCATTACAACTCCGACAGTTTGCAAAGCTAACTGAAGATAAATGTGGTATTCATACCTTGCTGCAGCTTGTTTTGTTGAAATCTAATTAAAGGAGATCTACTGCGAAGGAAGCTCAAGCCACTGTTGCATAGATTGTGGCTCGAGCTCCCCTTCCCCCACTGAGTCTCAATATTTGTAAAATCATAAACCAATCTGATCGCTCATAAAAAGAAGAGTTGTCTGTTGGCACGGAAACAAAATTTACAAGATTTGAGGGTGTAGTGTTCCTTCAAAACTTGTTACTGCTTTGCATTATTTCTCATCTAGTTCCATGATAAGCTACATCATGCTATACACAAATAGCTTTAAACTGATTAGAAGATTATGTGTCAGTAACATTATCTAATGTATAGGGGGCTCCTTGAAATTCACATGCCCGTCTAAAAAATATTAATTGTTGCTTATTGTGAGCATGACAAATTTCACAGGTTGCCTAAACACATAGGAAAGGGTATTGAAGTTAATTTTAAGACATGTTTTAACTGTTTTTATGAATAAATAACACAGGATTTCTTAACTAAAAATCTGTGGGAGTCAAGTTTTTAAACAGCATAGCATGAGAATTTCAACCCCACTTCCCAGCAAAAATGGGGAATAATGCAGTTTGAGCACATTTTCACAGTACAGTCACAGGTTTCCAGGGATTTCACAAGATATGTAATGCTGTACACAAAATGCTATAAACTGTGTGCAAAGCTGATTTTGATGAAAATCATTTCCTTGATGAAAACATGGATTACACGGGGCCCTGCTTAAGCAGTAATGCACGATAGTATGTGGCATCATGGGATAGCATCCTGCCTCAGGTGCATTGTGTGGCCGAGTGACTTCAACTACCTGAAAAAGGATATCACATCACACACGTTGGAGTGTATTACTGTGATTATGAAATGGATCCATATTGATTTCATTGACTGATGGTATGACCTACTTTCAAACTGGGATCTCAGCCAATCAGATTTGAGAATTTTGACCATCCATTTTATAATAATGTATATACTCATTTAGCAAATAAAATGTGCATACGCTGCTTTTATTTGTACTGTACAGTATATTATACTGTGGAGGTAATCATCACCTACTTAGGCAGACTCTTTCTAGTTGGTGGATGCTGATATGTCTCTGGGATTTAGGCAGTTTTATTTTGCTTAGGCTTGTGGCATTAACATTATTTTGGTCACCTAAATGGTGTGTAATTTGTACCCAAATGTACACATTTTATTGTGAGTAAATGATGCACTTTAAGATGCACTTTTCTGTGTGAATTCCACATGTAAATTTACTATAAATAGATACAAAGAGTGTTTTACTTATGCAGAAGGCCTCACTTTGTGCCACCGGTGACCCAGAGAATTGTATGCAGGTGACCTGAATTTAGAGCAGACTCCAGTCTCTGCAGCTGGGCGCCCAAAGCTGTGAGGTTAATGTTGCCCATGGCTTTGCATTCCAGGCAGTCTGGGAGCTTTGCATTCGCGACCCCTCGCAGTGGGACAGGGCTGTCGCGCTCATGAGGAAGGCCCTAAGCTAACACATGGGACCGCATTTTGTGTGCTGCACCGGGGGACTACAGTAATCGGAAAATCACATGGAGCCACCAGTTCTGCCCCGGTAATCTCGAGCCCCATGCCATATATTGGTGACATGTCTGGGAGTGGATTCGAACAACTTCTGTACCAAGAGTAGATCACCAAAGATTCCCCGCACACACAAATCCACAAGGGATGCCAAAGCAATAGCGACTGCATACAAAAATGTTTATGAATTAAAAGCATACAGTGTGGTATTGTTGCCTTACATGTTTCGAGCCTCTTCATCTCTTTTTCAAAGGCTACAATTTTTGTATCAAACCACCTCTTAAATACCCAGAACAAACATGCATTCACACATGAAAATCTTGTGCTCTATTACAAATAAATTTCATGCAAAGGATTTCTCTCATTAACCAATTACAACAATAACTAGTTTAATTCAGTTGAAAGCTTCATAGCATCCCTATCCAGACATGACATAGGAATAAAATGGGGGACACATAAACAGTGAACAACCAACACTAATGAAAAATGACAAAAGCATACCCATAACACAAGGTTGTTAAAAAGCAGAATGAAAATACAGAAAACAACAATTTCTAATCTTGCTAACTGAGAAATTACATGTTAAAACCATAAATAGTATATGATTTACTACAGTACAAAGTCAAGTAAAATCAACTTCTCTATTTTTTTATTGCTAAATTTACAATTTTATATTTAAATAATAAATACTGTTACTTCATAACCCAATAAAAGACAATATGTGGATTGCTATTTTTGATATAAATTTCAAAATTCCATTCTATTTGAAATCAATCTGTAACATATATGGCACCATTAGTAAAAAAAGCTATTACTATTACATCGTTAGAACAAAGTTATAGCTGGACCTGGGTCAGACTCGGATTAGAGGGCATATTCCTATAACCCTATTGGTATTTTCATATTATTCCCTAGATTAGTTAAAGGGATAGAGCCATCAGTGGCTCCTATCAGTGGTGGAACTAAAAAAAAAAGAAACCTCCTAACTCACAAGCTACTTATGGTGAGTTTCCCAGCACCACACCCTTGTGCACACTCTATGGAGGAAATAGCTTCTGTACCAAGGCTGAGGATGGCTGACTCCAGTGGACGAGGCTAAAAAGTTAGATAAGGAAAAAAAGCATGCCTCACATTTGACTGCATATGTCCATACTTCCTAGCATGTGCACACAGCTTAAGTACCTAGTGATTCAGCTTCAAATAAGAGGGCACACTCCATGATGATAATAGCTTTTTCAGGATCCAGCAGAATACATATTGGCAGCTGAATAAGAACTTCTGTGACTCTGTCTTGTCCTTATGGCTGTGTCTACTGGTATTTGGCAACCCCCAATCCTGGTAGCCCCACTGTCTGTCAGGAAAGGTGCTTGTGGAACGGGGCCCAAGAGTGCCTAAGCCTGTCATCCTGGTGGTGCAGGGTTTCCCTCAGTTTTCTCCTGCCCTCCACCCACTTGATGGTACCACCTGGCCACTGTTGCCCTCAGACACTACAGTGGGACCTCTGGTGGGGAGGAGTCTCCCTGGTCCTACACAGGGGTTGCTTCAGTGCCAAGTGTAGCACCTTCCTTCCCCAGACATACAAGTGCTGCCGATCTCCTGATTGCCTGAATCTGCTTCTGCACTCTGGTTGCTGGCACAAGAGTGCTCAACAGATGCCCGCTTTTGTGAATCTCTTAAAGCAGACATGCAGTCTGCTTCACAGAATGGGGAAGGGGAATTCTGCTGTCCCACCATTAGCCAAGTCGAGAAAGAAGTGCTTTTGTAACTCTGAACTTGTCATCCATGCAAACTAGATATCGCCTTTACAAGGAAGGGATGTATAAAATCAAAAAGAAGCAGTGAGAGTGAAAAAGAAGTCCTTCCCCAGGTACAAGGAAAAACAAGGGAAGGAAGACTGGGGAGAGAACCAAATGAGAACAAGGGGAACCAAGAGGTTGGTCAGAGAAGCAACAGGCCCCTGTTTGCCATTGTCCATATGACTTGTTAAATAAACTCACTGCTTTTTGTTATTTTGTTTGAGTTTGAGTGCCACATCTGCATCATTACACTGGGATCGAGGGTATTTGAAGCACTGTCTGAGCAGCCCTGAGCGCCCCACCAGAGCTACAGTACTGATCAGAGAAGCAAAGGCAGACACAGAGCTGCATACTGCGGAGAGGGCACTGGCTGAGCAGCCCTGAGCGCCCCACGAGAGCTACAGTACTGATCAGAGAAGCAAAGGCAGACACAGAGCTGCATACTGCGGAGGGCACTGGCTGAGCAGCCCTGAGCGCCCCACCAGAGCTGCATACTGCGGAGAGGGCACTGTCTGAGCAGCCCTGAGCGCCCCACCAGAGCTACAGTACTGATCAGAGAAGCAAAGGCAGACACAGAGCTGCATACTGCGAAGAGGGCACTGGCTGAGCAGCCCTGAGCGCCCCACCAGAGCAACGGTACTGATCAGAGAAGCAAAGGCAGACACAGAGCTGCATACTGCGGAGAGGGCACTGGCTGAGCAGCCCTGAGTGCCCCACCAGAGCTGCAGTACTGATCAGAGAAGCAAAGGCAGACACAGAGCTGCATACTGCGGAGAGGGCACTGGCTGAGCAGCCCTGAGCGCCCCACCAGAGCTGCAGTACTGATCAGAGAAGCAAAGGCAGACACAGAGCTGCATACTGCGGAGGGCACTGGCTGAGCAGCTCTGAGGCGCCCTGGAGCTGCAGTATTGATCAGAGAAGCAAAGGCAGACACAGAGCTGCATACTGCGGAGAGGGCACTGGCTGAGCAGCCCTGAGCGCCCCACCAGAGCTACAGTACTGATCAAAGAAGCAAAGGCAGACACAGAGCTGCATACTGCGGAGAGGGCACTGGCTGAGCAGCCCTGAGTGCCCCACCAGAGCTACAGTAGTGATCAGAGAAGCAAAGGCAGACACAGAGCTGCATACTGCAGAGAGGGCACTGGCTGAGCAGCCCTGAGCGCCCCACCAGAGCTACAGTACTGATCAAAGAAGCAAAGGCAGACATAGAGCTGCATACTGCGGAGAGGGCACTGGCTGAGCAGCCCTGAGTGCCCCACCAGAGCTACAGTACTGATCAGAGAAGCAAAGGCAGACACAGAGCTGCATACTGCAGAGGGGGTCAAGGGAGGGGGAAAAATATTTCTTTAGAGATATATTTCCACCTCCCTCATTCCATGATCACCCCCTTGGAAACAAAGGCCCATGATTTCCTCGCCCACCCCTGCATCGTTTTTGTTGAAGAGACTCAAGGGTTTCTTGCAACTGTGCGCTCCCTCTCCTCCATCACTCCCTGTATGTGGACTTGAAGGGTGCGTTCCAGAACACATTTGCTGGCTGGAGAAGCTTGGTGCAACCCCCAGGTATGGAAACAATGATTTTGTTTTTACTTTTGGCCCTTTGTTTTACTGGGATGAGTGAGGTGGAGACACGGAGAACAATAGGGAGAAAAGGGTAAGCGATGATCCCACAAGAACAGCAGGTTCCGGGGTATGATAGGATAACATGGGCAGACTAGGTGGACCGTCTGTCGTTTTCTGCCATCAGTGTCTAAGTTTCTACCCTCAGGTAGTGCTCACACTGCAGTGTAATCCATTCTGGAAGCACGTTTCATCGGTAGGAAACAGCGCTCTGTGCCCACCCCCATCCAACTTTTGGTGCTTGCAGTTTCTTGAGCTGCACCCATCCTCACTTAGTATTTTCACCATTTGGGTCTTTTTCTTTCTCTATTCCCTAGTTTTCTTCTTGTCAGTTTTGAGATACAAGGCAGTAGGATGATTGCCCTCATTTACGTCTGTCTGACAATCATTAATTTACTTGTATATTCTAGGTCGTTGGCTTTGCATTTCACTGTGCTAAACTGCTAAATGCAAATCAGCATAATACATTAGCAAAGTGGCTGTTAGTGATTAATTAAATAGAAGCCACCCTCAATTGCATTCATTGTGGCATGGAGTCACACTCCTGAGATATCACACACCAAGATACTTGAGTCTGTCCGCCTCTCCCTGTCTTCCCTTAGGCACCAGCTAAAACTCCTTCCTCCCTCACCTGCTTTCTCACCCCTGTCCCTGATTCCTCCCTGTCAGAGCCCTGCCATCCCTGTTGGGCTTGCTTGCCCCACACGCAGCTTGTATCAGGCTCCTTCCTGTTCCTACAGCCACACTGCCATTCTTGCCACCTGCTTTGGTCTCTTTCTTTGCACATCAAAACCACTGATTCTGCATTTTCATAGCTTGATTTACTTTTTTTTAAATTGCTCTTTATCTTGCCTTACTACCTGCTAACCCCGACCCTTTGGGACATCCAGCGAGTCATCCTCCTACACACACACCCACCAGGACTCACCTCTCGCTCCTCCATGGAGCTTGGTTTCCCAATGAGGAGGGCGGCGAGTCAACACCTGTAATCTAATCTCATCAGGCCGAGATGGTGGTCCGGTGAGCGGGGCACATCAGAGGCATGCTCTGGGAAGTCCATCTTCCCAGAGCCAGCAGGTGTCTTTGCTCCTTTCCTTCATCCCCTACAGTGCGTAGCCCCCTGACATCAAGGCGGCAAGCGCCGACATCCGCATTGTACAGCAGCCGCCCTTCCGCTGTAGTTGAGGCTTGTAGTACTCCAAGCCTCCACTCAGGGTCAGACAAGTGCTCGGGCTAAGGTTGCAACCCTCCCCGGAGAAGACGAGCTGTCATCGGACGCTCAAGCCTATCTCCCCCGGCCGGCCGACCCACCAGCAACCTGAGTCCGCTCCCTAACCCAGGTTGCCGGCATGGAGCGAGGTATGGCGTCCAGTGCCTCAACCCTCAGCGCCACCGGGCCGACTTTGATTTACTTTCTATATGCTTTTTACTATGTTAAATTATACTCTGTACTTTATTTTGTGCTGCTGTTTAATACCATGTATGCTTTTATTATTATATTTCCCATGCCCTTCCCCCGGGTCGCACCTGGAAATGAGCCTTGGCTCAGTATGCCTTTCCTGGTTACCAATTTTCAAATAAATAAATCACTGCCCACCCCACTTAGAAGCTGCTGCTGAAAAATACAGTATTTGGTAGTTCCAGGAGTCCAGTGACCTCCATTGAGAGGAAGCCCTGCATGGAAAGCTTCATTATAGACTTCAGCGCGACTGATGTCACTGGGTTCTGGAATGGCTAAGTAATTAACGAATGAATATTGAGCTGAAAAAATGGCAGTATTAAGAAGGGACCTTAGATAGAACTATTTCAAAACAAACGCACAAAACGATACACTGTGATAATTAAAACAGACTTGACACATGCACAAATTAACAGTTACATTAAAAAATATCATTTAAAGCCACCTGATGACCCATTGGGTAGCGCGTCATGCTTCTGCACCAGTGACCTGGGTTAGGAAAGAGACCTAGGAGCTGGGTCAGGTGGCCAAGGGGCTGGGGTAGCACTGCCGCTCAGTAACACTCCCAGATGGGGAGGGCTGACAATGGGGTCTGTCACTGTAGAGATCCCTGTGGTGGGCCAGGGAACTTGTCTCCTCTGCAGGGGTGTGCTGTGTATGTGGGTGGCCTGACAGGATGCAGCCCAGTAACAGCGGGAGATAAGAGTCACTAAAGGGGAAAGAGGAGGGGTGGCCCAACAGGTAGTGCGTCGCGCTTCCATGACCCATGTTTGGTAGATGATTTGGAAAGCTGGCTGCGCGGACCGGGGCTTGGGGACTAGGGAGTGATGGGCATCATGCTGCGCCACTCAAGTGACCCCTGCAGTTAGGCCAGGGAGCTGTTCCTCTTCAGGGGGTGCCAAGAGTGTCGAGGCCTGAATGGGGCTACACATGATATCCAGGGAGGTGGGCAGGGCAAAAATAGAAGGAAAGAAAGGAAAAAACCCTGCAGGGTAGAACGATGCCTCACCATCCTCACAGTTCTTGCATCACTGACTGGGCCCTAGCTGGTGATCTGGATGTGTAATGGGGGCAGAAACGGCCATCCTCCCCTGACCCTGCCACAGAATGGCAATCTGGGGTGGAGTATGGCTCAGTACAGACAAGCCCTGGAGATGGTGGGGGATCAGGACAGGGGGATGGTTGAGTGCAGAAGGGGGCTCTGCAGAGAACAAGGGGCATAAAAACCCTAATAAAAAAGGGAAAGTGGAGACAGTGCCAAAAACATATGTACCTCCACTGCGTGTATGGCGGTAGCCAGTACTGTCAAGTCCCACTCCATGTAAATGTACATGGCAGTGTAACAGAGATTAATGTAAAGCTGTCTGAATGCTGACAGCCAATCAGAATGTAGCATTTCTGAGACCTTTTATAATACTTTGTAATCATCTGCAGGGGTTCAGTTAATTTTTGTCTGTGGGAGTCAAAAATGCACATAGTCCCAAATTCGGAAATCATTCCAGTTTATTGGAAGTCATACCTCCCAGGTTTCAAGTTCGGGTGTCAGTGACTTTGAAAGGCTGCTCTATAAAAACTCATAGGAAACATTACTGGTAAAGCACCCTTTGTTTCAGAAAAATCCATTATTTTTTTATTTCCATGCCCATAAAAGTACCAGTCACGTTAGTTTCTTTTTTGTTTCCCTTTGGGAGTGAAATACTTCCGTTACGGAGAGTTTAGCAACTTTTTGGAGTCAGATACTTCAGAACTGGAGTTAATAGAAGCCCTGATCACTTAAAGGAGTAGTCCACCCAAAAATTGCAAAAAATATATGTTATGCAGAGTGTTTTAATTTGTATGTGAAATTCTAGTGTTTCCTTCCCTCTGACTGCTATTAGGAGTTTTTCCTAAATTAGCCTGCTAGCTTTATGCTAGTTTTTACGATCCCTGGGGATCTTCATCCCTGACAGCTTAATTGTACTTCTTGTTTCAACACTGCATCTTGTCTCATGTGACAGTGATGTAGCAGAGGCCCAACATTCAGCACACACATGCCAAACAAACTAAATATCTTGGGAAGCTTTACAAGCTGCACAGAAATTACCAGCAGCAAAGTCCTTTAGTGCAGTAAGACCTTTACAATGAGGGTAGTCACTAAGCTTAATTCTATAGATTTTAAAATACAGCCATATCTCCTGTTGTGAACTGATTGTAAAGCAATGCTTTCTGCTGGATTTATGGTCTCTGCTACATCACTGTCACATGAAACAAGGTGCATTGTAGGACAAAGGAATACAATTAAGCTGTCTCATATGGAGATCTCCAGGGGTCATAAAACTACCCTAAAGCTAGCAAGCTAATTTAGGAAAAACTCTTAATAGCAGACAGAGGGAAGGACACACAACAACTTAACATACAAATCAAAACACTCTGCACAACATATGTTTTTTGCAAGTTTTGGGTAGACTCACCTTTAATTTATAAGGTGTCCAAAACAAAGCGTGATTTATCTTCAGTGCACTTCAGCTGCAAGCTTTTACAGAAATCTTTCCACTTGTACAGATCTTGATGAGTGAGTTGGCATCAGCAACACACAGAAAGGCATGCTGTTCATGTTTTTGTTTCAAGATGAAGTTGGTGCATGTGAAGGTTGAAGGGTCGATGTCGCTGATGACTGAAGATGCTTATTTAACTTTATCTTGTGTACAGTGTAGTCCCCCCTTCTCCTATCCCCTCAGTAATGTGTGTTGTGATGGTGGCACTAAACTTGGGATGACAGGATAGTTAATTCTTCTGACTCCTTTAATTTGTGGTAACATTTTGGCAACTGTTGCATAATAGACTAAACTCTGAATTCTTTGGTGCACTTACTAACCTGGGAACAGATTTCCAAAGTGCATTATTCAAGACAAAGGAGGACTCTGCTAGAGAATTAATGCCTGGTTGGGGGTGGCCTCATCCTCCAACCACCAACCAGGTATTAATTCCTAGTAGAGCCCTCCCTTTGTCATGGCAATGAAAACAAGTACTTCTATAGGTCAGTTACATGTGGGACACAAATGAAGAGCAAGTTACAATATTGCTTAATATAATATTTTATGCTCTTCAGCTCTGCACTTTTCACTGACTACATAGGGTCTGGAAATGTACGACTGTGCGTGTGCACGTTGCCTACTACATATGTATTTACATTGTGACTGCAGTTTTAATAGACCTTGTGTCTTTACGTTTTTTATCAAACGAGATACAACGATAACAGAAACAGTTAACTGTGGTTATAAATACACTGTTCTGTTCACTCGTCCTGTTCGTTTTTACTTCTAATTCAGTTGTGCATTATGGGTAAAGAACGATTATTTGCATATATCTGTAATACAAATGACAGTCTAGTACACATATGCAAATATTTGTACTCTGCACATGATGCATGAGTAAATCGAGGGGAAAAAAACCTATGGGTACAACTGTGCTGATACACCCAGGTAACTTTTCTGCGTTCTTTGTGTCGCTTTTGCCGTGATGTGCTTTCAGAGGCATAGAATATGTATTTCACAGAAAAAAACAGTTATATTTTCTGGAACATGACAGAGAGCACACTTCTAAAGGCAGCACCCCTGCTGTACACATATTGCCTTTTCGGCAGTACTTTTGACACAGGGAATAATTTACTAGCGCTGGCGACTTCTGCCTGAAAGATGTCATGACCATCTGGATCCACTTTGTCTTCTCTTTCTCTCTGGAG
This sequence comes from Neoceratodus forsteri, assembly GCA_016271365.2. Classification (NCBI taxonomy): domain Eukaryota; kingdom Metazoa; phylum Chordata; order Ceratodontiformes; family Ceratodontidae; genus Neoceratodus; species Neoceratodus forsteri. The sequence goes on from CM028136.1 coordinate 751,551,110, forward strand.
ATAACTGGTTCTCCTATATTGTGAAAACCAAAATAAATTGGGGGTTTATTTTCTATGGGAGTGGCTTCGGCATAACAAACATGAAAGTGAAGCTGCTCCCTAGAAGTCTTTCCTTTTTTTTTTTTAATAACTCTGTTCCGGGTGGGGTCCATTTATATTTAGAACATTCTTCTTAGATAATATGTCTCCTTGAACAGCTAAGTGTCTTTCTAAAAATTCACAACATTGAGGCCAAGGGGGAACCTTCACTCACGGAGCGTCAGTGTACAGGGTGCTTAAATGATTCTGCCCACACAACCCCAAAGTCAACCATGCTCTATTTGTTTAGCACGCTCCCTAGTGCACTACCAGGCATTGTGGCTGCAAGCAGTGGTGCATTCTGAAGTGGGCATTACTAGGGAATTAATCCCCGCTTCAGTTTGTACCATGTGTTGTGTTTGCACCATTCTACTTTCTGTATTTCTCTAAAAGATTTCTTGCCATGTTACAAGCTACAACATAGGCCAAATCCATCTCTCCAGTGACAAAAGAACAGTGCTACTGAGCCACAGAGTCCAATGCACTCGTGGGTAAAAGCTCTAAGAAAAAATGCTTACTATTCATGTAATATGCTGTTGCACCTACACATATTTATACAGATGTTTAACTTCTGTACCCTTTCTAGCACGTTTCCAATTCAAGTGTCATTTCTGTTATTTTTCTTCTGCCCTTTAGCAAGTACATTTGTCTCCATGGTTAATAGTAAAAGGGTCTGCATTGTACAAAACGGAGGCAAATGTAGAAAAAGTGGCTCATTAATTTTCCTTTTTTTTCATCTACAGATTTAGCCTCTGAACAGGATGTTGTTGAAGCCCCTGCAGTATCTCACGAAGAGCAAACACATCAGGAGATAAAGGGCCACAAAACACTGGCAACTCCAGCTGTCCGCCGCCTTGCCATGGAGAACAATGTGGGTTTTGACTGCAGCCGACCTGGTTGCTGTTGATCTCATTTCTTTTTGTTACCATCCTTTAGAAATGGCTGTGCAGAGTTGCATCTGTGAGAAGAGTAAAATGTTAGCTGTACAAAAAGGGTTTTTGGGGTTTCTGAGAAATAACAATAGTGAGAGTTTTGTTGAATGTCTGGTTTCCAGCATGGTGTCATTCCCCTTTTAAAGCCATGAATCTCTTTTATGGTTTCAAATATTGCCTTTAAAAAATTAATTAGTTAAGTTCTAACTCGTGTTGCTATGGATGCTTAGGTCTTTTAACGTTGTTCGGTGTTTGAGATGGTACCAAGGTGCAGGGATGAGTTGCAAAATAATCTGAGGAATGCTATTTGAGTTGCAAGCTGCATCATTCTCCTTGAAAGGGAGTTGCTAATTTACGTTGAAGTGCAGATGGGCAGTTAACTTGGCAGAGTAGAAAGGAAGGTTATGTTTAACAGCACCAGATCTTTGCTAGTAGTATTTTTTACAATCTGGCATGTTTCAGCTGTGACTGGAACTGATGGGCTTCCTGGCATTGTGTAACCCTTAGCTGAGAAGGTCTGATTTTGTTAGTATTTGTATGGGGTCAACAGCTTGTTGAAAATCTTTTTTTTTTAATTTTTATTCACCTGGTTCTGGCAGGATGTACCCCATATCCTTCCCTCTGGAATTCCATACACACTTATATCAGACTGTCCTCCTCTCCTAGAGCTTTTGCACTCAGAATGAAGGATCATCTACTAAACCTTAATGCGTGCTTCTGTGCCTTGTAGATTTCACTTCCTGCTCTAAATTATAACTAGCCCAGTCACTGCTGTATTACTGACAGCACAATCATGTTTGTCATATATATGTTTACAAGCATACCTCTTTTGCACTATGTAAAAATGTAACACTGTACCACTTTATTGCACCTTATGATGTATTCTTTTCCCCTTTGTATCTTGTTGTAGCATAGTGTATTGTATATATTTTTTTTGCTTTTTATATAATGTATTCATAGTACCGGGGTTGTGCCTGGAAAAGACACCTGGCACCAGTGTACCTACCCGGTCAAAACGTAATAAATATCTGCTCCGTATAGAGACCTCAACGTTTACCTGCTCAAGCTGTCTGGCTGTTGCATGTCCATAAGTTGCCCCCCCCCCCCCGGAGGGGCAGGGGGTGGAAACCAAATCGCCATGTGTGGCCTGGCCAGTTGTACCTGGGTTCTTGCTGCTGAGAGGCGGAGGGGGTCCCAGGCATCATGCCCCAGGGTCTCAGGAGGATTTTCTGTGTTATTTCCCCCCCAGAGGTGTGGACATGCAATGACATCCTGACACAACCATAAGTGCTTTCATGCATGGTGTGATGATGTCTGCCACATCCTCTACCCAATTCCTATGGTCCCAGGCCCCTGTTCCCCTAGCCTTCATTAGGAGTCAGCATGTTGCCAGGTGCCGCAGTGCCTCCTCCCTGGAGGAGGAGCACAGTCCGGCGAATGCACATCCTACCTCCCCCCAGGCCGGCCCTCTGATGCACCAGCCTCACTCCCAAACCCGAGTCATAAGCCTTACTGTGCTACCAAGCCAGCCACTGTTGCAAATCTTTGTGCAGTCCAAAACATTTAAAGGAAATGAAATGAAAATTAATTTACAAAACGTAAAGACAAGCAAATTCTTTAAGGTTGATAACACACAAAACCCAAGGCAAGCAGATAATTTGCGATGGGTGGTTTGTTTATTTCTCGTTTAAAAATCGGGTATAAGCTGTGTATCAAATTTCATATAATGAAAAATAGCATCATAACATGTTAAAGGCTAAGGATTTACTGACGCTTCGGGAAAAAAAATGTATATTATGACATTTAATTCTTTGTTTTTGTTGTATTTTTTTTTGACACAAAGGTTTTTGTCCTTTGGTAGCAGGCTTGGGTGGCTGTCAGCCCTGTCCCTGTGCTCAGGGGGCCATCCCTAGCCACGCCTGGTCGGAAGTCTCAATCTCCCATGGATCCCTGGGCAGGGAATGGAGCCCCCCCCCACAAGACGCACCTCCTGATACACCTGGTACCAAAGCATCCGGGTGAACCGCCAAGACATGAGCAGGGCTTCACAGAGCCACAGCCCTACATTTTCCACTTTCTCCTGTGTGGAGGCACACGCGACAGAACAGTCACGCAGTTCCCTCCTCCCTTCCTGTGCTGCCCTGGGCCCTGACCACCAGGCCTCGCCTAATGGCAATCATTCAGCAGGAGGAGACACCTCCCCATGGGAGAGGAGAGCAGTCCATTGACGCCATCCCCTCCCTTCCTGGCCAGACCCCAACAGCACTGAGAATGCTTCCAATCCCAGGATCGCCAGCATAGCAGGGGGTAGCGATACCACCACGTCACTGGGTTGCTCATGACATTTCATTCTTCTCCTATTCCTTATAAATCCTGCTTTTTTTTTTTTTAAGTATTCTTTTCTCCTCTCTGTCAGGCTTGCCACTTCTTTGACCCCCCCACCCCATCTACATCCACGTATATCTCGGAGTTACGGCTCCAGCTTGCTTCATGACTTACCCCAGTGTCAGGGTGGTGAGAGCTGAGCTCAACCTGCTGAACAGGATCCAGTTGGAGCCACGCGTAGGTCACCAGTGTGGAGCCTGCGAGGGGTCAGAGAATCGTCTTGACAGCGAGGGTGATTTTTCCTTTTCCTTCTTTCCCAGTGATGTGGGGGAGGTGGCATGCAGTGACATCAATGGCCAAGCTATACACACTTCCTCATGCAGCAAGCCAGAGGTCAGCCATGCCTCTGCCCCCTATGTGCGGTTCCAGCGGTCTGCCCCCCAGCCGTTGATAGGCGCCAAGCTAATGCCAGGCACTGCTTCCACCTAAGAGGGCATTCCATCAGACACTTGATCTTCCTTCCCCCCAGCTGGCCCACAGTAAACCATGCTCGTTCCCGAATACAGGTTGCCAGCATGGCAGGAAGTAAGGCGTTCATCGCCTCAGCCCTCCACACCATGCAGGCCATCCATAAATTCTGTTTTGATTTTCCTTCTTTTCTTTTTTTTAGCCAAATCAACTTGCATGAAGACAAGCTCTTCGGTGTGCAGAACATATTTGCCTGCAGCACTTTTGTACACATGAAGTGATAATCCACTGTTTGTGCTCTCATAATGTTAAGAGGCAGCCGATTGCTAAATCACAGGCAGAGATTTAGATTCCTGGTGTGGACAAGAGGAGCAGATGAATTCAAGGGGACAAAAGATCTGTTTTCATGCAGATTTCCATCACATTAAACAATGGGAAAAAAAACAGAGACATTTAGCTATATACAAAGGTACAAGAAAGGTATCAGTCATTTTACTGAGAGTGGCTGGGGTTTGAAAGCAAGACCATGGGAGAACTGACCACCTGATCAGCCCTGCACAATGACATCTAAATATTCCTTTTTCATAGTTTTCTGTAACACCAAATATTGACTCATTTATACTGCAGTGATTCATGTTGCTTTCAAGTAAAAAAAAATACTAGTTTTAAAATAAATCATAGCAGAAAGAAAAGCTGGGCACAGAATGCCTTCTTTTGTATAAAGCCACTTTGATGTTCAACTGTTGATCCATATTTTACTAAAGGTATAATACATGATAAAAACGGCACCACATAGTCAGATGAGACCCTGGTGCAACGCAGGATGGGACAGTAAGCCAGGAATCAGTGAGTCAGTGGTCTCTGATGCATCACTGTCACATGGGACAGCAGGCATTCTGGGGAAAGGAAAGACCATAAAGGATACAAGCATGGAGATCCCCAGGGGCCATAAAACAAGTAAGTCAAGTTAGAAAAAAAATCCTAACAGCAAATAAAGGAAAGGATGCAGTAGGACTTCACATATAAATCACAACACTCTGCACAGCATATTTCTGTGTAAACTTTGCCTGTAGTTCTCCTTTAAAGTGTTTTGCCAAGATTGATGTTTCAGGCCAATATTCTGACATGGTCAGTAAGTAGAGGTCAGCATAAATCTTTTCTCCACAGTTTGTAAATTTTTTGTGAAGCCTGCAGAGGGGCCGGGAAGGGATCGTAGTTTGGCCCCAGCCAGGTGGCCAGCCAATTCTTTCCACTTCCCAATTGCTGCACTCCGCGCTTATGCACGTAATGATGTGTGCCCAGGAAGAGCGCAGAGGCATGCCCTGTTAAAGTCAATGGGGTAATATTTCAGTGCTTTTTATGCATAATAATGGCTACAGTTAGATTATTCAAGGCCACTGCCCAACTAAGGAGGGCCTTCTTAGTCGAGCGGTGGCCTTGATTAATCTAACTATAGCCATTATTATACATAAAAAGCACTGAAATATTGCTAATAACAATAGGGGCATATCTATCTTGTTCTAGAGTACACATCCTTATGTGTATGAGCATAGGGGCAGAGCAGAGCAATGGAGACGTGAAGGGTCGGCTAACTGCCTCTTCAGGGCCAAACTACGATCCCTTCCCCCACTTTGCAGGCTTCATAAAAAATATATAAATTGCTGGGGAAGGGATTTCACTGACCTGTACTTACTGACATTGTGATTAAAGGCTCGTTCACACGGCGAGAAAGTTGGATCGCCGCTGTGTAGATGGTCACAGCTGAGCGATCTGAAATGCTATGGAGCAGCGTTCACACGGCATAGCTCTAGAATACTGCAGGTGCTGCAAGAGAAGTTCCGGCATTTTGAGGAGGGTTCCGGTGTGGGGGGGGGATAGTTGAATCAACAATACTACAGTGGAGGGGGTCTTCAGACCCAAGTTCAGCCAAAGGTAGTTTTAGGTACATTAAGCACAGCTGAACTCGGGCAAGTAGTTCTTTTCAAAAACCGAGGGCTGTAAGTTGAGAAAACACGGTCCCATAGTGGAGCCGTGACACTGGGCAACGTAATTGGATGGTGCTGGCTGTTCACACAGCCAAGCAAACGGTGCAAAACTCCTACTCCATTATGCGATCCCAAGAAAACAGGATCATAGGCACAACAGAACACAAATGGAAAATGGCAGAGCAGTGGCGTTCCCATGCGCAGGGGGCACCGATCTGGGCGCTGTGCACCACCAGCACTGACTCAGAATATGCAGTGTGAACAAGCTCAAAGTTCCTCTTGTACCTGTAAATCTGAGACTAAAATGTTTGCTTTGAAAAATTGGTCTCATAGATAGAGCTGTGGTTATGTCATGCTCCATGAAGGCTTCCTGTAAGTATCACAGATTACAGATTGCATTGCTTGGAGCAGGTAAGTAGTAGGAGGGCAGTTGTTTTACTGTGTAAGGTCACAGTTTTGTAGTTAGTATCCTGCATCTGTAAATTGTTTCCAGAAGCAGAAGTTGACTTTTGTCCCAGCTAAGAGGACAATGCCCATATTTGCTTTGTTCTATTTTAACACATGGCATATTTTTAAACCTCAAAATTGTGTACGTTTTTTTTTTTTTGCAGATTAAATTGAGTGAAGTTGTTGGAACAGGAAAAGACGGCCGAATCCTAAAAGAAGACATCCTGAACTATTTGGCAAAGCAGACTGGGGCTATTCTTCCTCCCTCCCTCAACTGGAGATCATCCCCCCTCCGCCAAAAGCAAAAACTATCATACCAAAGAGTGAACCACATGCTGTGACTAAACCTGTCACAAAGCCTGTGGTATTTATAGGAAAAGACAAAACTGAACCTCTTAAAGGTAAATAGAAAGGTTTTCAGAACCATAAAATGTGAAGACTGCAGACAAAAAGATAGAGGGTGTTTCTCTTGTTCACTACAGCAGTGTTAAGTTGTTTAGGTTTGGAAGACACAGACAGTATTAAGCTTTAAAAGTCTTTCAAACCAGAACGGCGGATTTTATCAGTATCAATATACAATTTTTTAATTTTTTATTTAGTTGTTTAACCAGGAGTAGCACACTAAGCTGAAAGCTTTTTTACAGGAGCGACCTGGGAGGACAGGGAAATTAAGTGACTTGCTCGGGGTCACACAGTATGCTAGTGGAAGCCGTGGGATTCAAACCCAGGTCTGGTCTGCTGGATGTCACCAGATTTGCAGCTCAGAGCCTTAAACCACTGTGTCTCTAAGTGGTCAGAAGACCAGCTGCAACTGAGTGACCACCTTGTACCATGTACAGTGGAGGCAGCTAGTCTTCCCTGCATGGTTGCTAACACAGTTGCGATCATGTGGGAACGGGTGCAGGGTCGCTGTGCTAAGGCCCATGGGGCCATGCAGTAAGCATGGCAACACTCACAGAGCTTATCATGCAGTTTTGCAACACCCCTTGCCCTCAGAACTACTAAAGGTAGGTAGAAAGAGTGTCACTGTTCCACAGCAGCCCAGGGTGCAGTGTTGAGCGTGGGAGGGGGCGCAGAGATTGCCATAGGACTGACCTACCTTGGATTGAATGGTTTGGAGAAATAGAACTAGTGAGGTGTTGGGTTCTACAGGATGTGTGGAACTTCATGGGTCTGAGATGTTTTTTGGGGGAGTCCATGGTATCATCAGGAAAGTTCTTTAGCAGCTGGGAAAAGTCAATTGACCATCAAACATGAAATGAGCAGGGAAGGGGTGCTTTGTGGCAGGAGTGCTCTGTCATTATTGCTCTCAGCATGGCAGCATAGCACGCTGCAGCTGGCACTATGCCATGCTCTGACCACCGGTGCAGCTGTTAACCAGTATGGTTGCTGGTACCAACCCCACTTGCACCCACTAACATCTGGCAATCTCATTTGCATTGTTTTAGTTGCTATGAGGATGCCTACCCTGCAATGAAAACCTCCTTTTGTGTATAGCTCCAAAGAGTGGTGTCACAGTGGTGTGGCTGTTAAATGCAGTTCCACACTTTGCAACTGAGTATTAGGCCTTTTTTCTTGTCTTTATGCTAACCCCATTTAAATTAAACACCTGAAATATCCATTTCAAGTTGCTAACAGTCTGAAATTAATAAAATTACAGTGTAAACTCTCTGCAATAGAACTGATTCTGATTCTCTCTCTTAATTAGGCAGTAATGCATGACAAGGTGTATCATTGGATATTGTCCTGCCTCATGTGTGTTGTGAGGCACAAGGCTGTAGGCGAGTGACTTCAACCACCTGAGAAGGATGATATCCATGATCTCACACACTCTACAGTGTATTTTGCAATCATGAAATGGATCCATTTTGAATTCTTGAAAAATTTGAAAATGAACCCTGGTTCCAATGGGCTAACCAGTTATCAAAATGAATTAAATAAATAGAAGCATAGAAATTGATGGCAGAAGGGGACCTCAAGATCCATCTAGTCTGCCTGATATGGTAACTACCCCATCCTTTCTGTGAAATGATATCTTTGTACCTGTCCAGGCATTTTGAACCCATTTACCATTTTGGTCTCCACCACTTCCTGGGCAGACAATTCCATGGGTCGACCATCCTCTCAGTGAAGAAGAACTTCCTGACATTGCTCCTGAATCACCCACCCTTGAGCCTCATATTGTGTCCTCTAGTTCTGACGTTTTTCCTTCTCCTGAAGGAGCCCCTGTACCCCTACCCTATTTATACCCTTGATATACTTGAATGTCTCAATCATGCGCCCCCTCTCCCTCCTCTGTTCCAGGGAGTCCATGTTGAGCTCCCTCAACCAATCTTCATATGCCGTTTAATGCCGACCCTGAATCATTTTTGTGGCTCATAAATTTTGTTGACAGGTAGCATACTTAATTTCAGACTGGGGTTATGTACGGAGATATCATCATGTCAAAATGTGGTCTCGACCAATCATGTGTGAGGATTCTGGCCATCCATTCATCATTCCTGCTATACTCTTCCATAATAAGGAGGTAAAACCTTGAAGATCCTTTGTGTTTGAGTGGTAATGCTTGCATTTAGGAATCCACTGCTATTTATGATTATTTGTACCTTAAAGACTATAGTAAGTAGGTAAAATCTAACCCATTTCACAGTTTGTTAGCCTCTTGAGGCAAAAAATATATATATAAGGTAAGTATAACTGGCAAAACAGACCACAGTCTAGCTGGATCCCACTGAAATGAAAACATTCTACAAACACGAGTGCACATAAAATCTAGTCCTAACAACAAAACATTAACCAGTGTTTCCATCCTGATAAACCGTAGGTCTTGCACATTAGGTTAGTCTTACCTCCCACCCAGTACAGTAAATTGTCTGCACACTCAAGAAGGAACTCCAGGCTAACCACTTGTTTTTTTGGTAGCCGTCCAGACATCATATGAAATCACACATTATAAGGTAACTGTTTTACTTGCAGTTCAATGAATGCGTAGCATAGTAAGAAATAAGTGACTAGTCTGTTAAAGTGTACACTTTTTCCTGTAAGTGGTAGCTTGGGAGACCAAGGGCCCGAGTCCCAAACAGCTGGTTTCGTGTGTTGTGTAGCAGCCAGCATGTCGTACTGCAGACCGTCAAACACAAACCATTCTGATTAAGATGGAATGGTAGGCAGCTTTTCTTTCCTCTAGCATGTGTGCTGCTGCTCAGGTCTCCTGCTGCTGTTCACTCCTCACAGAAGAATACGGTTAAAATCATCATGATTTAGATGATCCTGTGAAAGTTGGCCTCGTGGCAGAAAATCTGTGTGTATAAAATGCCTGCTTATTGTTCCCCTCTAGTTAGAACTAGGGCAACTTTGAGGACATTTTGAAGACCTGGCCTCAAGCACATTTGTCCTCAAGAAAATTACAGATGTTTTAACCCTTATTCCTAGGATGAGAAAATCTGGTATTTAGTTTAGTAACATTTGAATATAGTATTTGTGTGACCCGGTGAGTAACACCTCTTCCGCTAGATCAGGAAGGTGTGAGTTTAAGGTCTAAACTAGGGCAGTGTTTCTCAATGGAACCTGCTGTGCCCACTAGTGAACACCAGCATAATTTTATATGGCCACAGAGCTGTTTGCAGCTGCAGTTATAAATGTGATGGAATTGGCAATTTCTTATCTTAAAAACAATCCATAACTTCATTTATATATGTGCTCTATGGGGAATTATTCAATGAAAGTGTGTGGGGGTAAAATATAGTGAAAGCGTGGTCACCAACATGTTCTGGTGGCTGCAGCCAGCATGAGGCCACAAGTCATGGGCTCATATACAGAGCGGCACTGGGACAGGGATTCTCATACTGAAATCCATGATGCGCTGCTGCACGCGCTGTCCAGCCTGTCATCCGAGATCAGGTCCTTCTTCCTGTTTCCACTGGTTACGGAAGTTGTATAGTAATATAGTAAATTAAGGTTGTAAGGTTCTTTAAGTCCATCAACTTTACCCCCCATCCTCACCTTCCTAAGCAGGGGACTAACAAGTATGATGTACGAACAGGTACCAGTTTGTAGGATTCCCTATCCACTCTACTTCCCAGGGTACCCCATGGTTCCCTTTGGTGAGTAGAAGTTTGTCCAAACTTGCCTTGAAAGCCTGTACTGTCCTCATTTTCACTGTCTCTGCTGGTAGGTGGTTTTGTAAGTTCACCACCCTCTGAGAGAATAAGTGCTTCCCTAATGTTAACTCTAAATTTACCTCCTTTGAGATTCAGGGCGTGTCCCCGCATCCTGCTGAAGCACACCAGATCAAACATTTCTATCTGTTCAACCTGGTCTTTGCCCTTCGCTATGCTCAAAACTGAGATTGTGTTCCCCTTCAGCCTCCTTTTCTCAAGGGTGAACATATTAAGGAGCCTCCAGTGCTTGTTCTGGTAGAGCCTCATCAACCTGACTTGTGCAGGGATTTGCAGACCCATGATGCCTTGTGCTGGGAATGAGGCTTGAGAGTGTGCATAGGGTTTGGTGAGACGTGCAAAACCCTGACGTGTTAAGGGACTCAAGCCTTTCCTCATAGCTTTTATCCTTCATATCTTGGATCATTTTGGTGGCCCTGTGTTGCGGGCTCTCTGCTGCCTCAATGTTGTTTCTGTAATGAGGAGCCGAGAGCTGTACACAGTACTGTGCAGTTTTTAATGTATGTAGTAGAGAGCCCCTGGGTGGCTGGGCCAGTATTCCCTCTCTTGGTCACTACCACTGGGCCAGTATTCCCTCTGTCGGTCACTACCACTGGACCAGTATTCTCTCTGTCAGTCACAACCACCGGACCAGTATTCCCACTGTCAGTCACTACCACTGGGTCAGTATTCCCTCCTGGTCACTACCACTGGGCCAGGATTCCCACTGTCAGTCCCTCACTACCACTGGGCCCAATATTCCCTCTCTTGGTCACTACCACCGGGCCAGTATTCCCTCTCTCGGTCACTACCACCGGGCCAGTATTTCCTCTCTCGGTCACTACCACCGGGCCAGTATTCCCTCTCTCGGTCACTACCACTGGGCCAGTATTCCTTCTCTCGGTCACTACCACTGGGCCAGTATTCCCTCTCTCGGTCACTACCACCGGGCCTGTATTCCCTCTCTCGGTCACTCCCACCAGGCCAGTATTCCCTCTCTCGGTCACTACCACCAGGCCAGTTTTCCCTCTCTCTCTGTCACTACCACCGGGCCAGTATTCCCTCTCTCGGTTACTACCACCGGGCCAGTATTCCCTCTCTCGGTCTCTACCATGGGGCCAGTATTCCCTCTCTTGGTCACTGCCACCGACCCAGTATTCCCTTTCTTGGTCACTACCACCGGGGAAGTATTCTGTCTCTCAGTCACTACCACTGGGCTAGTATTTCCTCTCTTGGTCACTACCACTGGAATAGTATTCCCACTGTCAATCACTACCACTGGGCCAGTATTCCCTCTCTTGGTCACTACCACCAGTTATTAACTAGTATTGATCTAGTTGTGCACATACAGTAGTGAGGGCTTCTGATCAGAGAAGAACAGCTGCCACATTTACTTGGCATATAGCCAGTGCTGTGTCAATGTATCTAACTCATTGTTCTGTGAGCACTTTTAAATACTTGGCTTATACAAAATGGTATATACGTGCTAATGGTTATTGTAATAATTTGGCATCTTCTCTACTCGGATATTCTTTAGTTGGTTCCCCAACAAATATCTGTAGGTACATTTGTCAGATGTCTGGTTTGTTTGTATAAAGGAATTTTTAATAAATATAACCCAATGTGAATAGTTTAGTTAGTGACTGTGTTTTCACTTTAGGGTTCCATAAAGCAATGGTAAAGACTATGTCTGCTGCTCTGAAGATACCCCACTTTGGCTATTGTGACGAGATCGATCTCACGCAACTTGTCCAAATACGACTGGAGCTGAAGGCCTCATCAGAAGCTCGCGGAATCAGACTCTCCTTCATGCCATTCTTCCTAAAGGTGGGAAAATAAATCACGCTCTTCTCTCCATTGTTATTTGTCGACAAATGAAAGAAGGTAACAATAATGTCAGCCCTACTCCAGTGTAGGGCTGGCATAGCATGCACTTGTCATTGTCCGCCTACTGGGGATGGGGAGGGATCATAAATGGGAAAAATCTAAGGTACTGTATGTCATGTTACACAGTGATACAAGGAGCTGCCCCATGCCAAGGGCCCTGCTTAGATCTGGAAGTCCTTGTTGTGGAAGTAAGCAGGATTTTAGAAACCAGATCCCTAGCATTTTTGTTAATGGAGGCATGGGTGGAGTTCATGACCTGCTGAATCAACTAAGGGAAGGTTGTCCAAACCTTTTAACTGCAAATGAAGACCACAGATAGATGCAGCCACAGTAAGGAAAGGTGGACATGTCCCACCCCAACTTTTTGCCTTAGTCTAGGATTATCATCATAAACCCCTTGCCTCCTGTACGTTTTGTACATGGTCGCATCTCAGAATCGGCAGCAGCAGTGGGAGGTGGTGGATGTTGCCACAGCTTTGTGTTCCATAAGATGACTTTTAAAAACTTAAAATGCTTTAAGTTTAAGTCCTTGCTTTTATTTAATTTATTCAATTTTATCCCTATTCTCCTATGATCCTGCCCTCATTCCTGCTGTACATCAGCACAGCCCTCTCTCTCTGCTGTTTCTGTTCTTTAGATGTCCTGCCCACTCTGAGGGTAATCTCTACCACTGCAAGCTCCCTTCAGGCAGGAGCTGTCTCGGTGGGAGAGTGGCAGGAGTTGCTGGTTAGGGGTAAATGGAGAGGGCAGTTCCTAGTGTACGGGTGCATGCAATAGCCATAGAAGTGTGCATGCCACAGTTGGGCAGAGTGTCCTTGCTGCATGATGAGGGGGCCTTGTTTGAGGGTCTCTAATTTATTGCCCCACCCCAGGCTAACACAAGGTTGTCATGTAGTAGCAGGCGGCAGCACCTCTCTTGAGGCATCATGCATCTGAACAGACTGGGCTGAGCCTCCTGCTGGTCTGATTAAGATTCCGAGTTTAGTGGGTGAACTCGGGACCACCAAGATACCACAACTCATATAAATGTGAAAATGTATTTTCTTTTATGAATGATACTTTTCTAAAGGTGGAGGAATTACTAATACTGTATGTCCTATATGTCCACAGCTTTACAAAATAAATATTAAAAAATATGAATTATTCCCTGTATGTTTACCCTAGTATAAAACTGTCCTTCAAAATATTTTCAGCATCAGAGCAATTTGCATTGTATACCTGAAATGGTATTGTTCATGGCATCTAAGAGATGTTGGTAATAGTCTGATCCAGAGATATTTTTTAATCAATAAAATGTTATTGAATTAAAATACAGTACACAAAAATAATGCCATAAGTAATCAACAAAAAACATACAGCAATAATCATTCATGCCTCACTTAAAAGATAAACATTACTTTAGTAACTTAACAGAGACTTCCAAAACTACACACAGTACTCATTAAATTATTAATTATAGACAAATTGCTTTAATAATAGAGGGAAGTTACCCCACTAATCCTTGAACAACATTCCCTTGAAGAAACTGATCCAGAGATATTGTTACAGTAGAGACCCTTTCAGTATATACATTGCTGATCACTAAGGATCTCTCTCTCTCTCTCTCTCTCTCTCTCCCCCTCTCTCTCTCTCTCCAGGAGAGTTATGGCAATGCTACCAACCCATAATTAAAGGAAAACTACACCTTCATATCATCTCAATTTTATATCTTTACATGTCAACAAACAACTTGTTTACTGTAGCTGTTAGGACTATACTGTATAGCAGGAAATATTAGATTTCAGTTTATTTTCGCTGTATTAGCTTAACTGACAAAAGCGCTAAAATAAGCTGATCACTAATATTACAGGGAGCATAGTGCTGTAATGGGACATGAAGCTGATGCGCTAATTTAACAGGGAGCTAAATAGTACAGCATCCCACTCCGCGCTAAATAAAGAGGGCGCCATTATAAGCTGCCATACAGTATGTCTCTGCTTTTGTTTGTTTTCACTGTTCATGGTAGCCCTTGTGATTACCCTGGGAGTCTCCATTTTATGGTTATTGAAATCTCTTAGCATATGAGAACATGATGCCACATCACCCATTATACCATGTAGCTCTGTGCTGAAAGTACAAATACCCTGCAAAAAGTCTCTGGAAACATACAAATTGAATCCAGTTTAAAGGGAAAACCCCTGCATTACAACTCAGTTTGCAAAGCTAACTGAAGGTAAAAAAAACAGTCTCTGTACCAATGAAGCATAGACATTGCAAACTGTAGACACTGTGGGACACTTTTTAGCGGAGCACATATCAGAAATATAGGAAACTGTCCCTCATGCTGGACCATCAGCAAACTAAAAGCCAGCTCCAGAAAGACTGGGCTCAAATTTTTCAGTTGCAACAACAATTGCGTGGTGGCAGGCCCTCTCGCATTCCACCGTCTACCCCAGTTCTCAAATGAACGTCCGCCCCAGGGTGCTGGACCAGAGGATTGGCAGGTGGTAAGGAGGAGTAACAGAGTCAAAACGAATAGAGCAAACCAGCTGTATGCTGAGCAGGAAATGAACATGCCAACTAAAAACAGGTACTCGCCATTATCAGCATGTCCTGTCACCAAGCAAAATGGCGAAACAGGACAGAGAAATATCGTTCACGAACCCGAGATGAGTAAGGACAATATAACTAATAACAAAAAGGCTGAGGCCAAAAATAAACTCCTCATCATGAGGGACTCCATGATACGTGGAGTAGAACCCCACCTAAAACCAAATGGCAAAACTAAAATATTGGTTAAGTGTCTCCCAGGAGCTTCTGCAACCAAAGTGAGGGACAAAAAGCTAGCTTTCAGAAAATTCAAGGAGACCAGATGTGAAAAGACAAAGAAACATATAGGGAGAAACAGAGGGAGTAAGATGCAATAAGGAAGGCTAAAGTGAAAACAGAAGTAAGGATAGCACATGGAGTGAAAAGGGGCAACAAAACCTTTTTTAGATATATCAGGGAGAAAAAAAGAAATGGGGGAATTGTAAGACTCACAGAAGAGGAAGGTGGGTTAGTGGAGGAGGACAGCGCAAAGGCAGAGGTCCTAAATAAGTACTTCTGCTTGGTTTTCAATAAGGAAGATGAGGGAAATGGATCCACACTAATAAAAAAAAAAGACATACCGATACCAGGGGTGGATACGAGCCACTTCACAGAAGAACAAATGCTAAAAGGGCTAAACAAACTAAAGGTGGATAAGGCCATGGGCCCAGACGAGATACACCCAAGAGTCCTGAAGGAGCTGGCACATGAGCTAGCGGCTCCTTTGGCTGAACTAGTCACCAAGTCCCTGAATAGTGGAGTGGTCCCAGAAGACTGGAGGAGGGCAACAGTTATAGCTCTCCATAAGTCAGGAAGCAGGGTGGAGGTAGGCAGCTACTGACCCATCAGCCTCACTTCTGTGGTGGGCAAATTGATGGAGTCGCTGCTTAAGGAAAAGATACTAGAGTTCCTGAAATGAAGCAAGCAGCAGGACTCAAAGCATCATGGCTTCATGACAGGCAGATCATGCCAAACTAACCTAATCGACTTTTTCGATTGGGTCAACAGGATAGTGGACCAGGGGGGCACGGTGGATGTTGTCTGCCTGGACTTCAGTAAAGCATTCGACTCTGTCCCACACAGAAGACTGATAAATAAGTTGGATAGCATGGGAGTAGGGTAGGGGGTGGAAAACTGGATAAGAAACTGGCTGGGCGGAAGGACACAGAGGGTACAGGTGAACAGCTCATTGTTGGAAGAGAGGGAGATGACCAGCGGAGTGCCTCAGGGGTCGGTGTTGGGACCTCTTCTCTTCAATGTTTTTATTAGTGACATCACCAGAGGTTTGGAAAGGAAGGTGCGTCTTTTCGCAGACGACACCAAGATTTGCAATAGAGTGGATACGATACCCCTGTGGGGTGAAGAAAATGAAAACTGACCTAGAGAAGCTGGAGATGTGGTCAAGAACACAGCAACTGAAATTCAATACAAAAAAGTGTAAAGTCATGCACATAGGTAGAGGCAACCCAACAAGGGAGTACTACCTAGGAGGGGAGAAATTGGCAGCAACCAAACAGGAAAGGGACCTGGGTGTCATTATATCAGAGCACTTAAAGAGCCATGAATGCCTTGAGAGGAACTTTGAAAAACATGATATCTGGACACAAAGGTGGGAGCAGTGGTCAACACCCATGAAACGAAAGCCAGCTTCCGAAAACAGTTGACTAAACTGGAACACTGGGCTGTAAAGTATAAGCTGAGTTTCAGTGTAGGCAAGTGCAAGGCCGTGCACATTGGGTACAACAATAAAAGAGGAAAATATAAATTGAACAACGTAACAATTGCTAGTACCGAATCTGAAAGAGACCGCGGGGTGATACTATCTGACACCCTAATGTTTAACAAACGTAACTCAGAAATGGTTAAAAAGGCTAACAGAATGATGGGAAACATCTTAAGAAACATCAAGAGTCAACATGAGGGAGTTTGGTTGCCTCTCTATAAATCCCTGGTGAGGCCAGTACTTGAATATGATGTGCCTCTAACTGATCCACAAACAAAAGGTAGTGGTAAACTAATAGAAAGAGTACAGCGTAGATACACCAAGAAGATTGGTGTGATAAAGGACATGGGCTGCAGGGGTAGACTGTGTAACTTAGGCCTGTACTCCATGTCCTACCATTACTTAAGAGGAGATTTATGTTACACCTAGAGTTGCTTCCATGATGGCCTGCTATGGGAGTGTGCTGGACTAAGGAAAAAGGAAGCACTGGCTAGGGCAACCAGGCAACATCCATACCACTTACTAAGTGAAAATTATAGAACACAGAGGAGGGGAGGATGATATAATCAGAGGGTGGTGAATGAGTGGAACTCACTGCCATCCGAGGTAATGGGTGCCGCCACTAAGGAAGGTTTTAAACGAATGCTTGATGTGCATATGCAGGAAAGGAAATGGGATTACTTCCATTGAAAAGTGGCAAGTCCATTTATGGCCCTATGACTAATAGGACTTGTAACACAAACTATGAAACTATGACGCAAGGCAGCGTATATTTCTTATTACCCCTGTTTTTTCTATCATCTCATTATTTATTACTGAGGTCATACTGTATGCATGAAAGCAGGATAGTTGTTTCTTGAAAGCTCATCACCTCCTATTGCTTCTTCCCAACCTGATGTCATAATACTCTGCTTATGATGTCACAGTTACTCCCATGGCAATAGATTGTGATGTCACAGCAGGGCATTATAGTTTCAAGTAGAGAATGAGCTTTTGAGGGAGATCAACTGTAAGGGATAGAAACTTTTATTTGTAGGAATAACTTCAGTTATAATAGAGAGGAGAAATGTGCAGAAGGTATGTGAAATACAACTTGAATTGCGTCAAAATATTATGTTTTTCATAGTTATCCCAAAGGCGTCAGCTGCTCTTTAAAGGTGGCAAAACAGTGCAAAAAGGCAGCACTGAAGGCTAGCAGTATGTTGGGATGCTTTGGGGGGGCACAACAAGCAGAAGGAAAGAGGTGGTACTGCCACTGTTTTGCATTTGTATTTTATTGTTCCATCTGCCCTAAATCTAACTGATGCCACTGTTGTTGTGATTGTATGACCGGTTACTGTACAATGTCGCAGCCCTTCTGTATGGAATGTCCTCCTATGTATTACTTGACTGTGCTTGCTTAGCTCTATGTAACTAACCCTGGGTCGCCCCTGAAAAAGGGAACTCTGGGGCCCAGTGGGCCTACCCGGTTAACAAAATTTAATAAATAAAGTATAGGTCCCTGGTAAGACCCCACCTGGAATACTGTGTCCAGTTCTGGAGGCCACACCTCAGGGAGGACATAGACAGATTGGAGACGGTGCAGAGGAAGGCTACAAAGATGATACAGGGACTGCACCAAAAGCCATATGAGGAAAGACATAACTTGTACTCCCTTGAACAAAGGGGAAGAGAGAGGGGCGATATAATAGAGACATTCAAGTACCTTGGGAGTAAATAGAGTGCAGGCGCAGGACATCTTTCAGGTCAGAGACTGCATCTGAACCAAGGGGCATGACATGAGATTGCAGGGAGGGAAGTTCAGGGGCAATGCAAGGAAGTACTTTTATACCAAGAAGGTGGTGGAAGCTTGGGACAGCTTGCCCCAGGAGGTCATGAGGGCAAAAACGGTTACAGAATTCAAGAATGCGTGGGATAAATACAAGGGAGTCAACAGGAAATAAGTCATATGGGGGGTAGGGTATGGGCAGACTAGATGGATTAAGTGGTCCCCATCTGCTGTCACATTCTATTTATCTAGGTGTCAGCGTGGCTCAGTTGGTAGCACATCCGCCTCTGGACCAGAAGGTCGTGAGTTCTCGTCCCACACTGGGATTGGACTTGCACCTAAAAATCGCTGTCATCTGAGTGCAGTATTGGGGGGTGCTGTACTGCTGGGGTGTGCCGTTCTTCGGATGAGACGTTAAACCGAGGTCCCTTCTGCCCATCCTGGTGTTGTCCTGGTGGGTGTCCAGGTGGAAGTAAAAGAACCCAGGGCACTCTTCGCAAAGAGTAGGGAACATTCCTGGTGTCCTGGCCAATATTCCCCTTCCCATAAACCGGTTCATGCAATTATCCAGGCTGTGTGTGGGTGATGATGTGCGATATGGCCACCACCACACATTCAGTCATTTCACTACCAGTCTAGCATTGCTTGTAAAGCACTTTGGATGTATGAAAAGTGCTATATAAATGCTGATTCTTCTTCTTCTTCTAGAACATAAGAACATGGCAGCAGATGGGGACCGCGTGATCCATCTAATCTGCCTGTTATTTGACCTACCCCCCCCAAGTATATTCCCTTATTTCAGTATTCCACTGTGTCTGTCCCAAGATATTTTGAACTCCTTAACTGTCTTGGAATTCACGACCTTCTGCGGCAGCCTGTTTTATGGCTCCACCACCTTTTCGGTGAAGAAAAACTTCCTAATGTTGCTCCAAAATCTCCCCCCCATTAGATGTCTGTTGTGGCCTCTAGTATGTGCCTCCTTATTTTCTTGGAAGAGGTTCTGATTCTGCGCTGAGTTGATACCCTTTATGTATTTAAAGGTTTCTATCATGTCTCCTCTGTTTCTCCTCTGTTACAGGAAGTACATGTTTAATTCTTTAAGTCTTGTCTCATAGGGTTCGAGGTGGAGGTCCTGAACCATCTTTGTAACTCTTCTTTGCACAGTTTCCAGATGGTTTATATCCTTTTTAAGGTGGGGTCTCCAGAATTGGACACAGTATTCCAGGTGTGGCCTCACCAAGGATCTGTAATGTGGGATTATCACATTGGGCTTTCTGCTTGTGATCACACTTCCAATGCAACTGAGGATGTTACTGGCTTTCTGTGCCACCTTCTCACAATGTCTCCCTACCTTTAGGTCATTGGATACTATGACCCCTAGGTCCCGTTCTAGGTTCGTGATGGCTAATTGTTCACCCCCTAGACAGTGATTTTTTCCTGGGTTTCTTTTCCCTAGGTGCATGACCTTACACTTCTTGGCATTGAACTTCAGCTGCCAAGTTCTGGACCATTCTTCCAGTTTTGTTAGGTCCTATTCCATTGCTGTGGCCCCTTCCTGTGTGTCCACCCTGTTGCAGAGCTTGGTGTCATCTGCAAACAGGCATACTTTCCCCTCTAATCCATCTGCGATGTCGCTGATGAATATGTTGAGGAGGAGTGGTCCAAGCACTGTACCCTGCAGAACCCTGCTAGTCACCATCCCCTCTCTTGACAGAGTGCCATTCACTACAACATTCTGGGTCCCCTCCTGAAGCCAGTTTCTCACCCAATTAATTTTCTCTCCTACACCGCATTTCCTAGTTTGTTAATGAGCCTCCTGTGGGGGACAGAATCAAAGGCCTTACTAAAGTCTAGATATACATCTACTGCCCCACCTTGGTCTACTACTTTTGTCACCCAATCAAAGAATTCTGTCATGTTTGTCTGGCATGACCTACCAATTGTGAAGCCATGCTGCTTAGGGTCTAGCCTCCCACTGGTTTTCAGGTGTGCTACTATCCTTTCCTTTAGTAACAATTCCATAATTTTCCCCACAATTGAGGTGAGGCTAACAGAGCGGTAGTTCCCTTCCACTTCCTTGCTTCCACTCATGTGTAGGGGCACCACAGTGGTCTTTTTCCAGTCCTCTGATACCTGTCCACTCTCCAGTGATTTATTAAAGAGTTCGCCAATGGAGCGGCAAGTTCCTCCCTAATCTCTTTCAATACCTGAGAATGAATTCCATCTGGTCCCATAGCTTTGTCTGCTTTCAATTTATTTAATTTTTCTAGGACCCCCTCTTTTGTAAAGGGGCTTGAGTCTGCCTCCTGGATGTGGAGACCCGTAGCTAGTGTTGGGCCATTACCATTCTGTTCTCTTGTAAAAATGGAGCAGAAGTATTCGTTTAATACTTCTGCTTTCTGTACATCATCCTTCACCTGCTGTCCTTCCTTGTTTCTTAGTCTGACTATCCCCCTTGGTCTTTCTTTTTCTGGATATACCTATAGAAGGTTCTGTCGCCCCTTTTAAGTTCTGTCGCATAATTTTTCTTCAGTTTGTGCTTTGGCTACCCTGATTGCCATCCCTGCCTCTTTGAGCTTGGTCCTGTCTTCTTCCCTGTCACAGTCTTTCTTTGTTTCTTTATATTGTCTGAAGGCTTTTTTTCTTTTATTTTCAATGCAACCTCTTTCGTAAACCAGAGAGATTTTCTCACTCTATTGGTTTAACCGATTACCTTTGAATATTTTGCTGTGATAGTGTTTTATTTTTTATTTATTTATTGAAATCTTGGATACACCTGTGAGCGGATGCTTGTTGAGAGGTTCCACGTCATGTACATAAACAACAATGAAAGGAATTCAGGACAATATACAGATAAAACACTGAGAATACAGTAAACAGATAATGACAATATTAACATAAGAGTACATAACTCCAAGCCAAACCAGTAACTGCAGTGATGTGCAAAGTAAGCCTGCGTCAGAAGGAGAAGTAGAGGAAAAGGGGAAGAAGGGGTGGGGTAGACAGGACAGTGCAGACAGAGGGGGGGTAGGCTTGGAGAAAGGGATTGGAGAAGGGGCTAAGTGCTGCGGTTTGCCTATCCCGGGGATAGGGGCTGGGAAGTGCTGGGGTCAGTCAGCGGGTGCGTAGGATGACTCAGCAGTGGCACCTGCAGGTACTCATATGAATCAATCAATCAAATTCTTTATTTATCCAGGTGAACACCTTTGAGCAAGCTCATTTACAAGGTGGATCTGCATTATACAAGTCAAGTAACAATGCATTTATATACAGACAAATAGACAGTAGATGCAAGAGTACAACAGTACAGGTAGGCCTGCAGTAGACAGGATAAGTAAAAATACATTTGGGTTCAGGTAAAAGACAGTCAGTAAGGGTATACATAACAATAGGGTAGCAAGTCAGTAAAAATTTATACCAGATACAACAACATACATGGCTTAGTATTCCTGTAAGGTAAAGGCATTATAGTCCAGTGAAGAGATTAGTTGAAGTGGGTGCTACAAGCGAAGAGACATACATAGTCAGTTTAAAAAGACCCAGGCGTATCAAGGAGGAGACGTGTCGGGAGAAGTGGGCGGCCGGGGGCCTGGAACTAGGATAATACTAAGGCGAAGAAATTACATGCTGTAGGTATACAAGGACTAGGTGGGTGAGGGAGGGTGAGATTTAGGGCTGTAGATAAGTAGGTGGCTCAGGGACAAATTATGCACTGATACAAAAAGGAAGGAGGATGGGGAGGATGTGGAAGGGGTGTAAGTAAGCTAGGATCATTGGAAGCAGTTGCAGGCTTCTGTAATGTATTTTGAGTATAAGGTCTTAAACACAGTGAGACTAACAGGAGTCCTCAGTTTCAGTGATTTCTGTAGCACATTCCAGAGCTAGGATTGTTGAAAGCTTCTGTAATGTATTTTGAGTATAAGGACTTAAACACAGTAATACTAACAGGAGTCCTCAGTTTCAGTGATTTCTGTAGCACATTCCAGAGTGACGGTAGAACAAATCCTATGGCAGCTCTCCCAAAATGCATTAGGGCTTTTGGGCACTTTCAGAGAAATCGGTGAACAGCACTAGGGCATAGGTTCCAGGTATATTAGAGGTCAGGCAGTCAACAATGTACTGCGGAAGTTTGCCAGTGATAGCTCTGTATGTCAGAGAGCTGCATTTTATTTCGTCTGTATTGCAGGAGGTCCAACCTACGGCCGCATATAAAGAGCAGTGATGGGTGGAGAAGGGGGAGACCAGTGATGAAGCGCAGGGCTCTGTGGTAAAGTATGTCCAATTTACCGAGGTATGAAGTTGCGCATTGGCTGTATATAAAGTCAGCGTAATCAATTAGGGAAAGGAACGTAGACTGAACTAGCTGTCTCTTGGCCTCTGTAGTTAGTAGGCAGTTGAACCTGAAGAACAGACCTAGTCTCTGCCTCAGTTTTTTAACAAATCCTCCAGGTGGTCTGCAAAGGAGAGTTTGAAGTCTAGCTAGACCCCCAGGTATTTGAATTTCGGCACAAATTCCAGGGTTTCTCCTAGGAGGGCGGTGATGGGGGGTAGAGCAGGGTAGGCTGCATGGTTAATAGGTGAAAATAGCATTGCCTTTGTCTTTTGGTGTTAAGCAGCAATTTTTACTAAGGAGCTGGTGATGAGTATGTTGAAGTCAGCTTGCAGGTCGCTACAGGCAGTTTCAGGAGTTGTACGGCTTAGGTAGATCACTGTATCATCTGCGAACAGATGAATTTTCGCCTCATTGATACCTGAGTCTATATTGTTGATGTAGATGGCAAATAGGAGTGTCCCCAGGATGGATCCCTGCGGGACACCTCTTTTTAACAAATTTGAGGGGGAGAGTTCACCTTTGGCCTTGACCTGTTGGTGCCTATCAGAAAGGTAGTTGTGGAACCAGCGCAAGGAGGTAGAATCTAGACCAGTAGCTTTTAATGAAGAAAGAAGGAGGTTGTGGTCAACAGTGTTGAAGGCCTTACTTAGGTCTAGAAAAACGGAGCAGACAAATTTTTTGTTCTCTAGCTCGTGCTGCCAGTCATTTGTCACCTTGGCCAGGGCCGTGATTGTACCATGTTCAGTTCTGAAACCAGATTGCATTGGGTTTAGCAGGTTAGTATCATCTATGAAAGATTTCAGCTGGGCATTCACGATTTTTTCCAGAAGTTTTGATAGTACCGGGAGAAGGGAGATGGGCCTGTAGTTGTTTAGATCACAGGGGTCTCCGGATTTAAGCAATGGAATAACATGTGCAGTCTTCCACAGTTTGGGGAGGGTCCCTTGAGAAAGGGACAAGTTAAATAGATGCGTAATAGGTATGGCCAAGACATGATAGGCAATCTTTAGGTAGCATGGATCGAAGGTGTCAGCGCCAGCACTTTTTCTGGTGTCCAACTGGAGGAGGAGATCTGCGACCTCTTTTAGTGAGGCAGGAGAGAATAAAAGACTGCATCTGAGGGACTAGATTCTGAAGATTGCATGGTAAGCTGGGAGCGTAGGTTGCGTGCAAATGGGTTATCAAAATCTAGCCCTGCAGTAGCAAAGTGATTGTTGAATGCTTGTAGTATCTCTTTATTGTTGTTGATAGTTACATTGTCAGAAATAATTTTTGAGGGGAGAGTGTTTCCTGTGGTATTACCAGAAAGTTCTTTTATTGTGGACCAGAACTTGGTAGGGCAGTTGGAGGCAGTGTCGAGTTCAGAGTAATGGAAGCTGGACTTGGTTTCCCGAATTAGCTTTGTACAGTGGTTTCTGGCTGTTCTGAAAAGATGCAGTCTTGACTTTGTGGGATTGCGTGCTAGCTTCCAGAGCTTGTCTCTTTTAGTAGTGCTGCCTTGATGTCTGCTGTAAACCAACGGCACTTTCTAGCCTTTATGCAGGTTTTGACCAAGGGTGCGTGGGTGTTAAGAGTGCTGGATACAATTTTGTGGAAAATGGCATATGCTGTTTCTACTGATTTGGCTAATTAAAAGTTTTGCCAAAGCAGGGAGGCTTTCAGGTCATTGATATATGCAAGCGGGTCAAAATTCCGTTTTGATCTTTTGGTAGAGAACTTTGCTGAGGCTGTTGGTTTAGGGACTGCTCTTATGCCAGCAATAAAGCAATGGTCACTAACATCAGCAGAAAAGATCCCAGCATGGGAGAAGAAATTGGGTTTGCTTACTAGAAATACATCTAATAGTGTACTTTTCGTAGGGTTTTTCTTATTGATACGAGTAGGTTCATTAATAAGTAGAGTGATCCCATGAGAGTCACAGAAGGATTTAAGTGGAAGAGATGCGCTTGACAGCCAGTTGTAGTTAAGGTCCCCTAGTATAATTGTTTCCATTGTGTCGGTACTCATAGTAGATGATAGGTGGGACAGGAGCTGTGACCCTGAGGACGGGGGTCTATAACATCCTATGACAGGGAGGGCCATTGATGTAGATATTTCGATTTTTAAGGACAGGCATTCAAAGGCATTGGCAATTGATGTAGTGTCGAGGGTAGCGACCGTAAACTTATCCTTAACATAGATGGCTACACCACCACCTCTGGTTAGTCTATCGGCTCTGAATAACAGATAGTTGGGGATATTGACCTCTTTGTCTGGCGTGGATGGATGAAGCCAGGGTTCAGATATGACAAGTACATCCGGCTCCATGTGGATAGCCCAAACCTGTATTGAGGTGAGTTTCTTTAAGAGGCTACTCACATTAACATGCACAAAGCTGATACTTTTATACTTCGTGACTTCGGACGGTGAAGGAATTGCTTGTATAGAACCAGGGTTAAGTTTCACATTACCTGAGCATAGCAAGAGGAGGAGTACAACTTTCCTCAGAGCAACAAGTGGTAATTTGGAAGAACTAAACCTTCTTTGGCTAGTGGAAGTATTGATGTAGGAATGCAAGGACCTATTTTTTGTACTGTTTAGTCCTAGTGATATACATGCTAAGACCCTAGCTGTATGACACCAGTAGATGCAGGTACTGGGCGAGTGGGTAGCATTCCTTGGGTAGGTAATGAGATGCTGGTGGCTGTCTGAGAGGAGACTCAGCTGAAAGTGGAATGCGACAACTTGGGGCATGTACGAGTTGTATAGAGACTCCGTGAGTAGACATTCTTGTGGTAGGGGATACGAGTCCTCTTTGGGGTAAATTCCATCTGGCGTGTACCCTAATAAGGGTAGGGTGCATAAGGCGGTAAATAGGTAGAGCCAGATTGCAAGTTCCATGGTTAAAGACTGGGGGTCAGAAAGAGAAAAAGTTGTAAGGGTTTATCTAGGCAAGGTATCACCAGGTAAGGCTATGTGCCACGGGGTCTGAAAAGGGATATAGGTGCCGATACCACTTGAAGGGAGCAAGGAGGTGTTTCTATTTCACGGCGACTAGAGATAGTTCCGAGAAGTCGTAAACCTGATCTAAGAAGTATCACCAGCTAAGGCTACACACCACAGGGTCAGCAAATGGATGTAGGTGCTGAAACCACTTGTAGGAAGCAAGGAGAATATACTATGACACAGCGACTAGGGACAGTAATAAGAAGTCACAAATCTGATCTGAGACGAGTGGTAGGGGAGACTGCGGTGGGTTAGTTAGGATGGGACACTTGAACCTGAAGCGGCAGCCCAAAATTTATATGAATATAATATATGAATAAGGTGTTGGCGCAGTTTAAGTTTGAAGGGTCCAAGTGCAGCAGTGCCAGAGATATCTGGTGGTAGTGCATTTGTCCAGAGCGCTGCCCGGTACACAAAGGCACGTTGTGCCATGGATGTGTGGCATCTGGGTACATAGAATGTTTGTGTGGAGGAGCTCCTGGTTTGCCTGGTATCTAGCAGAAGGGACAGCAGGTTCTGCACTCCAGGAGGAAGCCAGTTTAGCACGACCTTTTTGGCGAGAAGGCAGACTTGATGTCTTATTCTGTCATTCAGCTGGAGCCAGCCAGTACGGGTATAGAGTTCACAGATGTGGGTTAGTTTAGGTGTATTAGTGAACAGGCGGCAGGCTTCATTTAGTGCAACAGTGATGCGCTGGCGTGCCGAGTCAGTTGCAGATCCGTATATTGCCAGTCCATAATCTATAAGGGATACAGTCGCGCTGTTAATTGCCAGGTTCAGTGTTTCATTGGTGAGACAATGTCTGTATTGGTAGAGGATGCTGATTCTGGTGTTGATGTCTTTGGCAGTGTTGTTGAGGTGCTGTGTGAAGGACAAGGTGGAGTCGATAGTTACTCCCTGGTATTTGAAGTGTGGGATGAGTCCCAGGGTACTGCCTCTCTCAGTCCGTATGGCCGTAATGTTTAATGACATCTTCAGTGTTGTCCATCTTTCCTCGAAATCTCCATCTTTTATGTTTTCATACAGGCTTGAAAAAGCGGACTTCATCTTGTTGAAGTTTGCATTTTTGAAGTTGAGGATTTTTAGTCTAGTGTGACTTCTTGTCTGTTGCCTGCGAACCATATTGATCTGTGATAGCTGGAGCGCAAATTAATTCCTACTTTAACATCAGATATCCTTGTCCTGTTTGTTAGCACAAGTTCTAGGATTGTATCTTCCCTTGTTGGTGAATCTACTAGTGGTGTTAGACCCTCCTCTTGCAGAGCAATGAGGAATTCTTTACTCTTTTCTGATGAGGCTGTGTAGGATATACAGTTCACATCAGGCAGATTAAAGTCACCTACAAGCAGTAGCTCACCTTTGTCAACCATCATAAGGATTGTTTCAAGAATCTCCTTATCCCTTTCCATTTCTTGTAATGGGGGTCTGCCAACTATTCCCACCCGTACTCATGACGCAAACCCCCCTCCCCCCATATATCTATGTATGTATATTTCACATCTTCTTGCAGCTTGTTTCTTTGAAGTCTAATTAAAAAGACAGGCATACTGTGGAATCTAAAGGGTGATTACATAGAAACATAGAATCTGTCGGCAGAGATGGACCATACAGCCCGCCTAGCCTGCCCATTTCCCTACTTGGTTTGGCAATCCCTACTCTTATCTGGACTGCCTTTACCCTGCTCTACTGTACAACAGGGTGCCTTTATGCTTATCCCATGCACTTTTGAATCCCTGTACTGTTTTCACTTCCACCACCACTGCTGGTAGGCTGCTCCGTGCATCCACCACCCTCTCTGTGAAAAAATACTTCCTAACATTCCCCCTAAGGCTCCCTCCCTCCAGCCTCATGTTATGTCCCCTTGTTCTTGTGCACTTTCTTCTCTGAAATATGCTCCCCTCTCGCACTCCTATTTATTCCTCTAAGATATTTGAAAGTCTCTATCATATCCCTTCTCGCTTCCAGTGAATAGATGTTAAGTTCCTTGAGTCTTTCCTCATAAGGTTTGTGGTGCAATCCATGTATCATTTTTGTTGCTCTTCTCTGGACTGCTTCCAATCCGTCTATGTCCTTCCTGAGATGCGGTCTCCAGAATTGGACACAGTATTCCAGATGAGGCCTCACTAGTGATCTATATAGTGGCATCACCACTTCACTCCTCCTGCTGGTTATGCCCCTTCCTGTTCACCCCAACATTCTGTTTGCTTTCCCCACTGCTTTTTCGCATTGTTTGTCTGACTTCAGGTCATCAGATATGATAACCCCATGGTCTCTCTCTCCTGACTTGTGGTGGCAAGAACCTGCCCCCCCGCCCATCCTGTATTCCACTCTTGGGTTTCTGTGTCCCAGGTACATTGTCTTGCACTTCTTAGCATTGAAACCCAACTGCCAAACCCTTGAGCATTCCTCAAGTAGTCTTAGGTAGTTGCTCATTTTATCTATCCCTTCCTGTGTGTCAACTCTGTTACAGATCTTGTTGTCATCTGCGAACAGGCATACTTTCCCCTCCAGTCCCTCTGCAATGTCGCTTATGAAGACATTGAATAGGAGTGGACCCAGCACTGATCCCTGTGGAACCCCACTGGTCAGCTCCCCCCCTTCTGATTTTATGCCATTTACTACCACCCTCTGGGTCCTGCCTCTTAGCCAGTTTCCAACCCATTTTACCACTTTAGAGCCCACACCTAGATTCCCCAATTTGTTTAGCAACCTTCTGTTTGGAATGGTGTTGAAGGCCTTACTGAAATCCAGGTAGGCCACATCCACCGCCTCTCCCTGATCCAGCACCCTGGTCACCCAGTCAAAGAAATCGATAAGATTAGTCTGACAAGACCTGCCCTCAGTGAATCCATGCTGATTTGGGTCTTTTGCACTGCTTGACTCCAGGAACTTCACTATCCTCTCCTTAAGCAGGGACTCCATCAGCTTCCCCACCACTTACAGGTCTGTAATTGCCTGTCTCCTCCCTACTTCCAGTCTTGTGCAGGGGGACCACCTGTGCCCCCCTCTAGTCCCCTGGTACTTCCCCCGTCTCTAGTGATTGGTTGAAGAGGGTTGCCAGCGGACCTGCTAGGGCTTCCCTGAGTTTCTTCAACACTCTAGGGTGAATCCCGTCTGGCCCGACTGCCTTGTCTCTCTTTACTTTCCCTAGTTCCTCCAAGACTTTCTCCACTGTAAATGGGCTGGTGTCCACCTCTTCCCCCTTGTACACCTTTCCTCGTGAGTCTTGGCCTCTCCCCTGCCTTTTCCTTAGTAAATACTGAGCAAAAATACTTGTGTGACTCCTAGGTGGCGCTATCCTATGGGTTTCTACCTCTGCCTGTGTGACTATGCACAGATTGAGAGACCTGAGCTCAGTGAACGGATGCCTCCACCTGGAGGAATGGTCTTGGGGTAGCATAACTGCTGTTGGTGTATCCCTCTGGGATGCTGTAACCCCCCACCAACCCCTCTAGGGGCCTAAACAGTTTAGCAACAGAACACTCACATTTACCAAATGACAGTAATGATATGCTCACACTCCTTGCACTTACCACCAGGGCTGGATCTTCTGCAACTGCCCTGGAGACCCCCTGGAAAATAAGACCAGTGATGCAACAATACAATAGCAGTACTGTATCCCCACCAAGAAGGTACACACTAGTCAGGTTAAATGTAAAAACCAACAATCTGATTTATTCAGGGGATGTGAACAAGGGTGTGGTATAAATCTAGAAAGTAATTAAAGTGATGCTTGGCCAGCTGGTTATGATTATTGTATATTTGTAAAATAAAAATATAGTATGTGATTGTCTTACATAAAACAGCCTGTGCTTCCATTCGTACCCCTTCCCCCCGTTTCAGTGAAGCTACAGGATATGTAAACTGACCAGGAACCATTCAATTAACTGACTTCCTTCAGAATGGCATTTTATGGTCTTTTTATGACCTCATGCTTTTGAAGTTGGAAAACTATATATACATTTTATTACAGGACAGGACGTCATTTAGCTGATTCCTGTTGGCTATATCACACCTAGATGATGGACTGCAGGGTTGTAAATCTCAAAGGAACTGGTTGATCAAAGACTCATAATTTGGAAAATGAGTTTTTGCTGATGTCACATTATTTAATGTACTTCCTGATAGGACATCATGTTTGTATTTTTTAAATTCCAAAAGGAGGAGCTAGAAGGCTCACAGAAGGGGTGTGGAGGCACAGTTTAAACTAATACTTGTGTCTGAAATTGATGTCATATTATTTTGGGACTCAGAGTTCTCTGATCTAACTTAAGCACTTCCAGAGGTAATACCTTAGATAGCAAAGGTCTAAATGTATTGCGGTTGGAGTTTTTGTTTTGTACTTTTCCCTTGTTCTTTTATGTGATTGTGAGCGCTTTGATGTATTGTTCTGTGTTTACATTTTTCATATTTTTATCATCTTTTAGTAAAGTACCTTTTCTTTGAAAGACTGCCTGGGTGTCTGCCAGTTCTTTTTTAGCACGTGACGTATAGACGGTTAAGTCTGACAATTGTTCAACAGCTTGATGGTGTTACTTAGCTTGAGTAAAAAGGTAAGAATATACCTATGGTCTCTTATAGAGTTAAAAAGGTTCATTTTGGATCCCTGGTTAGGCGCCCTTAGGCGAAAGATATGTTGCATCCCCCCAAAGAGAATATTATCTGAGCCTGTTCATTTAGGTACGCTAGCATAAGGTTCACAGTTTGAATCCCCCAGAACTTGAGACTAAAGGTGATTCGGACACAAAAGCAGACAGGAGGGTTACCCTGTCTGTTACCTGTTCACACTGTTGTGCTCTGAGGTTGGCACTGTTGGAGCCCAGGGCCTGACCTGCGGAGTGCATTTGTGACAGATTTGGTTGGCAGCAGTGCAATTTAAAAAATTGGTAACACAAGCTTTAACAGTTCAGTGTGTCAGCTTAATACTGTACAGCTCACTTGCAAAAGAAGGCAGTGATTTATTTTTAAAAGAGAAAACAGAAAAATATAATTTTGCTTACAGTCAAAGTTCCTAACTGTTTTATTTTTTTTCGAAGTGCAAGTTAGAGTAGCTGTAGTTAGGGAAGAAGATGGCTTCCAACTACAGCTGGTATACTGCAGACTACTTGAAGCAGTTGTGCCAGGACAGAGGAGTCCAGTATGAGGGGAAAGACAACAAGCAGAACCTCGTGGATGCCCTGATGGCAGCAGATGCCCAGAGCATCTAGTCACAGACTGTGACTGTAAAGGACCAAACTTTGGGTGTGGAGGGGCCAGTGCAGTGTCCAGATCTGGTGAGGAGGACAGTAGGGCCAGTGCAAGCCAAGGGCCACAGCAGCAGGGGAGGGTCACCAGCATACTGGAGCCAGAAGCAATCAGACTGCAGACTGAGTTGCACAGAATGGAGCTGGAGTTCCAGAGGGAGGCTGAACGAGAACAGCGAGAAGTGGAGCGTGAACTGTGAGAAGCAGACTGAGAGGAGCGTGAGCACCAGAGGCAACATGAACTGGAGAAGCTACGACTCTAACCACC
Source organism: Neoceratodus forsteri (assembly GCA_016271365.2). Lineage (NCBI taxonomy): Eukaryota > Metazoa > Chordata > Ceratodontiformes > Ceratodontidae > Neoceratodus > Neoceratodus forsteri. The sequence goes on from CM028136.1 coordinate 751,582,277, forward strand.
AGCACCACAGCAAGTAAGTGGCTTGCGTTTAACTGGAACTACAGGACTGGGTTACAAATTAAATTCCCAATTGATAGCTGAATTTAAAGAGGGGGAGGATATGGATGCCTTTTTAAATTCCTTTGAAAAGGTTTGTATTCAGGCAAAGATTTCTAGAGGGTCCTGGAGCTTCCAGCTATCCCCGCTACTTACTGGGAAAACTCGGGATGCATTGGGTCAAATGGACAATGAGGACAGTAATTATTACAGCAAACTTAAAGTTGCGCTTTTAAAAAAGTTTGATTTAACTGCAGAAGCATGCAGAGCCAAATTCCGTAAGCTCAGGAGAAGCCCTGAAATGAGCTACGAGGAGCTAGCCACGAAACAATGTCAATGTTTAAAACATTGGTGAGAGGGAATTGAAGCAAGCTCTATAGATAAAATTGAAAATGCTATATTGTTAGGACAGTTTTTTTGGGGCATGCCCAGCAGAGCTGAAAACCTGTCTGGAGGACCAAGATCCCAAAACAGTGCAAGAGGCTGCTGAACTCTCGTACCACTATGCCAAGAACAGACCTGCTCTGAGAGCGAATGGGCAGGCATGGCAGCACAGAAAGGGAAAAGGGCACCTTCAGGGCAGCTAAAACTCTCAATGCCTTCACTGAAACTAGTTAGCCCTAGGTTTCAAAGAAAAGATTTTTCTGAGAAAATAAACGAATGTTGGGTTTGCAAAGAAACTTGGTATAGTGCCAGACAGTGTCCCAAAAGGACGAGCAATATGTAAAATGGGGCTAGGAAAGAAGTGGGTTGTTTGTGTGTCCCTGGAAGCATGTCTGTGAACATGAGGGAACACATGTACCCAATCACTGCAAATGGTGTGCAAACACAAGGGTTAAGAGATACAGGGGCATCCCTGACGTTGATAAAAGGGGATCTGGTAGAACCTGGTCAGCTTATACCCTATAAATTTGTAACTGTACAAGGCTTCACTGAAGAGGAGAAACCATTGCCACTCGCTAGTGTTCTCCTAGGGTGAAACAGGGGGAACTGTGCAACAGGTGGCTGTAGCCAAAACTTTAGCAGTTGACGTCATCCTTGGCAACAATCTCAAACAGGATGGTGTGTGCAGTTACCCGTAGCCAAGCGGCTAGGGAAAATTGTAGTTCCCTGGACCCCATAGAAGCCAATGTGGAAACCACTGGGAGACTGGTTCCCTAACCTGTGTCTCCTGATATAGAGACTAATGAAAAGGGGGTAGAAATTTCCCCAGTAGCAGTTAACCAAACAGCGACAAAGGGTTACTCCGAAGAAGGAGGGGTGACCCATTGTCAGAGGGTTAGGGATGACAGTGATCTGGAGTGCTGTGATGCTGGAGCTAGGGACCCTAGTTTAGATACTGACGGGGACCTGTTCCATGCCTTGGGAATGTGTAAGGAGTTTGCAGCTGCTCAGAAAAGTCATCCTAGTCTAGAGAAGCTGAGGGCTTGGGCAGACTCTGATGGAGCACAGGGAGGTGACGGAAAACATAAAGATCTTACTTTGAGATGCAGCTCTTGCAGCAGGTTACACCATTAGGACTGAAGCTGTCAGGCATCAGGACCCCACGGAAATTTTCTAGCTAGCAGTCTTCAGCGGGGACCGCCTCCGACGTCGGTCCTGCCCCCGATGTCAGGCATAGTACATAAGGAGGCGGTCCCCCCACAATCCCCAGTTCTTTTCCCGCCATCAACATCGCAGCATCGGCCTCTCGGTCACTTTCTAGCGTGTGACGACTAGGAAATTCAACGTTCTTCCACTCTCATTTAGATTTTGAAATTCATCTGATGTCCTCTCCAAACACCTCTTTGGAAGGTCACCCATCGAAGTGCGCCTGCGGCAAACAGATCCCCTTCAAGGATCCTCACTCTGCCTGTGTGCGTTGTCTGGGCCCCGACCACGATACCCAGGCCTGCTCCTTCTGCCAGGGCTTCAATAGCCGCACCAAGATCCGCCGCCAGAAGGCCCTTCAGGCTTTTCTTCTCGAGGAAAAACTCAAGGCCATGGATAGGGAACCTTCCTCCAAGGGGGAGTCGTCAGGGAAAACCCATAGGCACCGAGAAAAACACTGGGAGAAGGAAAGGCCCAGATCCCCTTCCAGGGCCTCGGACTCCCACAGCTCCAGCTCCAGGTCAGACCACTCTCCCTCTAGGGCTCGCTTTCAGCCTCCCCCGGTTCAGATTAGATCATCCAGCGGTTCCTCCTCCCTGCAGCCTATCAAGACCTCCAGGCCTTCGGCTTCATCCACTCCTTCTAAGGCCTCATCCAGGTCTGGGAAGCGCCACAAGTCTTCCTCCCGTCATCCGGTCTCCGATGTCAGGTCAGTCTCCCCAGCGCTGCGTGGGCGGACCACCCCAGCGCAAGACTAAGACAGCTTCCCTTAAAGCGGACGTCCGGACCCGGCGTGATCCCACCACCATAGAGCACTCCTGGAGCCGGCTGCAATAAAACACCCATCGTCGGCCAGGCGTTCGCCCCCAAGGATGTCGGCCAGGGGACCGACGTCGGCCATCGCAGAGGGGAGGACTGCACCACCGACTACAGACATCTGTCGGAGGGCGTCGGAGGAGGAGGACACTACTCAGCCCGAGGACCAGGCAGGCGACTCCAGAACCATCGAGCTATCACGGGAACCCTCCCCGGAGCGGGAGACCCCCGGGGACCCGTTGTCTGACCCCGGCGACAGGCCACTGGCACCTGGCCCGTCATCGGATGTGAATCTGGCAGAGGTGAAGGAGCTCTTCACCTTCTGGTGGGACACCATCAAGAAGGATGTGGTCACCACACACCCTCCTCCTACTCCGGCTACCCCTTTAATGCCTGCGCCCCCACTCCCACCCAGGGGGTCAGTAGGATGGTCATCGACTCCCAAGGAGCCTACACCTCCTCCTAGGGGCAGATCTTCGGACAGGAGAAGACCTCCCTCAAGATCCACTTCAGGGTTCCCCAGCGCTAAGAGACCCAGATGACGCCGGTATACCTCGTCCGCGGAGGACACGGGATCTGACACCTCAAGGCGCTCCAGATCCCCTTCTCCCATCAGCGTCCCTTCTCCAGACCCACGCGACCTTCCCAGGTCTCCTCCAGATGACCCCTCGTTCGCTGAAATCATGAGGCGTATTCAGAAGAATATGGAGTGGGACGCTGAAGAACTAGACCTCAAGAGACAAGGTCTTGCCCGTTACCTTCGGCAGAAACATCCAAAGCCTGTGGTAGTGCCACCCTTGGTGGACACCTTCATGGACATCACCAAGGCTGCGTGGAAGCGTCCGCATTCGACTCCGGCAGTGCCGAAGAAGGGTGACGGCCTGTACAAGGCCCCAAGGGAGGACCAGTACCTGGCGAGCCATCCTCTGGCTGATTCCCTGGTCATCACGGCCTCACATGACTGGTCCCAAAGACCTCAGCACTTGAGCATACAGCCACCGGACCCGGAATGCAAACAGTTGGATGTCCTGGGTAGGCGCACGCATGTGGCTGCAACTTGCGCCATCAGGTCACTAAATTACCTTACCCACATGGTTCAATTCCAGAACGCATTGTGGGAGCAGGGACAGGACCTGGTTGAAAAAATGCCCGACATTGGTCAAAAGGAGGAGCTGTTAAACCTCCTCCGTACGGGTTCAGATGTGGGGACCCAGGTGCTCAGAGCCGCATACCACTCTGTGGACTCTTCGGCCAGAGCTGCAGCCTCAGGCGTGTGTCTCCGGAGACACTCATTGCTCTGTGTCTCCGGTGTTACCCCGGACATCCAGAAGAACATCATGGACGTCCCTTACTATGGTGAAGTTTTGTTTGGCGAAGCCTCGGAGAAGGTGATCACCAAACTTCAAAATGCTGGGAAGGCAGTTAGATCTGTTCAGGCTATGTACAGGTCTCGACTTAGTTCCTTTCGCAGGAACCAGAGTCATTTTCATGGCCAGACACAAAGGCAACAAACACATTCCGGCCAGCATCAAAGGGACTCCTTCACCCAAAAAGCCCAGGCTAAGGCATCCTCAGGCAGAGGCCACTGAGTTGCAAAGTCGGCTCAACCTGCGGGATCTAACGCTGCCACAGCATGACTCCTTCCCAGCCCCCAGCCCTCCTCAGGATCAACGGGAAATGAAGGTCGGGGGTCGCATCGCAGGTCACCTGCCAGGGTGGCGGTCGATCACCACCGACAGGTGGGTGCTACAGTTGGCAAAAAGGCCACTATATAGAATCAGTAGGCAGCCCACCCACAAGGCCTCCTCTGCTTTTCCGCTACTCAGACAGCACGCCCTGCTTATACAACAGGAAGTGCTCACGCTTCTGGAGAAGGAAGCTTTGGAGCACATTCCAGAGAACCAGAAAGGGTTAGGCTATTATTCGCAGTTCTTCCTGGTTCCAAAGAAAACGGGGGACCTCTGTCCAATTTTGGACCTCAGCGACCTCAATCTGTCGGTCGTCTACAAATGCTTCCGCATGGTGACCCTTCCGGGCCTAATCCCCATGCTGAAGGGACACCTTCTTGGTGTCATTGGACATGCAGGACTCCTAGCTGCACATCCCTATTGCTCAGGTACACAGGAGGTTCCTGCGCTTCGAGTTTCAGAGCAGCCATTATCAGTTCCGAGCGCTTCCCTTTGGGCTGTCATCGGCACCCCATGTCTTTATGAAGGGCATGGCTGTCGTGGCGGCGTCTCTGAGGAGACAAGGCCACTACGTGTTCCCATACCTGGATGACTGGCTTCTCATGGCTCCCTCCAAGGAAGCATTGTTGACGGCCATTCATCGTACCTAGGTCCTTTTTCAGTCACTGGGTATCCTCATCAACTACTAGAAGTCTCTTCTGGTACCATCCTAGAAACTGCAGTTCATAGGAGCAGTTCTGGACACCGTCAAGGGAAAAGCCTTTCTTCCCACGGACAGAGCGGAACACATTCGATCCCTCATAAGGGACCTGTCGTCGAAGAAGACCGTCCCGGTCAGACTGGTCCTTCGCCTGCTCGGACATATGGCTGCGGCCATTCCAACAGTCCCGATGGCAAGACTCCACATGCGGGTAACCCAGTGGATGTTAAGGGTGCAGTGGGACCAAAGGCAAGACCATCTGCAGCAGCCAGTTTGAATCACGAAGGCCGTGATTTGGGACTGGCAATGGTGGCTAGATCTGGGAAGCCTCTCCACGGAGGTTCCCTTCACAGCGCCATCTCCGACGGTAACTCTCTCCACAGACGCCTCAGGGCTTGGGTGTGGAGCGCACTTGAACGGGGTGAGGTCTCAGGGCACATGGACAGTTCAGGAATCTCACCTCCATATCAACATTTTGGAGATGAGGGCGGTCCTTTACGCCCTGCAAGCCTTCCAGTCAGAGATCCCATCGAGTACTCTCCTGTTGCAAACAGACAATACTGCGGTGATGTATTACCTCCAAAAACAAGGAGGCACTCACTCCTACCCCCTTTACAGGGAGGCCATGAGAGTGTGGGAGTGGGTAGTATGGCACGGCGCAAACCTTATTGCAGTTCATGTCCCCGGGGTGGACAATACCGTTGCAGACAGCCTGAGTCGTTCTCAGGCCAGAGTCCATGAGTGGGAGCTTCTGCAGGAGGTGGCAGAGGATCTGTTCCACAGATGGGGCACTCCAGAATTAGACCTTTTCGCGTCCCCATCCAATGCAAAACTGCCCAATTTTTGCTCGCTAGATCCAGGGCCTGGTGTTTTCTGGCAAGACGCGTTGTCCCTCTCCTGGGCGGGCAGATTCCTCTATGCCTTCCCTCCTTTCCCGTTGATCCAGAGAGTTCTTCTCAAACTTCGAAGGGAGCAAGCGATGCTCATTTTGATAGCGCCTTTCTGGCCCAGGCAAATTTGGTTCCCGCTTCTGCATCAACTATCCCGGGAACCTCTGCTGCCTTTGCCAATCAGCTCCCATCTGTTGTCTCAGGAGGAGGGTTCATTAGTCCATTCTGACTTATGTTTATTGGACCTACACGCTTGGCTCCTAGAGACATAGCCATGATGCGACACGGGGTCTCGCAAGAAGTGGCAGAAGTACTTTCTGCCACCAGAAAACCGGCAACACACGCAACATATGCCATGAAATGGCGCAGATTTTGCTTGTGGGCTCAAGCGTGTGTTTTCTCGCTGTTAGAATGTCCTGAAAAGCTGGTTCTGGAGTACCTGCCTTCGCTTTTTCAGTCCAGACTAGCTTACTCCTTGATCAAGGTGCATCTTTGTGCAATTTCGGCTTATCATGCCCCCATAGGCCATCGGATGGTGGCCCTATTGGACACTACTCGTGCCTTTTTAAGGGGAGTCCTCTACCTTAGGCCACCTATCAAGGATCCGGTTCCTCCCTGGGACTTGCCCTTTGTCCTGGAGCAGTTTATGCTGCCACCTTTCGAACCAGCCGCGGATTCAATCTACGTTTTCTGTTGCAGTTACTTCGGCAAGAAGAATCTCCAAATTGCATGCACTGATGTGCAAAGAGCCTTATTTAATTTTCCATCAGGATAGGGTTTCCCTGAGGACAAATCCTAAGTTTCTGCCTAAGGTGGTTTCAGCCCTCACCCTTAATCAAGATATCGACTTACCAGTGTACTTTCCCAGGTACACCAATCGAGGAGAGGCACTGCTTCACACCGTCGATGTTCACAGGGGTCTCAGATATTATCTGACCAGAACCAAACAGTATCGAAAATCGGATCAATTGTTTGTCTCCTTTGCTGAGAGGATGAAGGGAGCTCCTGTTTCTAAACAGTCTCTCTCGCATTGGCTCATCCAGTGTATCTCTTTCTGTTATGACAAGCGCAGCAAACCCTTGCCAGGTGTGGTCAAGGGGCATTCTACCAGAGGAGTGGCCACTTCCTTTGCAGCACTGAGTAATGTCTCCACCTCAGCTATTTGTGCTGCGGCCACCTGGAGCTCGGTGCATAACTTTATTAGGCATTACAGCCTGGACATTGCCTCAAGGCGAAGGGCAGGTTTCGGCCTAGCTGTCCTCCAGGGACTTCTGTCTTAGGCTCGGGCAGGGTTGTGATCCCTGTCTTTCCTCCTCCCGGGGGCATACGATTGCCGCTGTTGCTTGGGAATCAGTCCTAATGGTGTAACCTGCTGCAAGAGCTGTATCTCGAAGCAGTAGGTAAGGCTAGGGGGGTGTTAGGGTGTATTAGTAGGGGTATCACAAGTCGTTAGAGGGAGGTAATAATCCCTCTTTACAAGACACTGGTTAGGCTCCATCTGGAGTACTGCACGCAGTATTGGAGGCCACACCTTCACAAGGACATTAACCAAATTGAGGCAGTCCAGAGAAGGGCAACCAAAATGGTGCAGGGACTGCATCAGAAGACATATGAGAACAGATTAACAGAGCTCAGTATGTATACCCTTGAGCAAAGGAGGGAGAGAGGTGATATGATCAAGGCATTCAAACACCTTAAGGGCATTAACAAGGTGAAAGAGTCTAACATGTTTAAATATAAGAAAAATAGTAGGACAAGAGGACACAGCATGAGATTAGAGGGTGGCCGATTCAGGGGGAATGTGAGGAAATTATGTTTCACAGAAAGGGTGGTGGATGCTAGGAATAGCCTACCTCAAGTGGTGGCTATGAATACAGTGCAGAGCTTCAAACAGGCATGGGATAGGCATAAGGGAGCAATACAAATGAGTATGAATAGATAGGCCACTGACAGAGCAAAGGCCGATGGCACATTTATAAGGTAGAAAAAGAAATGGGCAGACTGGATGGGCCTTGCGGTCTTTATCTGCCGTCAACTTCTATGTTTCTATGTAAGATAGTACAGTTACGTAAGAACTTACTGTAACAGTAGATCTTCGAGAACAGCTCTTGCAGCAGGTACCTTCCCGCCCACCATCCCCCTTCTTGTGGAGGTAGGTCATAGTCAAACATCCATCATACAGGATGGAACAATTTGTCTTAGTCATCTGATGGCGATCCTCGGTCTCCTCTTCGGATGTCATCCAGCGGCCGGGAGTCTCCGGTGGGAGAACTGGGGATTGTGGGGAGACCGCCTCCTTATGTACTACGCCTGATGTCGGGGGCGGGACCGACGTCGGAGGCGGTCCCTGCTGAAGACTGCTAGCTAGAAAATTTCCGTGGGGTCCTGATGCCTGACGGCTTCAGTCCTAATGGTGTGACCTGCTGCAAGAGCTGTTCTCAAAGATCTACTGTTAGGTAAGTTCTTACGTAACTGTAATTTTATTGGAAAAATGGACTGATGTATACTCAAGCTGATAAGACAGAGGGAGGGGTGATAGGCAAGCAACTTGTTGTTCCCCACAGATATCATGAGCAGTTGCTCAAGATTGCAAATGATATGCCCTTGTCTGGTCATCTGGGAATCATGTGCACTACACTGCGGTTGGCCCAGAATTTCTGTTGGCCCAACTTCACCCAGCAGATGAAGGAGTATTTCGGGTCTTGTCACCGGTGCCAAGAAATAGGGAAGACGGGTAAGAAAACCCAAGCCATCCTAATTCCATTGCCCATAGTGGAGGAGCCATTCCAGAGGATGGGAATGGATATTGTAGGGCCTTTAAATACCCCCAGCTCCTCTGGGAAGAGGTTCATCCTGACTGTGGTGGATTATGCTACCCGGTATCCAGAGGCAGTCACCCTATCCTCACTGAGGACAAAGTGGCAGGTGCCTTACATAGGATTTTCTCCTGTGTTGGGTTTCCACAGGAGGTTATCATTGATTGAGGAGGCTCCTTCATGTCGGACCTGATGAAATGTTTGTGGGAGAAGTGGGTGGTGCAGAGGCACACAACACCTAATCACCCACAAGCCAATGGGCTTGTGGAAAGATTTAACGGTACCCTGAAGTCAATGCTCCAAGCATTTGCTGAACAGCATGGGAGGGACTGGGAGAAATACCTTCCCCACCTGTTGTTTGCATACAGGGAAGTGCCCCAAGAGTTGACAGGGTTTTCCCCCTTCGAGCTCTTATATGGACGCCTGGTACGTGGGTCCCTAGACTTGATCCGGGAGGACTGGGAAGACAAGCACACCACCCAGGGAACTCCCATAGTGGATTATGTCCTTAGGTTTAGGGAAAGGCTGAAGAAGCCTTTGGGGACAGCCCAGAGCAACCGGGCAGCTGCCCAACATAAACAAACTGTGTGGTACAACCACAGAGGCAGAGCTCGCTCGTACACGGTGGGTCAGGAAGTCATGGTCCTTATCCCGGTCCAGAAAGACAAGCTGCAGGCTGAGTGGGCAGGACCATACAAAGTAGTCAGAAAGGTAAATGATGTGAACTATATCATAGAATTACCTGATAGAAGACGTACAGAAATATTGTACCACGTCAACAAGATGAATCCATATGCTAATAGGGCTGACATGGTGTTTGCAATGTGTAGTCCTGGGGAGGGGACGGACGAATAAGACCCTCTTCTGGACTTGCTGTAAGAAAGCAAGTGGGAATCCTCTGTGGAGGCAGTTAAATTGTCACCCCAGCTGGCCCTGGACAAGATCCAGGAAGTAAGGGAGGTTTTAGCAGACTTTGCCCCACTGTTTAGTGCCAAGCCTGGACTAGCCCCCTTAGCGACTCACGATGTAGAGACAGGGATACAGATGCCCATACGGCAGACAGTATATCCAGTGTCAGAGGCTGTCCAAAAGGACATTAGGAGGGAGGTGGAGGAAATGCTGGATTTAGGAGTAATCCAGAGATCCCACAGCCACTGGGCCTCACCTGTAGTCCTTGTGTCCAAGCAAGATGGCTCTACTTATTTCTGTGTGGACTGTTGTGGACTGAATGCAGTCATGAAGTCAGACGCCCACCCGATGCCCTGAACGGACGAACTTCTGGACAAGCTGGGAGGGGTGACCTACCTTACGACTGTTGACCTGACAAAGGGGTACTGGCAGGTAGAGTTAACCGACAGAGCTAGGGAGAGGTCGGCCTTCATCACTTTGATAGGCTTATTTGAATTTAAAGTAATGCCTTTCGGAATGAAGAACGCCTCGGCCACTTTCCCAAGGTTGGTGAACCAGGTGTTAAATGGTGCTGAGGAGTATGCCATACCTGGATGACATTGCCATCTTTAGTGCCAGCTGGGAGGAACACCTGTCCCACCTTAGGGAAGTACTGGGCAGGATACAGAGGGCTGGACTCACTGTCAAAGCTGAGAAGGGCCAGGTGGCCATGGCTGAAGTGGCATACCTCGGGCATGTTCTAGGACGGGGACAGCTCCGTCCCAACCAAGTGAAAACAGAGGTGATTAAAGCATGGGCCAGACCAGAAACACAGAAGCAGATCAGGAGTTTCTAAGGACAGCAGGGTACTGTAGGAAATTTGTACCCAGTTACAGTGCCCTGGCTGCTCCCCTTTCTGACGTGGTAAAGAAAAAGATGCTAAAGGAAATTATCTGGGAACCAGCCTGTGAAAAAGCCTTTACCAGACTGAAGGAGGCACTGTGCATTGCTCCTGTATTGATAAGTTCTGATGATAGCAGACCCTTTATAGTCCAGACTGACGCCTCAGACGTGGTTATTGGGGCAGTACTGAGTCAGACATCCCGTCAAGGGAAAGATCACCCCCATAGCGTACCTGAATAAAAAGTTACTTCCCAGGGAGCAGGCTTACTCTACTGTGGAAAAAGAGTGTCTTGCCATAGTATGGGCCTAAAAGAAGTTAGAGCCATACTTATACAGGCAGCATTTTGAGGTACAGACTGACCACAACCCCCTGGTTTGGCTGACACAAATGGGAAAAACCAATGGTAGACTATTAAGATGGAGTCTAGCCTTGAAAGGGTATGACATGACGATCTTACATAGGGCTGAAGCGACCAATCAGAACACAGATGGCCGGCTGCGCAAACACTTTAGCGAACTCAGCACATTTTTATATAAGACTTGTCCTTTTCTGGTCCTTCCGGCCAGCTTGCAGGCTGCTCCTGACTTCCAGCTTGATTGCTGCTCGAATCCCCTGCTGCTGTGACCCCAACATGGGCCGACTGGACACTTTGGACTAGCGGACTAATGGCGGAAAAAGTCTAGGCCTGGCAGGCCTAATCTCTGAGAGCTGGCAGGCTCCCCCGAGGCGCGCACACACACACACACTGAACTGCAGGGCAAATATAATCAAATGTGAAGACCCTGAGCAGTTACCCCCTTTCATATGGGGCTTAGGTCCAGAGATCCTATTGGCTGCCAAAACTGTCTTAAACAGTACCCATTTAATAATAGCCTTACTTTTTGGCGCCTAGATTTTGTCCCAGATAATTCCCCATAAGTCCCATAAGTCCTTTATTAAATCCTGGCCGCTGGTTGGTTGAAAGGCACAGAGATTGTGGCTGCAGTTCAAGTTTAGGCAGTCTGTTTCAGTGTCCCCATAGATTAAAGTTCTGGTGCAGCCAGCAGTTTAATATTTATAAATTAATATCCCCACTATCTTGTAGCCCCAACAGTTCTCTCTTAAGCAAGTCCACTTTTAATTTGATCAAAAACATCCTTGGGGAGTCGCAGCTCCTGTAACACTCTTCCCCTAGAAACACTGCATGGGCTTATGAATATTTATGAGTACTTCACTGCCCTGACCTTTGCCCCTAAACGTCTGGTGCCCCAGAGGCAGTGCTTACAGTGTCTGCCCGTTTATTTATTTTAAAATGCTTTCTCCTGCTTTTGTGTGTCCCCGGTGCCTTTTTTAACTTAACCCAGCACCGGGAACCAGAAAACAACTTCCGACTTTGACCACAGCAGTGGTTAGATGCGAGAGTGCATCCTCTCAGTAGTTCTGCGTGGCCCTAAAAACATGCTGACCACTCGCAAATGGATTTTGAGAGCCCACAGGGCTCACTGATACAGGAAACACTTGGGGGACATGAGGACACTAAGGGAATGACCAGGCAGCAGGAGGTGCCATAAAGTACGAGCGGTCACCAGGAGGCAGCAGGAGAACACCTGGAGGCATTTCAGGTAAGCCCCCAAATGGGGGGGGGGGGGCGTTACATAATATAAATGTTTGAATTAAATATAATTTTAAATGCATAAAACTAAGTATTGCTGTATATTTAGCTCTTATTATGACGTTACTGAAGAACAATGTGTTGTGTACAAAGGATCTGGGTAACAAATATGGACATATTTACAATGAGAAGGGGGGTGGCAAAGAGGCACCAAGGGGCTGTGGCTCACAAATTTTATTTTCCTAGCTACGCCACTGACCGAACCCATACCAGAATACCTTGTACAGTTGTATACGGTCACAGCCTTACCTTATGAATGAAGCTACTGTATAGATGCGGTTCTGAACCACATATGGCATAAATATATAGTCACTCGTCCAAATATAGTAGACGGTGCAAGCTTGTTGGTGACTTGGTGAACCGTGCATGAGCTGAAACTCATTGAGGAGTGGAAACTCGTTGGTAGGATTACGATTTGTTGTTTACAGACTGCTCTGCTTTTTGTATTTGCTGCTGTATTTGGATCGTTTACTGCATGCTCTGCCCAGTGGGGTGTGAGCCCCAGAATCCCACACTGGGGCCGGTTGTTGGGGATCCTGCGTGTGTACAACATGGAAGGGAAACTTTCAGCGGATGTAGGAAGATTGTGCCCGTGACAACTGTTCTAGGATCAGTTTACCAGCTGAAGTGATCTGGGATCAATTGGCTTCCAAGATACAGTATGTCTAGCCACAATAGCACAGTAGTTGGAACATGTGAGATCTGGGTTAGAACTCCAGAAAGTCATGATAATTTTAAAACTTTCCACTTCCCTTCAGTTTCACTGCAGCGGTGATCCATGGTGGTGTGATGTTAGAATAGTAAATCTATATTAAGGGAGTAAAGCACATACAAGAAAGACTAGCTGCTGAAGTAAATGCTTTCACGGTAAACTGATCCCAGATCAGTTCTGCTGGTAACTGAGCCTTGATCAGTTTTGTCACTAGGGAGCAGCTCTTGCAGCCAGAATCTATCTAGAGGCTCTCATCTCATGGGGTGGGAGACAGGGCGTGAGCAGAGTCCTGCATTATAAAAATGGCTTGGATGCAAGAAGCAATCTGTTTGGTTAAAACTGGTCATATGACCTTGCATTCATTTCACATTATCATTTGAATCAAATTTCAAAGGGTTAGGGAACCCCTCAGTACATGTCCGTACAGCATGCTTATTCAAACCTGCTTATGAAGCAGGAAGGCAGACTTGATGGACATAGTCATTCCAACCTTAAATTGCTGTGTTACTGCTGTATGGTACTTTTTGCTCTTGGTTTTTACTTGTAAAATCATTTTACAAGTGCAATAACTCATTTTAGGGAGTGTGGTTATGCCATGAATTGCATAGATGGTCAAGTATGGTAGAGAAAGACCAAAGCGAAGTCAGCCTGGTGATGCTGAGGGTTGAGACACTGGACGCCACACCTTACATGGTGCCACCGGGCTCAGGGGAGCAAGCTCGGGTTGCTGGATGTTGGCAGGGGAGGGACAGTATCGAGCGTCCGATGGACGGCTCTCCTCTCCTGGGGAGGGATGGAATGTTGTCCCACTCCTTGACTGCCTCCTGGTGGAGGTCAGGGGGCATCACTGGAATTAGGAAGGCAAGAACGTGGTGACATGGCATGCCTCTATGCGCACACACTCACGGCCATGGAAAGGGGAGGGACAAAAATGGAAATTGGATGGGTGCTGGCAGGCTGCTTGAAGCCCGGCTTCGCTCCTGATCCAGGGCTCAAATTCCCAGTAGGCTGAATTGTGTACCAGGGTAAAGGACAGGCCTCCCATCCCTGGCCCTGCCACACTGGGAAAATCCATGGGGGATTCGCCAGGATCAGGGCTAGGGGGTCAGGAGACACATGTAGTGTCAGGGTGGATGTGAGCTCTCTCATGCCTGCAGCCTGGTGGGGAGAAAACAGAAGCTAGATTTTAAAACAAAAGAAAAAAGAGACAGTGCACACCAAGTCTTTGAAAATGAAATTTTCACAAATTCGAATAAATAACGTGCAACTCAGTGTGGATAGCCAGCCTACTGTATATCAGGCAGAACAGTCCCCTTACGTATCAGGTCCCTCTGAACCTTCTTCAGGAAGGTTACTACAGCTGCTGCTTTTTTTTTTACTAGAGACTCTAACCCTGTAAGGTGGCTTACGCTGGAATGCATGATTTTCTTGTGCTGAATCCATGCTCCTTAATCACATTCCTTCATTTAATTCAGTTCAGAAGCAGCATATAAACAGTGCAGAGGCTGCAGGCTAATATAAGTAAAAATGTTGCTGTCTTTACTCATCAATTAAAAATCAACAGAAGACAATGGCATAGCTAAAATAATACATTGCTTTCACATTTTGGCTAATTTAAATTTGTCAGTTATGAACTAAAAACTAGTTGTACACTTAACCATGGAGAAGATTTACACTTAAACATGGAAACTGTCAAAAGCAGTTACAAAGTGCCTTAGGTGTTTGTCTCTAAAGGACTCCATTATAGACCCTGAGCCATGTTCGCTAACAAGTCTCAATATTACTATTAATTTTAATAACTGTCATATTACAAATTATACAGAAAGAAATATGTGGGAAACACAAAAGAGTTGAATTGACAGACTAATGGTTTTAAATAGAACAAGAATAGCGAATGCAGAGTGTAGGTGGATTTAAGAAAGTTCAAAACAATCTAAAGTCCATTGTGTCTGCCCTAACATTCCTGCGTTGCACTGCTCTGCTGTTTCCATCTCTGCCTCACTTTTGTTCCTAATACCCCTCCCCTTAAAGATGTTCTGTTGGGTTTTGAACCCTGTGATTGTCCCAGCATTGTTCATTACTTGGAGAACTGTTCCACTTATATTCCACCCACAACGTAAGGAAGTACCGCCTGATGTCTTTCTTGAATTTCCCATTCCAGTTCCAGTACACAAATTTAACTCACTTTCCAGGTGACTGAAGGTACGAGGTGCCACAACTCAGTCAGGGTGTGCTATCATTTAATAATATCACACACCATCATTTTTTTTTAAATTTAATCAGCGTTTTATTCCCTCCCTCCATCCCTGGCAGACGATCCCTCAAGAGTATCTCACCCTCGAACCATACCCCTACCATCCAATGCTGTCAGCCCTCCATGCAGCCTTGATTTGCCCATAGGTGAGGTCATGGTGGGGGATGTACTGCGACAGAGGTCATTCATCAGATGGCACCAGGGCAGGAGCCAGTATGCACGGGAATCCGTCACCTATGGCTGCCAAGGCCATTTTCAGTATTTTCTGGTGCCCTCTTTGGGACCCCAGCTAAGCGACGTCATGCACACGTGTGTATGCCAGAGCGTACTGCCATCAGCCAGCATCTCCCCTCCCCAGGTGTCAGTGCTGCAGTGACTGTACTTTGCCTCCTCGAAGGACAGCATCTCTGCAAGGCCGATCTCCCTCCCCCTAGCCAGCCTCGGATGGCCCAGGCTTGTTTCCAAACCCAGGTCGCTGGTGTGAAACCGGTAGCCCTACCACTAAGCTGATGAGCCGACTTCCCTCGCATACTTCATCCAGCTCCTGTTTTCAGCTGACCAAGGAGCTGCATTGTCCGCTGTGAAGGCACTCACTTTCTTGGATGGAAGAACCGTGCAGCAGCAGCGATCCTGATTGCCAGGGTGGGGAGACTGGAGGATTAAAAGGAAACAAGGCAATCTTTGAAGTACTTAATGGAGGGGTGTGTGTGACTGCTTTTTAGACCCTGGTTCCCTTTGAAGTGCCAAGTTCGGAAGTTTGACTTCTGGGCTCCTTTGCATGTCTCTCACTGTACAGAACTGTGCATTGACTTAGCTATTAAAAATAAATGGATGGTAATGCTGAAGATGGTGAAAGATTTCTGTAATGTTGATTCAACAGGCAGCATCCTTGGGTCTTCTGCAGTATCCTATTCTGAATGCAGCAGTCGATGAAAACTGTCAGAATATCACCTACAAGGTAAGCCCACTTCATGGCAAATATTTAGTTTGTTTTTTTCTGTTTCTCAGTAGAAATTAAACTTGAGGGTGAACACTGTATCTAACCCACATCCAACCAATATTCCCTTTTCAACAGAATCATAGAAAAAAATGTAATGTTAATTTCATGTTTTGCCTTGTGTAGCATATTTATAATGTATATAGGCTGCTGAGTTTCTGAAGTTCGTATTCTAATAAAAAAAATCTTTACTCCATGTGATGCAAAATCCACAATGATAGGTAGGCCTGCGTGGACGTTGCAGTACTAGGTGTAACTGGGAATGAGCTGGTGGGGGGACCCTAGGTAGAATTGTAGTGAAGCTGCCAAATAGAAGAAAAACAAGGAAACATTTTAAACTGATGTTTTCAGGGCTAGCAAATTGAAAGGTGAGAGAAAGAGACTTGGTGCCCAAGCAAAATGCACAAATAAACTGCTGCAGACCATAAACTACAGGCAATCCAGTGCTCAGAAATGAAAGGTCAAACTGCTGGGGAATAGACAAGAGTATGGTATACGCAAATGTTGTCAAGCAGAACTAGAAGGCATGCACTCAAACTGGGGGGCAGGGTAAGGGGAGGTATTAGAAAACATTACTTCACATAGAGGGTGATTGATGTATGAAAGAGCATACCCGTTTGAAGTTGTGCAGGCTAGCATGATCAGGCTTTTGAAGTGGTACTAGACGGATTTCTGAGGGAGAAATGACATTGAGGAATACACATCATGAGTAGGGTAACATTCCAACTTTAAAGCGTGGAGGTGTGCTCATACTCAAATAGGGCATAGTCCGTACTGTGTAGCAGGAGGGACAGACAAGATGGACCCTGAGTGCTTTCCATCATTAAAATACTGAGTATATTTTCCTTTGTCTATATAGTGTGCAATTATATATTGTTCTTGACATTGTATTGTATTAATGTATGTGTTCTCAGTGATGGCTGTGATAATTTATTTTCAATGTAAAGTCCAGGGTTGATTCTACCCACAAGTTATTGTTTTGTAAAGGTCAGTGGTTACAGGGTGCTCAGTTCAAATAAGGGGAGAAATTGTATGCACAGTGAGAAGGTGATTTACTTACCAGTGGACAGCACTGCTCGGTGTGTACCAGCAGTTAACTCAGACTTTTTGTTTCAAACCTGTATATATCCAGACTTCTTAAAATGCATTTTATAACGTAACGCAATATGGTCTTACCGAGTCTTGCAGGTTGAATTGCATTTTGGCATGTATTTAAACTGTTGTCCACTTCTGTTCTGTATGCATTGGAAAAGGAACGTAGTTCCGAAATGCTTCAGGAATATTTGGCACTGAATAAATATGATTTTATCAATTTAATGTTCTGAGTGGTGATTATAAGCAGTAGTGAGGTGGTGCGTGCCCGATTTTAAACGTTTTTATTTTGCCATTTTATCGTAACCACCCCATCCCGGTGCAGTTCCTTTTTGTGTTTTAATCTTCCTCAAGTGTGCAGTTGCACCTTGTTCTGAGTATTTGGCCTATTGCTATATTGCTTTTTTGGCTGTACTGATGGCAACTTTTGTAGTGTAAGAGGGTATTGCTCTCTTGCGTTTTTCTGCACATGCCTGTTACCAGTTAGGTATTGTGTTTCCTAATGGAGAGGTCTAGGAATTCCACCTCAAACTGGCTTTGTTCTCCTGTAAACGTAAGATAATGCCACAGCCATTGATATACCCCAGAAATCCTTGTAGTTGTTGTTTATTTCCTGTCCAAACCATTGGGCAGTTGTTGATGTAAAATTTCCAAAATTTAATATACAGTCCAAGCCACTTAAACAGGACGCGTTTAAGTGGGATGACCGCTCAAGCGAGATGTTCCCTTAGAAACACTTTTAAGCTTGTGTTAAACATAGGTGTTATATTTCCTTTAAGATGGACGCAGCTAATGAGCAATTTCGGTTTCTTGAGATGCCTGACAGTGGAATTCTGCTGTTTTAAGTGGCATAAATTAGATGCAAATTACAGTAATTACATTAATCAGCTGAAAACACTGAGCGGTAGCACATTAAACAAAGGCCTTTCACTGTGCAGCTTGCTTACTCTATCTGTGCCGTTGACTTTGCCTTTTCTCAGTGATGTCTGTGCCACACAATGAACTCACTCTCGCTGTTCGTGTTCGTGTTGTTGAAGCACTGAATGACTCAACCCAATCGTTGTCCTCCATAGCGGCTGAGTTTAAAATTTCAAAAAGTCAGGCCGAGAGGATCAGCAATAAATGGGACTCTATTCTCGCTGAATGGCATGCGAATTCAAACCCAGGCCGTAAGAGAAAAAGGGAGGGCAAAGACAGTGATGTTGATGATGCCCTCTTACTGTGGTTTTCACAGTCTCTTGAGAAATGAGATCAGATAGCTGGCCCTATGCTAAAATCAGAAGCCAATGATGTAGCTAGACGAATGGGTCATGTTGGGTTTCAGGAAACTGATGGCTGGCTGTCCAGATGGAAGTAGTACCATCAGATCGTCTTCAGAAGGGAGCATAGATACATAGATACGTAGACAGTGTCGGCAGATAAGGGCCTATGGCCCACCCAGTCTGCCCATTTCAGCTTGTAAGTTCAGTTTATGTTTTCCTAGAAGTCTGTTGCCCCTTACCCCTGACCTCCAGAATTCCTTTATGTCTATCCCATGCATTCTTAAATCTCGTGATTGTTTCAGCCCCCACCACGTCCCCTGGCAGGGTGTTCCACTTGTCCCCACCACCCGTTCTGTGAAGAAATTCTTCCTCCACGTTTCCTCTGAATCGTCCTCCCTCAACTTCATCCCATGCCCTCTAGTCCTGGAGCATCTTTTTAGCTTAAAAATAAGGTATTCCTGCAGGTTCCTCCCTGTAAGATACTTGTATGTCTCTATCATATCCCCTCTCTCCCCCCCCTCTCCTACAGGGAGTACATGTTCAGTTCCTTCAACCTGTCCTCATAAAACTTGTGATGCAATCCATGCACCATCTTTGTTGCCCTCCTCTGAACCTTCTCTACCCTGTCTATGTCCTTACGTAGGTAAGGTCTCCAGAACTGTACTCCAGGTGGGGCCTCACTAGTGTCTTGTATAGTGGAATTATGACCTCCCTTTTCCTGCTGGTGATGCCCCTGCCTATGCATCCCAGCATCCTATTTGCTTTACCTGCTGCCTTGTCACACTGTTTCCCTACCTTGAGGTCATCAGAGATGATAACCCCAAGATCCCTTTCCTGCTTGGTGCATGCTATATCCTCACCCCCAACTGATATATTGTGCCAGGGTTTTGTGCCCCATATGCATTATCTTGCACTTCTTTGCATTGAATTTCAACTGCCAAACCCCTGACCATTCTTCAAGTTTCTGCAGGTCCCTTCTCATTCTGTCTACACCCTCTGGTGTGTCTTCTCTGTTACAGAGCTTTGTGTCATCAGCAAACAGTGAAATTCTGCCTTCTAGGTCCCACGCAATGTCACTGATGAAGATGTTGAATGGGACCGGTCCCAGCACTGATCCCTGTGGTACCCCACTGGTCACTCTTCCCTCTGTGGAGTGACAGCCATTTACCATCACCCTCTGTGTCCTGCTGCCCAGCCAGTTACCTACCCACCACACTGCTGTCCTGCCCATACCCATAATCCCCAGTTTGTGCAATAGTCTTCTTTGTGGCACAGTGTCAAAGGCCTTGCTGAAGTCCAGATAGGCCATGTCCACGGCCCTCCCTTGATCCACCTCCCTAGTCACCCAGTCAAAAAATTCAACGAGGCTGGTCTGACATAACCTCCCTCTGGTGAAACCATGCTGCTTTGGGTCCTGTAGTCCATTGACAACCAGATGTTCCACCAATCTCTCCTTCAGTAGTGCTTCCATGAGCACAGTATGGAATCATTGACAGCAGAAATCCATAACAAACAAAAACAATTTGAACAACAATGGAGATTGTGGGTATTATATTATTCTAGACATGACCAGGATCTTGTTCCCTGACTATACATCCTGTGATAGACATCAGGGAAGGGGCAGACTTAGGGAGTGAAAGGAAAGGCACAGCTTTGTTTGTATGGGATGAGTGTAGATCATGCACAATGAGACTGTCTATACCTAGGGGAATTATCTTAATGTCAAGAACTTGGGTAGCACTAACCCTTCTAAATTATAGGGGGAGACTTTGGGTTATAAATTCAACAATGCGATAGATTTCAAGATATTTTGTTTTTCCTGTTAATATTTGTCTTATATGTGAATCATCACAAGTGGTTTTTATATTGATGAGTGAAAATGTAATGCCTAAAGTTATCAAAAATGGATGAGTTTGTCACCTTCTTTTAATAAAAAAATAGTTTAAAAAAAAAAAAGAAGGGAGCACAGTGAGAAACAGGACACTGATGCAACAACAGCAGCAAGCTCCTGGGTGGCTGGCGTCCTGCTGGTCTACTCTCAGGTTTATCACTGGCTGGTGCGTTTAATGCAGATGAGACAGGCTTGTTTTTTCGTGGTTATCCAGACCATGGGAACTGCCTTAAAAGTCAAGCATTCATGGGTGGCAAGAAAGTGAAAGTCAGAATTTCTGTCGTGTGCTATGCAAATTTATTAAACTCATGTTTTTTCCACCAAACGCCACAAGCATTATTCAGCCTATGGACATGGGGGTCATTAAGAATCTGAAGAGCCACTATAGATCATATGTTGCTGGCAAAATCATAACCACAATTGACATGGGGGAGTCTGCTCATGCTGCTGAAATTGCCTGTAAAGTTAACCTTTTAGATGCCATTTACGTGATCCATCAGGCATGGCAAGCTGTAAAACCGTCAACCATAGAGCACTGCTTTAGAAAAGCTGGCTTATATAGCTTCCATGAGCAACAAGCTGAAATCTGTGCGACTGGGCTGGAGGATGTCACAATTCTATCCTTTATGAACTCTCAGATGTTCACATAGTTTGTGGAAATGGACTTGGATGAGCCGACCGTGGGGGAGCTCAGCGATTCTGATGTTGTGACCGCTGTGGTGGGTGAAACTGGAGGATCGCTTCAGGATGACAGCGAAGACATCTCTGATACCGAAGCTGTAGTCCTTGCCAGTGAGGCTCTCACAGGACTGCGTTCAGCAATGCTGTGGTGTGAGCAGCATGGAAAAGTACAAACATGGAGTCACTGTTTGAAGCTGAGCGAACAATCCAAGCACATGTCGCACAGGAAAAAAAAACAGACAAGAATAACAGATTTTTTTTGATCCACAAGTGCATCAGTCTCTGCACCAGAACTAGAGGATCAAGTACCATCCACTTCAGAAACAACAACTTCCCCTGCCCCAGCTTTGCACCCGATGTTCACTGAGTATGCTCAGTTTGCCCAGTCTGATGATGGAGATGAAGAAAATATATTTACAGTGCTCTAACATAAAAACAACACACTATCACTGTAACAAGCAATAAAAATGAAAATAAAAAAACCAAAAAACCCTATCACTGTCACAAGCATTAGCACAAAAAAAAAATGAAAAAATGGACTGTGTGTCATAAATGAAACAGTAACAGTAAGAACGATTTCACCAGCCCAGTACATGGACTGCAGCTCCATGTACATCCAAATCAGGGCTCCACGAGGTTGGTCCTCAACTCCCCTTTGCTGGGACGGTTGCTTAAGCGGGACAATTTGCAGTCCACCATGCCGTCCTGCTTAAGCGGCTTCTACTGTATTGCCTGAATGGGATTGCCTCTGTATAAATGTATGACTTTTCCCATAAGTCTAAATAACATTTGCGATTGATGGGCAAAGGGGTACCCATGGCTGTCCCCTTGTTTGGATGTAGTATTGTTTGTTGAAAAGGTAGTATAGTGCAGTGGTTTAAGGCTCTGAGCTGCAAATCTGGAGACCTGGGTTTGAATCCCACAGCCCTCACTTGCATTCTGTGTGACCCTGAGCAAGTCACTTAACTTCCCTGTGCTCCCAGGGCGCACCTGTAAACAAGCTTTCAGTTTAGTGTGCCACTCCTGGTTGAACAATTGCAGATAATCGGAAGTGAGTACTAGTTCAGCCAGGTGGACTAAGAAACTGTTTGGTGGCAGTGTATGTCAAGAAGTGTTCCATGGTGGCAAGCCCACCTGTGTGGGATGTTGCTAGACAGGCTTTTTATATCCAATATTACTAGCCGGTCATTTTGTGTTGGTGTCAGAAGTCTGATAGCTGAAGTAGTGTATGATATGTCTCTCAAGTATGAATCGAGCTCCACCACATATTTCTGAATGACAAAGTCCACATATTGTGACAGTAGTTCTGCGGCATTTCCAGTGCCTGCCATAATTGGTCAACCTGGTGGGTTCTTTACGACTTTGTGGACTTTAGGTAGGCGCTAATAGATTGGTCGGATGAGGTTGGTTGTATGTAGAAGCTCCTGGTCATGTTCTGTGATGAATCCTTCCTCAAATTCTGCCTGTAAGGATAGGTTGGTTTTAGTTTGTATCTCTCCTGTTGGGTCATATTGTAACTTTCTATAGTGGCTGTTGTCTGATAGTTGTTTATCTGCTGCCTTGAGGCACTTTTCTTTTCCCCAGACCACAATGGTCTTGCCCTTATCTGCAGGTTTAATTTTAAATGTTTTATTATCCTCGAGTTCTTTTAAAGCAATTTGCTGATTTCTGGTCAGGTTGTTAAAAGGATTTTTTTCTGTTTACAGAATCCTCCCAATTTCTTTATTCAACAATTTGCAGTAAGTGACCACAGTGGGGCTTGGTGGGCTGGGGGTATGCCATTTTTGTTTATGTTTGAAATGTGTTTCCTCTTTACCTTGAATCATAGTTGGTATGTTGTTAGTAGCTACAGTCTATGTTGCACCCATCATATTGATAGTGTTGTTTGGGTTCTCAATGTGCACTTTTAGATTATTTGTCAATAGACATGATATAGGTTCACTTTTAAATTAAATGCATTGATCTTTTGTGTGGGAAGAAAGGAAAGACCCTTGCTAAGGACGTTGATATGTGGTCGACTAAGTATGTGGTCCATGAGACTTATGATATACATTTGTTTGGAAGGTTCGAGCGGCACTGCTTCGGGTAATATTGTTGGTATTATTGATTTCTGTTGACCCTGCTTCTGTTTTCTCCATCACCTGCCCCTCCTCCTTGTCTTCTGCTGGTTTCCTCTTCTGCATCTAAAAAATATCGTTCTTGATTTGGAGTACAGTCAGTTGTTCAATCTGAACCTTCTAACTCGCTTTAGGACAAAATGTTTGTATCTAATTGAAATGACATCTGTCTCTATAATTACCTTTTTATGTCGGCTTAGTGCTGACAATTGTATGCATTTTCATCTGCATAGTCCTTGTTATGTCTTTTGTGTTTTTTCATTTTGGTATGCTTTAGTGCTTGTTTGAATTTCTTAATATAGAAACATAGAAACATAAAATTTGATGGCAGATGAGGACCGCTTGGCCCACCTAGTCTGCCCATTTCCCTACCTGATGGATAAGCTGCAGATTCTAATTAATCAACAGCTTACTTCCTCCTACCCCCACTAGAATTGCCTTATGCCTGTCTCATGCATTCTTGAATTCTCCCTCTGTTCCTGACTCCACAACCTCCTCAGGAAGGCTGTTCCATGCATCCACAGCCCTCTCTGTGAAAAAATACTTTCCAACATTACCTCTGAGCCGTCCCCCCTCTATCTTCAAATTGTGCCCCCTTGTTCTTGCACATCTCTTCTTCTGAAAGATGCTACCCTCTTGTACTTTAATTCCCTTGAGATACTTGAAAGTGTCTATCCTGTCCCCCCTCTCCCTCCTTTCCTCAAGGGTATACATATTAAGCTGCTTTAGTTTCTCCTCGAATGTCTTCTGGTGCAGACCCTGCACCATTTTGGTTGCCCTCCTTTGAACACCCTCCACTCTGTCTGTGTCTTTGCGGAGATGGGTCTCCAGAACTGCACACAGTACTCCAGATGGGGTCTCACTAACTGTCTGTACAGAGGGATAACAACTTCCTGTTTTCTACTGTTGATGCCTTTCCCCATGCATCCCAGTATCCCCCCAGCCCTCCTTACTGCCTTCTCACATTACTTGCCCATCTTTTGGTCATCTGATATAATTACTCCTAGGTCTCTTTCGATTTTTGTTGTTGTTATTACCTCACCTCCCATTGTGTACTCTTCCCCTGGGTTTTTGTTTTCCCTTGTGCTTCTTTGCATTGAATCTGAGCTACCACATATTTGACCATTCCTCCAACCTTGCCAGGTCCCTTTTCATCCTTTCCACCCCACCTTGTGTATCAACCCTGTTGCAGATCTTTGTGTCATCTGCAAAGAGACATACCTTTCCTTCGGTTCCTCTGCAATGTCACTTATAAAGACATTAAAAAGGACCAGTACTGAACCCTGCGGTACCCCACTAGTAACCCCCTTTCTTCATAGTGGACTCTGTTTACTATTATCTTCTCTGTCCTGTTGTCCAGCCAGTTTTTTATCCAGGCTACCACCTTGGGACCCATTCCAAGGCTGGCTAACTTGTATATTAATCTTTTGTGTGAGACTGTGTCAAATGCCTTGCTAAAATCTAGGTAGGCCCTTCCCTGGTCTACTACTTTGGTCACCCAGTCAAAGAAATCTATTAGGTTCATCTGACATGACCTTTCTGCTGTGAAACCATTCTGCCTTGGGTCCTGTGCCCCACTGGCCTCTAGGTACTCAACAACTCTTTTCTTCAGAAGTGATTCCATCATTTTCCCCTACCACTGAAGTCAAACTAACTGGTCTGTAGTTTCCTGCCTCTGCCCTGCTCCCACTTTTGTGAATTGGAATCACATTTGCCCTCCTCCAGTCCTCAGGTACCACCCCATTCTCCCATGATTTGTTAAAGAGAGTAGTCAGTGATGTTACTAGTTCTACCCTTAGTTCTTTTAGAATTCTTGGGTGAATCCCATCAGGCCTCATTGCTTTGTCCACCCTCAGTTTCAAGAGTTCTTTCAAAACCCTTTCTACGGTGAATGGACTGGTATCGACCTACCTATTCAGAGTTTCTCTCTTGTTTGGTTTAGGTACCTCCCTCATCTCTTCCGTTGTGAATACTGAGCAGAAATGTTCGTTCAGTGTCCCTGCTTTTTCACTGTCACCCTCTGCCCACCGTCCCTCCCCTATATTAAGTCTCTGTATCCCTCCCTTGGTCTTTCTTCGTTCCCTAATGTACCTATAAAAGGTTTTATCCCCCTTCTTAACAGAGTTGGCTGTTTTTTCCTCAGTTTGTGCCTTTGCTATTCTGACTGCTTTCCCTGCCTCCTTCTGGTTTAACTGATAAAATTCTCTGTCCTGCTCCTTTTGTGTTTCCTTATATTTCCTGAATGCTATCATTTTCTCCTTAACCATCCCTGCCACCTCTTTTGAGAACCATAGCATTTTTTTCCTTCGTTGTGTTTTGTTGATTTGCACACAAAGGCTTGTTGCCTCTGTGATGGCTGCTTTGATTATTCTCAGTCTTTCTCTCCAGTAGTGGGTCCAGCTCCAGTTTAGATACTTCAGTTACCATTTTGTCCCTTACTGCTTCAATCTCCTTTTCCAGCTTGTCACAATCTCTTCTAGTTATACCAAGAATGAAATAATTTGAACATTTATCAAGGATTCAGTCCCATTCCTTAATGTAAACCTCATTGTCCATGCCAAATACTGATGCCCTCTGGATTCTGAGGCCTCTAGTTTTTTTTTCTCATGTCAATGGTATGACATTGACACAGCATGTACTGTAGGTGCACTCTTGTGAGTTTCTTTCTCAGATGTTCTAAAGAAACAGCATCAGATTTGCCATTTAAGATTGGCAGCTGTTGTGAAAAAATGCTATTAAATTCAGTGGCAGCACAGGCTTCATCCTACTGGTGGTTTGTAAGCATACACACACACACACACACACACACACACACACACACACACCATAAGTAAGGATGAATATGTATGCTGTGCAGACACATACTCTACTGCCAAGAGTCTTCTGTGACTTTCTTGATAAGCAGAAATTTGTGCAGGATTACCTTTAAGGGCTGTACTGTCATGTCCATGGTTTCCTTGGTGGGGTGTTCCATAAGTTCATTTCCCTCCTGACATTACCCTTGAATTGACTACCTTTGATCTTCAGGACATGTCCCTGTGTCCTCCTGGAGGATATCAAATTAGGCATCTCAGTCGCTTTAATCTTTTTAGTCCCTTGGATATGCAGAAGACTGAGATCATGCCCCCTTGCTAGCCTTTGGGGACTGACTGATCCTTTCTTTCCCTCAGTGTTGTATGTCGGAAGGTTGGCTGTCTTTGTAAACAGCTGTACTGTGTATCTTTTTGCTCTTTGAGTACTGTGGGCAGGGCTCCAGGTAAGATTTTTTGGGATGAGTACTGTACTCCTCATTGTGAAAGTGAGGTGAGTAAAACCAAATTCAGATGCGTACAAATGTCTGGATAGAATGGAGTGAAGTGTACATTTTTAAAAACAGTGTCATTTTTTCGAGATAAGAATTGATCAAGTGCCAACAATGCTTCAGATAATGTTGGCAGGTAGAAGTAGTTTACTCACCAGTTTTAAAATATAGTGAGTAAAACAAAATGGGGATGCATATGAGTGCTGTAAATCTGGAAAAACTGCTCCTTTTGAATCACCAGTTACGTTATGAAGCACAATTCTTTAGTGTGGAGTATTTACAAATGTTGGATGAGTATTGGTACTCATTAAAAAAAATTTCTGAAGAGGATTTTCTAAAATGAGGTGAGTAAAACAGGTCAGTACACCCCTTATCTGGAGCCCTGTCTGTGGGGCACCTTTACCCCTTATGATAGGGTGCTTTATAAATAAAAATGCCTTGCCTTGCCCTTCTCAGCTTCTTTTTGTCTCTGTTTAGTATTGCAGTTTATTAAGTATTGCAGTTTCTGTCTACTGGCCATCACCAGTTTTGAAATAGGAATTGTAGATCATCAATTCTTCTGAAACTGTAGACTGAACTATAGTATATACTGTCTTGATGACCACTTTATAGTATGTGTAATTTTCAAGATACAAGGTATTTCTTGTAACCTGTTATCAAGAGAAAAGTTTGATCTTACTTCGAGTGGGAGCTCTTGCAGCAGGCTATTACAATAAGGACTACGCTGCAGGCACTTGGACCCTCTGGTGAAAACTTCAGCCAGCAGTACACAGCAGGGACCACCCCCGACGCCGGTCTGGGTACAAGAGGGGGCGGACCCAGCTCCACCTCAGTTCTTTCCCGCCACGTCCCGCACGTGAACAAGGAAGAACAGCTTCTGCTTGCCAGTTGCAGCTAAAATCTCTTCAATCAAGATCTTTTGAACCGTTTTTTCAACGTTTTTTTTCTCCAATTCTACACCAACGTCAGTCCGCTGTCCGTCAATTATTTAACCGTTTTTCAACGTTTTTTTCCTCAAGTTACCGACATCCGCCATTGCCCGACAGTTTTTGGAAGTCCGACAGATGTCTTCTCAGGCGTCGGCCTCACCGGAACACCTGAATAAGTGTGAGTGTGGGAGGCAGATCCCAGCCAAGGACGGCCATCGCCATTGTATTTTTTGTGTAGGCCTGGACCACGACACCGCAAACTGCTCCGATTGCCAGGCTTTCACTAGCAGGACCCGCATCCGCCACTTCAAGGCCCTGAAAGGCTTCTTATTGGAGCAGAAAATGGATCTGCACTCCTTGTAGGGGAAACGGAAAGAGAAGAAGCGGCACAGCAAAGACCGTAATTGGTCCCGGCACCGGTCCCGCTCTCACTCGCAGCCCTCTCCGAAGAAGGCCCGTCCCCCGCGCTCAGGAGAGCACCCGAAATCCGCTCAGGCTAAGGCCGGCCCTTCAGGGGAGAAGCCGGCTAAGCCTAAGGTGACCCCACTAAGGATCACCACGAAGCCCTTTGAAGTGCATGCTTCAATGCCCCACCTCTCAAGGCACGGCGCTGCCTGCTAAAAAGCCGCCTCAGACTAAGGACTCTCTGGTGCCCCCAGTGACACCCCGTCGTCGGTACCTACACCGGCGCCGGTTGAAGGGGTGAAGGGCGAGGGATCAGCTGTGGAAGAGCCGACGTCCCCGTCGCCCAAGTCCTCCTCCCCCCTGGGCACCCAGGAGGGCTCTCCTTCGCGCCCCAACGTCCCGGATACTTCCTTTCTGAGCTGGGCGGCAGAGATCTTCATGAAGGATGAGCTCCAGGAACTGTTTTCCTTCTGGGGAGGTCCATGGCGTCCCCGTCACACCGCCCCAGGCACCAGTACCGGACCCAGCAGAGAAACCACAGCCGGGAGGTGAGCCTTTCCCGCGGAAGTCGCCGGATTGCCCACCTACACTTCCCTCTAGGGCTCATTACCGCACCAGGTCCGGGGACCACCGACGATGCTTCAGGGACTCTGATGACTGTCATTGGTCCAGGTCATGCTCTAGGAGCCTTTCTCGCTTCTCTAGGCGAGAACGCTCCCGACGTCGGTCCTCTGCTCCGTTGCCGGTCCAGGGACCGGAGTCGGTCTTCGGGCTGATGTTGGTCCCCTAGCTACCGACGACAGCGGGAGCCTGGTCTCACGGAAAGGTCAGACTATTCAAAATCCTATAGTCGATCTTCATCAACATCGTCTTCCTCGACTTCCTCTCTCAGTCTGCAGTGCTCCTTGGGAGAGAAGGACCAGCCTCGCTCGCCTCCAGATGATTCTACCTTTATGGACATCATGAGGCACATCCAGGCCTCTAATGAGTGGGAGACTGAGGACCTGGACCCGGAACGCCGGAGACTAGCTAAGTACCTGAGGCAAAAGGAGCCTAAGCCTTTGGTAATCCCTCCTTTGGTGGATATGTTCCAGGGCCTCACTAGAACCACCAGAAAGCATCCAGCTTCAGTCCCGGCTGTTCCGAAGAAGTCGGATAGGCTGTACAAGGCCCTGAGGGCAGAAGCTTTCCTTACTGAACACCCTCAAGCAGATTCCTCGGTGATCACGGCTGCCCATGAGAAGTCCAGGCAGCCGAAGCACCTCAGCTCTCAGCCTCCCAACCCGAAGTCTCGCTATTTGGACCAGGTGGGCAAGAAGGTATATGCTGCTGCCACCTGTTCCATACGTTCCCTCAACGTCTTGACGCATATGGTCCAGTACCAGAATGTGCTTTGGGAGAGGGGACAAGAGCTGCTGAAGGCCCTTCCAGACTCTCCCCAGAAGACAGAGCTCCTGGACGTCCTAAAATCAGGCTCAGATGTAGGCTCCCATGTCCTGAGAGCCTTGTATGACATGGCAGATACAGCAGCGAGGGCAGACGCTTCCGAGGTGTGCCTACGGTGCCACGCCTGGTTGAGAGTCTTCGGCTTTCACCAGGATCTGCATGCCGGTGTCAAAGATTTGCCCTTTCAGGGTACCGTGCTGTTTGGGCAGGAGACGGAGGCCTTGATCTCCCGTCTCCAGGAGTCGGGCAAGTCTATCTGGTCGGTCCACCAGATGTACTGCGGTGACCAGTGAAGACACCGAAAACGGCCTTTTCGTAAGTCCTCAGGCGGTTAAGGCCAAGCCCGTAGCAACCAGCAGGGGCAGAGAGGAGGCTTTCACAGGAGATCCGGCAACCAGCAGTCGGGTGGACCTCTCGCCTGTGGGCCCAAGTCCTCCCAGGCCTCTCTGCCTACACCCGGCTCAGCCCAATGACTCCCTTCCACCTTCCCCTTCCGCGGGAAGATCCAGGGGAGCCAGTTGGGGGCCGCTTCTCCCTTCATTTCGAAGGGTGGAAGTCAATAACTGCAGACCAATGGGTCTTAGACATCATCAGAAGGGGACACACGCTGGAGTTCACAGAGTTTCCACCGAACACTCCACCAAAGCTCTCCCATTATCCTCCTTCTCACATCCCACTAATAGAAGGAGGGGTTCAGACCCTCTTGCAAAAAAGGGCGATAGAGATAGTCCCCTTGCATCAGCGAGGACAGGGGTTTTATTCACACTTTTTCCTGGTTCCAAAAAAGACACAGGACCTTCGTCCCATTCTGGACCTCAGCCCTCTAAATCTCTTTATAGAGTACAGAAGGTTCAGGATGGTGACCCTTGAAGGACTTCTTCCTCTGCTGCACCAAGGAGACTGGCTCTGCTCCCTAGACATGCAAGATGCGTACATGCACTTCGGGGATCTACCCAACCGGAAGTTTCTGAGGTTCCATTTCCAAGGGGAGTATTACCAATTTTGAGTGCTTCCATTCAGCCTCTTTTCCACTCTGCGAGTCTTCACCAAATGCCTAGGAGTGGTGGCTGCGGCTCTAAGGTGCATGGGGCATTATGTGTTCCCCTACCTCGACGATTGGCTGCTTACGGCCCCGTCGAGGGTAGGCCTTCTTCGTGCCCTCGAAGACACCTATACTCCGTTTCGAGGGCTGGAGAATCACCCTGAATCTGCGAAAATCATCCCTGGAGTCCAGTCAAAAGCTCGTCTTCATCAGAGCGATCCTGGATTCCATCCAGGGCATGGCCTTCCTCCCCCAGGACAGGGGAGATTGCCTGCGAGAGATTGCAGAATGAATCTCAATAACTCCTCAAGTTCCAGCTCAGAACTTCCTCAGGTTACTGGGGCACATGGCGGCAGCCATCCCTGTCACTCCCTTGGCCTGCCTCCACATGAGGGTCCCACAATGGATGCTCAGGGTGCAGTAGGACCAAGACTAAAACGATCTAGACTCCCCGGTCAAGATCTCGGGGCCAGTCAGGAGAACTTTGCTTTGGTGGATGGACCCCAGGAATTTAGAGAAAGGGGTCAGCTTTCATCTGGAGCCACCAGGTCAGACCCTGACAACGGATGCATTGGACCCGGGGTGGGGGGCAAACCTGGGTGCTCGTTGAACGCAAGGGGTTTGGTCACCCGAGGAATGGTCCCTTCACATCAATGTATTGGAAATGCGAGCGTTTCTTTACACCTTACAGGCTTTTCAGGAGGACCTGTTGCCAGGCTCTCTTCTAGTTCAGACAGACAACATGGCGGTCGTCTTCTACATCAACAAGCAAGGAGGTACTCATTCATACCCCCTTTGCAGGGAGGCGATGAGAGTCTGGTACTGGGTGCTGGAGCGGGGCATTCTGCTGTCCGCAGTGCACGTTCTAGGCATCCTCAATGATCTGGCCGACAGCCTCAGCAGGTTGCGATCCAGAGCGCATGAGTGGGAGCTACTACAGTCTGTAGCAGACCAGCTCTTCCACAGGTGGGGTCTTCCAGAGCTGGACCTCTTTGCGTCACCAAGCAACGCCAAACTGCCAATGTTCTCCTCATGAGAGCACGCGCCTGGAGTTTTCTGGCCAGACACGTTATCCCTTTGCTGGGCAGGGAGGTTTCTCTATGCCTTTCCGCCCTTTCCTCACATTCAGAGAGTGCTGCTCAAGTTACAGGCAGAAGGGGCCCAAATGATCCTCGTAGCCCCCAGATGGCCTCGGCAGATTTGGTTCCCACTACTGCAGCAGTTATCAACGGAACCTCCTATTCCGCTGCCCATATGATCGTAGTTACTGTCCCAGGACCAAGGGTCGCTGGTCCACCCGGACCGGTCCTTACCCTATGCTTGGCTCCTTCAGATGTAGCTCAACGAGATACGGGTTTCCGGAAGTGGCAGCAGTCCTAGCTTCGGCAAGAAAGCCCTCTACCCGCTCCACCTACGCTATGAAGTGGAAGTGTTTTTGTCTTTGGGCATCGCTACAGCGTTTGGATCCCGTCACCTGCCCAGTGAACTCAGCATTACAGTATCTCCTCTCATTGTATCAAAAGGGCCTGAGTTACTCCTCTATCAAGGTGCACATGTGGGCAATCTCCACCTATCATGCTCTCGTGGGAGATAGGGCATTGGCGCAATTGGATGTCGCCCGCACCTTTCTTAGGGGAATTCTGCATATGAGACCTTCAATTCAGGACCCTATCCCACCCTGGGACCTCCTTTTTGTGTTGGAGAAACTCACCCTCCCTCCCTTTGAACCGGCAGTGGATTGTGAGCTGTGTTACCTTTCTTGGAAGGTTTGTTTTTTAGTTGCTGTTACCTCAGCTCAAAGGGTTTCCGAGCTTCAGGCTCTGATGTGTAAAGAGCCATATTTAGTTTTCCACAGGGAAAGAGTTTCCCTCAGAACGAATCCTAAGTTTCTTCCAAAATGGTCTCAGAGTTGACCGTCAACCAGTCGGTTGACCTTCCTGTTTATTTTCCTTCCCCTTCCAATAGAGGGGAGGCTCTCCTCCACACACTGGATGTCCACAGGACTTTGAGGTATTACCTCAAGGGGACGGCTACACACCGTCAATCGGAGCAACTTTTTGTGGCCTTTGCACCACAATGCTTGGGTCGACCGGTGACCAAGCAGACTATCTCAAGTGGATAGTTCGCTGCATCTCGTTTTGTTACAAGAACACAATAAGCCCTACCAGGCCCGGTCAGGGTCACTCCACCAGAGGAGTATCTGTTTATTCGCTGTCCTGACAAATGTCTCTATAAGGGACATTTGATGCCACCACCTGAAACTCGGTGCATACTTTCGTCAAGCATTACAGCTTGGATATTATCTCCAGACGCCGAGCTGGCTTCAGCCTAGCTGTTTTACAAGGGCTTCTGTCCTGAGGCCTCTGGAGTCAGCATATTCCACCTCCCGGGGTCGTCTACCTCTTTGGTGTGGGACTGCTTGGTATTCAGTCCTTATTGTAATAGCCTGCTGCAAGAGCTCACACTCGAAGTAAGATAGTACAGTTATGTAAGAACTTACCGTAACAGTATATCTTGGAGAAGAGCTCTTGCAGCAGGCGCTACTTCCCATCCGCCTTCCTCCTCAAGGTGTGTAGATCCATCTTCATTTACATCTCCATTTTTCTTCTACAGTCGCTTCGTCTCCTTCTCTTGTCAGGCCTTGTTCCGGGTCTTGGTGGGAGAACTGAGGTGGGGCTGGGTCCGCCCCCTCTTGTACCCAGACCGACGTCGGGGTGAGGCTGGCGTTGGGGGCGGTCCCTGCTGTGTACTGCTGGCTGAAGTTTTCACCAGAGGGTCCTAGTGCCTGTGGCGTAGTCCTTATTGTAATAGCCTGCTGCAAGAGCTCCTCTCAAAGATTTACTGTTACGGTAAGTTCTTACGTAACTGTACTTTCTAGGGGCATGGACATACTGCACTGTCCACACTCCGGCAGTTCCACTGGAAGTGCTTATTCGTCTGACGTCTTTAAGCTAAGTTTCTTCTGCCACCCGGGCGGTACATCCCCCGACTCCACCCTGTAGCATCAGATCTTTCTTTCTGGTGGAAGAATAGGTCACCTGCTTGGCAGCTTCCACATAGGATTAGTGCCCCTCAGATGAGCCTTCTTTTGAAGTTTTCAAAAACTTTAGTGCTTGTTTTCCTCAGTCCCATCAAGTCCTGTCTTCAATCAGAGATGGAACATCAGAAGCTGGGGTTTAAATTGTGCAGAAGATATCGGTCACTGACCTGCACAACATGTGCCTGTACTGCCTGGGAGGGCAGCATGATGTGGATGGGTGCAGTCTCTGCATGTGGATGCTGCCAAAATCCTTGGAAGATGGAAAGCATCATCTTGCTCTCGGATGGCCTTTGGAGAGGAATCCTAAAGAATGGCCCAATTGGCGGCTGCCGAGTTGACTGAACAGCTTGTGACCCTCGAAGAGGAAGCAGCGGCCACTGCAGTGGGCACCTCTTTGGTCTTAACGTTGTTCTCAGCTGGGGTCAGCATGGGAAGGGGGGCTATTCATGGGGGAATTCTGTGATATGTGTTTGACCCTCCTGATCCTAAGGGAGAGCCCTGTCCACCACAGCAGGAAACAAAAGCTCTGCCGACGTAGGTCCTAGGAGTGGGATGTCCTCCTGGTCCCTCGGCTCTCTTGACCACTTGACTGTGGTCGAGACCCCTCTGGTCTGGGGGAAGATTGAAAGCTACTCAGTACCTCATCAGGCCTGTTGACCTCTACTGTAGTCAAACAGGCCATGGAAGTTTTCTTCAAGTCTGTTGACTGGCAGTTGGACAAGATCAAGGACTCTGTCTCTGAGATCCCACTCCTCACTCTGGAGGATGTGGATTGGTCAGTGTCCCTGATCATTTCCCTTCAAGAGCAGCCTCCACCAGCAGTTGAGCCTTCCAAGCCTGTCCTCATTAACATGGCCAGGCATGTGGTCTACTTCAACCAACCAGAGGGCTCTCCTTATCATTGATCCTTGGGTCGATGGTTGAGGTTGAGATCTCAGTCAAGGAACTCATGTTGTCTATCCCACTCAACCAGGAAGCTTCGCCATCGACACTTCTTGTCCTCAGGAGAGGTGAGGCACTGCTGCAAGATGCATCAGTGCTACAAGGAGCTCCTCTGGCAACAGGGGGCCATTGCAGGTCTGAGCAGGGCTCTACCCATGGGAGCGCCAGTCACTTGACCACCGTCAGTGGTGCCCTCATTGTTCCGTTTCACTTAAGTGCTCCCTGCAACAGCTTCCCTACCCCTCCAGATGGAGTTGCCACCACCGTAGATGAAGGTGGGCGCTCCAACCAAGGAGGCCCATTTGGCCACTGGCTTGCCAAGGTAGTTGTCCATGCAGATCACCCTGGGTTGAGGATACATGGGTGGTCTGTGGTGAGAAATGGTTGAAGCCTGTTTACGAAGTATCCTCAGACTATTTGGATCTCGAGCCGATGGACTCCTGTGGGACTGTCTTCCTCAACTGAGGCCCGGTCAAGGACCTTTCCACCAAGCATGGCCCAGTGTCCTTCAGAGTGCTTCTCTGCTTAATCTCGGAGTTCATGTCTGTCCCACTTGAGCCAGTCCAGAAAAGGGCCAAATACCCCTTTATGGACATTCTGTACAGGAACGATTCCCCAGGGGTTGCGTTTTCCATGGCTGAGTCCATTTTGAAACAAGCTGTGAAGGTTTAGCAGCATCCAGCATTCTGCCCGGCACCCACCACCTATATGGTCTGCAAGTATGCAGTCCCTACCAGGTTCCTGGCAAGGTTCTCATACCATCCTTTTGCCAAAGTGGAGATGTCTGACTCAGCTTTCGGCAAATCTGGGGACTAGGGAGAAAGGACAAGTCTCCAGACAAGGAGTCCAGAAAGACTTGACCACATTGCAAAAAAGGTTCACGCAGAGGTGTGCTTGGGTCTCCATCAGGCAAGCTACACCGTGATGATGCCAAACTTTGATCACTTCCTGATGTGAGTCTTTGAGACAATCCTTCCTTACCTTCTAGCAGGCCAGCAGTTGGGGTCATGAAGGTCATCAGAGACTAGGGTCAGTTGCTGGCTAAGCACCAGCTCCAGGCAGCCTTGGATATGGCCGATTCCTGTGCCATGGCAGCGGTCATCTCCACGCATTGCAGGGTCTGGCTGAACCTGTCCTCCTTCACGTTGGACACCCAGCATAAGCTGGCTGATATCCCTTTCTTGGGCACTGATCTCTCTGTAGCCCTGGAAAGGAGAGACATCTCACATGCATCGAGAAGTCCAGTGCCACCCTTGACTCTGTGGCATCATCCCAGAAGGACAAAATGAAGAAGCCTAAGAAACGGGCATTTCAGTACTGGTCCTTTCAGCCACAGCATCCTTGGCAGCAGCCCCAGCAATGGCAGTACCAGACTTGGCATCCCAAACCCAAGTTCGGGACACAGAGCCCTAAGAAAGGCAGGGGAAGAGGTGCCGCTGCCCCTCTGACTGCAGCAAGTGCCCAGTGATGGGCTGGGGGATGTCATCCTTCCACTCATCCTGTCCCTGTCTATGCTCCCGGTTGGGGTTGGCTAAGTCACTTCTTGCCACATTGGTCTGCTAGTACAGTGGACAAAATGGGTGTCAGAAGTGGTAGGCAGAGGGCTGCCTCTGGACTTCAAAGCTGTCCCATCTTACCAGCTCCTTCGGGAAGAAATCACTCAGCTACTCGCAAAAGGAGCCATAGCCTGTGTCCTGGGCACCCAGGCCAGTCAGGGTTATATGTCCAGATACTTCCTGATTCTGAAATGGA
This sequence comes from Neoceratodus forsteri, assembly GCA_016271365.2. Taxonomy (NCBI): domain Eukaryota; kingdom Metazoa; phylum Chordata; order Ceratodontiformes; family Ceratodontidae; genus Neoceratodus; species Neoceratodus forsteri. Next base: position 751,618,119 of record CM028136.1, read on the forward strand.
TGGAAGGCTGGCGGCCTATACTGGATCTGCACAATCTAAACAAGTTCATGTGGAAGTGCACGTTCCGGATGGTCACCCTGAATCAAATCATTCCACCTCTGGAACAGAACATGTGGTTCTGCTCCCTGGACCTCCAGGATGCGTACTTCTACATCCCAGTCCATCTGTCCCACCACCTGTCCCTCTGGATCCGAGCAGAAGGGGGCCTTTACCAGTTGCAAGTCATGTCTGCTCTTTCGTCTCTCCTTGGTGCCCCGGGGTCTTCACCAAGTGCATAGCAGTGGTGGCAACCTTCCTGCGGCACGGAAGCGTCAGGGTGTACCCCTGCCTGGATAACTGACTGATAGTGGGGCCATCTAAAGACATCATAGAGAGAGCCTCAGGTATCTGGCTGTACAGACATGTCGAAACTTGGGCTTCCTGGTCAACCTGATAAGGAGAAAAAACAGCACTCCAAACGTGCACTCCGGGTGGATGAAAAAGATGCATTACCTGGATTCTGACCTTGCATTTTGACTTTTTGATCTCTCTCTATTTTTACTACAGCCCCTAGATAAGGACTTTGAAAAATTGTCCCACTTGTATATGCGGCCATTCATGTAATCTCTCTCTCTCTCTCTCGCCTCGCTTTAGTTTGGTTTTCTTTCTTTCATGTTAGTATTTTCTCCTATTGCAAGTCATGCAGAATGGCTATACAAAGGAAAACCTGATGAACCTGGAGGTGCTAGGGGTTAGGGAAGTTACAATTAGACGTTTATAACATGCAGCACTAAGTTTGTGGTGTATGCTCTAGGGTGCTCATGTGGAAAATTATATATCGGACAAACATCAAGGAAACTAAAGAGAGAATACATGAGCACCTCAGGGTTATACACAACACTGATTTGTCACAACCTATAGCAAGGCACCTCAGTAATGCAGCAGATTTCATACAACACAGTAAACTTTATGGGGTTTGATCATGTCCCGTTTATGCACAGGGGTGGGGATAGACAGTTAATGCTGGATAAAAAAGAAGCAATGTGGATCTTTAAGTTGAGAACCTTGAAACTTGCAAGTTTTAACGATCATATGGACTGGAAGCCATTTATCCATTAAAGTATGAGATGTTACTGTGTTTATTGGAAGAATTATGAAAATATTTGGAATGTGTAACAATGAATGAACCAGGGTAAATAGTCATGTTAGCAGTGTAACCCAACACTATGGTGCCATAGTATTTTCTAAAAATGAAATTTTCCTTTTTATTTGGTATGTGTTTTATTGGTATAAGAATTAATACACAGCCGGCCTGCCGGCGCAGCGGTTGGATTTCCGCTTGCGACGCCAGCGACCCGGGTTCAGGAACGAGCCCAGGAGCTGGAGGGCTGTCCGGGGGAGAAGGCTTGAGCTTCCTCAGGACAGCTCGCCTTCTCCAGAGAGGGAGAGGGGATAAAGTGCAAGACTGACCCCAGGCAGAGGTCTGGGACAAAAGAGAGAGGAGGACATTGCAAACGTCGGCGCTATGCGCCCTGATGTCAGGGGTTCACGCGACGTCCACAGAACACCAGAAAAACAGTGCTGGAACGCCAAGGGGAAGGAGCCCCACTGCAGACCCTGATGGCTCCCTCCTGCCTGGACTGACGGGGACCCGACGAAATCAAGAAGCATCGGGGTGTTCGGTCCCCACCTCATACCTGCCTGGGGGGTATAGCCACGGCTCCATGGGGGTCCGCCACAGAACCAGTGGGAAGTGACAGGGGTGGCATCTGAGTGTCTCCCGAGTTGGGTTCTGGTGCAGTGGAGGAGGCAAAAATAGAAAGTAAAAAAAAAAAAGAATTAATACACTTAGGCACCATTGTTTTATTAAGGTATTCATTGATTAAGCATTTTTTAATGATGACTGACAGTTCACTAATATCAGCAGTGTGGGTGTGTGTAATTACCCTTTTAATGAATGGCTTGTTTAAGCTTTTGCCTCCACTCACAGTAAGGAGAGTGGGCATTGAGTGAATACTTAACCTATTTGTTGTCTTAAATGTGTCATGAGCATTGTATGTAGGATGCAATTTTAAATCATTTCGTGGGCATTTGGTGCTGTTTTATTTTTAATCACTTGTACATGTGTTTGAGGGTATTTAAAGGTAACATTTTTTATAACAGCCACACACTCCTGGCCAGAGGGGTTGTTGCCCAAGTGCTCAGGCAGGTCGATCTGAGCAGAGCCTGTATTTGCTATTCATGCTTTTCACTGTGGTTTGTGCTACTTACTGAATAGTATTGTAAGTACAATAAAAGTTTTTTAAAAATTACCTTCCACAGAATTTTTGGTGTTTGGAGTCCTGGTTTTTCTACTTACTGTGTTTTTATTTTTCCAGCGCCAGTTCCTTTGGCATGAGCACTGTACACTCACAGGTGATGAAGTTCATCAGGGCAGAACTAGACTGCCTGCAGGCCAGGGCCCACCTCGCTGTGGACCAGACACCGGATCTAACCTCCTTTGCCTGATCATTTCAGGTTGGCCTCTCAGGCCCTGCCCAGGATTTCCTGTGACTACTGGGGTACATGTTGTCCTGCACCCCTATGGTCTGTTGGGTATGCAGGTGGATGCACCGCCTCGAGTGGGAGTTGGGCAATCAGTGATCCCAGTGCCTAGGACTTTTGGATCAGTTGGTCACAGGGACCCAGTCAATGTGGGACACCATGCAGTGGTGGCTGGTCCCAGAAAATCTGAGGAAGGAATTTCATTTGTCTGCCCAGAGCCAATCATCATGTTAACAATAGAGGCATCTCTGGTAGGATGGGAAGCACACCTGGGAGACAAACGAGCCCACGGGGTCTGGTCACCCTGGGAGTCCCAATTACCACAGAAACTTGCTGGAGCTCTGTGCAGTGCGGCTGGCTCTGACAGAATTTGATCCTCTAGTCATGGATCAGGTTGTGCAGGTCCAGACGACAGCACCACAACCATGTTCTTTCTACCTTAACAGGCAGGGCAGAGCACATTGCTTTCCTTATATCAGGGGTCCCTCTGCACCTAGACCCTCGTGTGCAGCCTGGTTGCAGATTTCCTGGTGATCCATGTTGCGAGAGAACAGTCAGCTGGCAGATGCTCTCAGTCAGGTAGGGAGATGTCACACAAGTGTTCCTGAATCAGGAGATGATGAACCACCTGTTCTCCCTGTTGGGCATGCCTCTGGTGGATCTTTTTGCCTCCTGGGAGAACGCCAAACTGAAGCTCTTTTGTGCCCACCCCCCCCACAGTCCTGGACACTGTTGCGGGATGCCTTCATGAGGCCCTGGACCCCAGGCCTCCTGCATGCCTTTCCTCCCTTCCTCTTGATCCACAGGATGGTGGTCAAGACCTGAAGGATAAAAGGCAGATGATCTTGATTGCTCCAGATTGGCCAAGGCAGTTCTGGTACCGGATCTCCTCATCCTCAGCAGCAGACCACCATGGCGGTTTCCTCTTCACCCAGATCTGCTATCCAGACAACAGACGACAGTCCTGCACCTGTACCTGAAATCCCTGCGCTTCTCAGCCTGATTTCTGAGTGAATAGAGCTCCAGGTCTTGGGTCTCTCAGAAGATGTGCTCCATGTTGTGGGGACCTCCTGGAAGGAGTTGACTCAAAAATGCAGAGCATTCAAATGAAACAGGTTGTCCATATGGCTCCAGGGCAAAGAACTTGATCCCCTTGCCGGCCCTGTGGTGAGCATCCTGGAATACTCTGATCTCACCTCGAGAGGGTTCCTGCAGTAAGTCATTACAGATAGGACTGCGCCCCCTGGTGTCAGGACCACACAACCGAATTCTAGCTAGCAATCCATAGCGGGGGACTGGCCCCAGCGTCACCTGACGGGATGTCAGCGTGACACTATAAAGGGAGTGGTTCCCACGCCCGCCCTCCAGTTCTTTCCCACCGCCGACCTGTGTCAGTCGTACCTCACTGAGAACTTTGCTTCCAGTTGACCGCCATTTTTTTCGGCTAATGATTTTCTTATTTTCTTTCCTACATGTTCTAATTTTCGATATTGCATGTCTTCTCTGTCACGTTGCCCAAAGAAGTGTGGGGACAACCACTCCCGCTGCGTCCTCTGTCTAGGCCCAAAACACCGGGCCCAGGACTGCTCGATCTGCCTATCCTTCAACAGGGCCACACGAGTTAGATGACAAAAAGCCCTCGAAGCTCATCTGCTGAAGAAGTGCCTGGCTTCCATGGAAAAGGAGCTGCAGGAACATTCTTCCTCTCCCACCACCAAGCAAAAGAAGAAAAAGGAGGAGAAGGAGAAACACCAGGACCGGGATCAAGTCCCCCTCTGTCCAGCGTTGCCAGACCGAAGAAGTGGCCTCAGGGGAGGCATCAGCTTCAGTAAGTACTCCTCCTGCCTGGTCTCCATCTGCCTCAGCAGATCAGTTGCTGGCACTCCCTCCCACAGTAGTCAGAGGGCGGAAGGTGCATTCTTCTCAGGAGGGTACTGCTTCTGGGATTATAGACAGTACTCCAGCCAGTAAATCTCCCTCCGATTCCTCCGAAGAGCGCACGGTCATGGTCGATAAGCTGGACTCCAGCTCCTCTGCCGTCTGCCTGACCCCAACCGATAAGTTGGATGCCAACTCCTCCGACACCCGCTTGGTCATGGCCTCATCATTCAGTCGCTGGCCTCCCGATGACCGCAGGACCAAGGCTCTCCCGTCAGACCTTGAGGATTTCCCTGATGGTGATCAGAGCCAGCTGCCAAACCCAACTTCTTCCCTCGAGGGTTCTCCCTCCAGAGATGCTCTTCCTCTGACTGAACCAGACCCCTCCCTCTCCTCCTGTTCCCTGCAGAAGACGAGTGGTGTGTCTTTGGGGATTTCTTCCCCTACGTCGGGTACTTTACTTGCTGGGTCTTCCACTATTCCAGCAGACCTGCCATGGGGTCACCTCTCCTGATCCCTCTCCATGACAGACCAGCCTTCAGACTTTGTTGTCCCTCTGACACCTGACCCTTTGATGTTGGATACCACAGGGGAACCCATACTTTGGAGCTCCTCACCAGTTGACACCCATCGCGATCTGATGATGGCCGGTGTGCCGGTCAACCTCCTGCTGCCTGATGGCTCTACAGGTGCCCTGCCTACTCCTCATGCTCTGACGCCTGAGCTACCACCAGGTCCCTCCGGGGTCCCAACCCCTCAAGGCCTGCCCTCGGACCTTTCCGCCACTAGCGGCCCCTCGGCCCCGTCTCCTGCTGGACTGGTTGCTCCCCCTCCAGCAGGTACAGTTCCGGGCTACCCTGCACTCAATACCCTATTACCCAGTGCAAGGGTATCCTCCTTCCTGGGCATGGTGTTATTTGGCGAGACACGCTGTCACTTTATTGGACAAGGAGGTTTCTGTATGCCTTCCCTCCTTTCCCAATTTTGCAGAAAGTCCTGCTGAAGCTTCAAGCGGAGGGTGCACACGTGATTCTCATTGCCCCTCTATGGCCTCAGCAGATATGGTTACCCCTGTTGCAGCAGCTAGTGTTTGAGCCTCCAGTACCTCTACCTCTCCTAGACGACCTTCTCTCTCAGGTGCAGGGCAGCCTGGTACACCTGGGACTCAAATCTCTACACCTGCAAACATGGCACTTCTGGACGTAGCGGTGTCACATTTCGGGGTTTCCTCCCGAGTAGCCCAAGTTTTGGTGGAAACTGGAAAACCCTCCACCAGAACTACACATGCGCTATGAAGTGGAAGGGATTCACCATCTGGGTGACTGCCAGGGATGTAGACCCCTTTTCTTTCCCAATGCGCCAGGTCCTTGAGTACCTCTTGCATCTTTCTGATTTGGGCCTCAGCTATTCCTTGCTGAAGGTCCATCTTTCAGCAATATCTGCCTATCATCTTCCGGTGGAAGGCAAGAATATTGCTCAGTTGGAGGTCTCCAAACCTTCCTTAAGGGGATCCTTCACTTGAAACCTCCAGTCTGTAGCCGGTTCCCCTGGGATTTGAACTTTATTTAGAGAAACTTACTTTGCCCCCTTTTGAGCGGCAGCAAGTTGTGATATGCACTGCCTGTCTTGGAAAGCGATATTTTGGATGCTGTTACCTCAGCTCGAAGGATTTTTGAGCTTCAGGCCCTAGTTTGTAAGGGCTGTATTTAATTTACACAGAGACATGGTAGCTCTGAGGACTAACCCTTCCTTTCTTCCAAAGGTGGTATCAAGGTGACTTTAAACTAGGATATCCAACTGCTGGGTTATTACCCTGAATATTCCAATAGAGGGGAACACCTCTTGCACACTCTGGATGTGCATAGGGTATTACGTTGCTACATTTCTCAGACTAAGGAGGTGCACAAATCAGACCAGTTATTTGTTTCCTTTGCCTCCAAACGTCTGAGCATTGCTGTTTCCAAGCAGTGCCTTTCCAAGTGGTTGACTAACTGCATCACTTTTATTTACCAGAAGTACAAGAAACCACTTCTGTGGGAGGTCAAAGGGCATTTGACCTGAGGTATGGCTGCCTCTACTGCCTTTCTGAGAAATGTGTCCGCCTCTGACATTTATGCTGTGGCCACATGAAGTACCATCCATACTTTCGAAACATTACAGTCTGGACATTGCCTCTAGGCTGCAGAGCCAGCTTTGGACTGGCCATCCTTCAGGGCCTATTGTCCTAGTTTTCATCCTGCTCTGCAGACCTTCCACCTCCCGGACCTCAGTCTCTGACTGTTCCTTCTTGACTGCTTGGAATTCAGTCCTATCTGTAATGACCTACTGCAGGAAAACATACATAGAAACATAGACTATGATGACAGATAAGGACCGCTTGGCCCACCTAGTCTGCCCATTTCCTACCTAATAGATAAGCTGCAGATCCTAGTTAACCAACAGCCTACTTCTACTCCCCCACTAGATTGCCTTATAACTGTCCCATGCATTCTAGAATTCCCCTGCTGTTTTGACTCACTACCTCCCCAGGAAGGCCATTCCATGTATCCACAACCCTCTCCGTGAAAAAATACTTCCTCACATTACCTCTGAGCTGTCCCCCTCCCCATCTTCAAATTGTGCCCCCTTGTTCTTGCACATCTCTTTTTCTGAAAGATGCTACCCTCTTGGACTTTGTTGATTCCCTTGAGGTACTTGAAAGTTTCTATCGTGTCCCCCCTCCCTCCTTTCCTCAAGGGTATACATGTTAAGCTCCTTTAATCTCTCTTCATATGTCTTCTGGCGCAGACCCTGCACCATTTTAGTTGCCCTCCTCTGGACAGCCTCCATCCTGTCTATGTCCTTGTGGAGAATGGGATCTCCAGAACTGCATGCACTACTCCAGATGGGATCTCACCAACTGTCTGTACAGAGGGATAATAACTTCCTGGTTTTCTACTGGTGGTGCCTCTCCCTAAGCATCCCAGTATCCCACCAGCCCTCCTTACAGTCTTCTCACATTGCTTGCTCATCTTTAGGTCATCTGATATGACTACTCCCAGGTCTTTTTCCATTTTTGTTGTTGTTAGTATCTCACCCCCCATTATGTACTCTTCTTCTGGGTTTTTGTTTCCCAGGTGCATTACTTTGCACTTCTTTGCATTGAATCTAAGCTGCCATACACGTGGTTAATTATAGGCTGCATTGAGTTCCTGGGTCCGGTTTTCACTGAGATTGTTAATGAATCCTTGAGAAAGGGTGTATTTCCCTGGGTTTGAAAAAGGCAGTGGTGAAGCTCCTTCTAAAGAAGGCATCCTTGGACCCTGACATTCTCGCGAACTACAGGCTGGCCTCTAATCTTTTACTCTTTTTAGGGAAGGTTATTGAGAAGGTGGTGGTTGAACAGCTGTTAGGCCACTTGGAGAGTCTTTCTATCTTTAAACTTCTCCAATGTTTTTTTCAGCCTCGGCACTGCACTGAGACAGCTCTGATCAGGGTAACACATGATGATCTCATGGTGAGGGACCAAGGGCAATGTCCTGTCTTGGTGCTTTTGGACCTTTCTTCTGCACTTTGACATGGTGGATCATGGGATGCTGATTGATCAATTGAGGAAATATGTGGGTGCTGTCGGGGCAGTTTTGCGGTGTTTTAGCTCATAGTTGACCAGGAGAATGCAGCGTGTTGTTCTGGGGAGTTTTACCTCAAGAGATGTCCATGTTGCCTTGTGGTGTTCCTAAGGGCTTGATCTTCACCCCTTTTCTGTTCTCTGTGTGTATGCTGCCACTAGGGGAGATCATAAGGCGGCACAATGTAGGGTTTCACTGCTACACAGATGATACCCAGTTGTACCTGTCCTGTGCCCCTAATGACACGTCTGCATCTTCTGTGCTGAGACGCTGTTTGGCTGAGATAAATGATTGGATGGCTTCCAGTTGATTATGTCTCAATCTAGGCAAGACGAAACTCATGGTTACCGAACCTGGTAATCAGTGCTTGCCTGCTGGTGGAGGTATTGCCCTCCCCATATTTGGTGGCCAGTATAGAGATCTGGGGGTCATACTGAATGACAGATTGACCTTTGAAGAGCAGGTGTCACCAGTTATCTGGTCTGGCTTCTTCCATCTTCAGAGCATTGAAGGATCTGGCTGTTCTTAGCTCAGGATGGCCTTGCTACAGTTATCCATGCCTTTGTCACCACAAGGTTGGATTACTGTAACACTCTGTACCTAGGGCTATCTGGAGGCTTGATGCACTGACTGCAATTAGTGCACAATGCCGCAGCCTGGATGTTGGTGGGCTCCTCATCGAGGGATCACATCACTCTGGTTCTGCGTGCTCTGCACTGGCTGCCTTTGTATTTGCGCATCACCTTCAAGATCGGCTTGTTAACATACAAGGCCCTACTTGGTTTGGGACCAGACCACTTAAAAGTGCTCCTGATTCCATATCAGTTTGTCTGCCCTTTCCACTCCACTAGAGCGGGACTGCTAGTGGTCCCCACCTCAAGGCATAGGACATCAGGTGACAGAGCCTTTGGGGTGGTGACACCTATTACCTGGAGCTCTGTTCCCCATCATATTTGTGCAGCAAACTTGGTGGAGGCCTTCAAAGCCTCATTCAAAAATTTTTATTTGAGCAAGCTTTTAATGGAACCTTATTTATTTTACTTTTAACCTGTGGGCTTTATAGTTTTCTGTATTGATTTTGTGTCTGCAGAGTACTCGGAGCCCTTGATGGATTGATCATTATATAAATAAAATTAGCCTTGCCTTGCCTAAAGATGTGATATCATTGTGTGTGCCATTCTTGTACAGTTTTTCAATCCTTTTCTTCTTTATTTACTGCAGTAATAAAGTCTCTTGTTAAATGTGATTTTGAAGCTTAAGTAGTTTACTCTAGAAATAGCCTCTGAATTCAGTCAGAACTGCCCCTCCAGTAACTTTAGATGATTAGGTAGCTAGAACTGCTGGACACGAGATCACAGATGTTTAGGTTTTAAGATTCAGAATAGTTTATTTTTGAATTTATCATTTTCAACTGCTTTAGTATTACAGCTGTTTACTTACTGTAAAAGCTGTTCATTTGTACAGCAGTGATACATGAAGGCTGTAGATTGCCTCTTCCCTTTGAGAACCCCTAGTAATAGACATTTCGCTCGGATGCTGTAAATTAAATGGAGTATATTGGACAGTAACTAGGAAACTGCTGTGATTTATTTCCTCCTTCATTAACACAGATACCATAAAGGATGTTTGAGCTGACATTATATGGGCTAAGTGGATTGAAAAGCAAATAGGTTTAGTATGAAAAAGTAATTTAGGAAATTGAAAGAACTTACATTTGTGAACTGTGAGGATGCTAACAAGCAAGCAGCAGCTGCCTCTGTCAGAGATTTAAGGAGGAGATGCCCTGTGTTTGTTTATAAAGCATCACTGTTTTTGGGGCATACATCAGCCTATCAAAATTAGTGTTTTGTGGGACATCTTAACATTTACCTGCTGTCATACTGTATAATGGAAAGCATCTCACTGGGGATCTCTTTATAAAATGGAATTGTGGCGTTTGGTTCAGTCTGCCACTAAAAGACTCTTATCTTCTCTTTGGTCTGCCAGACCCATCTACTGCTGCTGGTGAGGACCCTTGCTGGGCCCTGCGAATAACAGCGGACACAGAAGATAATGAATAAAGGTTTATTCTGTACAGCAGACATGTTCTCTTCCCAAGGTCTAGCCCAGACTAACTAATTTCTCTGCCTGACAGGCATTACATGGAACTACCAGGCAGTGCAACAAATTGTTACATGCAGGTTCTAAGTGCCCCTTTAAAGGGCAGCAGCTTGCATTAAGCCCCATGCTTAATGTGTGCTTCACAGAATATATTTATACAGCATTCAGACTGGTAGACTGAGATCACATGCAGTAAGATTTCTTCTCCCTAACAAGATCTTGCGTACTTTATAAGAGCATTTTGATTTTCTGTGCTACAAATTATCTTCTGAATGTAATAACCTGCTTCAGTATGTGAGATAAACTTGATCTTACCATAATTTCTTTGTCGCTGATGGCACTTGACTTTGCCTGGTGTCCCACAGTGCACATGGAGTGTACAGCCAGATTTGTTTTGACATCACACCCTGTTGTGGGTTATACAGTTTTCTTTTTGTATTGAAAGAAAATAGCCAATTAGTCTTAGTGAGGGCAGTGAGTTCCTCTCTCCCTTCTTCTGCCATCCCTTCCCCATACCTTCTGGCCTGTCAGCAGCTACCTGCTCCAATCCCCTTGCATAAACATGAAGCCCTCTTGAGACTACCTCCCATCCCCCTGAGCGCCCCTCTCAGCCCCCAAAACACACACACACACACTCTCTCTCTCTCTCTCTCTCTTTCTCTCTCTCTCTCAGCCTGACTCTTCCCTAGGGCTTGAGTGGATCCATTTTCCTCACTAGCTACGCAGTCTTCAGACAGGACCATGGCAAATTAGGGGGTGGGGGTGGAGAGTTGGCTGTTCATATTTGTTCTGGTTCAGTTTCAGGTTGCGCATAGTTCATCCAGTCCCTTCTTTCATGAGCTTCTGCTTGGCACACTCTCCTTCCTTCCTGGTTTCATTGCTGGTGCTTATTGTTGCCCAGAATCCAAACCAGACTGTGTTCTTGATCTTCTCTCTCTCCTCTTTCTCCTCCCTTTCTGCCTCAGATGGTTTTAGGTAGCTTCACTACCAACTGGTTGTCCCCCCAGCTCCCTATAAAAAGGTAGATCAGAACATTCAGACCCTTCTCCTCATCATACCTCTCAACCTGTTGCCTGATAAATCAGGGGCTAGGCTTGAAAAATAAGGGACAAAGACCCAAAATCAGGGACACATCTCAAAAATTGATAATATTCACACAGATACCTAATAGAATAAGAAGATTAGTGTAAGATGCATTTTCTGAAGAACAAGTCTGTAACTGTAATGTTTTATATTATTCTGTGCTTATAGTCCCCACTGTTAGTCACACATACACATTTTATGAGGGACAGAGGAAAATTTTGAGGCAAAATCAGGGACAGTTGAGAGGTATGCTCCTCATGTAGCACATCGTTGGAGCCTACCTGGCTCAGTCCCTCTACTCTGATCCCTCTGTAACTTACTGTGATCTCGCCTCCCACCCACACCACATAGTGGAAGCTGGCACCCCACTCCCTGATAATGTCTGTGACATCATCACATGGCCTGCTGTGTGTTCAAGGTTCATTACCCCAGTGTCCCACCTAAGGTCCTCCTGCCCCAGTTTTTCAGTTCATTGTACTCATCTACCCTGCTGGTCGATCTCCAGTACACTGATTGGTCTTTACATCTGTTTACCTGATGTCAGAGGCATTTCTTGCAGCAGGCCATCACAGGTAGGACTCCACCGTCAGGCACTAGGACCGCACAGAAACTTTTCTAGCTAGCAGTCTACCAAATGTTGCGGCCCACCTCCGACATCACACACTGACGTCAGCTACTCTATATAGGTGGATGGCCCTACCCTGGCTACCCTATGCCCACAAAAGGGGCTCCTCCAGGCTATCCCTATCCACTGCTGTCTGGCCCTACGTTGGTCATAGTGGACAATCAGGGATTGGTGTCCTCCCTTTGGGGGGTCTTGCGTTCTCAAGCTCAGATGCTGGCCCCTCTGCCTCCTCCCAGGGATCCACCACAGGGGCCTATGTCACCTGCTCCCCAGCATCCACCCCAAATGCCACGGAGGGCTTTTTCCCCTTCTTCCCCACCCTACAAAGGGGATGAGTACCACCCTGACTTGATTTCTCAGATTCAGGAGATGAAGGTGCTCCAGATGAAGGGGATGGTAATTCAGGCTCCCCCTCTCACTCTTCTGGATTCTCTGAAGGGGTCTCTGCTCCCAAGGACATTCCTCTGCCCCCCCAATAACCCCTCTTTTTCATCAGTCATGCGCCACATTTAGGTGGTGATGGGCTTTGTTTCAGAGGAACAAGACCCTGAACGTAGGCGGCTGGCCATATACCTGCACAAGCCTGATGCTCCACCGTTAGTGGTTCACCCGCTGATTGACACGTATGAAGATGTGTCTCCCTGCCATGACTTGCGAGGCAGACAGGCTCTATCATGCCCCCAGATGGCAGGCCTTTCTTGGGGGAGCAGGCACAGATGAATTCAGTAGTCATTAATACCACCCATGACCATTCCAAATGGCCTAAACACCTTAGTTCCTTGCCCCCAGACAAGGAATCCTACCGTTGGACCTGTTTGGCAAAGGATGTTTGCTTCCTCCACTGTGGCCATCTGGGCCCTTAATACCTTGGCCATATGTGGCAGTACCAAAACTCCCTGTGGCAGGATCACCCAGGGAGTCTCGGACATCAGTGACTACCTTCTCCAGACCACTTAGGTGCTGTAGATACATCGGCTAGGGCTGCAGCCACCGGCGTCTGCCTTCATTTATTTATTTCATTTTTGATAATGGGGTGGGTACACTAGACATGAAAATGCCTATTTTCTGGCATGACTCTTGCTGGTATTTCTGGCTCTGGGTCTCAGGGTTTGCCCAAAATGTGCAGCAATCTGTACTAAATGCTTTTTCAGAAGTTCTCTGTTGTTTGGGGTGATATGGAGGATATTCTTGCCAAGCTCCAGGTCCACTCCTTTATCATACCAGTCTAGGCCTGCGCAGAAACAGCCTTTCACGCCAACTCCGGCAGCAGACTAGAGCCCAGGAAAATGTAAACCACTGCTCCTCCTGCCTACCCCAGCTGCCTCTTCCAGTAAAATCCCAGTGGGGACCTGCAGCTCTCACTCCCCCCGACTCCTTGCCTGACCCTCTTACTCAGACAGAGCAGGAGGTGGCGGTGAGAGTCATTTCTCCTTCCACCTGCCCAAGTGGAGGAGATCACAACTGTCAGCTGGGTACTTCAAATAATCAAGCAAAGTCACTCTCTGGAGTTCCTGGAATGGCCTCCAGACAACCCTCCATCTCTGTCCCACTACCCTCCCCATCATGTTCCCTTGAAATGGGAGGAAATCCATGCCTTTCTGTGAAAGCTGGCCATACAGCCAATGCCAGTATCCCAACAATGGACGGGGTACTACTCTTATTTCTTCCTAGTCTCCAAGCATACGTAAGACCTAAGGCCCATCCTGGACCTCCACAATCTAAACTTCTCCATTCAGTACAAGATGTTCAGAATGGCATGCGCAAGGCCTCCTCCTCCTGTTACATCAGGGGGACTGGATCTGTTCCTAGACATGCAGGATGCATGCCTTCATATCAAATATAAGCTTCTCACAGGCGCTATCTATGCTTCCATTTCCAGGGAGCTCATTTCCAGTTTCGGGCACTCCTCTTTGGCTTGTCCTCCCCAGGGTCTTTACCAAGTGCCTAGCAGTGGTAACAGCTGCCCTCTGGTGCCAGGGATTTTATGTCTTTCCCTATCTAGACGATTGGCTCCACGTGGCCGCATCCAGGGAGCACCTCCTGTTAACCCTTGAGCGTACCCACAGCCTCTTCCAGGACCTTGGGGTGACCATCAATCTGGCCAGGTCCTTCCTTTCTCCCTCCCAGCACTTCAGTATATTGGGGCAGTTCTGGATGTGGCTCAGGGCATGGTCTTCCTCCCCCAGGACAGAGCAGACTGCTTGACAGAGCTGGCCAGACTTCTGTACTCCTCCTGTCGTGTCCCAGCCCACATGTTCCTATGCCTTCTGGATCATATGGTGGCTGCTGTAGTAACTGTCCCTCTGGCCAGGCTACACATGAGAGTTCTCCAGTGGACACTCTGAGTTCAGTGGGATCAGCGTACAGATGACCTTGATCAGATGGTCATAGTCTCAGATAAAGTAAAGAGGATACTGTTGTGATGGCTGGAGCCCAGCAACCTTCTCCAAGGGGTCCCATTCCTTATTCCCCCTCCTTAGCAAATCCTGACCATGGACATGTCCAATTCAGGATGAGGTGCCCATCTGGGGGCTCACCAAACTCAAGGGCTCTGGTCAGCGGCTGAGGGCCACTTGCATATAAATGTTCTGGAGATGTGAGCTGTGCTATACGCCTTTTAGGCCTTCCAGACCCATCTCTTCCTGGGTCCACTGCTGGTCCAGACAGATAACACCAACGTGGTCCATTACATCAGCAAGCAGGGAGGGACCCACTCATACCCCTTGTGTTGGGAGGCGATGCAAGTGTGGTATTGGGCTGTGGGCCACAGCCTTCATCTTTTAGCCATACATGTCCCAGGTGTGCAGCACTGTACTGACTGTGGGAGGCTTTGCCAAGCCGAGCCCCACCTCATCTGTGTTTATTGTCTGGGGTTTGACCACCTCTAGTCAGACTGCCAAATTTGCAAAAACTTTCCCAAAACTATTCTAGAAAAAAGAGTGAGCAGGTTGAGGGAAAGGGAGGCCAAGAAGTCCATGGATCCGGATGGCCAGCCCAGTTCGGTTGTGACCGAACCTGAGGAGGTGCCTACTAACCTGGGCAATACCTCCTCGGGCAAAAGGAGAGCTGACTCTGAGGGGTCGGTTCCGTCAAAAAGGAAACTAAAGTCTCCCGGTTCGGATCCAGTACGGCATACTCCAATCATGGATGAGATAGCCAAAGCGATTAGTATTGTCCAGTCGCTACGCCCGGTCCCGTCCGAATCAACACCACCGGTTAGGCAGTCGGTTCGGTCGGAACTGGCTCCTTCGGATTATGATCCAGATGCTTTCTATGAGGAGTGGGAGGAAGATGAAGATTATCCTGACGATAATGACGACCAGGGGTTCTGAATGTGCCCATTGAACCGGACATCTCCCCAGACAGGCCCTCTGATATCTCTCCTCCCAGTCTCTCTGAGTCCCCTTCACACTTCTTGTTTTACAAGAAGGTGGCCCAAATCCTCCAGCTCCCTATGGTTGAAGCTGCTGAGTAGAAGAAGAGCCTGATTTTGTGGAGATGATGGACATCCCAGAGTCCAAAAGGTTGTCTATTCCCCTTCATAAGTCCTTGGGGAAATGGACACAAAAGATTCTACAGACCCCTAACTCTTTACCTGCTGTAGATAAAGGAATGGACAGGAGGTATATGTTATCAGGCTCAGCTGCGGAGTTCCTTTATTCACATTGCAGCCATGTCGCGGTAGTGCAGGCTGCAGCCTGTGACAGGCAAATATTCCTTTGGCTTCGCACCCCCCAGACAAGGACTCCAGGAAAGTTGATGCCATGGCCAAAAAACTGTACTTGGCATCCTCTTTGGGACTCAGGCAGGCAAATTATATGGCCTATACAGCCAGGTACCAGAAGTCCAGGTGGGATACGGTTCTGAAACTGGCTCAACAGGCCTCCAGCTAGCCAAAGAGCTGGAGGAGGTGGCTGCAGATGGAATTGAGGCATCCAGCACAATTTCACGCTACTTTGACTCCAACGATGTGGCATCCAGAGTCATGGCTACATCTGTGTCTCCAGGAGGCATGCTTGGCTCAGATGTACTAGCCTATCACAGGACACCCAGTCTAAGGCTATGGATTTTCCTGTAGTTGGTAACTCTGTTTGGGGAGCAGACAGAGGCTTACAGGAAAAAATGGACTAATACAGGACAACTTACAGGAATGCACAGGCCAAGGAAAGGCAAGCACCCTCAAAAGCAGCAGTCCAGGGGTAGGGGCAGGCCTTTCACAGGCCTTTTACCAAGCCCAGGCCTCCTCTTCTACCCACACAGGTTTTTCTGAGGGAGGGCAGGATGGGGATGAGCAGACTGCTTCCTCCTCCCAGTCTAAGGCTCCTGCCAAGCAGACACCCTGAGGTGTCGGCCCAGGTCGACTCCCCAATCCCAGTAGGAGGCAGGCTGGCTTACTACTTTCAGGCCTGGAAGTCTGTTACCTCTGACAGGTGGGTCCTGGAAGTAGTAAGCCAGGGACTGGCCCTCAGTTTCAAAAGGTACCCAAAAAGGAGGGCCAAGTCTTTCCCACCTGCATCAATCTCAGAAATCCTTGCCCTGGAAACGGAGGTTTCTTGTCTCCTAACTCTCAGAGCCATAGAGAAGGTTCCTATTCAACACAGGGGAAAAGGCCTGTACTCCAGGTACTTCCTTACCCCAAAGAAAACAGGAGAGTGGCGACCCATCCTGGATCTAAGGTACTTTAACAAACACCTATCAAAACCCAAATTCAAATGGTAACTTTGGGAATAATCCTTCCTCTTTAAGGCCAGAAGATTGGCTAGCATTACTGGACCTCAAGGATGCCTACTTCCATATCCCTATGAGGTGCTCCCACAGAAAATACCTCAGGTTCGAAGTTGCCTTCAGTCCACTATCGGGTTCAAGACCATGCCTTTTGGCCTAACATCCGCTCCAAGGGTGTTCACAAAGTGCCTTGCAGTGGTATGGCTTACCTCAAAAGACAGGGTATCACCATTTTCCATATCTGGACGACTGGCTGCTGGTAGGGCAGTCATCAGATCAGGTCAGGGCAGCTCTGCAAACAACCCAGGACTTGCTCAGTTCTCTGGGGTTTCTTCTAAATCTGCCAAAATCAGTCCTAGAACCAGTATAGCTTCTCACCTTCATAGTGGTGGAACTGGATTCTGTCCAAGCAAAGCCTTCCTTCCTCTGGCAAGGGTGAAGGCCTTAGTAGACCTCACTTCCTCCTTTGGCCTCAGGTTTCTTCCAGCAAGACGCTCTCCAACTCTTGGGCCACATGGCAGCCTCCACTGCAGTGGTTCAGGGAGCCAGATTTCAGATGCGGGACATTCAGTTCTGTCAGGTCCTTTTGGTCAGAGAGAAGGACACTCTCTCCAAACTGATTCCAGTGACCAACTCTGGTGGCTGGACCAGGACAACCTCAGACAAGGGGTTCTATTTCTCCTCAAGTTCCATCAGTAGTACTGACTACGGATGCTTCTCTCCTAGTCTGGGAGCCCACCTGGGAGCCCTAACAGCTCAGGGAATCTGGTCCCCACAGGAGTCTCTTCTTCTTATCAGTCTCCTGGAACTCAGGGCAGTTTTCCTAGCCCTTCAGACCTTCTCAGATTCAGTCAAGGGCAAGGTGGTCCAAATCCGGACAGACAACACTACCACAATGTGGTACATCAACAAGCAGGGAGGCACTTGGTCCACGGCCTTGTGCACGGAGGCCCTGAAGATTTGGTCTCTGGCCTATTCCCTTCAGACTTCCCTGGCAGCAGTTCATCTTCTAGGGAAAGTCAATGTGTTAGCAGATGCCCTGAGCAGGATTTCACAGGGACATCATGAATGGTCCCTGAATCCTCACATTCTGAAGATCATTTTTTCCAGGTGGGGCATTCCAGAGATGGATCTATTTGCAGCATCAGACAATCATCAGCTTCCTCTGTTTTGTTGCAGACCTCCAGTCCTAGGGACAGTTCCCAGGATGCCCTCATTCTGGACTGGAAGGGCAGGTTTCTATGCCTTCCCTCCTTTCCTCTCCTGTTCAGAGTTCTGATCAAGATAAGAACTCAACCCTGCACAGTGATTTTGGTGGTTCCAGATTGGGCCAGACAGCCCTGGTATCCTCTTCTGTTGTCCTTGACTGTGTCACGTCCCCTGTATCTTCCCAGGAGATACAGTCTTCTGTCCTCCTCCCAGAGGCGGATCTGGTTCCCCAATCTCCAGTGCCTCAAGGCCTGGCTCTTGAAGAGTTAGAATATGCAGCACTTCATCTCTCTCGGGGAGTTCTGGATATTCTAAAGGTCTCCAGGAAACCTTCCACTAGAAAAACTTACAATTCCAAATGGAAGAGGTTCAGTATTTGGTGCCCTCAGAAAGGCATCCTGCCTGTTTCTGCAGACATTTCCACAACCTTAGACTATCTAGTTCATCTGAATGGTCTAGGCCTTAGGCCTGCCACTCTGAAGGTTCATCTAGCAGCTGTCTCTGCATTCCTCTCAGCAGAGAAGGGCTCTTCCCTGGCATCTCATCCTGTTTTCAGAAAGTTTTTCAAAGGTCTGCTCCACAGTAACCCTCCCCTGTAGGGAGCCTACTCCGCCTTGGGATCTTAATGTCTGCATTGCTCAGTTCATGCATCCACCCTTTGAGCCTATGGTTTCGTTTGAATTAAAGTACTTGACCTGGAAAACTGTGTTTCTGGTAGCTATTACTTCTGCCAGGCGGATTGGTGAATTACAGGCCCTGTCAGTTGAACCTGACTTCATATCCTTCCATAGGGATAAAGTGGTCCTAAGAACTAATAGGAAGTTCTTGCCTAAAGTGGTATTGAATTTCCACCTAAACCAGTCCATATCGCTCCCTGTGTTTTTCACTGACCATTCTTCTTCAGGAAAAAGAAGATTACACAGTTTGGGATGTTAAAAGGGCTCTTAGCTACTACACAGAGCATACTAAGGCACACAGAAATGACTGTCTTCAATTGTTTCTCACTTATGGTGAAGTGGGGAAAGGTAAACCTGCCACTAAAAGAACTATTGCCAGGTGGATTGTTTCTTGTATACAATTCTGCTATGACAGATTGGGTAGAATACCCCCTTCAGACCTGAGGGCTCACTCCACTAGGGGTACAGCTGCCTCTCTAGCTGCGTGCCAGAGATATTCCTTGTTAGAAATCTTAAAGCAGCCACCTGGAAAACAGTACATACATTCACCAAGCATTACTCCCTGGACATCCAGGCTAGGAGTGATGCTAGGTTTGGCACAGCAGTACTACAGAGCCTGTCTCAAAGTAGGTTCTGCATTCCCTCCTCCATAGGGAACTGCTTGGTAGTTCAATTATGTCTGAATACAGTATGACTTCATGTTGTTTGAAGAAAAATTACTCACCATAGTAATGTTATTTCTTCTAATGGAGTCTTGCTGTATTCAGACCTCCCCCGCCCCCCTCTCAGAACCTGTTTTTGGGAAGTATGTACAGGTAGTGTTGCACCTTAGGGGTGTACTTGTACCCTCCTTTTGGTGGGGTAGCTGTTATGTTTATTCTTATGTTCATAGCCTAAATTGTCACTACCTTGTTTCTTCTTGGGTTCTTGACTTGAGTTTTTGGACCCCAAAACTATTTTTTTGCCTTTTGGTTATATGTTTCAAACAATTTCCATATTTTAGTGCTAGTCTAGTTTCTCGAGAACCTGACGGTTACACTGGGAAGTACCACAGACAGAGGTTTGAAAACCGACCTCGAGCTCAACGTTCCATGCTTCTGCACGGAGTTGACTCTTTCCTCTCCGGGGCAGTTCAAGTGCCGGGGCTAACTGCATTATGTCTGAATACAGCAAGACTGCATTAGAAGAAACAACATTTCTATGGTGAGTAATTTTATCTCGTAGATCCATGGGAGGAGGGAAGTAGCAACCACTGCGTCTTGGGGCTAGGTGTGCAATTTTTCAGCCAGTCATTTGATTAGTTTGCATGCAGTCCTTGACACGATTCTGGGTTCATCATTGGTGAACAGCATAGCCAGTATAGTAGAAGAATCAAGTATGAACCATATACAGTGCTTATTTTATATTGTCTAGGTAACGTGCTTGTTTTTTTTTTTTTTTTTCCTTCACAGTGTCTTTTTCTTGGGAACAATCCTTGTCATAAAAGCTACGTTCTTGTACGGCTATGATCCCAAGCCCAAAGGAAACTTAGCAAAGCATAACCTAACTGGTGCTCTTGTGGATTAGGAAATGGACAAGAAATGTTTGAAATGATGCTGCCATCTAATGGCTGGACTCCAATAAGCTACAATCATCAAATGTCTCCAGTACTATGAGGATAAATGAACATAACTGAGTATGGTTGAAAGTTGTTCTGTTTTGGTACTGAAAAACCTAAACCAGTACCATGCTTGGACGGCTATGACTTGCTTGACATTGGAGATGGTTTCCTACTGTTTAATTGGTGGGACTTGTATTAGCACACACCATCTTTGAAAGGGAATGTTACATTTGTCTCTGTTAAACAGATTTTTTTTTCTATCCTATAGAAATGCGGCATTAAAATGAAGTACAATGATTATATTTCTAAATCTGCAATTGTCTTTAAGTAAGATATATTTATATTAAGGCAAATGGAGTATATGATGAATACTATTACAAACGGATATGTAGGTTTTATGAAAACTTTTAATATTAGTAATTGGTGGCTGAATGGGGTATTAGAGTTTCAGAGCTGGTGATGGTTAGGCTAAGCCACAGCTCATTTTGGTTTTCAAAAAAGTGCTTTTTTTTTAAATTTTTTTATTGATTTTTAGTTTATTTTGTGAGGAAGGTTGCAGCAGTGGCCACCACTGGAAACAGCATACCATTACATTTGAAAAAATCCACAACCTTTTTAGATTTAATCAAATAAATGCTCCAGAAACTTTCTCCGGTCGCAAATCAGCTTCCACCCAATCTTGGGATTTCTTTAATTATGTTTTATTTTGTATAGGCTCTCTCTTCAGTCTTCTGTTTGAATGTCACTAATCTGCTATCCGCGGGGAAGGGGGGTACAAAAGAGATACTATCAGTGAACTTTGGATGGGGGAGCATGGTGGCATCAAACTCCTGGGCTACACCTCCCCTTTCATATTTTTATTTATATTTTGTGATGACCAAGTAAAGGCTAGGAAATGTCTCCTGTTTTCAGCATCCTCCCAGGGAGAGGTGGCTATGCAGACCAACTGCTATTGAATCAGGTTAACCTGTTGGTGGATTAGGGAATGTGAGAATTTGGCCAGGACACCGGAAACTTCCTGTTCTTTTGAAAAGGGCATAGGATTCTTTTTTTTTTCTTTTGTTTAGTGTGCTTTTTGGGTGCCAGTCCTCCGAGAGCTTATCCCCCTCCCGACTCTTACAACCTTCGCCCCTCCCAGACTCGCTTGAGCAGCAGTCCATCCCAGCTTGCCTCCTCTGGTGGTGCTGTTGGGCAGGCACGAATTCCATGGCAGACTATACAAAGTTCTCAGTGGAAGAACCACCGAACACCTCTGGCTTAACCCCAAGGCAGTGCCGCAGGCCATCTCCAACTGAACAACCACTAGAACAGGCAGATGGGACCTTGATTTAACATCACATCCAAAAGACAACACCTCCAGTAGCAGTGTCCTCCAAACACCATGCTGGGGCATTGGTATGGTTACTTTTAACCAATGAGACAGTGCTCCCTGCAGAGCTACCAGCCTCACCCTCAGGTCCTCGCTCTTCCCATACTGAGCCTGTGAGCACAAGGGAGCCATCTTGCAGTGAGAGAATCCTAAATCCTAAATGGGGAGATAGTCCACCTCTTGCCATCCTCCTCTGCAGACTTGGGTTACCTACATTACAAGCATTGCCTGCCTCAGCAGTGCCCAAAAGTCAGTGTTAAATGAGCTAAATACAAAGTTGGTAAACAAATCCATTTTTTTTTTCTGTTTAGCAGTCTCTTGTTATGTAATCTTGTAATACTCGCTGGGCAGAAATCTCACAGTTTAGCTTTTTATGTAAAACAGTGCATTGCCAAAGGTACTGTTAGAAACTTAGGAGTTTGCAGATTATTTTTGGAAAGATTTTTGGCTTTTTTTGATTGGTAGTCCTGATGGCTGCACCTCAGTTTTAGACAAAGAAAATTCCAACCCTGTAACTTCATTCTTGAAGAACAGCATTTCAGTATCAGTACTCTAAGACTTGTGATATTTTTCATAAACCGGGAGCTGCAATACATTTTAGAAAAACTTTTAAAAGATTTAGAGAGAGCTGTTTTTGTGCAGTGCACAAAGTATTATCCCAAAAGTTTAGTAGTTACCGATTCCTAGTAAGTTTTAGTAAGACTAAGGAAAGGACTGACGGCACTTGGTTCTAGTTCACTACAAACTTCTGGTGTCAACCAGCCCATCAGAACAGCAGTAGCACTATTGCTCGGGAGCAAGCCCAAGTCATCAGTGGGTTGGCCAGGGCAAGAGGATCACGCATCCCACAGGATGTCATCCTCCGGAGAGGAAGGGAAATCTCTGTGCTGTGTAACCACCACCTAAGTGACCATGAGTGGCGATGCAGGCTGGAGTGTGGATATTGCTGGGAAGGGATCGATTGACTAAGCTTGATGTTGCCACACAACATGCACACGTCTGCTTTGGCCTGCATCCTGGTGGAAGAGAGGGGTGAAACATAGGGGAAAAAGAACCTCAAGCGGTCTCATAATGACGGCCTCTTGATGGCTCACAGACCCCGCCTAGGCTGACTCTGTTACATTACCTGCCAGTTTCCAAAGGTATGGGGCCAGCCTGAGGACCTCCACCACAAGCAGAAGATACCATGCGTGGACAGGCTCTGAGCTGGCCAAGTCCAGGGAGAAGACAGGGTGACAGGACTGGGGCCACACAAGGTCTGAGAGGGCTCCTAATGCAGGCTGGGGGACAAAAAAAAAATTAATATCATAGCTGTTATAGGAAATCTGGCTAATGATTTGAGAGGACATCAGGAAAATGCCCCAGTCTCACACTGCTTGTAGACTTGGGCTTAAAGCTCAACTGTGTCACAAATAAATTAGTTTAATCTCGGTTCACTTCCTAGTCATATGCCTCAGCTGTCCATAGTTGCAGACAGCCCTAATTTTACCAGTCAGAAATCCTGTTTCCACGCAGTGTGAACATTTTCCCACATTACACACACAGTTTAAAGAAAATGTTTCAGTTCTCGCAGTCAGTTGTCAGCTTTAACTCTTTAAGGTGTCAGAGACTGATCTATCAGTCCAGAAATACTGTGCTCTAATTCTGTCTGCAGCCTAAGGGTTATTAAATAGCCACTGACACTGTTAGAAACACTTTAAAAAATGTTAGATTTATGTACTGTTCAGTTTTTATTTGTTTGTTATAATTATTGCCCCCTTTTCTTTATTGCTGATGACAAGTGCATGGAAACAGGATCACTGTCCAGTACACTTTATCTGCTCTGGCTGCTTGTGTACACCTGACATCATAATCCTCTGTTTATGACAAAATAAACATCTCCACAGCTACACACCATGATGTCATGAACACAAAATTGTGAGGTCACTTATAGACCAGCAGCCAGAGATCCTGTTTTCATGCAAATGTCCTTAAAGGATTGGAATACAGAAAAATATAAAATACAAGCCGAACGGTATCAAAATATTGTGTCTCAAAGTTTTCCCCAGTGATATTGGAGGCTTTTAAGAACATACAGTCACTTATTTCTGTAGTGTTCTGAGCTTTTAGCTCCATGATTTCATAACGATACCCACTTCTTCCACAGTATATCCCACAGTTGGGTGATGGCAGCTTGAGAGGTATATTTTGTTACTGGTAGACCAAGGTCCACATCACTGAATTGTCATATGCAGTCCAGTGCCTAATACCTGATAGAGATTATTAGTTGTTTCCCATCCTTTCATTTTCCTCCAGTTAGGAATGAGGTGTGTCAGTAGGAACTGGTCACTTCTCCCCCACTACAGTCTTTGCATGCCAAAGATCCTAGTTTCAGTTTCAGAGCAGTACATACAGTAGATGGCATAAAAAGACAATTTAACATGTACTTTCTGTAGCAGCACTATATACTTTTAGCATCAGGCAAAGATCTTGGATAGCAAAATGTTAGTCTTATAATCGTACTTGTATGTACACATTTCATGAAACAGGAAATACTCTTAATTTATGAAATGTGCCATCCTTCTTTGTGCCTGCTTGCCACAATTGAAGGTCTACAGTATAACTTAGAACCACATATGTCATTCTGCTTGGTTGGCAGACTCCATATTCTGGTGCAGAATGGAAAAAAAGGAGATGCCCACTGGCAGGAAATTTAATTTCAGTGGGATGTTGAATGTTTGTTTTTCTGTGTAAATGTAAACAAAAAATATTGTTAGAAATGTATACAATTTGTTTTTTAAAAGTACTTCAACTTGCTTAAAAACAGTTGATTGTTTACAAACTGTATATATTTTAAACTAAAAGGGTTGCTATAGTAACAGCAGTTTCTCAGGGTATGTTTTTATTATTGCTTATTTATTTTTAAAGGCAGTTTTGTATATGGTTAATTTTCAGATCTTAAAATATGAAATGCTGTTATATTAGATGTCTATGTACTAAAATTCCACAAGTATCTTGTAAGAATTGAGACTTAATGGACTGTGATTGGAACCAGGAGAATAAAATTTCAACAAACGATCAACAATGTTTATTAGTAAAATGACAACTAAAGCTGTACACTTCTGAATATTGCCAAATAAAAACTGAATACAATTGAGAGCAGAAGCTTTTTCTCGCATGCAAATCTTGCGAAGGTGGTGGGGTTCAAGAATGCATGGGACAGGCATAAGGGAGTCTTGGGGAGAGGGATGGAGTGGGTGAATGGGCCAGAAATCAAATGGGATCTGCGGTGATGCTATAGGCAGGTAAAAAAATGGGCAGACTAGGCGGGCCAAGCAGTACTCATCTGCTGGCAAATTCTGTATTTCTGTGTATTCAGATGAAAGCAGTGTGGTTCAGAGATTGAGTGCAGAACTATGGGATCTAGGTTCAAAATCTGACCACAGCCAGTGGTGCACACCCTGTGACCCTAAGCAAGCCACTTGACCTCCTTCTGCTTCCGGCCCTCCCAGCTGTGAAATTGGTTAAAAGGAACCCAACAGTAAAGGAGAAGTTGCATCTCAGCTGGCTTCAGTTAGTGCAGTAGCTGGGCAACTTTTATTAACAAGTCTGCCACAATTGCCTTTTAAGCAGCAGTATTTGTTAGCAAAATTGTCTTTATATTGTGTTTTAGCATTGAAATGTTTGACATATTTATTTTCATCTTTGGTAGATTTGTTTTTACTGGAGAGCAAGATGAGCTAGGTAGCTCAATTTTACAAGAGTCCAGTTGTACAGAATACAGTGTACAAAACATCGCCATAGAATCACTAGTACATGATGACCTGAAACAATTAGAAATAGAAACAGTCACAGTGCAGATTTCTCCAAGATGTTTTTAAAATTGCTTTTATTAATAATTTTATAATTAATGACTCAAGTAATTAAAGGCGGCCTCCACAAGCAGTTTTTAAAATTCCCTTCCCTCGAAGTTACTTTTTCACTTCTAGAGAAGAGATTTTTAAAAGTTGCTTGTGGTGGCCATCTTGAATGGATTGAGTCATTAATTACAAAACTGGTAACAAAAGTTGTTTTAAAACATCTTGGAGAAATAAAAATATGCTGGTGATTGAATATGTCAGAAATATATTAATGCTGAGAAAAAAGTATGATGAAATTTGTGGTTGTATGAGGAGGGTACTAGCACACAAATTTCTAATTCATAGTTTCATATTAATGTACAGGTTCTTAAAGCTAGAGGCTCATTTCGAACCCGCCACCACTGGTTTAGTGATGGAAGCTAAATTTATTTTTATCCATATGGTTGTCCAGCTTTATTTTAATTGTTCTGCTGTCTTACTCATCACTACATATCTTGGTAGTGCATTCCATATTGGTGAAACTCTGTGTAAAGAATCTTTTCCTTTTGTTGTTTTACTTACAGTGGTCTTAAGTTGTAAGTTATGGGACCTGGTGTTATTGTGTTACTTGTTTTTCAAGACAAATGGTAGCAAAAGGTGAGTTGTCTTGAAATGCTTTATATATAAAATCAGGTCCCTCTAATTGATCTGTATTCTAAGGAATACAGGTTGAGTTCTTAATCTATCACTGTAAACTTTATTTTAACATTACTAATTTTCTTGTTACTCTGCATTGGACTCTCTCAACCATTTATTTGGTTTCCACAGCTGTTGGGGTGCAGAGAGGAGCACAATACTCTAGGTGAAGTCAAATAAGACTAATATATAAGGTTAATAGTACTTCTGTATGTCTACTTCTTATATGCCTCTGGATACATCCAAAAATGTCATAGCATTTTTTAACCACATTATTTGTGTGTGTGTGTATCAAATTTGAGATTATCTGTAATTGTAACACCCAACTCTTTTTCTTCCATGGTTGTTGTTAGTTGTATACCATTCATTACATAATGTGCCTTAATATTGTTTTTACCCATATGCATTACCTTGCATTTCTGTTCATTGAAACTCATTTTGTTAAGGTTGACCCAACGACATAATTTATTTGTTGTTTTGCAGATTATTGATTGACTTAGTATTATTTACAATATATCCAAAATTGCAGTCGCCTGCATATTTGCTAATCCAGACACCGTTGCTGGTTTGCATGGTTGAAATAAGTATATTAAATAGTAGTGGACCCAAGACAGAGCCCTGGGTTACACCACCAGTAACCTGCGTCCATTCGGATTCATGCCCTCTGATAACCACTCTTAGCTGTCTGTATTTTAACCATAAATCAATCCATTTTATTATTTTACCATCAAGATTTATTTTAAGTAGTTGTTCCATTAACACTCTATGGGACAATGTGTTGAATGCTTTAGCGTAGTCTAAAAATACCACATCAACTGGGAGTCCCTGTTCCAATGCTTCATTGACTGGATCAAAGAAATTTATTAAATTGGTTAAACATGACTGACCTGGTGTAAATCTGTGTTGTGCTATATCAAGACTGTTGCTATTCTTAATATGGTCAAGAACTTTGTTTTGCATTAGTCGCTCAAGTAATTTACTGATGATTGATGTAAGGCTAATAGGTCTATAACTACATACATTTTGTTTATTTCCCTTTAAAATTGGAGTAATAGTAGGTTTCCCCATGATTCCAGGGTTTTACCTTCTTTAATGGAGTCGTTGAATAAAACTGTTAGTGGGCCTAGAAGCTCATTTCTCACTTTTTAATAAAATATGGACTTATACCATCCGTCCTGGGGACGACCCAATTTTAACTGCCTAGTAGCATCCAGAACCTGTTGTTCAGTGAAGGTAATTAAGAGGCCATTTGTGTGCAAGGTGTCTAATTCAACTCTACTATCTGTTTTAAGGACACTTGCAAAGTATGTATTTAGTATCTCAGCCATGTCAGCCTCATTGTTCCATATTTCATTATTTGAGGCGAGTGGCCCAGTTCCATTCTGTGCTCCTTTTATTGTTTCAGTATTAATTATAAAACTGTTTTCTTTTATCTCGTTTTTTCTAACCAGATTTAGTTCTAATTTTTGTTTTGCCACATGGATTTGCTTTTTTGTTTCCTTAGCTAAAAGTTTCAATTCATTCAGGTCATCCTTCTTATTGGATTGCTTATATTTACAGTATGCTCTTTTTTTTGTTAGTTTCCTTATTTTCCCATTCCACTATGGAGGAATCCTGTGATTATTGTTATATTTGTATCTTAATGGTACCCATGTGTCAGTACAATAATCAATTTCCTTTTAGTAGTTTTGCTTAGATTAAGTAGAACCATGTTATAGTCACTGTCACTAAGGGGTAGTTTTGAGGTGTTGAGCAGAGATTCTTAATAGTGGTTAAAATCAGATCTAATATATTATCGTTCCTATTTGGGAGTTTAACCAATTGTTCTAGATCATGTAATAAGGTAATCTCTATAAAAAAAAATTTCAAGCTGTCCATTTGTTTTGTGATTTAACCAATTTATATTCAGGAAATTAAAATCCTCCATTGGTAAGAAGTCGCCTTTAACCTCAATATTTTCTATTTCATCTAAGAAGAGCTGGTTTTCAGCTTGTTACAGATTGAGGGAATGATAAGCCAGTCCTATTGTTGTAGTATTATCTAATGATGATTTTACCTATATTATTTCTGTGTCGAACTGGTACAGGTAGAATTGATATCCTTTAAGATGTTCTGAAACAAACAGTGCTACCCTGCCTCCTTTCTTATACTTCCTGTTCTTTAGGAATGTGTTATAACCTGGTATGTTGGTGTTCCATTAATATTTTGAAATCCAAGTCTCAGTGATTCCACAGATATCAATTTTCATGGTATGTAGGGTATGTTCTTATTCGTCCATTTTGTTCAGGAGGCTTCTTGCAATTAATAATAAAACCCTTAATTCTCTGTTCTCTTGTACTGCATTTGTTAAGGACTTGCCTAATTTTCTTATGTCCTCATCCTTTTTTGGGTTTAAATTATTTGTACAAATGAGTACGTGGGTGACCTCGGGTACTCGTTTGGGTTGACCATGGTTATTTGTATGGGTTACTATACTAGCTAAGGTAATGTTTATCTTCCCCCCCCTCCCAACTAGTTTAAATTCTTAGAGATACAGGCTGCTATGCTTTTCCCCCAAAAACTGACTTCCTTGCCTATTAAGATGAAGCCCATCCCTACTGTAGAGATGACTTCTGTCAGCAAATTCTTCCCAATGGGTTATACATTCTAGTGATTGCCTTAAACGCCATTGCCTTAGCCAGTTATTAATTAGTTTGATTTTGCATGTTTGCTCATAGGTTGTCCTCGGAATGGGTAGAATTTCAGAGAAATTTAATTCACCATCAAGGTCTATGATTTTTTTAGTTAAGTTGACAAATTCTTGCTTAACCTGTTGAGTACTTTGCTGTAGTACATTGTTTGCTCCAGCATGGACTATCACCAACGTTCTTTTTTGTTACCCAATATATCTTTGGCCATTTTGGTAATGTGTGATAGTTTAGCACCCTTAAAACATGACATGGTTCTGTTATGTTTATCTGGATCACAGATGGCTCTATCCAGTCCCTTAATAATTGAGTCACCCAGGACATAGGTTTGTTGCATATTACAATTTAAGGGATTTATTTCCATACTTTCCTCTGTGTTGCAGGATAGCCATATTCAGGCAGACCTTCTGGATGCTGATGGGCTGCCCTATCTGCAGGCATCTCTCTGGACTGTGGGATGAGGTAGCCAGACACAACAGAAGTAAACTGGGTCAGGAGTACCTTTACCCCTATCCAGAGACCACCCAGTCCAATGCTGTTGCCTCAAAGGATGCCAAGAACGAGGAGCACTTGGATGACGGTGGGCTCAGGGAGGGTTAGGACAGTCAGGCAGTGGCACATCCCAAATCCTATTCAACTCCAGAACTCATATGCTGCACTGGCAGACTGAGACAGCCAAATAGAGGCACCTGGAGAAGTGGAAGGGAAGGATGTGGAGGTCGACCAAGGAGGTGACCTCAGTGGGGAGAGTAGTGGACCCCAGAGGTGGAGGAAGCGAATCCTGGTGGGAGACTGTCGTAAGACGGATCCAGCTAGGAACACATGAGGGGGAGGACAGGGAGGTGAGGTGCCTACCAGATGCCACGGCATGGAGGGATGGGAGGAAGATTCTGGGGATCACCAGGAAGGCAAAGATGGGAGGGTGAGCTGGATGTCATTATCCACCTAGGTACTAATGACCTGGCAAATGGGGAGCCTAAGGAAGTTCAGGAAGAGTTTAGAAAATTGGGGAGGGATCTCAAGCAAGTAGCTACATCTGTCACCTTCTCAGAAGTACTACTTGTGAGAGGCATGGGAGAGTATAGGGCACATACACCAGAACGTTAACACATGGTTGAAGAACCAGTGCTGTGAAGAAGGGTTTAGATTCATTAGAGACTGGGGACCCACCTGGAGGGATGGGGGCTTGTTCAAGCCTGACAGCCTGCATCCATCCTGTAGGGGAATCCAAGCACTCAAAGATAAGTTTAAATGCTACATGGACAAGCATTTGCACTAGCCAAGGGGGGGCAGGCCAGCAAAGAAGGTACCTAATTGCCCAGCCACCTAGCTAGAGTTGAACTAGTGAACAGGAGGAGGCGATATCTCTACAAAGCAGTGTGCAAAGATGGAGCTAGGCACCCAAGGGGTGAATAGGCAGAAAGGGGCAAATACAACAGAAGGGCAGACAGCAGAGAGAACCTGGGATAAAGGACAGCCAAGGAGGGGCTGGAGTAGAACAGCTAAACAGTCCAGGGAGTTCACATCATGAAAACCATGTGTGCCAATGCCAGGAGCCTTAGCAACAATATGGAGAATCTGAGAGGCTGCCATGGCTCAGTCGGACCTGGACATTGTGGCCATCAAGGCGACCTGGTATAATGATAATCATGACTGGGAGATGGCCATACCTGGCTACAACATATTCAGAAGAGACAGGGCAGGCAGGAAGGGAGGAGGAGGAGTGGCACTTTATGTGAAAGATGGCATAAAGGCCACAGAGATCAAAGAGGAACAAAACGGGGGAGATACTGTGGGTTAAGCTGGAATGGAAAACGGGGTCAACCATCCACACAGGAGTGGTCTACAGACCACCAGCCCAGGAGAAGAGACCGGTAGGGAGTTAATGCTAACCATCCAAAGGATAGCGGACAAGAGGGAGGTGGTGCAGGTTGGAGACTTCAATATTCCAGACGTGGACTGGAGCCTCCCAGCAGCAGCATCAACTAGAAGCAGATTTATTCTGGACTGCTCTCTCAAGGTGCCTTCCTTGTGACTGGTCATGGAACCAACCCAGCAGAAGGCAATGTTGGACCTCGTGCCTGCCAAATGGGGACAGTGTGATGGGGTAACAGTGGGGGAGCACTTCAGGAACAGTGACCACTGGTCACTGTGGTTTGAAATCACAGAAGGAGCAGAACCAAACTGCACAAAAACACGTATCCTGGATTTTAGGAGGGCAGACTTTGGGCATATGGGGACATGCTTGGAAGAGGCACTAATGGGAATGGAGAGGGAATCAGGGGTGGAGGAACAGTGGGCAATATTTAAAACAGGAATTACAAGTGCAACAGAAATTATGGATTAAGCTGGTTAGCAAGGGGAAAAGGAAGAGGAGGCCATTAGGGTTTTCCAAGGAGATAGCAGAGAACGTAAAAGCCAAAAAGATCGCATTCAGGCAATACAAAAAGACATAGGCAGAAGGGGATAGGGAGAAGTACCAGGAGAAGCAGAGGGAGGTCAGTAAGAGAAGCCAAAACTCAGACAGAAGAGCGCACTGCAAAATCAGTGGATAGAGGGGACAAAACCTTTTACAGGTACATAAGTGAAAGAAGGGCAAAGGGAGGGATAGTGAAACTGAAGGGGGAGGACGGGGGCAGCATGGAGGATGACAACAGTAAAGATGACATACTGAACAGATATTTCTGCTCAGTCTTTACTGAGGAAGGGGAGGGTAATGGCCCTGAAGGGAGTACAAGGGTTGGGAAGGGCACAGAAATGGACACAGTCCCTTTACACAGGAAAGGGTCCTAAAGGAACTGGAAGGAATAATGGCTCTATAAAGCAATGGAGCCAGATGGGTGCACCCTAGGATCCTAAAGGAACTAAGAGATGTGAGGCTGAACCTCTGGCAATCCTGTTTAGCTGATCACTGGAAACAGGTAGGTAACCAAAGACTGGAGGACAGCAGATGTCCCCTATACAAAAGCAAGAACAAAGAGGAAGCGGGAACTACAGACCAGTCAGCCTGACCTCAGTAGTGGAGAAGATTATGGAAGAGGACCCAAGGCAGCATGGTTTCACTGGGGAGGTCATGCCATACCAATCTCATTCAAGTTTTTGACTGGGTGACAAGGGAGGTGGATCAGGGAGGGCAGCGGATGTGGCTTATCTGGACATCAACAAGACCTTTGACACTGTGCCATGTAGAGAGCTATTAAACAAACCTCGGGAATATGGGAGTGAGCAGGACAGTAGTGTGCTGGGTGGGTAATTACCAGAGTGTGGTGAAATGGCTGTCACTCCACAAAGGGAAGAGTGACCAGTGGGGTACAGCAGAGATCAGTGCTGGGACCAGTCCTATAAACATCTTCATCAGTGACATTGCACAGGACCTAGAAGCCAGAATTTCCCTGTTCACTGACGCACAAAGCTCTGTAACAGAGTGGACATGCCAGAGGGTGCGGACAGAATGAGGAGGGACCTGCAGAAGCTTGAAGAATGGTCAAGGGTTTGGCAGTTGAAATTCATGGCAAAGAAGTGCAAAATCATGCATATGGGACACAAAAACCTTGGAACAACAGATCAGTTGGGGGATGAGGATATAGCATGTACCAAGCAGGAAAGGGACCTTGGGGTTATCATCTCTGATGACCTCAAGGTAGGGAAACAGTGCGACAAGGCAAATAGGATGCTGAAATGCATAGGCAGGGACATCACCAGCAGGAAAAGGGAGGTCATAATTTCACTATATAAGACACTAGTGAGGCCCCAGTTGGAGTACAGTGTACAGTTCTGGAGGTCTTCCCTACATAAAGACTTAGGGTGGAGAAGGTTCAGAGAAGGGCAACAAAGATGGTACAGGGATTGCATCACAAGTCCTGTGAGGACAGGCTGAAGGACTTAAATATGTACTCCCTGGAGGAGAGGAGGGAGAGAGGGGATATGATAGAGACATACAGTACAAGTAACTTACAGGGAGGAACAGGATGCAGGAACAAACTATTTTCCAGTAAAAAAGATGATCTTTCTTCAAGATGGCTCTTGCAGTAGGCAATTACAAATAGGACTGAAGCCGGCACACATCGGGACCCCACGGAAAAATTTCTAGCCAGTAGTCTCTGGCGGGGGACCTCCCCCACATCAGGTGACTGACATCGGTATAAAGGGGTGTTCCCCACGCCCGCCTTCCAGTTCTTTCCCGCCGTTAGCTCATGCAGCGTCTCACGGTTAAGTTTACTGCTTCGCAGTCAATCGTCGGTATTTTTACTGCCTGTTTTCTACTTTTTTCCTGATTTTCATCAGCTTTACCTACAGCTGCCATGTATGTTGTCCCCGACTCCCTCCGAGCACAAAAACGAGCGATTCTTGTGCTTCCATTCCAGTGGCCTTTTTGTCTAGGGCCCGGTCATCCTGTTGAGAAGTACCAGCTTTGCCAGCAGTTTAACACGGCCACCCATAAGCGGAGGTAGCAGTGCCTGGAGGCCCATGTTCTTAAACAAAAATGACCTCCATGGAAAAGGAATTGAAAAAACTTCGGTGGGCTTCGACTTTTTCGGGGGGACACCACAAGAAGAAGAAGCAGCGGGACCGGGACTCCTCATCAGTCGCCGCGGCCTCAGCTGGGGTCGTGGTGCTGCAGGTAATGCCTCCCCCAGGAGACAGCTCCATGGCAACCATCTTGGAGGCTTTCAAGATGGCGTCAACCCTCCCATTGGGCTCGCGCTCGGGCCCCTCGGAAGCATTCGGGTCGTAGCAGGCAGCCGCTCCTAGTAAGGTCGCCACTGTGCAGCCTTCTGGTTCAAGCGGCCCCGATAAGTTGGACGTTGGCTTCTCCAAGGCCCACCCGGGTAAGGCCGCTAAGACGCCCGACCCTCTGGGGAAGCGCATGGCCTCCAAAGTGCCAACCAAAGCCGCCCTTCCTTCGCTGCCTTCGTCTGGTGCTGGGTCTGATAAGTTGGATGCCGGCTCCTCCGACGTCTGCCCAGATCCCATCGATAAGACGGACGTCGGCTCCTCCAACGTCCGCTTGGTGCTAGAGCCGACGCCGGACCCTTCGGGCGTATCTGTCATCCCAAGTTCGCCGCAACACTTGTTGCACTCTGAGGCACCAGTGTCTCCTCTGCTGGATCCCAGGGATGGTAACCCTTCTTTCCCAGGCGTCACAGAGAATGTGGGTATGCTATCGTCTGTATGCCCTCCCACTGGGCGGCTGACCTGGCGCTGGATCTTCGGACGCCGACGTCGGCTTACCCGACAATATTCCATTGCCGGACGCCACCCCTATGCTGGGCCTCCTGTTCGGAGCCCACCCGCTGGGCCATTTCCAAGGCCTTCTGCTCCTGTAGATCCCTCAGTGCCAGGATATCTGACCCTGTCCTATCTGACGCCATCATACCCAGGCCCGCAGTATCCAGCACCCCAGTACCCGACGCCGGCTTACCCAACGCCGCAGTACCCGGTGCCCCAGTACCAGAAGCTGGGCTTCCTGCCATCTAAGTATGGATACGCGCCTTATGGATACCCTCAGTATCCGTATCCCCCGCCCCCTCAGCTGCCGGTGGACTTGGAAGGAGTTTCTGGCTTCCTGGTGGGCTGAGGCCAAGGCTGAGCTCACCAGGGAGGTAGAGAGCCATCTTCCGATGCCGGTCCTGGTTCCGAACCCCCTACATCAGAGACGAGAGACCCCCTCCCCACCTCCGGATACCAGAGGCGAGCCCTCCGGTTCCAGAGCAGGGCAGGATACGCTTCCCCAAGAGCTTCCCAAGGGGTGCGTTCCTCCCCTGCACCAGGAGGAGGAGTCTGCCTCTTCATCATCCTCGCAGACCTCTGATAACTCCGATGGTCGTTCCAACTCAGATGGCAGCCACGACTCCGGACAAGCCCAGGCCAAGGACTCCTCCAATGTCCCTTCTTCACGGAGAAGCGCGCAAAATCCAGGTAGTTCATCAGTGGCATTCCTTGAGTCAGATCCACAGTGTAAGAAACTCACTGCGCACCTGGATCTGCCCTAGACGCTCCTACCCTGGTGCCACCATGGATTGATCCTCATGCTGACCTTGTTTCCACCATTTGGAAGCAAACATCGGCATTTGCCCCCTTTCCTATGAAGTTGGACAGGCTTTATCAGGCTCCAGAGGGTGTTGACTCTAAATTCACACCCTCAAGCTGATTCGGTTGTGATTAGCGACACTCATGGCAGGACGGCTAACCCCAAGCACTTGAGTTCATCACCACCCGATAAGGAATCCCGCCTTCTAGATCAGTACAGGAAGAAGGTCTACGCTTCTTCCACTCTGGGTATTAGGGCCCTGAATTACATTGGTCATATGGGAGATTACCAGAAGGCGATCCTTAGCTAGGTGGAGGCTAAATTGGACTCCCTTCCTGAGTCTCAGACGATGCAGGAAGTGGCGGATCTGGTCCGGTTTGCATACACGACCAGTCAGCACATCCTTTGTGCCATATCGATGCAGTGGATGTTGCTGGTCGGAGCTCAGCTTTGCTCTGGGTTTGCGGCGTCATGCCTGGCTCCGGGTGTCAAGTTTGGTCCCGGAGGTGCAGTCTGCTATCCAGGACGCGCCCTTCAGGGGTTCAGTGCTTTTCAGTGGAGATGTCAAGGACTTCACCGATCTGCAGGAGAAGGGTACTGCACTTAAGTCGGTTGACTCCATGTACTGCCCCCCTCAGGCTCAGCGTCGTCCCTTTCTCAGGCGTTCTTGGCAAAAGGCGAAACCTCAGGGAAAGCGGGCCAACAAATGTCGTGCCCGTCCGGCTGCCAAGCCCCCTCATCCAAAAAAGCAGCGGGGGGCTTCAGCCATGATGCTGCCTCACACCTTCTGACCTTTCCTTCCCACAGCCTCTGGGCCTTAGAGGAACGGTAGGAGGAATTTTCCCTCCATCTACCGGGTTGGGAGAGGATCACTTCAGACACTTGGGTGCTCAGCTGATCGCAGAAGGGCACTCAATAGAATTTCTTCGGAAACCTCCTCGAAACCCCACCCCCGGGTCGTCTTACTCCCCAGAACATCTTATTCTGGTTCAGGAAGAAATATCCTCTCTTCTTATGAA
Source organism: Neoceratodus forsteri (assembly GCA_016271365.2). Classification (NCBI taxonomy): domain Eukaryota; kingdom Metazoa; phylum Chordata; order Ceratodontiformes; family Ceratodontidae; genus Neoceratodus; species Neoceratodus forsteri. Next base: position 751,653,767 of record CM028136.1, read on the forward strand.
GGAGGCAATAGAGCCTGTTCCTCCCCTTCTTCGGGGGGTGAGTTGCTACTCCCATTTCTCCCTGGTCCCAAAGAAGTCAGGAGAGGTAAGGCCGATTCTTGACCTCGGCTCCCTGAACTTGTTCGTGGAGTACAAAACGTTCAGGATGCTCTCTCTGCAGAGTCTTGTGCCCCTTCTTTGGCCGGGAGAGTGGCTGTGCACGCTGCAGATGCAGGATGCTTACCTGCATATCCCTATTCGTCCTTCCCACCACAAATACCTGCATTTTGCATTCAAGGGGGACTACTACCAGTTCAAGGCCCTCCCATTTGGTCTTTCCTCGGCGCCGCGAGTGTTCACCAAATGCCTTTCGGTGGTAATGGCCTACCTGTGTACCCAGGGGGTGCAGGTTTCCCGGTACCTGGACAACTGGCTCCTGGCGGCCTCATCCAGAGAGGAACGCCTGTGCTTCCTTTCCCTTACCCTGCAGGTTTTTACCTGCCTGGGGGTTACCGTCAACCAGGCCAAGTCCCACCTGATCCCATCCCAGAGGCTCCAGTTTAGTGGGGCAATCCTGGACACAACCTCCATGGCATTCCTGCCACTGGACAGGGCGGCCTCACTCCAGGCTCAGGTCAGCCTGTTGTCCTGCCACAGGCGGGTCAGCACCAGGTCAGTCCTTCGCCTCCTCGGCTCATGGTGGTTGCTATTCTGACAGCCCTCATGTTCAGCTCTACATGAGAATCTCAGTGGATGCTTTGGTCTCAGTGGGATCAGCTGGTGGACGACCTAGAATCAACTAGTTCTGGTTTCCAATTCTATGGCTCAGTACTTGCAATGGTGGATGGCTCAGGAGAACCTTTGCTGGGGAGTTTCCTTCTAGCTTTCTCCCCTCCCAGGCGCTGACTACAGACGCTTTGGGGAGAGGGTTGGGAGCCCATATTGGCCTCACGGACCCAGGCTCCGGTCCAAGCTCTGAAAAATCTGTCCATCAATGTGCTCGTGCTTTGGGCTGTGCTTTATGCTCTTCAGGCTCTGCATCTTTATCTGCTTCCCAGACATCTGGCTGTCTAGACGGACAATGTGTGTTGTCTGGTACATCAACAAACAGGGTGGAACTTGTTCCTACCCTCTTTGCAGGGAGGTGATGCGGGTTTGGGAATGGGCAGTGCAGCACAACCTTCACCTCACAGCCATTCACGTCCCAGGGGTCGAGAACATGTTGGCGGACCACCTCAGTCAGTCGTCTTCTCACGCTCATGAGTGGGAACTAGATCAGAAGGTAGCAGACGATATCTTCCTACATTGGAGAACACAACAAGTAGATCTGTTCGTGTCTCTTCACAATGCAAAACTTCCCGACTTCTGCTCGCTCACTGCAGGGTGCGTCATTTTTTGGAGAGATGCTTTGTCTCTAGACTGGAAGGGCAGATTCATCTATGCCTCCCCCCAATCCCCTTGATTCCAAGGGTCTTACAGAAACTTAGTTCAGAAGGAGCCTGCATGATCCTAATTGCTCCTTTCTGGCCCAAGCAAGTTTGGTTCTCTCTTCTGCAACAGTTTTCAGAGGAACCTCCACTTCCTCTTCCTCTGTCGCATCTTTTGCTGACCCAGGGTCAGGGGACCCTGGTCCATCCAGGCCTCAAGTCCCTTCAGTTGCATGCGTGGCTCTTGCAGACGTAGTTCAGACCTGGTTCAGGGTTTCCCCGCTGGTGGCTGAGATTCTGGTAGAGGCCAGGAAGCCCTCCTCTAGATCTACCTATGCCATGAAATGGAAACAGTTCTCTATCTGGGCCGCTTCCAAAGATTTCAAGCCTTTCTCATGCTCTGTTGGATGGCTTTTGGATTACTTGCGACACCTCTTTGATCTGGGTCTGTTATTCCTGTCTGAAGGTTCACATCGCAGCCATCTTGGCTTACCATGTTCCTTCTGGAGACAGGACTTTTGTGCAACTGGAAGTCTCCAAGACTTTCCTTAGAGGGGTACTCCACTTGAGACCCCCAATCCGGGTTCCTGCCCCTCCTTGGGATTTGAATTTTATCCTTGAGAAGCTTACTCTGCCCCCTTTCAAACCGGCAGCCTCAGCAGACCTAAAGTTCCTTTCATGGAAGACTCTCTTCCTAGTGGCCATTACCAAAGCCCCGAGTTTTCCGCGATTCCAGCGGATGCGCAAACCGCGGAAATATCCGTGAATTCCATCACCGAATTCGCCGCAGCATGAACAAACGTCCACTTCTATTTGCCGACGGGGGTGCCCAACTCTGTCGGCTTCACTGTCCCCCTCCAATAAGTATATGCCACGCTAGAGCCCACCCCAGCGTGGCAAACGTGCCCATATTTTTTTTTTTGCCAACGGAGGTGCCTAATCTCGTCGGGCTGAACGCCTTCTAAAGTCGCGAAGCACGCTGGGAGCCCACCCCTGTGTGGCAAACGTAAGCAATTGTTGTTTGCCGACCGGGTGCCCATCCCCGCCGGGCTGAACTTCCAAAGTCAGCAGTTATGCTGGGAGGCCACCCCAGCGTGGCAAGCGGTCCCGCGACGCCTTTTTTTTTTTTCCTGTAATGTTATATGCCACGCCTGAGTCACCAGCGCGTGGCAAACGTGCTCCATATTTTTGCCAACGGAGGTGTCTAATCCCCGCCGCTGAACGCCTCTAAACATGCCAGGCCACGCTGGGAGCCCACCCCAGCGGCAAACGTGCCAATTGTTTGTTTTTTGCCGACGGGTGCCCAATCCCCGCCGGCTGAACGCCCCAAAGTCGTTGTGCCATGCTGAGGAGGCCACCCCAGCGTGGCAAGTGTCCCGCGACGCCTTTTTTTTTTTTTCCTGTAAAACAAAATCTGTCCCACGGCGCCGCTCTCGGAGCCTCCTCCCACATCCCGCACCCACCCACTGCTCACCCAGCTCTCCCACACCCCCACCCCATACTTAACTCCGACTCGGCGCGACGATCTTCGTGGACCGGGAACACGCCTGCACTCTTCAAAGGCGACCGCGAACTGAGGAAATGCCGGTAAGCGTAGTAATGGGCTGATAGGAGGGTTCAACTTTATTGCATATCTCAGGCATTTTTGGGAATTTTGCCAAATTTTCCAACATGGTGTTTTGGGACCTTCTCATGAATGATGTCACTGTCATGGCGTGTCTGGCTGCTAGGGGTGATTTAGCGCAGTGACTGCGCGCAGTGACTGCGAAATCACCCTTCGGGACGGTACTACTGCCATGACAGTGAGATCATTCATGAGAAGGGGCCAAACCCCATGTTGAAAATTTCTGCCAAAATTCCAAAAATGACTATTTACGAGCGCATGCTGTGTTCCCTACACAGGCTCGTAAGTTCGCGAAATTTCAATATTTTCACTCCAGAGTTTCAACATTGCCATTTCACCACACTGTCTTATGAGTAGTACAGCTGTCATTTTTCACATCTCACCCAAAATGTGTTTCCACCCTTGTAGCGCAGAATGGCGCAGTCGGTGTGCGAAATCAATGTTCGGGACAGATTAATAAAATCACAGTGATACTGTTCATGAGCAGAGGTCTTGAAATGGCTATGTTGAAAATTTGGTGAAAAAATTCCAAAAAATGACTGTTTAACGAGCGTGCGTTGCGCAGTTCCTACGCAGGCTCGTAAGTTCGCGAAATTTCAATATTTTCACTCCAGAGTTTCAAGATTGCCATTTCACCACACTGTCTTATGAGTAGTACAGCTGTCATTTTTCACATCTCACCCAAAATGTGTTTCCACCCTTGTAGCGCAGAATGGCGCAGTCGGTGTGCGAAATCAATGTTCCGGACAGATTAATAAAATCACAGTGATACTGTTCATGAGCAGAGGTCTTAAACTGGCTATGTTGAAAATTTGGTGATAAACACCCATAAAATGACTGTGTTACGAGCGTGCATTGTGTCAGATATGGCAAAAAAAACAAAAAGGAAAAAAATTAAGGGTAAAAATGTGCCGCAGAATTGCCGCAGAAATTGGTGTTGAGTGCGCCAGAAGTTCTGCGTAGGTAATTCCCTGCCGCTAGAACTTTGCTCCGATGTGTTACGCCAGAAAAATCGGGGCCCTGGCCATTACTTCTGCTCGAAGGATTTCCAAGCTCCAGGCCTTGATGTGCAAAATCCCGTATTTGATTTTTCACAAGGAACATGTAGCTCTGCGTACCAACCCTAAGTTTCTCCCCAAGGTGGTAGCAGAATCTGCGTTGAATCAATCCATAGAGCTGCCTGCCTTCTTTACGCAGCACTCCAATCAAGGGGAGTACCTCTTGCATACTTTGGAAATTCACCGACGTCTTAGGTACTACACCAGCAGGACAAAGGATCTCGGAAAGACTGATCAACTATTTGTCTCTCTTGCTCATAAAAGAGAAGGCAATGCTGTTTCTAAGCAATGCCTATTTAAATGGTTGGCTCATCGTATCACTTTCTGTTACGACAAGTATAACAAGACCCTGCCGGGTCAAGTCAGAGGCCACTCAACCAGAGGGGTTGCTGCCTCCGCTGCTTGTTTCAAGAATGTGTCAGTGGCAGACATCTGTGCAGCCACTACTTGGACTTTTGTCCATACCTTTATAAAACACTACAGTTTGGACATTGCCTCTCACTGTAGAGTGGGCTTCGGGTTGGCTGTTCTGCAAGGTCTTCTTTCCTAAGACCATCACAGCCAGAGGGTCTGCTTTTGGGTAGTTTTCCTCCTCCCGTTTGCTTCTACTTGTTCCAGACTGCTTGGGACTCAGTCCTATTTGTAATTACCTACTGCAAGAGCCCTCTCAAAGTAAGGTAGTGCAGTTACGTAAGAACTTACCGTAACAGATCTTCAAGAGAGGCTCTTGCAGTAGGTAATACCTTCCTGCCTTCCATCCCCCTAAGCTTTTTCAGCTCCTTTTCCAGTGATGGAAACATCCACTTCTCTCTCGTCTTGCCTTTTGTGGATGTGGCGGGAAAGAACTGGAAGGCGGGTGTGGGGGACATCGCCTGACATCGGTCACCTGACGTGGGGGCAGTCCCCCGCCAGAGACTGCTAGCTAGAAATTTTTATGAGGGGTTCTGATGACTGCCAGCTTCAGTCCTATTTGTAATTACCTACTGCAAGAGCCTTTCTCAAAGATCTACTGTTACAGTAAGTTCTTACATAACTGTACTTTTCAGGACCAGAGGGTGTGGGATGAAGTTGGAGGGAAGGCGATTCAGTGGAAACATGAGGAAGAATTTTTCACAGAAAGGGTGGTGGACAAGTGGAACACCCTGCCAGAGGAAGTGGTGGGGTAGACATAAGGGAATCCTGGAGGTAAGGGCAACAGACTGCTACAAAACATAAAGGGAACCTACAAGCTCAAATGAGCAGACTGGGTGGGCCATAGGCCTTTATCTGTCAACAGTATCTATGATAGCTTGTCTGGTATAGTCTCTCAGTATGGAGGCTTCTTCAGGGGCCAGAGTTAGTAGGTGATCCTCCATCATAAGTATCCATCAAAATTTACATAATTCAGCAGGTGATTGAGATCAAGTGAAAATGCATCCAAGCAGATAGAATGTAATCACTTCATCTGGCATAGATTTAAAAAGGGAAGGTCGTGAATCACCAATTTGATATGTTTCTATGAAAAAGTTAGTAAGAAAATGGATGCAGTCCTCCCAGTGAATGTGGTTTTTCTAGATTTTAGCAAGGCCTTAAATCTAGTGCCACACTCTGGGATCATTTAAAAATGCAGCAATACGCTATTCACAAGGACACGCTTTTGAATCTCCCACTTTCCTTTCCAGTGGCATAATATTTAACCCTCCTTACAGAAAACAATAAAAGTAGAGCCTTTCTGGAAAGATCTGTAAATAAAGAGAATTCTAAAGATTTATAAATAGAGGGAATTCTAACCCCAGGAATCCATCGGTATATATTCACAGTATGCATTCATTCACCTGGAATGAGCAGCCCTGGAACTTTGGAACTTTTTACTAATTATGGAACTTTAGAATGAAGTTAAAACTCTGCTGTGTGGTCACGCTTCACCCTGTTTTCTAATGTCAAATTTATTTCTCCACTGAAGAGAGCAGTCGCCCTGAAGTTGTAATCTCATTTATGACTGATTTACAGTTTATGTGTTAAAGTGTTTGTTATTTTTCGATAAATCTACATTAGTTAGAGTGTTAATTGTGAAATATTATTATTTTAGCTGTTCTTTCTTGGGTTCCCAAGAACCACAGTAGGCTGCTTTTCAGCATAGTTCTCACCTTCAGGGAACTGTAATAATTCTAAATTGTAAAGCTTTTTAAGATTTTTTTGTGTAGCCGCTTTTGCAGTTCTTTGCTTAATACCGCTCGGTTCCTTTTTTTAGGGAACCGAGACCTCTATTACCAAATTTAACTCCATCTTTAGGAACCTATAATGTTTTTCTTTCAGATCCTTTAGTGTTTAGCATGACTGACAAACCCAAAAAGAAGACAGGACCTGCAGTCTTTAAAAGTTGTACTTTTTTTCTCCAGCTCCTGAAGACAGGACCTACAGGCTTTAAAAAGGTTACTTTTTTTCCAGCTCCTGGCAAAGGCAGACTGCCACAAGCTCTGTTCAAGGTGCCTGGATCCAGACCATGATTTTCTAAATCGTGATCTCTCTCAAAAAAAATTACCCTAAAACACAAAAGAAAAGTGCTAAAAAGAGAGAAGATCTTAATGGCTTCTCAGTCTGCCTTTGCATCACCAAAAGGCTCAGATGAGGACTCAGCTGTCAAAGTAAGCAGCAGTCCCTGTCAGAGTGGACAGAAGAAAAAAATAAAGCTGCTAAAGACAATACAGAAACCACAGTGTCCAAAAGGGAAAACCCTCAATCCAGCTAAAAATAAGAGCCTCTGTGCAGGCACTGGAAATGGTGCCTGCTAAGAAAAAATATGTTTCTGTACCTCCTTCTGGATAAGGAAAAGAGCCAGTAGTTGAAGAAATGCTCTCAGAAGAGGGCATGACAGAGGCATTGCAATTTTTCCAGGCTTTCAAAGCTATGGGAAATCTCTTTAATATGCCTGCTCCTCACCCTAGGTTCTAGTTCCATTCCCAATGCTGGTGGAGGAGGAGGTTGAAATGTATTGTGAAGATGAGGAACCCCTGGAACCAGAAGGTTCTCCTGAGCAAGTATTTGACTCTCCTCCTAGGCCTTCAGAGGACTATACACATATTCCTCTATAAAGCAGATGGTCAACACCCTCAACATTTCCTCCCATGAAACAGAGGAACTGGAATTCATGGATATGATGGGACTAGCACCTACAAGCAAGTTGCTTCTGAAGGAAGATACATACAGAGAAAAAGAGATTGGTATACAGCACAGGGGTAAGATTGTGAATGACCAGAGAGTCTAAGCATACACCAGCAGAGGGGGGTTGTTCGACTTACATAGAGTGTAATGGGTTTAGAACAAAAAGTGTAACTAGGGAAAATACTAATGTACTGCAAGAATTTTGAGCTGTATTAACCTGTAACTTGGTTTCTGTATACCCTTTCTGTATGCCCCTGTAATGTGTATTGCATTTAGTTTAAAAAAAAAAAAAAAGTTGCGTCTTGCCATTCACAGATTCCTCAGAAAAGACACTAGTAAAGTCATATCAGCGCCCACCTCAGCTTCTGGCATTGATAAGCAAGTTGAGAAAATATCAGATGGACATGCAGAAGTTGAGTACCTGTACTCCCACCCTGAGCATGAGGGGGTGGTCCAGGCTGTCACTTGTGACCAGGCAAAACTGACCCTCTCCTCCTAGCCTCCTGAGAAAGATTCCAGGAAACTGGACAGTATGGCTAAAAAAGTGTATACATCAGTTTTGCTGCTTCTCAGGTAGGTAGCTTACCTGATATGCACAGCTCAGTGCCAGAAAAGCACTCTTGGACTCTATGCTAGCACTGAGAAAAACACGTAATCAGTGACTTAGCACAGGATATGGTTGGCACAGCTAGATCAGCTGTGGATGCTACAAAGTACCAGTTCCATATGGCCATATGGCAGTGGACACAAATGACCATGACAATGGCATGGGATTGGTATAAGGGACTAAACACATGAGAAGCCGCCCTCACAGCTGGGTGTGCTTTTGGAACAAATACCAAACCAACACAATGAAATCCAGCACTACCCACCACAAATGCCACAGAGCAGAGCAGAGCAATTGCAATATTCAATACAATTTATTCAGGCAAAATAAAGTGCAAGCCTAAACGTGCAGAAAGCACAGACCAGGGAACAACAGGTGGGGACCCACAGATTTCAACTGGTTTCGCATTAGCTTCTTCAAGAAGTGTCCCACAGAGGTATAAGGAGCCTTAGAAGCAAGGAAAGGGGCAGGGTAAAGCCAAAGATCAAGTAGGGTCTATGGTGTGACATTAGATAGGAACATGGGCAGACTAGGTGGGCCAAGTGATCTTATTTGCTGTCAAATTCTATGTTCAGGAAACAGGCACAGAAGGAAAAAAAATAGCAATCTCTCCCCAACGGCATTTCATTCCCCTCTGGGTACTTTGTCCAAGACAGCCATTGGGAGAGTTAAGCATTTTTCACACTGTGGGGAAGGAAAATATATATATCCTTTTGTACCTGTTTTAACCTAGATATTTAATCGTTTAGTTTTTAACTCCCAACAGCATGAAGTGGGCTTAGTCCTTATAATATAAGGTCTGGTGGTAAGAGTGAGGCTTTTTTCTTGCTGCCTAGTCATTTTGTTGCCACACACACTACCAGTACTTGGGTGGCCAATTTCTTTCTTTCAGAATTCTATGTTTCAAGGGCCCTCAACCATGCAGAGTCCCTAAGGAGGTTTGCCTGGCTTAGAACCACAAACCTCTCCAGGACACGAGGAAACAAGCATTTGTCAATGCCGAATGTTTGCTTGCTTGCTGGCACTGGTAGTGTAGAAGTTACAGAGCTGCATAATAGGAATGGCAGTGAAGTACTGAACTGAAGCCAACCATACCACCACCCTGCAGAGTGACAGGCATTGGGGTGTGCCTTTGGGTCGTCCAGGCATAACAGCCATGCCATTTCACCACACCTACCCAGACACTGACAAGTGTCACGGTGTGCTTAGGGTCTTTGGCCTTATGCGCACCCCATTCCATTAGAAAATATGGTGAGATGGGTGCGATATAGGAGAATGGGGTGAACTTTTGGGGCCAAAGAGTCCAAGGCATACCCTCGATGCCTCTTCACTGGCTGCAGGGTGGAAATGGCATGAGCATTACAGGCAAGAATCCCAAGTCACACCCCTGATGCCTGTCATTCTTCATAGGGTGGGGCTATGGTTGGAAACCCTAACACCTCAAGCATTCATTGATATTTTCACTCCAAATTTTCAACGTGGTTTTTGTGACCCCACCTCATGAATAGTGGCAATATCAGTTTGTTCGCGAGCTGCTTATGCACAGCAACTATGGCATTTAGCACCACAGGTGCAAAAACACATTCCAAACAGGATGTGAAAAATGGCAGCTGTACTGTTCATGGGGAGGTGTAAAAAATGGCAATGTTGCAAATCTGCAGTAAAAATATAAAAAAAACTGGTGAAGTCACGAGCGTGCATAGAAACTGTGCAACGCACACCTGTAATGTAATTAGTTTGGGGATTCTTTACAGCAGATTGTCAACACAGGCATTTTGGGACCTCTGATCATGAACAATGTCACTGTGATTTTCTTTGTGTCCCGAACATTGATTTCCCACGGCGACCACGCATCTCGTTGAGGTGTGAAAACACATTTGCTATGTTGTGAAAATGATAGCTGTACTGTTCATAAGGAAGTGTGAAAAAATGCCACTGGTGAAAATCTGGACTCGAATATTACAAAGTCATGAACTTACAGTGGCAGTGGAAACCGCGCAATGCTCTCACTCATAACACAGTTATTTTATGGGTTTTGTCACCAAATTCTCAACATAGCCATTTTAAGACCTTTGCTCATGAACAGTGTAACTGTGATTTTCTTAATCTGTCCCAAACATTACTTTCATACGCTGACTGCACCATTATACGCTACATGTGCAGAAACATATTTTAGGCAATGTGAAAATGGCTGCTGTACTGTTCATAAGAAAGTGTAATAAAATGGCAATGTTGAAAATCTGGTGAAAATATTGAAAATTAAAACTTTCACGAACGTGTAGGAACTGTGTAACGACGTCAGAAACAGTCATTTTAGAATTTTTTCACCAAATTTTCAACATAGCCATTTTAAGATGTCTGCTCATGAACGGTGTCACTGTGATTTTCTTAATGTGTCCCATACAATAATTTCGCACACCGACTTGCCATTGTGCGCTACATGGGCGGAAACACGTTTTGGGCAAGATGTGAAAAATGACAGCTATACTGCTCATAAGGAGGTGTGGTAAAATGGCAATGTTGAAAATCTGGAGAGAAAATATTGAAAATTGACAAATTTATGAGCGTGCGTAGGAACTGCGCAACGCACGCTCATAAAACAGTCATTTTTAGGAATTTTTGCACCAAATTTTCAACATAGGCTTTTTGAGAGCCCACCTTATGAACAGTGGCAGTGTCATTTCGTTACTCAGTCCTGAAAAGTGATTTTGCACAGTGACTACGAAATCACCCTTCGGGCCTGATTAATGCCATAACAGTGAGAGCATTCATGAGAAGGGGTCCCAAAAACACCATGTTGAAAATTTGGTGCAAAAATTTTAAAAAATGCCTGAGATATGCAGCAAAGTTGAAAAACCTCATCTATGCCATTATACAGCTGGGCATTTCGGGTTTGCGGCCGGCTTTGAAGAGTGCAGATGTTCCCCGGGTCCACCAAGATCATGGGATGCCAGAGTTCGGAGGTAAGTATGGGGTGAGGGGTGTGGAGGAGGCAGGGTGCGCAATGGTGGCAAGGGTGGGGCAGAGATAGCGAGGGACCATTTTGTGTTTCAGGTTTTTTTTTTTGTTTTTAAAAAGAGACGACACAGGTCACACTGGGGTGGGCTCCCAGCATGGCACAAGGATGGCTGCTTGGGGAGAGCGTGGAGCCGATGGGGGATTGGGCACCCCCGTCAGTGATAGCATCTGTAGCCACGCTTGGGTGGGCTCCCAGCGTGGCACCCTCTACTCTCTGGGGGAGGGGGAACAGTGGAGCCGATGGGGTACTGAGCACCCCCATCAGCTATACAATCTGTAGCCAAGCTCGGGTGGGCACCCAGCGTGGCATGTGGAACTCTGTTTGGGGGGGAGTGCAGCACAGCCGACGGGGGATTGGGCACCCCCATCGGCTATACAGTGTGTGCGTGGGGAGGTGAGCATGCAGTATGCATGCGTGTGTGTGTGAGGGAAGGCATGATGAACAGGCGATATCTTATCGCTGCTCACTGAAGCATAGCTCCCCCTTTCAATTGTACCCCACTGCATTTTCGACTGCTGTCATAGACAGCTCCAGCAGCCATTGGAGAACTGTGGCCGTGCCTGCAAACACACTGACTGAATTGGAAGAGGGTTGCCACACCTCCAAAAACTTCGATGATGGCGATATGTTTCTTGCACACGTGTGCAAGCAAACATAAAAACTATGGCTTTCCACTTTGAGGGAAACTCCCTATTTGGTGGCAAAACTTGGCATTCATGAAAATGGTGGGTGAGTACAAAAACACCTACAAAAGCAAGTTTTTATCACTAAGATTTTATTAGAGTAATTCAGATAAGGATAATGATTTTATTAGAGTAATTCAGATAAAGATATACAATCCTTTAACAAACAATATATACAAACAGTAAATCAATTACATATATCAGTAAGATTAGAATTCTAAACATACAACATGGAACAAGCTAGCCAATGGATAAATATGTCATTAACTCTATATGCTGTATTTAAAAGAAATATTTAAATCTGATAATTCTCATTTATGTTAAAATTTCCTATGGGCCAGCCGGTGGCGCTGAGGTTGGCGCTGGACGCATACCTCACGCCATGCGGCCCCGGTTCAGGAACGAGCTCGGGTGGCCAGGGGTCGGCAGGGGGAGAGAGGATTGAGGGTCCCAACGGATGCTCTCCTCTCTCCGGGGTGGGAACCAAGAACGCATCTGCGTTCCACATCCCCCTTCGCAGCCGGTGGGAGCACTGACAACTGAAGGGGATGGAGGTGGCTCCACTTGTCGGGGTCGGGGAGGGGGGGTGTCGGCGGTGCATGAGAGGTCTGACATGTGTCAGCACGCCTTCTCTTGGGACGTACATCCTAGCGCTGGTCATCCCAGGGGTAGGGGATTATGAGGGAGAAAAACAGGAAAAATGACCTCTCTGGCAGCCCTAGATGAAATCCGCTCCGGATCCATCCTAGACCACCAAGAAAAGGACAGACCCCACTGTGCAGGAGGTGAGGGAAGGAGGCACTCTAGGGGCAGATCCAAGGGAGGTGGAGTGAGGTGGGAAGGAGTAGGATGGAAGGAGTGGGCTCCAGAGAGAGGAGGAGGAAAAACAGCAAGTAAAAAAAAAAAAAAAAATTCTATGACACTAGAAAGAAGAAAGATATTTACACACAGAAAGAGACAAGGAAATGAAAGGAAGAAAGATAGCTGAAGAGCAGAAAACCAGGAGCCATTAGCCACTGGAAAATAACATGCTACTACAGTATTACAAACTTTTATAAAGAGGCGTAATTAACCATAAAGATTTATCCGATGTGTGTTTTCTCCATTATTACAAACTTATATAAAGAGGCGTAATTAACCATAAAGATTTATCCAATGTGTGTTTTCGCCATTATTGGACAGAACCAGCATAACTAGTACCCCATTTTAATCTGAAGATATGTCCTTGATCTAATATAAAATGGGCCTATCTTTCTAGTCTTAATACTATATCTCTAAGCACTCATTTTTTTCCATTCCTGTAAAGATGGAATTTTATTGTCAATTCAATTACGAAGAATCACATTCTTAACTGAGGCTGAAATAAGAGAAATTGTGATTTTTTCCTTAGTCCACAGTTTTTGTTCATCAAAATGACTGATAAGAAAAGTTTCCAAATTCAATCAATTAATATTTTATTTGTATAAGGCACCCTTCCCATGCTCAGGGTGCCTTTACAGTACAAAATAAAAACACACAGTATTACAGTTTAAAACAGATAAAAACATAACAGCGTGCACATTACTAGATTACTGAGAAAGGACGGTTAAATAAGTGGGTCTTCAACAGCTTTTTAAACCTACCTACGGTCTGGCTCTCGCGTATGTGGCGAGGTAGAGAATTCCACAGGGTAGGTGCCAGAAAGGCAAACAATCTTCCTCCTGATGTTTTTAGGGATACCCTGGGAATCTCTAGTAATCCCTCACCAGAGGATCGGAGTGAACGGGTGGGGCAGTAAGGACATAAGAGTTCTTTCAGGTAGTGGGGTCTTAGCCAAGTTCTGTACCAGTTCAATAATGGTTTAGTTTTATGTTTGTTATGCTTTTTATTTTTGAAACATCTTTCTTATCCCATTCTTTATATTCCTGTTTCCTTATTTATACAGATCTTTGGATTTCCCCAAAGATTGTGTTATAGATTCGTATTCAGTAACCTAGACCAGGTGGTTATGGGTCTTATACTATCAGACATAATCTTGTTTCTTATAAACATAATGGGTCTAGAAAAGATTAGAGCTGAAATATTAATTTCATGTTCCTTTGCTAAGTAAGATTCTGACTCTATAATCAGTCACTCGGGCATTTCCTCCTGCATTTTATCATTTATAAACCATTTAGCTAGTTGTAAGATTCTACATGCCAGATAATTGAAATATAAATCTGGATGTTTCAGGCCTCCACTATCTTTGAGTCTAGAGAGTTTATTATGAGACATTCTATGTTTCTTATTTTCCCAGATAAACTTAGAGATGTGGCTTTACAGATCAAGGAACCAGGTTTTAGGGACATAAAAAGGAAACATTAAAAAAGTATAAAGTACTTTTGGAAGAATATTCATTTTAATTGCATCCATCCAACCCCAAAACCCTAATGGAAGGCTATTCCATTTTGTTAGGCTATTTTGAATGCTAGTTTGAAATTATTTCAAGATATTATTAATGGGTTTACCTGTCGACCTAAAAATCTTAATACCTAGGTAATCTACACTCTCTTTCTCCCATGTTATGCCTAAATCAATAATTTCCTCTTTAACACAATAACTATTCAATAAGAGAAAAAGAGTTTTCTTTAATTTATATCCTAAAAATCTACTGAAATCACTTGTAATATCTAAAATATTTGGAACAGAATTCTTGGGGTCAGATACGGGAATTATAATGTCATCAGCATATAGAGAGAAGGAACCTCTTATTTTGTATTAAAATTCTTTTGATACTTTTCTCACTGGATAATCTTCTAACTATAGGATCTCTCCTCAAGTCATATAGCAAGGGCAATAAAGGGCAACTTTGCCTACTGCCTCTCTTTAGTGGAAAACAATCAGAAATAACAGTATTGGTAATAACAGAGGTTGATGGATTATTGTATAATAATCTCATCCACCTGACAAAAGTATCTGGGAAACCATACAAATCTAAAACCTTCAATATATGTGGCCATAGAATATGATCACAGGCATTTTCTGCATCAAGCAAGAAAAGGATTGCTGGCAATTTGGATTTATTACTCACTAAAAATACCACCAGCAGCTTAATCTAGTTCAATGTCAGTTGGCATCCATCTATATCTCCCTCACCTGGGACAAGGTTGAAAATATACATAATTGTCTAGCCCGCCTTTCCTGGTCAACAAAATATAAATTACTAACATAATTGCCAGCAGATTAGGCCTTATGGTCTATTGAGTCTGCTCGAACCTCAGATCCCTAGTTGGGTACCGAGATCCCCCCCCCCATGTTCCAGAACCCTATCATCCATCCCCACCTCCCTGGGCCAGGCCATCATCTGATACATCCGCTTTCTGTGTCTGTCCCACCCTCTCTTGAAGCCCTCCACTGTGGGTCTCTGAACCAGCTCACCAGGCAGCACGTTCCAAGGATCCACCACGCTCTCAGTGAAAAACCTCCTCCTCTTTTTCCCCCTTCCACCTTCCAACTTCAAACCATGCCCTCTGGTGATACATCCCTGCTTTAGTCTAAAGATCCCCTCCGTGTTTATCCTATTTATTCCCTTGAGGTACTTGAAGACCTCAATCATGTCCTCCATCTCTCCTCTCCTCTAATGAAAACAGGTAGAGCTCCTTAAGTCTGTCCTCATACATCAAATCCCCTAGTCCTCGTATCATCTTAGTTGCCCTCCTCTGTACCCTCTCCAGGAGCTGTATGACCCTCTTCAAGTGTGGTCTCCAGTACTGTACACAGTACTCAAGGTGTGGTCTAACCAATCCATTGCACAGTGGCAGAATCACTTCCCTTGTCCTAGAGATGATCACCCTTATGATGCATCCCAACATCCTGTTTGCTTTGATAGCCACTCTCCTGCACTGCTCAGAGTTATTCATACATGCATCCACCATGACCCCTAGGTCTTTTTCCCCTGTTGAGGCCTCCAGCGCCTCCCCTCCCAGGGTGTACTTGTGTTTAGGGTTTCCCCACCCAAGATGTAACACCTTGCACTTGGTGATATTGAAATTTAATTTCCATGTGTAAGCCCACCTTTCCATGGTGTCCAGGTCCCATTGCAGGGACAACCTCCCCTCTCCCCCCCAACTACTGCTCCCACCTTGGAGCCATCAGCAAAGAGACTCATTTCACACCCTATACCCTCCCTGATGTCTGAAATGTATGCATTACACAGGATTGGACCTAGGACTGAGCCCTGCGGTACTCTACTACCGACCTCTCTAGGGTTCAAGAGCTCCCCACTGACCACTACTGTCTGAGTGCATCCAGCTAGCCAGTTTTCAATCCATCTGACCATCAAAGGGCCTACTTCCAATCCCATCTGTTTCTCCATCAGACCATTGTGGGGGAAGAGTCGAACGCCTTGCTGGAGTCCAAGAATAATCATCCGCAGGCTTTCCCCTGTCTAGTTTTGATGTTACCCATTCGTAGAACTCCACAAGATTGGTTTGACATGATCTACCTGGCACAAACCCATGTTGCCAACTATCCAGACCTCCCACCTCCTCCAAGTACACCCCCCAATCGTTCCTTTAGTATGCTCTCCATTAATTTTCCCACCACTGAGGTCAAACTGATGGGTATATAGTTACCTGGTACTTCCCTCAACCTCCCCTTTATGGATTGGCACCACATGTGCCTCTCGCCAATCCCTAGGTAATCTCCCTGTTTCTTTTTTTTTTTTAATTGCAATTTTTATTGTTTTCCATTTTTTTTTCACAATTACAACAGGTTACAAAAATAAAAAGGGTGAAAACAGGGAACATATGTGGGTGCAATACAATATAATTGATCAAGAATAAAAACAAAAAAAAAAAAAAAGAAGTATACTACTTGATACAAATAAATTATTCCAACCTACCCCCAGTAATGTACATTCTGAATGTGTTATCAATATAAGCTCATCCTACACCGGGCCAATAGCCTTATTACTCGGCCATTTACACAATTCAGGCCCAACAGACCCAACATAAATTAGCACTAAACATAAATATCCCCAACCCACCTCCCCCAGACCACCCCTCCCCTTCCCCTGACCCGTGGTGAAGTTACCCCTTTTGATTTAATAGTTGGATTATGCTCTCTCATCCAGGCTGACCCTAACCTATGGGGTCAGTTCTTCGACTCCCACCAGCCCTTCAATCCAGGGCTTCTCTAGCCAGAATATCCACAACTGTGATTCCTTCTTCGCTGCTCAAATACTCAAAAAAAGGGAGCCAGCGAGATCTATGTAAGTCGGACTTTAAATTTAGGTTCGCCGTAAGTCTTTCCATTACCTTAATCTGATTACAACAAGATAGCCAGAGTTCCCCAGCAGGAGGCGTCTTGGACAACCACAACCTGGTAATTGCCTTCTGGCTGCAGCCAAGAGGATTGGAAATAAGTAAAAAGCCTTTGACCCTGTTAGTCCCTGTGGGGGTTCCCCCAATAACAAGTGACAGGGGTGATCTAAATTTCCCTCCTGCAAGATCTGTTTTAATCCCTTTTTAACATCATCCCAATAATCCTTAATAGTCAGGCAACCCCAGAAAATATGCTCATGTGTCCCATTCATCCCACAACCCCTCCAGCACTCTGCGGAACGGGATTGACCAAAGTGCTTAGTCAGTACTGATGTTCTGAAAAATCTTGTAAGCACCTTCCATCTGAATTCCCTCCAGGAATTTGACGCCGAAGTTCTATGAGCCAATTTCCAAATTACCTCCCACCTAACCTCTCCTTCCCCCAATCCCAGTTCTTCCTCCCAGACTCCCTGAATCCTCAGCCTGGGTTTCGGCTCCACAGGTTCCCCTGCCAGATAAATCCTGGAGATCATGTGGGAAGTCTGCGGTCTTTCTTCCAGCCAGCCAATAAGAGATTCTACGAGGGAGTCTTTCGGTACTGACCCCTGATTTTGCTTTTGCTCCTCCTCCTCCTGCAGATAATGTCTGATTTGCAAGTAGGCAAAGAAATCAGAAGAGGGGATCTTAAACTCCTGCTGAATTTGAGTAAAACTTTTCATAACATCCCCGTTGAATAATTGAACAAACTTACCCAATCCAGACTTTTGCCACCTCAGGAAAACTGGATTCTCTGCTCCTAGTTTAAATTCCGGCCTTTCCAAAATTCTCCCCTGTCTTAACACCAATGTCTGTATCCTGTACCCTGATTCTCTCACTAACTGGAACCAAAGCATGACTAATGTTTTAAGCCCGGGGCTAGGCAGATTGTAAATAAGTCTGGGGTTCCTCCTGTTAAAGAGAAATGATGACAGGGAGTAAGGATACATACGTTGCAAATCCATTTTGGCCCAGCTCTGAACCGGCATCGGGGATGTATACACCAGGAGGAACTGAAACTGGGCCGCCCTAAAGTACCTTTTAAAATCTGGAACTCCCAGATCCCCTTTAGATAATTTCAACAACGCCCAACTCAACCTTGGTCTTTTCCCTGCCCAGATAAAATTGCATATAACCCTTTGAAGGTCAATCCAAAACTTTCTAGGGGGAGCGAGGGGGATGGCATCGAACAAAAACAACATCCTTGGCAGGACGTTCATTCTTATCGACTCCACCCTGCCGGAGATACTAAGTGGAAGAGAAGGCCCACCTAGCACAGTCCTCCTTCACACTATCTAGTAGTCTCAGATGGTTAACCTTAAAGAGATTACCTGCATACCTTGGGATGTGCACTCCCAGATAACGGAATTGGGTGGTATTCCATCTTAGACCCGTCATACCCCTAACCTGGGCCGAGACTCCTGTCCCCAAAGTGGTTGCCTCTGACTTGGATTCATTAATCCTAAACCCTGATACCGAGCCAAACACCTTCAATATGTTCATCGCAGTTGGTAAGGAACGCTGGGGGTCACCCAGATATAAAAGGGTGTCATCCGCATACAGAGATATGCGGTTGTCCACCCCTCCCACCGTGATCCCTACAATGCCTTCATGGGAGCGGAAAGCCTCAGCTAGTGGTTCCATGCTTAAAGTGAACAAAAGGGGTGACAGGGGGCATCCTTGCCTCGTGCCCCCTTTTAATACAGAAGGGCCTAGAAAAGAGGCCATTTAGTCTAATCCTGGCTGAGGGATTAGCATATAGGGTGCCCACCCAAGCCTTGAATTTGGGACCAAACCCAAACTTCTTCAACACCTCATCTAGGTAACCCCACTCCAGTCGGTCAAAGGCCTTCTCGGCATCCAATGTGATCACCACTGCCTGCCTTCCTTTCCCCTCGGACTGGACATGGGCCATTACAGTGAGCAGTTGCCTCACATTGTCGTGCAAGTGCCTACCCGGGATGAAACCGGACTGGTCTGGGTGAACCAGTCCCGCCACCACCGACTGAAGCCTATTTGCTACCATTCTAGCAAATATCTTAACATCTAAATTTAGCAGCGATATCGGGCGATAACTACCGCACAGCGACACATCTTTATCCGGTTTAGGGATAACAGATATTAAGGCCTGCGCCCAAGTATCCGGGGCATCCATGGCTACATGGGCACCATTGCAGATCTCCAGGAGTAGTGGGGCTAATTGCTCACTGAACTTTTGATAAAACTCTGCTATATACCCATCAGGGCCTGAGGCTTTGTTATGTCTCAATTTTTTAATCACCTCTTTTAACTCTGATAAAGAGAATGGTCTGTCCATTTCTTTTTCAAGATCTTGAGTAAGTTTGGGCAATTTAAGACCCTCCAGAAACTGCTTGATTGACTCCAACTGATTTTCCCCCGTTTCAGATTTGTACAAAGTGTCATAAAACTTACTGAAACAATCCGCTATCTGGGAGGATGTTGAAACATATTTCCCCTGGGATAAGGGGTCTTGCACCCTAGAGATAAACCTATCTGCCTCTTGTTTCTTCAGTCTGAAGGCAAGCAACCTACCCACTCTATCACCACCACTGTAATACTTTTGTGCCATAAACCTGAGAGCATTCTCCGTTTTTGACGACAGGAGGCATTGCAATTGCTCCCTTGTGCTAATTGAAGCTCCTTAAGTACACTTCTTACCCTATCTTTTTTATGCTTTCCTTCTAACTCTTTAATTTTCTGCTCCAGGTCTTCCTGTTGCTGTTGTCTAGCCTTCTTTTGTTGTGTTGAGTAAGAAATTACCTCACCCCTCACCACTGCCTTAAGCCCGTCCCATAGGTACTTCACCTTCGACACCGACCCCGTATTCTCCCTAAGATAATTTACTATTACCTCTTCAATCTTAGACACAAAGTTGTTATCTTTAAGGAGTCCTGCATTTAGATGCCACAGTGACTGTTTACTCCGTCGACCAAATGAGATGGACAAACTGACTTTGGCATGGTCGGAGATACAGATGGGGTATATCTGTTGGTCTACAATAGTCTCCACATTAGATTTAGGTATATAAAATCTGTCTAACCTAGAATAAGAGTCTTGTGGGTGGGAGTAAAAGGTAAAATCCCTGCTAGAGGGATAACTATCTCTCCCACGTATCTACCAATCCCAATTCCCTGCGCAGGTGTGCCAATGTTCTGGGGCCTACCCCTTTCTCCTTACATCCCTGGCTTCCTGATCTGTCTAACTTAACTTCTTCCACACAGTTCCAGTCTCCTCCTATAACCAACTGTCCCTCTGGGAGCGCCGCCACCACCCCAAATGCATACCTGAAAAACTGGGTTAACAGGTGTAGGAGCATAAATATTAACAATATGAATTACCTTATCCGAGAACCTTCCTGAGAGGATCAGCAGTCTGCCCTCATCACCCGAAAACAAATTTATTGGGACAAATCCCAGTCCCTTTCGCACTAAAATGGCTACCCCTGCCTTTTTCGGATTCTTATTAGATGCGGAGAACACTTCCCCTACCCATATACGGCGTAATTTACTATGTTCCAGTGTCGACAGGTAGGTCTCCTGCAAGAGGCCAACATCGCAGTGCACCCTTGCTAGGTCTTGCAAAATACTGTGCCTCTTAGCAGGCGAGCCCAAACCCTTGACATTGTATGTCACTAATTTTATGGTCCCCATATAGGTTTATCACCAGTTTTATCCGTTCTCACCCTTCTCCCATACTTAAATTTCCCCTCTCTGTCCTCCCCATTACAAAGGGCAGAGAGCCGATCCTCATAAATGCTTGTATAACTATCTTCACCACGGGTCCCCCTCCCTCCCAAAAACCCCTCCAAACCCCCCAGTACAACCAACCCCATACAAACATGTCAAAGAGAAATATCCCCATAGACAAACTATATACAATGTAGTCCCATCGGACCATGCTTAGAGAGAAGTTCCCTCCACCCAGGAGCCTGGGGCTACTGTTTAGCCCTCCAACCTCCCCCCACACTCCATCAGTAGGGCAACAAGGGAGGTGATCTCCTGGGGTATTGTTACAGTGGGAAGGCTACAACGCCTGCGGTGACGGCACGAACCACGAGAACCCTTACCAACTGGATCGTGGTCTGCCGACCACCGCAGGAACACCCGTCCCCTGAAACTACCTCCGGTGATGACGGTGCTTTATCTCATAGTGTCCAAGGATGGGGAGTCAGCGAGAGCCAGCAAACTGCGGCCATCACCTCCCCTCAAACTACACCTGATACCGGTGCCCAAAAAAAATAGAAATGAAAGAGGTAGGACAAAGGATGGGATGGGGGGAGGGAAATGAGGGAAGTGGGGAAACACAAAAGGGGGGGAAGGGCATGAGGGAGTTGGGAAGGGGGAGATTAACAAAATAACATATAAAGCCCAGAGGGTCCAGAGCAAACCAGCCCTGAACCAGGAGTGGTTCCGGTCAGGCGTACAGCCCGGACTCCATAGGAAAAGCCATCCCAATGTATTATCTCCAGGGCACTCACAAATACACATCAAGTGCCAGTGTGGACTAATTCACCCAATCGCCAACCGCCCTCACGGCAGGGTTAAAACCCCACGAAACCCAGGCGGAAGGCCTTCCTGGCCTCTTATAACATTACAAAATATACAAGCATGAAAACTTAGAGCAGTCTGTCTGGAGAATATAGTTCTGAGATCAAACTACCAGATCCTTCTCTGTCACCATCAGGTCGTTTTCTTGGTACGCAGACTTTTCCCCAGCTGACTTAGATCCCTGCACAACTGGTCGTCTAGGCTCCCAGGCCTGCTCTCCTGCCCACCAGCCTCCTTGCTTATAGTCGACCATGAAAGGTGCAACAATGTTTGATCACGAATGTCCGATTGCAGGTCTGGAAGTGTAACTCCAACTTTTTGGAGCGGCCTTCTCGCTTGCAAAAGGGAATCATAAAGCTTAGTACCAGTAGACCAATGCACCAATAATTTGGCTGGGTATCTCAGGAATGCTTTTATCTGTTTTTCTCTAAGTTGTTTAACGACTGCCAGGACCTTCTTCCTCTTCTGCATAGTCGCTGGGGGAAGTCATGATCTAAATACACCCTTTTCCCATTCAGGTTTAAATCTTTTTTACCCCAGGCTTTGCACAGCACCATTTCTTTGACTGGATATAGGGTGAACTTGACCAAAATAGAGCGAGGAGGCACATCGTTGTTCAGCTTGGGACCCAAGGCCCTGTGTACTCTTTCCAACTCGAGGGGGTCAGCGTCAGGGATCTCCAGCTCTTGATGAAGCCAAGATTTCACAAATTCAGCCGGATTGTCCTGCTCCGCTCCCTCCGGGAATCCAAAAATTCTAATTGTTTTCCTCCTCCCCCTCGATTCCGCATCCTCCGCCATAGCCATTAACTCTCTTTCCCTTCTGGCCAAGTATATCACTGCCCTACTTAGTCGGATGGCATCCTCACGGAGCTCCTCTAAGCCTGTCTCTAAATCTTGCATTCTTCTCTCCAACACTTTCAAATCTTGCTTGATATCTTTCACATTCTATGCGTTGTAGCATCTTTACAATATGAGCTGTCGCCCTGCCATCCAGGGAACTCCCCCTCGAAGCAGTCTCTTCATCCTCCTCCCTCTCTGCACCGGCCGCCGACTCAGAGGCTCTAGATGGCGATACGCTTGGGCTACCATCCGCTTGAAATCGCCGCTTCGTCTGAGTATTTCTGATACTTCTGCCCCGAGTTTTCGTTGACTGGCTCATTATTGAAACTGCAGGCTTAGCAAAGAGTCACTTTCAATGCTTTAGGGCACCGGATTAACTTAGATTTAATCGCACCACCACGGAGCCTAAAAAACAGCTACCATTTGGTACGGTGACGTCACCGGAAGTCCAACCTCCCTGTTTCAAGTGACCTGTTGAAGAGCTCTGCCAGGGGTGCAGTCAGTATGTCCGCCAATTCCATAGTACTCTCAGATGAATGGCATCTGGCCCAGGAGATTTATCTTTCTTTATGCCCTTAAGGGCTAACCACACCCTTTCGGTGGAGATAGCATCATCCGTCCCCTCCACCTTACTGGCCTTTTTATCCTTATCCTGATGTGACACCCTTGGGGTACCTCTCCCTCTCCCTTACTCCATTTCTGCTGCTCCCCTGATCCCACTCACTACCGCTTGTATCCTCATTGTGCCTTGCTTTGCAGATATCCCATCCCCCTCCCTAGTGAACATAGAGGCAAAGTACTCGTTTAATACCTCTGCCTGGTCCCTCGCCTCTTCCACCCACCCTCCTTCTGATCTCAACCTGCCGAGATGGCCCTTAGTTTTTCTCCGCTCCCCAATGTACCGGAAGAACCCCTTTTCCCTTCCCCACATTCCCTGTGCCAGCCGCTGCTCTTTAATGGACTTTGCCCCCCGCACCATCCGGGAGACTTTTCTAGATGCAAGATGGTACATTCCCTTTTCCCTATCTCCTCTCGTCATTTTATATTTTTTGTAGGCAGTCTTCTTTTCTCTGACCGCTATCTGAACCTCACTGGACCACCAGCATGGTTTATGTGACCTTGCTCCCTTACGCTTCACCTTAGCGCAGGTCCTGACTGCCTCATGAAGTCCCCATTTTATGACCTCCCATCTCTTTTCCACATTTGTCATTGTTATAATCCCCTTCAAGTGATTCTTGAGAATATTTCCCATGCCCACAAAGTCTGCCCCCCTGAAGTCCACTGCCAGTGTCCTAGATCTCCCCCCCCCATGCTTATTTGAAACCAGACAGTATTGTGGTTGCTCCCAGTCAGGGGATCCTCTACAACCAGGTCCCTCACCAGATCCCCATCCACCAGAACCACGTCCAGGACATGCCCCTCCCTTGTGGGCTCCATCACGTGCTGTTAACAACACCTCCTGGAGGCCGTCCAGCAGCCTCTGCTCCTTGGCTACCTTAGAGGACATGGTTCCTCAGTTTGTACCTGGCATGTTAAGGTCCCCCATCAACACCACTCCCTCTCCTTTTGGTCCACACTGGGAAATGATGTTGTCTAGCAAACCATCCTCCAGAACATCACCCATCCTGGGAGGCCTATATACTACACCCAGCTTAACCTTACCTCCTGCCGGGGCTCGTAAAGTGATACATAAGACCTCCACATTTCCCTCTGCCTCTTCTACCCAAGCAATTTCTATGTCATCTCTAATGAACATAGCCACTCCACCCCTCTGCCCTCCTTTCTATCCTTCCTAAGCATAGTGTGCCCCCGCACGTTTAGGTCCCAGTCATGGTTTTTGTTGGCCCACGTTTCTGTGACCGCCACTACATCCACCCCGAACAGCATGGTCTGGAACTCTGGCAACTTGTTTCCCAAGTTCCTGGCATTTACTAACACCACCCCCATCCCTTATCCTGATCCCTTTGTGAACCCCACCCAGGTTCCTATACTGCCATCCACCCTCTGCTCCTTCTGAAACCTCCTCCCACAGTCTGTTCCCCCCTTGGGTTTGAAGGCTACTCTCCTCATCTGGAGGAGAGGGCTTCTGGTCAGCCCTTCCCTTATCCTTCCCCCCTACAAGTTTAAACCCCACTTTTCTTGAATGTAGTCAGCCGCCCCCTGTTTAAGGACTTCCTTCCCTAAAAGGGGCAAGATGAAGCCTGCCCTTTGCATACAGTCCCTTATCCTCCCAAACTTCTTTCCAGTTCCCTAACACCCCGAACCACTTTCTTCACCCCACTTCCTCAGCCAGTCACTAACCTCTGTGATCTTCATTTTTTTATCCACTGAGGCCTTTGATACTGGCAATATCTCTGAAAAGGAAATGTTGCATCCATTATCCCGACAGACTCTGGCAAGTTCTTGGAACCTTGCTTGGATTTCCAAGATGCTATTTCCCTCTAGATTGTTAGTTCCCAAATGCACCAGGAAATCCGGCTTCCCTCCACAATCCCTTACCAGTTTGTACGCCATGGACTTTGCTCTGTGCACAGTCAGCCCAGAGATACTCACTACCTTCACTTGGCTATGGCATCCACTCCCTGTCCCTCCCAATGGATACCCCAATCATAGAGTCTCCCAATAACAGACCCTTAACACCGCCATCATCCTTATGGTTACCTCCACTATGCGCTGTCAACCCACCATCCCCCCCCTTTATTCGTGATCTCAATTCCTTGGGAGTTTTCCCGCCTTATTAGAGACCCCCTTGTCACCCTCCCCTTTCTGCCTCCCTTGTTATTTTGCCCACTTAACTCAGACCCCCCCGAATAGGTGTCCCCTTTAACCTTCTCTTATCAGAACCATTTATCCTGGCTCTGATGGTTTCCCCTTTCCACACACTACCATCCCTCTCCCTTGTAATAGTACCCCTGGCTTCAGAGGCCCTCTGTGGGTCCCCTTTACCTAGGGCCCTGTCCTTGGTACAGAACCCCCTCCTGAAGGGGACCCCCACCTCCTTGTCTCCCAGTTTCTCTCCAGACATGCTGTCCTCCCTCATGTCTGCAATATGTTGCAGCTCCCCCATCTGCTTAACATTTACATTTCCCCTTCTCCCTCTGGGCCTATTTCTATCCTTTCCGTTGCTGGTCTGTGATGCGCTATGGGTATCAGACTCCCTCCCCCCAGCCTTTGTATCAGTTTCTTCATTTCCACCAACCCCTTCCTCACCCTCTAGGTTGCTTGGTAGCTCAAATTTATTGTAAAACACTATGCCAGCCTCCATCAAGTAACCTGAGTTTCCCCCGACTGCCCCTCTAAACTGCCTCTCTTCCTCCCCTCTTGCCCTGTTCTCCTTAGGATCTCCCTTCTCACTGTCTGCTCTTCTAGACTTCCCCACAACAGCCCCTCCTGACTCTTCCCCCTCCACTCTCTTTATATTCAGAATGTTTACCCTGTAAGTTTTCCCCTTAGTGTCAACATCCCTATCTAAGGGTCCTCTGTCCCTAATATCCCTCTTCCTGCTTGGTGTAACATAACGTCCTGTAATTTCTGAGTGTTGCACCTGCCTTCCCTCAGCCCCACCCTTCTGCCACCCATATCCACATCCCTTATCCTTGGACACACACCCCAACTCCCCCAGCTTACTCCTTAACCAATATACTTCACTCCTGATATGAGATAGCTGTCTACAGAGTGGGCAGCCTCCCTCTCTCCAGGCCCAGTTGAGAATTTTTGCCACCCCATAGCTTGTGCAGCCTACAACCCTTCCAAAGATGCCTGCCATGGTGGAATGTGGCCACCCTGTTTGTCTCTCTCTGTTCATAATGGCACACGCCCCTTTTCTCAGTCCCTTCCCCCTGGAATACCGTCTCTCTCTATACTGACTGCAGTTGTTTACAAACCCTATTTCAACCCCACCAGTAATGTTCCCAAGTCTCACAAACACATACAGTCCAGTGTGGGTCCAGTACTGCTAACAGTGTGTGTATGCAGACATCAGGTGCTGTATGATGTCACAGGCCCACCAGTTCCTGTTGCTTCAAATTTCAGTCACAAACAGAAATGCACAGCCCTTCAATCCCAACCCCCAGTGGCTTTTCAGTATTTAAGAAAGCCTCCAAAACAGTGTGGGAGGGAGGGCTCTACCACCACCAGGCAAACATCACATTAAATTTCACTGTAATTATCACTGCCAAACAAGTGTTTCCACAAGCCCCAATAGTTACAATATCACAGCCCAAGTAGCAGTTCTAACTCAAAGTAGTAATTTTTAACACACAGAACTTATTTCAAGTACAAAACTATTCAAATATTTCAGTTAAAACAGAATATAAACCAAACTTGTTTCCTAAACAACCTCCTACTTCTGTTCCCAAATTAGCTGTCTCCATGATATGGAATAAGAAAGAATGGGTAGGGCAGGTGTTTGGGACTGGTATTAATTCAAAGAAAGCTGAATTGCTTATATTACACAGAAATGAATTAATTTTAAAGTTTCTTCAGCTATAGAAGATGTATCAGGACATTTGGCTATTGTCAGTGGTAAATTAGATGATGACTATATTACTGTTGTCAATGTGTATGGGTCGACTGGCCCCACTCATGATGTTTTTAATGTGTTATGTAACAACCTCATTGGCTTTTTAGACAGTACAATAATTCTGACAGGTGACACTAATAGCACCTTAGATACTCTATTATTAGATAACTCTAATCCCAGATATGATGAGTGAATAACTGGGAATGCCTTAAATGCTGACTAAAAGGTTATTTCATTAATGCATCCACAACAATTAAAAAAAGAATCAGTGAGATATAAGATAAAATACAGAATATTGAAAAAAGCTAACAGCTGACACATCAAAAGAAAAATTGGGAGTTTTGGTCTCAACTTAAATCTGAATATTTTGAACTTGTTAGGGGTGAAGTGGAGTAGGTAATAAGAAAATCTAGACTTAACTAAGTAACAAAAAATCTGGCAATTAGATTAAAATAAAAACAATACAAAGATGTTTGCAATTAAGGATCTGGATAACAATTCTCTAATTACAGGGCATAAGAAAATAAATTTAGAATTTCACAACTTTTATCAGGTTATATAGTACTGATGATAAGCCTTTACCCAGCAGATTAAATACATTTTGTGAAGGTTGAGAGAGTCCCAAAGTTCTGGATAACTTTAAACAACTATTAAATAAGTCTGTAGAAGAGGATGAAGTAATAGCGGTGATTAAGGCACTTAAAAGAAACAAGGACCCAAAGGTTACCTGGCAAACTTTTACTTTAAGCTAACGAAAGAAATTGTTGCAATTCTCACTAATGTCTTTATAGAAGCCTGGGTTAGGAATACTTTATGACATAACATAATGAGTAGACTCATTTCACTAATTCACAAACCAGGAAAAGACCCTAATGAGTGCAGAAATTATAGGTCAATATCCCTCATTTAAATTAATGTGAAGATTTTAGCTAAAATCCTTGCTGACAGACTTGAGAAAGTAATACCATATCTAATTGATAAGTAAAACAGGATTTATTGAACAAAGTTGATGTGGACAACCTACAAAAGCAATACCAAAAAAGGAAAGGCCTCCACTTCCAACAGTCCTTATAGAAGGGGAGGTAGGGGAAGGGTCTACTACCACCCTTATAACTCCTTAGGAGTATTCACCTCAGAGGTTACTATTAGGGACAGGGGAAGAAGGGGCACTGGGCATGCAGATGTAACTCCAGCCCCTAAGCCCCAGCAAAAACAAAACCACTGACAACTCTTCCCAGGTTGCCCATCCATTGCCAGTGGGAGAAGGTTGGCTCACTATTTCTAGAAGAGGTCAAAGATTACTACAGACAAGTGAGTCCTGGAAGTAGTAAGCCATGATTTGTCCCACAGTTCAGAAAATTCCCAAAACTACAGAACCCAAAGGTTTTTCAGCCTCACATACCAACAGAAAAAAATCCTGTTGGAACCTGAAGTAAAGAAATTACTGCAAGCACATGCAGATACTTCCTTACCCACAAGAAAAATAGGAGTGGTGACTCATTTTAGACCTGAGATATCTGAACAAACACATAAAGTAAGAAATATTTAAAAATGGGCACACTTGGTTCAGTGGTACCATATTTGCAGGTGGGAGACTGGTTGGGGTCACTGGATATGAAAGATGCCTACTTCCACATCCCAGTCAGAGCCAGTTGCAGAAAGTACCTCATGTTCAGGCTAAGGAATTGCCATACCAGTTCACAGCCTCTTCCTTCAGCCTCATCTCAACACCAAGGGTTTTCACAAAGTGCTTAGCTGTGGTGGGAGCGTATCTGGGAAGGCAAAGTGTGGTGGTTTTCCCCTACCTGATAGACTGGTTGGTCTCAGAAAAAAGAACACAGCAGGAAGCAGAGTCCTCTATACAGCTGACAAAAAGCAGATTAGAGGACCTGGGGGTTCTCATAAAATTTCAGAAGTCACAAACAGAACCAATTCAGGTTCTGGACTTCATTGGTGCAGAACTGGATACCCTGCCAGTGTTATATGTGAAAAGATCACACCTTAGGTTCTGTGCATGGTATGCTGGACAAAGAAAGTAACAAGTAGAAGTAATAAAAGAAGTTTATTACAATATTCACGCCATAACAAGTGAAGCAAAGCAATCACAAGGGAGCCGATTTCCCACCATTCCTTGATTATGGTATCTTTCTCTCCGAGGAACTGGTGTGCATACAATTATGTGTTTGCTAGGTTCGCTGGCAAAGGCACCTAGCTTTACCTGAGCTCTTCTCTTCTAGGTTTACTTGTAAGGACAGAGCAAGGAACATTATCAGAGCAAGGAAAAATATTAAGGCTCCTTTTTGCTAGGCAGATTTACTGTGTGTTGTTATTTTCGTATGTGCTCACAAGATTTGATACTGTTTTGTGCTTACATTTTACTGCTGTAATCTTCTGTGATTCAAATTGCTGTTGCATGGTATACCTTCTGCTTCATTATTACATTGTGCGCCTACAGGGTTGTTACTATTTTGTACCTACAGATTACTGCTGTAATCTTCTCTGATTCAAATAGTTTTTTGCAAGTTATATCTTCTGTTACTGCTTTATTTTTCTCTGTAGCAAAGTGTTTTTTGCAGGGTATAGCTTGTGTGAAATTGTTACAGGGTTTACATTTTTATCTATCATTAGGCTAAGCTTTCAGGGCTACTGCATTTGTTGTTGGTTGATCACTTCTGCTCTTACCTCCTTGTTTTTTTGTCTGTGGTTGTTCTTTTTTGGCAGGGGATGGGCCCACCACCCACCCCATGCTATGCTCCTTTTATAGAGTAGCACAGTCATGACATTTCCTGTAGTAAAGCAAGAAGGGGTGGATCGGAGGGGTATCCAAACAGTGATCTCACATTCAGGGGCACAAGGAATTTAACTTGTTATAACAAGTTACACAACAAAAAAACAAACAAACAAAAAAATCTAACTTTTGCTTTCATTTTCCTCCTCCTAATTATTCAGACCAGGTTATAAACTCAGCAACTCAAGTGGAATGGATATTAACTGCAGGCACTGCAGGACACTTTTCTAAAGGGCAGTTATATAGGATTTAGGATGCTGTCCTACATGCTGGACCATTGGAGATCTCAGGGCTCAGCTCCAGGCAGCATGGGCAGAGATTGCACACCTTAGATCATATATTCAGGAGGAAATATATTATAAGAACTGCCTGCCATTTCCTCAACATCCAACCAAAGCACCTCGATCACAGAGGGTAGTTGGTCCGGGAGGTTGGCAGGTCGTTTGGAGGGGCAAATCGTGTGTCCCATCATTCAGTGCTCTCCAACGTATCACCTCCACAAACCATATAAAAACTACAAACAGGTATCTGCCTCTAGCTCCAAAATCAAACAAAGGGCCAGAGGACACTGCAGCACAGGAGCTAGCACAACAAAACTCACTGAAAACATGGACCAAAATATCAAAAAAAAAGCAACACAAAAAACACTCGGGGAGTTGATGCCCACTTCTAGCTGGGGATAATGGTCAGATGTCTCCCAGGTACATCAGTGTGGAGAGACACTGACCACATTGCTAAAATTGTGAAGGAAGCAGGAGAAAACATCAATGTCCTGGTATACATAGGGACTAACAATCTCTCCAGCTGGTCAGTTGTGGAGACCAAGAAACAC
Source organism: Neoceratodus forsteri (assembly GCA_016271365.2). Lineage (NCBI taxonomy): Eukaryota > Metazoa > Chordata > Ceratodontiformes > Ceratodontidae > Neoceratodus > Neoceratodus forsteri. The sequence goes on from CM028136.1 coordinate 751,684,175, forward strand.
CTGACCAGGATGGGAGACAAATAGTCATCCATTTCATCCAGCATCTCCTTCTCTGAGATCCTGCTGATCTGGGAGAGGGAGACAGATGGATGGAAGGTCAGAGAAGGAGAGTTAGGGGAGCTAAACATGTGGCTTGAGGGCTGGTGCCAGGAAAAAGGGCACAAATTTATAGGTAACTGGCAACAGTTTGGGGAGCAAAAGTTCTTTACGTTTGAGGGACTGCATCTGACTCAGGAGGGAGTCAGTGCATTGGGGCAGAAGTTTGATGTCTTTGCAGAATATTTAAACTAGCCAATGGGAAGAGGGGTGCAGCACCTGATACATTGAACGGGAAGATCACCCCCCCCCCGCTAGTGAGCAAACAGGAGTTCAGCATGTTTGTAGTTCATTTGCATCACCAGGTCAGGAAAAAGGTCCGTCTCCCCATACAATGCACAGGGGAAATGCCGGACATTGCCCAGCAATTAACGCACTGAAATCTGGCCAATGGAAAATCTTGTATACAAATGACCGCAGTCTGGGAAACAAGATCGCAGACCTGCAAGCAACAATGACAGAGGCTAAACTGGACACAGTAGCCATTAGTAAGACATGGTTCACCAGTAACCTTGCTTGGGAGACTTCAGTACCCGGCTATGTACGGTTCAGAAGAGACCAAGGTGCAAAAAAAAGGGGAGGGAAGCAGCCCTTTATGTCAATGAAAATATTAAAGCTACAGAGATTCAGAATACACATAGGGAGCCAGAAGAACTGTGGGTCACCCTGGAAACAAGAAATGGGACAGCCATACAAACTGGGGTTGTCTGCAGGCCTCCAGACCAGGGAGAGGACATAGACACATTACTGTTAGAAGATATACAGAACATGACAGCTAAAGGGGAGGTTCTGATAATGGGAGACTTCAACATGCCAGATATAGATTGATCAATACCAGCAGGAACATTCATCAGAACTAGACACACAGTGGATTCCCTGCTAGGGGAGGGCCTCAAACAATTACTGGTATAACAACCCACAAGAGACAGGGCTATCCTGGATCTAGTAATGACTAACAGGGAAAGGATCACAGAACTCCAGGAAGAAGGTCACCTGGAGGCCAGTGACCATCACATGGTATGGTTCAATTTGGCCACTAGAACTAAATCATCCCATTCTAAGGCAAAAATATGGGACTTCAGAGGAGCTAACTTTGATAAGATGGCCAAAAGAGTTAAGCTAGCCCTGGCAAGAAGAAATACAGGTAAGGGGGTACAGGCAAAGTGGGCAAGCATTAAGGCTGCAATACTTGAAGCAACATCCCATTGTGTTAGAGAGAAAAGCAAGACCAAAAGAAGGAGGAAACATTTTGGTTCTTAAAAAACAGTAGCAGAAAAGATCAGAGCCAAAAGACTGGCCTTCAGGAAATATAAGGGAACGCAGTGGGATGAAGATAGGAAGGCATACCAAACTTCCCTAAGGGAAGCAGGGAAGGCAGTAAGGCTGGCAAAGGCCCAAACCAAGGAAACACTAGCACGAACAGTAAAAGTAGGGGACAAGACTATCTATTGATACATTAGTGAAAGGAGAAAGTCCAGAGGGGGTATTGCTAAGATCAAAGGGGATAAGGGGGAGTGTGTGGATCAGGACCAAGGAAAAGCATCTAATCTAAATAGATACTTCTGCTCAGTATTTACTGAGGAGAAGGTAGGGCAGGGCCCACAACTCAGCACCGTGGACACAGGGGGAAGGGAGGTGTGCACAAGTCCCTTCACAAAAGAAAGGGTCCTACAAGAGCTCGCTAAGCTCAGTGTGGACAAGGCAATGGGACCAGATGGTATACATCCCAGGGTACTAAAGGAGCTAAGCTTTTGATACTGTTCCACATAGAAGATTGATTAATAAGATAGGTAGGCTTGGGGTGGGTCAGAAGTTGGTCAACTGGGTGACAAACTGGTTGGAGGGCAGAAAACAGAGTGGTGGTAAACAGTATACTGTCAGAAGAGATGCAAGTCACAAGTGGGGTACCTCCAGGATCAGTCCTGGGGCCAGTCCTCTTCAATATCTTCATCATTGACATTGCAGATGGACTAAGGTTTGTCTGTTTGCAGGTGACACCAAGATCTCCAACAGAGTAGATGATCCAGATGGGGTGGGCAGAATGAGAAGAGATCTGGATAAACTGGCAAAATGGTCAGAAGAGTGGCAACTGGGTTTTAACACAAGGAAGTGCAAGATCATGCATATAGGGAAGAGAAGCCCTAAAGCCACCTATAGGTTGCGAGGGGAGTTGCTGGCAATCACAAGGGAAGAAAGAGACTTGGGCATCATCATCACAGATGACCTAAAATCATCCAAGCAGACCACTAAAGCAGTAGGTAAGGCTAGGGGGATTATGGGGTGTATTAGTAGGGTTATCACAAGTCATAAGCGGGAGGTAATAATCCCTCTTTACAAGACATTGGTTAGGCCCCATCTGGAGTACTGCATGCAGTACTGGAGGCCAGACTTGCACACGAACATTAACAAAATGGAGGCAGTCCAGAGAAGGGCAACCAAAATGGTGCAGGGACTGCATCAGAAAACATATGAGGACAGATTAGCGGAGTTCAATATGTATACCCTAGAGCAAAGGAGGGAGAGAAAGGTGATATGATCGAAACATTCAAACACCTTAAGGGCATTAACAAGGTGAAAGAGGCTAACTTGTTTCAATATAAGAAAAATAGCAGGACAAGAGGACACAGCATGAGATTAGAGGGAGGCCAATTAAGGGGTAATGTGAGGAAGTGGGCATATATACAAATCATGTCCCTCCCCCGCCGAGCTCCTTCCTCTGTGAAAGAGGTAGCACGGAGATAATAGGATACCGTAGGACCAATGCTGGAGCAGATGCCCAACTATACAATAGTAAATACCATAAAATTTACTGGTAACAGGTGTTTGCAAAAATGTTAGTTGGTGGTATATAACCCAGGCATAACACCAGGGAAGACCTTTCTTCCACACGCAGGGGTGGCAAACCTAATTTCAACTGCAAACTCATTCCAGGCAGGTCAGCCAGGACCTCCAAGGGATTTACTACAGTTGCTGGAGTACATGGCCTCATCCACTGCAGTGGTGCCAGGGGCCCGGTTCCAGATGAGAGACATCCAGTATTATCTAAGGGACCACTCGTCTCAGAGATGAGATCCACTGTCCAAAATGGTACCTATCACAGAAACTTGCTTAGGGCACTGGAATGGTGGAAGGAAGAGGACAACCTCTGAGAAGGACTTTCCATCCTCCAGCAATCTCCCCACAACTATCCTCACAACATATGTCTCCCTCTTAGGTTGGAGGGCCCACCTGGTGGATTTCGCCATAAGTGGCATCTGGAACACACAGAAGACTCAGGAACATAGCCTCCTGGAGCTCGGAGTGGTGGCAGTGTACCTGGTAATGCAGGCATTTTCCTCCCAGATACAAGGTCAGTCTGTCCAGATCCGGGAAGAAAACACCACAGCAATGTATTACATAAACAGGGAGGACAAGATCTTCAAAGTGATGCACAGAAGCTATGAAGATCTGGAAGCTAGCTTATTCCCTGGGAGTAGAGCTATCCAAAGCACACCTGGCAGGGAAGGGCAATGTACTGGCAGACTAAGCAGGATCAACCAGAAAAAACACGGGTGGACTCTGAATCATCAGGTGATGGCATCAGTGTTCAGACGTTGTGGTACACTAGAAGTAGATCTGTTTGCCTCCTGGGAGAACAGTCAGCTCCCACTCTCTTGTTGCAGACCCCCAAGTGTTGGATTCAGTTCCAAAGAGTGTATTAGTTCTGGACTTGTCAGGGACGTTTCTGTATGCCTTCGCACCTTTCCCACTTTTACTGAGACTGCTCATAAAGCTGAGAAGGGAATCTGCAACAGTGATTGTCATAACATCAGACTAGTCCAGGCAGACTCGATACTCTATGCTCTTGTCCCTTTCCAGCAAACCTCCTAGCAATCTGCCACTGAGATACCATATGCTGACACTGTCTCCGGGTAGGATAACATTCCTAGACCTGAGAAATCCATGTATCAGGGCATGGTTCTTGAAGAGCTAGAGTTCTCTTGGGTTAAATCTTTCGAGGGAAGTAATGAAAGTGTTGAAGGTTTCTAGAAAACAAGCAACAAAGAAAACATATGCTTCAAAATGTAGAAGGGTTTTCTTTCTGGTGTGCTCCTGGACTGATTAACCCCATCCAGGCAGGCCTGTCCACAGTTCTGGATTACCTGCTCCTCCTGTAGTGTTTGGGCCTAAGGCCATCAGCCCTAAAGAAGCATTTGGCAACAGTGTCAGCCAACACTTCAGCTGGCTAGGACAGGTCACTGGCTTCACAAACCATTTTCAAGAAGTTTTTCAAAGGTCTTAATCACCTGGAACTGAGTTACTACCTGGACCACACAAAAGAAATTTGATCCACTACCGTCCAGCTGTTTGGCACTTATGGTAATGTAGGCAAAGGCAAACTAGCATCCAGGAGAACTATTTCTCATTGGATAGTCTCCTGCATACAGTTCTGTTGTGACAAAGTTGTTAAATTGCCACCCAGAAGCATTAGGACACATTGTACAAGAGGGACCTCTGCCACTATGACAGCATCAAGGGGTATCTCCTGCAATATATTTTTAAAGCACCTAGCTGGAAGACAATACAAACCTTCACAAAATACTACTGTCTGAACATACAGTGTAGGAGAGATGCTAGTTTTGGCACTGATGTCTTGCAGAATTTGTTCCCTAAATAGGTTCTATACCCAGCCTCACAAGGTACTGCTATGGAATCTGCACATTGTGAATATATACTGAGGGATTCCTGGGGTAAGAAAAAATTACTCATTGTAGCAATGTTGTTTCTTCTCAAGGGATCCCTCAGTAATATTCACAGTCCCTAACCATGTCTCACCTTCCAGAACTGGGTAAAAGATTGAAACAGGAATCAGTTATTTTCTATTTGATTGAGCATTACTTGTTGCAGTGTCTTTACAATTGCTGCTCTGTGGTCCGATTTCAAATTCTTTCCAATATAGCTAAGTGTTGTTCTGCCTTGTTTTTTTTTTTATTTTTTTTTTTTTGTAAATCTCATCTTTTTTGGTGTTTTAACATATATACACGAACAACATACAAACATTTGACAGGTCTTTGATTGTTCAATTCATTTGTGTTATATCCAAGGCCCCTAGAATTCTGCGGCGACAGAATTTTGCACAGAACTTGCAATCTACCTCAGAAACTTCTGCGGTGCCGCAGAATTCACTCTTCTTGTTGATTTTTATTAATATTTCTGTTTTTCCATAGAATCTGGTTCCCTTCCTCTCTTTTTATATCCTAAACCTCCTATATGCTCAGAATGTTGTTATCATTGCTATAACATCATACATTAGCTAATGAAATGGCTGCAATCTGCAACAGAAATGAACAGTCACTTACCTACCACATCTCCCACTGCCAGAGATGGTGGCACAGCACATCAGGTATGGTGATGTTTACTCAACCTGCACTGCAGCCTAATACAATTTTCAGTATTACGTTATTGCACTAGGGCCAACTTAAACAAAACCTTGTCAATAACACAGACCTGTTAAGTCCATATCTCACTTTGTACAGACCTATTTGTGCCTTTAAGGTACAGAGATGCCATCTGAAATGAATAACTGGTAAAATTAATTTAACTGTCATTTTTAAGAAAAATAAAGTAATTATGCCCAGAAAGGTGGAATATAATAATGTGTAGACCTGTTGAAAGAATAGACCTATTAAATAAATAATTGCACTGTACGCATTTTTGCTGGGGTTATTGATTACATATTGTCATTGGTTGATAGAATCACCTAAAAGTTATGGAGAAATGTTGTGTGCAGGGACAGCTGTTGGGCCAGAGGGTAGCATGCTGTGTTTCTGTGCCAGCAACTCAGGTTCACTGATTAGCTCTGGGAGCTGGCTGGGCAGCACACAGATTGGTGGAACACATCATTGCTCGGAGCCTGGGGAAGGTATGGTGCAGTGTTCTGTCACACGGTGGACACATTGTGCTGTTCTGGAGAGCTCTATCTCACAGTCAGTTCACATGCATGTCATGGCCTGATGGTGTTACACAGTGTGTCAGGGAAAGCAGGTTGACATCAGAAATGAGTTTTGAAATAACTCCTCTATTCCATTTCTAATGGTACCTGTATGAATGAGGATGCAAGTTCATGGAAATGAAAACTATATATATACACACACACACGCACACACACACATGCACACTCACAGTATCTCTGTCTCTCTCACCACACCACACACACACACACATTTGTATGCATGTTACAGACTGCATATAAATATATAATTGATACACAGTGGGAACCTCATGAGTGGTGTAGAAAGCACATACAAATATATGTGATAGACAGTGGAAACCTCATTAGTGGAATAGATAGCATGCATAGAGAAATACCTTATTTATTACATAAGATCCCCTCTGCATACGTCATTTATTTAACAGGCTAGGACCATAAGGGAGAGACATTTGTTTTGCTTTTTTAAGCATAAAATTATTTTTATAATTCTGTTATTTTTTGAACTAGTGTTACTGTGCTTTCCACCATCCTGATTGCTATAACCACTGCCATGAAAGTGAAGTCAGGATGACAAGCTGTCACTGTGATGTGGTACTTTATTAGTGCCGCAGAACTTCCTCAGAAATTACAAACTGCCGCCGTAGAAGTTCTGCGGCAAATGGTAGTCTTGCCGCAGAACTTGGTCCCACTGTGCCGCAGAAAAGTAGGGGCCCTGGTTATATCATATAGGTTAGACATACGTTCCATGTATAATAAAATAAATATAGGTAAAATATAGTTCTTTAATCTTTCATTCTTTGAGTTTTTCAGTTCCCCCTGGGTTGAGAGAGGGGACCCCCACAGGACGGTGATCTCATGTGTTCAACCACCTTAGTCCAACCCGTTGGCTTGCAATCCCTAGGATAGCATCTGCCAGGGACCACAGGGGATGATTAGTTGTTCTCTATTGACCCCAATTTTATGTTTATAAGGAGCTTAGCTTTAGTTTATTTATTTATTTTTCTCATCTCTTCCCAGCTCTCCTGAATTTTCACTTGATATTATGGTTGTTTTGGATGCTCATTGTGCTGCAAGGATCTCCAGTCCAATTTGTCCTTACTTTTTTCTCAAATCTGCCCAATCATCCCAATCCAGCAGCTCCCATTTCAGGTTGCACTCTATTGACCTTCCATGGCAGTCCGCTCCATGAGGGGGGAAACTCCATCCTCTGCACCCTGCTCTCCCTCAGGGGAGTCTTTACAATAGATTTTACCCCTATTTATGCTTTTAAGTTTTCAATGGTCTCCAAGATCCCCTCACTATGGTATAAATGTATCGTCATGCAACATGTAGTATATTTGCCAGCGAGACCACCTGGAGGCATAGCTCTCTTCCCTGTCATTCAGCTTGTGGGTGATCTGTTCTAATTGATATATCTGTTGGGTTATGCCCCACCAATCTTGTATTGTAGAGATTTTATTTGATAGCAATAGCCTAGTGACTGATTATTTAGCTGCTGTTAGGAGTAGATGTAGCAGGTACAGTATCTGGTACTTCGGTTCCTGTATTCCTTGGGGGTGTCAAGGAAAAGGAACATTTCCTTGGATAGTTGTACAGTAGCTGGTGACCGAACAGATCCCTTAGATGTACTTGTAGCTGATCCAAGAAGGGTTTGAGAACCTCACAGGACTACATAACATGCATGTGTATGGCTTTAGTCTCTCCACAGTGTCGCCAGCAAGCTGCCGAGTCTGTAGGTGAATAGTGTCTGGTGGCTGCTGGAGTTCTAAAGTATCTGATAAGATTCTTCCACATGTATCTGTGCCACTGATGAGAACTAGTGACTCTGGAAGCATAACCACAGGCTCTTCACCAGTCTTCTTGTGTAAAAGGGGCACCTGACTCCTCCTGCCGCTGAAGGCATATATTCTCAGTGCATATGATGGTTCTGCCTTGTTTTTAATATTTTCTGCAAGATGTATAAAGTATTTATGGTAGCCTTTTTGCTAGCTTTGGTGGGCATAGCTTCTCCTAGCTATAGAAATAAATCTGACATTAGAAATAATAATAATAAATTTCATTTCTCACGTGCCTTTCGACCATCAAGGCACTTTACAAAAAGATAAAAGATCATGCTAAAACTGTAGACAAACAATAAAATAATTAGAGGATCCAAACTTAATCGGTGCCACCAAAGGCAGATGGCACCATAAATAGGTTTTCAGTGTCTGTTTAAACCCCCCCCCCCACAGTCGTGTACTCCCGAAGCTGATGGGGTAGAGAATTCCAGAGGGTCGGGCCCACTGCATAAATGCACCACCAGTCTCTAGCCTAAATCGCTGAGCGCAACTGTTGCACCAGGCGGTAAGGCACAAGGAGCTCTTTCAAGTAGTCAGGGTCCGGTCCACGTAATGCTTTATAAGTCAGTAAACCGACTTTAAAGGTGATCTGCCACCTAATCAGCAGCCAGTGCAGATCGCGCAGCACAGATGTAATATGAGAGGATCGGGAGGCTTCCATCAACAATCGTGCTGCTGCATTCTGCACGAGCTGCAGGCAGCGGATATCAACCCCAGGCAGGCCTAAGTACAGGGAATTGAAATAATCTAGGTACGAGGTCACAAAAGCATGGACCAAAGTAGGCAAGTCCCCAGATGGAACCAGGTGCATAATCCTGGAGATATTCCTAAAATGATAAAAGGAAGTCTTGATGACGGCCAACACCTGGGCTCGTAAAGTCAGCCCATCATCAAGCATTACCCCAGGTTTCACACCCATTCAGAGGACAGGATCTGAGAGCCGCCAAGAAAAAGTTCAGAGGGATCTGGCAACCTGGGTTCACTACCATCACCTCCGTCTTTCCAGCTTTCAACTTTATCCAGCTCGAATTCATCCAGTCCTGGATTTCAACAAGGCAGGAATTAAATACAGAGACTGGGGCAAAAGACAGGTAGAGTTGGGTATCATCAGCATAACAGTGAAACCTCAGCCCATACCATCTTATAATGTCTCCAAGGGGCAGCATATGCACTGCAAATAACATGGGGGTTAGCACTGAACCTTGAGGTACCCCACATGGCAGGGAGAATGGGTCAGAGAGAAAAAATCCCAGACACCACTCTCTGACTTCTGCTAGTGAGGAAAGATGTAAATCACCTGAAGACCGTATCTGTCAGTCCACAGATGGACCCCAGATGTCCAAGCAGCACCCCAAGGTCTACAGAAAGCAGGATGGATCAAAACCACACAGCAGAGTTTGAACTTCATTCTAAAGTTCTATAATTATCATAAAGGTTCAAAGCTCCAGGGCACTCATTCCAGGGGGGAATGATTGCACATTCTGAATATTACTGATGGATCCTTTGAGAAGAAACATTACAGTGGTGAGCAATTGTTTCTTCTTGTGGTCCTATGGCATACCTTCTTAAGAAAAATTGTCCCCCCCCCCCCCAATTCTAATTGAAAGTGTATTATTATCACTATTTAGAATGCTTGGGTTGTCTAGGATCTGTGTTCTGGCAGTTTGTTCAAATACAAGGTTTGATGCTTTGCTAGCTTTTTTTTTTTTTAATTATGACTGGGCATTTTACTTTACAATATGATCTATGTGGCATGCACTTCAGTTTGCTATATGATCTATGTGGCACTAGCAGTTTGAATCACTTTTTATGTTTCCTTGTGCGTGTGCAAGAAACATCCTGGGACAGAACGGCACTTGAGGGGTGTGCCAGAGACTAGCCCAATACAGAGCAATCTACAGTGGGCTTGTCCCTCACAGACAAATGACCAGGCACTCTGGTCATGACAGTAGTTTTTTTCTGAAGTGGCATGTCCTCTAGTTGAAAGAAATGAAGTGCTCCAATGAGAGTGCTTCATTTCTTTCATTTGCATAGTGCTGTCGGCTCAACCCTCTGTTCCCCATCCTGGCATCACAATTAAGCCCTCCCACTCCTTCCCTCTGTGTGCAGTTCACCCTGCACTCTCTGTTCCCCACGACCCAGCATCCAATTAAACCCAGTCCTTCCCTCTGCGTGCAGTCTACCCCACCCCACTCCTTCCATTTCCCATCCCGGCAGCCAACTGAACCCTCCCACTCCCTCACTCTGTGTGTTGCCCACCCCGCTCCCTCCATTCTCTGTCCCAGCAGCCAACTGAACCCTCCTGCTCCCTCCCTCTGCGTGCTGTCTGCCCCGCACCCTTCGTTCCCTGTCCCCATCCTGTTTTGCTGCTGTGCAGTCTGTGTGTGCTCAGCCAGCCACTGACTTGACTCCCCTCTATCTTCCAGACCCACCTCACTCCCTTCCAGCTCAAGAATTAAACTGTCAACCCTGATCCGTGCTGCCAGACAATCACTCTCAGTGTTATTTAGTTGACAATAAATTTCAGAGATGAATATAGCAATTGCCACTAAGGAGTGAAGCATGAGGAGAAAATAAAGAAGTTATTGTTTTGAAACCAGAGCTGTGGATGGGGGCTGTCTGTCCACGGGAGGTCCATTAATACCATCCTCACTTCTCCCACCTGATGGAGCTCTGACCTTACAAAATATTTTTCCTGGTTGGCAGTCTCTGACCCCATTGCACTTCACCCACCCACACACCCCAAATGGACATGAGTTGCAGAAAAAAATACTTTCTTTCCTAAATAAAATCTGCTAACTGAAATAATGCTAGACAGGTTAAGAGAAGAATAATTCTATTTTTTTTTAAACCTTCAACAGAAGCTGGTCCATGCCTGCTGGTTATGTTTTGTTTCTGGACTCCAACAGAAGCAGAATCACTTAAAGCTCTTTCCTGATGGGGTAAAACACATGTGACTACTATGAAAAGAAATGTTTGCATGATAAACACTTAAAATGTATACTGTAAGCTGCATATCAGCTGAGTACTCTCTCCCCACTCCGACATTATCTCTACAGCTCTGTGAACAGTAAGAGACTTATTGACCGGAGGCTGCAGTACTACATCTGTGAAACACAAAATGTGTTGTTAATTTTTAGATATTAATTTAAGGATGGAGTTCAGAAGTAGTTTACTGTTCTATCTGCAGCCTGCAAACACTGAGCAGCACATCTCATGAGTAAGGCAGAGAGATAATAAATGTCTCTTCTAAGCTTAATTACTCACTGGTGTTTTAGCTTGTATTAATATTTCATCCTCTACTTTTTAACCTGCTTAGTTGTACTCATAATTATGAAAATATTATATTTTTTGTCAACAAAATCTGCATATTAAGCAAAATTGATCAATTGTGCCTGATCCAATATAAAAGTTAGGAGGAGTATTTTTGTTTTTTCCAGTCAGTTCTAGGAATCTTTTCATAGCAGACAACTGAATAGATGTGTGGGAAACAGGTTGTGATTTTTAGCTACCAAACAAAATGTTTATGCCCTAAACAAAGTTTGGGTCCTCTTGTCACCAGGGTGACTATTTGTGTGATTTGTTTGTGTGAAGTGAAGTGACTAGTGAGCTCTGTCTATTGATTGTCAGCAGGTAATCTGGCCCTGTAATTTGACCAGGTAGGAACCATTGACTTGCAGTCCATCACCAGAGTGATATGAAAAAATGACTCACCATAGTAATGTGTCTTCCAAGGTATTTTTCTAGATTCATAACTCTCTGCAGTCAGCCTCCCAAGCAGAGCTGCCCAGAGAAAATGGAACTATATGCTAATGATAGAATTTATCATTGGCTTGTGCCACTTATTCAAACTGCTGCCCTTATCAGCTGCAACGTTCCACCAACTTATCAGATTTCTAAGGAGCCTACAAGGCAACCTACACCAAGACTATCTAAATATACCTATCTAAATGTAACACAACTAAGCTGTCCATGACAGCAATAAAACCTTGAATATTATTGTAATCCTAAACCCCCCCTGAATGCCAGAATCACCTTGAAAAAGAAGATAATTAAATATTTCCCACTTGGGCTAAAAACCATGCATGCCAGTGTTTGGGACTTTACATTAAAATACTTGGTCAGGAGTGCAGAGGCTGTAGTTCTGGAAGGGAAGGCAGGGTGGGAGTGTTATGAATGTACAAGAATACCTTGGGAGAAACAAGATTACTATGGTAATTTATTCTTCTAACCCCAGGTATTCTTCTATATTCCTAACTCTCTGCAGACTTCAAAGCAGTACCTTTGGAGGTGGGCAGAGAACCTACTTAAGAAAGAGGCTCTGCAGAACTGGTGTGCCAAACCTGGCATCACTTCTGGACTGTGTGTCCAAACTGTAGTGTCTGTTTGCTGCATCTATTTTCTCTCCCCTAGCTGTGAGACACCTTATTGGTGTGGGACAGTTCTGGGCGAGTTAAAGAAGTGCTTAAAACGTTAATTTTTGCAGTTTTCTGTTCGCATGCTCATACTGAGGTGAACTAGGAAGTATCTTGCAGGGCTGTAGTTCAATTTGCTTGGTCAGGAACTACATCACTGCCTCTACCCATTATTTTTTATTACTGAAACTTGTGTCTGTGTGCTAGCTGTGTTTTGAAGGGATCTGCTGTTAATACACAGCATTTCATCTACTGAGGGATTTATTTTTTGTAGTTTCCTGACTTGCACCTGGGAATTCCCTTCCAGGTCACGTGCTATAAAGCACTCACCCCTCTGAGAGTGGGGCAAGCACGTGAAAATGTGTGCAGAGACATGCGCATATCCAGCGTGACAGGTGGGGCAGGTGGGAAAAGGAATCTGGTGTTGAAGTAAGTGGGAACCTAGATAGCCTTATAGTTTGCCACCACAGTAAATGCTTGTGCAGGTTCTGTTGATTATCCTCACAAATTTATCAATTAGAGAAGCAGTAGTTCTTGTTGTGGGTTATTGTTGTCTAACAGGCATAATGCCTGAAAGCTACTGTGCAAAAGTATAATGGCTGATTCCATTATGACATTGGAGGGATGTTGATATTAAATGTATTGTGTGTGCCATGTATATTATTGTGTTCTCCATCTGCTCCTTTACATGTAACAAATGTATAAAAGTGGCAGAATTAAAATCTGAAATTACCATGTTCAGGTCTAGAATGTCCCAACTGGAACAAAGCCAAGTCACCATACTGGAACAGTTTCAATGATGTAATGACTCTGGCTCAAATGTCTAATAGTACACTGGGTCCCTCTCCTATAATAATTATTCCAGTTATTGAAACACCACCAAATTCTTATGAAACTGTGACACCACTTATGCAGAATGAAACTATACAAATTCCCATGACCAATGCCCCCATTAATAAAGGTGACACAACTAACAAAAGATCTTGAAGTGACTTGGATGATGAAGACCCCCATGACAATTGCTATGTAGTCCATAATTCAAGAGCCAGAAAAAGAGACAGAAAGTCTGATGTATTTTCCTTACCATTAAGGAACAGTTTTGATCTTTTAGTTGACCTTAGTTGATATGGAACAGTCTGTAGGGGCTATGACAGGGTCTTCCTGTGACCATCCTAATCCCTCTACAGTCACTATTACCAGTGCCCCTATTAATAATTCCTCCACTATATGTACTCCCCCAGCACCCATATTAACAGATTATGGCCCTTCTGATTTACCTATGAAAACACCCCAGATGGAAAACTCAGATAAGGATGCAAATCCATCTTCAGATATGTGAAAGCTGTTCATTTTTGGGCGATTTGATGATCAAACATTTAGATAGGGCTGTATGTAATGGTGATAAACAAAATTGAACCTGTTCTTCCTTTAGGGGAGCCTTGATATCTGATATTACCAAAATGGCACATGATATTCTGCAAAATTCTGGTGACAATCCAATGGTAATAGTCCACTCTGAAACAAATATTCTTTTTGGTCATTCAATACATTGAATCAAGGAAGAATCGTTGCTCTATCAAATAAATTGATATCCCTTGAATGTGACATTTATATTTCTGAAATTTTACCACATCCTGCAGCCCCTGATTTCATAAATGATAAAATTAAGTGCCTAAATAAATGGCTCTTCAGAAATGGTGTTTGACCAAGATATTAAATGTATTACTGGGAGGAATTTCTAGGCAGGTATGATTTATTCTGTGCTGATGGGCAACATCTGAGTAAAACAGGAAACTCCCTTATGGGTAAAAACTATCTGGCATCACTGATCTAAATTTAAACTAAATAATGGGGAGGGTTTGTTATATGATATGCCCTTCACTTGTAAACCTATAAAGACCATGAAAATTTTAACCACTTAAATGTGTTGAGTCTAAATGTCTGAAGTTTGAACAATAAAATGAATGAACTTACAACTAGAATGGCATTAGTAGATGCAAATATTGTTTCAATCACGGAAACGTGGTGGGATAATAAATCTGAATGGGACCCTGTTATTCAGGGTTTTGATGTACTTTCCCTTAAGCGGGAGGGAAAAAAGGGAGGTGGTGTAGCTCTTTTTCTTAATAAACATTTAAATTGCGTTGATATATCTGACCAAATTAAAAAACATGATATCTTAACTGAATCTATCTGGGTTAAATTATCAATTACAAATATGCCACCTATAGTTGTGAAACAAAGAAACATAGAATTTGACAGCAGATAAGGACCACTTGGCCCACCAGTCTGCTCATTTCCCTACCTAATGGATAAGCTGCAGATCCTAGTTAACCAGCATCCTACTTCTTCCTACCCCACCCCTAGAATTGCCTTATGACTGTCCCATGCATGCTTGAATTCCACCACTGTTTTTGACTCACAACCTCCTCAGAAGGCCGTTCCATGCAACCACAACCCTCTCTGTGAAAAAATACTTCCTTAAATTACCTCTGAGCTGCTCCCCCTCTATCTTCAAATTGTGCCCCCTTGTTTTTGCACATCTCTTTTTCTGAAAAATGCTACCCTCTTGGACTTTGTTGATTCCCTTGAGGTACTTGAAAGTTTCTATCATGTTCTCCCTCTCCCTTCTTTCCTCGAGGTTATACATATTAATCTCCTTTAGTCTCTCTTCATATGTCTTCCGGTGCGACCCTGCACCATTTTAGTTCCCTCCTCTGGACAGCTTCCATCCTGTCTATGTCTTTATGGAGATTGGGTCTCCAGAACTGCACGCAGTACTCCAGATGGGGTCTCACCAGCTGTCTGTACAGAGGATAATAACTTCCTGTTTTCTACTGGTGATGCCTCTCCCTATGCATCCCAGTATCCCCCAACCCTCCTTGCTGCCCTCTCACATTGCTTGCCCACATTTAGGTAATCTGATATGACTACCCCAGGTCCCTTTCTATTTTGTTGTTGTTAGTATCTCACCCCCATTGTGTACTCTTCCCTGGGTTTTGTTTCCCAGGTGCATTACTTACACTTCTTAGTACTGAATATAAGCTGCCATACATTTGACCATTCCTCTAACCTTGCCAAGTCCCTTCTCATCCTTTCCACCCCACCTTGTGCATCAACTCTGTTGCAGATCTTTGTGTCATCTGCAAAGAGACATACTTTTCCTTCCAGTTCCTCTGCAATGTTGCTTATAAAGACATTGAAGAGGACCGGTCCTAATACTAAACCCTGCGGTACCCCACTAGTAACCCCCCTTTCTTCAGAGTGGACTCCATTTACTATTACTCTCTGTGTCCTATTCTCCAGCCAATTCTTTACCCAGGCTGTCATCTTGGGACCCACTCCCAGGCTGGCTAACTGGTATATTAATCTTTTGTGTGGGACTGTGTCAAATGCCTTGCTAAAGTCTAGGTAGGTCATGTCCACAGCCCCTCCCTGATCTACTACTTTGGTTACCCAGTCAAAGAAATCGATCAGATTCGTCTGGCGTGACCTTCCCGCTATAAATCCATGCTGCCTTGGGTCCTGTGCCCCTCTGGCCTCTAGATACTCAACAATTATTTCCTTCAGAAGTAATTCCATCATTTTCCCTATCACTGAGGTTAAATGAACAGGTCTATAGTTTCTTGCTTCTGCCTTGCTCCCACTTTGTGAAGGGGAATCACATCTGCCTCCTCCAGTCCTCGGGTACCACCCCATCCTCCCATGATTTGTTAAAGTGGGTAGTCAGTGGTGTCACTAGTTCTACCCTTAGTTCTTTTAGAATTCTGGGATGAATTCCATCAGCCCCATTGCTTTGTCCACCATCAGTTTTAAGAGTTCTTTCAGAACCCTTTCTTCTATAAATGGGCTGGTATCAACTTCTGTATCCAGAGTGTTTCTACTGTTTGTTTAGGTACCTCCCCTCTTCATTTGTAAATACTGAGCAAAAATATTTGTTTAGTATCTCTGCCTTTCACAGTCACCCTCTGCCCACCTTCCCTCCCTTTATTAAGCCTCACTATCCCTCCTTGGTCTTCCTTCGCTCCTGATGTACCTATAAAAGGTTTTATCCTCTTCTTAACTGAGTTGGCTATCTTTTCCTCGGTTTGGACCTTTGCTTTCTGACTGTCTTCCCAGCTTCCTTTTGCTTTAACTGATACAGTTCTCTGCCCTGCTCCTTCTGTGATTCATTGTACTTCCTGAATGCTTTCTTTTCTCTTGAACCTTCACTGCCACTTCCTTTGAGAACCATAGTGGTTTCTTACATCATTTTGTTTTGTTTATTTGTTTCACACAAGAGCTTGCTACTCTGTGATGGCAGTTTTATTATTCCCCATTGTTCTTCCACCCCTCCTTCCTGCCCATTTGCTAGTGCATTCCTTAGGCACTCACCCATTTGGCAAGATCAGCCCTCCTAAAGTCCAGTACTTTTGCCTTTGTATGGTTTGACTCTATTGCTGTGTTTATCGTGAACCATACTGTTCGATGGTATAAGTTCCCAGATGGCTACCCACTTCTACATCTGTGATCCTCTCTCCATCTCCATTTGAGAGAACCAGGTCTAAGATTGCTCCCTCTCGAGTGGGCTCCAATGCTAGTTGTCTAAGGCATGCCCCCTGTAGGGCATCTAGAATAACTCCACTCTTCAAAATGGCTGCTGCAACTGCACTCCAGTTAACATCTGACATATTCAGATCACCCACCAGCAATATCTCCCCTTTTTCTGCCATTCTAAGTATACTTTCTCTATCATTTCCTTGTCCATTTCCTCCTCCTGAGGAGGGGTCTGTATACAACCTGTGCAGATTGTGGTGCCATTGCCTGTCTCAAATTTACCCACAGTGCTTCTTCTCCTCCCTATTTACCTTTTTGTTCTGTTGCTTTGATTCCTTCCCTTGTGTAAGCTTCTCCTCCTCCTCTTTACCCTCTCTGTCCCTCCTGTAGATAGTGTATCCTGGTATGTTTACATCCCAGTCATGGTTTTGTGTGTACCATGTTTCTGTGACTTCACAATATCCAGATGTTCCTCCTCCATCAAGGCCACTAATTCAGGAAGCTTGTTACTCAGACTACAACCATTGGTACTCATTGCTCTCCATTTTTGATGGCTTTACCTTCTGTTGCAGTATCCCCACTGACCTTTCTACCTCGGTCTTTTTCTCATTTAGTACCCTGTTTTGTAGAGAGGCTGGGATTCCTGCTGCTTATCAGTGCCTCCCCTTGACTAGTTTAAAAGCTTGCCAATGAAGCATTTAAAACTGATTGCTCAAAAGACGTTCCTTCCTGGACAGATGCAGACCATCCTGCCAGTATAGGCTGGTGTCCTCAATGGAACCCCAGTCCCCAGTGAAGCTAAACCCCTGTGTTCCACACACCATTTTTCAACCATTCATAAACTGCATGGTGCAAAGTACCACCTCACCCATGCCATTGACAGGCAGCACCTCTGAGAAGGATACTGTGTGTGCTACTTGTCTTAGGCCCCTCCCCAACTCTACAAAGTCATCCTGCACTGCTCTAATCTCATAATGAGCCAAGTCCTTTGTCCCTAGGTGGACAATGACATCCAGCTCAGACTCCCGTGTAGCTGTTCTCGTGATCCTGAAGATGCACTTCCTGTCCCTCCAAGCCATGGCACCAGGCAGGCAACTTACTTCAGTTTTCCCTGCTCCCCCCAGTTCTATCCACCTAATAATTGAGTCCCCCACCAGGAGCTGCATCCTTTCCCTGTGGTGTCCTCTGCCTCTCCTTCCTGTGGGGATCTGTTATAGGCCACCAAACCCTCTGTAGCCTATTTTGAGACCATATTAGGTGAAATGGAAACAACATGTAAGATTGGTAACATCTTACTAATGAGTGATTTAAATGTTGCAGATATAAATTGTCAGGATCATTTAGCATATACTTCTAATAGTAAAAAATGTTTGCCAATGTGTGCCCAACTGCAACTGAAGCAGAGTGTTCTTCACCCAACTAGAGGTGATAAGTTATTAGATATAGTGTTGCATGGTGATATCCTTGATGTTTATGATGTTTCTGTTGAAGCTCTGCTTGGTAACAGTGATCATAATGTCATATCCTTTAAGTTAAAATGTTCATGGGAAATTGACTCAGAACCAGTCTCAATCTATGTGCATGAAAAAGAAAATATTTTGGGTATGGAAAAAATCTTTGGACAGATAGACTGGGTAAAAGAACATGCCGATAGTACATTAACAGGAATACTGGGAATTTTATATGATACTCTAATATATGTCAAAGAGGAGTTCATACCATGTAAAACTAAACATAAAAGGCAAATTACAACCTAAATGGCTGACTAAATCTATTATGAAATTAATTAAGCAAAAATAAAAAAATACGCAATTATCTTAAATCAAAATTTGTTCATAACTGGTCAAACTATATTAAGGCACAGAAACATTGCAAAACTGCTATTAAGAAATAAAAAATGGGAATTGGATCTGGCTAAAAATGCAAACAAATCAAATAGTAAACAGTTCTTTTCTTACATAAATTCCTTTAAAAACCCAAATAAAGGTGGGTCCCATTCAAGTGGAAAACTAAATAATTCATAATTCAAAGGAAATGGCTGATATGTTTAATAACGTATTTTGTAAGAGCTATACTATCTTAGATATACCTGTGTCTCATCAACTGGATAGTGGTTCAGACCACATTGCCTTTACAACCACAGACATTTCTAATAAATTAAAATTACAAAAGGAGAAACATCAATGAGGGCAGACAATAATCTCAGGAAACTGTCATTTTTACTTAGGGATTGTTTAATGATTCCCCATAAATTACTTTTTTGAGTCATGTCTGTTGCAGGGTTCTGTCCCAGTGCAATGGAAAACTACTGGTGTCCCTATATATAAAAGGTTTACAATCAGAATGTTCCAGTTATCATCCAATTAGCCTCATATCCCGATCTGTAAAATCCTTGGAAGTTTAATTAAAGATGTATTAAGTCCCATGTTGAATAATGCAGAAATGCTGATATGCAACAGCATGGATTTAAAAAAGGTAGAGAACTACCTGTCAAATCTGATGATCTTTTGTGAAGGCATCAGCTCATAGTAGATACTAGAACACCTTGTAATGTTGTATTCTGAATTTTACAAAGCATTTGATGTTATGCCACACTGGGCCCTAGAAATAATGTTACAAAATTGAAAACTTAATACAGACATCATTACATGGATTAAAAATGGTTATCAAATCATATGAAGCAAGTTCATATAAATAGATGTTTATCGGACATTGGCTATGTTACCAGTGGAGTCCTCAGGGCTTGGTGCTTGGTCCATGCTTATTTCAGGCTTTATATCTGACTTAACATCTAATTGCCAATCAATGTCTATTAAACATTCAGATGATATAAAGATTGGTGGTCCATGTTCAAGTAAGAAGGACTCAGACATAATCTAGCAGGATTTAGATATCATCTGTGAATGGGTTGCCCTGTGGGGTATGAAATTAAGCAATTCCAAATGTAAGGTTATGCATCTGGGTCATACTAACCCATCTAAGATATGTACGTTAGGAAAATACCAACTCAACGAAACTACTGATGAAAGAGACTTAGGCATAATTATTTCTAATAACGTGGATTTCTCTAACCATATAAATGAATCAGTAAATAAAGCTAACAGGGTTATCTGGTCCATAAAACGTAATGGCTCCTTTAAAGACCCAGATGTCTTGATGCCATTGTTTAGAGCATATGTTAAGCCTCACTTGGAATATATGTATCAACTTTGGTGCCCTTACAAGAAAACTAATATAAACCAAATAGAAAAAAGTACAGCGTAAATTTACTAAGCCTTGGGAGAGCTCATACCATCTTTCATATGAAGCTAGACTTTATAATTTCGATCTGTTATCTCAGAGAGACTCTTAGCTAAGTGAAGACTTATTAATTTTATATAATGTTGTCAAGGACCCAGAGTTAATGGTTGACTTGGATTACAGTTTAAGATTCGATTATAATACTAGAGGCACCCCTTCAATTGATAGGTAAATCTTTTAATATATCAGGAGGAAATACTTCTTCACCTTGAGGGCTATTAAGCCTTGGAATAATTTACCCTTACAAGTTATTATTAGTAAGAATAAAGAACAATTTAGCAATATTGGACAAATATGTATTGTCTGTTGGATCATTAACATATTATCGATTCAGGATTAGTATGGGAGCATTTATGGGCCTCGGCGCTCTTCCTCTGTGGACCTTACTATGAACCTTAATATTAGTAAATGTGTGCACTGTCCTCCAGGTAGCTGCTTTTACAGATATATACTTAAAGGAATATCTTGGATGCTGCTATAATGGTGAGGACTGTGCCCCTAGTTGAATGAGCCCTCAGCCCCACTAGGGTTTCCTTGCCAACTTTCAAATAGAAAAACTGAGATGCATTGGACTATCTGGTGAGAGCTGACTCTTAGTTGCCGGGGTGCCCTTACCTACATCCCCATAGGTAAGGAATAACTGTTGTTTGTCATGTCTATAATCCTCTGTGTAGGTCATAGAGTAGCTTAATGACTTGATATCAGACTTTAGAGTCTGCACTCAACTGAACTCGTATGTTCAGTGAAGAAAACTGTAATGTAATGGACTGGTTTAAATGAAAATCAGAAACAACCTGAGGAGGAATTTCCCTATTGGTTCTCGGCACCACTTTGTCATTATGAAAGGAAAGATAGTCCCTTTCAACACACAGAGCTTGAAGTTCACTAATTCTTCTAGTTGAAGTAATTGCACCAGAAAAACAGTTTTCAGGTAACATTTTTTTAAATGTGCTGAGGACATAAAACAAAAGAGGTTTATGACTGAGCAATGCATATGTTCAGGTCCCATACTGGTACTGGTTCCCTAATAGGTGGGGGCAAATGGTACAGACCTTTAAAGAACTTTTAGAAAATGGGATTGGATGCCAGGAAGGTACCTTCCCCAGCAGAAATGTAGGCAGAGATTGATGCTAGATGCGCTTTCAGGGATGTATGTTTCAACCCTTGAGAGTGGAGGTAGGTGAGGTAATCCAGGACAGCTGGAATCTCCACTAGAGTGGGAGAAATCTCTTTGGACACACACCAAATTGAAAATCTATTCCATTTTGAAGCATAAGTTTTCTTAGTCAAAGGCTTTCTATATCCCTTCAGGATATCAAGAATGCTTTCAGAGAAGATTTAAGTTTGCATATTCTAAGTCCTCAAAGCCATGCCTTGAGTTTCAGAGACCTAAGATTTGGGTACAGATTTTGCCCTGGTGGCTGGTCAACAGATTGTGCCTCCTGGGTAAGATATATTGGTTTGGCTACAGACATGGAGGTAGTATACCCAGTCTGGTTCTATCAGTATCATGGATGCAGTTCTGGCCAGTTTGATCAGGACTCTAAAAATGAGAGGGAAGGAGGAAAAGTATACAAGACTTCTCCCTGACCAATCCAGTGCCAGAGCATCCAGTGGGATTGTTCCCTTGGTTGGTGGTCGGCAGCAAAGAGGGGCAGATGATGACTCTCTTGGGATGCAAAGAGATCACCTCTGGTGTGCCCCATCTCCTGAACATTGAGTCAACTTACCTGTTGATGGACCACCATGATGTGCCTGATTGATTCTGTTCAGGGCATCTACTAGGGTGTTGTCTTTTCCTGCACCACATGAATGCCCTGTAATGAAACCTCTGCGAGTAAACCAAACTCAGACTTTCATTGCCTTGTGCATAGAGGGTCTGACCTTGTCTCTTGCTTGTTTATATAGTAAGAAACATAGAAACATAGACTTTGATGACACATAAGGACAGCTTGCACCCCTAGATCTGCCCATTTCCCTACCTAGAGGATAAGCTGCAGATCTCTTCCCCAAACAGCCTATTTCTTCCTACCACCTACAAAATTGCCCTTTATGTCTGTCTCACGCATTCTTGAATTCTCCACAGTTTTAGACCCACAACCTCTCAGAAGGCTGTTCCATGCATCCACCACCTCTCCTGTGAAAAAATACTTCCTCACATTGCCACTGAGCCACCCCTCTATCTTCAAATTGTGTCTCCTGTTCTTGCACATCTCTTTTCTGAAAGATGCTACCCTCTTGAACTTTGTTGATTCCACTGAGGTACTTAAACATTTCTATCATAATCCCCTCTCCCTCCTTTCCTCAATGGTATACATATTAGCTCTTTTTAGTCTCTCCGCGTAGGCTTCACTTACAGACCCCATACCATTTAGTTGACCTCCTCCGAACTGCCTCCATCCTGTCTACATGACCTTGCGGAGATGGGGTCTCCAGAACGGATGCGAGTACTCAGATAAGGTCTCACCAACTGTCTGTACAGGATAACAACTTCCTGTTTTCTGCTAGTGATGCCTCTCCCTATACATCCAATGTCCTCCCACCCTCCCTACCACCTTCTCAATTGTTTGACAACCTTAAGGTCATCTGATAGGATTACCCCAGGTCCCTTCCATTTTTTTGTTGATTTACTACCTCCCCTCTCAGTGTAATCTTCCCCTGGGTTTTGTTTCCCAGGTGCATTATTTGCACTTCTTTGCATTGAATCAAGCTGCCATAACTTCTGACCATTCCTCCAACCTTGCCAAGTCCTTCTCATCCCTTCCATGCCTCCTTCTGTATCAACCCTGTTGCAGATCTTATGTCATCTGAAAAGAGGCATACTTTTCACTTCAGTACCTCTGGAATGTCGACTAAGACATTAAAAGGACTGGATGACACAGTACTGAACTCTATGGTATCCCACTAGTAACCCCTCTTTCTTCAGGAGTGGACTCCATTTACAATTACTTTCATGTGCCATTGTCCATAATATTTTATCAGTTACCACCCTGGGACCCACTCAGCAAGGTTAATGTTGACTATTAATCCATTGTGTGGGACTGTGTCAAATGCCTTACTAAAGTCTAGGTAGGCCATGTCACAGCCCCTCCTAGTCTACTACTTGGTACACCAGTCAAAGAAATCAATTAGATTTGTCTGACATGACCTTCCGCCAGAACCCATGCAGCCTTGGGTCCACTGCCCCACTGGCCTCCTAGGTACTGCAACAATTCTTTCCTTCAAAATGATTCCATCACTTTCCAACTACAGAGGTCAAACTGACAAGTCCAGAGTTTCCTGCCTCTGTTTTGGTCCCACTTCTGTGAAGGAATCACATCTGCCTTCTTCCACCCTCAGGTACCACCAACCTCCACAGATTTGTTAAAAAGGTAGTCAGTGGTGTACTTAGTTCTCTGTTTAATTTTAGAATTCTGGGGTGAATTCATCTGGCTCATTGCTTTGTCCACCTTCAGTTTTAGGAGTTCTTCAGAACCCTTTCTTCTGTGAAAGGACTGGGATTGACCCCCATCCAGAGTGCTTCTGTTTATTGGATTAGCACCTCCTCTTTTGTGAATACTGAAGAGTATTCATTCAGTATCCCTGCTTTTCCTCCCTCTCTACCTACCAACGTCCATTCTATTTAACCTCACTATCCCTTCCTTTGTCTTTCTCACTCCCTGATATTCCTATAAAGAGTTTATCCCCATTCTTAACCGAAAGTTCGCTATCTTTCCTCAGTTTGGGCCTTTGCTATTCTGATTACCCTCCTCCTTCCTACTGCCTTAACTGGTACAGTTCTCTCGTCCTACTCCTTCTGTGCTCTTAACTATACTCCTAAATGCTGTCTTTTCTCCTAACCGACACCGCCACCTCCTTTGAGAACCATAGCAGGCTTTTCTTTCATTTTGATTTGTTTATTTGCTTCACACAAAGGCTTGTTGCCTCTGTGATAGCAGTTTTGATATTTCCCCATTGTTGCTGCTGCCTCCTTCTAGCCTGTTTGCTAGTGCTTTTCAAAGCACTCTCCCTGCTGCCAAAGTCAGCCCTCCTGAAGTCTAGAACCCCACTTCTGTATGGCTTGACCTGTAGCTGAGTTTATCTTGAACCACACTGTTTGCGGTCACATTTCCCAAATGGCTACCCACTGCTAGATCCCAAGATCCTCTCACTGTCCCATTTCAGAGTACAAGGTCCAGAATTGCTCCCTCACAAGTAGGTTCTAAAACTAGCTGTCTGAGGCATGCCACCTGAAGGGCACCAGAATGGCACTGCTTTTGGATGTGGCTGCAGCAAGATATCCAGTTGACATCCGGCATATTAAGGTCCCCCATCAACAGTATCTCCCTTTCTCTACTATCCTAAGTATGCCTTCTATCATATCTTCTTCATTCCTCTCCTGACATGGGGTCTGTACTACAACCCCTGCGGATTGTGGTGCCATTTCCAGTCTCTGAGTGACCCACAGTGACTCCCTCTCCTCCTCTTCTACTCTTTGTTCAATTGCTTTATCCTTCCCTTACATAAGAGCTAATCTGCCCCTTCTCCCTCCCTGTCTCTCCTGTGGGTTGTTGTACCCTGGTATGTTAACATCCCAGTCATGGTTCTCTGTGTGACATGTTTCTGTGACTGCTATGATATCCAGGCATCCTCTTCCATCAAGGCCACCAGTTCGGGGAGCTTGTTGCTCCAGACTATGGGCGTTGGTACTCATTATCCTCCATTTCTTCATGGCCTTACCCCTTTTGCCATCCCTGTCCTTATTGCATTTGTCACTTTCTCCATTTACCTCTGCATCTCCCTATTGACATCTCTATGTTGGTGCTACCTCACTTAGTACCCTGATTTTTTTTAGACGAGGATTTCCTGCTCCTCTCAGTGCCTCCTTTGTAGTTTAAATGCTTGCCAATGAAGGTATCTTGCAGGGCTGTAGTTCAATTTGCTTGGTCAGGAACTACATCACTGCCTCTACCCATTATTTTTATTACTGAAACTTGTGTCTGTGTGCTAGCTGTGTTTTGAAGGGATCTGCTGTTAATACACAGCATTTCATCTACTGAGGTTTATTTTTTGTAGTTTCCTGACTTGCACTGGGAATTCCCTTCAGGTCACGTGCTATAAAGCACTCACCCCTCTGAGAGTGGGGCAAGCACGTGGAAAATGTGTGCAGAGACATGCATATCCAGCGTGACAGGTGGGGCAGGTGGGAAAAGGAATCTGGTGTTGAAGTAAGTGGGAACCTAGATAGCCTTATAGTTTGCCACCACAGTAAATGCTTGTGCAGGTTCTGTTGATTATCCTCACAAATTTATCAATTAGAGAAGCAGTAGTTCTTGTTGTGGGTTATTGTTGTCTAACAGGCCATAATGCCTGAAAGCTACCTGTGCAAAAAGTATAATGGCTGATTCCATTATGACATTGGAGGGGGATGTTGATATTAAATGTATTGTGTGTGCCATGTATATTATTGTGTTCCTCCATCTGCTCCCTTTACATGTAACAAATGTATAAAAGTGGCAGAATTAAAATCTGAAATTACCATGTTCAGGTCTAGAATGTCCCAACTGGAACAAAGCCAAGTCACCATACTGGAACAGTTTCAATGATGTAATGACTCTGGCTCAAATGTATCTAATAGTACACTGGGTCCCTCTCCTATAATAATTATTCCAGTTATTGAAACACCACCAAATTCTTATGAAACTGTGACACCACTTATGCAGAATGAAACTATACAAATTCCCATGACCAATGCCCCCATTAATAAAGGTGACACAACTAACAAAAGATCTTGAAGTGACTTGGATGATGAAGACCCCCATGACAATTGCTATGTAGTCCATAATTCAAGAGCCAGAAAAAGAGACAGAAAGTCTGATGTATTTTCCTTACCATTAAGGAACAGTTTTGATCTTTTAGTTGACCCCTTAGTTGATATGGAACAGTCTGTAGGGGCTATGACAGGGTCTTCCTGTGACCATCCTAATCCCTCTACAGTCACTATTACCAGTGCCCCTATTAATAATTCCTCCACTATATGTACTCCCCCAGCACCCATATTAACAGATTATGGCCTTCTGATTTACCTATGAAAACACCCCAGATGGAAAACTCAGATAAGGATGCAAATCCATCTTCAGATATGTAAGCTGTTCATTTTGGGCGATTTGATGATCAAACATTTAGATAGGGCTGTATGTAATGGTGATAAACAAAATTGAACCTGTTCTTCCTTTAGGGGAGCCTTGATATCTGATATTACCAAAATGGCACATGATATTCTGCAAAATTCTGGTGACAATCCAATGGTAATAGTCCACTCTGAAACAAATATTCTTTTTGGTCATTCAATACATTGAATCAAGGAAGAATACGTTGCTCTATCAAATAAATTGATATCCCTTGAATGTGACATTTATATTTCTGAAATTTTACCACATCCTGCAGCCCCTGATTTCATAAATGATAAAATTAAGTGCCTAAATAAATGGCTCTTCAGAAATGGTGTTTGCACCAAGATATTAAATGTATTACTGGGAGGATTTTCTAGGCAGGTATGATTTATTCTGTGCTGATGGGCAACATCTGAGTAAAACAGGAAACTCCCTTATGGGTAAAAAAACTATCTGGCATCACTGATCTAAATTTAAACTAAATAATGGGGGGGGGAGGGTTTGTTATATGATATGCCCTTCACTTGTAAACCTATAAAAGACCATGAAAAATTTTAACCCACTTAAATGTGTTGAGTCTAAATGTCTGAAGTTTGAACAATAAAATGAATGAACTTACAACTAGAATGGCATTAGTAGATGCAAATATTGTTTCAATCACGGAAACGTGGTGGGATAATAAATCTGAATGGGACCCTGTTATTCAGGGTTTTGATGTACTTTCCCTTAAGCGGGAGGGAAAAAAGGGAGGTGGTGTAGCTCTTTTTCTTAATAAACATTTAAATTGCGTTGATATATCTGACCAAATTAAAAAACATGATATCTTAACTGAATCTATCTGGGTTAAATTATCAATTACAAATATGCCACCTATAGTTGTGAAACAAAGAAACATAGAATTTGACAGCAGATAAGGACCACTTGGCCCACCCAGTCTGCTCATTTCCCTACCTAATGGATAAGCTGCAGATCCTAGTTAACCAGCATCCTACTTCTTCCTACCCCCAACCCCTAGAATTGCCTTATGACTGTCCCATGCATGCTTGAATTCCACCACTGTTTTTGACTCCACAACCTCCTCCAGAAGGCCGTTCCATGCAACCACAACCCTCTCTGTGAAAAAATACTTCCTTAAATTACCTCTGAGCTGCTCCCCCTCTATCTTCAAATTGTGACCCCTTGTTTTTGCACATCTCTTTTTCTGAAAAATGCTACCCTCTTGGACTTTGTTGATTCCCTTGAGGTACTTGAAAGTTTCTATCATGTTCTCCTCTCCCTTCTTTCCTCGAGGTTATACATATTAATCTCCTTTAGTCTCTCTTCATATGTCTTCCGGTGCAGACCCTGCACCATTTTAGTGCCCTCCTCTGGACAGCTTCCATCCTGTCTATGTCTTTGTGGAGATTGGGTCTCCAGAACTGCACTCAGTACTCCAGATGGGGTCTCACCAGCTGTCTGTACAGAGGGATAATAACTTCCTGTTTTCTACTGGTGATGCCTCTCCCTATGCATCCCAGTATCCCCCCAACCCTCCTTGCTGCCCTCTCACATTGCTTGCCCACATTTAGGTAATCTGATATGACTACCCCCAGGTCCCTTTCTATTTTTGTTGTTGTTAGTATCTCACCCCCCATTGTGTACTCTTCCCCTGGGTTTTTGTTTCCCAGGTGCATTACCTTACACTTCTTAGTACTGAATATAAGCTGCCATACATTTGACCATTCCTCTAACCTTGCCAAGTCCCTCCTCATCCTTTCCACCCCACCTTGTGCATCAACTCTGTTGCAGATCTTTGTGTCATCTGCAAAGAGACATACTTTTCCTTCCAGTTCCTCTGCAATGTCGCTTATAAAGACATTGAAGAGGACCGGTCCTAATACTGAACCCTGCGGTACCCCACTAGTAACCCCTCTTTCTTCAGAGTGGACTCCATTTACTATTACTTTCTGTGTCCTATTCTCCAGCCAATTCTTTACCCAGGCTGTCATCTTGGGACCCACTCCCAGGCTGGCTAACTGGTATATTAATCTTTTGTGTGGGACTGTGTCAAATGCCTTGCTAAAGTCTAGGTAGGTCATGTCCACAGCCCCTCCCTGATCTACTACTTTGGTTACCCAGTCAAAGAAATCGATCAGATTCGTCTGGCGTGACCTTCCCGCTATAAATCCATGCTGCCTTGGGTCCTGTGCCCCTCTGGCCTCTAGATACTCAACAATTATTTCCTTCAGAAGTAATTCCATCATTTTCCCTATCACTGAGGTT
Organism: Neoceratodus forsteri; assembly: GCA_016271365.2. NCBI lineage: Eukaryota > Metazoa > Chordata > Ceratodontiformes > Ceratodontidae > Neoceratodus > Neoceratodus forsteri. The sequence goes on from CM028136.1 coordinate 751,712,745, forward strand.
AAATGAACAGGTCTATAGTTTCTTGCTTCTGCCTTGCTCCCACTTTTGTGAAGGGGAATCACATCTGCCCCTCCTCCAGTCCTCGGGTACCACCCCATCCTCCCATGATTTGTTAAAGTGGGTAGTCAGTGGTGTCACTAGTTCTACCCTTAGTTCTTTTAGAATTCTGGGATGAATTCCATCAGGCCCCATTGCTTTGTCCACCATCAGTTTTAAGAGTTCTTTCAGAACCCTTTCTTCTATAAATGGGCTGGTATCAACTTCTGTATCCAGAGTGTTTCTACTGTTTGTTTAGGTACCTCCCCTCTTCATTTGTAAATACTGAGCAAAAATATTTGTTTAGTATCTCTGCCTTTCACAGTCACCCTCTGCCCACCTTCCTCCCTTTATTAAGCCTCACTATCCCTCCTTGGTCTTCCTTCGCTCCTGATGTACCTATAAAAGGTTTTATCCTCTTCTTAACTGAGTTGGCTATCTTTTCCTCGGTTTGGACCTTTGCTGTTCTGACTGTCTTCCCAGCTTCCTTTTGCTTTAACTGATACAGTTCTCGCCCTGCTCCTTCTGTGATTCCTTGTACTTCCTGAATGCTTTTTTTTCTCTTGAACCTTCACTGCCACTTCCTTTGAGAACCATAGTGGTTTCTTACATCATTTTGTTTTGTTTATTTGTTTCACACAAAGGCTTGTTACCTCTGTGATGGCAGTTTTATTATTCCCCATTGTTCTTCCACCCTCCTTCCTGCCCATTTGCTAGTGCATTCCTTAGGCACTCACCCATTTGGCAAGATCAGCCCTCCTAAAGTCCAGTACTTTTGCCTTTGTATGGTTTGACTCTATTGCTGTGTTTATCGTGAACCATACTGTTCGATGGTCATAAGTTCCCAGATGGCTACCCACTTCTACATCTGTGATCCTCTCTCCATCTCCATTTGAGAGAACCAGGTCTAAGATTGCTCCCTCTCGAGTGGGCTCCAATGCTAGTTGTCTAAGGCATGCCCCCTGTAGGGCATCTAGAATAACTCCACTCTTCAAAATGGCTGCTGCAACTGCACTCCAGTTAACATCTGACATATTCAGATCACCCACCAGCAATATCTCCCCTTTTTCTGCCATTCTAAGTATACTTTCTATCATTTCCTTGTCCATTTCCTCCTCCTGAGAAGGGGGTCTGTATACAACCCCTGTGCAGATTGTGGTGCCATTGCCTGTCTCCAAATTTACCCACAGTGCTTCTTCTCCTCCCTGTTTACCTTTTTGTTCTGTTGCTTTGATTCCTTCCCTTGTGTAAGCTTCTCCTCCTCCTCTTTACCCTCTCTGTCCCTCCTGTAGATAGTGTATCCTGGTATGTTTACATCCCAGTCATGGTTTTTGTGTGTACCATGTTTCTGTGACTGCCACAATATCCAGATGTTCCTCCTCCATCAAGGCCACTAATTCAGGAAGCTTGTTACTCAGACTACAGCCATTGGTACTCATTGCTCTCCATTTTTTGATGGCTTTACCTTCTGTTGCAGTATCCCCCACTGACCTTTCTACCTCGGTCTTTTTCTCATTTAGTACCCTGTTTTGTAGGGAGAGGCTGGGATTTCCTGCTGCTTATCAGTGCCTCCCCTTGACTAGTTTAAAAGCTTGCCAATGAAGCATTTAAACTGATTGCTCAAAGACTTGTTCCTTCCTGGACAGATGCAGACCATCCTGCCAGTATAGGCTGGTGTCCTCCAGGTGGAACCCCAGTCCCCAGTGAAGCCAAACCCCTGTGTTCCACACCATTTTCAACCATTCATAAACTGCATGGTGCAAAGTACCCTCACCTCACCCATGCCATTGACAGGCAGCACCTCTGAGAAGGATACTGTGTGTGCTACTTGTCTTAGGCCCCTCCCCAACTCTACAAAGTCATCCTGCACTGCTCTAATCTCATAATGAGCCAAGTCCTTTGTCCCTAGGTGGACAATGACATCCAGCTCAGACTCCCGTGTAGCTGTTCTCGTGATCCTGAAGATGCACTTCCTGTCCCTCCAAGCCATGGCACCAGGCAGGCAACTTACTTCAGTTTTCCCTGCTCCCCCCAGTTCTATCCACCTAATAATTGAGTCCCCCACCAGGAGCTGCATCCTTTCCCTGTGGTGTCCTCTGCCTCCTTCCTGTGGGGATCTGTTATAGGCCACCAAACTCCTCTGTAGCCTATTTTGAGACCATATTAGGTGAAATGGAAACAACATGTGAGATTGGTAACATCTTACTAATGAGTGATTTAAATGTTGCAGATATAAATTGTCAGGATCATTTAGCATATACTTCTAATAGTAAAAAATGTTTGCCAATGTGTGCCCAACTGCAACTGAAGCAGAGTGTTCTTCACCCAACTAGAGGTGATAAGTTATTAGATATAGTGTTGCATGGTGATATCCTTGATGTTTATGATGTTTCTGTTGAAGCTCTGCTTGGTAACAGTGATCATAATGTCATATCCTTTAAGTTAAAATGTTCATGGGAAATTGACTCAGAACCAGTCTCAATCTATGTGCATGAAAAAGAAAATATTTTGGGTATGGAAAAAATCTTTGGACAGATAGACTGGGTAAAAGAACATGCCGATAGTACATTACAGGAATACTGGGAATTTTTATATGATACTCTAATATATGTCAAAGAGGAGTTCATACCATGTAAAACTAAACATAAAAAAGGCAAATTACAACCTAAATGGCTGACTAAATCTATTATGAAATTAATTAAGCAAAAAAAATAAAAAAATATGCCAATTATCTTAAATCAAAATTTGTTCATAACTGGTCAAACTATATTAAGGCACAGAAACATTGCAAAACTGCTATTAAGAAATAAAAAAAATGGGAATTGGATCTGGCTAAAAATGCAAACAAATCAAATAGTAAACAGTTCTTTTCTTACATAAATTCCTTTAAAAAACCCAAATGTAAGGTGGGTCCCATTCAAGTGGAAAACTAAATAATTCATAATTCAAAGGAAATGGCTGATATGTTTAATAACGTATTTTGTAAGAGCTATACTATCTTAGATATACCTGTGTCTCATCAACTGGATAGTGGTTCAGACCACATTGCCTTTACAACCACAGACATTTATAATAAATTAAAATTACAAAAAGGGAAAACATCAATGGGGCCAGACAATATCTCAGGGAAACTGTCATTTTTACTTAGGGATTGTTTAATGATTCCCCATAAATTACTTTTTGAGTCATGTCTGTTGCAGGGTTCTGTCCCAGTGCAATGGAAAACTACTAATGGTGTCCCTATATATAAAAAAGGTTTACAATCAGAATGTTCCAGTTATCATCCAATTAGCCTCATATCCCCGATCTGTAAAATCCTTGGAAGTTTAATTAAAGATGTATTAAGTCCCATGTTGAATAATGCAGAAATGCTGATATGCAACAGCATGGATTTAAAAAAGGGTAGAGGCTACCTGTCAAATCTGATGATCTTTTGTGAAGGCATCAGCTCATTAGTAGATACTAGAACACCTTGTAATGTTGTATTCTTAGATTTTAGCAAAGCATTTGATGTTATGCCACACTGGGCCCTAGAAATAATGTTACAAAATTGAAAACTTAATACAGACATCATTACATGGATTAAAAATTGGTTATCAAATCATATGAAGCAAGTTCATATAAATAGATGTTTATCGGACATTGGCTATGTTACCAGTGGAGTCCCTCAGGGCTTGGTGCTTGGTCCATGCTTATTTCAGGCTTTTATATCTGACTTAACATCTAATTGCCAATCAATGTCTATTAAACATTCAGATGATATAAAGATTGGTGGTCCATGTTCAAGTAAGAAGGACTCAGACATAATCTAGCAGGATTTAGATATCATCTGTGAATGGGTTGCCCTGTGGGGTATGAAATTAAGCAATTCCAAATGTAAGGTTATGCATCTGGGTCATACTAACCCATCTAAGATATGTACGTTAGGAAAATACCAACTCAACGAAACTACTGATGAAAGAGACTTAGGCATAATTATTTCTAATAACGTGGATTTCTCTAACCATATAAATGAATCCGTAAATAAAGCTAACAGGGTTATCTGGTCCATAAAACGTAATGGCTCCTTTAAAGACCCAGATGTCTTGATGCCATTGTTTAGAGCATATGTTAAGCCTCACTTGGAATATGTGTATCAACTTTGGTGCCCTTACAAGAAAACTAATATAAACCAAATAGAAAAAGTACAGCGTAAATTTACTAAGCACTTGAGAGGCTCATACCATCTTTCATATGAAGCTAGACTTTATAATTTTGATCTGTTATCTCAAGAGACTCTTAGGCTAAGTGAAGACTTATTAATTTTATATAATGTTGTCCAGGACCCAGAGTTAATGGTTGACTTGGGATTACAGTTTAAGGATTCCGATTATAATACTAGAGGGCACCCCCTTCAATTGATAGGTAAATCTTTTAAGTATATCAGGAGGAAATACTTCTTCACCTTGAGGGCGATTAAGCCTTGGAATAATTTACCCTTACAAGTTATTATTAGTAAGAATAAAGAACAATTTAAAGCAATATTGGACAAATATGTATTGTCTGTTGGATCATTAACATATTATCGATTCAGGATTAGTATGGGAGCATTTATGGGCCTTCGGGCTCTCTTCCTCTCTGTGGACCTTACTATGAACCTTAATATTAGTAAATGTGTGCACTGTCCTCCAGGTAGCTGCTTTACAGATATATACTAAAGGAATATCTTTGGATGCTGCTATGGTACAGGAGCTGTGCCCCTAGTTGAATGAGCCCTCAGCCCCACTAGGGTTTCCTTGCCAACTTTCAAATAGAAAAACTGAATGCATTGGACTATCTAGTGAGAGACTGACCTCTTAGTTGCTGGGGTGCCCTTACCTACATCCCCATAGGTAAGGAATAACTGTTGTTTGTCATGTCTATGATCCCTGGTGTAGGTCATAGAGTAGCTTAATGCCCTTTTGATATCCAGACTTTGGAGTCTGCACTCAACTGAACTCGTATGTTCAGTGAAGAAAACTGGTAATGTAATGGACTGGTTTAAATGAAAATCAGAAACAACCTTGAGGAGGAATTTCCTATTGGTTCTCGGCACCACTTTGTCATTATGAAAGGAAAGATAGTCCTTCTCAACACACAGGGCTTGAAGTTCACTAATTCTTCTAGTTGAAGTAATTGCAACCAGAAAAACAGTTTTCCAGGTAACATTTTTTAAATGTGCTGAGGACATAAAACAAAAGAGGTTTATGACTGAGCAATGCATATATTAGGTCCCATGCAGTACTAGTTCCCTAATAGGTGGGGGCAAATGGTACAGACCTTTAAAGAACTTTTAGAAAATGGGATTGGATGCCAGGGAAGTACCTTCCCCAGCAGAAATGTAGGCAGAGATTGATGCTAGATGCGCTTTCAGGGATGTATGTTTCAACCCTTGAGAGTGGAGGTAGGTGAGGTAATCCAGGACAGCTGGAATCTCCACTAGAGTGGGAGAAATCTCTTTGGACACACACCAAATTGAAAATCTATTCCATTTTGAAGCATAAGTTTTCTTAGTCAAAGGCTTTCTATATCCCTTCAGGATATCCAGAATGCTTTCAGAGAGAGATTTAAGTTTGCATATTCTAAGTCCTCAAAAGCCATGCCTTGAGTTTCAGAGACCTAAGATTTGGGTACAGAATTTTGCCCTGGTGAGCGGTCAACAGATTGTGCCTCCTGGGTAAGTGTATTGGTTTGGCTACAGACATGGAGAGTAGTATGCCCAGTCTGGTTCTATCAGTATCATGGATGCAGGTTCTGAGCCGAGTTTGATCAGGACTCTAAAAATGAGAGGGAAGGGAGGAAAAGTATACAGACTTCTCCCTGACCAATCCAGTGCCAGAGCATCCAGTGGGATTGTTCCCTTGGTTGGTGGTCGGCAGCAAAAGAGGGGCAGATGATGATTCTCTTGGGATGCAAAGAGATCCACCTCTGGTGTGCCCCATCTCCTGAACATTGAGTCCAGCACTTACCTGTTGATGGACCACTCATGATGTGCCTGATTGATTCTGTTCAGGGCATCTACTAGGGTGTTGTCTTTTCCTGGCACATGAATGGCCTGTAATGAAACCTTCAGTGAGTAAACCAAACTCCAGACTTTCATTGCCTTTGTGCATAGAGGGTCTGACCTTGTTCCCCCTTGCTTGTTTATATAGTAAGAAACATAGAAACATAGACTTTGATGACACATAAGGACAGCTTGGCCCACCTAGTCTGCCCATTTCCCTACCTAGAGGATAAGCTGCAGATCCTATTTAACCAACAGCCTATTTCTTCCTACCCCCTACAAAAATTGCCTTATGTCTGTCTCACGCATTCTTGAATTCTCCCACAGTTTTAGACCCCACAACCTCCTCAGGAAGGCTGTTCCATGCATCCACCACCCTCTCTGTGAAAAAATACTTCCTCACATTGCCCTGAGCCGTCACCCTCTATCTTCAAATTGTGTCTCCTTGTTCTTGCACATCTCTTTTCTGAAAGATGCTACCCTCTTGAACTTTGTTGATTCCACTGAGGTACTTAAACATTTCTATCATAATCCCCTCTCCCTCCTTTCCTCAATGGTATACATATTAGCTCTTTTTAGTCTCTCCGTGTAGGCTTCACTCACAGACCCTGTACCATTTAGTTGCCCTCCTCTGAACTGCCTCCATCCTGTCTATGACCTTGGAGATGGGGTCTCAGAACTGGATGCAGTACTCCAGATGAGGTCTCACCAACTGTCTGTACAGGGGATAACAACTTCCTGTTTTCTGCTAGTGATGCCTCTCCTATACATCCCATATCCTCCCAGCCCTCCTACCACCTTCTCCACATTGTTTGACAACCTTAGGTCATCTGATAGGATTACCCCCAGGTCCCTTCCATTTTTTTGTTGTTACTACCTCCCCTCATTGTGTAATCTTCCCTGGGTTTTGTTTCCCAGGTGCATTATTTTGCACTTCTTTGCATTGAATCCAAGCTGCCATACTTCTGACCATTCCTCCAACCTTGCCAAGTCCCTTCTCATCCCTTCCATGCCTCCTTGTGTATCAACCCTGTTGCAGATCTTTGTGTCATCTGAAAGAGGCTACTTTTTCTTCCAGTGCCTCTGGAATGTCACTTCTAAAGACATTAAAAAGGACTGGACCCAGTACTGAACCCTGCGGTATCCCACTAGTAACCCCTCTTTCTTCAGAGTGGACTCCATTTACAATTACTTTCTGTGTCCTGTTGTCCAGCAAATGTTTTATCCAGGTTACCACCCTGGGACCCACTCCCAGGCTGGTTAATTTGACTATTAATCCATTGTGTGGGACTGTGTCAAATGCCTTACTAAAGTCTAGGTAGGCCATGTCCACAGCCCCTCCCTGGTCTACTACTTTGGTCACCCAGTCAAAGAAATCAATTAGATTTGTCTGACATGACCTTCCCGCTGTGAACCCATGCCGCCTTGGGTCCTGTGCCCCACTGGCCTCTAGGTACTCAACAATTCTTTCCTTCATAAGTGATTCCATCACTTTCCCTACCACAGAGGTCAAACTGACAGGTCTATAGTTTCCTGCCTCTGTTTTGGTCCCACTTCTGTGAAGGGGAATCACATCTGCCTTCTTCCACTCCTCAGGTACCACCATCCTCCACAGATTTGTTTAAAAGGGTAGTCAGTGGTGTCACTAGTTCTCTGTTTAATTCTTTAGAATTCTGGGGTGAATTCCATCTGGCCCTATTGCTTTGTCCACCTTCAGTTTTAGGAGTTCTTTCAGAACCCTTTCTTCTGTGAAAGGACTGGGACTGACCCCCCATCCAGAGTGCTTCTGTTTATTGGATTAGGCACCTCCTCTTTTGTGAATACTGAAGAGTATTCATTCAGTATCCCTGCTTTTCCTGTCCTCTCTACCTACCACGTCCATTCTATTTAGCCTCACTATCCCTTCCTTTGTCTTTCTCGCTCCCTGATATTCCTATAAAGGTTTATCCCCCTTCTTAACGAGTTGGCTATCTTTTCCTCAGTTTGGGCCTTTGCTATTCTGATTACCTCCTGCTTCCTACTGCCTTAACTGGTACAGTTCTCTGTCCTGCTCCTTCTGTGTTTCCTTATACTTCCTAAATGCTGTCTTTTCTCCCTAACCGTCACGCCACCTCTTTTGAGAACCATAGTGGCTTTTCTTTCATTTTGGTTGTTTATTTGCTTCACACAAAGGCTTGTTGCCTCTGTGATAGCAGTTTTGATATTTCCCCATTGTTGCTGCACCTCCTTCTAGCCTGTTTGCTAGTGCTTTTCTAAAGCACTCTCCCACCTTGCCAAAGTCAGCCCTCCTGAAGTCTAGAACCCTCACTTTTGTATGGCTTGACTCTGTAGCTGAGTTTATCTTGAACCACACTGTTTGGCGGTCACTTGTTCCCAAATGGCTACCCACTGCTAGATCTGAGATCCTCTCACTGTCCCCATTTCAGAGTACAAGGTCTAAGATTGCTCCCTCACAAGTAGGTTCTAAAACTAGCTGTCTGAGGCATGCCACCTGAAGGGCATCGAGAATGGCACTGCTTTTGGATGTGGCTGCAGCAAAGATGCTCCAGTTGACATCCGGCATATTAAGGTCCCCCATCAACAGTATCTCCCCTTTCTCTACTATCCTAAGTATGCCTTCTATCATATCCTTGTTCATTCCCTCTCCTGACATGGGGGTCTGTATACAACCCCTGTGCGGATTGTGGTGCCATTTCCAGTCTCTAAGGTGACCCACAGTGCCTCCTCTCCTCCCTGTTTACTCTTTTGTTCAATTGCTTTTATCCCTTCCCTTACATAGAGAGCTAATCTGCCCCCTTCTCCCTCCCTGTCTCTCCTGTAGGTTGTGTAGCCCTGGTATGTTAACATCCCAGTCATGGTTCTCTGTGTACCATGTTTCTGTGACTGCTATGATATCCAGGCATCCCTCTTCCATCAAGGCCACCAGTTCAGGGAGCTTGTTGCTCAGACTATGGGCGTTGGTACTCATTATCCTCCATTTCTTCATGGCCTTACCCCTTTTTGCCCCATCCCTGTCCTTATTGCATTTGTCACTTTCTCCATTTACCCCTGTACTTCTCCCTATTGACATCTCTATGTTGGTGTCTACCTCACTTAGTACCCTGATTTTTTGGGGGGGCTAGGATTTCCCTGCTCCTCTCCAGTGCCTCCCCCTTTGCTAGTTTAAATGCTTGCCAATGAAGTATTTAAACCTATCACCTGGGATCTGGTTCCCCTCCTGGACAGATGCAGACTCATCACACCAGTATAGGCCTGCATCCCTCCAAGTGGACCCCAGTCCCCAATGAAGCCAATCCCTGAGCTCTGCACCAGTTTTCAACCACTGATTGAATCCTTGGTGTGGAGCACCCTAGCCTCACCTGTGCCATAGACAGGCAGCACCTCTGAGAAGGTTACCGTGCATGCTATTTGTCTAAGGCCCCTCCCCATCTCCACAAATGCTCCTTGCACTGCTCTGATCCCTTTCTTAGCCAGGTCATTTGTCCCTAGGTGGACAATGACATCCAGTTCCCTCCCCTGTGCAGCTGCTCCTGCGATCCTGAGGATTCGCTCCCTGTCCCTCCAAGCCATGGTGCCAGGCAGGCGCCTTACCTCCCTCTCCCCTTCCTCCCCCAGTTCTACCTTCCTAACAATGGAGTCCCCCACCAGGAGTTGTTTCCCTCCCCTGTGGGGTCCCATGCCACCCTCCTATGGGTCTCCTTTGTGGAGGATCCCAGCATCCTCCTTGTTCTCCACTGCAGGTGCCTCCATAGAGGAACCACACTTTTCCAGAATGGCATAGAAATTGTGGAGAGATACAACTGGAGGGATGCGCCTCTATTCCACCACCCTCACCCTCTCTGAGCCCACTGTGGTCCAACCACTCCTCTTTCTTAGCAATCCCTGAGGCAACAGCAGTGACCCTGGTGGTCCCTGGGTGGGAGAGGAGGTCCAACAAATCCTGGCCAACTCAGCCTGGAGATGAGCAACCTCCTCCCTCAGCCCAGAGAGGTGCCTGGAGATGGGACAACACTGCATCCTCCAGAACATCTCCCAGAAGACTGCTGCGCCACAGCCACTGCACTGCATCACTCCCATGATGTCTTATTTCTGGCCCCCTAATTGTTGTTTGGAATACTTACTCTTTCCTCTGTTTGTTTATTTCTTTTTTTCTTTTTTTATTCTGTCCCTACTTACACCTCTGTGCCTTTTTAGCTCCTGATCTTCCTGTTCTGAGACAAGAAGTTCCTATATTTCTCAGTAGTCTCCTTACTTGCTCAGAGTCAGACCTCCAGCAGCTGGGGGGGGGACGGAGAGCTACTCTTTCCCTTTTAGGATGGTGAGTCTTTAGTGGCTCTATGATCACTCACTTCCTGCTCCCAAACAGGAAGTTCCTGTTGTCAGTTAAATCCTGTGCCTGTAAAAGTAGAACTGCTTTTGGGTGGGGGGGTGGAGGGGAAGGAAGGAGGGCAATATAGTTCCAGTAGAGAAGTTTAGTTATACCAGCAGGTCCTTCCTCCTGGTGCTCTGCTTGTTCTCTGGCAGAAGCTATCTAAGGCAGTGTTTAAATCTGGCTCTTTTCTAGCTAAGCCACTCCCCTTACTACATCTTTCTACACTTAGTTAATTTCACAGATAATTCCCTTCAGCCACCTGTGACAAGCACCTAGATAACTACAGAGATAACACAGATAACAGATAACAATTCACTTCAACTAACTCTGACAAACACACTAACTTTTTTTAACCCTAAATTGAAGGTCCCAGTACAAGAGTTCTCGTTCTTTGTCCCAGTCCCTTAGTACATTGTTGTGATGTTGTCTGTCCTGACTTGCACCACTTTCACATGTACTGGATGGGTGAATGTTTTCAAGGCCAGAAACACTGCCCTTAGCTCCAGCAGATTTATGTGCAGGAGTGACTCTGTGATGGACCAGGTTGCATGGGTGGTGTGTTCCCCTAAGTGAGCACCCCACCCTAACAGAGAGGAGTCAGTTGTAAGAGTGACTGATGGGATTTCCCTTTGGAAAGGTACCCCTTCCCTGAGGTTGTCTGCTTCTTTCCACCATTGGAGGGCCTGTAGCAAACTTTTTGTTACTGGAACTAGTTTTGTCAAATTGTATCTTCTTTGGGACCAGTGTGCAATGAGATGAAATTGTATGTCTCTCATCTGGAACCTGCCCCAGAACTGTGCCTTTTGCTGCAGCCATATGTCCCAGAAGTTGCAGAAACTGCCTTGCTGACCGTGGCTTGTTCAGCTTGAATGAGGCAGCTATCTGTAGAATGCTTTGCACCCTGTCCTGAGGGAGGAAAGTTCTTCCCTTTACTGTGTTCAGTTCTTCTCCTATGAAATGTAGGATTTGTACTGCAGTGAGATCAGATTTCTCCTGATTTACCAGAAAAACCAGAGACTAACAAGTTTAGTGTTACTTTTAAATGATCTTGTACCTGCTGTGATGAACTTTCCACCACCAGCCAGTCATCGAGATAAGGGAAGACTGATACACCTAACCTTCTTAAGTATGCTACCACCATTGCAAGGCACTTTGTAAACACCCTTGGTGCCAAAGTGAGGCCGAAAGGTAGAGCCGAGTATTGGTAGTGGCCTGGTGGAAGTCTGAAACAGAGGTATTTGCTGTGAGATTCTCTTATTGGGATGTGAAAGTAGGCATCCTTTAGATACAGAGATGCTAGCCAATCTCCCTGCTGGATTACTGGCAAAATCATTGGCAGTGTGACCATTTTGAACTTTGGTTTTATTAAGTGCCTGTTCAGTAGTCTGAGGTCTAGAATAGACCGCCACTCCCCATTTTTCTTTTTGGTAAGGAAATATCTTGAATGGAAACCTCTTCCTTTCTGCTGAAGTGGAACACACTCCACTGCTTTCAACTGGAGGAGGCGTTGAACCTCCTTCTCCAGAAGTTTTTTTTTTTCTCTAGGAGGGAAGCTGGTTTGAACACCCTTGTTCTCAAGGGAGGAAAAGACTTGAAACCTGGGGACAAGCCCTGACTCACTACTTCCAGGACCCACTTGTCTGTGGTGATTCACTGCCAAGCCTTGAAACAGTGGACCAGTCTGTCCTCTACCGGGAGAGGGAGGCAGCCTTGATCATTAGGTCAGGGGTTACGTTTTCACAAACTACACACACAGCAGTACAGGTCAGCATTTAAATAAATTTTACTTATATATTTAAAGAAACACAATTATAGTAACAATGCATTTTATGTTACAATATGAAAAGTGGTTCACATACCGATAAAGTGCAAAAACAGCCCACTGATTCAAGGCCACCAGGACCTCTTCGTCAGGGGTTATGTTTTGCCTGGGGCTGAGCTTGGGTAGTTTGGGAACCTCTCCTAGAGCCCCTTCTACCTCTGCTCCTGAAATGCCCAGTCTGCTGATGGTATTGCTGATACTGAGGAACAGCCTGTGCCTGATAAAAAGGTCTACTATAGGCTGTCCTATCTCTGCCTCCCCTTTCAAAAGCCTGTAAGAGGAAGAAGGCATCTCCTTTGAGGAACTGCTTTTATAGGCGGCCTTATATTCATCCACCTTCTTCATGTATGCTTCAGTCTGTTGGCCAAATAATGAATGATCCTCCACAGGGAAATTCATAGCCTTGGCCTTGGTATTCTGTGTCAAATTAGTAGCCCTGAGCCATGCCAACCTCCTAAGGGCTATGGTAAGGGCCATCCATCTGGCAGCATTGTCACTGGCATCTACTGCCATTTGAAATTGATACTTGGCTGCTTCCGGTCCAAACCTGGTTGTCTCAGCCAAATCAGAGAGAGGTGAAGGAGCCTTCCCTGCCATGGCCAACACAGACTGTCACAGTAATTTCTGATACTGTGCTGAGTAAGTTTGATAGTTAGCCTGTCTTACTCCCAGTGAAGCATCCAAGTATCCCTTTTTTGCCATGCTATTTTGCAAGAGTCCTTTTCAGGTGGGTGAGATGCTAAAGGCACCCTACCCTTCTCACAGACTGCCTGCTGGACTACCCCCTGATGGTCAGGGTGAGAAAAAAGGAGTTCAGCCACTTGTCTGTCTAGTTGGTACTTTTTATCCACCTTCTTGACCAAAGATGGGACAAAATTTAGAGTCCGCAGAATTTTAAACAAGTCTTTTTTAAAGAACTTGTTTATAGGGAGCAAAATTTTCTTTGTGGGTATTAACCCCATCATCTCCATATATTTAGCCTCTTCTTCATCCCCTATGACCTCTGTAGTAGCCAGATCAAGGGCATCCACTATTTTCCTCACAAAGGAAAAATTAGAGGAAAAATCCTCTGGTCTAGGAGGAGAATTGAATTCTTGCTCTGGTGAGACCTCTGGCTTAATAGGCTCACCTTCATCCATTTCAGATAATTCATACTCCTCAAACTCCATCCTCTCTTGAGATGGGTTTGGGTCAGAGGAGGGATCAACTGGGATTTGAACCAGTTCTGGGAGGATTGGAGTAGGAATAAAATCCTGCAATGCCTGTATGACCTTCATGGCCTGGGCAATCTCCTCTGATGATGGCAGGCTGTGAGGCACGGATGAACCCCCTTTTGGTTTATCAGCCAGGGTTTCAACATGCTTTGTCTTCTTGTTTTTTTTGGTAGGAACCAGAGAGTCAGCCGGAGCACCCATCCTTTTGCCAGTAGCCATTTCACCTTTGTCAGGGGTGCTCAAAGTAGACACAGCAGTTTCACCTACAGTTTTAGAGGGTGTGGGTTGGTGAGAACCCTCAGCACCCTTCTCCAAATTTCTTTGGAGTCTTAATAAATAATAATAATAAAACTTTATTTCACTTAAGTGCCTTTCAGAGTATCAAGGCGCTTTACAATAAAATTAGACAGCAATAATAAAATCAATGCAGATGGTAATAAGATAATAAATATAGTCTGATAAGTCCCTTTATTCAATACCATAAAAGGCCAGGCACCACAAAAAAGTCTTCAGCGACTGTTTGAAACCACCCACAGTTGCACACTCCCACAACTGATGGGGTAGATAATTCCATAGGGAAGGGGCCACGTACCTAAATGCACAGTCCCAGAAGATTTTAAAGACACCCTTGGAATCTCCAGCAATCCCTCGTCAGCTGAATGGAGCTGTCACTCAGGGCAGTAGGGTACAAGACGCTCTTTCAAGTAGTCGGGGCCAAGTCCATGTAGGGCTTTGTAAGTCAGTAAACCAACGTTAAAGGTGATCAGCCACTGAATTGACAGCCAGTGCAGCTCGCGCAGCACAGGCATAATATGAGAGGATTGAGACATTCCCATCAACTAACGTGCTGCAGCATTCTGCAATAGCTAAAGGCAGCGGATATCAACCCCAGGTAGCCCTAAGTACAGGGAGTTGCAGTAATCAAGGCACAAGGTCACAAAGGCATGGACCGATATAGGCAGATCCCCGGACGGAACAAGGTGCTTGATCCTGGCAATGTTCCTAAGGTGGTTAAGGGAAGACTTGATGACTGCTGACACTTGAGATTATAAAGTCAGCCCATCATCAAGCACCACCCCCAGGTCTCGCACCCATTCAGAGGAAAGGATATGGGTGACCCAGATAAAGTTCAGAGGGCTGACCAGCCCTCATCCTCTCTATCTGGCAACCCAGATCCACAGCCATCACCTTGGTCTTTCCTGTGTTCAACTTTGGCCAGCTGAAATTCATCCAGTCCTGGATTTCAGTGAGGCAGTTGTTAAATGTTGAGACAGCACTATTCTGGTCAGTCGCAAAAGACACATAGAGCTGGGTATCATCAGCATAGCAGTGAAACCTCAGCCCATACCATCTTACAGTGTCTCCAAGGGGCAGAATATACACTGCAAACAACATGGGGGACAGCACTGAGCCCTGAGGCACCCCACATGACAGAGAGAGAGTAGGTCCGTAGAAAATATCCCAGACACCACTCTCTGAGTTCTGCCAGGGAATAAAGATGTAAACCACCTGAGGACCATACACGTTAGGCCACAGATGGATCTCAAGTGCCCAAGCAGCACCCCATGGTCCACAGTGTCGAAGGCTGAAGAGAGATCAAGGAGCACCAAGATAGAGCGGCTTCTCCAATCTCTCGCCATCAGATCACTGAGCACCTGAACCAGTGCAGTCTCGGTACTATGCCTCTTTCGAAAACCAGACTAGAGAGGTTCATTGACGTTATGGATGGTCAAGTGGTCCTCCAACTGTATTGCCACCACTTTCTCAATAACCTTCCCTATAAAGGGAAGGTTTGAGATTGGTCTGTAGTTGGCCAGAAAGTCCGGGTCCAAAGAAGCCTTCTTCAGGATGGGTGTTACCACTGCCTCCTTCAGGGAGCTAGGGAACTCGCCTGAATCAAGGGAGCACCAGACTATCTGTACCACGACTGGACCGATAATATCACAACAACCCATAATCAGGGAAGTTGGGCCCATATCTAAACTACAGCATGTAGGGCACATATTCTGGACAATCCGCATGACATCCGTGAACTCCGGCAGGTCAAAGGTACTATAGGAAGCACGAGGTGAGGTGATCGAGCTCCGATCAACAGCATCCTCCACAGAATGAGTCAAGGGAATCTATGACCTGATGTCCGCCACCTTATTCGCAAAGTCTTTCCATCCTCTTTTCAACCGTTTTCTGAGGGAATGATTTACAGGTATCACAGTCTGCTGAAAAATGGTCATTCCCCAGGCAGACTACACATAACTCATGCTTGTCTGCCTTTGCAAAAATGTTCCCACACTTAAGGCAGTTTTTAAACCTTGGGGGGGCCAGTCTTTTTCTTTAGTTTTTCTGCCATCATTCAACTGATGAAGAAAAACAGAACCACAATAAAGAATTTTTTTTTTTTTTTTTAGTGTGGTTGGTTCAGGAATCGATGAAAGTTCCAATACTGAACCGGGAGCTGCAGAAATTGAACTGGGTTAGCAGTTCACAGAAACCAGGTTAGCAGTTACAAAATACAGAAATTTATTTAACAAAAAACTAAAATAAGCTAAAATAAATACCGGAGACAATAAAATAAAGCTTCGGAAAGGGTAGTAAGACCTGGTTCCTCGACAGTTATTCCAAACCGTGAGGAACCGATAAAATAAACTAAAATAACGCTAACTAACTAATGGTAAGACTATAAACAGAAATAAAGGCAGCAGTAAGAATAATAATACAAGAAACTACTTATAGTCAGTGATGAACCACAAGGAACAACTGAGAGGGAAATCTCTGAGATGTCTTGACTTAAGCAGAGAAAGAAATCTATTACATTGGTGGAACGTTGCAACTGATAAAGGCAGCAGTTTGAATAAGTGGCACGAGCCAATGATAAGTTCTATCATTAGCATATAGTTCCATTTTCTCCAGGCAGCTCTGCTTAGGAGGCTGACTGCAGAGAGTTAGGAATATGGAAGAATACCTGGGGTTAGAAGTCGAGACATCGTTCAGTGCTTGAAGTTTGCTGGTTTTTTTTCAGTTGTTCATGCACTGATAGCAGTCTAGCTTCCTCATCATGGTGAGGGTTTAGTGCTCTGCCTCCTGTTGCAGGAAAGGGTGGGGAATCCCAGGTAGGGAGACCACTGAGAAGTTGTTCTGCCACTTGTACAGTATACATTTACTGTCCCTGCTATAGTTAAGTGGACCCCCTGTCTCACCAAATCCACATTACTGTGATATATTGTTGCTATCCCTGGTTGTCTAATGGACCCCCCATTCTTGTATGTCATGCCCATCCCCTTGTCCCCCTTGGCGACTGCCACAGGCACTGCTCTCAGCTCCATGGCTTGCTACCATCTGGCACGTGTTAGTATTGTATCACTAAAGAACTTTGAAGAGCAATATAGTAATTGCAGGGCATCTAAAAGAATTGGAAAAGAAAACAGTCCAACAAAACGCAAACTGCACATGCCTGCACACTTACAGTATTTATTTTTTTTTTAAACTAGAATTTTCTTCAGTTCATAACTTTTTATTTTTAACTTTTTTTCATCAGACGTGGGGATGGCCTAGTTACTCCCCCCTCCCCCCACATGACTGCATAAGTGGTTACTTGTAAGTGGCAGCCGAAAATGGTGGTTGTTCAATTGCCCCTGAAAACATATTTTGGGGAATTTACAAGTAACCACATATGTGTTTATGGAGGGAGTGAGGGTGGTCACTAGGTCATCATCTAGGTTTGGAGAAAAAAACTTAAAAAAGTTACAG
Source organism: Neoceratodus forsteri (assembly GCA_016271365.2). Classification (NCBI taxonomy): domain Eukaryota; kingdom Metazoa; phylum Chordata; order Ceratodontiformes; family Ceratodontidae; genus Neoceratodus; species Neoceratodus forsteri. Next base: position 751,729,955 of record CM028136.1, read on the forward strand.
GACCACCCGATTGCCCGGCCGAAGCATTACAAGCTCCCACACCGATGATCCAGGTTCAGTTGTGAACTCAGGAAGTTGAGTCAGGTGGCATGGGGTCTGCAATAGCACTGCCTCTCAGCAGCACTCCCAGCAAGTGGAGGACAGTGTCCAGGTTCTGCCACAGTAGTGACCCCTGCACTGGACCGAGGGAGCTTGATTACCCTGCTGGATGTCACTCCATGTTTGTGAGAGTCTGAGTGGGGACACATGGTCTGTGCCTGAACACCTGGGGATGAGTGAGGGAGAAAACATAGAAAAATCTGTGTCTCTCTGCCACCATTCAATATCGGGTCCCTTTATATCCTTCCTGTCTCCACAGGACACCATGCTGATATGTATAGGGTGCTGAAATAACTAAACCCCTGCTAAATAAAGAACTACACCAGACACTCTGATAAAAGTAAATCATTTTTATTATGCAGACATGATTGTGACACATGCTATCATTGTGTCTGTGTCTCCTATTGAAGCATTTTGTTCTCATAATAGCCAAACAAGCATTATAAAATATCCCATGTACTCTCCAGCTGTAGATGGACAGTATCACTTCCCCTTCTCCTACTATAAAGACCATTCACAAGGCACCCCCAGGAACCTCAGTGCCTTACTATAACCCTTATTCTACTAGTTGGTGTGCATGACAGAGTCACTGATGATTGACTCCCAGATCCATCTCCTCAGATGTAGTGGCCAACACGCCCCCTCTAACACAATACACCCCGCCACATATACCATGCACGGAAACATTCGGCATCGACAAATGATTGTTATGTCTGTTTAAAAGCATGTCATCATATTGGTTATCAGTCTGAACTGTAAGAGGGCTTTTGAAGGCGTGTCCCCTTTTCATTTAGCACAATTTCAGAATACTGAATTTCTTCCCTAATTCTGCCCATTCTCTGTTTCTCCTTTTCTCTTTGATATCCATGCCCAATCATAATGCTGGAAAAAGTTAAGGAGAGGGTTTACATGTGCAGCTCCTAATTCTTTCTTGAAAACATACCACTGCTTTTCATTCCACATGCGTGCTACTGTTAATTGTTTCATATGTGCTGCTAAGGGGTTTTTTTTCTTAGGGAAAGGCAGAGATGTTGCACGACCCATATCATTCGCATGCCATGATGCGTTGCTTGCAACTCATAGAATTAATGTATTTTTGTACTGTGATAAAAAGCAAGCAAAACAGATGTTCTAACATGTTCCTACATTCATTGTTCATTTAAGGTAAGGGGCTGTGTTACTCCGCTTATGCATGTTTTGAACACTGAAATGAAAGCATTTTAGTCATTACAACATAAATAATTAAGACTCAGTACGTAGCCGACCCAGTGGTGTGGACGGGTTAGGCAACCGTGCTTTACCTCCTGCTACACTGGTGACCCATGTTCGTGCTGTGAGCAGGCCACCAGGAGTCAGCTAGGGAGGGAGAGGATCGAGCGTCCGAAGGTCTCCTCTCGGTGGGGGGGGAGTACAGGGTCAGTGCTTCCCTGATACCTAGCAGAGGCTGGATGTCTGCATGTTATAGAGCCTGTACACAAGCAAGAGGGGACAGAGCAGTTGGCTGGTGTGTTGTGGGCAGAAGCGCACACGGCTTGTCCATTGCTGACATTGCATGCTCCACCCGGAGGAACTACCGGGAACCAGGAAAAGAGGTCCCAGGTCGAGCAGGATGAACAGCCACCCTCCGCAGTTCCAGATTAAGAATGGTGCTTCCCCGGAGTCTGGATCCTATTCGAGGTGAGTCAAATTGGGGGCTCCTCACTGCCCTGCCACAGAAGGGAAACTGTGGTGGAAGATGGGGATAGTGACCTGATGTCAGGTGCAGGGCGGCTGAGAAGGTACACCAACTGGTGGGGACCCAAGAAGAAACAGATAAAATAAAAAAAATATACTGTTAATATATAATATAAGTACTGTTAAGGTTCAGAATGCTCTAAAGGGACATCAATAAAAATATTCTGAACTAGTGTGCATTTCATTATTTCATATTTTGTGTTTTAGTATTTTTTTAAATGAGGATAAATAGGGTTGGTTTAAATGATGGTAAAATCATTTATTGAAAAGCCGACTGTTGTCCATTTTGGTGTTTTAGGTTTTCTGTTTTTCAGCCAGTCGCTTCCTTTGTTTCTGAAATAGAGTGGAACTGCTTTGAGCTTTAGCTATCTTTAACAGCTGCAGTATCTTTACATTTCTTTAGCAAAGCTTTTGCAATAAAGTCATTAGCATCACATTAACTGATTGTGTTTTTTTTTTTCAGCTTGGCATTTTTCAGCCACGTGGTCATGGTCGCAGTCTTGTCACCACCCCAAAAGTGAGAGGAGATGCAGTGAGATACCTTATATAGCTTTTACAATTAGAGTACAAGTTAAAAATAAAATACAACTTACAATACAACAAGTTAGCGAGTTACTGGGTTTTCAACTCACCATTACTAATAGACAGGTATCGTGCCATTGCTATGCCTGCCTCCACAAAATCCCTGGTGACATCAGCATGTCTTGATGCTAGCCTTTCAAAGGCAGACACTAGCCAGTGGGTATGTTTGTTCTTTACAACAGACATCTGAAGGCCAGCCTTGATTGTGCTGGTCATAGTTCCAGTTTGTAGCTGATGGGCTATTGAATCAGTGTACCAGCAGGTATTTATATTTATGGCTGCAGTAGGTGGAACCTGCAGATATCTTGCATGTACGAAAGGAGTGATGTCATGTTTTCTGTCCATGGAACTGACTGAAGGTGTAAATAGTCTCCTCCACCTTACCCTCCTCCAAGAAATGTTTTCTGCCCTCAAATAAATACACTTTCCTGTTAGTCAATGGTTGCAGGGTACTATTTTCTTTCTTAAATGGGCAGTACAAGAACTGGAATCTGAGTAGTGGGAGGCAACATTAGTTTTTTGGGGGAGTAAGATCCACCCCACCTCCACCCAAGAAGCTACTAAAGATCCACACCCACCTTTTTTTGATTCATGTGGGAGGGGCATGAGGTGGGTCTATCATGCTAGAACAAGACACACTAGTTTGGGACCTGGACAACGCAACAGAACAAGTCTGTGGAGTGATCTTATTGTGGAGCCTCTGCATTTTATTAAGGACTAGAGAACAGAAGTTACTTAATGCCTTCAAACTGACTTAAAACCCCATGGAATAAATGATTATCAGAGCCACCTGGGGCCTCAGAAGGAAGGAGTAATGAAGGAGTGAAACTACAGCTCCCAAGGAAAACCATAGACAGGTTTTTCTTAAACATTTATATACTAAATACACAAAGTTCAGCTTTTGGGATTAATATTTGTTTACCATATTCATATACACACACACATATACACATACATACATACATATATACACATATACTCACAGACACATGTGTGTGTGTGTGTGTGTATATATATATATATATATATTAGTGGCGCGGTCACGCCACTATAGTTAGAGTTCAGCGGTCACTTACATACTAAAGTCAAAAATTTGCGTGTTAATAACTTTGGACCCGTTCAATGGATTTGCCTGAAATTTGGTATGCGCAGTGGGGAATAGTAGATCTCTTGATCTGCCAAATTTCATTTTGGTTAGACTTACAATCTTTGCATACAAAAATGTTGAAAATGCAAAATTACCCGTTTTTGGAGGCAGCTTTTGAGATTTTGGACGTGGCCATGCATGGCCATCATGTGGTGTGCCACTCTGCAAGATGGCTCATTTGAAAGAGCTTTGGTGGCTGAACATTCCACTTTTCATTTGGTGAAAAAATATTTAGGTATTCAAAAGTTATGCCACTTTTAAGTTCCCATTATAAGTCAATGGGAAAAAGTATATGTACTGTATGTTTTGCGAACAAAGAATGGGGTTCTGGCCATCTGGTCCCATCTGGCAATCAAAGAATTTTCAGCCTCGTGGTTCAAGAATTTTTGTCCCCAAGAATTTTCTAAATTCTTTGATTGCAAGGTCCTCCATCTTGTTTTTTAATTTCTGATCGGAAAAACACAAGTATCTCAGCTCAGGGGTCACTTCTGAAGTAAAACTTGCATGGGTTTTACTCGAGGGGGCTCCGATCTATCGAGCCATGCCTTTGGTTTCATCTAAATCAGTCAAAAAATAGAGTTATGAGCTTTTAAAATCTTAATTCGCGGCTCGCTAACGATCCTTGATCGCGAGCCTGCAAATTCTTTGATGGTGAGATTCTTTGATCGCAACCTTGCATCACGACCTAAAAACATTAATATCTCGGCTCAGGGGTGGGCTAGGGACACAAATGAGGGTGGGTTTTGCTCAGGAGGCTTCATTCTATTGAGGCATGGTGTAGGTTCACTTCAAATCGGTGAAAAAAATTGTGTTTCACCATTTTTTATTCTTTGATCGTGAGCCTGCAAATTCTTTGATCATGAGATTCTTTGATCGTGATCATGCATCGCGAGCAAGGGACAAGATGGCCCAATTTTAAAATCAATTTTCTCAGCCCAGGGGTGCTCTAGGAAGTCAAATGAGGGTGAGTTTTACTCAGGTGGCTTCGTTCTGTCGAACCATGATGGTGGTTTACTGCAATTCCTTCAATGTTTTGATTTAAAGCATTTTTAATTCTTTGTTCGTGAGCCTGCAAATTTTTTGATCATGAGATTCTCTGATCGCAATCTTTGATTGCAAAATAGGGACAAAATGGCCAGATTTTTTATAAGGGAATAGATAGGGACATTTTACTAATCTTTGATATTGAATATCTCGGAAACGGTTTGGTCTTTTTAGTTGACATTTGGAGGGTATTTATGGTATGTCCTGTGGGTGTTAATTACAGTGTTTACCTGTCAGAAAATGTTTTTGGGGGAGATATGGTGTGGCGCAGTTTACGTTCTGCAGACAGGGTTTTGCTTGTGGTGGTGGCTTGAAATTTATAGGATACCTAGCCTTACTGTCATGGATGTAATTTACAGTCCCTGTGTGTGTTACATGTCAATAGGTTCAAAACTGTGCCACTCCGATGAATGAAAATTTCAGACTTTGACATGTTATATCTCGGACACGGTTTGGTCTTTTTACTTGAAATTTGGAGGGTGTTTACGGCATGTCCTGTGGATGTTAATTACAGTGTTTACGTGTCAGAAAATATTTTTTTGGCGGAGATATGGCATGGCACAGTTTACGTTCTGCAGACAGTGCTTTGCTTGTGGTGGTGGCTTGAAATTGATAGGATAGCTAGCCTTAGTGTCATGGATGTAGTTTTCAGTTGTTATGTGTGTTAAATGTCAACAGGTGTGGAACTGTGCCACTCTGATGAATGAAAATTTCAAACTTTGACATGTTATATCTCGGACATGGTTTGGTCTTTTCACTTGAAATTTGGAGGGTGTTGACGGCATGTCCTGTAGATGTGAATTGCAGTGTTTACATGTCAGACAATATATTTTTGGGGGAGATATTGTGTAGCACAGTTTACATTTTGCGGACAGCGTTTTTCTATTGTTCTGCTACATTAACATTTGTTTGGTGGCTGGCCGTGGTGTTGTCAATGTACTTTTTAGTCATTAGGTGTGTAATGTGGCCCGACACTTACAAGTTACTGGGAGCGTGGGGACCGACCAACTTGTGCAACTTTCTACTTTTCTATTCTTTCTTAAAAAGTAAGGAAATTGTATGCAAAAACTTCATTAATGCATCAGTTAGGGTCATTCTACAGTGACAAAAGTGAGGAAATTCAACATTAGGGTTCCCACCCCCCTTGCACCCCACCCCCATACTGCCTCCACCAACAGGCATCGGGGTGTGCATTGGGGTCATCGGCCCTAACTCTCACCCCATTCTCCAACACTGCACCACCTCAGCTCGTTTACACATGGGATGGAACAGAAACTAAAACAAATCTTACTACTTACAAATCATTGTGTTGTTTCTCCATACCTCCTTAATAATTCCACACAGCTTCACTAACTTCATTATGCAGCTGAGGTGGATCTTACCAGAATTTGTTCTTCTTGTCTTAACAATTTATAATGTATGGCAGAGGGCTGTTACAGATGGAATTCGATGAATTCCCATCCTTGTTATGGTATCATTGTAACACCAAGAGGTTGTTATACCATCTTGAATATGTCACAACAATACCATAACAAAGTGAATGACTCTGTGCATGCACGTCTAGTGAACTACTGGCTTACCATAAACGGCCGTGGTGGTGAGAGCTGGCACTGAAAGAGAGCAGCACAATGGACAAAAAAGTAAAGTATGGATAAATTTCACTTAACTGGTGCCCATACACTACAAAAGACAATGGATGGGCACCAGTTAACAACGCGGAGTTCCCATCTCGAGGTCGTCATGCCAACTAATCATAAACGAAATAAATAAATAAAAGAAGAACAAAAAAAAACTATAAACCTCTCGAGCTTTGCTCTCGAGGTTTACTATATTGTCATGACAACCTCTCAATGGGAACACAGCATTGTTATTGTCTGGTTCCTATCCGTTATCCTCTATATTGATTCTAATGTCTTGGGGTAGAAAGGCATTTGTGCAGGATGGTGAGATGAAAACTGGCACAATGAGGCTCGCAGTATAGCCTAGAGGTTAGAGTAATGAGCTGTGAATGAGTTTGGTACATCCAGCAGACAACCTCCACTTATACTGTGTGACTGGGCAAGTCACTTAATCTCCCCAGTGCTCCTGGGTTGCCCCTGAAAACAGGCACTTGTGCCTAGTGGGCCTTGCCTGATTACCGAAGAATAAAAAACAAACAAAAAAAATAGATTTAGCCATCCTCATGCTTCTTTAATCCTGCATCAGTGCTATGCACTCTGAATAAATTGAAAATAAAGAGTGTTCATTATTCATTTGGAAGATCAGGTTTATTTTTAACTGAGGTGGTGTGTGGCATGATAATGCTGTCCACGTACTCTATCATGGTTTCGGTGTTCACCCAATGATTTTCAGAATGAGTAATGTACCATTCAGGTGAAAAATTAAAAACATGATGGCAGCAGTTTGGTTTTGCCTTGGTAAATCACTTATGGAGGCAGGAAATTGTCAGACTGGGTGCATGCCAATATTACAGTACAAGTCACATTAAACTGTTTCTCTAACTCATTGGTGTAGCAGTTCTGAATGGGTTTCCCAGTGGCTTCACCATATTTTACAGTGCACTGTATGAATGTTTTTATTGTGGTTTGAAAATAGCCTCCATTTAGCTGCAACTTTAAGTGAAGTGCATTGCATCAACGGAGTTAAAGAGTTTAATCATGTTTTGAATATGGTACTGTGATGGTACTCCTTCCTTCCAGTGTTCTTGTGGAGAGCTGTTGCCCCGTCAGCACTGTGCACCAACTGCCCCACCCACACATGCATGTGTGCTCAGCTCTATCTTTATCGCTGCATACAGGCACATGACACATGTGACCTCCCTCAAATTACTGTGTCCCCACTTTCCCATTTGCAGCTTATATTTTCTTACCACTAGGAGTCACTGCAGTGCCCTCCTAGTCCCTGTTGTCTGCCTTCCTCTCACTATTTTAGTTTCTCTCCTAATTCTCTATGCCTTCCCACCACTATATCCCCTTCTTCCCATAGCTTGCTACTGTCCCCTACAGGTCTCAAACCCTGCACCTTTTGTTGTAGAGTCAGCAGCCCTACCACTGAGCGGGAGGGGGAGGTAGATAGATAGATACATATAGATATATATATATATAGATAGATAGATAGATATATATCTATCTATATATATATATATATCTGGTGTGAGAGATACAGGGTCTCTGACTCCATAGTTTACTAAAATTCCAAATTGTTGTCTACATGGCCAAGGTTCCTCATGTCAGTGTTGAACCCTGTACCTTTGGCATCAAAGTCTGTGACCCTTTCACTATGTTATGGGAGCAGTACAGAATTTTCCTTTGCTTTATCTCCTCTATCCTTGTTCACCCCCCCCAAGATCCAGTACTACTAAGCCTTACCATGACCACTCTCTCCATCACCAACATTATCTATTGCCTCCTATGCCTTCTCTTACTATACACCATTATCATGGTAGATACCCCCCCAAGCTTCAGCTTACCAGGGCTCTGCCTTTGTTCCCCAGAGTCTGTTTCAGGTGACCTGACACTCCTTCTCTGGACACACACACCCTCCTCTACCTCAACCCACAGGACTCCCGGGATCCCCCCACCCATCTCCAGCCACTGTATTCTAGGCCTTACCTCCCGCTGGTCACTGTCTTGTTTCGCCTCTCCCTTCCTAAGGGATATGCCCACCCCGTCTGTGTGCTGCTCCCCACTTGTACTACCCGAACATGCTCCAGGGCATTAACAAATCTGAGGCTCACCTCCCTATGGGTATTAATGCTACTCCTCCTGATCTCTGGAAACATCCACCTTAACCCTGGTCCTACCCCCTTGCCACCAACTAATCAGACTGCACCCAGGGGACTGTATAGCCTCCATCAACATGTGCAGTTTGCTAAAGAAATTTGATAATCTACAAGGGTGGGTTGCTCAACAGTGACCAGACATTATCTCGGTGGTAGAAACTTGGCTAAATGGCTGTACTCCTGACTCCGCAGTAGCTCTGCCAGGGTACACAATATTTCGTGCCGACAGACTAGCCAAAAAGGGGGAGGTTGTGCAATTTACCTCCATGACACCCTTCAAGTTCTCACACTACCTTCCCCAGCTCTTGACCATGGTGCCCAAGCCCTCTCCCTCCAAGTTAATGTTGATCCTTCCAGGGCACCACTCTTCATCTCCTCTATCTACATCCTGCCCAGGAATCAAAAAAGTGCATTCCAGTCAGTTCTCGCTCACCTCCAGCAACACCCAGATAAGGCAGAAATTATTGCCCTGGGTGATTTTAATATCAATTGGTTAGCAGACTCTGCCGCTCCATATAGGGATGCTGCAGCCACCTTTGGTCTATCTCAAGTTGTGCCCACTACCACACGACATAGCCCGAGAACAGGTACCTCAACCCTCATTGACCCAATTCTTATTAATCACCCTCACAAATTCACCCAGGTCTCCGTGCTACCTGACGCACTGAGTGACCACTCGCCAGTACTTGGGCACTGGTCTTACTTGGCTACAAAGGCCCTCCTAAAGTTAGCTTTCAGCAAAAACTCAGGCCAGGCAAGCTACAGTCCTTGAAATACCACCTCATCAACTGGGACTGGTCTCCCATTGTTGCCTCACCTGATATGGACTCTGCCCTGGAGTATTTTGTCAATTCCACCTGTGACCTTTTTGCACCCTTCTGCAAATGAGTCATTAAAGGAGCTGACACCCCGTGGATGTCCTGGTCCCTTCTGAACCTCATGAGCCACCAAGACACTCTCTGGCACATAGCCTTGGAGACTGGGAGGCCCGCTAATAGGCAACGCTACCATGAGGCCAGGAACCGCTGCACCTGACAGGTCTGACAGGCAAAGGCAGAATACTACAAAGCAGCATTCACCGTCTCCTGGGGGAAGGAGCGCAATTTCTGGGACCCCCTCAAAGATCTTAGTGGCAAAATCTCTAATGCCCCCCCTCCCAGATACTGGTAAATGGTGGTATCTCCATGGACCCTGACACAATAGCAAATGCACTGAACTCCTCATTCTCAGACCTCAACGGCGTGCTCCCTGCCAACTTTTTTGCACCCACCATAACATCGACACCAACCCAAGTACCCCCTTTCCACTTCAAGGTCATCTCCCAGTGTGATGCTGCCCCCCTCCTGCTAAAGGCACTCAGCAAATCCCAGTTCAGCAGTGACGATCTCGATCTTAAAATACTAAGGCTCACTCTCCCTGAAGTACTCTACCACCTCACTGCCCTACTAAACCGCTCCCATGCCCTAGGCTGGTTCCCCTCCCTGCGGAAAACTGCCCTCATCCCTCCACTCCTGAAGAGTGGTGACCGAACCCTGCCTATTAATTATCGACCAATCTCAATTCTACCCCCTCTCTCCAAGGTTCTTGAAAAGACAGTCGCCATTCAAGTCACAGGCTACCTTACTCAACACAGTCTCCTCTGCCCTGAACAACATGGTTTCTGAAAAAACCGTATCACCACAACCACGCTTTTGGAATAAACCAACACTATCCATGCAACCCTGGATGCAGGCCAGATTGCTGGTGCTGTCTACACAGATCTTTCCAAAGCATTTGACACTGTCCACTACTCACTACTCCTAACCTCGCTAACCCATATTGGTTTCTTACAGGATACCACCACTTGGTTCTCAAACTACCTGTCTGACAGAACCCAGAGAGTCAGATTAGGGCATACCTTATCATCCCCCCTCAGAGTTACATCTGGGGTCCCCAAGGGTCAATCCTTGGCCCCCTACTTTTCACTCTATTCCTTAACTCCCTGCCCAAGGCCTGTTCTGGGGATCTCCTTCTACACGCAGATGATGCGGTTTTATTCAGCACCCACACCAACCCTAATGCCCTCCAAGGGTCATTTAATGAGGCTGAATCCTGGTTTACTGACCATAGGCTTGTTCTAAACTATAAAAAAACAAAATCCATGCTGTTTTCCCATGCCCAAAGCAAGTTCAGTAACCACCCCCTGCTCATCCATAATTCCCATAATGAGACCTTGGCACACGTTCTACCTTTAAATACTTAAGGGTTACTCTAGACTCAGGGCTAACCTACCATGAACATATCCGCTAACTTAATACGGCTGTAAATGTGCGCATTGTTCTGCTACACTGCTACAAGCACTGTCTCCCCCCCGAAGCCCTACAGCTAGCCATCTCCTCCTCCATCCTGTCACTCATTGATTATGGGATTATCTTCTATGGCACTGCCAACATTGCCTCCCTCAACATTATTAGGGTTTCCCAGAATAAAGCCTGCAGACTTGCCACAGGATGTGACCAGCTTACACACACCTGTACGCTGTATACCAGTACAAACTGGCTTAATTTCAATGATCGCCTAAAGTACCAGACCTGTCTCCTTGCCAAGAAAATCATGACTGGCCTCACACCCCCTGCTATTGTAATGCTGCCCCCTCCCCAACAGCACCAGACACACAAGTCATGCTGAGAAATCGCCCTACCAGGTTCCCCACTGTAAAACCTCCTTGGGGCAAAGAACTTTCAGATATCGCGCCCCCAATTGGCTGAACTCACTGCCCATACCAGTCCTCCTGGCTCCTACCCTAGGACTGTTCAAATCCCTTCTCCGTAGCAATATCTTGCGTGACTCTACCTGTGACTGTACCTGACCTACCCACGACCTATAACTGCCATAATAATGGACCCATTAGGTCCTGCTTTTAGAGTGCCTGTCCCTGGTTTTAGTCTTACCCAAGCCTCAGACTAGCTAACACTCACTGTACTGCACTGCTTGCACATTCCAGTCATAAATACTTCTCTACAACTACTGTACTGTATGACTTACCCCTGCAGTTACTGTATTTATTGTATTTTGCTACTATACTGCATTGTCTTTGATTGTTGAAATTATCCTGTAACACATCCACCTGTTGTAATTTACCATGTATCTTTCGTAAGGTGTGATATTTCCCATACTGCTATCTATGCTGTGATGTCTGTACACTGTATGCTCTGTATTGTTTTCTATGACGTGGAACCTTTGTAAAGGAGTCTCTGACTCAAAGGTATTAATTCCGATTGTATTCAATAAATAAATAAATAAAATGTAAGGAGTGCCTGTGGGAAAGCTGCAGCACATTTTCAAAGAAAAGCCCACCACCCGAAAGATAAACCCCCGATTAAAGGTTTCTCATACAAAATTATTTTTCTAATTACCTTAAAGTATCACCACCCTTCTTTTTAAAATGATTCTGTAGATTCTGAGGAAGCTCGCTGTACAGTATGCTGTACCGTACTTGTAATGGTACCGTGCAGCGTGACCATTTTTTTACCGTACTTGAACATTTTAACCAGTGCTACCGCTAATTATTCAAAAGCTGAATTAATAGACTAATAAAATTATTCTTGGGGTGAAATCCCTAATCGGGGGTTTATTTAAGGTCCTCCTGTCCTAAAAACAAGCGGGATACCGGGATACTGGAAGAAGCCATGATGAGGTGCTGTGTGATGACAGAGTTGTGAGTGTCATTTTTTTGTTTCTCTCTCACTTAACACATTGCCTTTTAAATAAATGTAGTTGATGTACATAAAATGTATTAATTGTCTTAACAGTAAAGTCCTGTAGTGAACGGTGATGAAAAGGCCAGTATGCAGATCAATGTCACAGTAGTACAAATGCAGTGACAGTGAGAAACGAATGCACTGGATATGCATAAGACGAATGTTGTTGTGGAGCTGTAGCAAATGTCCAAAAGTGTTGCATGCGCGTGTCTTGTGTGTTGCTTACTGGTTGCAAAACAGCTGAGTGTTAAAACTGTTACCACTGCCACTACATTTGCAGCACTAAAAAAAATTCAGAAAAGCAGTGAGCTGAAGGAACGGTTTAATATGACTTGTACTGTAGGGAGATCTGCCTTTTGTCCCCAAACCCTGTCACCCCCACTTGTTTTAACCCCACCTGCTCCATTGTCCACTGAGAGCATGGAACTAGGTTTAGCCTTGCTTTGTCTATGTTTATTGTTAATTCAGGGGTGATGAGCTCATGCTGCACGGTTTTCTGTATATGCAGTAGAAATGATGTTTTGAGCACTATAAAACTGTTGGTTTTTCCTGGCTGCTTTAGGCCCCTTGTGATTTTTGAATTCTGTTCCATTTAAAAATGACCATGCCTACTGTCTAATAAAATCTAAATGACCACATTTCTTGCAAGAACTAATGATTGTAGGACTTCACTACACCCAGGGCCATAGCTATTACATTTGTAGCGCTCACCACTATGCCCACAACACAAAGTTCCTTAATGATTTTTCTGAGCTCATTCTCAACCGCCTCAAACAGCAGCAGTGGTCTCCCATGGGGTTTTATAGGCAGTTTATGCAGAACACTGTTTGGATCTGGAAAATCATTCAGTTTAATTTTATAATCTGTCTTCAACTTAATTTTTTAATCTGTGCTTTTGTTCATTTTTTTTTTGTACTTCACCTGATAAAATCTACTACCGTTCATTATGCCGCTTTCCAAGTCATAGTGGCCAATTTCATACCTCATTTCAGGGGCGTAGCGGGTGTTCTTGGAGTGACGGTGTATCATGGGTGGTCTGGATGCTTGCAGTTTGCTGACACACTCTCAGCAAGAGCTAATGAGATGTCTGCTGAAGAACATAGAATGTCAGCTCCTCTATTGGGGTAAACTCCCGCTCCATTTTTTTTGTCCTGTTTATAGCCATTTTGCTAAGCACTTTTTCTAAAACTTCTAAAACCTAGCAAGCCAAGACTAGCAGTGATACTGGCATGGAGTGACTGCTGTGCTGTGCCTTCAAAACTGATGTCTAAGGGGGTAGCAGTTATTTATACTTAAACTGATAGCTAAATGATTAGGTGGCAAGTGCTGACAGCTGATGGCTAGCTGGTTCCCTCATCATAATTTATAGTGGAGCGCAGGAGCACGATTATTACAATGCGTAGTCTGATTGACAGGACAGAGAACACAAAACTTTTCTGCCGCTGTTTTATAGTAGCTAAAAGTAGGACATATGTCACCAGAAAAAAGTACAATACCATTTAATGAGCCTCTGACAACACAGTTAAGTTTATAATTGACATATAATCTGTATTTTGCTTCCCCTTTTTCATTTTAACTATACCTAGTTTCATGAAAATAGGATTACTGTCCACGAACTTCCATTACTTGATTCTTCATTGATTAATTTACTTGCCACCCCTAGTTTTTCCACATTTGATGTCCATTCCTCCACCACCTTTCCACAGACCCTGCTCTCCATAGTGGTCATATATCTTCTTTTTAAGTATTTGACAAAACCTCACAGGAAAAATATTCCAAAGACCTTTCAGCTATTATTGTTTCAGCATATTTGAACTGTATGGTATGTGTGCCAAAGGTATGGTAAGCATCAGGATTCACTTGGCATGCAGCATGTTAAGTCCAAATTTTTTTTTTACTTCTATTCATGTATCAGTTTTGAACTTTAAAACCCTATGAGCTAATTTTTCCTGGGCACATGCTCATGTTGCATCTGTACTCTGTATACATGTTCTCCTTCTGAACTTTGCCCTGTCCATACTCCAGGTGACAGACATTACAAAGCCCCTTTATAGATTGTTAGTGAGGCCCCACATCAAATAGTGCATGAGTGTTGGTCCCTGTATCTGAGGAAAGATATTGACATGACTGAGTAACCAAAGAGGTAAGCAACCAAGGTGGCTGAAGGTTTGGAAAACATGGGCTTTAAGGATTGGCTGACAGAATTGAGGCCATTTTGCATGAATGATCAGAGGGGGCATAATCATTACCTTAAAATACCTGAAGGGGGTAATGCCATCAGACCAAATGCAGCTCTTCAGAATGCACAAACATGAAAGAGCGAAGAGACACATGATGCAATTGAAAGGAGGAAGATTCAAAGGAAATGTCAAGAACTACTTAATAGAACTAGACTAGACTTCCAGAGCAGGTGGCATCTGCTAAAATTGCAATGATCTTCAAGCTCAGAATTAAGTACTTTGAGGGAAAAGGGGTGATGGTATACACACGGAGTTGGAATGAGAAAGTAGCTCAATTGACCAACTGTCTTTATTCCTCCCTACCCAACAAGGATGTAGGTCTGGGTGTAGGCAACCATACTCACTGTACACATTTATGTACAATTTTTTAGGACAGTACCTGTCTCAATCTATATGCGATTTGCACTTTTGTTACCACTGTCATTCTTATCTGGAATAATTGAGTTAGTGTCGATCACTGAGTAGTTTCTGTATCTGTTTAAATGGGTATTGTTTAGAACATAGATGTGTACAACCTGTTTAGATGAGACATCCTTCCTGGTAAATCTCTTTTAAATAAATAAATAAACAACAATCTGTTCTGTTTTCTATAGGGACAGTAGTTGGTGACAGTGTGTAAATTTTTTTAAATGGGGTAGCAATTGTACAAAGTTGTGTACAAAATGGAACTGTCTGGCTACACAACTGCCCAAGCTAGCCTTTTCCACCCTCATCCCCAGCAGATGCTGGGGACGACATTCCTAGGGATCCATCGCCTGACCCAGTGCTAGTCCTATGTCAGATTTAAATCATGTATTCCTCTTGTGCCCTGTTCACATAGTTATTTGATCTTGGTAGAAACTTCCAAAAATGGTGTCATACTGCCATGAAGGTTAGGTTACCTGCTATGGTACAGAGATAGAAGTTCCGAGTGGGTAGGGGATCTCCTGAAAAACATAAGACCAACACTGAGCTTTACTGTTATATATATACTGAGAGCAGAAGGGGCCACTGCAGTGCAGCACACAGTCCCACCACTTCCTCAAGCCTAGACACGCTACAATTGACAGCACTCCCAATTCCTAGCCCAGCAAGAGAGAGAGAGATGATTTTCTGATGCCTTCAGGCTTCACAAACTTGAATCTGTTCTTTTGTCATTGTTCTGACAAACTAATATTATATGACTTGCTGCTTCCTGTTTAGGTCTCACATGCAAGAGACTTTAATGTCAGTGGAATCTTCTGACTAGACAGACAGAGAGACAGATAGACAGTCAGACAGATAGAATGATTCTCTCTGAATTCATTTGGCATTCATAGTCAGAATTCATCTAATTTTTCAAACAAGATCAACCTTGGAATTTATATACCTAATAGTTCCAGGATAAACCATGTTTAAAGTCCTCACCTATCTTGTGATTTTTACCCAGTGAAATACTTTGAAGATATAGTGATTCATCTTGCCCCTCAGAAGTAGTGATGGTAGCATGGTCTAGTGTCTGGTACATAGTCTGGGGAACCAGGAGACCTGTGTTCAAAACTACCATAACCACTTGCTCCCTGGGTGAGCAGGCCACCTAAATTTTTTGGGGTATTGTCATCTACAAGAAACAGATCTCAATATTGTAGCTAAGGAAATCCATTTAAAATAAGCTGTTGGATAAACCTGTAGCTCCAGGAGGGCTACAAATGCAACACGTTTAGCCCCCTCCTCCCACACATTCTCCCTTTACAGCTGCAGACATCCATTTTCTAAACACAAAACAGGAAGTGACCGTACTGAGGGGGACTATAAAAGGTATTATTTGCAAAAAAAAATTTTGTTAATGCACCAGTTAGTGTACCTTAACACCACAAAAGTAGGGAAATGTGGTGTTACAGTTTCCAACTCTAACTCTCCACCCCCACCCCAAAAGAAGCAAAGGCAAAAGCATTAGGGTTTAGGATCTCTGGAGTCTTGGCAAATCAGTGGTGAGGTCTTCCTTGGGGTTCTCAACCCTAATGCTCACCCCCATCCTGTAGCCTCCAGTCCAAAGCACAAGATACAGCTCCAAGCCAGTGCCTCATACTGATACAATCTTCAAAGCTGGAGAATTATGTCTCGCCACATGTTGCCAACACAATTTGTTGTGCCTTTTTTCATGTAGGGCCCTACGGGCCTTCGTAAAGAAAGGAGATTATGTGTGACTTTGTTTGCTCAGGGAACAGGGTGGGCATTAGAGCAGAGAATCCTAAGGAAAACCCCACCACTGATTCGCTAAGATTCCGGAGACCCAAAACGCTAATGTTTTTGCCTTTTGCTGCATGGGGGGTGGGAGTGGGAAGTTAGGGTTAGAAACCCTAATGCCATATCTGCCTACTTTCATACCATTAAGGTACCCCAACCGATGAATTAATGAAGTTTTTTGCAAAGAATTTACTTTCTTTTTGAGCTAGTGGAATCGTATCCTCGTTTCAGGACCTGTGTGAACAGATGCAGATGCCCTGTGCCAAGGGAAGACTCCATCCACCTACAGAAGTGCAGGACCCCTGCGGGCCCTGCATTTCCATGCAGCAATAGATGTGAAGAATTAATGGGGCTATCTGATGGGCTGTGGAAGCACAGGGCCATTTGGCTGCAGATACGGATGCACAGGGCAAAGAGTGCATCTGTCAGCCAATGCAAAGGGCCCTCTGTGACCCAAGGGTGGAGAGGTGCAGGGCCCTATGTCAACAGGACAGTTGTCTTCACTATATGATATCCAGACCCATGTGGACAACCCTGCACCTTTCATTCCCTGGCTGGGGAGGTGTCACATAACAGTGCCATCCCCCCACCCTCACTCCATCCAGCTGGATCGCTAAGCTCACTGGCATGGGATCACAGTGCATACCCGCTGGGGTCAAGACTGGCACTACACACAAAGTTTGTTAACAATTGTATTTTTTTTTTATTTTGACACCAGATTTTCAAGATATTCATTTTATGCTTCGCCTTATAAACATGACATGTACCATTTATAATATATTGGTTGAAATGCATTTTGCAACAGAAGTGCGAAAACACGTCATCTAGTATTTAAAAAATGACGTGTCATGTTTATGAGGTGGTGTGGAAAAAAATGGCTGTGTTGCAAGTGTGGAGTCAAAATACTGAAAATTAGTGAAGTTATGACTGAATGTTGAAATAATGCAGCATTCACTCATAACATGGGCATTTTACCATATTTGTACACCAAATTTTCAGCATAGCCTTTTTGTTACCCCACCTCATGAACCCTTAGGTGAACATTTTCAAATCCCTGCCAAAACATCATTCTGTGCCACAAAAATGTCATTCCACGTCACAGGTGTGAAAACACATTTTGGCCAGGATTTGAAAAGTGACAGCTGTCACATTTTGAGGTGGTGTGAAAAAATGGCTATGCTGAAAGTCTGAGATCAAAATATCTGTAATTACCGAGGGTATGAGCGAGCGTACAAAAATGTCAACGTATGCTCATAACTTTACCATTTTTACATATTTGAACTCCAAATTTTCAACATAGCCTTCTTATGACCCCACCCATTGAGAAATTCTAACAGCTCAATTAGTATGATCATCTCAAATAATTAAGTTGTTGATGAACCCAAACAAATGGCTGAGACATTTAATGAATATTTCTCTTCGGTATTCACTCAAAAAAACAAATTACAAATGGAATATAAATGCCAAGGTAATATCTGAGATCAATATTACAGAAGAAATCATTATAAAAAAGATTTCACAGCTCAAAAACACCCACTCAACTGGATCAGACAACATTTCTCCCAGACTTTTAACCCCCTATATAGTACAGCCACTAAAATGTATATTCACACACACTCCTTTATAAATAACGAGGTACCATCAGATTGGATATGTGCATCAGTAATGCCGATACATAAAAAGGGATGCAAGTCATCATGCAATAATTACAGACCAATCAGTAAAACATCTGTCCCTGGCAACATTTTTGAATCCATTCTTAAGGATGCTATAATTGATCACCTTCAAAAACAAGGTATAATGGATAGTAACCAACAAGGCTTTAAAGAAAAAAGATCATGCACAGCTAATCTTCTGTGCTTTTATGAAAAAGTCTCCAAAGCATTAGACTCTAGGTTACCAGTAGACTGTATATATCTTGACCTGTCAAAGGCATTCAGTACCCTCCCACATGCAGCAATTATTCAGAAGTTGGTACAGATTAACTTAGAACACAAAATGATTAAGTGGATCCAATAAAGAAATAATGTCTGACAGGGTGGGTGTTATGCTGGGATAACATTCCACCTCGGGTGGTTGGGCCAGAGGCCACCACCTGAGGGTGTCCAACACCCAAGAAGGGATGTTATCCCAGCATAACACCCACCCTGGAGGGCATTATTCCTATTATACAATGGCTCGTTGTTTTATACAGAAAAAAAAAATAATAATGTCTTTTTTAGTGTTTAAAAATATTTTTTTAAGAGAAGATGCAAACAATCATCAAGCGGAAAAAAGATATAGCAATCTCATCAGCAGCAGGGATGTTATGCCAGGATAACATCCCTGCTGTGATGACCAACTGACCAATCAGAAGCCAGGATTCTTTCTTGCTATTGCATAATCATGGTTAAACAATAGGGGTGGTATATTCAGAAGGGTTGCGCATGGCGCATCACAGTTGTGCCACGTACAATCCACTGATGCACCCGGTGCGATATTCAAACAGGGAAAGTGCGTGGCACAAATCCCGATGCACCAGGGTGCATCAGTAATGTATGCAGTGCAAGTAGGGGGAGCGTGCCCATGCGTACCCCTGCACATCCAGATATTCAACCCAGGATGTGCAGAGCCCATGCAGGCACAACCCCTACATGCGCTGCATACAGTTGTTCCAAAAAATAAAGGAGCAACAGCCAGCCACACATAGGAGAGCTGCCGTATGGCAGGGTGCAACATGGCAGCTGCCAGCTGTGGGTGGTCACCCGAGCTCTGGCGGCACCATCCGTTGGGTAGCACCCCCCATGCCCAATTGCAGGCAGAAGTATAAAGAAATGACCTCCTATATCCCTGGTGGTCCAGTGGACTGCTCGCAGCCCGATCGTGGGCATAAGTATAAATAAATGACTTCCTATATCCCTGGTGGTCCAGTGGACCGCTCACAGCCCGATCATGGGCAGAAGTCTAATAAAAGATTAGATCCCATCCCTGGTGGTCCAGCGGTACCCCCCTTCCCACCCTCTCACTGAGCCCTGCCCCCCCCGCTCCTTCCCCAGTCAGTGGCAGGCAGCAGCTCCCCACCGCCAAGCTGACCGGCTGCCTGCCGACTGACTGCATACAGTACAGCTGTCGCCCATTGGTCCACAGTGTGGGCCAATGGGCATGCAGGCACCGTACTGTACTACAATCCAGATATGTGAAGAATTCATTCACATATCTGGACTGTGCTAATCTCAACGCATGCGCATGCTTATTGTACGCTGGCGCAGACCAATCAAACGCCGCTGCTATGCGATCGGTGGCGGCCGAGCTCGCAGATGAGGCTGCCACTCGCGTGACCGGGGAAAGTGAGGTGGTAGAGAGCTCCAGTTGGAGTGGGGAGAGGACTCCACGCTGGATCTCAGATGAATCTGTCTTTATGAGACTTCTGCCCGATGGGCTGAGGCGTTCACTGAACCACCAAGGAATATAAAGGGTTATCATTTTTATACTTATGCCCACGATCGGATGGAGCACTTTGCTGTTTGTGCAGGGGGCGTCGGTCCCCAACGGTTGCAGCCTGCAGGGTGCCAGGCGCAAGTCGCTGGGGATGGGCACACCTGCATGCAAATGGGGGCATAATGACATGCAAATGGCCCCATTTGTGCCTTGCATGCATTATGGCTCCATTTGCATGTGCACCTTTGAATATCACGGTTGATGCACCTAGCACAATGGCACTTGTGCTAGCACATCCCCCTGCCCCTCTCTGGCCACTTGCACTGGTGCAGTGCCACTGCACCATGTGTAATGCGGGTGGCCACAGAGCAATATTCAATGGTGCTGAACCATGGCGCAGCACCGTTGAATATCACCCTGTCAGCACCCTGGCACATCCCAGTTGTGCTGTGCCCAGGCTTGCGCCACAGCCTGGTGCAGTCTAAATATCCCACCCTAGGACCCAAAGGGTGTGTATAAACAGTTACTATTCAGAACCCAGACCAGTGACAAGAAGAGTACCTCAGGGCTCTGTTCTGGGACCCATTTTATTTCAGATATTTATATCTGATATGGAAAAATAGGCTGTAAACTGGGTCACGAAATATGCAGATGACTCAAAACTGGCAGGCAACATAGACACGATAGAAGGACAGGCAGATTTTCAAAATGATCTTACTATTTTAAAGTGGGCGAATGAAAAAAGAATATCTTCTCGTCAGTCAGTCACACATAGCCACATATCTTTTGGATGGGGTACCATTGAGAGTAACAGAGCAAGAAAGGGATCTTGGAGTTGTATTTAACCATAAGATAACCTCAACATTGCATTGTGAAACCCAAATTGTAAAGGCAAACAGGATGCTGTACACAATTAAAAAAAAATTTAAAAGTAGAAGTAGAGCAGTAATAATGCCCTTATATAGGAATTATGTTAGACCACTATTAGATTATGAGAGCCCAGTTTGGGGACCAATAAATAAAGGGACTATAAACAAACTAGAGAAAGTCCAGAGGAAAGCATCAAAACTTATACATGATAGCAAGTGTCAGTGTTATGAAGAACAGCTAATAAACTTAGGTCTAATGTCACTCGAGACAAAAAGGTTAAGTGGCGACCTTCTATTATGATTTGATATTACGCAAGATGAATATTTGTTAAATGAAATGGGCTTTGAATTTAAAAAATGATACGCTAGGTGCAAGAGGTCATCCACTACAGCTGATGCCACAAAGGTTTCACACTAGTAAGAGAAAGGGCTTTTACACCCAGAGAGTGATTAATCCCTGGAATAAGCTCCCATTAAACATTATCAGTGAAAATAAGCAGCAATTCAAAAACAGGCTCGATACATATATTAATGGCGGGAATATACCTAGCTATTATGGGTAATTGGAAAGGAGCAATTATGGGCTCACCACCTCTCTCAGCTCCTCATACCATTGTATTGTATTCATTGTATTGTATTATATTGTATTGTATTGTATTGTATTGTATTGTATTGTATTGTATTGTATTGTATGAACCTCATGAACATGGGTGGTGAAAATTTTCAAATCCTGCCCGGAAGGTTAATTTTGCAAAGCAACCACAAAATCACCATTTGGGCCTGATTTGCATAATTCCATCACCATTGGTTATGAGGTGCGGTCCAAAAAAGGCAATGTTTAAAATCTGGGGTGAAAATATGCAAAAATGACAAAGTTATGCATCAAAGTTCAAAACCCTATTGAAATACATTGAGCCGCACTTTAGTTTCTCATATTGCAGTCAGCGGTTCCAGCAGCAAGATGAGTCCTCTGCTGGAGAATGGATCTTCACCATGGGACATGCTAAGGTGAGCAAAGGTGTGGTGGAGGTTTGGAGGGTGTGGGGTGGTGGATGCTGAGTGGGAGGGTCAGATCAATGAGGGACTGTTTTCTTTTTTGCAGGAAAAAAAAACAATGAGGGCCAGTTTTAGTCTTTGCAGGGGACAGTGACATTCTAACACTGAGGACTGAGCACTTCAGTGTCGGGCGACTGTTCAGCAGCACCAGGAGTGGGCACCCTAGTGCTGTCACTTAGAAAATGAGACCAGGGGTGGGTGACCTGGAGGGGAAGGGGGTCAAGACAAGTGGCACCGGGGGTGGGCACCCAAGTCTGCTTATAAAACACATTTACAAAACATTGGGAAAGGCGAGCGACCTGGAGGGGAGAGGGGAGAGGGGAGAAAGAAGTGGCACCAGGGGTTGGCAGACAGACAGACAGATTACTTCTGCTGCAGACGACTGGGGACTCACTGCTCTCAGTGCAGCCTGCAGCACAAGTTCCAGCTGTGACTGCAGAACTCAAGAAAGTCTTGCTGTTCTCATGCAGAGAATAGGGGTGAATGGCTCCTCTTGCTTAGCTGGGCACCCTGGATTTTGGGGTGCCCAGAAAGGTATTTCTGACAAGTTTAAAAAGAAATAAACAGCAGAATCTAGATAAAAGGGTCCTGTTTAGCTAGGTTCAGGTGTTTGTTTTTTAAAAAAGAAATTACTTGCATGCATTTTCAATGTTTGTGAGTTTAAAATCAGAAATGAAATGGTGGCTGACGTAATTGGTATTTTTTTTCAGCATGAGAGGTAGATCATGAAAATAAGCAGTCACAAACTTTTTTTTACTGTTCACATCAGGACTTTAACTCTAAAATCATTATAACTGTGGAACTATATATTTTTTCACGAAACCTTCCAAAGGCACACCCTTGGCATGGGCCCCTTCAACCCTGAAAATTCTTTGGAAAAATTTCACACCATCTAGGCTATTGGTGAGAGCACAAAATACCTAATGCTAAGAATGGGGAAACCAAATGTGTTTTTCTTTCCATTTTTGTTGGTGCTCCATATCTCAAACACCAAATAAGATGTTGTCACAAAACTTTTCACGTCTTGAGACTCTGGCAGCATGACTGTGCATACCAAATTTTGTGCTGTTTCATCAAATGACATCCAAGTTATTAAGGTGCAAAAACTGGGGTTTAACGTTGAACAGCCTACTCATCCCTAACTATAGGGGTGCTACCATGCCCCTATAATAATATTGTGACCATCTCCGGATCCCTTTGCCTCCTGATGTCATTTTTGGAAAACTTTAACATAGTAATTTAAGGTTGGAAGGGACTCTAGTTGCCTAATCTCCTGCTTCATAAGCAGGGACCAACAAACATGCTTTTCAAATTTGTACTAATTCATAGGTATTCCCTCCCACCTCACTACCCCAGGTACCCTGCAATTCCCATGGTTAGCAAAAATCTGTCCAGGCTTACCTTAAAGACCTGCACTGTCTTCATGTCTGCTGTCTCCACTGGTAGACTGTGCCGCAGGTTCACCACTCTCTCCACTGGTAAGCTCTACTGCAGGTTCACCACTCTGTAGGAAAAGTGCCTCACAAGGTAACCCTTAAATTTACCACCTCTGAGCTTCAGAGCATGGCTCTTTGCACTGTAGGAATACACCAGATCGGATCTCTCCAATTGTTTGACCTTGTCAATACACTTTGGAAATCATGTCTCCCCACAGCCTCCTTTTTTCCAGGGTGACCATGTTAAGGGCCTCTAATGTCTCTTCATACCTTTTATCCTCCATACAGCTGATCAGCTTGGTAGCCCTGGTAGAACCAAGTAGAACTTAGTACAACTTTTTGGGGTGTGAATCATAAAGTTTGCAAGGTAGAACTTTTAGAGGTTCGCACAGCCCTACAATTTAGTGTTTGACTCGGTATATTCTTGCAATGTGTCTATGTAATTTATTCCGGGTCACCCCTGAAAAAAGAGAGACTTTTTTGTCTGAGTGGGCCCACCCTGTTAACAAAATTCAATAAAAAAATTATGCAGCTCTGCAGGCCACTCACAAAGCAAGCTACAGGTCTGGCACATTGAGAGTCACTATGCAGTGTTTGTTCTGAAGGTGAAAGCTGAAGATGTCAGTTATATTTTTCAAAAAGTAAGAAAATAAACAGCATTAATGCATCTTTTAGGATTGAAACACAAATCATACAAAGTAGGGAAATGAAAAAGGGAAAAAAAGTCCCTTGAACCTTGGCAAATCTGTGGTGTAGTGCTTTTGTGGCTTGAACCATAATGTGACACACTGCTGGCATTACACTACTATCAGCTTTGTCTTGTTAGACAAAGTAAAACAGTGGCACAGCAATGCTTGCATAAAGGGTGCCAATAATGGGGTAGCGCTAACACTGTGTCACATGATCATTCAAACCTCGAGTGGCACCACACCCCAGATTTGCCATGGTTCCAGGGGTCTTTTACCCTGTTTCAGCACTGTACTTTATATGTTTTGGGTTTCTGCCCTAATAGATGCAGTAATGTCATTTTTTTACACAATAGATATATAGTTGGCTATACAGTTGTACTGTGGTATATGGACACCAAGTGTGTGTAAACACATCCAAGATGTAGGTACACACAGTATGAACATACACCCCAAGTTGTATATTACTGCACATAAAACAGACCCTAAAAACAAGATTAGAAACATTCTGCAAGTGAAACACATTAAATGTATCAGAAACAGAAAGAGCTGAAGACTCAGAATGGTGGATTTGTCATTTTTAGTCAGGTGTAGTAAATAGGGATGTGGGAATGAAAGCAACATTTTGCGTAGCCATGTTTTGCTTATGCAAATTAGCGAATATGTTGCTAGAAGTCAGAAAACTGCTTTAAGATTTCTTAAAGCAGCAGTGCATCAAAAATTGGCAAAATAATGATTCTACCTTTTTTCACTACAGAAGATTCCAGGCATCATCCAGTTTGATTTGGTGGTAATATGTTCTAGTTCCCCCCAAATTTGAGTGTTCTATAAATGATTTCATTTAGTTTTTTTTCTCAAGAAATAAAGATGGTCACCACTGCACCACATTTGGTTTAGAAACGTATCCCGTCAGCACGGCAACAGCATTACAGCGCAGTAATGTTGCCGTGAAAAGGGCACGAGTGACAGGGGCAATCTTGATTTTAGATTGCCCCACACGCATGCCATGTTGGGCACTGACACAGTTTCTCTGCCTTTCATGGCATGCCTACCCCAGAGGAAGTTATACATATTTTTGGAGGGTGTGGGGGCAAAGCGCCCCTGCAAAAGCTGACTGCTTCCCAGGACAGCGCTTTGGCACTGTAACTCCTGGAAGGTGTACTACCTGGCGTTGTAATGCCAGGTGGCATGTTGCCTGTGCCATAATCTGCATCGGCAACATGCCTGTCATTGAGGCATGGGTGAACCATTTAGAAATAGCATTGTAGACCTAGAAAGGGTAAGAACCAAGACACTCAAGGTGCACTGCAAACAAGATACATTAGAAAAGTATATATAACCCCCCCCCACCCTGTCTAGGGGCATAACTTTTCTCTCACAGATGTTCCAGGCAGAAAAGGGGAAGCATGCCTAAGCACTAACATTCGCGTCCTTTTGTACACTAAACAGCATGGAAAACAGTTGTCTCCTACCTGCACTGCATCTTCACAGCTGTGCGCTTTACCTCCTCTCTCTCTCTCTCTCTCTCTCTCAGCATCTGATCTCCTCCCCGAGCTGTCCACCAGACAGACTGAGACCTCCTTCTGCACCTTTGGAGATCTCAGAAGCCCTTGCAGCCCCAACCAGTCTGAATCAGAATATTCTGCCCCTGCAATGCAACTCATGGAAAATTAGACTGCAAATACAGGGGGAAAAAGAATTTCATATTATTAACCTCCCCCCTACAGTCAAATAAGGCACAAACCATTATTTCCCCCCAAACTAGCTTTTATTTTGCACCTGCATGGCAAAGGATTCCAGCGATACAGGGGTCACCATTATTCATTAAAAATTGATAAGCAACTCCATGGGGCTTTCAACTTTTTAAAATTTGGGCTGGACAGGATAAACAGCAGAAACCCATGGATTCAGCAGACACAAGCAAGGATTCTCCTCTCTCTGTCTGTCTGTCTGTCTGTCTGTCTCTCTCTCTCACTCTTCACCAGAGACCTCACTTGAGCACAGATCCCTGCAATCTCCTGGTTTCTCATGGATCTGGTAAGCCAACCTTCACTTTCTTTCCTTACGGGTCCCTTCCACTGGTACTGGTCGTCCCCCCCTTACTCTGGTGCAGAAAAGCAAGTGGACCTTCCCCACCTGGACCCCTGGGTGCTGGCCCAAGACACAAGGGAATCCAGAAATTTTCCTGATGATGCAGGCCCTGACTCACCTTCAGCAGCTGATGCCATTCCTGGTGCTGAGTCCACACCTGCCACATTCACTCTGCTTCACCTCAGCAGCCCATGGCCCCAATGCACTCTGGGGATTTTGCTGGTACTTACTTCCTCAAGGGTCCCTGCCAGGACCACATCCCTGCTTCAACTCCTGGGCTTGCATTCAGCTCCAGCATGAGGACAACCCTCAAAGATCTGCCATTTCTTTGGCATGTGACCCGCCCGGACCTTAATGTACCGGTACCCCAGGACCAGTCCCTTCAAACAGGCCCCCTTTTTTGGGTGAAAGGCTCCCGGATCCCTCGACCCCCAAGCCGCCCTGCCACGTGGGGTACGAGGGGAACCTCTGCCACTGCCCTCCCAGCTTCCCAAAGGGCTCCTATTCTCTCTATGGGCTTGCTAAAGCCTCCTACCACCCTAACCCCCAACAACACAGGACCTGTGCCCCCATGGAGCTCCATACCCCCACTCCTCATCGACCACGGTGCATGAGAAGTTGAGAAGCTGTCCTGACTGCACTCTTTTTGGGGGAGTTTCCCCACTGGCCCTCCTGGACCACCAAGCTCCGTCACTTGCCTACCTTATCTGTTCCTGATGCTACTCTTCCAGCCTCCCCCCTCCAGCCCCAGGCCTAATGCCTGGGCTGGAAAAGCCCTGCTACTTCCTGTCAGTCCCCTTATATACCTTTCCTTACTCTCTGCTGCCATCTTGAGGTGTCCAGAGCAATATCCCCCACAGCACTAAACCCGTTTCCCAGCTCTGGGGTGGGGGGGTAGGAGGGGGGAAAGGGATGCCTAAAACAGTGGGAATATAAGCCCTGTATTTACAGGGAGCTTACATACACTTGACAAGTATGATAATATTTTTATTAACTGCAGCTAAAACTAGCCTTTTGGAAAAACATTTTTCACTGCACTGCTGCTTTAAACAGTAGAATATGAGATAAGTGCTAAGACTAGTCAATTGTTGGCCTAAGGGTTGCAGAACCAGCAAGAACAGACGTGCTTACCTAAGATTAGATCATTGGCTAGACAAACCCATCACACTGGTCATGAGGAGATTGTTCACACATTTAGGTAACATCACCAGCTACAGTAAAAGAATAAATAATTATATCCTGGTCTGAAAGGAGTGGAATAGTTACACAGTTTACCACAGGCAGAATGAGAGATTGTTTCAAATAGCAAGAGTAGGCTACTCTAGCAGTGTCACATCTAAAACCGAATAAACGCCACTGATGGGTTTCCAGAGGAATTTTTTAAGGTACTGAAGGCAGATGTTTCCATTGTTTTTGTTCTAGGGGACAGAACATTGATGCTGGTTTGCAACTGTTTCTAATATTTCAATTTTCAGAAATATTAAACCCTCATATGATCCATAGTTTTCCATTGAGCATTTTCTCCTATGATGCTGTTGCCCATTACTCAAGTTGGGAGCTTACCCTTGCAGGGATACCCAAACTATGACCTTCACCAAACTTACCAGTGTAACCCCTAGGTGGCGCTATCCCAAGGGCTACTATCCCTGCCTGCTTGGCTAGTAGCAGGTTAAGGGGCCTGAGTTCTGAAATGGGTGCCTCCACCCGGAGGTCAGGGCTGGTAGTGTTCAAGCTAACCTGGGCACAGCCCTCCGGGACACTGTAACCCCCCCCTCCCTCTTTCTTTACTAGTGGCCGGAACAATTCACAATAATCACTTTCACAATACCCCTGATACACCACATAAGTACCCACACTGTTTGCACTTACAACCAGGGCTTTCCTCTGGCTCGGCCCTGGGGACCCCCTGTAAAACAAGGTTATACACAGCAAATAACAGTAGTACAGTACTCTTGCACAAACTGGAACCACAGTCAGGGTAAATGCAAAAAAGAGTTAGATCTGATTTATTTAAGGGACTTGAACAAGGGAGGGGCATAATCAGGTTAATTTGCTTAAAGGCTCTATCAATCAAACAGTTATGCATGCACTTCAGGGTCCATAACCAGTCACACACTCTGGGTACCCAGATGGAGAATGGTGGGCTAGCCAGGAACATTGCAGTTAGTTGGGGCCCTGTGATGGAAAAAAACACGCACAACACACACTATTTGTAATCCAGAGCCAGAGGGCTCAGTTCGTGAAAAGAAAACAACAAGACAATGACAATGACAATGACAAGATGACACACTTTTAGATTAGGTTGTTGTTGCAGGAAGCTACCCTGATGATTACTCACAATACCCAAGACTGGACACAGGCTGGACGAAAATCGAGACAGCAGGTGGTTAATCTGGAGTGCCAGGAGAAGCAGGGCCCACAAGATTCGCCAAGGCGTTGTTCCTGTTCAAGCATGGAGCAGGGGGCTGATCCCCAGGCAGGTCTCTCGGCGGTGGCTTTCTCTGTGCAGTGGGGTAGTCTGGCAGGGCCAGCATGGCATGGCCCAGGCCGAATGGAGATGAACACAGATTCAGTCCGATTAGGCTGGATAAAGCTTCCAGCAAGCAGAACACAGTTCACACAGTGGGGAACCAAATCACCACCCACTTTCAATACACAGTAGGGTTGTCAGAACCCTCTGAAGTTCTGGGTTCTAGTTCTAGTCTAGAACTTTTGAAAAAGTTCTAGGGTTCTAATCTTTTTTAGAACTTTTTAGAACTCTAACCCTATTTTTTTATTGTGCTGCCAGTAACGAAGATAGTAATAAAATACATGTAAAGGAAAAACTGTTCAATATAAGGGGGAGAGAAATTATCTTGTGTGACATTGATAGGAATACAACTAGGTTTATCTACGGTTTCTTCTGTTTGCTAAAGTCAGCAACTTAATACGTAACAGGCCCACCCACCACCATATGTTAAAAGTTTTCCTGCTGCAGCTGCATCATAGTTCTTAGTGAAAGAAAGAGCATATTAGCCATTTATGTACTCAGCTATATATACTCATCATCATGAATTAGGAGAAAAAATAACTGATATTACCTAATTTCAGCTATTTGCTGCTTTCTGTTTTAAATGAGTGAATCAAAAGTTGCTATGTTTAAAAGAAAGCTTTTATAACAAAGTCAAGCCAAGTACTACAGCAGCAACATGTGGAACTGTTACAAAACATATTATGTCGTAACATATTCAGTCAAGACATTGGAATAAAAAAATATGCTAGTCATTGTTGCTGGCAAAATGCATGCAATTTTCTAAGGTAATGCATACATATACCAACATTTTTGTTGGCAAATTGAAGTAATACATACAAAAAATTCTAAGATGATGCATTTTTGCAGCTGATACTTCAATAAAATCTGTATTTCAGTCACATAAATAAAAAAGTGGTTTCCTCACCACATACTAAGGAACATTTAATGTAGCTGCAGCAGTTGGCATGTGATGTTTAAGGACAGCGTCTGTCAACCCCATTATGTATCAAATTATCACTACTTATAAAGCAAAAACACTATGATACGTCACATTCTGTGAAAACTGCTGATGCAGATTTTCTTTTATTTCTGATTCCTTTATTCTTTTTTTAAAGGGGACAGGACAATTGTGCTAGGTGGCAGCAGTTTGCAATGTATTTAATAAGAATATATATTATGTGTACAGTAGGTTCGGTCTGTCATCATTTTTCCTCACCATCCCAGCTGATCACAATCTGTAAATGAAAGAACTAAAACAACACCACCTTTCACCCCATCACCCATTCCACTTTTCTTCCACCACCCTCATCTGTGCAGTAGCACCTATGCCACCCTTACACCCATGTTAAAACCAACCCACAACCCTCATCCATGTACTAGCATCCATTTTCGTTTATGGCTAACATTTCTGTAATTGAAAAAATAATAAACAGCTACCAATTAGAACTCATTGTTTTGTCCTCTTTAAAATTGAAAAATAGACCGTCTCCTGTCCCAGCCCATACTGATGCACCACAAAGTCACAGAAGGTAAATCCAAAAATATATGTTTGCACTTTAACTATAAATAATATGATACAGAAAGGATTGATGTGACAGTGTCCCTTTTATGCCAAATTTGGGCCTGTTCCCACTGATGTTAAAATTGTCCTGTATATAAAACTTGTTGACTTTAGTTTAGACCCTAGCTACAAAGCAGTTTGCCATGAAATGGTGAAAGTTTTGGGGGGTATATAGTCCAAGGTAGTAGATCGAGAAAGGAGAGAGACGACAACCAAAGTCATCGCAGTCTGTAAAAGTTTCCTTTTTGGTGCAGAGACTCCGTCCCACACAGTATTTACCAGCCACCACCATCTGAGTTGTCATCACCATCAACATCCACAACATCAATCACTTCAGGATCAGTTTGTATACTCTTGTAGGGATACGAAAATCTTGACTTATTAACTTTAATAAAAGTTAACGTGTGTACATTTTCTGGCAGCAACCTATTTCTGGTGTCTGTCACAATATTGCCAGCTGTGCTAAACATGCGTTCTGAAGAGACACTTGTTGCAGGACAACCAAGATATTTACAGGCTTCATCATACAGCTCTGTCCAAATTGACTTTTGATCTCCAGTATTCAAAGGGCATGCATCAATAGGAATAGGCAGTTCTTGCAGGTAACTGTCTACCATGTTGGACAGAGACCGCTCAGAAGAGGAATCAGCAGAAGCAGCTGGTATGGCAGCAATTTAGGAAAGGTTTTGCCACAGATTTAGCTTGCTACTAAGGGCTGAAGAAGTGGCAGTTGTGGAACAACTACTGTTAATGTTTGGTGACTTTTCCAGTTCTGTATCCTTTGTGAAGATGAACCTGCATGTTGTGGTGATGACAACCTGAGGGTACTGTGCGTGTCTGTGTTTGACTCCTGTGAGTGCTGCAGCTCATCTAGCAACATACATTTGTACTGCTCTATATCATCTGTTTTGGAAGATGTATAGCCTTGAACCTGGGATCAAAGAGTTGCAGGATGTAGTGTCTTGATTTGATCATTGCAACTAATTTGTCATTGGTTTTGAGCGCTCGCTCATTCTCTTTACGAGATTCCCATGATACAGGCGACATGTGGTCTGCGCTTCAGATCTGTCTTTTCTATTTGTAGATTTAGAACACTAAGATGATGTGAAATGAGCATTATGAGTGGGATAACCTGACTCACAGATGCACCTTCAGAAGACATGTCCTTGTAGCTGTCTCAAAGGAGCTAGGATACAGCACACTGTCTCCATTAATTTCCACTGCAGCACAGACAGCATAATGCCATCTCCAATAATGTAACTGGAGCAGTACTCATGTACAGCTTGCTTTTGCTCCAAGAGGCTGCAGCATATAAAGCGTTGAGTTCCAGCAGTGGAAACATTTTGAATCAGCTTTTGCTAGGGCAGCTTGTGTTTTTGCAGTTCGGACAATGTCCGTATAGCTTAGTTGAATGTGAAAGTGAGTCACAATTTTTTGCAAATAGCAATCATACCATCCACTTGTGTTTCATTGCTGAGAAATCCCGTGACAATTAAGTGTAAACAATGTGCAAAGCAAAAGCATGCAGAAATCCTCCATTCTGTACTGCTTTTAAGATGTTAGCTCCATTGTCACTTACTTGAAGCCACATTTAGACCGTGAGAATAAACCCATTCATCAAGGAGGTCATTTAGTTCCTGCAAGATGTTTGCAGCAGTATGACTTTGCCCAAACTTCTTTATATGCAGCAGCGTCATCTTTGTGGTGTCTTTGTTTTGAAGAAGCACAAGAAAACGTGACCCAATGAGCGGTAAGAGACATGTAATCTATGTTTTCAGTGCTGGTCCACATATCTGTTGTGACATGAATAACCCCACCCTCTGCAGTTTAAGTGCAAGTATCACTGTCCTTTTAAAGCCTGATAAATGTTTGGTATTTCAACATAGGAAAAGTACCTTCGATGAGGAACATTGTACGACTCTGCTAATGTCATGAGCTCCTAAAATCCTCATGATCTACCAAAGAGTATGGGAGAAGGGCTCCGCTAACAGTTCACCAATTCGGTGATTAAGATGAAGGGTCTTTGGATGATTTCTAGTAAAGGTATTCTTCCTTTCAAATGCCTGAGACAGTGTTAGCTGTTTGCAACATGTCCCTGCTGGTTTATTATACACCGTGCTTCGATGGGCAGATGGACGCAGAGATGGTGGACTGGACTTATACATTCAGTGCCATCACTGGATGTGCAACTGTACTAATGGTGCTGGCATTGGTGGTAACAGTGATCCTAGGGCTGGCAGTGGTTCTGCCGCATCAAGTTCAGACAATTCAGTATCCATTTCAGATTCCTGACCCTTCTCACGTGCGGTCTGGAAGATGGAGGACATGGGTTTTGGATGATCAAGCAAAACTGAATGCTTTTTCAGATGGCATTTAAGAGCTGTAGTGCCAAGGCATGACACAACTTTACCACGGCTTACACTCTGTTTACACAGGGAACAAATTGCTCTGCATGGATCAGTTTTACTGACTGAGAAATAATTCCACACCTCAGATGTGACAGATTTTGTTCGAGTGCTAGGAAGATAGCTAAAGACTGTTTGTGTCTTTTCACCTGTCCTAACAGAACCTGGGACATGCTCCTTGGTGCTAGAAGAGTGGACAGAAGACTCTGATGGATTTTCATTGCTGGCCAACACAGAAGTGGTGGATTCAATGGATATGTCCTTTCATTGCCAACAGTGCTGGATGTATTTGCAAGTGCACTACCTGATTCATTGTCAGCAGACTTGCTCATTTCACTTTGTTGAGGAAGTAATGATTTGTCGCGAGACACAACAGTGTGGGACTGAGACAAAGAGCTACTGTCTGAGTCAGAGAGGGACTCACTGTCACTTGCATTATTGCTGCTAGTCACAGGGATCTTAACGGCATGAATGGCATACCTTATGGTGCCTCTCCGTGTGACCCCAGCAGCTGTACAGGTTTTCTTAAAGGTCCCCTTTACCACACTTCACTGTTGCTCTTTTGCTGTTTGTTGAATTTTATCACATGAAACATTTTGGTTATTTCTGTTAGCACCAGGATTACCACTACCACCAACACCTGCTCCAACACCAGCACTAAATGCTTCATCTATGTTGGTGTCAGCCATAACAGACAGTAAGTACCAGTACTACCAGTCCAGTATACTGCAGTGAACACACCAACACCCAAACAATTCCTGTGTAACAAAGCAATGTGATCTGTAATCGCTGGCTACAACTCCAAAATTTTATTTTGGTTGTGTGACACTGTGATCGTGGACTGAAAGTAATTGAAGAATATGACAGTTTGCAACTAAAGGATCCCAGGTTCAAGGCTTACAGAATGATTGGGCTGCTGGGCATAGGCATACACATAGCAATCAAAGGTGCACAGCAGCAGGGTGATGGGCTGACCACAGGAGGCGAGTCACATGTGCAACCAAGGAATGAGAATTATATTTCTCGTTTCTGTCATGTAGGTTAATGCCACCACACAACTGGCCACTGGGCTTCTCTCTGTAACACACACTGGGTAGGGTACAGTGCAGTCAAAGGCACACAGCAGCAGGGTGATGGGCTGACCACAGGAGGCCAGTCACTCGCAACACAGGGAATGAGAGTATTATTTCTACATTTCTGTCATGTAAGGTTAATGCCACCACACAACTGGCCACTGGGCTTCTCTCTGTAAACACACTGGGTAGGGTACAGTGCAGTCAAAGGCACACAGCAGCAGGGTGATGGCTGACCACAGGAGGCGCAGTCACATACGCAACCCAGGGAATGAGAATTATATTTCTACGTTTCTGTCATGTAAGGTTAATGCCACCACACAACTGGCCACTGGGCTTCTCTCTAACACACACAATGGGTAGGGTACAGTGCAGTCAAGGGGCACACAGCAGCAGGGTGATGGGCTGACCACAGGAGACGGAGTCACATACACAACCCAGGGAATGAGAATTATATTTCTACGTTTCTGTCATGTAAGGTTAATCCACCACACAACTGGCCACTGGGCTTCTCTCTGTAACACACTGGGTAGGGTACAGTGCAGTCAAAGGGCACACAGCAGCAGGGTGATGGGCTGACCACAGGAGGCCAGTCTGTCATGCAACCCAGGAATGAGAATTATATTTCTACGTTTCTGTCATGTAAGGTTAATGCCACCACACAACTGGCACTGGGCTTCTCTGTAACACACACACTGGGTAGGTACAGTGCAGTCAAAGAGCACACAGCAGCAGGGTGATGGCTGACCATAGGAGGCAGTCACATACACAACCCAGGGAATGAGAATTATATTTCTACATTTCTGTCATATAGGTTAATGCCACCACACAACTGGCCACTGGGCTTCTCTCTGTAACACACACTGGGTAGGGTACAGTGCAGTCAAGGGACACACACTGGGCTTCTCTCTGTGACACACACACTAGGGTTCAGAAAGATTTATTTGCCTTTTTTTGCCCCCCTTGTATGCTTGTTGCTGGCAGCTGCTGAGTGTGCAGTGTGCTGCAGTTTCAAATAATCACATTTCACAAAGGTTCTTAATCTTCAGTCTTCTTCTTATTTTTTTTATTCTCTCTCCGAGTCCTCCTCCAGTCCTGTTATTGGTCTCAATCCTCCCTATTCCCAGTCCCTTCCCAATCTTGATTAATCCTCCTTCTGTCCTGAACCTCCCCTAGTCCCATCCCATCCCCCGATTTTCAGCTTTTTGAGCCTTTCTCTTGTTCTCGGTCTCACAGGAGAAGAAGAAGTGGCCACTGGACAAGAGTAGCGGTATACGCGCTAACTGCTAATTGCTACAGTTTAGTGGGCTGCTGCCTGCTGCTGCTGCCTCTGCTCCGATGATCCTCAGCAAATGGCGCTCCTCCTCATGGCGCATCTCCTTAAATACCCCCACAGATCCCGCGGCTCGTGTAGCTTACTCGACCCCCACGTCGTCTCGCGTCTCGCGGTGATTCGAACCCTTTTGCGAACCGTTTAGTGTTCGAGTTCTAAGTTAGAACTCGAACACCAGGGTTCGAGGAGGGTTCGAATCTTTACCGAACCTGTTCTGACAACCCTAATACACAGCACATTTACACGTAAAGGATTCTATGGTACCAGCAAGCAGAACACAGTTCACACAGTGGGGAACCAAATCAAGACCCACTTTCAATACACAGCACATTTACATGTAAGGAAATTCTACTGTACCATGCAAACCACTCTCCAGTCACGATCGCAAAGTCTCTGCACAGACCGGGGATTCAAAAGCAGCTGGAAATCCTGACAGACCGATCGCATTCAGCAAAATCTTCAGTCTTCTTCAGGTATGAGCCTGGTAAAAAAAATCAGTGGCTTACTTCGTTCTCACAAACTTGGATTTAGTCCGAAACAATTCTCTTCTCTCCCTCTCAGCAGACATGCAGGCCACAACTCAGGCCCTTCCACAGTTCTCCCACGCAAAACTACTCAGACGGCTGCTTGACTATCTCAAGCTCTTGCTTGCTCAGCTCCCAACTGAGATCTGACTCAACTGCCAGCAAGCCAGGGACTTTCCCCAGAATCCAAAACGTTTGGTTGGCCGATCTGTCTGTCAGTCACAACAAAGGCTCCCCTTCAGGTGCAAAAAGGTGGCAAAAGACCAAAACTATAATTCCTACAGATTTTGACTCCAGTCAGCTCCTGTAGTCCAGCTGCATTTTAGTTCCCACCAGAACTGGTTAGTCCAATTCGCAGTTCAGGGCCAGGCTAGTGGAGATAAACAAAACAGTCCTTGCTGCAAAGAAGGCAGGTTAGACAAACTACATTATCATTATCGCTCTAAATGATTTTCAGCAAATAGTTACATCTTTCAACACAGCTCCCTCTCAGATTACTTATGACTGCAATCCAGGCAGCTCTTAAAGAGACAGTACACAGAGGCTATACAGACACTCTCTGGCAATCACATTCAAACTGATAAAACGCAGGACACCAGCCTGGCAGTGAGTATTTAGGCAAGCTCGAGGAAGACTTTTCAGGGAACCCCCATTTGTAGGGGGGGTTACACCAGTATCACTGGTGGAGTTCCACGGGGCAGGGCCTGAGATCACTGCTGGATGTTATCCCACCAGCAATGTAGTTTTTGCTTCAGTTTTTGTCCCCAGCCCTCCCACATGGAATTGACCCAGCCTGTATCAGCCTTACACATGCACAGCAGACGCTTCTGGGTAAACAAGTTGCCTGGCCCTCCACCGGAGTAGCTGCAGTGCCAGAACCCAGTATCAACCCTCCTGGGGCTGAAACACACTACCTTCAGCAGCTGCCTGGGCCTGTCTCCAGTGCAAGCAACCTGTATCCGTTACCAGACCCGGGTCACCTGCACATTCAGGCTCAACAGGGTACCGAAAAAAGATTCACATTTAACTGTACTTGAATGAAAGTTGATGCAAAAAACTGTTTTGTATTTTTTTTAAATAAACCGTGCAATACAGCATCTCATGAGAGAAGTTACTCTAACATGAAAACATGTAAGTACAGTATATTTTACCCATATTCATATCCCCCTCACCCCATTCATTAAACTTCTTAAACTTTTAGAGACAGTGTGGAGAAACTAGCTGGGTAGAACACTATAGTCCTGTGGGCTGAGTGGTTCTGACCTGTGAAAGGCATCATGACTGGGTGAGGAGCTGAATCAAGCTTAGTACTTCCAGCAGGAGCTAGGAGATTTAGGTGCTTAATTAGCTGGGGGGCTTATGCTAGGAGAACTGAAACAGTAGATTTAGCACCTCGTCTTCACAGAAAATTAATTTTTTAATACTTTTAGTGGCATGTGGGTGGGTAGATATAGGAAAGGGATTCCAATTGTTCAAGAGGAGACCCTGGTTCCTTTTAAAATTATTGTAATAGTATAGAATCTGGAGGAGTCTAACCAAACCAGTTGATGTCCAAACCACACAAAGCATTAATCTCTACTCCTTTAGACTAACATCAGACACGCAAGCCTTCTTTTCTCTCTGCACCCTCCATACCAAGCTCACAAGACAGGCAAAGCAGCCTACTTCCAGAGCAAACCAGAGCAAACCCTCATATAATGGTACAGGACCATCCAAATTCTGGAAAATGACACACAACCTCCTTAACCCCTCTTCCTCCTCCTCCTCTTCAACAGGGGACGAGTCCAATCCTGGTACCACTCTGTCTGCTGATAACCTAAACCAGTACTTCACTGAGGCCCCAGGGCTCTAATCTCCCAATCACCCACCAGCCCTAATCATCCTTGGCTGGCAACTTACACCTCCAGGTGATCCCAGTTGAAGATGCCTACAAAGAACTCTTGGTGCTAGACTCAGCCCTCCACCTGTGGTGCTGACGGCATCTCCCCTAAATTTCTTAACACTGGTGCCCCTGCAATAGCTTCACTGCCCACATCAACTGGTCTCTCTTCACTGGTTCCTTTCCCTACAGCTGGAAGCATGCCTTGGTAGTCCCTATCCACAAGGGCAGACCCATGGACATGCCATCCAACTATCGCCCGATATCCCTCCTACCCATTCTTTCCAAAGTTCTCAAGAGGCTAGTGAGCAGGCAGTTCTCCAACTTCTGCTCAGGCTCTGGCTTCCGGACCCCATATCAGTCTGCTTCCATTCTAACCACTCCACCTCCCTTCTCAGAGTCACTGACCACATACACTGTAACATGGACAGGGGCATGGGCACAGGGGACATTTTCTTCCATCTCGCCAAGACCTTCAACACTGTGGATCACAACCTCTTATTGGATAATATTGCAGTTTCAGGCATCTTCCCTCCATTGCTTACCTGGTTCCAATCTTGCCTAACTAACCCATCACAATCTGTAAAGTTAGGCACAGCCACATCCTCCACCATGCTGGTCACCATCGGGGTCCCCCAAAGTTTGGTCCTGGGACCCCTGCTCTTCACAGTATTTATCAATGGTCTCTCCTTGGCCTTTTCTTCCTGCAGCATTCTTATGTATGCTGATAATACAATAATCTACACGTCTGGCCCTTCAGACCATTCCAACAAGGAGCTCTTGCAACAGAATTTCACTGCAGTACAAAAATAGTTCAAGGACAACTGGCTAGTCATGAACCAAAAGAAAACCATTTCCATGCTGTTCTGTTCCAGTCATTGGTTAAGCTCTACCCCACCATCCCTGAATCTGTGCCCCTTCCAGGGAGATCACCTCAACTGTGTCTCCACTTACAAGAACCTAGGCATCCACCTTTATCAACACCTTGACTACTCTGAGTATATAACGCAGGTAGTAGCCAAATGCATTGCGAAACTTGGCACTCTGTGCAGGGTAATGAGCTGCTACCAGTTTCACATCAGAAAACAAGTGGTTGAATACTCTATCCTCCCCCTGCTTGATTACAGTCTGTCCTTCCCCTGCTTGATTACAGGGATGTCATTTACGCTGGTGCTAAGCCCTTCACTCTGGCCAAACATACCTCTCTGTTCAATGCTCCGTGCAGATTTGCAGTGGCCTGCCCTCCCTGAATGCACCATCGCTACATGTATAATGACCTTGGGTGCAGTAGTGTAGCTAGAAATTTCTATTTTGTACACACTCTATCCAAATGCTGCCCCTATTTAAAAAAAGAAGTACACTTTCTCTCCAACTGCTTCCCCCAATACAAAATAAAACAGATTGTTGTCATGTCTTTTCTAATCTCTAAACAAGTTGTACACAGAAGAAATTAACTTCATACTCACTGTAATTTCCTTATCTGTTAGCTCCAGCATTGTCAATGGGTAATCATAACAACTAGGTATAGTGCACCCCTACCAGGAGAATGGCACAGCCCAAGCTTTAGAATGTTGGGTATTTGAGGATTCCATGCACTAGCACCAACTCCCCAGTTACTACTTACCTCACAGTGCCATGAGAGCTACACATACTGTATATACATGATAAAAACAATCACATACTTGCAATAATAAAAAACTAGATTACGTTCCTGTCCGACATTCGGGGAAAGGATGCTTTTCACGGACCCAAAATGGAGGCCTGAAGTATTCAGTTCTTCCTGTAGAGAAGCCTTGTCACCGCCACATGTCTCACAGGATCTGTGAACTGAAACTAATACACAATAAGACATGTCCTGTCTTTGATGCAGAAAACTCAAATGCAACAGAAGAACACACTACACTAATTAACCAACGAAACCTTTTTAACCTGCGTGCACAGATAATTGATAAATCAGCATATAAATATACACATCAGAGTACAGTGCAGCAGACTAGACAGAGATCCATGTAGGGGATTATTTACTAAAGATAGACCTCCCTCCTAGCATGCAGGATAAGATTCTCCCTCAGGAGCCAAGTTCCTGGGTGGGTCCTATTGATAATATTGGAGCTAACAGAAAAGGAAATTAAGGGAAGTATGAAGTTAATTTCTTCTTTCTGTAGCGCTCCACATTGTCAATGGGTAATTATAATAAATGGGTTCTAAGAAGCAGTACCCAGACAAAAAACAGGAGGGGGAGAATATTATCTCATACGCCAGATGCTTCAGAATTACTTGTGAACTGCTGCCTGCAACACTCTGCGACCAAAAGCTGCATCAGCAGAACTCTGAACATCCAGTTTACAATGTTTCGGGAATGTGTGGACTGAGAACCACGTAGTTTCCTACATAGTTCTGAAACTGTGGCTTCGCCCCTCTTCACCCAGGAAGTTGCCATCACCCTGGTAAAGTGAGCCTTGATAAGAGCCAGAGGTCTCTTCTTTTTTGCCACATAGGCCTGAGCAACACAGGCCCCCACCCATCTAGCTAGGGTGAGTTTAGAAGCCTTTTGTCCTTGTTTGGCTGCCCTAAAAGCACAGATAGACTGTCTGGCTTACGAAATTCAGATGCACATTTAAGGTATATCCTAATGGTGCAAGATAAATTAAAACTTGTACAATTCCTTCCCTTGAATAGAGGAGGTTGTGGACAGTTAAACATATCTATGTCCTGGACTCCTAGAAGGCAATACGCACCTGATGGAGGAACACCATTCTGAATACCACCTGTTCTTATGCCTAATAAGGTATGGCTCCTTAACAGGAAGCCTGAAAAAACAGCACCACATCCAGTGAAGTGGATGGGAG
Source organism: Neoceratodus forsteri (assembly GCA_016271365.2). Taxonomy (NCBI): domain Eukaryota; kingdom Metazoa; phylum Chordata; order Ceratodontiformes; family Ceratodontidae; genus Neoceratodus; species Neoceratodus forsteri. The sequence continues at coordinate 751,770,218 of CM028136.1, forward strand.
CGGTTCGGAAAACTCCTTGCAAGAAGCATGCAGAACCCCGAGATCCCACAGCAAACTAGATCCGACAGCATACATGTCCTACAATCACACGACTGAGCTCCTAAGCCAAAACACCCCAGGCTGCCTCTCAGTGAACTCAAGGCAACCTGTCCGCCCTCTTATAGAAAACCAAACAATTGCGGAATAGGGGCCGTTGAAGAAGAACCCTTCCCAACTGGCCCAAGGGACAAAACAGAGGTAGCCCCGATCGGAGCATAGGCTGCACACATATAGGATTTCTGACAGCCATCAAGGAGTCATGTGTTTTTCTCAGAGAAAACTATACACATATATACAGTATATATATTATATATATACACACACACACACACATATTATATATATATATATATATATAAAATGTATGGCACCAGGAAAACATGGTGGTGCTAGTATAAACAAAATACAGGAACCAAGAGAATAAAGCATCCACCATTAAGAGAAGGGTCCACACAAACGGCATCAGACTACAAACCATGTATTGCATATTCAGGTATAAAAAACCTGCACTACATCATAACAGACATCAGAGAGTGCTGGTGCCACACAGTTACATTTCGCTCAACAGCTGTCGAGCTTCGTCAGACCTGACATGTGGACCTTCTCTCAGTGGTGGGTGCTTTATTCTCTTGGCATATATATGTGTATATCTATATCTATAGATATATAAATATATATATAGGGGATATGACATGGCCTGAGTGACTATATCATATTTATCTTCATGAGAGGCCAATAATATCATGATATCTCACGAGTGGCGAAGCCACGAGTGAGATATCTTGATGTCATTGGCCTCTAGTGAAGATAAATATGTTATCTTCACTCAGGCCATGTCATGTTCTGTTTATACAACATGTGTTTGGGCCAGATTGCAATGGAAACTCTACCTGAACACAATCTAAAACACCCCCCCCCAACATAGTACACAAAAGATGATATGTTATATAAAATAAAAAATTTAATGGTAGATTCTGACAGTTTAAAATGATGTGGATGATGTTATCTGGTTGATCCTGCCATTATTATGTAAAAATGTAATTTAAGTGCTTATCTGGTTGATCCTGCTACTGTAATATTCAGGCGAGAATCATAAGCTGTACCAGCTCTTCATATTACTTTGTTTTCCCCTTAAAAATAGCATGACGTGCAGCAGGAAGATTGATCGACTAGGACATTACAGTAGTTCACAGTAAAGAGGTCTGTAGCCATTTAGTTTAAAAAAAAACAACTCTGCAGTTCTGCGTTTTTTTCTTGAAGCTGCAGACTGTATTCAACAGAGAGAGCGTTAGAGAAGCAGGAAGGCGCACGAGTATGTGTTGCAATAGCAATGAACGCTCGCGGATGCTGCAGCACTTGTGAAGCTGCCAATTCACGCTCTCTGTCTCTCTTTTCGTTACAGTCAGCAGCTTCAAGAATAGAAATGCAGACGTGCAGAGTTTTTTTTTTAAATGAATGTGTACAGACCTTTTCAGTGTGAACTACTGTGATGTCCTAGTCGATCAATCTTCCTACCGATCGGTCACGCTATTTTTAAGGGGGAAACAAAGTAATATGAGGAGCGGGTGCAATTTATAGTTCTCTGTTGAATGTCAAAGTGGCAGGATCAACCAGATAAGTGCTTACATTCCATTTTTACGTAAAAATAATGGCAGAATCAACAAAATAGAGGGGCATATGTGTGTGTTTGTGGTTGGGGGAGTGCCAGATTTTAGAGAAAGAGAGAGAGAGAGACTCTCCGCAATGGAATGTAAACAAAAACTTTCACTTTCTATTGAATGACATACAGGATTGTGGAGATATCACTATGACGTATAGGAACATGAAGATATCAATGATATCTTCACGGCCATAGTGATATCTCCACGACCTGGCTCAGATACTACTTTTTATACATGAATTTATTTCCAAACACATGTTGTATAAATATATATATATATATATATATACACACTGTATAACAGGAAATATTCACCATCTTTATTTTCACTGTATTCACTGGTTCCATATTAGAGTGAAAATAAAAAGGCAGTGAATATTAGCTAGAACACTATACATAGCAGCACTAGTGTTCCACCAGTGAAAATAAGAGGAAGTGAATATGTGGGTGTGTGCTTGGAACGTTAAATATAAAGGGCGTGAATATAAACTGCTATATAATATATATCAATATATATTTATAAAATGGATAAATCTAGTTGCTCCAAATCCAAACTTCTGATTATATAAAACACATCACATCACCGTGCGTATATCAGAGCGGGACTGCACACCTGCACTTTTACCCTCTTCCAAAAATTTTTGCCATTTTATAAGATAGATAACCCACTCTACGGAATGCTGTCACGCTCTGATATATGCACGCCTTAGGTGGTTGAGGCACTCTCGACCTCTACAGCCTCGTGCCTATACTGTACACCAAGGTGTGCGACATCAGAGCGCACCACACACCTAAGAATGGGTTATCTATTACATATTAATTATATATATATATATATATATATATATATATATCACATATATATATATATATATATATATATATATGGTAGCATGGTAGTGCTACCATAGTTAGGTTGAGGAGCCATTACATGTTAAACCCAAAATTTTGCTCCTTAATAACTTTGCAACCGTTTGATGGATTTGCCTGAAATTTGGAATATACAATCAAGACCGATTTGCCTTGGGATCTGCAAAGTTTCGTACCAGTCGGATACACGGCTGTGGCGTTATTAAACATGATCTGCGTGTGCGTTTACGCTTTTTCTGGAATTCTACGGTCGCGCCTACAGGTCGCACGGTTTGCGCGACTGACCCAAAATCTTCAGGGAATGTGCAGCTGGGGTCCATGATGTGCCTTTCAAAGATTTCGTAAAAAAATATTAAACGGTTCAAAAGTTATTCAAAAAACAATTTCCCATTATAAGTCAATGGGAAAAGTTAACAAAAAGTTTGACAGTGTCGCAAATGCATTTTTACTTTCGCAAATGGCCCTCTTACTTTCGCAAATCTGCCATCTTGTTTTCAGTTAGTGATCAGAAAAATGCTTGGCATTTAAATTTGGGACCCTCTAGCAACCTAATTATTTTTGTAATCACCTAGTCGGACCCTGAGGATGCTAACCATGTCTTTATTTTGGGGTAAAACACCCCAAAAATATGATTTTCAAATTTCTGGAAAAAGTACTTTCACAAAGTACTTTCGTGCTCATGAAAGTGTCGCAAATTTTTGCGAAAGCTTTCGCAAATTGCGGTAGTACTTTTCTAGTCTGTGGGAAAATGACAGCAATTGTTTGGCACTCCGCTGCAAAAGAACGGTTTGGAGTTTTGGGCTGAAATTCGGAGGGAACGCAGCTGACATCTCACAGATGTGCCTTTCAGTATTTTGTTGAAAAAATATTACACAGCGGCAAAGTTACGGTTCTCCAAAGTTGACGCTTTTTCCCATAGGATAACATTACAGCATATGATGCATTGCAGCAATCGTTTGGCGCCCTGTTGCAAAATAACCGTTTGATCTTTTGGGCTGAAATTTGCAGGGAACACAGGCAACATCCCACAGATGTGCCTTTCAGTGGTTTGGTGAAAAAATGTTACAGGGAGGCAAAGTTATGGCAGTCCGAACTTCTGTTTTTTTCCCCATAGGATAACATTCTGACTGCATAGTGCCTTTCAGAGGCCCGTATCTCGAAAACGGTGCGTAGATACGGACTTTTTGGAAAATTTCTTAGCTCCCCTGTGGGGCTAAGTACAAAACTAGCCAGGAAAGTGATAATTTATATGACTTTTACATTTTTTTTCTGTGTCATACGGTTACTGAGATATAAGCAATTTACTATTCCAAGTCCTCATTTTTGTGTTCCGAGAGTCATTATTTTGCATACATTCTTTGTACTCACTGTCTTTCTTTATACAGCTTTTGGGTAAAACCAGCCTGTGTGCTTACATTACTGTTACCATTACCGTTTCTGCTTGCGGTTCCATACCCGTTTCACTTACCGTTCACGTTTACGCCACCATGTGCGTTACCCTTTGCGTTTCCATTTGTGGTTGCATTTGCGTTGTTTTTAACATTTCTGTCTACAGTACTGTTTCTCTTTCTGTTTTGCTTTGTGTCACTATGCATTACGATTTGCGTTTGCGGGCACAATGTTACTATGTGACAAGACATCTATGGGCCCCAGCGCTCCGCCCCGCGTACATTCACTTCTTCTCATTATCATTCTCAAAAGAATGGAAATTAGAGGCAAAAACTCCATTTAATGCATCAGTTGGGGTTGTTCTAGCGACAAAAGCGAGGAAATTCGATGTTAGGTTGAAACCCCTTTACCCCTCCACCCACCCCCAAAATGGAATCAGGGTGTGCATTGGGTTCATCGGTCCTAACTGTTACCCCATTCTCCTATTCCTCAGCTTCTTTCCACATGTGATGGGGTGACACTTAGGGCCGATTACCCCAATGCGCACCCCGATTCCATTTTGGGGGGTTGGGCTGGAGGGGTACAAAGGGAGTTTCTACCCTGACATCGAATTTCCTCTCTTTTGTCGCTGTGGAATAACCCTAACTGATGCATTAAACGGAGTTTTTTTGCCTCTAATATATATATATATATATATATATATATATACATATACATACACATACACATATATACACAGAAGTTGACAGCAGATAAGGACCGCAAGACCCATCCAGTCTGCCCATTTCTTTTTCTACCTTATAAATGTGCCATCGACCTTTGTTTAATTGTTTAATTAGTATTTTGGAAAGACCTTTGAGCGTGAGCTCTTTTACAAAGGTTTCACGTCAGGGTGGACAATAAGACAATACACATATTCAGTGGTTACAGAGGCCTGATCATTAGGCATTAAAGAGCGATTACATGACAATTAGACAAATAGGAGAAAAAAACTGAACAGTTTTAATTGAATACTAAGCTGTTTCTAATCGGTTACCCTAGGTAGCACACCCCTGGAAACCTCCAAATCCGTTGATAGACTATGGCAGATTAACTGCATAGGGTTTAACGCTATCCCAGATGGCGAGAGGCTGGGTGACAATGAAACAAGGGGGACTGGGTTTGAAACCAACGCAGAGAGGCGAGGTGGGGGATAGTGAAGCGGGGGCTGTGATGGGGAGCAGCTCCAGAGGGCTTTGTCGTAGTAAGGTGTGTGTGTGGGGGGTTGGGAGGGCAGTACCAAGTGTATTTAAAGAGGACTGATAGCTTACTTAAGCCCTTGGCTAGGCTGGAATGGAGGCAGGGTTCTCTAGGTAGCCCTGCTGGGTGTTACCTTGGAGGTAGGCCTGTCTATCAAGTGGGGCCTGAGAAGCAGGTGCATTTTGAGTTAGACATTAGGTGCTGTTTGAGGTCTACTTTGAACTGAAACAGGCTGTTCTTTGTTTGTAATTTCATCGAGAGTTCATTTATCCAGAGGGGGGCCCGATAGGAGAAAGCACGCCGCCCTAGTGAGGTTCGGCGGAATGGTATGGACAGTGCTCCATTCTTCCTCCATCTGGTGATGTGTGTTGAGAGAGAAGCCTCGAGCAGGTTTCCTATACAGGGTGGGGTTTTTCCGAGGAGTGCCTTCTTTCCCAGGAGGCAAGTTTGGTATTTGATCCTGTCTTTTAGGTTAAGCCAGTTTGTACGCTCATACAGGGTGCGTGTAAGTATGAGTGCAGTGATCTGCACACAGGGTGAGGCGGCATGCCTTACTGAGTGCAATTTAGACACTTTTGCGCACTGTATCAGTAGCAGCTCCATAGACCACCAGCCCGTAGTCTGTCATGGAGAGTATGGAGCTGGAGACTGAGATTCGGAGTGCTTCCACGGTGAGAGATATCTTAAGCCTATAGAGGACCCCGATCTTTGTGTTTACCACTTTGACAAGGGAGTCTACGTGGTGCATATAAGTGAGAAAGTCATCAATGGTGACTCCAAGGTACTTGAACAAGTGCACCTGCTCAATCTGCTCACCAGCCCTGTTGGTGATTACGAGGGGAGCATGCTTGTGTTTGTTACAGGGGCTGGATTGTAGCATGACCTTGGTTTTCTTGTAATTTGGTAGCAGTTTTTGCCTACTGAACCAGTCCTCAAGTTTATTGAAAGAGTTCTGTAGCTCTGTTTGTAGGGCAACCTGAGAGGTGCTGCTGCTCAGCAGCACGGCATCATCCACATACAGAATAAGTTTGGTGTCACAGGCTGTGGGTAGGTCATTTACAAAGAGGCTGAAAAGCAGGGGCCCTAGAATTGATCCTTGAGGGACTCCTAGGAGTACATCTCTGGAGCTGGATAACGTCTGCCCGATTTTGACTCGCTGGCTCCTGTGTGTTAGGTAGTCTTTGAACCAATTCATGGCGTTTGGTGCCACACCCAAACTTTTTGAGCTGGAGTACTAGTAGAGGGTGGTTGACGGTGTCAAAGGTTTTGGTGAGGTCAATGAAGATGGACCCCACCAATTTGCCTTCATCCGCGCCTTGTGCACATAGTCAGTGTATTCCAGCAGTGCCGTGGTGGTACTGTGTTTTTGCCTGAAGCCATGGTGGTTTGGGCAAAGCAGATTGTACTTATTGAGGTATTCTGTGAGTTGACTTGCCGTGATTTTTTCCAAAGCTTTGGATAGTGGGGAGAGGATAGATATTGGCCTGTAGTTTGACATCAGCACCTTGTTACCATTCTTATGCACTGGAGTTACCAGGGCTTGCTTCCATACCTCTGGAAATTGAGCTAGGGCCAAGAATTTATTAAATAGCATTGTTATGGGCATGATAAGAATATCAAGAGTGAGAGATAATAACTTCATGTTTAGCCTGTCACTCCCCAATCTGGTTTTCCCTAGGACTTTCCTGACCATCGTTAGGGCCTCCTTCACCATCACCTTCTTAAAGTAGAAGGCTGGGTGGTTAGTTATGAGCAGGTTGGCACAATCTTGGTCCTCCACAGGCAGAAGGTAGTCTGGAGGCAGCACTGAGGACAGGTCTATAAAGGCCTGGTTAAAGGCATCAGCAATGGCTAGTGGATCTGAGGAGGATGAGTTATTAATGTTGAGCATCTTAGGGTGCTGCTTTTGATCTCTACCAAGGATGTTCTTGATGTTGTCCCAAAACCTCTTTCCATCTCCCCATGCATTGTTAAGCTGGGTCTTATGGAAATTGGCTTTTGCGAGCCTGATAAGTTTGGTGCACTGATTTCTAGCCATTTTGTAGCACTGTAGGTCATGCTTGCTGCCTAAGTTTAAGGCTTTTTCCCAGAGGCATCCCTCTCCTTTAGGAGGAAGAGGAGCTTGCCATCAATCCAGCCGTTAACCTCCCCCTGAATTTTCTGTTTTGTGCGTGGTGCATAGATATCACAGATGGAATTGAAGCCCTCAGTGAAAAAAACTAAGTGTCTGGTCCAGCGTAGGTGCCTTGTTGATGGGGGACCAGTTGTAGACAGACAGGGCCAATTTGAGGGATCCAAGTTTGCCTTTCCGCAGAACCCTGCTCTCGATGAGGAGGGGTGGGCTTTTGGCAAGTTTAGTGGTCCATATAAAGGAGATTGGGGAGTGGTCACTTAGCACGTCTGGGAGAACCCTGAGTTCGGAGAATCGAGTCGGTGAGCTAACTAAGACCCAGTCAATGGGGGTGCTGGTACCAGCCTTGTAGTTCTGCCTGGTGGGGTGAGTTACAAGTTGTGTGAGATTGTGGGAGGTGATTAGGTCTCTGGAGGGTGTTGCCTCCTTACATAACCAGTTAATATTAAAGTCACCGGTCAAGATGAGTTCTGAGCCCTTTCTGAGTGCGCTTATTTCTTCCATAACAAGAGGAAGGCCTTCCTTGGCTTTCTTGGGGGGCAGGTAGGTTGTGATGGTAAGGGTCTTGCCTTTTAGGCCGACTTGTATTTTTACCACTAGTAGCTCATAATCCTCCACAACTTTGGAGATGGGGAGGACAGATCAACTCAGTGAGGTTCTGGCATATAGGAGGCAGACGCCACCTTTCCTGCCTATTCTATCGTCAAAATGCTTGGAATCCTTCGATGGCCACCTCACCATCTTTGATCCTACCCGACAGCCAGGTTTCAGTTAGGCAGAGTATGTCAGGGGCATGGATGGTCATCCAAGCCTGGAGCTGATCGAATTTGGCAGTTAGGCTGCAGATGTTTAGCGATGCTATCTTTAAGCCGTTCACTGTATGGACCCCCCTGCTCCTCAGGGTTGTTGGTCCAGGGTTTAGGTGAACATTGCCGGAGAGTAGCAGTAGCAGAAAAATAACCTTTCTGGCAGGTAGGGTGATGTTTATCTTCCCTCATGTCTTCCGTTGCCTGCGCTTTAGGTGGGGGAGGTGTCTATACGCCTGTGTTAAATTAGGGGAAAAGCTGACCATTAAGGTTATGGTTTGGAAGGTTGGCTTGGCAATAACTGTGTATGGGAGGTGTGGGAGGATAAAGAGCCTATCGTTACCGGAAGTGGTAGTGGCCAGGTGTATGCTTTTCTTCCAGCTTGCACCCACTGAGGATTCAGAATGGGGAGGTAGGAGTCCGAATTCGTATATGGTACCAGCAATGCCAAAAGAGGTAGTGAGGAGTAGTAGTAGGTGGTTGCACCCCATGGTAGTTTGTTTGGTGTTGCTGGCCTGCTTAACTGCTAGCTGGTTTATAGTTGAAAGGGTATATAGTCGAATTAGGGTGAGGTCCCTAACAATAGGGCAGGTAGAGCAATAATTGAGAGGAGTTAGATGGAGTGGCTGGAGAAAAAGTTGAGAGCATGTGTGTGTGATCCTGTGGGTGGGACTGCTTTAAAAAGGGGCGGTGGGAAAGTGGGTCAAGTCAGGTATTGAAGACAGGGAGGCCAACAGCATGAAAATGTGCAGCAGTGGAGTGACCAATCAGCTGCTAGGCTGAGGAAAGGGGCAGAGTAAGGGTCTATTTAATACTGTGAGGAGGTGGGGGAGGGGGGTGCAGAACATAGCACCGAAAGAGATTTCCCTGAGATCAGGAAGTGCCAGGCGTTGGAAAATCAGCCAAGGAGCAAAAGCTGCCAATCAGTGCCTGGCTCCTCCACTGGGCGTCCAGTCAAAACAACAGCATTCAAAACCACAAGTTTCGGAGGTCCAGTGCGTACCTGAATCTGTCCGGGGGTCAGTCGGGTGGTCTGTTAGCTGTGGCCTGCTCGGAGAGAGCCAGGGCCACAGGAGCAGCTTGGGAAGCCCGCAGATGGGCTGTCTGTGGAACAAGGAGGAAAACACAGAGGATTAAATACAGCTACAGTACAATAGCAAGCTCAGTGGAGGGCAGGCAATGGGGTAGGACAAAGCAAGAGGTAAAGAGGTGGTAAATGCAGGACAATTATTTAGAGCTAGAAGAGGAGTTAATGAGGGGGTGGGGTCTGTGCTTTGGCACCGGGACGTCTGAGGAGGACAGCAGCAGCAGGGAGGTGTAAGGGAAGGGTTTGTAGGTAAGGCAGAGAAGAAAGTAGGGTGTTTAGAGAGACAGCATTACAAGTGGGGCAGAGAAATTAATAATTAGCAGAGTGACCAGTGTGGGAAAGGGGCAGGGTTTGTCAGTAGGGCAGAAATGGAAAACTGCAGCAGTCTTGCTCAGTAGTTAGGTCCAGCAGTCAAACATCAGCTACTATACAATACAGTTTGTCCAGCACTAGATTGCACAGCACTAAGTATCACTGAGAGGCTAGACTAGTGGCTTGTAATAGACTAGCTAAGCTAGCAGGTAAAGTAAGACCAACTGATGCATAACATACGTAAATTACATTAACAAAAATTCAGTCCAGAACACAGCACAGAAAGAGATTTCCCTGAGATCAGGAAGCGCCAGGTGTTGGAAAATCAACCAAGGAGCAAAGCTGCCAATCAGTGCCTGGCTCCTCCACTGGGCGTCCAGTCAAAACAGAGGCATTCAAAACCATGAATTTCGGAGGTCCGGTGCATACCTGAATTTGTCCGGGGGTCAGTCAGGTGGTCTGTTAGCTGTGGCCTGCTCGGAGAGAGCCAGGGCCACAGGAGCAGCTTGGGAAGTCCGCAGATGGGCTGTCTGAATCTGTCCGGGGGTCAGTCGGGTGGTCTGTTAGCTGTGGCCTGCTCGGAGAGAGCCAGGGCCACAGGAGCAGCTTGGGAAGCCCGCAGATGGGCTGTCTGAATCTGTCCGGGGGGGTCAGTGGAGTGGTCTGTTAGATGTGGCCTGCTCGGAGAGAGCCAGGACCACAGCAGCAGCTTGGGAAGCCCGCAGATGGGCTCTGTCAATTTGCTCTGTCAATGGCCTATCTATTCATACTCATCTGTATTGCTCCCATATGCCTATCCCATGCCTGTCTGAAGCCCTGTACTGTATTCATATCACCACTTCCTGAGGTAGGCCAGTCCATGCATCCACCACCCTTTCTGTGAAAAAGAACTTCCTCACATTACCCCTTAATCGGTCTCCCTCTACTCTCATGCTGTGTCCTCTTGTCCTGCTATTTTTCTTATATTGAAACATGTTAGACACTTTCACCTTGTTAATGCCCTTAAGGTGTTTGAATGTTTCGATCATATCACCTCTCTCCCTTCTTTGCTCTAGGATATACTTATTGAGCTCCGTTAATCTGTTCTCATATGTTTTCTGATGCAGTCCCTGCACCATTTTGGTTGCCCTTCTCTGGACTGCTTCAATTTGGTTAATGTCCTTGTGAAAGTGTGGCCTCCAGTACTGCACGAAGTACTCCAGATGGGGCCTAACCAGTGTCTAGTAAAGAGGAATTATTACCTCCCTCTTCTGACTTGTGATACCCCTACTAATACACCCTTACACCCCCCAGCCTTATCTACTGCTTTAGTGGTCTGCTTGGATGATTTCAGGTAATCTGTGATGATGCCCAAGTCTCTTTCTTCCCTTGTGACTGCCAGACGCACACATATACATAACATATATATATATATATATATATATATATATATATATACACACACATACATACATATACATACACACATATATTATATTATATAATTATATATATTTTATACTGGTGCAGTTGAGCCAGTATAATTAGGATTGAGTAGGTACTTTAATGTTAAACCCCAAATTTTGCACATTAATAACTTTGCAACCATTCAATGGATTTGCACGAAATTTGGAATGCACAGTCTCATATGGTAGATCTCTTGATTTGCCAATTTGTGTTTTGGTCAGACTTACGGTTTCTGCACAGCAAAGCACTGAAAACATGTTTTTCGCCACATTTGTCATGTTTTTTGCCCATCATGCTGCGACCACACCATTTGGTCTTTTGGTCTGACATTTTCAGGGTAGAAAGAGTTTGGGTGAAAGAACAATCCAGCATTGGCTTGGTTAAAAAATATTAATCCGTTCCAAAGTTATTCAATTTTAAATTTTTGGGTTCTGAGCATGCTCAGTTCACGCTAAGATTTATGTGTATTTTGTGCAAAAGGGACTGGACTCACGGTCAAGGATTTTGTCAGCTCACGAAAGGGGATTTAAAAAATCCCAGTCCATCAGGGAATACTTCCCCTTTCACGAGCCGCCATCTTGTTTTCACCCCAAAAAATAAATGTCGTAGCTTCCTCCACGGGTGACTTTTGTTGCAATAAGGCATGGGTTTTGTTCAGGTGACACCCTCTACAAACCTGTACCTTAGATTTGCTTCGTTCTGGCCAAAACAGCCATTTCAAATTTGAAACTCTTCTTTCACGACTCTCTTCTGATCCCCTTTTGAGCAGTGAAACCCAGTCCGTGAGCGATCCTTTCAGTGAGGTAGCAAAATCCTTGACCTGACTTAGGGACCAGATGGCCCTTCTCACAGATGAGGATTGACTCATGGTCAAGGATTTTGCTGCCTCAAAAAGGGATCAGCTCATCAGACTGGGATTTTGTCAGCTCGTGAAAAGGGATTGGGTTTTTGAATCCAATCTTAGTCCGAGAGCTGACAAAATCTCTAGTCCACGAGCTGACAAAATTCAGCTCCAGCAATCCCTTTAGAGGTAGCAAAACTTTGACCATCACTTAGGACCAGATGGCCCTTCTTGCAGATGAGGATTGACTCACGGTCAAGATTTGCTGCCTCACAAAAGGGGATCGGTTCACGGACTGGGATTTTGTCAGCTTGCAAAAAGTGATTGGGTTTTTGAATCCCTGTTCGTGAGCTGATTAAATCCTAGTCCACATGCTGACAAAATCCCAGTCTGCGAGTAATCCCCTTTCGTGAGATAGCAAAATCCTTGACCGTCACTTAGGGACCAGATGGCTAAAATCTGACGGTCAAGGATTTCTCACAGATGGTGATTTTGACAACTTGCGAAAGGGGACTGACCTCATGGTCAGGGATTTTGCTACCTTGCGAACTAGGATTTTAAAAATGTTGCCACTGCACTGTAAATAAACGGTTTGGTTTTTTTACTTGAAATTTGCAGGGTATTAAGAGGATGCCCCAGAGGTGTGAATTATGCTATTTAGGTGTTGAAAAGTTAATCGGTTCCGTAGACATGTTATCACAAAGTTTTGATTTTTCCCATAGGAATACATTGTGGTGCCCATAGTGACTCTCGGCACCCGTATCTCGAAATTTAAGTGAGACTTACTTTTTGCTACCCGCAGCTGGTGATCTAAGCTACAAAAACAAGTTTGGACATCAGATTACACCTGCAGTAAAATTTTTTTCCTACTTGCTACAGTTACGGAGATTTTGGCAAAAATGTGTTACAAGGGTTTCTTTTGAGTGCTATGGTGCTGCTGTATGGCTCCGTACTTATGTGTAAGTTCAAGCGCAGGTCCTGGAAGGGCCCATGCTACCACACATACATATCATTATGCACAAATGGGCAGCTTGGTGGGAGGGTGGGGCCCGAAGGTCCTGGGCTCCCACCAACACATACCAGTTACCAGGTACATTACACTGTAAATAAACGGTTTGGTCCTTTGGCTTGAAATTTGCAGGGTATAAAGGGGGTGTCCAAGAGATGTGACTTATGCTGTTTGGATGTAAAAATGTTTATCAGTTCCATAGATATACCATTACGAGTTGAGATCTTTCCCATAGGGTAACATTGCGGCACCCACAGCGCTTTTCGGTGTCCGTATCTCAGAAATGATGTGAGATACAGATTCACCATCTTATCTTGTGTGGAGATCTCACTATCATAATTACAATGGCACTTGCATTTTTTCATAGCTGCTACGGTTGCTGAGATATTGCCAAATTAGTGTTACAAGTGTTCCTTACCCTATAGGGCTGCTATATAGCTACGTAGTTATGTGTAAGTGGAAGCACAGGGCCCGGAGGTCCCACGCTCCCACAGACGCATATCATTATGCACAAATGGGCAGCTTGGTGGGAACATGGAGACCTCCCACCAACTCATACCATTTACTATGCTTTTATGTTTGTATTTGCTGTGCAGTGCCTTGAGATTCTGAAAGTCGCTCAATTAAATAAATTATATTATTATTACTAGTTATATCACACTTTCAAAAAGTAAGGAAATTCATTGCAAAAAATCTTTGTTAATGCATCAGTTAGGGTTAAAGCAACAGAAGTGGGGAAATGAGATGTTAGGGTAGAGCCCCTAACCCACCCCCCATCCTGCACAGACCGACAGATGCTGGGATGTGCCATGGGGTCATGAGGCCTAACTCTCACCCCATTTTCCTTTACTGTAGCATGTCAACCTGTTTACACATGGAATGGGATGAGAGTTGGGCCTGGCGACCCCATGGCACACCCTGGCATCTGTTGGTCTGTGGAGGATGGGGGGTGGGGTGGTGGGGGGGCAGGAGCTCAGTCCTAACATCTCATTTCCCCACTTCAGTTGCTTTAACCCTAACTGATGCATTAACAATGTTTTTTTTGCAATGAATTTCCTTACTTTTTGAAAGTGTAATATAACTAGTAAATGGTATGTGTTGGTGGGAGGGCCCCGCATGGTGCGAAGTACCCTCGCCTCACCCTTGCCATAGACAGGCAGCACCTCTGAGAAGGATACCATGTGTGCTACTTGCCCTAGGCCCCTCCCCAACTCCACAAACTCCTCCTGCACTGCTCTAATCTCATGTTGTGCCAGGTCATTCATCCCTAGGTGGACAATGACGTCCAGCTCAGTCTCCCATGCAGCTGTTCTCATGATCCTGAGGATGTGTTTCCTGTCTCTCCAAGCCATGGTGCCAGGCAGGCAGGTATCTTACTTCAGTTTTCCCTGGTCCCCCCAGTTCTATCCCCCTAATAATTGAGTCCCCCACCAGGAGATGCTTCCTTTTCCTGTGGTGTCCTCTGCCTCCTTCCTGTGGGGCACCTTTGTGACAGTTGTCCACAACCTCCTTAGTCTCTTCTGTGGGTGCATCCATAGAGGAACTATGCTTCATCAGAATGGTGTATGGATTGTGGAGTGGTACAACTGACTGGGTGTGCCTCTGTTCCACCACTCACCCATCTCTGAGCCCACTGTGGTCCAACTGCTGCACTTTCTTGGCAGTCTCTGAGGTAGGATTATAAAAAGGAATTCCTGTTTGTGAGGTGTCAAAATCCCTGTTTGTATGGTGACGACCAGATGGCCCTATCTCGTGAACAGGGATTTCTCATGAACAGGGATTTTGACACCTCATGAACAGGGATTCAGCTCCCAAACAAGGATTTTTAAAAGTTGCTGGGTTTTTTGCCAGTTCGCTGCAAAGAAACAATTAAGCCTTTTGGCTTGAAATTTGTTGGGTACAAAGGGATTGTCCCACAGATGTGACTTATGTTGGTTTGGTGTAAAAACTTTCATCGGTTCCATAGTTATGCCATTACAAAGTTGAGAAATTTCCCACAGGATTACATTGTGGCGAACATGGCACCTTTCAGTGCCTGTATCTTGAAAACGAATCGAGATATAGATTTTTCACTAAGCACAGCTTGCGTGCAGGTTACCAGCCCATGATTACAACTGCAGTAGAATTTCTTTCCCCGAAGTTGCTACAGTTACTGAGCTGCAGCACAAGGGTTACTTGGAATGTGTCTGGGCCTGTGCTGCATCTCTTCAATTATAGGTAGGTGGGAGTGCAAGGCCCAGAACATATGGATACCATTATGCAGTAATGGGACTGCTGGGCCATCCATTATGCAATACTCCACAGGGAGACAACAGCTCATTACAATGTCTGTGCATTTATGGATAGATGCAGGCCCTGCGCTCCAAAAAACTGATAGCATGGGAGCACAGGGCCCTTATAGGTAGATGGGAGCCCAGAGCCTGGAGGGCCCTGGGCTCCCACATATGGATAACATCATGCAGTAATGGGACTGCAGGGCCATCCATAATGCAATACTGGGAGCACAGGGCCCAGAGGGCCGTACGCTCACACAGAGAGATGACAGTTCATTACAAAAAAACCTGATATAATGGGAGCGCAGGGTCTGGAGGGCCCTGTGCTCCCAAAACCATATAAGGGTAAGATTACACTTTCTCAAAAAGTAAGGTAATTCATTGCAAAAAACTTTGTTAAAGCATCAGTTAGGGTTGAAGTGACAAAAGTAGGGAAATGAGGCATTAGGGTTGAGACCCTAACAACCCCCCACCCTACCACACCACACCACCCTCACTCTCCACAGACCAACAGGTGACCAGGTGTGCCTGGGGGTTGTTGGGCCTAACTCTCACCCCATTCTCTTATACTGTACCATGTCAGCTTTCTTACGATGGAATGGAGTGAGAGTTAGGGCTGATGACCCCAAGGAACCACACCCCTTTGTCTGTTGGTCTGTGGAGGGTGGGGTTGGGGTAGCGTGGTAGGGTTGGGAGGGTGTTAGGGTCTCAAACCTACATTTTCCTACTTTTGCCACTTCTAACCCTAACTGATGTATTAACAAAGATTTTTTGTAATGAATATATATTTATAAAATGGGTAGGAAAAATCTCTTCTGGTTGACTGAAACATCACATGACGATGCGTATATCAGAGCGCGACAGCACACCTGTAATTTCACCCCCATCAAAACAATTTTGCCATTTTATAACATAGGTAACCCACTCTAGGGTGTGCAGTCACGCTCCGATATACGCACGTGGCCTGTGGCTTCGTCCGTAACAACACACACACCAAGGCATGCATATATCAGAGCATGACTGCACACCTTAGAGTGGGTTATTATATACAATAGTGGCACAGTAGTGTCACTATAGTTAGGGTTGCACAGCCACTTCTATGTTAGACCCAAAAGTTTGCACTTTATTAACTTTGCAACCATGCAACTGATTTGCCAGAAATTTTGCTTGCACCTTCTGGTACCATAGTTCTCTGGATCTGGCAAGTTTTGTTCTGGTGGGTGGTCCAGTTGTAGAGCTGTGGAGTGTCAAAAATTGTAGAATTTATCATTTTGGTGCAAATTCTTTGTTTGGAGCTTCTGCCAAAACAGTTTGGGGGTCTGGTGTGACATTTTCAGGGTATTTGAGGTCTGGGTCACTGATGTGCCTTTTGAAGGTTTGGTGAAAAAATATTAATCCATTCAAAAGTTAAAGATTTAAGTTTCCCATTATAGCCTATGAGAAAAACTATATGTGTCATGCGAAAGGACGTCTATGTGTCCGTGAAAGCACATTTTACTGTCGCAAATGGGACCAGTACTGTTGTGCCACCATCTTGTTTTCAGTTAGTGAAGGGTAAAAAATGTAATTCAAAAAGTACTGCCCCTTGGTAAACACTAATAATTGTGTTTACCTAATCGGGGCTCCAGGAACATGACCTTGACATTAGTTTTTAAACATTATGCTTGGAAATGTGTTTTTCCCAGTTTTTCCATTGGAAGTGTAGCAGTTTGCTACACTGACTTTGCGAAAGTGTCTTCGCAAGCATGATATCACAAATTTGCAAAACGTTTTTGCAGAACTTTCACAGAATTTGCGAAACGTTCACAGATTTGCGACACTACCTACACAAAAAGTGTTGTTTCTTTGCTGCTTCACTGCAAATAATCAGTTAGAACTTTTGGGCTGAAATTTGCAGGGTAGGAAGGGCTTGCACCACAGATGTGCCTTTTGCTAGTTTGGTGAAAATATTTACATCAGTTCCATAGTTACAACATTATGAAGTTTCAAAATTTCCCATAGGATAACATTGTGGTGGCCGTGATACCTTTCGGCACCTATATCTCAAAAATGGTTCAAGATATGGAATTTTCACTAAGCACAACTTAGTACACCTCCAGGTGTACTCAGTATGCATGCAGGTTGCCAGGTCATGATTACAACTACTGTGGAATTGTTTTCAAACTTCCTATGGTTACTGAGATATTGCCACATTTGCAGCAAAGGGGTTACCTGGAATGTCTCTAGGCCTGCGCTACATCTCTATACTTATGGGTAGATGGGAGGCGCAGGGCCCCCCACATATGGATACCATTATGCAATAATAGGAGTGCAGGGCCCTCCATTATGCAGTGCTTTCCACAGGAAGATGAGAGTTCATTAGAATGTCTCTACACTTATGTATAGATGTGGGCCTGTGCTCCAACATGAAAATCAGACACAATTACAATATGCATGCATGATGGCAGCGCAGGGCCCAGAGGGCCCCGTGCTCCCATAACCACATAGGGGTAATATTACACTTTCTCAAAAACAAGAGAAATTCATTGCAAAAAAAAAACTCTGTTAATGCATCACTTAGGGTTGCTATTACAGCAAAAAAAGTTTGGAAATTTGATGTTAGGGTTACCAATCCTACCACCCCACCCCCATTCCCACTCTCCACATACCAACAGGCATCGGAGTGTGCCTTGGGGTCATCAGGCCTAGCTCTCACCCCATTCTCCTATACTGTACCATCGCAACTTCCTTACAAATTGAATGGGGTGAAAGTTATGCCCGATGGCCCCAAGGCACACCCCAAAGCTGTTGGTATGTGGAGAGTGGGGGGTAGGGTGGTAGGGTTGGTAACCCTAACATCCAATTTCCAAATTTTATTGCTTTAATAGAAATCCTAACTGATGCATTAATGGAGTTTTTTTTTTGCAATGAATATGTATCTATCTATCTATCTATCTATATATATATATATATATATATATATATATATACACACACACACACACACACACACACACACACACATATATACATATACATATACACAAACACACACACACATACAACGGGGTGGAAGCGCCAAGATGACAATAAATTGTGTTATTTTCACTGCAGTGAAATAAATGCAGCTGACATCAGCAGAGTTAAGATAAATACCATTTATACCTACTCTGCTGTCAACTTCCTCCCTCTTTGTAAACTCATTACTGCCACTAACTATTCCTATCTTCTTACTGCCTGTAATAGAACAATATCCACAACTGCCACACTACTGTACACATCACAAACAGAAGTTCAAGTAATGTATTCCAAACATAAAATGAAAGATCTGAATCCTACTACATTTTAGAACCATTCTGCCAGAACTCGCACAAGCGGTCTCCAAACTGTATACAACAACTCTCGTCTGAATGAGAACTGAAGAGCAACCATTCGGAAGAGCTCTCAGACAATAGAACACTATTAATGCTCTCCTTTACCTGTAATCACTGCAAGCAATGTTCTTTAGCTAACTTTTCTCTTATTCTATCACTCGCCATTGCACACCACGGATAAGAAACTGAAACCTCTTACAGCAAACGTACATCAGCGCGTAGCAACAGCCATACAGCAAAGCGAAGCGGAGTCTCTTAACATTAACACTATAAGCGAAGTAGACCACATGAAAACTGCAGAAAAACAATTACAAATTGCCAAAAAACACCAAAAAACTCACTAAACAGATAAAAACTATATCTGACTAATGCAGCTCACAGTCCTGCTCTTCCCAAGCCTAAAACACATTCCCACCCTCACAAACAAAATGACCCAATCAGACAACACACTACAAACAACAGCATCCAATCAACAATCACACAAACAGCAAATGACCAATTACAGATCTCAGAGACACACCATTCATACCTAGTCACTCACACAGACAATACAAATGAACAGACCAAAAAAAGATGTAAGAAAATGTAATAGAGGAGCTCCCACTCCCGTGGTATAAATAGCACACATGATGTGCAGATCGTAGAATATGAAAAATATTTTCACTCCTGCATCGTGAGCTCTGGATATTTCACTCTGCAGGAGTGAAAATATTTTCCATATTCCACTTCTGCCCATCATGTATCCCATCATGTGTGTATATATATATATATATATATATATATATATATATATTCTATGCAAAAACTTTGTTAATGCATCATTTAGGGTTAAAACACAAAGTCAGGAAATGAAACCTTTAGGGTTGCCTCCACCCCCCCATGGACCTGTCATCCAAGACTGACAGCTGGACGGGTGTGTCATTGGGGTTGTGAGGTCTAAATATCACCCCATTCCATCTGTAATCATATTCGCAAGCCACAGTAAAGAAGAATGGGGTGACATTTAGGCCTCACAACCCCAATGACACACCCCATCAGCTGTCAATCTTGGGATGATGGGTGAGTCCACGAGGGGGGATGGGGCAACACTAAAGGTCTCATTTCCTGACTTTTTGTGTTTTAACCCTAAATGATGCATTAACAAAGTTTTTTGCATAGAATTTCCTTACTTTTTGAGAAAGAATAGAAAAGTAGAAAGTTGCACAAGGTGGGGACAGCACAGGTGCTTCGGACCCTGTGCTCCCACCAACTTGCAAATTCCTGCCTAAGATAAGAGTACAAGTACTGAATATCAAATGTATTGCTGGCAGTGCATATGGGTGGGAGTGTGGGGCCTACCACCTTCAAAGAAACCAAAGTGTCAGTCATCAGAGTGGCATAATTCAACACCTGTTTACATGTCAGACACCTGACCACTACAAATTACCTCCATGGCAGTAATGCTAGGCACCCTATAAATGTGAAGCCAATGCCACAATGCAAAATGCCATATGCAGAACATAAAGTGTGGCATGCAATATGGGAGCAGCAAATGAATTTTCCAACATCTCAACACCATAATTCACATGGACAGCACATCCCCTCAACAGGCTCTAAATTTCAATGTAAAAGACCAAACTGTTTCCAAGATATAAAATGTGAAAGTTTCAGATTTTCATTCATCGCACTGGCAGAATTCCACACCTATTAACATTTTACACACCTAATGACTGAAAAGTGCATCCATGGCAGTAAGGCTAGCTACTCTAGTAATTTCAAGCCACTACCACCATGGAAAATGCTGTCTGCAAAATGTAAACTGCGCCATGCAATATCTCCACAGAAAATGTGTTATCCGACACTAAACTCTATAATTCACATCTATAGGACATGATGTCAACACCCTCCAAATTTCAAGTTAAAAGACCAAACCGTTTCCGAGATATTTAATTTGAAAAATTGTTAAAATTGTGCTATCTGGTCCCTCCAAATCTGGCCATCTAGTCCCTCCCTCACGATCAAAGATCAAAGATCGCGATTGAAGAATCTCACAATCAAAGAATTTGCAGGCTCGTAATCAAACAATAAAAAATGTTAAAACTCAATTTTTAGAGAAAAATACATGAAACCACAGCCATGACTCGACAGAACAAAGGTCCCTGACCAGATCCCACCCTAGTTTGCCTTTAGAAGTGACCCCTGTGCTGAGAAAATTGAATTTTTCATGTGGCCATCTAGTCGCGCCTTCGCAATCAAAGATTGTGGACAAAGAATCTCGCGATCAAAGAATTTTCAGGCTTGCAACCAAAGAATTTGCAGGGTCATGATCAAACAATAAAACATGTTAAAAATCAATGTTTAAGCAGAAATGCATGAAACCACAGCCATGCCTCGATAGAACGAAGCCCCCTGAGCAAAACCCATCCTCTTTTGGCTTAATAAGCCACCCCTGAGCTAAGAAAATTGATTTTTTCAAGTGGCCATCTAGTCGCGTCCTCACAATCAAAGATCACAGTCAAAGAATCTCGCAATGAAAGAATTTTCACGCTCGCGATCAAAGATCATTAACAAGCCATGATCAAAGAATAAAAAAGTTAAAAACTCTATTTTTTGACCATTTTGATAGAAACCACAGGCATGGCTCGATAGAAGGAAGACCCCTGAGCAAAACCCACCATAGTTTCACCTCAGAAGTCCCCCGGGGCTGAAATATTTGAATTTTTCTGACAGCATACTGAAAACAAGATGGCGGCCGTCATGATCAAAGAATTCTTCATGATCAAAGATTCTTTGATCATGAGCCTGCAAATTCTTTGTTTGTGAGGCAGGACTAGATGGCCAAAACCCCATTCTTCTTTCGCAAAATAACCATATAAATTTTCCCATTGACTTATAATGGGAACTTAAAAGTTTAATAACTTTTGAATGGATTAATATTTGTTCACCAAATAAAAAGTGGCATGTTCCTTGAACCAAGCTCTTTCAGAGGAGCCCAGTCACAGAGCAGCATGCCACACAACGGCCATGCAGTGTCATGGACAAAATCCAAAAAACTGCCCACATAACTGATGAAAAGTGCATTTTTCGGCATTTTGGTGCGCAAAAAAAGTAAGTCCGACCAAAATGAAATTTGGTAAATCAAGAGATCTACCATACTCCACCGTGCATACCAAATTTCATGCACATCCATTAATAAGGTCCAAAGTTATTAACGCACAAAATTGGAGTTTAACATAGAAGTGGCTTCATAACCCTAAATATAGGGGTGCAACCATGCCCCTATAATATATTCCATGTCTGAGCATGTTGACATGCTACAGTAAAGGAGAATGGGGCAAGATGTAGGCCTCATGACCCCAATGACACACCCCGGCGTCTGTCAGACTGTGTAGAATCGGTGTGGCATGTGTTAGGGGGGTTAGGGGTTCAACCCTACTGTCTCATTTCCTGACTTTTTTGCTTTAACCCTAAATGAAGCATTAATGAAGTTTTTTTGCATAGAATTTCCTGACTTTTTGAAAAAGTGTAATATAAGTAGTAAAAAAACACGTATTGGTGGGAGTGCAGAGCCCAGCTCCCACCAAGTTGCCATTTATTGCATAACAATATGCATCTGGGCCCACACTCCCACTTGCAAAGCTACGGAGCCATGCAGCAGCACTATAGCCTAGGGCACGAAACCCTTGTAACAGTAATTTGTGCATCTCTTGGGAACCATAAGAGCTAGAAAGAAAATTCTAGCACCATTGTAATCATGGCAGTGAGTACTTCACGCAACATCTGTACCCATATCTCACATCGTTTCCGAGCTATGGGCACCAAAAAGCACTGGACAGGCACTCTTTCAACCCCTGTGACAGTAATTTCACAATATCTTATGAACCGTGCAACGTACCAACAAAATTCCACTGCAGGCTTACTCTATGATTTCAAATATTTTGCCAGTGGCTAGATCACCTGTAGCGAAAAGTCTGTATCTCGCTTTGTTTCCAGGATAACGGCGCCAAAGTCATGACACAGACTGCAATGTAATCCTATGGGAAAAATGTCAATTATGTCATTGAATATCTCTGCAACAAATTAGTTCCTCAACACCTAAACAGCATAGTTCACATCTCTATGTCATCCCCTCAACACCCTGCAAACTTCAATTTAAAAGACCAAACCGTGTCCGAGACACAATATTTTAAAGTTTGAGATTTTCATTGGTCGGACTAGCAGAATTCCACACCTTTTTACATTTTACACACCTAACACCTGAAAAGTACATCCATGGCAGTAAGACTAGCTACCCTATAAATTTCAAGCCACTACCACAATGCAAAACACTGTCCGCAAAACATAAACTGCGCCACACAATATCTCCACAATAAATGTATTTTCTGACACCTAAACACCATAATTCACATCTACAGGACATCCCGACAACACCCTCAAAATTTAAAGTTAAAAGACCAGACCGTTTCTGAGATATTTAATTTTAAAAGTTATTAAAATTGGGCTATCTGGTCCCTCCAAATCTGGCCATCTAGTCCCTCCCTCAGGATCAAAGAATCTTTGATTGTGAGTCTGCAAATTCTTTGATCGTGAGAAGGGACCAGATGGCCAAAACCCCATTCTTCGTTCGCAAAATAACCGTATAAATTTTCCCATAGACTTATAATGGGAACTTAAGACTTTAATAATTTTTGAATGGATTAATATTTTTTCACCAAACAAAAAGCAGCATGTTCCATCACCCATGCTCTTTCAATGTGCCAAGTTGCAGTGTGGCACACTACACAACAACCACGCAGCGCCATGGACAAAAGCTGAAAAACTGGCCACATAACTGGCGAAAAGTGCATTTTTCAGCATTTTGGTGAGCAAAAACCATCAGTCCTATTGAAACTAAATTTGGCAGATCAAGAGATCTACCATGCCCCACTGTGCTTACCAAATTTAATGTGCATCCGTTGAACAGGTCCAAAGTTACTAACATGCAAAATTTCGAGTTTAACATAGAAGTGGCTTCATAATCCTAAATATATAATTTATATATATATATATATGTAAGCAATAACCCACAACAGGGTGTGCGTTTATTGGGGATTAATCAACACCCCGGGTGCGTTGTGAGGCACGAGGTCACAGGCTGACTTTCCTCACAGCACCCGGGGTGTTGATTAATCCCCAATAAACACACACCCTGGAGTGGGTTATTGTGCTTATAACATGAGCCACATATCAAGAGAAATAGAGGAAAAATGGTGGATTGACAGGAGGAAAACCGTGCGGACTACTTAGTGTTCCTCCACTACTTTTGGACGGAGTACCACATCCATGTGTGTTCTGCCACAGGAAAATAGTGCTTTTTCTTCAGGTTTGTGGTTAACAGGCTAATATTTAGGTATCAAGGGGCACACTGATCACCTTTTCCTACTTTGGATTTCTTACAAACATTGCATATACACAGTACACAGGGAGGGAGACAGAGAGAAACACAACTTCTTGTGGTGCTGTCACAGTTATGCCGTGTGTTCCTGTGCTGCACAGACTAATTGATCGGCAGACGCAGTGAAACATTAAGATGTAGTGCCATCGTGATTCCTGCTATGCTCCTTTTCATCGTGTGGCACTTTCTCATCTCTCTGTGGCACATTTCTGTTAAGGGCAGCTTCATAATTGTGCTGTTTGCTGTAGAGCTCTGTCCCTTGCATGCTGCGAAGCTTCCCGATTCCTCTCTCTTGACACGGTCTACTTTCAGTCATGCTCTCAAGCGTCCACAGTACTGCCCCAGCCCCGAGAACGCCACTCTCTGTTACTTCCCGAAGACATTTCCGACTTCGGTACTACAGTGATACCTTTTTTTTTCCATCATGACCTGCTTGCTATACACACTATGGGGATCAGTAATTTGGTGAAGTTTTGGACATCTTGTGTGATGCTGCCTGCAGCTACTACTAGACAGAGGATCAGTTCCATAAGGTCAGTCGGACGTAGTGCTCTACGCGACATGTTATGGTTTCTGTCTGTTGCTACAGTGTGCTTGTGTACTTTTTATGCTTACTTTGTAGCGCTCCATTGTCACGTTCTAATATGTTTTCTAGGACTCGACAGTGTCCATTGGGTGGGTGGGTGGGTAGGTTCTCTTGTTGTTGTGCAACAATATGGCTACTTGAAATTTCTGCTGAGACTGCTCATGAATAAGGGCCGACCACTACATTCAGGGTAACCTCTGTGACTTTTTACCACATCCACTTTCTGTAAAAAATTTTAAGAATTAATGATCGGTCACATGATTTACACTGGCCAATCAATTGTCTACATTAGTGCTGCCCATGTTATAAATATACATATTTATATTTTGCAAAAAACTACGTTAATGCTGATATTTGAGTTGTGAAACACAAAGCACACAAAGAAGGGAAATGAAAGGATCACCTCTGGTGGAGCTGCTGATGCTAAAAAGTAAGAGACGTGAATTGAGGTCCTCCGGCTGTAGGCTACTGGAATGCCCCAGACGTAATACTGAGCTGGGAAGGAGAGCCTTCTCCTACGCAGCACCCAAGCTATGGAACTCCCTCCCTAATGAACTGCAGGCTCCGGTTTCACCTCACAGATTCAAACAGAACCTCCAGTATTATACCTTGTACTGCTTCTCCCACTACCTGTGAGGCTTGCAGTTTGTTTAGTTATATCTTTGTATAAGTCTCCCATTCTTTGATCAATCCACAATGTAAATATCCCTTTATATAAGAATTTACTTCTCACTGCTGCTACCCACTGGCTGTTGGCCTCTGGGGACGGTTTTTTTTTTATTCCCAAAACTGTGCATTTCCTTTTAATCTCTGTATGTAATCAACTACTGTATGCACTTTGCACTGTATTTAGTTTCAGTTGTTGTCTGTACTATGTATCCTTGTCATGTTAGTTGTAAAACGAGGAGCCTTTGGAAATGAGTCTCTGACGCAAAGGTTTGTAATTCTGATACAATAAATAAATAAATAAATAAATAAAATGTTAGGTAGATCCTTATGTACATGCTATACTAAGTGATGGTAAATGTCTGCTGGACACTCCATTTAAAGCATATGGCGAGTTCAGTGACACACATGCACTTATTGTTAAAAGCTGGATTCTAGAACATCTAATGTCCTGGAGACAGTGATCAATTGACTTTGTATGTCTGCTATACTGCTACTGTATCTTCATTATCTGTGCTGTACCTTGGTGACTTTTCCTCTCCACTGTATTTGTAAAGTAACTGTGTATTTGCAATTGATGTGTCATCTAAGTGGCCGGGGTCATGCCTGAAAACGGTCCCTGGGATCAGAGTACCCACCCAGTAAATAAATAAATAAAAAACATTAGGGATTGGATCTGGAGTATTGGCAAATCAGTGGTGGGGTCTTATTTCAGGTTGTCAAACTTAATGCCCACCCCCTTCCCCGCAGCCCCTAGCCTCCAGCCCAAAACACAAGATACAGCCCCAGTGCCTCACAGTGATACAGTATGATCAACATAATCTGTCAGAGTTTTCTTCACACAGAGCCCTATGGGCCCTGTGTGAAGACATCACATTTGGCCTTGTCTGATCAGGGGAGGGGTGGGTATTAAGGTTGACAACCCCAAGTAAGACCCCACCACTGATTCACCAATACTCCAGAGACCCAAATCCCTAATGTTTTTAATTCCCCTCCTTTGTGCTGTTTGCATTCTACAACCCTAATATATGCATTAACTTAGTTTTTCAAAGAATATATATATATATATATATATATATATATATATATATATATATATATATATGTATATGTTTTTTTCTCTTTTGATGGCCACCTCCTCTCAGGAACCAAGGCTCAGATTCATCATTTCTGGATTTTTTGGGGTGCGAAGAGTGCGACCCTGTGCAGGTCTCTGCACACCGGAAGGCATAAGGGTGCTTGCTGAGCAAGATCTTCTAAGTCCGAGAACTACAGTCTACTTGGCCCCTTAGCAGGCAACAAGGAGCAGCTCCCTTCAGAGTGTCCTCATTTCTATTGATTATTATCTCTGTACCCTTTGAAAAAGGCATTAATAGAGGCAAATTATGCTCTGCTGAAGGCCCACAGATCCTTCTCGGATCTGAGCCCTGCGGCGGGAGGTGAACGGATTGACCTGAGGTTGACCAAACTGGTTGTACAGGGAGTTCAAAAAAACCTCTGGTCCAACTTCCACTGCATGAGATGAACAGACTGTTGCTTAAGAAGTCCGCCCGAAGGTTCAACACTCCTGCCAGGGAACTGTCAACAGTCTGGCGATCTCTCAAACATCTCACGTGCCGTAATGGTTATGTATGAGTGCCAGCCA
Organism: Neoceratodus forsteri; assembly: GCA_016271365.2. Classification (NCBI taxonomy): domain Eukaryota; kingdom Metazoa; phylum Chordata; order Ceratodontiformes; family Ceratodontidae; genus Neoceratodus; species Neoceratodus forsteri. Next base: position 751,796,983 of record CM028136.1, read on the forward strand.
TGTGTAGCATCATGAATGTACACTAAGAGGAGCTAGGCAGGCCATCTCCATCTCCTGAACACTGATGTGGAGATGCTGTTCGTAGGCTGGCCAGGTTCCCTGAGGGGAAATGGCTCCAACCTGTCCCCCATCTAGCTAGGATGACATTTGTTGTGAGAATTAACTGCGGAAGTTCTAGTGGAACTTGCTCAGATCTTGCACACCCACTCACTATCTCAGGGAGTGAGGAAGCTAAGGGGTCAAGGAAAAAAACTGGCTGATAATCCACCGAGGGGTCCCAGGCCTGCAATAAAGCCATTAAATACGCCACATCTAGAAGTGGGCCCAAAGGATTAAAACTGTCGATGCCTATCCTGAGGCCTGATAGCAGTGAGCCAGCAGGCCACTGACAAAAGTCACTGCCCGGGAAAAAAGGCTGCAAAAACCTTTCCTGATCTTGTGCCAAACAAATTACCACAAGGCATCCAAGGTCTGAGATGACTTGGAAGAGCTCTGCTTCCGGTTCACCCTTAGTCATGTGATTCTGGCATATCCAGAGTGCTGAGTACTGGTCTCCTGCATGAATAAGCAGGTCGTTCAATCAGGATGTAAGCCACCCGGACTACCAACACCCTTAAGGGACTCTGAGAAGCTGATGCTGTGGCGAAGACATGCCCTATGCCAGAGGGGGAGGGTTGATACCATATCAAAACCTGAAATACTCCGATTAGGACTAATGTAGGGAGAGTGACTGTAGGCATCAATCAGATATACTGTGGCTTAAGAAAGAACCCTTTGCCTGAACAGCCCAGTGATTGACCTCCAGGGCTCCACCCAGCAGATTGTGGAGCACAAAAAAGTACAGGCTTTTTTTTTTTTACTTTATTTCACTCCCGTCACAGCCCCGAGGTCCTCTCTCAGGCATTCCATCCTTGTCCTGCCCACCTGAGTATCCCTGAACTGCATCTCCTCTTTCCCTCCTTACCGATGCTGGCACCCTCGGCTAACTCTATCTGGGGTGGGTCACCCCTCTCCTACTTGGGGCGCTCTTACAAGGCACACTCCAACATCGGATGAGGAGTGGACTGCAGAAATCGAAGGCCAGTCAGGGAAGCCTGGCGAAGGGCATGGGGTACAGGTGCCGTTGCCTGATCCTCGGCACCGGGTTTTTCCTTTGTTCAGGTTATGTCCCCTGACACAGAACATGCAGTGCCGCCCAGCCCTTGATGTAGGAGCTCCCACCTACATCAGGAGGGCAGCTGCCCGATATCACCCTGTACTGTATGAGCCCGAGTGCATAGCAGTGCCACCGGTCTCCACCGGGGGCCGCTGCTTCACCGGGCTACCCCTGGATCCCTCCCTGAGAGAGAAGAGCAGTCCTATGGATGCTCAATCTTCTCTCTCCCCTGCCGACCTCCAGAGGCCCAGGCTCGTTCCCAAACTCAGGTCGCCGGAGTGGCGCAAGGTGTGGCATCCAGCGCCTCAACCCTCTGCGCGACCGGGCTGGCTAGGTACAGGCTCTTGAATTAAGGAATCTGACAACTCATAGACTTCTGGGGCCCATAAAATAAAACTAACGGGATCCCTGAGCTCATTGAATAGCAAGACCTGTACTCTGGCCTGAAGAGAGCCAGGAGCTCTGACAACATCTGGCCTTTCCGCCGCCCTTGAAAACTGGGGCTGTAAAGTGACCCTTAATAAGGTGTCTGACATTATTCTGGCCCATCTGAGGAAAGGTCCTCTAATCTACCAATGGGGCACCATGCTTGTGGTACTGGGCCTCCTGCATGGTGCCTGGCCAGTGCTCCTCTGATACTGTAACCTGGATACCTGAAAAGACTCCTCCATTTCCAGGAGCCAATTTCCAAGACTCCCATTGGAACTGTCTGAGCCAGCCATTATCATGACCCAGTTGGGTTATGGTATTCTGAGCTCTCTAAATAGCCTCCAGGGCAGAATGAAACCAAAGGCCTCCCTCAAGGGGATGATAAACAGGTTAGCTATGGAGCGCAAATAGACCCAATAACAAGCCTCATGGTCGAAGACAATGAAATAGGCTGGGCGGTCTGGCCCAAAAATCTCCAGTAAATAACCACCTGGAAGGTGGAACCATGGCCATGTATTGCAAAAAAGGCTCACCCTTTGGGAAAAAGGCAGAACGAAAACTGGCCAGGGTAGTGACTCATATGTTGAAGGCTCTGGCCAATAAAATACCCACAAGATGCACCCCTGCAGGGTTCACCCGCTTAATCATGGAAACCGATAACAGCCAAAGCCATCTATAGGCAGGGCGGTGTCTTTTCAGAAATACAAAACGGCCTTGTCTGCCAGTGGAGGAGCTTCCCACCCACAAGACATTTTCCTTAAAAGGGAAAAAAACATGGCATGGATGGGAAGACACTTTTTTGATCCACACCTGCCCAAATGTTGCTCAAGAATTTTGATCACATAGTAGCCGGAGAAGATGCAGACAGAGACAGACTGACATCTGCCGTCTCTGCAGACTGACCTCCTGAGCTGAAAAGGACAACATGCCTCAGCTATTCAAAAAAGACAAGGGCTTATTATGAATCAAGGAAGTAAAAAACATCCCTGTTTCAGATCTTTTTTTCCTTTTGCATTATTTGCTTATCCTCCTCCTCAACGTCTCAACCGGCCTCTCTTTCGGACCGCCAGGGACACTATCACCTTCCCGAGAACCCCCGTTGCCAACACCCACCTCACATTGCAGCCACTCTGCAGGGTACCCCAACATATCCTTTCGTCGGAGGGGTCCTCTCCTTTCAGAAAGGATGTGCCTTGTGGCTTACTTTCTTGACTCTGGGTCCTGCTGAGGTTGGTCCCAGCTGTCCGGGAGCTCTGTGGCAGCGAGGGTCCTGGCAGCATCATCTGGTTGGTCAAGATGCCATTTTTCCCTGGTTTTCTTGGCCCATCTACAACTCCACTCTGCAGTGCTCCCGGTCTCCACCAGGGGCCGCTACAGAGCGATTCACGCTCCCCAACCCTCCACAGGAGAGGCAAGCAGTCCTCCGGATGCTCAATCCTCTCTTTCCCCTGCCGACCCCCAGCGTCCAGATTTTTTTTTTATTATTATTTAAATTTAAGGTCAGGAACTTCCCTAAGATCCCCGTAATCATCATCCTGACCTTCGGCAGGGCAGGGGGTCTGCCTGCACATCAGTTACTGCAGCCTAAGTTCACTGACCCACACCTGGACGTGCCTGGATGGGGTCCACCCTGACCTGAGGGGCCCTATTGGGGTCAGGTATATGTGCAGGGACGTCCTGCAGAACATCGGGGCTCAAACTCTCTCTGGAGCCACAAAGGTAATATCTTGCAGTTCTGCTGCCACTGCCTTGAAGAACCAGGTGCTCCCCCTTCCCAGACTGGAGAACTGGCTGGAGGGTGTTGAGCAACACAATAAGGTCAAAAGAACCCATGGGGGGGGGAAGGCCTCATCACCCTTGTTGCAGGACTTACATTATTTCTTAATTAATGGTCTCCGATAAGTCATGGTGTCAAAGAAAATTAATAAGTGTGCCAAATAACAATTGTGGGGTGAAATAATACTTAGCCCCAATATAATTTCTGGGCTAAAAAATTATTTTCCACAGCGTTGTCTTAAAACACCTTCTAAGTGTCATACAGCACGCAAGTGGAGGTCGTGGGAATCAAACCCAAATCTGTGGAATGTCTAAACCATAATGATGTAATAATTACAATCCCTATTACTTGACAGACTATGAGAGGGGAAAGCAAACCCAAGACTGCTGGATTTATATATGCCATAATAATATAATAATTATTAGTCCCATTGCTAGTGGAGTTAAAACCAGCAAGTCAAGTATAATCCTGTAATAATCATCACCCTTTTGTCAATAACAGAAAAATGTGACAGGGCAAAAACCCCAGAGTCTAACTGTGGAATTAGTAATCTGTTCTCTTACAACAGAAAAAATGTGATAGGAAAAGATTCTGGCTGTGGAATTTGAGAATTGCTTTTTCCTCACAGCAGTCTACCAACTGAAAACTGCTCCAGGAGCTTCAAAAAGCTCTAGCTGTGTGCGTGTGCACCCCCTGGACTCGTGTGGGTGCTAGTGCACGTGTGTAAGTGCATGCACCCCTGTTCTATGCATGCATGCATGTGTACGTGCGCACTCGGGACACCGGCGGGAAGCTGAGGAGATGAAGAAGCACGTGACCAGCCCAAATGGCGGTCGCGCAAATGGTCAAAAACGGAGGTGAGGTGAAATATCACCAAGAACAACTCCAAAGTATCCCAAAATCACCAATTTGCCTATAACCATGGAAAAACAAACCTCAAGATGGGCAAGGGACCGACGTCAAAGACGAGTGACCCCCAGAGATCCTAATCTACTCAAATTAAATCTGTACCTACCTGTGGCACCTTTTTGTCTCCTTTTAAAATGTTTCAACAGGAGGCCAGAAAAAAACACCCTAGCAAGGCAGAAGTGGCTCCCTATCCACGCAGGGAATGAGAAAAAAGGCAGGTTATTAAATCTGAAAGCCACAGCTTAACAGGAACTATTTAAATTTAAGGTGCTCCCTGGAACAGGTAGACCCAACCTGCAGAGCAGAACTGCAGCCCCAAACTAAAGTCTTGAATCTTGAACTCTTCAGAGAAGAGAAAAGTAGCTCTGTCCCCTTTGAATGGCACAACTTAACTGGGGAGCTGTTGCTATGCATGGAATCCTTAAGTGCCCAACATTCTAAAGCTTGGGCTGTGCCATTCCCCTGGTAGGGGTGCACTATACCCAGTTGTTATGATTACCCACTGACAATCTGGAGCACTACAGAAATATCTATGTACTAAACGATAGATGTTTAAACAGATACTGACACTAGTACTCGGTGGTCTGCACTACTCAAGTACTCCAGATAAGAATGACAATGGTAACAAAAAGGTATATTATAATATTTCACTTTAGTTGCTTCTTACAGGATTGCTGGTTTTAGGAATGACTGGACACCATAAGTAACTTCTAACAGCTCTGAGGTTTATTCAACAAACATACATTAGATAGATCAGCAGGCCTCAGCAGAACTACTACTACAATCTGCTCGTGCAGTTTCTAAAACCCAGTTTTCACCCCAGACATACCATTGGCCCAAAACTGCAGGGGGATGTGGACTAAACCATTTTACAATGTTACTAGGGTAAGTTACCATATACTACATATATGGTTTGGGACAGGTTCTCACAAATGTGTACAGTAAGTATGCCTGCCTGCACCCTTGCTCGGGTGGGCACCTCCCACTGTCAGACATTCACTGCACACTGCCTTAGTGGGTGCTAAGTTCCAGTTAGGCAAACCCATGAACTGCTTCTCATATCTCTTCACCCCCTCAGCAGATTCTTCCTACTCACTCAGATCAGAGGATTGCTGCCAACTCAGAATCTCTTGCTGTAGGCACAACCTAGGGCAAATGTCCATCAGCTACAGGCTTCCCAACATATGGAACAACTTCCCCTCCAAAATCTCCACTTCCCCCACCTTCCACACAGGTAAGATATTAATCAGGGCCCACTACTCCTCTATGATATATGTCTCAACTGCCCCAGGCACTGTTCTGTTGCCTGCTAAGGATGCAATCTGTTTTACTGTCTCAAGATTGCTTGCACTGTGCTTTGTATGTACTTTACCCTGCAGTCAATCGGGGGCCTTGACATTACTCATTTATTTGCACAGTGTACACTGTACCCCTTTGAATTTACATCTGTATTCAAGAATTAAGTATGTGAATGTAATTTTCCCTATGGCCACCCTACCCCCTCCCTCCCTCCCTCTCCCAGGTTGCAATGGAACAAGCCTCTTGGGCTCTACTTGTTTAACTGGTAAAATATGTTGTTTTTTTTTGAAACTCAGCTTTATTACGTAAAATAGTACAGCATCTTGTCATACCATAGAACAAATGGATTCAATAACAGGCCTCTAGTCAGACACAAACAATCTGCAAAGCCTAGTGTAGTTTTACAATCCAGCTATGACTCCCCAAGGGTGTCTGTCTGCCCTGCTTAAATGAACAAACAAAAGGGAAAAGAAAACAAAAAAGGAAGAAAGAAAAGGGTCGGGTAGACAATCTGACTACTACCAGGCCATATCACTTGCAGTCATACAGATGGTATTTCCCACACTAGAGGATTAACTCAACTATTACTTGCTGAAAAAGTTCTGTCCACTAAAATAAGACTGATCTAGTAGTAGTATTGAAACAATGAATTCTCATTGAGTACATACAAAGACAACTGTATGAACAAAACAATAATTAAGGACCTAAAACTGGTCCAAACTTTTGGCTGCACAACCATCCCCCCCTTCCCTCGGGTCCTATAAGTCCTCTGGTGCCCTTCCACTGCAGGAAAATTCACTTTCTCCACCCACCCCAAAGTAAGCCCCCCTCCCCTCTCTGCTAAAGCTGGTGGTGGGGCAGCATTCCTCCCCCCTGCCTCAGCCACGGATTTGTCGGAAGACCCCTTCAACCCCAAGTCTGGTTGAGAGCCCCTGTTGTGTCCCTTCCTGCCCTGCAACCATACCTCCTACCCTCTCCATCTCTCAATGTGCTTCTAGGTTTGAAGGCAGAGTTTGGCTGTCAGGGCCTCCATGAGAACTACCTCTTTAACCCTTCTAACCCATTTCTCCAGTATAGGTGGTGTTGATTGTAGCCAGTGTGAAGTGATACATTTCAAGGCTACCACTATTCAAGTCAGTAAAACCTTTCTCACCTCTACGAACTGAAGCGACACAGTGGGGATACCAAAGATCCAGTCTTTGACAGTTAAGGGGCCAGAAATCCTGGTTATACTTAAAACAGTATCATGCAGTTTCTCCCAAAAGTCAGTTATGACAGGGCAGCTCCAAACGATATGCCACTGAGTACCACATTGGCCACATCCCCTCCAGCAATAAGTTTTTTTGTTAAAAAAAGTAAACAGTTTTATTATCAAATTTATTTCATCTGTTAACACCATATGCAGTAATACCCATAATATCTCAAGGATTGCAAATTCTTTCAAGGTTGTTGAAGGGATAAATAATAAACAGTTTAACTGATGTTTTAAAGGGCAACATAACATTACGTTTATTGTCCTGCTATCTAATAATAGATGCTAAAAAGTGCAAGGTGCTGCATTTTGGGGCAAAAAACCCAAAAAGGAGCTACCAGCTGGGTGCGGTACAGCTTGCCATAACTGAGGAAGAAAGAATCTGGGGGTAATCATAACGGGTTCAATGAACAACTCAGCTCAATGTAGGAAAGTGGCCGCAAAGGCCAATAAGATGCTGTGTTGTATTGCCAAGGGGTATATCCTCAAGGTGGGGAGGTTATTCTACCATTGTATAGATCACTGGTAAGACTGCACCTGGAGTACTGCATGCAGTACTGACTCCCGTACCTGAAGAAAGACATTAAGTTGCTGGAGGGGGTGAAACATAGCACAACAAAGATGATCCAGGGTCTGGGGGATTTACTATACGAGAGCAGACTGAGGGAATTGAACATGTACTCACTGGAGGAGAGGTGAGACGGGGAGATATGACTGAAACCTTCAAGTACATGACAGGCATAAACAGGACTAGGAAGGAGGAGCTTTTCAAAGTGAGGGAAGGGAGGGGTACTCGAGGCCATACTATCAGATTGGAGGGAGGTAGGTTCAGGAGAGAGATGAGAAGACACTTGTACGGAGAGGTAGTGGCCATGTGGAATGCGTTGACGGTGGAAGTGGTATCCTGTGGAACAGTGGGCTGCTTCAAAAGGGACTGGAACAGGGTAAGAGGAAGGGTTATGGGCAGGAGAAGGGAGGGAAGGGTAGCTGCTGAGTAGGGGGGCTAGCTGCAAAATTGAACAGACTTGATTGACCTTTGGGCCTTTGTCTGCTGGTAAATTTCATATATTCATATGTCCTGTAGGAAGCAAGTCCTTGTACACAACAATATATTGGGGGGAAAATTACAACCCCCTTCTTTCTATTTAATTATTTTGTTTTTGTTAACCAGGTAGATGCACTAGACAAGAAATGCCTATTTTCAGGCACAATGCGGGAGGTAACAAAAGATATTTGAAATTACACAGAGTAGCAAAGGCAGCAGTATAACAAAAGTGCAGGAGAAAAACAATGAGACACAAAATGTGTCCTGGTAACAATGTCAGCATTGAGCCGCTAAAGATCAAACAAGCACAGATGAAACAACAATGAGTACACTGCAAAAAACATAATGCAGCCCAAAAACAATTACACAAAAAGGTTGAGGATAATAAATACAATAATGTAACAAGAGATAAACAAATCATACAGGCTGGGATCATTACCATGCAAAAATACCACTACCGAAACAGAACAGCAAGTACAAGAACATTTATTGTCAGAACGTAAGAATTTGTAAAGTTCTTTTTATTTACAGGTGCATCCATGATGCCATTTTAAATAGACTTACAATTACATGACAAGAATAATGACAGACACAAAAATTAGTAAAATTAGTTTATTTAGAAATACTTACAAAAAATAAATAAATAAAGTGTGCAGTTCACCACTAGTACACTTTCCGAAGGGTCCATACAAGTTGGTTCCACTGATGGATCTTCTAAAAAAAATATAAAATAAACAAAATTAATTAGACTAAATGTCTGGACTCATTATAGTTTGATAAAATTTATTGTAATTTACAGGCTACTAGCTCTGATGGAGGTACCTGATTCCAAAACATTAGCTGATACTTTAAAGTAGCTAACATACTGTATATATACAAGGACCTCTAAAATTGCTTACTGCATATGAAATTACAAGTGAAATAACTTTGTAAATAAAATGATCTAAAGGAGAAGAGACTAACACTTTGTGTGGTTAGGTAGAGTAGGTAACATAGAAACTGATCAAAGAAAAAGACCAGATAGCCAATCCAGTGTGTCCAACCCCTACCTATAGTATGATGCGAATGCCCTAGTGATCACTCACGCCCTCTCCCATGTCATCGTCCCCTGCTAGCCTCACCAGCCCCAACAGTTTGTCTGTACCTCAACCAATCTAGCACAGACCCCCCAGTAGCCTATTCTGCTTAAACACAACACTCTTCTATAAAAAAATATCTTCTGACCTCCTTCCTAAATCTCCCTCTCTCTCTCTCTCCCACCAGATTCTTTGGGCCCCACCTTGTGCCCATGTTTCCACTCATTGGACTCTATGCACTGAATTGGGGGTAACCTATGCATCATGTATCCGCAGCATGTAGACAACCCTAAGTCTGAATATCGTGCAGTGGGTGGCATTCACAGAAGATGCACAAGCCCACTGCACACTGGATCCCCCTCTGCCATCCACGCTGCTCCATGCGGGGGTGGTCCGGTGGGGGGGAGTGTCAGAGGTGTGTCCACACTCCACGCCATGCACAAAGGGCACAGGGAGGTACAGGTTATGGCAGAGGGGACCCTGCTGTAACTAGTGCATGCACCCATAACAGATACCTGCCGGATCTGGCGGGACATATTGCATCACATATAATACATGCACATAAAAGAATGGACTGCCTTACACAACTACATAGTACAGGTAGTGCACAAAACACCACACCACATACGATATCCCAGCATAGCGAAGGAAAGGACTCATCTGACTATGTACAATACATCCAGAAGGGGAGACAGCCTCCATACATTACTGCCAGAACGTGTCACTGCAAGAGTGTATAATGGAACTCCCCACTCGGATTCCTAGTGGTACCCTCTCCAACCTCTGACATGTAACGTTAGTGTACATACACACAGTTGACTTCCATGTACATTACTCGATAGTGATGAGTACATATACATGTCGACTCCACCATGATTAATTATGCACATATCCCCACTGACGTGCTGCCCAGCCCCCTGCATGCATGGCCATGAAGACATCCAATATATGAGGATGCCATACATACACCACAACATGTAGTATCACGGACGTGTACATGTCCCCAGTATGTGTTATGCGTGGAACATGGGGCTAGTGGCTGATGACCTCCTGCACAGCTGTCTGTGTACATGCAGAGCATACTACCTATGCAATGGCTGCTGTGGTGTGTACCAGGCGTATGACTGCTGTTTGTGTATAGCAAGTACTTGACAAGTGGTGTACTGTCATACAGGTATGGGCATACTGTACTACCACTGGAGGCAACCCTTCGGGCACTTGCCCGTATAGTTCCATACCAGGGACCTGCACATGCCCAGAATCCTGTGCTCACGCGGAGCACAGGATCCACTACAGGACCCAATACGGGAATCTGAATGGATGCCCACCTGTGTTCTCCGCTCCTCTACCATCCACCCCCCCACCCACGATCCTGCGTGTTGGTGGTTGGGGCTACAGATAGGTGGCTGGTGTAAGTGAATGCTGTCTGATATGCACCTGTCCATGGGTGTGGAGCTTCATGGGCTAGGTGTATGCCTCTCATGCATACCCAGTCCCACTTGGCGAATAGCAGCCATTGTGAGCAGTTTCTCTGCATTTTGCCAAGACTGACTTCAGAGGCTAATACTTATATAGTCAGTAAGTACAGGTTGGCAAAAGTCATTCCCTAGTAATTTAACATTTTTTTGTGAAGCCTGCAAGGAGGGGTGCAAGGGATCATAGTTTGGCCCCGATGAGGTAGCCAGCCAATCCTTTTCACTTCCCAATTGTTCTGTTCTGTATTCAGGCACGTAATGATGTGTGCCCAGGAAGAGTGCAGAGCACTCTCCATTAAAGTCAATGGGGAAAATTATTCAGTGCTTTGTTATGCATAATAATGGCTACTTTCAGATTAATCAAGGCCAAGAAGGACGTTATGCCCCCCCCCCCCGGCTCCAGTACATACTGTGCGTGTTGAGGGCCATGAGCCTATTCAGGTACGATTTCTCTTGCTGCCCCTAAATCAGTTTTGTTGCTGTTCTCTGCACTACCTCAAACCTATCCCTGTTCTTTTTCAAGTACAAACTCCAGAACTGCACCCAGTACTCCAAATGCCACTGTAGCAAGGATCTGTACAAGGGCAGGATAACCTTTTTCCTTCTGCTGCTGTTCCCCCTTTATATAGAAACATAGAAAAAAAGATGGCAGAAGGAGACCAAGGGTCCATCTAGTCTGCCCATGTGTTCTTTGGACCTGCTCAGATCCCACGACCCCCCCTGCCTAATGCCTTCTACTGCTCCTGTTACTTTTGACCGCACTTTAGCCTTGTCCCACCCCAGCTTGAATGATGTCATGGACTTTGCTTCCACTACCTCAGCTGGCAGTTTATTCCATGGCTCCACAACTCTTTCTGTAAAATAGTGTTTTCTAAGCTCCCACTTGTAGCTCCCCTCCCCCTCCCAACTTCCCCTTGTGCCCTCTAGTGTTACAGTCAAAGACTCTATTGAACGGGTCCAAAGATGGCACCTTATTTATTCCTCTCAGGAACTTGTATGTTTCAATCATATCTCCCCTCTCCCTCCTTGACTCCAGTGAGAACATATTTAATTATTCCAGATGCTCCTCGTACGAGTACCCTTGAAGGCCCTGGATCATTCTGGTTGCTCTTCTCTGCACAGCCTCCAACCTGTGTATATCATTTTTCAGATGTGGGCTCCAAAACTGGACACAGTACAGTATATGCATGCCAGCATCCTATTTGCCTTTTTTACTGCTCTGTTGCACTGGGCTGACTAATTTGTCTGCTTAAGATCTCGAGAGCCCTCTCCTCTGTCATTTTTTTCCTAACACTACATCTTCCAGCCTGTCAGGGTTGTGCAAATGCTGTTAAAAGGCACTGACCAAAAAACTCAGTCAGGCAGATCCTTTGATTTGCAAGTCCAGCCTGAGGTTGGACAAATGCAACTGAGTGAAATGCAAATGAACAGACAAGGAGGGGGATGGTAAAAACATTTGTGATTGGAAAGCCTTGGCAAAACTATAGAAGTGGGGGGTCAATAAGGGAGGAGTCGGCCTGGTGGCGCTGAGGGTTGAGGCGCTGGATGCCACACCTTGTGCCACGTGGCGACCCGAGTTCAGGAGCGAACTCAGGCACTGGAGGTCGGCAGGGATGGGGAGAGGATTGAGCACCCACAGGGCAGCTCTCCTCTCCTGGGGGGGAGGCTGGGGGATAGCTCAGTGCGCCAGCAACTCCCAGTGAGATCAAAGGCACTGCTGCGCGTCGCCTGCATGTCATACCACGTGGATGACACTGGCAGGGTTGCCTTGCACCAGAGTATCACGGGTGCACCATGCGGAGGGGAGGGGCACTCAGAACACAGAAAAGCCTGGCCTTGAGGAGGAGGAGATGGCTCCTGACCCCCATGCCCACTGCCGGATCCACCCTGCCTGGCCTTCCAGGTCCTCCACCCAGGGGTCCACTCCCACAGCCAGAGTCTACAAAGTAAAGAGCGCCCAATGCGGAGGGGCGGCCCCACCCCAGAGGGGTTAAGCTGGGGGTACTGGCTGTGGGAGGGGTGGAGGAGAGAGGAGGCGCAGGTTCAGGGGGATCTCAGGTGGGCAGGAGCAGGTAGGATGCCTGAGAGATGCCTAAAAAAATAAATAAATAAATAAGGGAGGAGTCAGAAAACAAGCGTGACATGGGAGTATGGGGCAAATGCATGAAAACTAATAGAAAGGGAAACAAATAGGAGGGAGCTGGAAACTCACAATAGAGCATCAGGGGGTTGGGCCTCAAATGGGGGGGAGTAGCAGAGTCATTGTCATAAGGGACTCCATAGTGAAAGGAGCAGAATGGCTACAGGGTAAGGTTGTCCCACATAAAAAGAGCATGGTGTGCCTCCCAGGTATAATGACTAAAAGAATAATTCCGATAGTGTTCTCGCTCACTCAGGGGGCAAACCCAATGTAGTCATCCACCTGCATACCAATGACCTAGCATGGTATGAGGTAGAGGTAGTCCAGGACAGGTTCATGGTGCTTGGGCAGACTATGAAGGGGAGGCAAAATCTGCAGTGTTCTCTGAAGTGCTTCTGGTGCCCAGAGCTAGCTCAGTTCAGAAGCTTAGGATCTTTGACTTCAGTGATTGGCTCAGGAAATGGTACAAGGAGGAGGGCTACCATTGCATAGGGAACTGGGGATGTGTCTAGGATGAGAAATCCCTGTACTCACTGGACAGGCTACATCTTAGTGGGGGTGGGGGGGTAACAGGACACTTAGATACAGGATTGGGGAATATATCAAGGAGAACTTACATTTAAAAACAGCAGTGCAATGAAACTGGGCAAAATATTGAACCTTACCTTTTTCCACTATAAAAAATACCAGGCATCTTCCAGTTTAATGTGGTGGTAAAATTCTCTAATTCTTCTGAAACATGGTTACTTTATAAATGTTTTAGTTTTTTCTCAAGAAAAAAAAGATGACTGCCACATTTGACTTAGAAATAGCTTTATAAACCCAGCAAGAACTAGAATCAAGAAAATAAAAAACAAAAACTCATGGTGCCTGGTAAGTGGTACGTAGAAAAGTAGATTTGACAGATATGCTAATATTTGTAGTAGTTTTAGCTGAAACTAGCTTTTGGGGAAAAACATTTTTCATTAAAGCGTGTGTGTGTGTTGGGGGGAGGGGGGACACTGCAGGATTATGAATCCAAAACTTTCCCAAAGAGAGGATTGGCAGGCCTTCCCCCAGGTTAAGAGCATAGCAGGGAAGGGTGACATGGGAGGTAAGAGTGTGAATAGTAGAGGCTTATGGGAATGCAATATGAAGAGAGATGAGGAGGAGGGGAAGTAGAAGAGAGTCACATTGAGGACAAGGGAAGGATGGGGACAGGGGAAAGGGAAAGGAGGACTTCACTGAGAGCAGAAGAGACAGGTTAAAAATGGGAAAGGGGAGGGAGGGGAAAATTTTCATCTTGGAACTTAGTGTCAGCCGTGGTGACAGAGGACTGTATGGATCTGGTGGTGGTCACCGAGACCTGGGCAACCCGGAACCAAGACTGCCATCTCTCTACTCCAGGGTCCACCCTCTACAGGAACAACAGAGCAGGGGGAATGGGGGGAGAGTAGCACTTTACATTAAGGAAGGGATCATGACCAAGAGGGAAGACATGGGGGAGTGGGCACTGAGTCAATCTGGGTGCTAATTCAAACAGAAGAGGGAAAAGAATAGGGGTTGGGTAGTGTACAGGCCATCAAATCAGAGTAAAACCACAGACTAGGAGTTAGGTGGTGAGATCAAAGAGGCTTCAGAACAAGGGGAGGAGGTGATAGTGAGCAACGCTAGTCTGCCTGACGTGGATTGGAGCATCAAGGTCTGCAGGATCAACCCCTAGTTTATTTTATTTATTTTTATTTAGTTTTTGTTGACTGGGTAAGTGCACTAGACAAATCCTGCCTATTTTCAGGCACGACCAGGGGGAGGAGGATACAGATGAATGCCAACTGACCTTGAACCAGATTAAGCTGTTGGTGGTATTTTTAATGAATGAGGGAAATTTGGCCAGGACACCGGGGAAATTCCCCTGCTCTTTTAAATAAGTGCCATGGGATCTTTAACATCCACCTGAACTACCACCAATCCAGGCAGATGGGACCTCGGTTTAACGTCTCATCCAAAAGACGTAAATACAAAGAAGAAACTGGGAGGCATATGCACCAAGATAGCTAGTCAAATCCTTACATAGTACTATAGGTTCTAGTAAAAGAATGCAGCTCACCATTTTTTTAAAACATGTATAAATGCTGTGAAACACTGATGAACTAATTTTTTAATGCACTTGTGAATAAAAGAGATAATATATAAAAAATGGTGAGCTGTGTTTGTTTACCAGGACCCATAGAATAAGTGGATTGAAGCATCCCACATGCAGGCAGCAGCAGAAGCCAAACGCTCATGGATGCAGCCCAAGATGGGTTCTTAACCCATGGGGTGACAAAGCCAACTAGGGACTGAGCCATTTAGGACTAAGTAATGATGAACTGCTATTATATGAGGTATCAGTGTGGATGAGCCTCTGGGAAGCAACGACCACCAGCCAGTGTGGTTTCGTTGTGATATGGGGAAGGAAGTAATGAATGCAAAGACATATGTGCTGGATATCAAGATGGACAATTTCACCAAAATGGGGGTAAATTTGGAGGTAGTTACATGACCCAGTTCAGGGTGACCATGGGAGTGGAAGAAAAATGGTCCATAATATGAGATGGGTCCAGAAAGTCACAAATACCTGTCTAAAGATAGGGTAAAAGTACAAGCACAAGAAACCATCCTGGCTCACAGGGGAGGTTGGCAGGGCCATAAGGAAGAAAAGGGTGTCCTTTAGGAAATATACGAAGACACAGAGAGAGGAGGGCAGGGTAGATGGACTACCTGGAAATGCTAAAAACAGCTAGCAGAGAGGTAAGAAAGGCCATGGCAGAGACTGAGTTTAGGATAGTAGAGGGGGACAAAGAAGGTGAAAAGAGCTTTCAATACATCTAAGAAAAAGGATAATGAAGGACGGTATTGTAAAGCTGAAAAGGGGCCTGGGTGGCTGAAGGGCAGCAGAGGAAAGGAAGAAGTATTGAATGAATATTTCTTCTCAGTAGTCATGAAGGGAAAAGACAGCCCAGTTCCACAAAGAAAGATTCAGGCTTGGGGGATGAATATGTGCGAGGAGCCGATCATGGAGGATAGGGTCCTCAAGGGGCTCAGGATCCTCAAGGCGGAAAAATTTATTGGACCAGATGGTATGCACCCTACAGTGGTGAGAGAAACTGGTGGAAGTTCTAGTGACCACTCCGACTGACCTGTCCAACAGCTACCTAGACATAGGCATGGTGCCGCAAGATTGGAGAAATGCAGATGTAGTGCCCCTGCACAAGAATGGTGCGAGGGACAAGCCAGGGAACTACAGACCAGCCAGCTTGAAATCAATCATTTCCAAGCCGATGGAAACTATTCTTATGGAAAGGTTGGTTGAATTCCTTGAAGCAAATGGACTCCACAATGACAGGCAACATGGATTTATGGCAGGGAGATCATGCCAAAGGAACTTGATCAATTTCTTTGACTGGGTTGCAAGCACAGTAGGCCAGGGCCAGGCAATGGACATACTGTACCTGGACTTCAGCAAGGCCTTTGACTTGGTTCCCTATAAGAGGTTAAACAAGAACTTGGAGGACCTGGGGCATGAGAATGAGTGGAATATATGGGTTGCAAACTAGCTGGGGGCCTAGAACCCAAAGGGTGGTTACCAGGGGTGAGTACTCAGGAATTAAGGGAGGTTACCCATGGGGTTCCACAGGGGCCAGTGCTCAGTCTAGTGCTGTTCAGTGTGTACAGGACAGCATAAAAGGCACAATCTGACTCTTTGTAGTTGACACCAAGCTCTATGGGAGAGATTGGCCACAGAGGAGGGGGCCAGATATCTGAGAAAGGACCTAGGAAGTTAAGAGATATGGTCTAAAAATCTGGCAATGAATTCAATGCAAACAAAAGTTAGTCATGTACACAGGGAGCAAGAACCCCAGCGCCGATTACAGGCTAGGAGGTGTGTCCATCACAGTGTCAAAGTTTGAGAAAGATCTGGGGACTGCAATCACAAGCAATCTAAAACCTTCAACGCAAGGCAGCAAGACAACAGTGAGGGCAAATAGCAAGCTGTGTTGCATAGGTAGGGGGTTCACCAGCAGGAAGAAAGCAGTCTTGCTGCCACTGTACAGGTTTATGGTGCAGCCGCACCTGGGATACTGTGTGAATTACTGGTGCCCCTATCACACAAAGGATATCAGCCTGTTAGTAAGGGTACAGAAAACAGCTGCAAAATTTAGGACCAACAGGAGCTCTTGTATGTGCCGAGGCTGGAGAATCTTATCATGCACTCATTCAAGCAACAAAGGCCTTGTCCACACTCGCATTCTTGTAATGTTACTGGCAGTCTGTAACATTACAAGAACTTGAAACACGGTTTGCGTCCACACTGTAACACAGTAAAACCATACTACAAA
This sequence comes from Neoceratodus forsteri, assembly GCA_016271365.2. Classification (NCBI taxonomy): domain Eukaryota; kingdom Metazoa; phylum Chordata; order Ceratodontiformes; family Ceratodontidae; genus Neoceratodus; species Neoceratodus forsteri. The sequence goes on from CM028136.1 coordinate 751,813,899, forward strand.
CCATATTTAGAAAACATGCTCGAAACCTGATTGGAGCAGGTTTCAAGCATGGTTTTAGACCAAAATGGTTACCTTAAACCATGTTAACAGTAGTGTGGATGCAAATCTTGCTGTAACACAGTTTAAGGCAACCTCCATATCCTTTCTGTAGCCCTACAATGCTGCCACGAGAAAAAGAGGATGGCTTACACATATCAACAAGTCCGCAGAGAGCCCCTGAGCAGAATGGCACAATTTTCATCTCGATCCATTACCGCCTCCTGTTATGAGTACCCCAACATGCATTGTGGCACTGCATGCTTTGCGGTTCTGCCGCAATCATGCCTGGGAACTCAAGCAGGCAAGAACAGTTGTCGTAGCGCAGTGTGGACACTCAGACAACCGTGCTCAAACCCTGAAGCAAAAACATTTCTGAAATGCTCTGAAAACTCCATGGCAGTGTGGACAGGGCCTTTGAGAAATGAGGGGACATGATAGAGAATTTTTAGCTTAAAGATATAAACAAGGTCAACCTTGGTGATCTCTTATGTTCAGTGATAATTAGAATACAGGGGAAACAGTTGCACACTGTTCAGGAAGGAGGCTGCAAGTCACTTCTTCACAGAGAGTGGTGGTGAGGTGGAACAGACTACCAGAAGAGATAGTAGACCAGAAAACTGTTGGAGGATTCAAGAGAGGGTGGGATAAAGTCCAGGTGGAGGGAAAGGGTTTCCAGGGAAGGGGGAGGTGGGGTGCCATGAAACAGAATGTACATGAGCTCTGCTGTGAGCAAACTCAATAGACTGAAAGACTGGGAATTCCATGTTTGTCTGTTTGCAGTTTTTTTTTAAATGGTTGGGGTTGGCCTTGATGGGCAGGGATATTGGTCACCCTTCCCCCATTGTTACGTCAATGCCACCTTGTTTTTCCAAATTTTTACTTATTTAAATTTTTTTAGTAGATGTCTCCCCAGAGATAATTGTCAGTCTGTTTGGACGAGTCTTCTGTCAATTTCTTTGCTGCAGTGTGGACACATGAGCTAGAACGCAGTACCCTAGTTCCACATGAGAAGTCTGTGCTTAAAAAGGAAGAGAGTGCTGTTACAGGGGTGGCTAACCCCAGCATGCATACTGCATGCTCAATACACAAAAGTGGCAGCACATACCATCAGAGGAAACAGGGTCGGAACAAGTCTGCTATTAGCTCACTTTTATTTTTGTCATTGTGAGCAGTGATCGTCTCGCTGCCATCAGACTGAGGGACAAATCCTGGTCCAAGGCAAAACATTCCAAATCTCCTGCTGACTGGGTTGAATACAGATGGCTAAGAAACCTGTGCAAAAATCTATTCTCTCTGCTAAGACTAATTACTGTAAACAGCTTCTTCAAGCATCAATGAGTGACTCCCCTGGTTTCTGGAGTCACTTAAAATCCATCATGGGGCAGGATACAAGTGCATCCATAATGGAGATGACTGGCCGGCCTGGTGGCATCGAGGGTTGAGGCGCTGGAAGCCACACCTCGCGCCATGCCAACGACCCGGGGTCGGGAGCGACCTCGGGTGTCAGTAGGTTGGCTGGGGTGAGGAGGACTGAGCATCCCATGGACTGCTCTCCTCCTCCTCCAGGAAGAGTGGGGAGGCACAACTGCAGACATGCTGGCTCCTGGCAGTGGCTGGAGGTCGATGCAAGCCACTGTGAATTGGAGGGGTCAGCACAGATCAACTTCGGACATGCGGTGCACGGAAGCATGCACTGCAGCATCACTGATGTCCTTGCATGCTCGCGCCTTGGGGGAGAACCTGTTAAAAAAAAAAGACAAAATAGCTCCAATCCTCCAGCGTGACTGCCCATGTGGTGCTGCACTGGACACTCCCATTATGCTCCCTCTGACCCCGACTCCCCAAAGGTCTTCCACGCTGTGGGGTACATGATGTGGCCTGAATGGGTGAGAAGGCGAGGAGATGAGCTCAGCACCTGGTGCGGGGGCTGCCAGAGGCAGATCAGAAAGGGGAACCATAGGATCACCCCTGCCAAGGAGGTAAGGCAGAAAAAATATGTAACATAATGGAAATGACATTGGACTGAACCAACTGCAACAACATTTCAACAATTGCGAATGCCCTCAACTCAATTTTCTCAGATCTTTAGGTACACTAATCTGCCTGACCCTGTATCTGCTCCACCACATGCAACCAACCCCCCTCTTTAACTCATGCCAGTCACTATATCAGAGGTGCAGCATCTTCTAAAGACCATACCTGCACATGAGTCTGCTGGAGCTGATGGGTTACTTCCCACATGGACAATTACCACCCCATAGCTATACTATCTGTGTTAGATTACTGGAATAAATAGTGGCCACCCAAGTAACTGATTACCTTCAACAACACAATCTACTCTCCCCAGCACAACATGGCCTCAGAGTGGGGCACAGTACATCCACAGCAATCATTCAGCTAACTAATGACCTCAGGTTAGCCATGTACAAAGGCATGCTCGCAGGGGCTGTCTTCATCAACCTGTTGAAGGCATTCAACCTGGTGGACCACTCCTTATTGACATCCAAACCTTCTTCTCTGGGTTTCACCCCTGACACCACGGCTTGGTGCACTAGCTACCTCTCCGGAAGACAGCAGTTCGTACAGATCGGCAGTGCCAAGTCTGCACATGCAAGCACCGTTGTTGGTGTCCCTCAGGGATCAATCTTGGGTCCCCTTCTCTTCTCTCTGTTTAAAAATGATCTGCCTTTGATGAATGGCACAAGCTCTATGCTGTTATATGCAGATGACATGGTACTCTGTACCAGCTCCGCTGACCTGTCCTCCATTAACCATAATCTAAACACTGACTTTGATATCCTCCAACACTGGCTGAAAAAAATAAACTCATATTAAATACCAAAAAGACCGTCTCCATGCTCTTTGGTTCAAAACCTAGGCTCTGAACCTCATACCCACAGCTAACCATCAACAGTCAGGATGGATCACCTTTAAACAGGGTCATATCCTTTAAGTATCTTGGAATCACTCTTGACACTGCCTTGGATCTCAGCTTACACTTGTCTAGTGCTTAAGGTCATTAACAAACATGCACCCTTAATGAAGTGTAGAATCAGGGAAAAAAACTTGTCCTTGGTTCATTCTCGTTCTAAAATCTGCTCTGTGCAACAGAAACATACTATGAAAACTAGCATGGAAATCTAAATTACCTTCGGAATAGACTGCCTTTAGAACAGCTAGAAATAACTGCACTAAGCTGGTCAGAGCAGAAAAGGCAAAAATATTTTCAATCTGCACTTGACTCCTCTAAAAATAATGCAGCCAAGTTTTGGAAAGTTCTTAAACAAGTCAAAGGACACAGCCCCAATTTGCCTTCACCTTCTAAAATCTGCAAAGACAGAGTTACCTTCTCTGATAGGAGCTCTATCCTTGATCTGCTAAGTAACCATTTACTACTGCAGGCATGGCCTTTGACATGTCTCCTGCAAGCAAAATTATACCCTTAAATGGTCAGACCCTTTACCCACCTGCCTCGCGTCCTGACACCACCTTCAGTTTTAGTACAATTACCCTAAAACAGGTGGAAGACCTCCTCTTGTCCCTTGACCCTAATAAAAGCACAGGTGCAGATTGTCCTGATCTATTTTTCATGAAACTTGGCTACTACTCTCTCGCCCCACCTATCACTCACCTCTTTAACTTATCTCTTCAGCAAGGTGTACTTCCATCCGCATGGAAAGTCGCCCATGTAATCCCTCTCTTTAAATCTAGTGATTCCTCTGATCTAAACAATTACTGACCTATCTCTTTGCTACCCACTTTATCCAAACTTCTGGAAAAAGTAGTTAACGCCCAGCTCAGAGTGTATGTAGAACATGCTAATCTCCTTAACCTTCTCCAATCAGATTTTCAGCCTAAGCGCAGCACAGTCGCTGCCTTAGCTAATGTCCCAAATGATTGGCAGACTGCATTAGACACCAAAAATTATGTCTGTGCTCTTTTCTTGGATTTATGCAAAGCATTTGACATTGTCTACCAGAAACTGCTCCTGTCCATGCTGAATAACATTGGAATTGACAATACGGTCCACAATTGGTTCTCCTGTTACTTTACTGGAAGGCAGCAGTAAGTTGTACTGTAGCTCAAGGTGACCTATCCCCACTTAAAATCCTTCAATGAGGCATCCCACAATGGTCAATTTTTGGGCCCCTCCTTTTTGCCATATACATTGATAATACTGGCCAATGAGTTACAAATGCAAGCATTCATTTATTTGCTGATGACACGGTCATCTATGTTGCAAAACGCTCCTTAGAAGCTGCTTGTCACCAACTCCAAAATGAATTTACACTGTTACAACATAATCTACTACGCTTAAAATTATTAATCAATGCCAAAAAGACTAAAGTAATGCTTTTTTCACCTCAAGACATTGGGCGATTTAAATTAGCTCCCTTCTACCCTCCTGATCACAACCATCCTGGGTGAAACTATTGAGGCCGTCGATAAATTTAAATATCTTGGCTCCTGGCTGGATCATAGATTTTCCTTTTCTATTCGTACTGAGGAACTCTCTAAAAAGCTTAAGCAACAACTTGGACTCTTCTACAGGATCCAGCATCTGCTAACTTTTAAAGCTAAACTAAGGCTTGTCATGTCAACTTTTTTGGCCCTTTTGACTGTGCCAATATCATATACCACCATGGTTCCAAAACTGCCCTTGCAAAACTTGATATCCTTTATTACAGGGCAATATGGTTTGTCACTAATGCCGCATCTAAGACACATCATTGTATACTCTATGTGCAATTAGGCTGGCTGTCCTTGGCTGCTCACAGATGCCGTAATGCTTCCCTCTGGGCCTATAGAGCTCTCTCCTTGAAACTACCCAATTACATCCACAAACTCTTTAGTACCTCCCTGTGTTCATATTCTCTTAGATGTTATGATTTTATTCATCTTGATATCCCCAGAATTAGGTCCCGCTTTGGTGCTGCCTCTCTGTTATTCTATCCCTTCCTTGTAGAATACTATCCAAGATACCCTAAAACTAACCCAACTGATTGGCCCAAACTCCTTTAAATTGTTGCTAAAAGCTGTATTGGCAGAAAAATGGCAATGCTATTCCTAGTAAACTGTTAGGCCATCTTGCTCTAATTGCCCCAACCATAACACTTCAACAGACACAGTCCTTAGTGTCCTTCCTCTTTTTTCGGGTTTCCTTGCCCTCTGCCTTCTTACATTACCTACTACTTCACCCGTCTGTTTTTCTTAGCCCATTCCTTCTACATAGCTCTATGCTGCTGTCTTCTTCAATTCCTTTCCTCTTCCCTCTTTCTCCCTCCTGCTTATTACATATTCTAAACTATCCCTAGTCTCATTACCGAAATACCATTGCCTTCAATATGTATTCCAGTAGCCTCATGCCTTGTTCATATGTTTCTGTGCATGCTCCTGAAGTGTAAACCCTCGATTGTCATGATGATACAATGCTAGCTCTGTTGTTAACCCATGTATTGTAAACCTTGATTCGTATTTTTGTTGTGTCTTTTGCTTCTGATATGAAAGATTGTACTGTGAACTTTGAACTGTCTTTTGCCTGTTCTCCAGGACCACTTTGTAAATGAGTTTTTCTCAACGGTGTATTTCCTGGTAAAATAAAAATTGAATTGAACTGAATTGATGTCACCAAAACAGTCAACTCAAAACTTGGGCTCACTGACAAGATCAGGCATAATCTCCCCACAGCTGCCAGACTGACAATTCCACAGGGAGTTCTTTGGCTGAGCCTAGCACATGGGCTAGTGGCTTGTCAGGAGACAAAGTTTTAATAAACAAATGGAACATCTGTTATAACAACATCTGTTGATTTTCTCTGTCCGTCCCCAAAATTACACACCACTGCACACTTTACTCCAGCCTTGGATGGTCCTCCCCCTTATCATTCCGAAGATATACCACTTGCCGTGTCATCAATAAGATCTCAAACTCTGGTGTACCGGCTACTTTGGCTTGCATGTATAAATCGACTACTTCTGCCTACCCCCTGCAATCAAAAGACATGTCCTTCTTGGCTGTAACCAAATGTGCATCCAAAATTGGAGAAAATGCTTTCTCAGCGTTCGCTCCTAAACTTTGGAATGCTCTCCTTTTGGAAATAAGACTGTCTCTGTCACACATGGTCTTCAAGAAGAAACTCTGTAATTTCCTTATGTGCAATGACATATACTCATTTGGCTGATTCTGCCCTTCCCCGACGATACCTGCTCTTACTGCCCTCCACATGATTAAGTGCTCTTTACTTGTCCTACTGAAATGCACTTTAACACAATTTGTTTGTGAATGCTTGTGTGCCTGCTCTGAATTGGGCTGTAACTTCTTGTTTTGCTGTATTACTCCAGACTGTGATGTGTATCTTCTTGTTTTGACCCATATAGCTGTTTGAACTGCTACTGTACTACAGTTAAACACTTCAGTTTCCGTAATTGCATTGCTTTAGCGTTGCTGTACCTTAGCTAAATGACTTGTTCTGTAATGAATGTATTAGTTCATGAACTATTATACCAACAGCAAATGCTCTGCTTTGTAAAGTATTGTCACCAGGTGTCTTCTGTTCATTATGTCTGTAACCCTCCTGGATCGTGCCTGAAAATAGGCAATTTTATTGTCTAGGGCAGCTACCCAGTAATCAAAAACTAAATAAATAAATGTCATCATGGTGATTTGCATATACTTCCCATGATGCTTTGCATAATTGTAGTATGTGGGATTTTGTATTTACTTGAGGTAACTATACAATCTTCTTCGGGGGGTATCTCATGTGGCGATTTGGCCACTGCGGTAATAATAATTTCAGACATATTGCTGTTATATTTTTTATGTGCTTTTTGTTTATGCTTTAAAAGGATCACAAGCAGAGGAACTTGGTTATGTTTCAAAATTCCAAACAGGACAAAACTAAGGGTTGGCAAAAGAATGCCCAGTGTTACATAGATACATAGATACATAGACAGTGTCGGCAGATAAGGGCCGATGGCCCACCTAGTCTGCCCATTTGAGTTTGTAACTTCAGTTTATGTTTTCCTAGAACTCTGTTGCCCCTTACCTCTAATCTCCAGAATTCCTTTATGTCTATCCCATGCATTCTTAAATCCCGTGATTGTTTTGGCCCCCACCACTTCCTCAGGCAGGGTGTTCCACTTGTCCACCACCCGTTCTGTGAAGAGATTCTTCCTCACATTTCCTCTGAATCGTCCTCCCTCCAACTTCATCCCATGCCCTCTAGTCCTGGAACATTTTTTTCGCTTAAAAATAGTGTATTCTTGCACCCTGGTCCTCCCTGTAAGACACTTGTATGTCTCTATCATGTCCCCTCTCTCCCTCCTCTCCTCCAGGGAGTACATATTCAATTCCTTCAGCCTTTCCATGTACCAACTTTGCTGCCCTCCTCTGAACCTTCTCTGCCCTGTCTATGTCCTTACGTAGGTAAGGGCTCCAGAACTGTACACTGTACCCCAGGTGGGGCCTCACTAGTGTCTTGTATAGTGGAATAATGACCTCCCTTTTCCTGCTGGTGATGCCCCTGCCTATACATCCCAGCATCCTATTTGCTTTACCTGCTGCCTTGTCACACTGTTTCCTACCTTGAGGTCATCAGAGATGATAACCCAAGATCCTTTCCTGCTTGATGCATGCTATATCCTCACCCCCAACTGATATATTGTGCCAGGGTGTTTGTGCCTCTATATGCATTATCTTGCACTTCTTGGATTGAATTTCAACTGCCAAACCCTTGACCATTCTTCAAGTTTCTGCAGGTCCCTTCTCATTCTGTCTACACCCTCTGGTATGTCTACTCTGTTACAGAGCTTTTGTGTCATCAGTGAACAGTGAAATTCTGCCTTCCAGGTCCTAGCGAATGTCACTGATGAAGATGTTGAATAGGACCGTCCCAGCACTGATCCCTGTGGTACCCCATGGTCACTCTTCCTGCGTGGAGTGACAGTCATTTACCACCACCTTCTGTGTCCTGCCGCCCCAGCCAGTTACCTACCCACCACACTACTGTCCTGCCCACACCCATATTCCCATTTGTGTAATAGTCTTCTGTGGCACAGTATCAAAGGCCTTGCTGAAGTCCAGATAGGCCATGTCCACTGCCCTTCCCTGATCCACCTCCCTAGTCGCCCAGTCCAAAAATTCAATGAGGTTGGTCTGACATGACCTCCCCCTGGTGAAACCATGCTGCCTTGGATCCTGCAGTCCATTGACAACCAGATGTTCCACCACTCTCTCCTTCAGTAGTGTTTCCATTAACTTCCACACTACCGAGGTGAGGCTGACTGGTCTGTAGTTCCCCGCTGCCTCTTTGTTCCCACTTTTGTATAAGGGGACTACATCTGCTGTCCTCCAGTCTTTGGGTACCTCCCTGTTTCCAGTGATCAACTAAACAGGATAGCCAGAGGTTCAGCCACCACCTCTCTTAGTTCTTAAGGACCCTGGGGTGCACCCCATCTGGCCCCATTGTTTTATCAACTCTTATTACTTCCAGTTCCTTCAGGACCTTTCTCAGGTAAAGGACTTGTGTCCATTTCTGCACCATTCTCACTCCTTGTACCCCTTCAGACCCATTACCCTCCTCTTCCTCAGTAAAGACTGAGCAGAAATACCTGCTCAGTATGTCAGCTTTACTGTTATCCTCCACGTGGCCCCCATCCTCCCCTTCTCGGTCTCACTATCCTCCCTTTGCCTTCTTTTTTCACTTATGTACCTGTAAAAGGTTTTGTCCTCTACCCACTGATTTTGCAATGTGCTCTTCTCTGAGCTTTGGCTTCCTTACTGACCTCCCTGCCTCTTGCTTCTCCTGGTACTTCTCCCTATCCCTTCTGCTCGTGTCTTTTGTATTGTTTGAATTCAATCTTTTTGGCTTTCACTTTCTTTGCTACCTCTTTGGAAAACCATAATGGCAGCCTCTTCCTTTTCCTCTTGCTAACCTGCTTAACGCATAATTCTGTTGCTCTTGTAATCCACATTTTAAATACTGCCCACTGTTCCTCAACCCCTGATTCCTGCCCCATTCCCCTTAATGCCTCTTTCAAGTATCTCCCCATTTTCCCAAAGTCTTCCCCCCTAAAATCCAGGATACTTGTTTTTGTGTGGTTTGGTTCCGTCCTTCTGTGATTTCAAACCACAATGACTGGTGGTCACTGTTCCCCAGGTGCTCCCCACTGTTACCTCCATCACACTGTCCCTGTTTGTGAGCACAAGGTCCAGTATTGCCTTCTGCCGAGTTGGTTCCATGACCAGTTGCTTGAGGAAGGCACTCTGAAGGGAGTCCAGGATAAATCTGCTCCTAGTTGATGCTGCTGCTGGGATGCTCCAGTCCACATCTGGAATATTGAAGTCTCCAACCAGTACTACCTCACCCTTGTCTGTCATCCTTTGGATGGCTAGCATCAGCTCCCTATCTGTTTCTTCCTCCTGGACTGGTGGTCTATAGACCACACCTGTGCGGATGGCTGGCCCCATTTTCCTTTCAAGCTTAACCCACAGTAACGCTCTCCCATTTTGTTCCTCCTGGATCACTGTGGCCCTTATGTCATTTTTCACATACAGTGTCACTCCTCCTCCCTTCCTACCTGCCCTGTCTCTTCTGAATATGTTGTAGCCAGGAATGGCCATCTCCCAGTCATGGTTATCATTACACCAGGTTTCTGTGATGGCCACAATGTCCAGGTCTGACTGCACCATGAGAGCCTCCAGATCTTCCATCTTGTTGCTAAGGCTCCTAGCATTTGCACACATGGCTTTCCATGATTTGACCTCCCTAGACTGTTTAGCTGTTCTACTCCAGCCCCTTCCCTGGTTGTCCTTTATCCCTGGTTCTCCTTGCTATCTGCCCTTCTGCTGACTTTTGTCCCTTTTCTGCCTAGCCACGTCTTGGGCGCTAATCTCCATCTTTTTCACATTGCTTTGTTGAGATATCCACTCCTCCGGTTCACTGGTTCCACTGCTAGCGGTGGGGGGTGAGCAAGTAGGTACCCTCCTTGCTGGCCTGCCACCCCCCTTGGCTAGTTTAAATGCTTGTCAATATAGCATTTAAACTTATCATTGAGTGCTTGGATTCCCCTCCAGGATGGATGCAGGCCATCAGGCTTGAACAAATGTCCATCCCTCCAGGTGGGTCCCCAGTCACCAATGAATCCAAACCCTTCCTCACAGCACCAGTTCTTCAACCATGAGTTAAAGTTCCTGGTGCATGCACCCCTATGCTCTCCCATGCCTTTCACAGGTAGTACTTTAGAAGGTGACGGAAGTAGCTACTTGCATGAGGCCTATCCCCAATTTCCTAAACTCTTCCTGAACTTCCTTTGGCTCCCCATTTGCCAGGTCATTAGTACCTAGGTGGATAATGACATCCAGCTCACCCTCCCATTTTGCCTTCCCAGTGATCCCCAGGATCTTCCTTCCATCCCTCCATGCCGTGGCACCTGGTAGGCACCTCATCTCCCTGTTCTCCCCCTCCTCCTCCTGTGTTCCTAGCTGGATCCCTCTTATGATGGAGTCCCCCACCAGGATTTGCTTCCTCCTCCTCTGGGGTCCACTGCTGTCCTCGCTGAGGTCGCCTTCTTGGCTAACCTCCACATCCTTTCCTTCCACTTCTCTGGGTACCTCTGTTTGGTTGCCCCCATTTGCCAGTGTGGCATATGAGTTCTTGAGTGGAATAGGATCTGGGATGTGCCTCTCCCTGACAGTCTTAACCCGCCCTGAGCTCACTGTCATCCAAGTGCTCCTCGTTCTCGGCATCCTTTGAGGCAGCGGCATTGGACTGGGTGGTCTCTGGATAGGGGTGATGGTACTCCTGACCCAGTTTACTTCTGCTCTGAGTCTGGCTACCTCATCTCGCAGTCCAGAGAGATGCATGCAGATAGGGAAGTACCTCAGTGTCCAGAAGGTCTGCCTGAATATGGCTGCCCCGCAGCTACTGGATTGCACCACTCCCCACATTATACTGCAGTTATACTGCTATTCCACTACTTGTCTGTTACTGAAGCTCTCCTAGTTCCCTTTTTATTACTGTGTTACTGAAAAGGTCACATAGAAAAGAGAGAATGTCTTGCAAAATATTTGACATTCCTCTGTGCTCTAAGAACAGGCTGATTAGCCAGGAAACCAAGATCCCATTTCAAAATGATGCATGTCCCTGGATAGCTATTTAAAGGGAAACAGGTGTAATAAAATCTCAGGAGATGGGAGAAGCTATCGTCTGTCATAAATTTTACACTTTAAGAGAAAATTACATGAGGTTCCAGGAACTGTCATGGTATATTTACATGTTATTAAGTCAGGAAGGATGAGGGAAGATCAAAGGATATTGGAACTGTAAGAACTCGAATCAATAATATTGATTCCCTTAAAACTAGGAAAGAGCAAGAGAGACCACTGCTGGCCCAAAAAGATAAGGCCACCATCTGACAAAGGGCAGTGTCACAGACTGCCGGACCCAGCCTATAAAAGGTCCTCAGAATAGAAGCTCTGAGCTTTTTGCATTGCATTGCAATTTGGACACTCTTTTGACACACAAGAGAAGACAGACTAAGGACCAATGAATGCAATAGAAAACTGGGTCTTTGAAAACTCATTTATTTTTCTGGACTTTGCTCATCCACGCACCAGGTAGAAACTAGATAGTTAAAAGTTTACAGTACATTTTTTATGCATAATTCCAATTTTTGTTTTGTTGTTCTATAACCAGATTATCTGAAATCTTTTGTTTGTAAAGTTTGTATGATAATTATTTAAGTAATTTTTGTAAAAGCACATTGCTTTTAAAACTGCCTGGGAGTGATTTGTGTGTGTAAAAAGGTGAAAGGTTTATTCAATTCTGAGACTAACCTGTAATTGCTAAAGTGCTACCAATCACTACCAAGACTAGGAACCTGAAAGGGAAATCTGGGTGCCATAAGTAGGGGAGATACACAGGTCTTGGGAGGAGTCTGTAAGGGGGAACTAGGTGCTGCACACCCCATGGGAGAGGACACAATCAGGCTTATGAGGGCAAATCTTGAAGAGCTTGTAATGCCTGGGTCTATCCCCCCCCTCCAGCACAGCAACTGAGGAGGGTTCTCAGCTGGTTACAGACTTGAGACTGTATTTTGCCCTTACCCAGATTAGAGAGGAAGCCCTGGGACCTCGTGGCAAGTATTCAGTTATGAACTCGGTGAGCATTCTAGACGGACGCATGGAGGGTATTCCTGTTCCCCTTTCATGGATTGTACTTAAGGATGGGGACTGTGAGCTCAGTGGACCTGGCCCCAGGAGTGGGTTCGTGACATCTCAGTTATCAGGTTACACTGCAGGAACTTCACCATCGGTGAAGCAGGATCCACACGGAAGTTTTTCAGCAGTACAACTGGGGCTGCCCATGCCAACATCATCTGCCAATGTCATTAACCCTATAAAGGCATGAGCAGCCCCTCCTCCTCAGTTCTTTCCCCCTGACTTGTTCACATAGGTCTCCGCAGAAACTCAGATGCTGTTTCGGGCCAGTTTTTGCCTATGACTTTTTTCAACTTAATACTTTAGAATCTCTTTTTTAAAAGAGATTCCTTTATTTTGTTTATGTTGAGAGTTAATCCTTCAACTTCTCTCTTCTGGTCTCTGCAGCCATGGAAGGAAGATTGCCTCCGCAGATGAACACTCTCTCTGTGTCTGCTGTTTTGGGCCTGACCATGAAGTCTCTGACTGTGAGCTCTGCCAGCAGTTTAATCAAACCACCCTCAGGTAACTCAAGAAGATTCTTAAGAGGCCGGCCGGGTGACACTGAGGGTTGAGGTGCTGGATGCCACACCTTGCACAATGCTGGCAACCCGAGTTCGGGAATGAGCTCAGGCCACCAGAGGTCAGCAGGGGAGGGAAGGGATTGAGCATCCAGAGGACTGCTCTCCCTCTGTGGGATGGTATCCGGGGAAGCACCACTCCTGAGTGGCCCCTGACTGTGGTTGGGGGATGCGCCAGGAACAGGCGATATTACAACAGTGGGGGTGGAGTTGCGGTGGACATCAGCACTAGATGTCATTGCATGTCTGAGCTCCGGGGGAACAACAAGCAAGAAATATTCTGGACATCCAGCGGAGATGATGGGGACCCCGGGACCTGCCCACATCCCAACATTGGACCTGTCCATGCCAGGATCTCCCACGGCCAACCCGTCCTCATGGTAGGTCCCTCTAATTTCAGAAAGGCCACCAAGGGAGGGCAGGACAGTGATCGGGGGGTGGGGGAGCTGAACCTGCTGTGGGGGTCAGTGGGAGACCAGTGCAGGGGGGGTTCAGACAGGAGTAGTGGCAGCATCTTGAGGGTACTCTGGAAGGATGTCCTGGGGATTCAGAGTATAAAAATAATGTACAAAAAACAAACAAAAAAAGGCGGCTCTTAAGAATTTCCTTATGGATCAACAGGTAGTCAGTTCTGGGCAAGGGTCTCCCAGGGTCCTGGCCTCCCAGTTGCCAGCAGGGTCATCGAGCTCCAAGGTCACTAAGGCCCAAGACAAATCTTCAGGGAAAAGTCACAAAAAAGACCGAGATCAGGAATACTTCCCCCAGCAGCGGTCCCGCTCCCAAATGGCCTCTCCTTCCTCGTTGGGGGGGTCTTCATCGGCTGTGGCTGCACCAATGCATACATCTGCTGTCCAGGTTTCTGTGCCTGTCAGATCCATACCAACAGCACCTCCATCCGATATCAGGGTGGCCGGTCATTGACCTCCAGATCATTGGCCCCTTCATTATTGATGACGGGGTCATCATTGACTGCCCTCCCATCAAGGCCTGATCCTTTCCCAGGCCCTCAGGCTACAGACTCTTCAGGTTCTCAGGGCCTATCTGGTGGGTCATCGCTCCTTGCACCTTTGACCCTTCCTCCATCAACGCAGTCCTCAACGGTCATCGATCGTATGAGATTTTGACTAAATTCACCTTAGTGATTATCCACCAGTTAAGCACATATAGACCTACATCACCTGCGCTGTTGATGGCAGCATCATCATCAACCCATCCTTAATGTCCGTGAACTGCGTCCCCTTCCCCCCAAGGGCCGTTGTCAGCACTTCAAACATCGGGCCTTGATCTGAAAGTGGTCACTGTTGAGGATGTGTAAAATCCTGACCTTATTCTTTCTGATGAGGAAAAGGAGGAGGAAGACCCCTCACCTCTGACAGGTCCACAGCTTCCTCAGTCGGTGAGGATTTTCTCAACACACTCGGAGGTCTCCTCCAGAGGACCCTACCTTCTTCAATATTATGAAGAAGTTATCCTTAGCCATGGGTTTCCATACTGAGGAGGAGGAGGAGGATGCCACCAGGAAAGATCTGGTGGATTTCCTAGAGATCCCAGAGTCTCCTCCTAAGATCATTCCTCCAATTTTGCCTGCTCTGAGGAATGCTACTACTGCAGCCTGGCACAGGTCTGACATGGTGCCAGCTATGCCCCGTAGGGCAGATAAACTTTACCATGCCCCTCAGGGGTTTCCACATTATGCTGCCCAGCCTGAAACAGATTCAGTGGTTATAAAGGCAGCTCATGACAGGTCTAAGGTACCCAAGAACCTTAGCTCCCTTCCCCCTGACAAAGCATCATGCAGAATTGATCTTTGGGGCAAGAGGGTCTATGTCTCTTCCACCCTTGGGTTGAGGATTACCAATTAACTGTCTCATTTAATAAAGTACCAGAATATGAACTGGAAGAAGGGCAAGGCTGCTGGCCAGGCCCTTCCTGAAGGTATCCAGAAGCAGGAGGTTCTCACTTGCTTGCAGACCACTGAGGACATTAGCAAGTACCTCCTACAGGCCCTCTATGATATCTTGAATACTGCTGCCACCTGTATCTGCCTCCGTAGGCACTCCTGGCTGAGGGTCTCTGGCTTCACTGTGGATGTCCAACAGAAGGTGCTTAAAGGAAAGCAGTGTATTTAATACAGGTGCCCCACCCTTGCAAGCCTTACCCCCCCAACTAGGGATTTTGCAAATAAACTGCAATTTTCTGAGGTGGTCTACTTACTTTTTTTCAACTTTTAAAAAGTCTGGTGATCCACAAAATGGCACAGCCTGTACATCTCCATTTCATTGTAAAGTACAGCGCCTCACCGCTCAGCTCCAAGTAAGTAAGCCATCTCAGAAAATTGTATTTTATTTGTGAAACCACTAGTCGGGGGGCAAGGCTTGCAAGGGCCGGGCATCTGTATTATTTATTTATTTTTTACATTTTGATAACCGGGTAAGCCCGCTGGGCTCCGAAGGTCCCTTTTTCAGGGGTGACCCAGGGAATTACATGGAATAATACATGGGGTAGCATACAGCACAGGTACATTACACTAGACAGCGAGGAACATAATACATAGTAGTTTTTCAGCAGTTACATTTAAGAGGTAAGACATAGTAGCTTTTTAGCAGTTAACATTTCCTGGGTAAGCTCTACAGATGGGGTGCAGTGCTATAAAGATGGGGTGCAGTGATAGTCACTATTTCCATATGAGGGAGAGGGGTTGGCTTCCACTTAGGAGCCTCTCACTTTAGCAGTTGCATATGGAGGCGACCATCATATGAGCCTTCAGCCTTGTGCAGATGGTATGGGTAGAGGTAGCATCCTGAACACCAGGGGGCAGGGAGTTCCATAGGGTGGGCACTGTGATGGCGAACGATTTACCCCCGCCTTGGCTCTAACCCTTGGCACTGCGAGGAGGGTTCTGTCTGTTGTTCTGAGGAGCCTAGGGTTTCTCTTTTGGGCAATGAGTCCAGTGAGGCTGGGAGGAGGGGATGGGCTGAGTAGTTTATGAGTGTGGCAGAGTAGGGGCTATTGGAGCCAGGCCTCCCAGGAGGGCCAGTTTAGTTGGGACAGAGTGTCACAGTGGTGAGCCTGGGAGCCAGATAGGGTGGTGAAGTGAGCCAACTTGTGATAGAGAACTTGTAATCTGTTCATCTCTTGTTTGGCAGCTCCCTGTATCACTGGGGCCGCATAGGAGAGGGTAGGGAGGAGGACGCTTGTGGCGATGGAGGCCCGGGCCGAGGGTATCAACTGGTCTTTCAGCCTATACAAGGTCCTGAGTTTGGCATGAATATTTTTGGTTACCTGGTTGACATGATCCTTGAGGGAGAAGCACTGATCCAGGGTGAGGCCAAGGTATTTTATCAATTCAACCACCTCAAGTCTTTTTCCTGATTTGGTCATCAGCCTGAGATGTGGGCTTCTGTCCCAGCCGAGGGTTCTTGGCCAAATAGCATGGCCTTGGTCTTATTAGGGTTAATGATCATTCTGTTGGTGACAAGCCATTGCTCAAAGACAAGGTCTTCCTGTAGCCCAGAGCAGAGATCTCCCAGATTAGAAGAGGCGGTATATGACTGTGCCATCCGTGATACTGTACCACTGAGCCACCCCACAGTGTTTATTGAGATCGTGTTAGAAAAGAGAGAAAGGGGCCAGGATAGATCCTTGGGGCACTCCATCCATTAGGGGAGACTCCCGACTGGGAGTCTTTCCATTTACCCTCTGTGTCCTCCCGTGAGGTAACTGTTGAACCACGATAGGGAGTGGCTGTTAACCCGACCTGGCCCAGTTTTGTAAGGAGCAGGTTGTGGTTTACAAGGTCAAAAGCCTTGAAAGGTTAATGAAGACTGTCCCAGTGGGGGATCCCTTGTCCAGTTCTCTGAGAACATCAGTGGAGAACTTGATAAGCGCGGTGTCAGTCCCATGATTGGTTCTGAAACCGTGCTGGGAGGGGGCAAGTAAATGGTGGAGCTCTAGGTAGTCCCGGAGTTGTCCGAAAATAAGTCTCTCTTGAATCTTACCAAGGCTAGATAGCAGGGAGATGGGCCTGTAATTGTTGGTAGTCACCCTTGAACCACCCTTGTGGATGGGGACTACATGGGCCAGTTTCC
The DNA here is from genome assembly GCA_016271365.2 of Neoceratodus forsteri. Lineage (NCBI taxonomy): Eukaryota > Metazoa > Chordata > Ceratodontiformes > Ceratodontidae > Neoceratodus > Neoceratodus forsteri. The sequence goes on from CM028136.1 coordinate 751,830,805, forward strand.
ATTGTTCCGGGATGGCACCTGCGATAAGGGATCTATTGAGGAGCCAGGTGAGGGGCCTGGCGAGTGCAGGGGCCCCTTCCCTTAGTATACAGGGGGGATGCCATCAGGTCCAATAGCTCCCAACATTTTGAGGGACTTTAGTAACGGGAGGACTTCGTTTGGTCTTACAAGCCAGATGTGAAAGGTTGGGCGGTCCAGGCTTTGGGGGATGGGATCATTCAAGACTAGGAGGAGGGGTGGCAAGTCCGCTTTGAGCAGGTCCAGGTTTGTAAACTGGCGGTTGAGAGCCATGGTGATGCTAGGGTCATCGTTAGTTAATTGGCCATTGACCTCTATGGGGCAGTGAGCGGTCTTCCCGCTTCCCTTTATAAGCCCGTTTATATGAGCCCAAAAGAGTCTAGGGTTGCCTAGGTTCTTTTTCTGTAGATCTGTGAGGTAGTCTCGCTTGGCCACTTTGATGGCCAGTTTGCACTTATTTCTCAGCATCTTGTAGCGGTCTAGGTCAGCCGATAGGGAGGAGAGCTTGTATTTTTTCCAAGCAGTGTCCCTAGTTTTCATCAGTGTTTTCACTTGACGGGTGATCCATTTGTAGCAGCTCCTCTGGTGTGGAATTTTTCAAAGGCCAACAGTCAGCAACCATAATGATGGCTCCTGGAAGAAGGCGTAGCCTCTTCCAGTGTGGGGAGTAGTTTGATTGGGCCAATCAATCCCATTAGGCAGCCAATCAAGTGTTCAGGTTGATAGTTTGAGTAGTCCGATGTCTGTAGTATTTATGAGGGGACTCTAGGGCCTGTTTTTCCAGGAGCAGAAGATTGCGGTGATCACTCAGGGCATCCGCTAGGGTTCCAGCCGCCTTTATATTGGTGGGTTTGCTAGTAAGCACTTAATCAAGTGTGGAATGGTTACCATTTTGTAGTTCATTCGGGTGGGCCCTGTGACACCTGCGAAGGTTAGCTTCATGAACCAGCCCTAGTAGGGAGGGATTGTCTTTCGGGCCCAATTCAGATTGAAGTCCCCAGGATGATTAGCTCAGAGGTGACCTCATCGGAGTTGTCCCTTAGAACGCCTCCAGAGATGGAGCGCATTGATTGGGGGGTTGTAACGCATCCAATGTTGAGATGCTTACATGGGCCAAGGGTGATGCGAACGAAGATCGACACCTTCCATACTAGTAGCCTAGCAGGTTGACTTGCACTGAGTTAAGGGTGTCTTTTGTGTAGATTAGGACCCCTCCACCCTTTCCTCAGTCTATCTTGTCTATGGGAGGCGTATCCTAGGGCTGCAACCTCGTGGGAGGGTATGTGAGGCTTGGCCAGGTTTCGATCGGACCAGGATGTCCAGGTTGTACCGGTCCAGCCAGGCTTGAGTTCCTGCATCTTGGGTCTCAGGCTACATATATTCATGTGCGCAATCCTCAGGCCCTTATTGGCGCCAGTGTGGGTCCAGAGGAGTCCAGAAGATCATAAGGAAGGGGACCAGGATTTGGTTGGATGTCCCCTGCCATGAGCAGGAGGGTAGCAAGGAGGCAAAGAGAAGGAAGCTGACTGAGGGGTAAGGACTTAGTCCAGAGTCTCCGTTTAGCAGTGAGTAGCGTTGAGTACAGAATGCCTCTCCTGCAGAATACATGGGCAGTCAGAAGCACCTCCATGTTATTAAGAGGGAAGGTGTAGTGGTCCCAAGAATGTCGTGGGGGAATGTCCAGTTTGGGGGGACTTATCAGGTCCTGTTCTCATGTGCTTATAGTCCTATCTGCCCAGTGTAGGAAGAAGAGGTACAGGACGGCCAGTATGAGCCCTCTATTTGGGCAGCCAAGAGAGGGGGTCCAAGCATGGAGGACATCATGCTGGTGAGGAGGCAGGGTGGGAAGGAGGGATGGATGGGCGGTAGGGATGGTTGGGCCCCTGGGAATAAGTTCCCCTGAGCCCACCGTGCTCAACTTAAGAGTAATAACCAGCCTCGTCAGGCACAGAGTCCCTGACAGATCAGGTCAGTGATGTGGCCAGGAATTACTACAGTGAGCCGTTGGTCAGCAATACCCAAACTTTTAGGGTATCAGATGTCTTACCCCAGGGATAGATGCGACAGCAATTGGAGGGAGGTGGTCTTGGTAGCAGTTGTTACTATAGGATCCTCCTGGGGATGAGTTTGAGCGCCGCTGCCCTTTAGGTCAGCGGGCGGGTTGGACGCAGGACTGCTTTCCTTTAACGCCCCCTTCAATTGCTCCAAGCTCTTTGGGCCAGATGTCCAGGATATCATTAATGACTTGCAGGCATCTGGCAGGGCTATCAAGTCTGTCCACTCACTCTATCACAGGCAACCTAAGAGTAGACAGCACCCTCATTTTCATTAGGCATCCAGTAGACCAGGAGTAGCCTCTTGGCCCAAAGGCAAATGCAGAGCCTCTGCCTCCTTGCTGCCCCCTCCAATGCTGGAGCTGTAGCCAAACATCTCAGAGGTGATGGACAAGCCCTAGCAGCTGGATCTGCCTCTGCTTAACTCCTTGCCAGCCCCCCCTCCAGTCCCCGACCAAGAGGTGGTGGTCAGAGATTGGGTCTCCCTCCATTTCAATCAGTGGAGAACCATAACATCAAATGCCTGGATTCTTCAAATCTTAGAAAGGGGTCACACTCTGGAGGTCACCGAGCACTCCCTTGAAACTCTTCCTCTGTCCTCCAACTACCCCTGGCCCATCTGTCTGTTCTCCAAGAGGAGGTACAGTCCCTTCTGCACAAACAGGCCATCAAGCCAGTGCCCAGGCACCAGAGAAACAAGGGGTTTTATTCCAGGTCCCCAAGAAGACCGGAGATTTGAGGCCCATCTCAGACCTAAAGGACCTCAATCTTTATGTCCAGTACAAAAAGTTCCAAATGGTAACTTTGCCAGGTCTGATGCCCCTTCTCAAGAAAGACGAAAGGCTGTGTTCTCTGGACATGCAGGATGCTTACCTGCACATTTCAGTATTTCCTCCTCACAGGAGGTTCCTTCGGTTTCTTTTTCAGGGTGAGCATTTCCAGTTCAAAGTGCTGCCCTTTGGCTTGTCCTCTGCATCGTGCATCTTTACCGGTATGGCATGATAGCTGCAACCCTCAAGTGGGGAATGTAGGTTCCTTATCTGGATGATTGGCTTCTAATGGCCCCATCCAGGGAACAGCTCCTGGGGACTTTAGAGAGAACTCTTCAATTGTTCCTCTCCCTGGGCATTACCGTCAACCTGCCCAAGTCAGTCCTGGTTCCATCCCAAAGGCTGCAAAACAGAGGGGCAGTTCTAGACAGTGCAGGGGAAGGCCTTCCTGCCTCAAAACAGGACAGACTGCCTTATTGCCCAGGCTCAGGAGGTGGCCTAGAATTGATACATTCCTGCCAGGGTATACCTCAGAATACTGGGCCTGATGGCAGCTGCCATCCCCACCGTTCCACTGGCCAGGCTTCACATGTGTATCCTCCAGTCGACTCTCAGAGTGCAGTGGGACCAGCAAAAAGATGAATTAACTCAGTTAATGCTGGTCTCTTTCCCAGTCCACAAAGTGCTCCAGTGGTGGATGGACCCTCCTGAACCTATTGCAAGGAGATCCATTCCAGATCTCCTTTCCAAAGCAAATCCTCACCATGGATGCCTCCAGTTTGGACTGGGGGGGCTCATCTGGATCCCATTCAAACTCAGGGTTCTTGGTCCCAGATCAAAACCTCCCTGCATATCAATGTCCTGGAGATGTAGGTGGTTCTGTATGCCATGCAGGCCTTTCAGAACCATCTTTTTCCAGGTCAGCTGCTGATTCAGTCAGACAACCTCAGTGTAGTGTACTACATCAACAAGCAGGGGGAAACGCATTCATACCCCCTATGCAGGGAGGCTATGAGAGTGTGGTATTGGGCGTTAGATCAAGGCCTGACCCTCTCACCAGTCCACATCTTGGGATTGCTAAACACTCTGGCAGACAGCCTCAGCCGGACCCAGTCCAGAATGCATGAGTAGGACATTCTCTCATCTGTCACAGAAGATCTATTTGACAGATGGGGTCAGTCAGAGTTTAACCTTTTTGCATCCCCACTCAATGCAAAAATGCCCAATTTTTGCTTGCTCAGTCTAGGGCCTGGAGTTTTCTGGTGAGATACGTTGTCCCTCTCCAGGAGCAGGAGGTTTCTTTATGCCTTCTCCCCCCAACCCCCATTTCCTCCGATTCAGAGGGTGCTTATCAAAGCTACAGATGGAGGGCACCAGCATGATCCTGGTGGCTCCATTCTGACCTTGTCAAATATAGTTGCCTCTACTACAGCAGCTGGCAGAGGAACCTCCAGTCCCTCTCCCCCTCTGCAGGAATCTGCTGATCCAGGATCAGGGGACCCTGGTCCATCCCAACCTCAGATCCCTCCATCTGTATGCTTGGCTCATGAGGACATGGCCATCACCAGATCTGGGGTTTCCAATAGAGTGGCAGATATCCTAGTGGCCACCCGGAAGCCTTCCACCCAAGCCATTTATGCCATGAAGTGGAAGCGGTTTGCCATATGGGCTGCCAAGCATAATCTGGACCCTTTCACCTGTCCGGTGAGCCAGATTCTGGACTACCTGATCTCCCTGTCTGATTCAGGTCTCAAGTACTCCTTCCTCAAGGTGCACCTTTCAGCTATCAACTTTTCATGTGCCCATGGGTGACCATACCATAGCTCAGCTACATGTTTCCCATACCTTTTTGAGGGGTATCCTGCACCTGAACCCCCCCCCCACTCCTTTCTCCTGTCCTGGCTTGGGATTTGAAGTTTGTTTTGGAGAAGTTGACCCTGTTTCCTTTTGAACTAGCTCCAACTTGCAAGCTACACTTTCTTTACTGGAAAGTGTTATGTTTAGTTGCTATTACTTCTGCTCGAAGAATTTCAGAGCTTCAGGCCCTCTGGTGTGAGGAGCCTTATTTGATTTTTCACAAAGACAGGGTGTCTTTGAGCATGAATCCGAAGTTTCTCCCTAAGGTGTTGTCTGAGTTTACATTGAATCATCTATCCACCTCCCTGTTTATTTTCCAGAGTGTGCCAATCCAGGGGAAGCACTGCTTCATACGTTAGATGTGCGCAGAACTTTGAAGTATTACCTGCTCCGCACCAAGGAATGTAGAACATCAAAGCAGTTTGTTTCTTTCACCCCAGGTAGACAGGGCATTCAGGTTTCTAAGTAATGTTTACCTAAATGGTTGGCTAATTGCAGTGTTCTGTTACAACAAATATGGCAAAGAATTGCCTGGAGCTGTCAAGGCTCATTCCACAAGAGGCATGACTACCTCTGTGGCTTCTTTCCAAGGGATCTCAGTCACTGACATTTCTGTGGCTGCCACCGGGGGTACCATCCACACTTACCAAGCACTGCAGTCTGGACATTGCCTCTAGAGACCCTGCAGGATTTGGCAGGACTGTGCTGCAGGGTCTCCTGTCTTAAGCTTAAGGTTGGCCTTCCTCCAAGACTGTCTGTTTGCACCTGTAACTGCTTGGGACTTGTTCCCATGGTGTGACCTTATAACTGAGATACCCCCCAAAGAAGATAGAACAGTAACGTAAGAACTTACCATAACAGTAGATCTTCAAGAGGATCTCGATCATTGGGTCTGTCTTCCCTCCCACCATCCCCCTTTTTGGGGCTCTTTACAGGAACTGGCTGTCTGGTGTATCAAGCCTTTCTTTTAGGCCTAGGCACCTCTATCTCTCTCTCCTGCCCCCCATGGCTAGAGCTATGATCCTTGTGTCTCTGGGGGAAAAGAACTGAGGAGAGAGTGGGGCCACTCACATCTTTATATGGTTGATGACATCGGCAGACAACGTCGGCATGGGCGGCCCAAGTTGTACTGCTGAAAATCTTCCATGTAGATCCTGCTTCACTGACTGTGAAGTTCCTTGCACTTTTAGGTTGGCCGACAACAGGAAAATATAAGTAAGCTAATAGCATAATTGTTCTTTGAATGGACTCTCTTTTCTCAAATGGTGTGTTCTGCTACTTTTGTGCCTGTGCAGTCTCATTACACCAATGAGGACTAAAGCACGGATGGGGTGTCAAAAAGATACAGACTGTCAGAAAATATTCACACCCTTGAAGGTAAAGAAAATCGTAAGCGTAACCCTGGTGCTGGGTATCTAAGGGCTACACTACCCCCGCCTTGCTGGCAAGACCAAGGTTGAGAAGCCTGGGTTCCTGGTTTACTTTAAAAAAAATGGTTCTTTCCCAAAGATCACATTATTGTGCAGTGCCTCCATCCAGAGTATGCATTTACATGGGCTAGCGTAATACCTGGTACAACCACCTGGGATGCTGCACCCACCCACAATACCATAATGTCACCCCACATGTGACCCAATAACCAAAACCCCACATTTCAACAATTTTGAATTAAAGGCTTACTCTAATAATATGCTCATGACACCAAGATTTATAAAAACAAGCAAACAATTTATTTACAAGGGGTGAGGGTTAGGAATGGGCAAATTGTAAGCAGAGGTTAGATATTTACATTGGTTGGCATTTAGACTGGCATCAGGTAAATCAGTTTAGCACTCCTAGTACTGCAATCAAATAATCATTTTGCATTTCTTAAATCTAAACATTAATCACAATGGCCACCCACCGACCTTCTGATGGATTCAGTATAGGCTTGCTGTCTAACTAGCTGCACTAGATAAATTAGGTGACACACTGCCTACACTGGTACCAGTCCCAGACTACTATAGAACCCTGCAATTCTATACTCTAAACCTGGGTACTCAGTACTAAAGTTTAAGGTTGCAGGCCTGATGCAGTTGCAGCCAAGTTGGCCAGCGTTGCAGCTGGTTGGGGCACGTAGAAGAAAATCAGATTAGTTTTATCTTTATTTCTGGGACACATCATGACTGTAACTTTGCAGAAAATTATAATACTCCCTTACCTGGTTAGCTTGGGACTTTAGAAACTTTGCTTGGCAAACACAACTTTAACTATTTACAGTTCCCTTTTTGGGTGGCAGAGGTGGCTCTGCCTTATGAACGGTTTTGAAGTCATCATTGGCAAAGTCAAAATCCGGCTGTACAAGGTAGATTTAAGTGGTCACAGCATGTAGGTTCTACTCTCGATGCAGAGATGCTTGGAAAAGGCTTGCAGCCAGGAACCCCCTTACTGACTGTAGGATCCTGTAGCTTTTGCAGGCTGGAAAACGTCCCTCAGCTTCTTTTTGAAGTGGCCCATCTTTTTCTGGGCTGGAAGTCACACTCTGGTACAGACCAGGCTGGGACTGGGGCTGGCACACTTCCGACCCCCATGCCTAGGCCATACCCTCTGGGGGGAGCGCATATGGCAGTGCATAGCTGGCACACTACCAGACTGACTCCAAGGATGATCTGGAAAACACAGTCTCTTGCATTCATTCAACACATTTTTACATTCAGCATATTCTGGTTGCTTCAGGTGGTCACCATCTTTTCAACCATGAGGCCAGCGTGACAGGCACAGCCCTTTTAGCTTTCCAAACACAGTCTCTCACAGGTGCGTGCATTCCCTTAGGGCTAGGGCAGACCCAAACTTGCGCAGTCCATGCATAGGCAAACTCTCTTTCTCTCTCAGTGTTACAGACGGAGCTTGAGGCATGGCTCCCAGCCACTTTAGCCTTTACTTCTTAGTAAATGCACTTTCTCAGATGCTTCTCAAAGCACAGATCACACAAGCAGAGTCCCTCTTGGCTATGCTGGTGGTTGCAGCTCCAAATGGACACTTCACTGTCCTCAAAGGCAATATCATGAAAAGCTCCATGTTCAGGATACTCCCCTTCCAGTCCTGTAGGCACTTTCAAGCAGTCACATCAAACATTTTCAGACACTGCACCCTTCTTTGGTCACTTGCAACAGATGTCCACCCTCTTTAGGTGCTGAGCAAACACAGGGTGCAGACAAAACTCGAGCACATCTTGGCTCTCTGGGCTTCTGGGCCCCAAGCAGGTGTCCCATTAACTTAAATGTGCACCATGGTGTACTCCAAAATATCACGATAATGCAAGCAGAAGTTTACTCACTCAGAATGGATAAAAAGCTTTTCATTTCCTGATGCTGCAGCTTCATCAGCTCTCTCACAGCTGAAGATGAATTCAGGTTTCGCCCACAATTTTGCCAAACATGGAAAGGCAAAGACTAGCCCTAGGGGCAATATCTGGCAACCCCCAGGCCAGCAACTCATCTCTTGCAGCCAGTGCTCTCAGGAAAGGACAGAGCCCCCCTTCCCTGCGGAGGGGCTCCCACTGAACACACTAAGCCCATTTTCTCTAGCAGAGGGCCATAGCCCCCCTTCCTGTGGAGGGGCTCACATCGAACTAACTCAGCACTAAGTCTCTTGGGCTTTTTGGGAGCCTTTGGCAGCTCCCAATTGGCTGAATCCACTTGTCTGTCCCAAAAATTAATATTCATTAAGCCTCCCCGATGACTGACAGGCTCCCTGCTTAGGCACCTAAATTAGGTCACTGCTTTTCCCCCCACAAATCCTCTGCAAAGTCCGATAAGTCTCTGTCAAAAGTCCCAAGAGTCCTGGCTATAGCATTCTAGCTTCCTGATTGGCTGCCGGCTGCAAGACATGGTTGCTCATATACACAGTCCCCATACAGTCCATTGGAGTCCCAGTTGTAAAAAGTCTAGTGCAGCCAGGAAAATACATTTTTATTTACACAGCCCCCTCTATTCAATACTCTCCCCCCCCCCGTTGCCCTGTGAAGCACTCAAAAAACTTTACATTTATTTACAATTCAGGACCAGTCACTAGTGCCACTACTTGATGTGCCATTGCACTAGGACAGGTTGGTCATGAATATTTATTTATTTATTGAATTTTGTTGACCCAGTAAGCCCACTAGGCCTAGAAGTCCCTTTTTCAGGGGTGACCAGGAGGAGGGGGGATACAGATGGTAAGCAACTGACATTGAACAAGATTAAGCTGTTGGTGGTATTTTTAGTAAATGGGAGAAATTTGACCAGGACACCGGGGAAATTCCCCTACTCTTTTGGTAGGGAGGGGGAGGGAGTAAGCTTACAGTTTTTTTTTTTTAGTTCTGTTTTTGATTTTAAAGTATGACGTAATACTCCTTTATGGTTTTGTTAATATTCTTTTTTTTATATACTTATGTATGAAGTAATTCTGATTTATTATGTATGTTCTGTATGTTATGAACAAAAAATTTCCCTTACTCTTTTTCGATAAGTGCCATGGGATCTTTAGCATCCACCTGAACTACTACCATACCTCTCAACTATCCCTGATTTTCAGGGACGTCCCTGATTTTGCCTCAAAATTTTCCTCTGTCCATCATAAAATTTCAGTTTTTGTGACAGAACAGTGGGGATTAAAAGCACAAAATAATGTCAAACATTAAAGTAACAGACTTGTTCTTCTTCACAAAATGCATCTTAAGACAAATCCCTTTATTTTATCAGCTTTCTGAGAGAATAGTGCCAGTTTTTAAGATGTGTCCCTGATTTGAGGTCTTTGTCCCTGATTTTTTTAGGCCTTGTCCCTGATTCATGAGGCAAGAGGTTGAGAGGTATGACTACTACCAATCCAGGCAGATGGGACCTCGGTTTAATGTCTTATCCAAAGGACGGCACCTCAGAAGTGCAGCACCCACCTCATGCTGCACTACAGTGTCAGTATTGGGATATTAACCCAAGTGCCAGATATGGGAACTGAACCCACAGCCCTCTGATCTCCCAGCCTCAGAGGCGAGTGTGCTACCTACTGAGCCACTGACACTGCTACTAACATTAATGGTGCCCTCATTGATATTCATGAACCAAAAATGGAAAGTGCTGGGCGTTCTTTATTTACAAAAGAAAGGGCCTTCCACAGTCTTGTCTTGGTCACTGGACCCCACTCAGCCTGAAAGTGGGGCCGGCACCACTGGGGGACTATTCGTGGGCTGCAATCACAATCGGAACCCGGAGCGCCTGTGCTCATGCGCGAGCTGCCAGCCAGCCTGAATGTGAACTGGGGAAAAGCTGGCAGCTCTGCTATTACTCCTGAAACTCCCTTAGGGGCAATAAATGCAGGGTTGACCAGGGCTGGGGGGCACACTACCGGACTGGGGCCAAAGGTGGTGCAAGCACTGGAAGATCAGGGGACACCTGAGGCGTTGGGAGGCAGACAGGAGAATGGGAGAATAAGTGGGGCAAATAAGGTAAGCCCCCATGGCGGGGTTATATAAGTGTAAGCATAATGGTAGCCACCAACAAGTAAGCTGTAATACTTGGCAGGGTATGGGGTGTTGGGGTATACCTTCACACCACAGGCCTTACATTAATTGGAAGTGCAGGTATCCGCCAACACCTCACACCCTGAAGGGTCTGATTGCACTTAGAAAATAAGCTTTTGTAGTCACAAAATTAAAAACAAAATTACTTTAAAACATTTAGAGAACAAATTTTATAGTCCTTATGCAGGAACAATGATGTTTTTTTTGTTGTTGTTGGAGGGCTATGTTGTCTGATAAACTTATGCTTTGTGACTGCTGCCAGCCAATCAGTTTTCAGGACTTTTTGGTTTTAACCCATTTTGTAACTATCAGTATGGACTGTGTTCTAACTGGGCATTGCATAGGCAGTAGTAGTAGCAGAGTTTATTTATAATTACTGGTGCCCTTCCCTGGAGACACAGGGCGCCTTTACAGTATAGCAGTCAGGGTGAAAATATCACAGACAAATACATAAATAAACACACCAATTCATAATAACTAGCATCATAATAAGTTAAATAAATAAGCTAGCATACTTGAAACAGTTCTAAAAAATAGCAAAATTAATATAGGTGACAGACAGGGATATTAGGTGGTACAAGGGATTTACTCCCCAAAAGCCTGTATAAACAAATATGTCTTCAGGCCGCTTTAAAATGCCTCCATGAGGGGGCCTGCCTCGGGACCCTCAGGAGAGCGTTCCATAAAGCCAGGCCTGCCACCTTGAATGCCCGGTCACCCAAGGTTTTTAACCTTGTCCTAGGTGTCACCAGGAGCCCTTCCTCAGTGGAGTGAAGGGGGCGTGAAGACACATAAGGATGCAGAAGGTCTATCAGATAGCCTGGCCCAAACCATGTAGGGCCTTATAAGTGAGCAAACCCACTTTAAAGAGATAGGCCACCTCAATGGCAGCCAGCGCAGATCATGCAGCGCCGGGGAGACATGACATGACCTCGGAAGGCCAGCCAGCAACGTAGTAGCTGCATTCTACACCAGTTGCAGGTACCACAGTGTACCTCCACTGTTCCTGAGGTACAGGGCATTACAGTAGTCAAGCTTCAAAGTATCAAACACATGTACAAGCATTGCCAATTTTCCAGGAGGATAAGCGATTTAATCCAGAAGGTGTTCCTCAGAGGGTAAAAGCCACTCAGGACTACTGCTGACACCTGAGCATTAAATGTCTGCCCCGTGACAGGCCCAGTGGTGTAGGGGGCTGAGGTGCTGGGTGCCTTACCTCTCACCATGCCAGCGACCCGTGTTCGGGAATGAGCACGGTCTGCCAGGGGTCAGGGCCGGACGAGGATTGAGCAGTTGCTGGCAGCTCTCCTCACCTGGATAGGGGAGGTCATCTCTCCCGGCCTTTGACCACCTCCACATGGAGACGTGATGGTGGTTCAGGCAGGGATGGAGATGGGAACTAGGCCAGGGGTGGGTGGAGTGGAGGTTGCTCAGGCCAAGGCACGTGTGCATGCCTCCACACACATGCGACATCCTCATCTGGCATCTCCAGGGAATAAAGGGAGAAAAAATGTAAAAACAGGGGGCCATAGCTGGATGAAGCCCCCCCGCACCGGCTCCGGTGGTTCCGCCAGGTAAGTGGGAGGTACATGAATGACTTTGTGAATGGAAGCTTACAGTACACACTGCAAGCCCATTGGTCGACAGTGTTGACCCATGGTATTGTAGTGCATACTCTACGCTGTCATTCTGTGACAGCTCAGTTGGTGGACAGTCGTGGAGGTGTGCAGGTGGGTTTTGCTGCCCACCAACCATATGCCACTGCTGGAACGGGGTGGGCTGTGGGGTCCTGAGTGGGTGGGGTGGTGCCACTGGATTACCAGGGAGGGGGTTTGTGATTTTTTCTGTTTTTGCAGCAAACAGTGTTTGGGGCTGGGAGGGGATGACCACTAGACTGCCAGGGAATGGAAATGTACAGTACTGCACACTACGAACGGTTTTCAGGGCAGGGAGGGGTGGCCACTAGACTGCCAGGGAATGGAAATGTACAGTACTGCACACTACGATATGGGTCTGGGGAGGGAGAGGGGCCACTAGACTGCCAGGGATAAAGGTATTTTTATTTTTTTTAACCATTTCTTTCACACCCCAGCCTGGTTGGCTCCTCATCTGGCTGCCATCCCATTGCTTCCATTCTTTCGGCCCTCACCCTGTAATGCCCACGACTTATCCCCCCCCCCCCGTGGTGGGGCAACAGATAGCCCCCTACTCACCAGCTGATTAGGATCCAGTGCAGGGTGGAGAAAGAGCACCAGGAGACAGCCATCAAGCTGCAATGATCAGCCATCAGGGTCTTTTTCCTAGTTTCTTCCCCTTACGGTAGCTCAGTGTGCAATGTTGCCTGCGGCGGGCTCACACATGCACCCACACATATCCCCAACCAGCATCTGCTGTGTTCCTGCCCCACGTTCTTGTGGCAGTGAACCGGCAAGCCCCAGCCTCCGCCAGGGGTCAGGCGTGCGCTGACCACAGATCACCCCCTTCCAGGAGATGGAGAGCAGTCCATCCATCTCCTCCCTGCCGACCTGCACTTGTTCCCAAATGCGGGTCACCAGTGTGGCGCGAGGTGTGGTGTCCAGCATCTCAGCCCTCAGTGCCACCAGGACAGCCTGATAAAGGGATTGTTATATATTTAAATTTACGCTCAGGGAAGGGAGGGGGGTCACTAGACTGCCAAAGATGATGGTATTGTTATATTTTATTTTATGCTCGGGGATGGGGGGGCCACTACACTACCAGGGACTATAGACAGCAATGTACTTGCAGGACTCCCAGCACATCCTGATGGGCACATCCCTGCAAAGGACATGCAAATGGAGCCATAACGACATGCAAATGGCCCTATTTGCACCTTGCATGACTAATGGCCTCATTTGCATGTTGCGGTCTGAATATCTGGAATTTGTGCTCGGCGCATCCCCATTCCAGGTATTCAGACCACGCAGGGGGATGCACCAGCATATCTTTGGTGGCCCCCAGTTGCGCTGACATCGTTGTTTGCTATATTCAGATGGGATGTGCAATTGTGCATCTCATCTGAATATAGCAATTTTGTGCTTTGGCACATCTCAGTTGCATGGAGCAACCACTTGCACCCTTTCCAGGTGCAGTTTGAATATCCAGGCCATAATGTAAGGTAGACATGAAACTATGTTCAAAATTCAAGAATCCACCAACCCGCCAATGCAGCAGTAGAGCTACTACTTGCGACACTGGTGACCCAGGTTCAGGAACAAGCCTGGGTCATCAGAGGGTCAGCCAGGGGGAGGAGGATCGAGCATCCTAGAGATGCTCTTCTCCTCCTCCGGGGAAGGGAGGATTACTGCTCCCACTACAGTACCACCACCTGGATGCACATGGGTGAAGGTGCAGCTGGGAGCACCGTGTGGGTGGGGAGGATGTCAGCTGAGGTCTTGGCATGCGTACGTCTCCTTGGACCTCCCCAAATGTCACCATCCTCAGGGGGCCAGTCGAAAACAAAAAATGGAACCCACTTCAGCGCCTGGTGATGAGCCCTGGTGCCGAGCCCCATGGACCAACCCTGGTGTCCCAGAGGAAACAGCCCAACATGATTTGTGTAGGTAGGGAGGAAGCTGAGACTCCCTCCTTCCCCACCCGGAGGCGTAAATTGTGGCAGGATGGGGGCCTGTTCCTACCGGGGCACTCAGGAGTTTGGTCGAGCCTGTGGACGCCTTGGGAGACCCTGAGGGAAGGTGCAGTTGTGGTGAGAAGGAGACTTGATAAACAGAGAATCCACAGCACCCACTTGCATATACGGGAGTGCACCTCCGTGAAGGAATTCAAGAAGAATTTGAAAACTCATCTGTGGCAAATGACCTTCTGGGATGCCCAAGTTAATTTTATTCTGCTGAGATTTTATTTTGTATTTATTACTTGATTTTAATATTTGATGTTACTATGATATGATTTTATTTATATGTATCACTGACTTATATTTGATGTTGTGGTTTTAATGTGCTCAGCGCCTTGGTATGCTGAAAGGCGCTATACAAATAAACTTATTATTATTATTATTATACTGTGTGACCCTGAGCAAGTCACCTAACCTCCTTGTGCTCCCAGGTTGCACCTGTAAAAAAGCTTTCAGCTTAGTGTGTCTCACCTGGTTAAACAATTGGAAGAAAAAAAAAAAAGAATTAAAAAAAATTTCAAGAATCCACTATGGTGGGTACATTAGTGCAAACATGAAAATGTGTACAACATCACAAATGAATTGAAGCAGTGCTAACTTTGTTGAATACTGGCCTAACACCATTTTAAAGACTGTTTTACCGATTCAGTACCTTTAGCCTAGCATGTTGTACCCTGGATTTCTTTGTGCCTTTAGTATTTTGGTTTTGTACCTTTTAAACAAAATCATAGTTTACAATAAACTACAGAAAACAGTCCCCACATGTACAAATGGAAAATATAAAATTACTAAACACAAAATGATAGCTGAAGAGTATGAAGCTTCAAATGATTCTGTATTGGTAAAAAAACAGCTGAACTGAGTGCTAAAAAGCCTTCCAATGGCAACAGAGGATATGCCGTAGATAATGTACTTATGTACAGTGTAAAGGTTTGACTCGACTTTTTAAAGATACTTCAGTTACTTTTTAAAGATACTGACATTACAAATATGCTCTTGCCGTGAACTGGGTTGAAGAAAAAGCTTGAATCGACCCACCCGTACTTAAATTCTTCTCTCTTTTACCACCTCCGATTCAGAAATCATTCTGCAAGCAAATCATTATGTGTGTTACCCTGGCATCCACTTGTTATTTTTATTGCACTTTTAAAACCCCCAAATGAACTTTCTCTTGGAGTACAGACCTGTGCTTCTAAGGCTGGTTAGGGGACACCTTGTGGAACATGAGTCTGCTTCTGACACTACTAAACGATGCAGCCACTGAGAGACCATTTCTACTGGCATGTTCTTGCTCCCTTAAGCCTGCTTCTGATACTATTAAACAATGCAGGCACTGGGAGCCCATCTCTAGGGACATGTTCTATCTCCCTCAGACCTGCTTCTGACACTATTAAACAATGCAATCACTGGAAGCCCATCTCTAGTCACATGCTCTGTAGGTCTGGCTACCTTGATGTGGTACAGAGGCTTATCACAATTTGTAACAAGGCAATGAATGTTCTACTCAAATACAGTAATTACATTGGTCAAAAGACAACCCGTGACACAAAACAAAGCGGGTATTAATTCCCTAGTAATGCTCGCTTGCCATCGGGAGCGCACTTACTAAGAAACAGAGAGACAGGAGGAAAGGAATCACTCCATGTCCCACATCTCTTTATGCAAGTTTTTCTCTCTGTGCCTGCCTATAGGTGGCACTACTCCATACCACAAGACAGATGGAATGCTCCTAAATCTCCTACCCTCCTACCCACCCACCCAGGGGACCTTGTAGGATAGTGCGACTAGTGTCACTACAGCAGTAAGTACATACTGATCGAGCTACAAAGTCAGATAGGGTAGAAAAAAATAGTAATCTTGGTGACTGCAGGCACCCACCCTGTGGAAGTCCAACAGAGGAGTGATCACTGTTGCCATCCAGAGGAAGAGACAGAGAAATCAGCAGTAATTACTCTGTCTCTTAGTCACTGTCACTCTGAGTTTCTGTTGTGCAACGCAGTGATAGTTACCCTCATTACTTGTTTCTACTCAATAATGCATTCTGAACACATTACAAATATTTGCATACATTGACATGTACAAGCAAGTGAGATGCCAGATATGCAAATATTCACTTTCCCCATAATGCATTACTGAATCAGAAGTACAAATGAAGGAAACGAGTGAACACACCACTTTATGAAGAAACAGAGGTAAATGGGTTTGTAATCTTTCTGTGTCATATAATCGAAAACATCATGTTGAAAAGTATAGAAAAACAGCAGTCACAATGTAAATATATATTGAGTGGTGAACGTGCCTGCGTACCATCACATATTTACATGTATTTAAAAGTGCTGACTTGAACAGCAGATAATATTGTATTAAGCAATATCGTCAGTTGCTGTTCATTTATTTCCCACATGTAAATGAGTTGCAACAGTAGTCACCTTGTGCTTGCCATGTTACAAGCGCATTAAGCCACTCAAAAGGAGGCATTTACTAGGAATTAATGCATGGTTGGGTGGTTGGAGCACTCGGCCTTTAGCATCACGCACCAACCCCCCAACCATGCATTAATTCCTAGTAAATGCCTCCTTTTTCTTGGCATAATGCTTATGTAACATTTTAAGTAAACACCAGTCTGTTAGTCTGGCATTGTAGGTGATTGAAAAAAAGGCTTTCTCACTGCATGGGAATGTAATTATGTGCATTATATCATTTCATGAGTATTTTTAGAGTATATGCCACAGAAAAAAAAGCACCCAAAATCCTGCACTCCTTTGACATGTGCCCCTTGTTGAAAATACAGAGGCAGCCATCTCGATCGCTCGATTTCTTTTTTCAAAACTGTCACTGCTCTCTGCAAATTTCAAACAAGTGGAAACATAGAAACATAGATTTTGATGTCAGATAAGGACCGCTTGGCCCATCCAGTCTGCCCATTTCCCTACCTATTGGATAAGCTGCAGATCCTAGTTAACCAGCAGCCTACTTCTTCCTACCCCCACCCCCTAGAATTGCCTTATGACTGTCCCATGCATGCTTGAATTCCACCACTGTTTTTGACTCCACAACCTCCTCCGGAAGGCCGTTCCATGCATCCACAACCCTCTTTGTGAAAAAATACTTCCTTAAATTACCTCTGAGCCGCCCCTTCTATCTTCAAATTGTGCCCTTTGTTCTTGCTAATCTTTTTTTGAAAGATGCTACCCTCTTGGACTTGTTGATTCCCTTGAGATACTTGAAAGTTTCTATCATGTCCCCCTCTCCCTCCTTTCCTCGAGGCTATACATATTCAGCTCCTTAAGTCTCTCTTCATATGTCTTCCGGTGCAGACCCTGCACCATTTTAGTTGCCCTCCTCTGGACAGCCTCCATCCTGTCTATGTCCTTGCGGAGATTGGGTCTCCAGAACTGCATGCAGTACTCCAGATGAGGTCTCACCAACTGTCTGTATAGAGGGAACGAGCGATCTGCGGTGCTGCCACAGTTATTACAGTGTGTGGGCATTCCTTTTTGTTATACCATCATGAAGACATAGCCATGATGGTATAATTACATCACGACATTACCGGGATGGTACAACTGCCTTGTAAAGTGATGAAAAACAAAGTATGACACAGCTCGCCCATGCACTATATTGTTTTATTACATGTTCTCTTTATTGTCTGATGTCTTATTTTTTATTTTATTTATGACTTTGATAAGTGGGTAAGTACACTGAACCCAGGAACCATTTTCAGGCATGACCCAGGCCATGACAATGGCGCAGGAGTAACGAAAGCATAATACAGTTAGATCAAGGAATATCAGATTTCACACAGATGCCAAATAGAATAAATGGGAACACAACAAATGGCAGAAAAACAATATGAGGTACAGAAACTTAAATATAAGACAATATATACAGCAAAATATGCACAATAATATTGAACCAGCTAAAAAGCATAGGTAGTTTTGAGGATGCATGCAGTGTAAATATTGTAAATATAAAACTGGAAGGCACATTTGAATATAGAGTGATAGGCCTACAGACCTATCAGGTGTAAGATAAGGTGTATAAATGCAGGGCTGAGGCAGAATGTGAGTAGTGTCTAGTGAGCCACTGACGGTAGAGGAGCTCTGTTGGTTTCTGCTGCTGCTGCTTCTACCTACTGTAGCACTGTGATGGTTCTTGTCTCTTCAAGGCTAAGCAAAGTTCCCTCTGTGATCTAGATATTGTATTTAGGTTTGCATTTTTTTCCCTTTTTCCCCCTTTTCTTTCTTTTGGTAATAAATAAAGTAATATTTGTCTGCTGAGCTTCTGTCTTCACCGTTTGCACCCACAACTCGGCACATGTGGTATGAGAAGTGGGATTAATGGAAAAGGTGCTGATTGAGTATCCAGACCAGAGGGAGAGCTCATTCATTGCATACCTTGGTCCGAGCAGGGCCAAGGAAGGAGGTGGCCATCTGTACCAAGAGGTGTCCTGACCACAGCCATGTCAGAGAGAGAGCAGGCTGACCCTGATGTTATGCCAAAGACCTTCCAGAAAAAGAGCCAGAGGGTACTGTGGCACAACCAGGGTCAGAGGAAGAGGGAGATGTAGAACCCCTAAAGACTTGACAGATTTTATTAAATGGATATCCACACAACAGCTCAAGACTGAAAAAAGGGGAGAAAAGAGTTGAATAAAATGGATGAAAAGTGGAGAGAGATGTTCCAGGCCCTTCAAGAAAGGACTATCCCTAGTCCCAATCCCTATAGTGGGAATACAGAAGCTATGGGGCTCCAAGATGTGAAAATGACTAAGCTGGAGTAGGATGATGACACTGAGGCCTATTTGACCAGCTTCGAGAGGGTAACAGAAGCCTATAGGTGGCCATGGCAACAGTGGGTGGGCTTCTTAGCCCCGTATTTAACTGGCAAGGCCCAACTACAGCCATATGGACTTCCAACTCAAAGGACTATGACCAGGTGAAGGCAGCTGTCCTGAACAGATATAATATTTGTGAGACCTATTGGCAACAATTCAGAAGTTACAGGATTAAGCCTGGAGACCTACCCACAGAGTCATTCACCCAACTGAAAGATTTGTATGGCAAATGGATGGAACCAGAGACAAAAACAATGCAACCGGTGACAGATTTGATTGTCTTGGAACAGTTTATCAACATCCTTCCTGAAGATGAGCAAGTCTGCATCCAAGAGCATCAACCAGCTGATTTTCTTGTGGAAGACTACTGGCTAGCATGTAGAACAACACCCAGGAGGGTGCAGAGAGACACCAAGCTGGTAAAACCTGTCCAAGTTACTCCTTCTAATAAATCAGACAGACAGGAGGGGAGAACTAGACAGCCAGGGCCCAGACCTGATGTAATTTGCCATAACTGTGGGGAGAAAGGACATAACAAGTGAAAATGTCCCAAGAGTAACAAGCATTTGTCGAAGCTGAATGTTTGTTTGCGCGTATTGGCATTGGTACTGCATGAGTTAGAGAAATGCATAATAGGAATAGCAGTGAAGCATTGAACTAACACCAACCCCATGAGAGACTGACAGGCACTGGGAATTGTGCGCTGGATGCGTCGGCCATAATGCACACCATTCCCTCATCCACCCTGCAGACACCCGACAGGGTGTCATGGTGTGCCTTGGGTCTTCAGCCCTCGCCACCCCATTCCATAAGGAAATAAGCTGGCGATGGATGCGGTATAGGAGAATGGGGTGAACGTTAGGGTCGAAGACCCCAAGGCACACCTCGATGCCTGTCAGTGGCTGCAGGGTGGGGGTGGAATGGCGTGAGCATTATGGCCAACGATCCCAAGCCACAACCCCCCAACGCCTGTCAGCCTGTACAGGGTGGGGCATTATGGTTGGAAACCCTAATGCCCCGAGTATTTGTTTGTATTTTCGCTCCAAATTTTCAACATGGGCTTTTTGGGACCCCACCTCATGAACAATGGCACTATCATTTCGTTACTCAATCCAGAAAGGTGATTTTGCACAGTGAATGCTCCATTTGGCGTAACAGCTGTGAAAAGACATTTTTGGCAGGATGTGAAAAATCACATCTGCACTGTTCATGAGGAGGTGTGAAAAAATGGCAATGTTGAAAATCTAGAGTGAAAATATGAAAAAGTGTCAAAGTTATGAGCATGCATAGAAATTAACATACTAACATCCTAAAAGCCAGCAGAACAGGCCTAATGGTCTGTCATCTCTGCTTGGTAGCCAGCCACCTAGTGGGTGCTCACCTTCCGCCCCCAGCCCCGAGAGGTCTTCTTTGGCTTCCAGTTTCCCCTTGACCTGTCCCACCCCTTCTGAAGCCCTCCACCTTGCCTCCACCAGCCTCCCGGCAGCGCATTCACAGCTCTACCACCCTCTCAGTGAAATAATGCTTCCTACACTCCCCCTGTAATTTCCCTCCAGCTTCCTCATGCCCCTAGATGTTCCCCCTTCTTTAGCTTAAACAGCTCCTTGGTTCTGCTCTCAGTTATTCCTTTTACATACTTGAAGACCCCATCATGTCTCCCCTGTTCCTCCTCTCCTCCAATGTGTACAGCCCAAGCTCTTCCAGTCTCTCCTCATACGGCCTCCCCTCCATGCCCTGAATCATCCTGGTCACTCTCCTCTGGACTCTCTCCAGCAGTGCTATGTCCTTCTTCAGATGAGGTCTCCAGAATTGTACACAGTACTCAAGTTGCTGCCTGACCAAGGCATTATATAGAGGGAGGATCACCTCTTGGACATAATTCCCCTGGCTATGCAGCCCAGTATCCTGTTTGCATTGGCTGCGGTTCTTCTACAATTTTCAGAGTTATTCATTTTGACATCTACCACCACCTCTAGATCCCGCTCACCCAATGTGGCTTGCAGTGTGCCCCCCACCAGGGTGTAAACATGGCCTGGGTTTTTGGCCCCCAAATGAAGTACCTTACATTTCCTGGCATTAAATTTCAATCCCCACCTCCTTGACCACCCCTCCAGAGTATCCAGATCCCCCTGGACTGTCTCTCTTGCTTCTTCCCAATCCACCAGTGCTCCCAGTTTAGAATCATCTGCAAAAAGAATCAGCCTACTCCTAACCCCCCTCCCTATATCCGAGACATAGGCATTGAACAGGAGTGGCCCCAATACTGAACCTTTGGGACCTCACTGATTACCTTCCTGGGGGAGGAGACTATCCCACTAACCATTACCCTCTATATTCACCCCGAAAGTCAATTTTCGACTCACTTGAGCTCCTGTCCTCTCACCTCCATCTTCCCCAGCTTTGCTATCAGCCCATTATGGGGTACTGAATCAAAAACCTTGCTGAAATACAGGTATAGGACGTCCACCGGCCTATGTCTGTCCAAGGCCCCTGTCACCCAGTCATAAAACTCTATGAGGTTGGACTGACACAATCTCCCCGGGACGAAGCCATACCATTTATCATCCTAGTGCCCTAACCTTTCCAGCTGCCTCCCAAGCCTCTCCTTAATAAAACCCTCCATTACTTTGCCTACCAGAGACGTTAGGCTGACAGGCCTATAATTCCCCATCTCCTCCCTAGAAATTGCATAACGCATGCTCGTAACACAGTAATTTTTTGAAATTTGTTCACCAAATTTTCAACATGGCCTTTTTGGGACCTCCTCTAATGAACAGTGGCACTGTGATTTCATTAATTTATCCCAAAAGTGGATTTCGCACAACAACTGCGCCATTCTGCACCACAGGTGCGAAAAACACATTTTGGGCAGAATACAAAAAATGACAGCTGTACTGTTCATAAGGAGGTGTGAAAAAATGGCAATATTGGAAATTTGGAGTGAAACTATTAAAAAGTGGTGAAGTTACGTGCATGCGTACAAACTGCGCAACGCACGCTTGTAACAGTCATTTTTTGGATTTTTTTCACCAGACTTGCAACACAGGCTTTTTGGGTCCCCATCTTATGAACAGTCGTGCTGTCATTTCGTTAATAGGTCCCAAAAGGTGATTTCACACAGCGACCATGAAATCACCTTTCATGACTGAGAAACGAAGTGACAGTGTCAGTGGTCAAGAGTTGGGGTCCCAAGAACCCCATGTCGAAAATTTGGGGCCAAAACTCCAAAAAATGGCTAAGATATCAACCTAAGTTTATACTGATCTGCCACTAGAGGCATCTTATTTTTCCTATTAATTCCTCCAACCCACTTGTCCAGTTTGCCTCTGCCTTTTTCTGTTCTAATCACCGTTATCCCCTTCCTCGTTTCTCACTTTTAGCATATTGTACTCTGAAGAAGAAAAAAAAAAAGAAAAAAACACAGGTATAATTAACCTTGCACTGTGCTTGGGACCTTGTGTGTGCCCTTACTGCTGCACTCCTTGGTATCATAATGTCTCTTATAACGGCTCTATTTCTAACCTAGAGACATTATATTGCTCTCTGTATTGACCCTATCTGACCTTGCCTGTGATAAGTTTCTAACATCTACCTCACCAACATTGGATAGTAATCATTTATATGTTTATAGTATTATCACCCAATCCCAATGCTGTGACTCTCTTACTGTGCCATGGAACCTGCATTCCCCTGGTGACTGGGGGTTGCCATTTCATCACCCTAGCTGGCTACCCCCTTTGGCACTCCTCCCTGGGATCTTCAACACAAGCCAACTGTAAAGCGTGCTCAACTCAGAGGAAGCTTCACAAACTCGGCAACAAACAGTTAAAGGAATATCTGTGTGGACTGGCCTTACTGTTGCTGCTGCTCTCTGGCAATATTCACCCCAACCCTGGCCCTCCACAACTTACGGCATACCCACAGTCATCTACTGGGTTACTTACAATTGCCTCAGTTAATATATGCAGCCTCCTCCCCAAAATGGACGTACTGAATGCACGGATCTTACGACATAACCCAGACATCCTCTCAGTCATAGAAACATGTCTTTCTCCAAAAGTAGCAGATGCTTCAATTTCCATCCCAGGCTACACAGTCTTTAGACACGATCATCTCTCCAAGCATGGGGGTGGTTGTGCGATCTACCTCCTTAACAACCTTCAAGGTCTCGTCCTAACTCTGCCCAAAACTGATGACCATATGCAAGCCCTAGCCATAAAAGTGCTTCTAGGTGCACACAATAAAACTCTTACTGTGTTTTCAATCTATATTCCTCCCAGACAGACAGCCTCCTGCTTTGATTCACTCCTGGAGTGTTTTGGCTCTCTGAGTCTTAATTCGGAAATTATCATGTTAGGAGATTTCAATATCAATTGGTTCTCTCCCGACACAAGCCCTGTCAAAGATGCAGTTTCAGTAGTTCACCTCACCCAGCTAGTCAAGTCCCCCACTAGAATCAACTATAAAACTGGGACAGGTACCTTACTGAACTGGGTGCTCTCTAACCACCCTGATCATATATCAGACACAACCATACTCCCAGATGCCTTCAGTGACCACTCCCCAGTCTTGTTTCATTGGGTGAACAATTCTCTAAACCACCCACTAGAACAATTACCACCAGGGTACTCATCCGTGGGCATCTTGAATCACTAAAAGCTGACCTGCATAATCAGAACTGGTCAATGGTTTACACAACTAACAATGTTGACATTGCCC
Source organism: Neoceratodus forsteri (assembly GCA_016271365.2). NCBI lineage: Eukaryota > Metazoa > Chordata > Ceratodontiformes > Ceratodontidae > Neoceratodus > Neoceratodus forsteri. The sequence goes on from CM028136.1 coordinate 751,854,248, forward strand.
TCGACCAATTCATTCTTCAGTTCAGTGCTATATGTAATAGGCACGCCCCCCCATAAAAAGCATAAAATCAAAGACTGCTGTAATCCCTGGTTTTCTCCGGACCTCCTTGAGCTTCTGAATGCCAGAGCCTATCTATGGCACAGGTCTAGGTCCCTGTGTAACCAGGCCGACATCCAGAGGTACAGAGTGGCTAGAATCAACTGCACAAGGGCTATTCGTGCAGCTAAAAATCAATATTATAAGGAAGTGCTCTCTCAGACCTGGAATGATGGCAGAAAATTTTGGACTAACCTTAAAGAGGTCACTGGGAGAGACCTCAGATCTGCCCCTACCACGCTTAACATTGATGGTGTACCCTCACTCGTCCCCAAACGTATTGCTAACACTTTTAATAATGTCTTCACGGACCTGAGTGGTGTCCTGCCACCTGGCTACTTCTCTTACCCCTTCACAAGTGACTACTCTGGGAAAGAGACTCAGCACCCTTATCATCCTCCTTTCTACTTCAAAACCCTCTCAGCCCATGAAGCCAGGAATTACCTACTCAAGGTATTAGGGAAATCAAGATTTAGTGGTGACACCCTGGATCTTAAGTTTGAAGCCCTTACGCTGGATGAAATTCTGTCACCTCTAACACATATTATTAACATGTCCCTTAGTAACTCTCAATTACCTCAGAAATGGAAATCTGCCGCTGTGACACCAGTTCACAAGTCTGGGGATTGCACAATTACTGGGAACTACAGGCCTATCTCTATCCTGCCCCCACTCTCGAAAGCTCTTGAGCATATAGTGGCTGACCAACTGGTTGAATACTTAGAAAAATATCAGCTACAATGCCCGCAACAACATGGGTTCAGAAATGGTCATAGTACCACTACTGCCCTTCTGGAGTTCACAGGCTTTATTCACCACTCCTTAGATCAAGGACACCTAGTTGGTGCTGCTTTCATTGATTTAACCAAAGCTTTCAACACAGTGAATCATGCCCTCCTGGTTGAACAGCTTACCACCATTGGCCTAGCTCGTGACAGCATAGCCTGGTTTGAAAGTTAACTGCAGAACCGTACGCAGCAGGTGAAGATTGGTAACACCCTCTTGGATAGCAGACCTGTCCTGCCTGGAGTTCCTCAAGGGTCCATCTTGGGCCCTCTTTTATTTAACATTTTCCTCAACAACCTTCCTTACTCCTGTCAGGGTCACATCCTTTTATATGCTGACGATGCTGTCCTGTTTACCAGTGATCCAGACCCTAAGGTTCTTGAATCCAGGCTACAGAGTAATTTCGTAGCTGTAGAAGGGTGGTTCCATAAGCACAAGTTAGTTATGAATTACAACAAGACTAAAACTATGCTGTTCTCCAGCTCCCAGAATAGGCACAAAACTTACCCTCTTTCTATCACCAATGAAGAGGGCTCTCCCCTGGAGCTAGTTCGGCTCTTTAAATATCTGGGGATTACTACTGACAGTACGATGACCTATGCCTATCACATTGACAACATTGCTAAGGCTGTTAACACCCACATTGGGCTACTTTATAGGCATAAGCAATGTTTGACCCCAGAGGCTCTTAACCTGATCATTCAAAGCTCTCTTGTCTTGCTTATTGATTATGGCTTACCAATCTATGGATCAGTTACTGAAACAACTCTTTGCCGCATCATAGCTGCACTCAACAAAGCATACCGGCTCCTTACCAGCTCAGCCAGTCTGTCCCATACCTGCGACATGTATGCTCAGGCTAACTGGCTCCAATTCAAGGGTAGACTCATGTACCAAACATGTTTACTGTCCAAAAAGTAAGCTTAGGCAAAATGCCCCCACGGAGGGCAAAAGCTTATTACCCTCACTATCAACCATTGTTGCACCAGAAGCTCTACTAGCCAGATTTTTAATATACCCCACTGTCACACTTCTCTAGGACAAAGCTCCTTTGCCTACCGTGCCCCACTATGGATGAACTCGCTGCACCATGATATCACTTCAGCATCCACCTTGGGCTCCTTCAAGGTTAAACTTAAGCAGCAGCTAGTTGCAGATGCTAGTTGTGACTGCTTCCAATAACCTTCCTTCTTGTGACCAGCACTTACTCTAACCTTATGTTATCCTGACCTTATGCATAACTGTTCTCAGCATGTAAATAACTGTTCTAAGTTGCTAATCATTCTCCTTTCACATTTCCTCTTGATCCCTTCCACTCTTTCCCCTCATCCCTCTATGGCTTTCCCCCTATCCCCCCTCCCCCATTATATCTCCTGAGCTCTCTTGCTCACTTTAAAATGCTTTGTCCCATACCTTCTCACCTCTGACAAGGCCCCTGGGCTGATGCCATCCCTTACCTTGTTGAGTATTAGATATTAGGCTGAGTCTGTTCTCATTTTCTTGTAAAGGGTCACTTCATAAGACACCATTTGACCCTTTGAATTCCAGGTTTTAATCAAATATGCACCATGGCATACACTGTACAATGCCACATGTATTGGAACTTCTCTAGTTATACACTCTTGTAATGTCTTATATAATCCCTTGTTTTGTTTGTTCTCCGTCTCATACTTTTCCAATATGTATTACTCGTCTGACGTGGAACCTATGAAATGAACTTGTTCTCAAAAGTGTTATCCGAAATTTCAATAAATAAAAAAATACGTTGAAACCCCCCATTGATTGCCATTATAGGGCTTACCGTGATTTTCTTCAGTTTGCGGTCAACTTTTGAAGAGTACAGACTTGTTCCCGGTCCACAGAAGATCACAACGCCGGACCTCTAGAGGCAAGTATGGGTGAGAGGGGTGTGTGGGGAGGTGGGGTGCACAGAGGGAGGGTGCGGGTTGGGGGATGGGGGCTGGCAGGAACAACGAGGGATCATTTTTTTTTCAGGTTTAATTAAAAAAAAAAAAGTCATGGGACTGTTTTCTTTTTTACAGGTGAAAACAAAATGGATTTCACACTGGGGTGGTCTCCCAGTGTACCAGACTAGTGGGGGGGGGATCAATGCCGACCAAAGGATTGGGCACCCTGAGGTCAGCTGACAAAAAGAGGGTGTGTGGGGGGGTGTCCAACACCGGGAGTGGGCATCCTGATGTCAGAAAAACATAAGTACTTTGACACATTGGGATGGGCTCCCAGTGTGCCACAATAGTGTGGAGGGGGCATGCTGACACAGGGATTGGGCACCCCGATGTCGGCTTTAGGGGGAGTGTGTGGTGGGTGGCAGGAGACACCAATTATGCACAGCAGAGCTCATTTATTTCACCAGGAAAAGGTACACTGAGCAAACGAGTTGCTCTTATCCAGCCATGCACATTACTGTACACTGTAATGTAATGCACATGGCTGGAATTTTCCTGGTTGCAAGGAGGGGGGAAGAAATCTGCCGCTGCAATGACAAAACTGTCCATGATTGAAGCGGCAGATTTCCTTCAAGATTTCCTTCAAGTCCAGTGCTCACTCTGAAACTACCATCATTGGCAGCTTCCGATGATTGGTGGCCGAGGGACAAGCCCCTGATAGCATTGGCCAGATTGGCTAAACACTACCACACCTCTGCAATACTCTACTCTCCTCAAAATGTTTCTTGTGTGCTGTGCATGCAAGCAAACACAAAAAAATGGCAAAACACTCCGGCACAGAGTTATCAGGTAAAACATCCAGGTTTATTAAATAAATGGTTTAAAAGTACATCAGGGACTCTTGAGAAAGCATTCTTGTGAAACCGGTTGGGTCACTGAGAGCTCTGCACTCTCTGATCTGTTTATATGCCTGATGTACTTGTAAATACTTTTAAACTATTTATTTAATAAACTTGGATGTTTTTACCTGCTAACTCTGTGCTGGACCGTTTTGCAATTTTCCTGAATATTTTTGGTACCTGGCAAGAGTGCCCTCTGAGTGGAGCCATGGCTTCTGCTATTATGAATAGAAAAATCTAACTGGTGATCCAGCCAGGCCCCAGAGTGAAAGAGAGGGTCCAGTCTAGCTGAAGTGCACTTTGGAGCAGCACTATAAACAAGGTATCCATAGTCCGATATGGGGAGAATCATCTTAGTGAGGATTTCTCTGCGTGCAGGAAGCGGAATGCTTCTCTTATTTCTGTATAGCACCCCAAGCTTGGGTGGAGCTTCTTGTGGATAGCATCCACATGAACAGAAACATCAAGGTGACGATCCAGCCAAATCCTCCGGTACTTGAAGGAGGCCGACATATTCTATGTTTCTATGCCTGTGCAGGCACTTGTACTTTTGTGGGATAAGCAGATTTATCTGTAGATTGCTAATATTGGTGATTACCAGTTGTGGAAATGGATGGAGGTGAGGTGGTGGTCCTGAGGGAACTCAGTTCTGGTAGAAGCCTATTGGGGAAAGACTGATCCAGTGTAAAATGTACCCCCTTAAAGCATTAAACTGACAAACAAATGCAATGTAGAGTATCTGAGGCCATTATTGCCTGAGGCTGTTCAGTGGCACATGTGAAATGAGCTGTGGTGGTCTAAGTCAACATCACAATATCACCAACACAACTGGCACTAATTGGCACCCTAGTTAGCAGTCTCACATGAGAAGCCGAGGACTGAATGGGTATGCAGTCTGAACTACTCTCTCACCTCTGTGGTGGTCTCTCCATGGCAGGGTTGAGGCCCATTGGCGGGACAGTGGGGGGGGCATGCACTGTAACTACCTGTGCTATACTCATCATCTGGATTAGCAGAGGGCTCCAAGTTCCAGTGCTGTCAATCCAGTCCCTTTCACGAGCACTACACATTTTGTGCAGGCAGAAAAGTGTCCTGTCAGGACACAAAAATGTCTTACTGACCTTTACTAAGCTTTACCTGCTGATGGAGAGCTGACAGGCTGAATGAAGGGCAAGAGCATGCTCCAGCCACACACCAGCAACAGGATGATAGGAGTTGCCACAAATTTGAGTATTTTATAAATGTTCTAATTTTGTTTATTTCTCAGTAAAAAAAGATGGCCACCACATTTAGCATGGAACTAGCACTGTAGACCTTGTAAGGGTTGCAATGGAGAAAAAAAACAGCCTCATGGTGCAAAGCACAGGAGGTACCGACTAGAAAAGTAGATCCAGGGGTTAAATTGGGCAGGAGCCCACAGGAACTCAGCCCCACCACCTCCTAAAAAAATGCATGACAGTTCCACCTCCTCTGTCATCTTTCTCCACGAGACTTCCACCACCTAACAGTCCCACCACCTAGAAATCTAAATGTGAGAGACCCCCCACCTAAATATTCCCAATGTAACCACTGAGTCAATCTTACAGTTGTGCAGCAGTCAAAGTAAACCCCATCCCCCCCCCCACATACACACACACCTGGGAGAATAGTGGGGGATTCAAAACTGTTTGGCAGCAAGCTAGTCAAGTGCCCTACACTGTAGGAGGCGAGCCATGGTCTGAATACCCTACAAATCCCTGCCAAGCTGGAAAACATTTGAGGGGGTGTGGCCCCACTCATTAGGGCAGAAATGCTGAAACCCCCAAGTAATCCCCAAGATCTGCCCCACATTGCCAAAGGTGGGGACGGCAGTTGTTGATCTGGAAATCTTCAGGTAGGGGAAAACTCTTAGATCTAGATTTCAAGGTAGTGGAATGGTCATTTCTAGGTGGTGGAACTCTCCTATAGTAGTCAATGGACAAAGCTCACAGAGGTGGGTAAATTTTTTTTAAGAATTAGTGGAACTCTGTTCCTGTGGGTTCCTGCACAATTTAACATTGGGGAGGGGGGAATACTTTAACTACCACATTATGGTAATATTTTTATGAAATCTGTGGCTAAAACTAGCTTTTGGGAAAAAAAACAACAAAAAAAAAAAAAAAAAAACATTTTTCCGTTGCAATGCTGCTGTGGACTTACCCGACTTCAGATAGGTCATGATGAAGACATCCTCATCTCACACTTTAAACTCCCTGGCGTATTTGAGGGTTTCGGGAGTGTGTACGATTTTGGTCAGTAATAGCCCTTCATAGTTCAAGTAGAGCTCCTGCTCCTAGTTACTCTCAGAGTTGTTCTCACCCATGGCACTTCTGTCCCCAACTCTGTGCCTCTCTGTCTCTCACTCGCTCCTCCTGACTGTGGGAACAGTAACCCTGCAAGAGCACATCTGGCTCCAGTCGAGAGGCTGGTTACCTAGGGGGCATACACTTCGAGGGGAGTAGGAGGAGAGGGGGCATCTTTTCCCAAGAAAGGGGTGGGGCCAGCTTTAACCCTTTCACAACCGCTGCTGGCCAAGGAGAACCCAAGACCTGAGCGGCACACGCACAAAGCTCGTCTGTTTTTTTTATGTTTTTTGAATGCAATGGAATTAGAGGTGCGTTGCTCCAGTTTCCTCTCAATGTTTTGTTATTCAAAATGTGTGTGATGGGGTATTCAAGCAGCCAAATGTGAGATATCGTGGGAAAAGCATATTGTGTAGCACCTGAAAGTTCGTTTCCAGGTGTGTCCCTTACTGTGGGGATGGGGAAATTGAGCAATAAAATAATAAGTACTACAAATAAAAAGCACACTTGACTACAGTGCTTCTGGAGGTCAGCATCAGTGAGGCTGCATCGAGGAGGCATCCCTCTGCCAGTGGCGCCACAGTATGGGCAGCATAGTGCCAGACCCAATTCATCCACTGGCTGCTGAAAGTGGATCAGGAGCCTTCACACGAAGGAAGAATAACATTATGCCACAAAATACTGCAACAATCAGGGACCGCCCGGCATTGCAGCATCAGCTTCTCATCTGCATGCAAACTATTCAGCATGGAGCGAGAGGCTTATGCTGCTATGACAAGGCGCTCCCTGATTGAGGCAGCAAAATTGTTTCAAGTTGGTGGCATGCTTGCAACCTACTGTCATAGCCAGTGTGCTCATTCATTGGTGACACACAGATGAGCCCCAAAAAGCAGTGGCAGCATTGGCCACAACACTGCCGCACCTCCACAACCTGCTTCTCCACTAAGCTGCCACAACATGTTTCTTGTGCAAGCAAACATAAAAATGTGAAATTTAGCCTAGCCCCAGCTAACTGGGTGAACTTTTTATCATTTGTTACCACTGAGGGAAGGTGGTACAAGGTCTCTTGGACTCTGGGAGTAGGCAAACGCACATTAGATCTGACCTGCTCCCTGCTAACATCTGTGCAGATGGAGAGACAGAGGATACATGCATGGAGATGTGAGGCAGTACCCCACTGCCCAAATACAGTTTCAAGTAAAGGGAGAAATTACCAGGCTACAACAGAACTGATACCTACCCTACCTTTTCCCCTAGTTATCGGTTATGACATACCTGGATTTAAAAAAACTGTTGCTTAATATAAAGACTGATCCAGTCCTTGTTTCTACATGGGCCCAAAGAAAGCTCATGCAGCTGCAGAAAAGGAACAGGACCTGGGGACCTTATTTCCCGTTGAGGACTCTGATGTTTTTGGTGAATCAACAAGGATTAAAAAGACCTGAGGGGAAGAAGAAAAAAGCAGCTAGAAGAGCACTATGGGAAGCTGGGAAAGATCTGAACATTAAGTGGGACTTTGATACCTTTGGGCAAGAAGAACGGACTGATAGGACTTAAAAAAAGATTTATTTGATCAAGTGCGTTTTGTTGAAGGGGAACCTTACTACAGTGTAAGCCACTTAATCGGGATGCAGATAATAGGGATGTCCACTTTATTGGGATGCCCCACCGGGCACCAATTAGGTGGCAGTGTTATTCAATGGGAGGTAATTCTGCTTTAATGGGATGCCCCTGCTGCCTAATTGGGATATAGTTGAAAATGACTTAGTATATAGAGTTTGTAAGAACCCTACAACTGACAAGAATTGTGAGCAACTGGTGGTCCCCCAAAAGCACCATGCTAGCCTTACACTTGGTGCATGATAGTCCCTTAACAGGGCACATAGGAAAAGGGAAAACCCTGAGTAGGCTCATCTTCAGATTTTTCTGGCCTGGTATTTACCAAGAGGTGATAGATTACTGCAAGGCCTGTGAAACCTGCCAGAAGGTAGCCCTGATTACCCATAAAGTCAAAGTGCTCTTAATAACCATCCCCATGGTTACAGTAAATTTCACCCAGGTGGCCATGGATATTGTAGGCCTATTAGAGCCCAGCATAAAGGGCAACCGCTTAACCCTAGTAGATTGTGTCACAAAGTACTCAGAGGCCATACTGATACACACTGTAACTGCACAGAAGGTTGCAGAAGAACTGGCCAGGATATTTAGTTGGGTTGGTATCCCCACAACCATACTAACAGACCAAGGGACTAATTTTAATTCACAAATCTTGCAGGAATTGTACAAGATCTTAGGGGTCACTACAGTTAGAACCTCTCCATACCACCCCAGATAGATGGGTTGGTGGAGAGAATAAAAAAAAAAAACAATGAAACACATGTTAAGAAAGTTTGTTTCTGAAGAGGGGAAGGAGTTGGAAAGATTCCTGAGTTATTTGATGTTCGCGTACCAGGAGGTACCACAAGCAACTACTGGGTTATCACGTTTTGAACTTTTGTATGGTAGAAATTTCCAAGGCTCTCTAGATGTGATTAAAGAAAAATGGGAAAGCAAGAGTTTAACTGAGGTTCCTGTGGTTGAGTACCTGACTAATCTCAGGGATAAACTGAGTAAATACATACAAGCAGCAAACGACACTGAGGTTAAACAAAAGGGAATTCAAGAAAACTACTAGGATGTGGGACTAGGAAACAAGTCTTTCCAGCCAGGAGGTAAGGTACTGTTGTAACTGCCTTCTCAAGAAAATAAGCTTTTATCTAAATGGCAAGGACCAGTCTCTGTGGTTAGATAGACCACACCTAGGAACAGAAGTAGGAGGTTGTTTAGGAAAGAGGTTTGGTTTATATTCTGTTTTAACTGAAATATTTGAATAGTTTTGTACTTGAAATTAGTTCTGTGTGTTAAAAATTACTACTTTGAGTTAGAACTGTTACTTGGGCTGTAATATTGTAACTATTGGGGCTTGTGGGAACACTTGTTTGACAGTGATAAATAGAGAGAAATTTAATGTGATGTTTGCCTGGTGGTGGTAGAGCCCTCTCACCCACCCTGTTTTGTAGACTTTCTTCAATACTGAAAAGCCACTGGGGGTTGGAATTGAAGGGCTGTGCATTTCTGTTTGAGACTGAAATTTGAAGCAACAAGAACTGGTGGACCTGTGACATCATACGGTACCTGATGTCTGCATACACACACTGTTAGCAGAACTGGACACACACACTGGACTGTATGTGTTTGTGAGACTTGGGAACATTATTGGTGGGGTTGAAATAGGGTTTGTAAACAACTGCAGTCAGTATAGAGAGAGAGACAGTATTCCAGGGAGAAGGGACTGAGAAAAGGGGTGTGTGCCATTATGAACAGAGAGGGACAAACAGGGTGGCCACATTCCACCATGGCAGGCTTCTTCGGAAGGGTTGTAGGCTGCACAGGTTGTGGGGTGGCAATAATTCTCAATTGGGCCTGGAGAGAGGGAGGCTGCCCACTCTGTAGATGGCTATCTTGTATCAGGAGTGAAGTATATTGGTTAAGGAGTAAGCTGGGGGAGTTGGGGGTGTGTCCAAGGCTAAGGGGTATGGATATGGGCAGCAGAAGGGTGGGGCTGAGGGGAGGCTGGGGCAACACTCAGAAATTACAGGACGTTATATTACACCAAGCAGGAGGGGGGATATTAGGGACAGAGGACCCTTAGATAGGGATGTTGACACTAAGGGGAAAACTTACGGGGTAAACATTCTGAATATAACGAGAGTAGCGGGGGAAGAGTCAGAAAGGGCTGTTGTGGGGAAGTCTACAAGAGCAGACTGTTGGAAGGGAGCTCCTAAGGAGAACAGGGCAAGAGGGGAGGAAGAGGGGCAGTTTAGAGGGTCAGTCGGGGGAAACTCAGGTTACTTGATGGAGGCTGGCATAGAGTGTTACAATAAATTTGAGCTACTAAGCAACCTAGAGGGGGAGGAAGGGGTCAGTGGAAATGAAAAACTGATACAGAGGCTGGGGGGAGGGAGTCTGATACCCATAGAACATCACAGACCGGCAACGGAAAGGATAGAAATAGTCCCAGAGGGAGAAGGGGAAATGTAAATGTTAAGCAGATGGGGGAGATGCAACATATTGCAGACATGAAGGAGAAGAGCATGACTGGAGAGAAACTGGGAGACAAGGAGGTGGGGGAGGGGCCCTCCTTCAGGAGGGGGTTCTGTACCAAGGATGGAGCCCTAGGTAAAGGGAACCCACAGAGGGCCTCTGGAGGCAGGGGTACTATTACATGGGAGGAGGATGGTGGTGGTGTGGAGGAAGGAGAAACCATCAGGGCCAGGATAAATGGTTCAGATAAGAGAGGGTTAAAGGTGACACCTACAATATTTGGGGGGAAGGGTCTGAGTTAAGTGGGCAAAATAACAAAGGAGGCAGAAAGGGGAGGGTGACAAGGGGGTCTCTAATAAGGCAGGAAAACTCCCAAGGAATTGAGATCACGAATAAAGTGGGGGGATGGGGGGTTGACAGCGCATAGTGGAGGTAACCATAAGGATGATGGCGGTGTTAAAGTTCTGTTTTTGGGAGACTTGATGATTGGGGCATCCATTGGGAGGGACAGGGGGGTGGATGCCATAGCCAGGTGAAGTTAGTGAGCATCTCTGGGCTGACAGTGCACAGAGCAAAGTTCATGGTGTACCAACTGGTTAGGGATTGTGGAGGGAAATCGGATTTCCCGGTGCATTTGGGAATTAATGATCTAGAGGGAAATAGCGTTTTCAAAATCCAAGCATGGTTCCGAGAACTTGCCAGAGTCTGTAGGGATAATGGATGCAACATTTCCTTTTCAGAGATATTGCCAGTACCAAAGGCCTCAGTGGAGAAAAAAATGAAGATCACAGAGGTTAATGACTGGCTCAGGAAGTGGGGTGAAGAAAGTGGCTCAGCGGTGTTAGGGAACTGGAAAGGAGTTTGGGAGGATAAGGGACTGTATGCCAAGGACAGGCTTCATCTTGCCCCGTTAGGGAAGGAAGTCCTTAAACAGGGGGTGGTTGACTACATTCAAGAAAAGTGGGGTTTAAACTTGTGAGGGGGGAGGGATAAGGGAGAGGCTAACCATAAGCCCTCTCCTCCAGATGAGGGGAGTAGCCTCAAACCCAAGGGGGAGGGGGAAACAGACTGGGGAGGAGGTTTCAGGAGGAGCAGAGGGTGGATGGAAGTATAAGCAACCTGGGTGGGGTTCGACAAAGGAGACCAGGGATAAGGGGTTGGGGGTGGTGTTAGTAAATGCCAGGAGCTTGGGAAACAAGTTGCCAGAGTTTCAGGCCATGCTGTTCAAGGGTAGGGTGGATGTGGTGGTGGTCACAGAAACATGGGCCAACAAAAACCATGACTGGGACCTAAACGTGCGGGGGTACACTATGCTTTGGAAGGATAGAAAGGAGGACAGGAGGGGTGGAGTGGCTATGTTCATTAGAGATGAAATAGAAATTGCTAGGGTAGAAGAGGCAGAGGGAAACATGGAGGCCTTATGGGTCACCTTACGAACCCCGGCAGGAGGTAAGGTCAAGCTGGGTGTAGTATATAGGCCCCGGATGGGTGATGTTCTGGAGGATGGTTTGCTGGACAACATCATTGCCCAGTGTGGACCAAAAGGGGAGAGAGTGGTGTTGATGGGGGACCTTAATATGCCAGGTACAAACTGGGGAACCATGTACTCTAAGGTGGCCAAGGAGCAGAGGCTGCTGGATGGCTTCTGGGATGTGTTCTTAACACAGCATGTGATGGAGCCCACAAGGGAGGGGCATGTCCTGGACATGGTTCTAGCGGATGGGGATCTGGTAAGGGACCTGGTTGTAGAGGATCCCCTGACTGGGAGCAACCACAATGCTGTCTGGTTTCAAATAAGCATGGGGGTGGGGGAGATCTAGGACACTGGCAGTGGACTTCAGGGGGCAGACTTTGTGGGCATGGGAAATATACTCAAGGATCACTTGAAGGGGATTACAACAATGACAAATGTGGAAAAGAGATGGGAGGTCATAAAACCGGGACTTCATGAGGCAGTTAGGACCTGCGCTAAGGTGAAGCATAAGGGAGCTAGGTCACATAAACCATGCTGGTGGTCCAGTGAGGTTCAGGTAGCAGTCAGAGAAAAGAAGGTCGCCTACAAAAAATATAAAACAACAAGAGGGGATTGGGAAAAGGAAAAGGAAAAGTACAATCTTGCATCTAGAAAAGTCACCCAGATGGTGCGGGGGGCAAAGTCCAGTAAAGAGCACCGGCTGGCACAGAGGATACAGGGAGGGGGAAAAGGGGTTCTTCCGGTACATTGGGGAGCAGAGAAAAACTAAGGGCCATCTTATCAGGTTGAGATCAGAAGGAGGGTGGGTGGAAGAGGCGAGGGACCAGGCAGAGATATTAAACGAGTACTTCGCCTCTGTGTTCACTAAGGAGGGGGATGGGATATCTACAAAGCAAGGCATGATGAGGATAGAAGCGGTAGTGAGTGGAATCTGGGGAGCAACAGAAATGGAGCAAGAGGGAGGGAGGGAGAGGTACCCCAGGGGTGTCACATCAGGATAAGGATAAAAAGGCCAGTAAGGTGGATGGGATGGATGATGCTATCTCCACCGAAAGGGTGTGGATTGCCCTCAAGGCCCTAAAGAAAGATAAATCTCCTGGGTCAGATGGCATTCATCCGAGAGTACTTTGGGAATTGGTGGACATACTGGCTGCACCCCTGGTGGAGCTCTTCAACAGGTCGCTTGAGACAGGGAGGGTACCTAGGGATTGGCGAGAGGCACATGTGGTGCCAATCCAAAAAGGGGGGTCAAGGGAAGTACCAGGTAACTATAGACCCATCAGTTTGACCTCGGTGGTGGGAAAATTAATGGAGAGTATACTAAAGGAACGATTGGGGGTGTATTTGGAGGAGGGTGGGAGGTCTGGATAGTCGGCAACATGGGTTTGTGCCAGGTAGATCATGTCAAACCAATCTTGTAGAGTTCTATGAATGGGTAACATCAGAACTGGACAGGGGAAAGCCTGTGGATATATTATTCTTGGACTTCAACAAGGCATTCGACTCTGTCCCCCACAGTGGTCTGGTAGAGAAACTGACGAGGTTGGGAGTAGGCCCTTTGATGGTCAGATGGATTGAAAACTAGCTAGCTGGATGCACTCAGAGAGTAGTGGTCGGTGGGGAGCTCTCGAACCCTAGAGAGGTCAGTAGTGGGGTACCACAGGGCTCGGTCCTGGGTCCAATCCTGTTTAATGCATACATTTTGGACATCAGGGAGGGTATAGGGTGTGAAATGAGTCTCTTTGCTGACGACTCCAAGATGGGAGCAGTAGTTGAGGGGGAAGAGGGGAGGTTGGCCCTGCAATGGGACCTGGACACCATGGAAAGGTGGGATCACACATAGAAATTAAATTTCAATATCACCAAGTGCAAGGTGTTACATCTTGGGTGGGGAAACCCTAAACACAGGTACACCCTGGGAGGGGAGGTGCTGGAGGCCTCAACAGGGGAAAAAGACCTAGGGGTCATGATGGATGCATGTATGAATAACTCCGAGCAGTGCAGTACAGTGGCTAGCAAAGCAAACAGGATGTTGGGATGCATTGTAAGGGGGATCACCTCTAGCAGCAGGGAAGTGATTCTGCCGCTGTACAATGGATTGATTAGACCACACCTTGAGTACTGTGTACAGTACTGGAGACCACACTTGAAGAGGGACATACAGCCCTGGAGAGGGCAAGAGGAGGGCAACTAAGATGATATGAGGACTAGGGATTTGACGATGAGGTCAGACTTGAGGAACTCTGCCTGTTTTCATTGGAGGAGAGGAGAGACGGGGGGGGGGACATGATTGAGGTCTTCAAGTACCTCAAGGGAATAAATAGGGTAAACACAGAGGGGATCTTTAGACTAAAGCAGGGAGGTATCACCAGAGGGCATGGTTTGAAGTTGGAAGGTGGAAGGGTGAGGGGGGAAAGAGGAGGAGGTTTTTCACTGAGAGGGTGGTGGATCCTTGGAACATACTGCCTGGCGAGCTGGTTCAGAGATCCACAGTGGAGGGCTTCAAGAGAGGGTGGGACAGACACAGAAAGTGGATGTATCAGATGATGGCCTGGCCCAGGGGGGTGGGGATGGATGATAGTGGTTTCTGGAACACAAGGGGAGTGGGAGGGCCTCGGTACCCAACTAGGGATCTGAGGTTTGAGCAGACTCGATAGACCTCAAGGCCTAATCTGCTGGCAATTAGTATGTTAGTATGTTAGTTACATACTGTATGAGACAGACATCCCTGGATGAAAGACTAGAGCCTGTATATATCACGTTAACTTATTGAAGGCCTGGGTTAGTAAAGGTTCTATTAAACCTGACTTCAGCTGCATGGCTCTACCTGAGGGTCCAGAAGAGTGTATGGAAGAAGTCTAACAGAGATTGGAAAAGGGTGAGACAGAGTCCCCAGAACTAAAAATAAATCCCCAGTTATCTGAAAAACAGAAAAATGAAATATGGGATAGTGTAACCAGTGACGGAGCTAGAGGGGGGCTGAGGGGCCGTTGCCCCTCCTAGCTGCCCCAGTGTGAGTAGTGGCACCCTGCCACTATCTTTATTTACTGTTTAGTGCCCATTGTGGAGCCCATGATTGATGAATGCCCCCCCACCGGCTCCCAAATGCTCCCAAACCTGGCTCCACCACTGAGTGTAACATGGTATAAATCTTAATGCTGAAATGCAGCATTTGGAATGGAGCAACGACAATATGTGACCACGAAGCAACCATGGATTAATTTCTCTTATTAATTCATGGTTGCCATAGGGTGTGCTCCAAAGAAATAATCAGACCCTGGTTGGTACTGTGGCCGCGCCTCACAGCCACGGCGATGAGCGAGCCCTCTGCACAGTCCTGTATGTGCACCATTCCTTCTTTGCCATCCTCTGTTGCCTGATTTTCTTGCTTTACACCCACCCACGTGATGGAACTGCAGAAACAGACATAGCACAGCAGTGATTGGTCTGTATGCGTCAGTGTCCATGTCACTGTGTCACTCCCTAAACCGTGAATAGTACCAACATGGAGGTATTGTTTCTGTCTCATCCACCCACCCACCCAGGGGACCTTGTACTATCGTACAAAAATGTAGAATGTTAGCACAAGTGAAAAAAAATAGAAGCCGCAAATATAAACATAAGCACAACAGACAGAGGCAGTGCTTCTGATTGTGTCTCTCTCTGTACCTCAAGTGTTGGCAATACTCCCCTCGCGATCACCGTCTGTCTGTCCTGTCACTGTCTCTCAATGCACGGTGAGGTGGTCGGTGTCTATTCCTCTGTCACAGTCACAGTCACCACGGACAGTGAATAGTAGTATATCTGTTTGCTGGGTGTGTCATAAAAATCTTTATCTCATGCATTGTGTCCGTGTATTATGAGAGCACATTTTGGAATGTTGTGCTGGAGTGATGGTGATGTGTAAATGCTCTTTTAACCATAATGCAGTACTGAAGTAACAGTAAAACGAAGGCGAAGACAGTAGAAAAGGTGGGTTTTATCCAACAAAGTAAATTTTTCCCGTTTCTCTCTGTAGTTGCACAAAAGATAAAGGTGGAATCTGTTTTAAAACTGCAGTCATAACAATGTAAACAGAGTATGCAACATGCACGTGTGCAGTTGCAGATGTATGTAGCCTGTGAGACTTGTAGAGCTGAGCTGAGCACCATAAACAGTTATATTTATCAATATTCTGAGTTCACCAACATTCTGAGTTTGTCCATATTTGTGTACCAGAGTTCAAACACTGTTTGCCTTGCGCTTGCCATGTTACAAGTACAATAAACCACTCCAGAGCATAGTTCTACTGTGAATTAAGCCAGGGTTGAGTGGTTGAAGGCACGAGGCCACACACACCCAACCATGGATTATTTCACAGTAGAACCATGCTCTGCCTACTTATTGCTGAACTGTTACCAGTGTTTACTTCTGTCCCAGCGAAGATTATCCAGGTGGAACACTGTATAGATACAGGAACAGCTGCTGCTCTCCGTCAGAAACCATATATGGTGCCTGAAAAAATGGAAGGTTGATAATGTGCTAAATTTAGAAATTATTGAGCCTTCAGCTAGGCCCTGGTGTTCCCAATGGTAGTGGTGCCCAAAAAGGACTGAGGTCTGAGAGAGTGTCTTGAATTCAGAAAGGTTGTCTCGATATGGTGCTGGTATAGGAGAACAGATAGAGCAGTGATAAGGATTTGAGTTTGTAAATGCTGTGAATGAACACTGTAGAAATAAGTGTTTTGTAAGGGAAGTGTATACTATTTGATAGAAATTTAGCCCCCAGGGAATTGAACTAGTATGCAGTGTGTTTACCTGTACTATAGAGTTTGAAAGTACAAACTAACTCTGTTATTAGGGTCCCTTGGGCGAGGTCTATTGGGAGTGTGAGTGAAAATAACCCCCCCTCCCCAAGCCTGTGCAGAGGTATGGATTTTGGAAACCCCCTGGGTGGTTTCCTCTTAAGGTGGGAGGAATGTAAGGATGTGATGTTTTAGACTTCACTTTTAAGTAAGCTACAGCTAAAATGTGAAAAAAAGGATGGAATAATGAGTATGCACAGCCTCCTCCCCGGCATTTTTTAAAAAGCTATTTTTCTCTCTCTCTCTCTCTTCTTCTTCCTAACAGTTCTTTCTCTAAAACTGTTTCATTTGCCTTTGTTTTCTCTATTATTCTCTTCTGGGGTGGAATGTGGGAGACCTTGCTGGATTTAAGGAGCACCCGGAGAGGAGACGTAACTGAAGCAGAGTGCATCAGGTATGGTCTCCTTCAGCTAACTGCAAAAGAACGGAGTGGAAGAAGCTGCTAACAAAGCCTGGTATGGCTGAGAACATACTGAGAATAACTGCCAAAGGGAAGACAGTGCATGGAGTATGGGCTTGGCATGGTGATACACTGGGTCAGGTTTCTGGTGATGCAGTCAGAGACATCAACCTGTGCTACAGTGGAACAGCTGTTTTACCTAGCCAGGTAAAAATCCGGAGTGTTTTCTGGCCCATTAGGTGAGCATTGAAGTTTTCTCCACCCTAACATGTTCCTTTTTTTTTTTCATTGCTGGGCTATGACAAAAATGGAAGTAATGCAGAGACGTGCTAGCAAACAAGATGCCTGGGAGGCAGTATAGCGTAGTGGTTTAAGGCTCTGAGCTGCAAACCTAGAAACCTGGGTTTGAATCCCACAGCCTCCCTTGCATACTGTGTGAGCCTGAGCAAGTTACTTAACTTCCTTGTGCTCCCAGGTTGCACCTGGAAACAAACTTTCAGCTTAGTGTGTCTCTCCTGGTAAAACAAAGGATAAAAAAAAAGTGATCCCTGCTAGTACTTCTAAAATCTTGGTTTTACTTTATCAGCAGCTGGCGTGAGACAGCGTTTATGCCCGTTTTACAAACACTCCTCCATTTGCATTCTGTTGCTTACGTTTGTAAATGAGCTATTCTTTTTACCTTTTTTGTTTCGTTTCCTTGAGGACTGCATAACATTTTTCCTATGCTCTTCAAGCCACCTGTTTGACTGAGTTGTCTATTTCTCCCTGTTTTTCAGCAAGGTATTTCCATAAAAAGAGAGCTTTTTGTTAGTGTTTTTTTTGTTTTTGGTTTTGTTTGTTTCACTGCAAGGCTAACTAGCACAGTTTACAACACCACAAAGTGCATATTTTTTTGACTCCCTCACAGCTGATAGTGTTTAAGCTAAAACAGAGTTGTAAAAAAAATTAAATAACTTTACCTGAGGGCCAGGAAAGAGACTGGCTAGGGGATGATACCGCCTGAATGCTGAACTCAAGCCTGTATGTGGTCCCCCTGTGTTTCTGTATAAGGGCAGCCAGCCTTAAAGGGGACGCTCCCATAGTTTCAAACCAATATTTCCCCAACTCCTCATGTGTAACTGTTGTGTGCCTCCTCCAGTTGCCAGCAGTCCTATTACTGTCCAAACCTAGATTGTAAATAAAAATATCAGTGTTGGGTAAGTTACTTTTTCTATTACTTTTTATTATTTTTGGAAACTTGTTCCAGAAAGCTCTGTGCAGTCACTAGCAAGGATGGAGAAGTACTGGAAAATGTAATACACCTTACAATTACAATTACTTATATCTTTTTATACAAAATGTCACATGATTGCCCAGCCCGGTGGTGCTGAGGAGCTGACCACCTCAAGACCACCAAGCACCCATGTTCGGGAATGGACATGGGGCCCTGGGGTTGGCAGGGAGGAAGGATTGAGGTCCCTAGGACTGCTCTCCTTCTCTGGAGAGAGGGATTGCAGGGCTCGGCAATTGCCTGCCACCTAGCTGGAAGCTGGAAGGCGCACATCAGCACTGGAAGTAGGGCGAGAGAGTGTGGCAGGCGCCTGGACGGCACGGGAGCGTGCGCACAGCTCTCGCTGGCGCCATTGCACGCCGCGATCTTGAGAACAGAGTAAATACAGAAAATAGTGGAGTCCTCTGCGGATGATGATGGTTCCCTTCCGTGAGGGCCCGGGAAGGCACCTCCCCCTATGCTAATTCAGACCAGTGGGCTGAGTCACTCCCCAACCCCTGCCATGAAGGGTTAGTCATGGGGTTATGGGGAGGGAGCCTCATACCCGGTGCCTACATGGGGGGGGGACATCAGATGCAGGTAGAGGACTCCAGGGGGAGAAAACAAGTAACTGCAAAAAAAAAAAAAGTAATACGTAACTGTAACTGATTACATTTATTTGAAAGTAACTAGTAACTAACCTATTACTTTCAAATAATTGTCATCTGTTATAGTTTTTATTATTTTTGTATAAAAAGAAATAAATAACTGTAACTGTCAGGTGTGTTACTTTTTATGTTTGCTTGCACGCATGTGCAAGAAACATAGTGCCATCATCAGAGTTTTCGGAAGTGTGGCAGCCGTCTTCCAATTCAGTCAGTGTGTTTGCAGGCGCAGCCCCAGTTCTCCAATGAACACCACAGCTGTCTATGACAGCAGTTGAAATGCAGTGCCATACAGTTGAAAGGGAGAGCTCCGCTTTGGTGAGCAGAGCTCCCCCTTCCACAGACACACACACATTGCGCGTTTCCGCGCGCCACCCCACGCACACTGTATGTCCGACAGGTGCCCAACCTCGCCGGCTCCAGACCCCCAAGCAGCCTTCCAGCTGCCACGCTGGCACCAAATTTTCAACATGGGGTTTTTGGGACCCTCCTCGTGAATTCTTGAACTGTCATAGGGTGTCGGGCCGAAAGAGGAGTTTTGCAGTCACTGCATGAAATCACCTTTCGGGACCAATTAACGAAAGGATAGTGTCAGTGTTCATAAGGTGGGCTCTCAAAAAGCCTATGTTGCAAATTTGATGAAACAATTCCTAAAAATTACTGTTTTACGAGCATGCATTGCGAAGTTCCTACGCACGTTTGTAAGTTTGTGAATTTTTAATATTTGCACTCCAGATTTTCAACATTGCCATCTTACTACACCTTCTTATGTGCAGTATATGTGTTTGCATACATGTAGCGCACAATGGCGCAGTTGGTGTGCAAAATCAATGTATGGGGTATATTAAGAAATTCACAGTGACACTGTTCATGAGCAGAGGTCTTAAAATGGCTATGTTGAAAATTTGGAGAAAAATTTCTAAAAATGACTGTTTTACGATGCGCTGCGCAATTCTAAAGCATCGCCATAAGTTCACGAATTTTAATATTTGCACTCCAGATTTTCAACATTGCCATTTTACCACACCTCCTTATGAGCAGTACAACTGTCATTTTTCATATGTCTCCCAAAATGTGTTTCCCTGCATGTAGCACACAGTGGCACAGTCAGTGTGTGCAATCAATGTTTGGGACAGGTTAAGAAAATTAAAGTGACACTGTTCATGAGCAGAGGTCTTAAAATAACTATGTCAAAAATTTGGTGAAAAAAATTCCCCAAAATGACTGTTTTAGGAGCGCACGTTGCGCAGTTCCTACGCACGCTTGCAAGTTTGTGAATTTTCAATATTTTCACTCCAGATTTTCCACATTGCCATTTTATTATACTTCCTTATGAGCAGTACAGCTGCCATTTTCACACCTTGCCCCAAAAGCATTTCCGCACATGTGACGCAAATGGTGCGTCGTACAGAAGCAATGTTTGGGACAGATTAAGAAAACACAGTGACACTGTTTATGACCAGAGATCTTAAAATGGCTATGTTGAAAATTTGGTGACAAAAGTCCATAAAATGACTGTTACGAGTGAGCATTGCGCAGTTTCCACGCACCCTCATAAGTTCATGAATTTGTAATATTTTCAGTCCAGATTTTCACCAGTGGCATTTTTCCACACTTCCTTATAAACAGTACAGCTGTCATTTTTCACAGCATGGCTGAAATGTGTTTTCACACTTTCAGCGCAGAAATGTGTGGTCGCTGTGGGAAATCATTGTTCGGGACAGATAAAGAAAATCACAGTGACACTGTTCATGATCGGAGGTCCCAAAATGCCTGTGTTGACAATATGCTGTAAAAAAAAAATCCCCAAACTAATAACATTACGGGTGTGCGTTGCACAGTTTCTATGCACGTTCGTGACTTCTCCAGTTTTTTTAATATTTTCACTGCTGATTTTCAACATTGCTGTTTTTTACACCTCCCCATGAACAGTAGAGCTGTAATTTTTCACATCCTGTTCAGAATGTGTTTTTGCACGTGTGGTGCTAAATGCCATAGTCACTGTGCAAAAGCAACTTTCAGCTAATAAACTGATATTGCCACTGTTCATGAGGTGGGGATCACAAAAAAACCATGTTGAAAATTTGGAGTGAAAATACCAATGAATGCCTGAGGCATTAGGGTTTCCTACCATAATGCCCCACCCTCTAGAGAATGACAGGCATCAGGAGTGTGACTTGGAATTCCCGCCTGTAATTCTCATACCATTCCACACCCTGCAGCCAGTGAGAGGCACCGAGGTGTGCCTTGGACTCTTCGGCCCGAAAGTTCACCCCATTCTCTTATACCGCACCCATCTCACCATATTTCCTGATGGAATGGGGTGCGCATAAGGGCCAAAGACCTCAAGGCACACCGTGACACTTGTTGGTGTCTGCAGGGTAGGGTGTGGTGAAATGGTGTGGCCATTATGCCTGACGACCCAAAGGCACACTCCAATGCCTGTCACTCTCTGCAGGGGGGTGGTGGTGGGGTTGGCTTCAGTTCAGTACTTTACTGCCATTCCTATTATGCAGCTCTGTAACTCCTACACTAACGATGCCAATGCCAGCAAGCAAATATTCGGCATTGACAAATACTTGTTCTAGTTCTTGTCCATCCTTGCTAATGACTGCACAGAGCTTCCTGGATCAAGTTTCTAAAAGAAATAGAAAGTAATAGAAAAAGTAACTTACCCAACACTGAAAAATATACAGCCCCCCAGAAGTTATCAATGTGTTTGTCCTCCATTTTACCGTCAATGTTGCTGAAGGTTGATGTCATCAGAGCAACAGATAATGGTGCTGCACTAAATGCAGTTCCACCAGTAACCCAAGCCCACAATGTTCGGTTCCCCACTTGAGTAATGGAGGAACCATTTATGTTGAGCACATCCTGAAGTGCAGATCTAATAGGGACTAGGACCATGTGAGTGTGATGCAGCACTGATTTGAGGTATATACAGTATCATCATAAGGAAGTGCTTGTATGTGTTGTGTTACTGTTTCTGTTAGCAAAAACAGTTTACCCAATAAATGACTCTGGGAACAACAAGAGTTTTAAGTAGTATTATACAGCTGTTGTATTATGTTCTGTGTGTGTTAGCATTCTCTGTTTTGATTAACACCAGCAGTGAGAAACAATCTTGCAAATATGCCCCTTTCCCTTTGAAACTAGGCAGTCAGTGATTGGATGGCTGCTGTAAGGCAATAAAGAGTTCAGCTATAACAAGGAATAGGTTACCAGGACAGCATCAGCTGCAGCATGTGGAAGAAAGGTAATATAGTGGTTAAAGCAGAGGCATAAGAACTGGGAGACTCTGGTTCAAATCCTACTAGAGTCCTCTACTCTCTAACCCTTACAAATTCCCCTAACCTCCTTGGGAACTGTGATGGCTCCTCAGGTCCATGACTTTAAAATGCCCCCATTCCCATTATAAATCATTAGTAGTGATGTGAGAGCTACAGCACTTCACTTTGAAGGAACTGAGGAGAAGCTGTGGCAGCTCCGTTCCCCCCACACACTTTGTAATGTCAGCATTTGAAGTAGGATGTCCCTCACAAATCCGATGCTACACTTCAGCTGTTGTAGGTAAAGAAACTAATCAGTCTCAGTGTTTGTAGTGCTCTGTATTTGCTTAGCTCACTCCTTCCATGTCGTAGGCATTCTGTGTCTTGGTATTTCCAGTCAGAAACTCAGATTTAAGGAGCATTTGAATTGTAAAACAATACACTTTATAAAGTAAGTGATCTAGCTCTCCACTTTCAGGCTGCTGAAAGGGTGTGTATATCATTTGTGCAAAGGAGGAATTCAGTCTTGTGTGATTCTTTGGGAAACTGCTCAGGCCCACTTTGTAAATGAATCTTCTCAAGGGTGTTTACCTGGTTCAATACAGATTGACTGCTTGATTGACTAATTCAGTCTACTGCTCTCTACAACATGTTACAACTGTCTCACAGAGAGAAATGAGCAGTACAAAGAAACAGATTTTGTTTCCTTTGAATGAAATACTATTAGATGTATTATTTGCTCTACACATACAGTATTAAGGCTACAAGTACTACTCCCTGTGTGAGTTGCATGACAGAACTGTCTTAAGCCATTGCAAACAAACTTAAAGCAGGATAGACAGCACTGATACCCTTATGTTTTCTTCTGCACTGTTGCTGCAGTGACATCAAGGAATGGGAGGGGCTGTATTACAAGTGATTCATTTGCATGTAAATGGAGGCTTGCTTGACACTACTACCTGATGTCAGAGCCTCAGACTCTAGATATGTGTTGCAACAGAAGAAATGACTGAACTCTTATTGACATATGTACAGTACTGGATGTAATCTATAATAAATACATCAGACATATCCAAATCAGAAATATACAGGAGTCTTCTCCTTTAACTGGATCTTAATTACACCCTGCTGGATCAGAAGGAGCGTTGTTATCAGGGTGGGGTTAAAGCAGAACTATCAGTATCAGCATTTTTATTTCCTTATATTTCATAGAAGAGTTACTAGAATGCAATAACTTCTGTTTTATTATATGTTGTCTTTATTGTCACGTTTTGAGGATACATCCAGTGTAAATATTGTAAATATAAAACTGGAGGGAAAATTTGAATGTAGAGTGATAGGCCCACAGATCTATCAGGTGTAAGCTAAGGTGTATAAATGCAGAACTGAAGCAGAATGTGAGCAGTACATCTAATGAGCCACTGACAGTGTAGGAGCGCTGTTGATTTCTGCTGCTGCTTCTACCTAGCATTGTGGTGGTTCCTGTCACTTTAAGCAAAGTTCCCTTTGCAATTTAGATATTGTATTTAGGTTTGTGCTTTTTTTGTTGTTGTTTGTTTTGATAATAAATAAAGTAATATTTTGGGAACCACTGTTGTCTGTTGAGCTTCTATCCTCACTGTCTGCACCCACAACTCCTCACATGGTGATACTGGACTATTTCCACAAGGGGTGGACTAGAAGAGGGGGCCCAGAAAGAGAACCTGATAGCACAATGATCCGACCAACTTACCGGATCAGTCTTGAGGTCACTGATCTCCAGCCCCAGAAAGAATACCAAGTCCCATGTGGGCCATGTTGAGAAAGTGAGAATGTATAGTTATGTACTCCAAGCCAGAATAGGATCCACTGTCCTACACATACAACACTATGAAGCCATTTAGACATGCCTGTTCTGGGTCCTAAATAGGAAGGGTCTCTGTCAGGGCAGTTTATGGTGTGTGGTAGATTTTCAGATCTATTTCAGCCATTTTCTCTTCACAAACCATGCAGACATATTTGTTGAGTATTGCTTATTTTCTGTTGCTACACAGCACCCCAGTGGGCAACTACCACCTCCTGTTACATATCTTGGATCCCAAGCAAGGTACTTGACTGTCATGTTCTTCAGTCTTCCCAGCTTTACAACTGTACAGCAGTAGGGTCCTACAGGGAATGATATAATGTAACTTATATTGGCTTTCCTGAGAATTGAAATAATAAAATTAATTAAAACAAAAATTCATAAGGAGCCCAGATGGACCCAATAAAGCCAAGGGGCTCAATTTTCAAAGGTTAACGCAGGGCTTGCATCGAGCCCCTGCATCAACCTGATGTTTGGCTAACTGTGCCAAACTCCTCTGATCAACTGCACCATCAATTTTAGTACACAGGTGCAGTTGCGATAGTTTCCACGATTACTGTAACTTGTGCAACATTTGAGCAATCCCCATAAAGGGTTCCCAAATGGTACAAAGTTAAACCAGGAGGGAGCTGGTCTAACTTGCAGCATTTGGAGCAACTGATAGGGAATTGCAATCTGCATCAAAGGAATGGCGCAAGTCCCCTGCGCCATATGTTCGGCGTACCAGGTACTTGCGGCATCCTCAAGTTTTTTTAAAATTGTGTCCAAGACCTGCAACTTGGGGAAAAAACTAATTAATGTGCTAAGGCTGGGGGTGGGGTGGAGGAAGTATGAAATAATAAATGGAAAAGTAGCAGAAAATTATCAGGTGCTGCTATGGGGTTGGAGGATGCTCGGGTGGGGGTTCAAATCAATGTGCTACCCAGCCGCGTACCAGTTTCCTGTTTAGTTTGTGCTTACAGTGGAGGGGGGATCATAATTATGGGAATACTAATACTAATACTGGACTCCTAGAGATATAAGCCTGCTCTAGTGGCTTTTTCTATAGCATCCGAAAAGGTGATTTTTAAGATATTTGTATAGGGTGCCTCTGGCTATGTATTACCCCTTGGATGCCTCTGGCTGTGTATTATCCCTTAGTTCTGGATGCATTACATAAATCTGGACTATGGCTACAATGTGTCACTTAGCTAGTTAAACTATATGGAGAGTTGCTCACGCACACTTCTATGTTCCCGTACCACACCGGACATACATCAAGCATTAGGTAAAGATGGCAGGGCCCTCTCCCCCATCTATCTCTCTCTTATTAACACAGTAGTAACTTTCTAATACTCTACTAGACAGGAGTACTCAGTAGGATGAGAAGCCCACAGCAAGTGCTTGTGCAAGTTAAATGGTAACCAAGTTATTTCCTATGTTGCTATGTTCTGTAGGTTAGCGTTGTACCTGGACTGCGCCCTGGCCAGGACAAGTGTTGCACTTCATATACTCTGTAACCTGCATGAGATACGATTGATGTGACTGTACCACTCAGTATATACCATTATGTTTTACTCCTTGTATATTGCAATGAGAAAATCAATAAAATTTGAATATTTAAAAAAGTATCAGCGCCAGTAAGCTAAATGTAAAATATACATCGAATAAAACTGAAACACTTTTATTAAAAAGATTCCAGAATTTTAGGAGACTCCATGTCCACGTTTTTCTCCAGCT
Organism: Neoceratodus forsteri; assembly: GCA_016271365.2. Classification (NCBI taxonomy): domain Eukaryota; kingdom Metazoa; phylum Chordata; order Ceratodontiformes; family Ceratodontidae; genus Neoceratodus; species Neoceratodus forsteri. The sequence continues at coordinate 751,879,802 of CM028136.1, forward strand.
CAGATTTGTGTGCTACTTCTGCTGTGTATTTTGTATGGTGTTTCAATTAATGTTTGTTAAATGGAATAACAGGTCATTGAATTAATTAATAATATCTGTTTAAAGAGGCCTAGCCTCTCAGCCTAAGATACAATTTAATGGTGACAGTGAAAGGGGATAGGCAAGAGGAATTCCAGTTATGTGCGGGCTACATCAATGGGCAGAGAGCTGCTACGGGTTGAGTCCCCCCCTTCCCGACTGAGGGAGCCAGACTGAAGATCTTCATGAGGACTGCCCATTTCCTATGACCCCTAGTTGCCCTACTGACAAAGATGATAGAACAACAGAGCAAAGTGGGGAGATACAATAGTATTAATAAAGCCAGATCCCCCAAACCAAAATACCACAACACAAAGAAGTTTGGGGGGGGCCTGCAGGAACTATGTACAGTAAGCCTGTAGAATCAGTCACAGGAGGACAGTCATTATAAACAACACTGGCCATTCAGGAGACCCCTCTGCCCATTGACAGAGCATACACATAATTGGAATTACCAGTAAGAAACTAAATTCCCCTTTGTGTGTTGGCTCCTATGGACATGGAGCTGGTATGGGCACTAATAAGCAGTACCACAAGGGGAGGAAGTCAGTGCTTAATTAAGGAACTCAGTAGCTCCCTACCAAATGCAGCATCTATGGAATTGAACATGTCCAAACGTTACGGTCTGGTAAACGTATAGTACGGAGGACCAGATAGCTGCCTTGCAAGTGTCCTCCAGGGAAGCAGAAGTCCGTTCTGCAAAGGAATTGGCCATGGCCCTTGTGGAGTGAGCCCTAGCTCCTCAAGGTGCCAGTAACCTTCAAGAAATCTGTGCTAATTTAATGGGCGAGAGGCAGTTTGCAAGAGTGTGTGTGTGAGACTAAAGCCATGCTCTTTCTCCCTGGGCCTAGGGAGACGAAAGGATAGGTCAGTCTTGTGGAACTCTGAGGTTTGAAGGGTAGAAGGATGGCAGGAAAGTCTCCTGCCATCTGTGGAAGTAAGATGTCACCTTGGGAAGGAATGATGGAACTATTCTAACTACCACTCTGTCTTTGTGAAAAATGACATAGTGTTCCTGCAGGATAGAGCCTGAATTTTTTCCTCCATTCTCTGAGCCGAGCAAAAGGTGATTCAGTGACAGGTGATAAAATGACTGGCTACAGGCTATAATGTTGGGTCCATTTGTACCTTAAATGCTATACTGAAACACCATTGAGACACTATAGGAACAGCTCTGGGCTGGATTCCATCACAGGCCCTGAGAAACTGGAAAACATCTCAATGCTGACCTACCAGATAAGGACCTACTACAGCTGACAGGGCCACAATCTGAACTCTAAGGGTTGTAACTGACAGGCCTTTGTCTAACCCCTGCTGGAGAGAGGTCCAGTATATTAGAAAATGTTGAAGCAAATGGCTTAATTCCCTGTGGGCAATGCCATGTCCTGAAAACATGCCAGACTCTGTGGTACCTCTTCATGGTGAAGGCTTTCTTTTGCTTACAGGAACATTTCCAAAATTAGTAGCCTGCTTTTTGGAATCTGCAGTATTCAGGAGACAGGCTACTAGCTGAAGTCTTCTGGGGTTCAGTTGCAAGACTGTGCCCTGGAGCAGAATGTCAAGCTTGTCCAGTAGTGGCATTGGCCCTACCAGAACTAGCTCCAATACATCCGAGTAGTATAACCATTGTGGCCACTTGAGCATTACCAAGATAAGGGTAGATTGGTCCCCTCTGAGATTGCAAACCACATTTGGAATAATTAGTCATGATGGTAAGGCACAGACCAGAGCATCCAGCCACAGCACTGAAAGGCAGTTGATCCTTAGAGAGTTTGTGTTAGAAAGCAGCTGAAAAGCTTGGCAGCTTTGGTGTTTGTGCTGGATGCCATTATGTCCAATATTGGGTGTTCCAGTGTAGACCAAACTGCGTAGAATACCTCATGGTGTAGTTCTCACTCTGAAGTGCAGTTGTCTGCTGAGCCAGTCTGCTTGGAGGCTGAACATTCCCACCAGGCGCATGACTGTGATGGACTGCAGCTGTCTTTCTGCCCAGCAGTGGACTCTGTAGGCCTGTCTCATCATGCTGCTGCTTTTTGTGCCTCCTTTTTTGGTATAACATCTTTACTGAAGTTCAAACAATTTTTAGATAGTGGACAAAACGATATGAGGTACAAAAACTTGGAATAATCGTATAACAAAACCATAATCACGACTGCACATTACATAAGGTACCAAATCAAGAAAGATGAGAAAAGGAAAAAATACACCATAAATACAGTGCTTTCTTGTAAAATCAACTATGTAGGTTAAGCCAGCTCCTAACTACAGTTGCAGGTATGGTGACAATATGTTCCATTCCTCCCTTCCTGCACTGATCCACGTCATTTTTGTTTGTCAGCGGATGCCCTCTCAAAAGAAGATGGACTCTGCCAGTGGCAAAGAATCCAAGAATCTATTGCAGCTGTGTAGGAAAAGTTCCTCCTTCTCCCAGAGTACACGTGTAGGCCTTTCAAGGACCAGGGTCTGCGGCACCAGAGATTTCCACTGGGTCAGTGTCGGGGTCACATGTGAGACCTAAGTATTTTGAATGCTGTCATGCCAGAGCCAGCAGGACCCATATTCTTCTGGGATGTGGCGCCCACCCATCTTCCCCAATATCCTCCATTTCAAACACTATTGACACTGAACCATGCTCTGGTGTCTAGGAGAACATGTGGAAACTTTCAAGTGCTACCTGTGCCCAAAATGGTTGCAACTTTGTGAATCTCTAGAAGTCGTGCAGTATGTAGGTGCTCCTCTCCCTCTCACACAGGTGAGATGGTGGGGTTAAACTGATGCATGGCACTGAGTGGGCAATACAGTCTGCAAATAAATCTTCTTGTTTTTTAAGATAAGCAACAATCACTGCATTGTCCAACTGAAACAGAAATGGCCTTTGCTGTATTGTGTTTCTGAATGACAGCAGGGAGCCAAGGCGGTGTCCAGGACTACTCCCCAGCTGAAGAAACTCTTGTCTGTGGTGATGGTGACTGGGTCCTCATCCTTGAAATTCACCCCTGATTTAAAGATTGGAGTAATTTGTCTACCATCTGAGAGGCTCTCTTGTCAGTAGTAAGAAGGACTTATTATTTTAGTGGCTGCTGTTACAGGTCTCAGTGCTGGATCAGATGCAGCTGTAGTGGGTGAGACCTGATCTGTGCCCACAGTATCAGATCAGTACATGCCATCATGAGGCCTAAAGTGTGTGTGAAGGTCTGAGTCAAAGTCAAGTGCTTTATCCTAAGATTTATGGCTCTGAGCTGCAAACTTGGAGACCTGGGTTTGAATCCCACAGCCCCCACTTGCATACTGTGTGACCCTGATCATGTCACTTAACTTCCTTGTACTCTCAGGTTGCACCTGGAAACAAGCTTCAGCTAAGTGTGCCTTTCCTGGTTAAACAATTTCCCCTTTCCTATATGCTTATGTTGCCGATACCACCTGGATCCTTTGTGGGGTTATGGCGATTGTGATATTTGCTGTGTCGAACCTTGCACCTAGGTGCTCGATGGCCTGAGCTGGAGAAAGGCTGCTGTTCTTGCAGTTCATGATCTAGCAATGGTATCCCAGTGTCTTATAAACTGCCCATACTGCTTTGTGTGCTGCCTCCAGAGAGTCCACTTGGATGAGCCAATCATCTAGGTACAGATGGCTGTGAAACATAGAAACATAGAATTCGACAGCAGGTAAGGATCGCTTGGTCTACCTATTTCATGAAACCCCGCATTTGTAGATGTGCTACTGATTGACATCACCTTGGTGGAGACGCATGGAGCAGAGGATAAGTGGAACACAGGTGCCCGAAATTGAAAATGTTGATCTTTTTGGCAGAAGTGGAGGCGTTGGTGGTGTGTTGAGATTGACAGTGATGTGCAGGTAAACGACTTGGAGATATATCGAGGTTAGGTAGTCCCCAGACCGGACTGCCACCAACGCTTGTCTGAGGGTTTTCATTTTGGAATGCCCTGCTTGTATTTCCTGTGCAGTTGCTTGAGGTCTAGCTTGGCCCAAAACCCACCACTTCTTTTTGACACAGTGAGGAAAATTGAGCAGAGTCCTCTTTTTCTTTTTAATTCTATTTATTACTTTTGTAATACAAAACATTGCAAAGATTTTTACGAAAGGATAACAAATGAGTAGTTAAGCACCAGTATAATCACTTACAAAGGGTACTGCCATAGACACCTTCCACTTCGTAAATACATGGGGGGAATTAATGAACTAATTTATACAAACGTTTATAAAGACGTTGATCCTTAGCATAGGAATGCTGAGGGGATATAACAAAAGAAGAACCTTTTTTAACTTTATCTTTATTATTTTCACGTGTTATGACAAAGATAACAAGTCCATAATCTGAGACAGAACCAAATACAATTTTGACTATCAAAGGGGGAAAAACAAAATCCCCTTAAGTAAAGGATGCATGCATCCCAGATATTGTGAAACCTCTTTAACATTTTTAAACAATAGCTGTTTACCACACATGACCATCTGAGGTCAACAATATCCCCCATGGTTAAACCCAATATTTTAAAACAAAGTTCCTTCCCCAATCTAGAGAAACATTAGGCAAAATATTAGTTAAGCAACTTGGATACCTATTCCACTATTTAAATGTAAGCTAATTTAAGAACGAGAATAAAACTTAACAGCTGCATGAATTCGGTAGGCATTCAACATTCAGAAAAGAAAAATAATCATGAAGACCTGATGGACCCAGTCAAGGATACAGTACAGGCTGTCTATTATACAATTACTAAATGTCCAGAGACACTCAGAAACTTCCAACAGTCTGCACAGAGATGACAGTTGAGATGAAGAGTTCATGGCAGCAAAACCACCATATTGTCTGTTCACAGGTGCCGTAAGGGAAAATAAAATCTTTTGCCTGAGGTGTCCACATCTTATTGCTAACACTGGGGCCTGTTCACAAAGGTGTAAGGGGGGTCTCTGTGTCATGTGTACCTTGCACCCCCTCTCACACTGATTTACCTTGGGGTCAGCCTAGGTTCTTTCGGGTGCAGTATACAAATAAAGCACCAGAACAGATTATGGCTTAATAAACATGAACAAGAATTATAAAGGAAAATAACCTCCAATTTATTATAAGGGAGGGGTAACAGGGAAGCAAAAAGCATAACAACAAACAGTTTTTCAACAGTTGTCCCCCACACAGTCCCCGTACCACCCCCATGGGTGCACCCAGCTTCCCCCTCACGGCCATAAGGATAGTGAATGTCTGTTGCAGTGGGTACCTCACTGGGTGTCTGGTGGCCAACCAGATGATGTAAGGGCACTGCACTTTGGGGATGCAGAAGGAACCACAGTTTTAACTTGAACCAGGAAATACTTTGCAAAAGGAGCCCCAATGGGATTCCAAAAAGAGTAAACCAATTGTTTTTTTTATAATCTTCTGCCTGGGCTTTTCTTGCACATTAACAAAGTCCTGCCCAGGAATTCACCCCCTTTATATCTAAGTAAACTGACTAACCTTTGTAATAGAACTCCTCTGGGCCACAGCCCAGAGGTACTCACAGTATTTTGAAGACTTCAGGGGGTGCTGTGAACAGATAAGGCTTAGCAGTACCACTCCGAATACAGCTGACAGTCTCTAAGGGAACAACAGCTGCAGGCTGGAAATTTTACACAGTTGCTGAATCCTTCACATGTGATGGGCCTTTCATCGTCTTCGCCCCATGGGCCTTTCATTGTCTTCATAAGGGGACCGCCCAGGCTTGTGGTCACCCAGGACAGCCAGTTGGACACATATATTCCACTGGTTAGGCTTCCTTTTTTCCAGTCTCAAACCCCAACCAGGTTAAATGTCTTCCCAGCTTAGAAAACAGTTCAGCAGTATAGCAACCTCCTGGTTAAGGAAGCAGCACCAGTAGTTTACAGGCTTATTAATTGCAGAACAGCAGTTCAGATAAATCCCAATTGGGAAAAACAACCGAGCAGTCCGATTCAATTCCCTGCTGGGAAACCAGGCTAGTAGGCACTCTGCCTCAAACATTTGTTGGCTCAGAGGGCCTTTATGCACCCAGGATAGCCTTCAGGCTGGTGCAGCCCCCTCACACACTCTCCTCCTCTCAGGTTTCATCCTGGACTCCTCCCAGACCTCAGGGCACAGGCCTGTTTTATAACAGTCCCAAACTCCCCACCTGATTGCCCAGTATTTTCCCGGGCTCATTGAAGGTGCCATTTTACCCTTCCCAGCAGCCCCAGCAGCAGGGAGAATTACTGGGAGCTGCCATATTTGTTTACATTATGCAGACAGCCTCTGGAAGCCTATAAAATTCACTGCAAGCCCATTCAGGGGCAATTAGAAATATATGGGGATATGTTGGTTTACATTACAGTACAGCACATTCAATGTTCACAATTACTTTTGTTTCTAATTACCCCCCCACCCCCTTCCAAATCCTCTAAAACTTTATACCCTCCTCAGGTATTCATTTCCTTTAGTGTGTTTTCTGGAGTAATATGGCATGGTATTGTAATCCATGAGCACAATCATGAATTGTGAATAACTTTGGACGGGCCAGTTCTGTTATAATGCACATGTTTTTACTGCATGCAGTTGCCATTGATGTTCTAATAACACATAAGTAGTTTTGTCACTTTAATCCACACTATTTTGAAATTATAGTGAATTATGGAAGTATGGCCTTTATTTTCTAAAGGATTAATTGAATAAAGAAAAGATTAGTAAGTGTGGACATAAATTACTTTGTTTTAAATTTTCAATGATGTTCACTATGCACTTCACCAGTTTTTTTATGCACTGTTTAAATATTCATGATTGTTGTTCCTGTAGCACACCTCACTACCACTGGTTTATTGTCGAATGAATTGGATGCTGATCTTTAAATTAATAAAGTGACAATGAGGCATGCTTTGGAAACCGCACACTTTGTTTTACATTGAATTGTTTATCATTGTGTACACCTGTAGCACTAGTATAAATGTAGTATGTGATGTGTTAGTAGCCACACCCCCTGGGAAAGAGGTGGTTTTGACCTTGAAGTGCTGGGACTTGTCAGTTAGTGGTTCATTATGCTTTTGTAAAAATTTTGCACAGTTTGCACAGTTTTGCACATTAAATAAGCAATATTTATCCTGGTGCAGTGGAGCGCTTGTTTCATTGCATTTTCTAGTAGCTATTAAAAATATGCCCTGGCCCCACTTGCCTAGATGGGGCCAGAGAAACCCTTATTTTGATTGCAAGGAGACCCAATTGCCTGTTGGGGCTCCAGAAAGAAGAGGTGCCCGCTTTGCGCCATTGACAGCTGCGGATGCACATGCACACCTCACTCCCACTGTTCCCAGTCCCACTGTCTATTTGGGGATCGGGAAACCCCCCAACAATGCACCTGGAGGCATTTGCTACTTGTATCCTGGCTCCACTGCCTGCCCTTGTGCCAGGAAATATTTGTAAATTTTTGGCTGCATGGCTAAACTGTTTGAGGGAGCCATGGTTTCTTTAAGGCTTACAGCCACGCATGTGCTGCTACTGTATGCATGACCATGTTTAGTTACTGCCCAGTCTGACCCTGACAAATTCCTGAATTGGGACAGCAGTCTTTCCCCTGGCACCCGGAGGTGCAAACAGTAAAATGGACCTTGGCCCCACTCTCCTTATGGTGCCAAGGAATAAACACTTTGGCAGTGGCTGCTGCAAAGATCAGGGAGGGAGCCCTGGTCTGAATCCTGCCAGGACTCCTCAGTAAAGCCCTCCTGTCCCAATCCAGCAGTCCAGGTGACAAGAGGCAGAGGCAGACACATCAGGGGCTACAAGGGCTGTAGCCCACAATATATATATGGCCCGCAATGAGGAGGGGCTTACAAAGGGGTGTAGGGTACATGAGATATGTGCGTACCCAGCCTGTGTAGCAACAGGCACAAGGTGCACAGTATTCACTACTGCAAGCACCAACAGGGCACCTGTCTGTGGCACCTCCCCCTGGCACACAACTGTGGGGGGAGTGGCAGCTACATGGGGGTAGATCATGGGGAGGAGGTGGGCATCCAATGGGATGCCCATTCTGGGTCCCACAGTGGCTCCCCTGCTGCATGTGTGCAGAGAATCCTGGGAAGGCATGGGACTCGACTTTTCAGATACCACAGACATGTGTCCAACTGGCTGCCCCCAGCCCTCCCCATCAGTCCAGTGGGCTGAGGCAGCACTGTAGAGGGGGTTTCCAATCCACCACTGCCAGTGGGTTTCATTGGGGGGGCACATAGCAATTACAGCAGGGCCCACCCTTGCATAATTCGTGCCCCCAATTGCCCAGCACTCCACAAAAATTCCATACGTTAGTGATTGCTGCAGAGTGTGCTCACACCCCTCTCATGCCCCCAGACCACTTGTGGCACGTAACTGTGTGGGCAGCCAGGGGATCGAGTGTGCATTGGACTCACACACCAGCTGTGAATGCCACTGGGGATCCGCTGGACCCCGCTGCGTGGGCATTCTGAACTTAGGGTTGCCTATGCACCTCACATGGGCAGTGTGTAGGCAATCCAAACTTCTGCTAGTAGGCTCCATTATATCCTCACATGTGCAGTGTGTAGGCAATCCAAACTTCTGCTAGTAGGCTCCATTATATATAAAGAAAGTCCCATATGTGAGGTTTAGGGGTTAAACTCAGATCCGCATTTAGTGAATAACAGAAAATAACAACTGTCTCCGCATCAGTCTCACTATCTGCAGTTAATTTTACTTACTGCACAAGCCAGAGGATCATATATCAGCCTCTGACATTTCAGAGTCCTCTCCCTCCACTTGTGAGAGTTCAGTTTCTATTTTAGTTATTAGTTTACTAGCCTCCTGCAGATCGGTAAACAGGTACAGCCCCCTGTTCCAGGAAAGGCACAGTTTCACTGGCTTAAGAATTGCTTCTGTAGCTTGATGGCTCAAAGCCATCCCAGGCTGCCATCAAAGGCCTTACTTCACATTCTAGTTGAACAGAACCAGTCTGGGCAGAGCTGAATGACAGAATCCCCAAATTTCAGTGATCAGAGGTGCTTTGCCAGGTAAAGTGCTCAATCTCTGTCACTGACGCCAGTAAAAACCACTAGTAATGTCTGCAGGGAGTTCAAATCTGTGGTTGCACAATGTAGTGTGGTCCAAAAGCCTGTTCCCCCTTCTCAAATTCTGGAGTCTGTTGCAGCAGGATCTGGGCAGATCTGATGGTATCATCCCCCTCAGCTCTGGGAGTTGGACCACACGGTGATTCTGTTCTCTAGTTTGGTTTTGACTATTTCCAGCCTTTGTCAGAGCAAGTTATTTTGCATTTATGTTAGAGGCTTAGGCTTTCTGCTAGAAAGCACAGTCTGCTCTGTGTGGTCCATCCTGGTTTCAAAAGTTGTTACACATGGGTTGAGGGTATCGAACATTTGGTCTAGGTCTTGTACAGTTTTGATTAATTTGCATCTCGGCAGCAGATGAGAGCTGCACATCATCGAAGAGGGCTGCTGTTTACTGGCTTAGACTTTCATCACATCTACTGCTAAAAACTGTTGATGTTACCTGTATTTTCACAGTTTTGAACTGTTACTGCATTTGACTTGCTACAGGGTCGTTCAGTAGTTGAGGGGGTTCAGCAGCAGACCAAACACTGTAACAGATTGTTCAGGGGTGAGGCATACTCCACTACAAAGCCTTGCGCTGCTCGACACAGGAGAGGTGCATCCAGAGAAGATCTCGGCAGCAGGTCAGAGCTGCACATCACCAAAGAGGGCTGCTGTTTACTGGCTTAGACTTTCATCCCATCTACTGCTAAAAACTGTTGACATTACCTGTATTTTCACAGTTTTGAACTGTTACTGCATTTGACTTGCTACAGGGTAGCTCAGTAGTTGAGGGGGGTTGGTGGCAGACCAAACACTGTAGAGGCTTGTTCAGGGGTGGGGCATACTTATTTATTTTTAGTTGTTTAACCAAGAATAGCACACTAAGCTGAAAGCTTTTTTACAGGAGCAACCTGGGAGTACAAGGAAGTTAAGTGACTTGCTCAGGGTCACATAGTATGTAAGTGGAAGCTGTGGGATTCAAACTCACGTTTGGTCTGCTGAATGTCACCAGATTTGCAACTCAGAGTCTTAGACCACTGCACTATACTGCCTCCTTTAAAAGTTTCACCAGGAAAGCATACTTCTGACCTTGTATTATTACATTATTATTGTATGTGTATTTTTCTTGTGTTTCCTCTGTACTTTTACTTTTACCTGATGTGGAGCCTTTGCAAAAGAGTTTATGACTCAAAGGATTGTAATTCTGATTCTAGTCAGTAAATAAATAAAAATACTGAGCAGACTCCTGCTCATTTCCAGATGCGTCCTAGAAACTCCACTCCACTGCAAAGCCCCATGGCACTTGACGGCGTGAGTGCCATGGCACAAATGTTGTGAGTGGCTTTAGAATATAATAGTTAACACACAGGGAAAAAGGGAACTCAGCAGTTTGACGTAGGAGGGCACATTTCTACTATTTATATACTTGTCATACTTTTGGTGCAATTGGATTAATTTGGGGCTCTTTTTCCGTTTAGTACAGAAATAACCCATAGTTACTAAATGTTATTAAACAGGAAGTTGCACATCTTGTTGCACTTTAGCTTAGTCTTGATTACCCCAAATGAACACGTTTTAAAAATTATTTTAAAGGGAAACACTGGAAAAGGCACAGCTTTACCCAGGCACTACAAAAATTCCTGATTAGCGCTTTCAGACAGTAAAATTAAAAAAAAAATTCCTCTAATTGATTTGTTAGTGATTTAAACAGTGTCCTTCAACTTTCACTTTCTATTGCTGGCAGCCACCATTTCATAAGTAGCAGGGAGCTTCCTGAGCTCACTTTATACTAATATGACCTGCCAACCAATAGCAGAGGTCAAACAGGCATATTAGCATACAGGGAGCTCAGGAAGCTCACTGCTGCTCATGAAATGGCTGCTGCCAGCAACAGAACGTGGAAGTTGTGGGTAGCTGTTTTAAATTATTAAGTAAAGTTGTTACTGTCTGAAAGCACTAATTGAGAGTTTCTGTAGTGTCTGAGGAAAGCTGTGTCTTTTCCATTGTTTTCCTTTAAGAGCAGGGTCCCCGCTATAAGCAATTTGTAGTCAATTTATTGCTGGTGGTTAAAATTCATTTTGATGTAGGTAATTACTGGAATTAGTTAGAACAGGCATTAGAGCTAAGTGAGAGGACAGTAATAAAGTCCACCCCCCCCCCTCCAGTTTTCTGGTGGTTAATTAGTATTTTCATGTATAAAATGTATTTCAAGTTATTCATTTTGGGTTTATTAATGTTAGCTTGGAAACACCAGGAATTAGAAAAATGAGGGTGGGATGTAAAAGTGGAAAAGGCTATACAGGATCTTAAAGCTGTATCATATGGTACATATGCCTGTGCTGACAAAAGCAGTCACTATGGAGCTGCTATAAAATCAGGCGTATATGCCGCTGGATTTGCAAATGATGTCCATAGGTTGATCTCCTTATGTACTCTGGTTAAACATAAATTTCACATAGGAAATATCATAGTCAACTGGATGTTAGAGAGCTCAAGCAAATCATTGGCAGAAACACAAATATAGGACCTTACTGCAATGTTTTTGCCTAGTGACTTTGATTATTTGTGGGGTTGTTCACCCTAATCCAGGACAATGGCATCATGGACAGAATAAATTAGTCAGCATAGAACAAGAATGTAGACCCTTGCATACAGTTAATACTGAACCAAAAACAATTCACGCCCTTCAGTTAGCACAAGATGGGAAGGGACTTAGCATGGTGCACTTTAATGCAAAAAGCATGCTAAAAACTGGATTTGATCAGCACATGGCTGAAGGATCACAACCCAGATTTGATTGTGATCACTGAGACATGGCTAAATAGTAGAATAGAGGATAAGATGTTGAATATTCTTGGTTATAACATTTGTTGTAGTGATAGAAATAAAAGAGGGGGTGGAGTATTGATATAGGGGAGGGATGACCTAATTATTTTGCAGGTAGAAATTGGTAGGGACTTAGAGGGGTTGGAAGTATTGATTCTTGAATTAAGACTGCCTTATACAAACAAAATACTATTGGTAGGTAGGAGTTTACTGTCCCCCAAAGATTAATCCAATTGTATTTGAAGGCTTACAGGATATTCTCCTGGAATTTAAGGATACACACAAAATTCTTATGGCAGGCGATTTTAATACCAGTTGGCAGAGTTTTAAAGATATTCACCCACTAACTGACCTTCAGGTAAATTTGGGCTTTATGCAGTTGACTAAGGACTTAACAAGAATTAATATGGGCGACCCAGAAACATCTACAATTTTGGATTTGATCTTTACTAACTTCCCCTGCAACATATTGGAAAGTGGAGTCTGACCAGACTCTATTTCTGATCACCAATCTACCTTTTGTACAAGGGATAAACTGATAGTTCAGGAAAATAAAAGATACATTAAATGGCATAGTTTCAAAAATTTTGATTGTGTCAACTTTATGCTAGAACTAAGTAATTTTAACTGGGATCGTATGGAACTGATACCAACAGTTAATGAAGCCTGGGAATATTTTCTTACTGAATTTATGGAGGTATGCAATAAACATGCCCCAATAAAGTCTAAAACACTAAAATATAATAATGCACTTTGGTATTCGAACAAATTAAGAAAATTAAAATAAAATAGGGACAAAGTGTGGGGTCAGGCTAAAAAAAGTAATAACAAATGTGATTGGGACAAATATAGAAAACTTCATAATTATTATGTTAATGAAGTAAAGAATGTTAAACAACAGTATTACATACAATGGTTGGATAATAACCGTGTTAAGCACCCTAAACAATTCTGAAGAACAATAAACACATTATTAAAAGGTCAAGGTAACACTATTTCAAATTTATTTAACATAGAGGACCAGATGACCCCAATGTCCCAAATTGTTGTTGACAAATTTAATGAATACTTTAGCACAATGGGTTGTATGGGCCCTGTTAGTAATAAACCCCAGGAACAGGTCCAACAAATGGCAGAGGATAACAAGGTAGAAAAATTTCCTTTATCTAGCATTACAGTTGAATCTGTGCTTGGAGAGTTATTAAGGTTAGACACCTCCAAAGCTATTGAACTGGATGGTATTCCTCCAAAACTATTGAAATATGCTACACCAATAAGTGCACATTCTTTAACATGTACATTTAACCTATCACTAGGCACAGAAGAATATCCAAAAGCTTGGAAACAATCCAAGATTGTTCCTATCTATAAAGGGGGAAAGACGACTGAAATAGGGAACTATCGCCCAATTTCTTTGCTTCCGAAGCTTTCAAAGATATTTAAAAAAATCAGTATCTTCACAAATCAAAGAATACTAAGACTCTCAATGGAAAATGAATACTATGCAATCAGGATTTAGATGATATCATAGCACCACCACAACCCTGGTTAAAGTAGTAGTAGATGTGCAGGCCGCCCTGGATAGGAGGACCCCTGTGGGAGCAATATTTGTGGACCTGTCTAAGGCATTTGACTCCTTGGACCACAGCGTCCTCCTGTCCAGGGCAGCTTCACCAGGCATAATGGGTAATATGCTGAAATGGCTGACCTCACATTTGGTAGGCAGATCACAGCTGGTCTCTATTGGGAATCTTGCCTCTGGTTTAGTGCCTTTTGTCTCTGGGGTCCCCCAGGGTTCCATCCTGGGTCCCATTCTTTTCAATATCTGTGTAAACAGTTTGGGCAAGATATTCCAAAGGGTTTAAGCCATGCGCAATAGGGTTCTTGCGCCCATCCAAGTCCCGAACTCATCCCATTCTGCGATATTCAGCAGGAGGCAGTTGCACCACAGAAACATGCTGAGCAACAGTGCAATGCAAATGAATGCATCTCTGAACTAGAGGGAGGAACCATGCATAAACTGCACAGCCCGATATTCAGCCGGGCTGTATGCGGGATAACTCAAGCGCAACCCCAACCTGCGCCTGCACAACTTTGAAATAAAAAAAGGATCAAGTTGAGGGCCACCTACAGGTGGCTGCTGCATTGCAGGGTGCAACACAGCAGCTGCCACCTGTAAGCTGGCCCTCAACCTCTCATACCTCTCACCTCTCCTTTCCAAAGTGGAACTCCTCTCAAATGTGGAAAGAATGGGCAAAATGTGGAACACTTAATCAAATCTTTACATTAGAAGCTCACAACACTGTGAAAATGTTTGCATTTATGTTCAGAAAGTTTGCTAATAATTAAAATTATATATTTTGCATCATTTACTATGGAGTTTGCTTTAAAATGTAACACTGAATGGGACAAGTCCTCACAATGTGGAACAGGGAGCTTTGTGGAAGTAAAATGGAAACGTTCCTGGTAATGTGGTACAGTTGAGAGGTATGCTCTTCTGTACCCCCCTCACCAGCCAGATCGCGGGCAGCAATGTATCCCCAACACATCCCTGGTGGTCCAGTGGACTGATAATGTCCAGGCTGGCGTAATAAATACACCCACACCTCCTGATATATCCCTGGTGGTCCAGTGGACGATAAGCCCGATCGCGGGCTGGAGTATTCAAACACACACCCCACCTCCCGATCCTTATCCCTGGTGGTTCAGTGGACCAAAAATCCTGATCGCCGGGATGTGGTGGCAACCCCAAACACATCCCTGGTGACCTAGTGTCCCCACCCCACCACCATGAGCCCTACCCACTCCCCTCCTGCAGCGGCGGCAGCATCCCTCCCGCCTGCCGCCCGCCACCCGCCGACAGACTGCCGGTAGAACTGCATGCCCGATGATTGCAGAGCAACAGCCAATGGGCATGCACCACCACCGTCTAAGACAGTTCAGTATTGTGAATGAAATTCATTCACCAAAACTGGACTGTCGCAGTGCAAATATGGGCTACATGCCCGATGACGCCTCTACACCAATGGCGTGGCTGCAGGCAGTCCGGTCGGCGGCGGCAGGCAGGCAGAGTAGGATGCTGCCGCCCGCGGCTGCGGGAGGCGGGGTGGTGGGGGTGGGTGGGGTGGGGACACTAGGTCACCAGGGGCATGTTTGAGAGTTACCAACACATCCAGCGATCAGCCGGCGCCACTGGACCACCGGGGTCCGAGAGGTGAGAGGCTCAGTACTTCAGCCCGTGATCGGGCTCACTCGATGCCTGGTTTCCTGGTCGTGAGGAGGTGAATCGACTGGCTGCCAGCCGCTATCAACGTCGCTGGACTCGACCACCGAGACAACCGAGGAGGGTGAGGGGTGTTTCATCGTCAGCCGCGATTGGGCTTATCAGTCCACTGGACCACCAGGGGCTGTGTTGGGGACACATTGCTGCCGCCATTTTGGGCTGGTGGGGTTTACGCTATGCCTGCGATCGGGCCATTGGAGGGTGGTGGTGGGGTTTTTACGCTCTTTTGCCTGCGATTGGGCTGCAGGGGGCGTCCTTCCCCGATGGCTGCTGCCTGGCAGGGCACCAGCCACAAGTCCTCGGGGATCGGCGCACCTGCATGCTAATGGCATGCAAATGGGGCCATAATCAAATGCAAATGGCCCCCCTGCACCTTGCATGAATTATAGCCCCATTTGCATGTCACCTTTTGAATATTAGATTTTATGCGGATATTATTGTGGTACTCTGCGCCACCGCTAAAGTTGAATGCTCCACTTGTCAACTTGCGGTGGCGCAAGTTCCACTGCGCATGCACAGTGGCTGTGGCTGGGGTGATATTCAAAGGAGTTGCTCAATAGCGCAACTCCTTTGAATATCGCCCTGGACACACCCCTGCGCAACTATTTTGCGCAGCGCAAGGGCTTGCGCCTATGAATGGCGCAGTTTGAATATCCAGCCCTTTCTCTTTTCCAGACTCATCTGTCATGTTTCACTTATACACAGATGATACAGTCATTTATACATCAGATTCCACTGTTAATAGAATACAGGATACATTTCAAAATGCATTTGATGAACTTCAGATTTTTTTTATTGTTGTAAATTGACCTTTAAATGCCAACAACACAGTCAATATTGTTTTCTAGAATATGTGAAACACCTGGAAATTTGTCCCCAGGAGTGGTTACCCTGGAGGGGGATACCCAATTCAACAGGCACAGTCCTACAAATACTTGGGGCTCTGGTTGGACAGCTCCCTGAGGTGGGATGTCTATATAGATAGCTTAATAAAGAATGTGGGGGAAAGACTAGGGGCCTTATACAGACTTAGATTCTGTATGAGCATGGATATAAAAAAAGAAACTAGTAAACTCCATGATTATTCCAATTTTAGATTATGGAGACATTTTGTATTCAAATGGCCTAAAAGGAGATCTTGGAAGTTTAGACATCTGTTACGGTAGGCTCGTTGGATTTATTTCAGATGCACCTCGATTAACACATAAATGCCAGCTATACGATAGACTGGACTGGCAGATTCTTGACGAGAGAAGACAAGAGCATTTATTTGCCTTCGTTAACAAAGGGCTGGTTGGTAAGCTTCCATTATATATAACTTCTCATCTTGTGAGTAAGAAAAAGGCAGAATACCTAAGATCTGCAACAGCTATTGATTTAATATTACCTATGTGTAATTTGGAAGTGGGTCACCAATCAGTGTATTATAGAGGTGCACTGATTTGGAATAATTTTCCATCTAACTTGAGAGATTCAGTGGGAATAAAAACTTGGAAAATAAAAACATGGTGAAAGAATACATTCAGTAAAACAAGACAATGTTGTAATAATGGAAGCTTGGCCACAGGGTGATGCTAATGAATTTTGCATTATATGAAAGCAATGGGGTGGTGCTAAAGAAATAGTATTCCACTGATGAACAGTAACATGATTATTACTGCCTTTCACTTTTTATTTATTGCCTATGTAATATAAATTTTGTATTGAATTGTAAATATGGTTTATAACATTGCATTTTATGTACATAGGGGGCCTCATTGTAAATGAGTTTTTAACTCAATTGAGTTTTATCCAGATTCGTAAAATTCTTATGAACAAATATTTTACTACTACTACTACTAATGTGTTGTTAACTGTTTGCAGTGTAACCTCACTCACTGCACCTTTGCTAGTACTTGGAGCCTGGGCCTGATGATTCATCTTGTTCTCACTCTGCTGTCCTCCTTTCAGTTTGAGAAAGTAATTTGCTGCAGCCACTGCTCTTGGTGTGCCTATTTTCTGTTAATATACAGGTACCTCTCAACTTAGAGTATTAATTTCTATCAAAAATGTTGACATTAAAATAAAGAATATAACTTTAAACTGTGTCTCTCTGAAGCTAGAAAAAGATGCATGTGTTCTCTTCAACTGCTCAGCAGCGCCCCCCAAGTAGAGTCCTCTTTTGAGCTTGATCATGGTACCGGGCATTTTGAACCCAGCTGGATCAGGTTTTCTTTGGCTTTTTTTTTTTTTTTTTTTGCAGTCTGCTTCTTCTATGTTTCTTTTGAGAGTGGGGACTGCAGTAAAAAAAATGTTTGCCATGTGGTCTGCAAAATTTTAATTGTTACTCCTTTTTCGCAATTTCCAGAACTCACCTTTCCAGTGGTCTGTGCCCACCAGCAGTAGAATAAAGTTAGTCTTGTTACGAGGGGCGCTGCCACCCCAGGGATAGGCCTCATCTCAGTATTGGTGAGTGTCCTTATGCTGGTCCTTGTGATTGGATTCAATGGCGTAGGTGGGGGGTGTTCAGGGTGTTCAAAAACTCCCCCAAATTACCCCTGAAATATTTATTCAAGCCACGGCTCAGGTGCCTCAGCGGGCCCTTTAAGCACATGCATAGCCTGTCCTGGGCTGGAACTCTAGTAGGAGTGAGCACGGAAGGCAGAACTTGGCCGGTGATTTGATGTGCTGCTGGGGGTGGAGAGATAGGTCTTTAATCCTCCCGCGGTTCATCACACCTCCTCTGCAGCTAGCCAATCAGAAAATGAATTTTTTGCACTGCTTTCACCACACACAGAACAAACTGTTGCACTGTCCACATACTTAGAAGGAATCTGAGTTTGATCCCTGATCGAGAGTTGATCTGATCGATCACGATTTATTTGTTTGTAAGGTGGCATGAGCAGTCAAGTCAGTCCCCCCAGTCTCCAGAACTGACAAGTCAGCTAAAAGCTTTGAACACCGCTGCCAGAAGCAGCCCTGAGAGAATAGTGCAGTGACCATCCGGCACTGGCACCCTCCATCAGGGCCCCCTGAGGTAGCAGCCGGAGGCCTGGAGCCCGCCTGGGCAGGAACGCTCTCACTGTGAGACTCGCTACTTTAGACAAGCCAGTTTGTCCAGCAGCTCAGCCCTGCCCTTGCCCAGAACAAATCGGGAGTGGCACAACTTTAAGTCGCAACTTTAAGGTAAGTTGTGGGAGTGTCAGGAGAGGATACCGTCTGAGTCTGAGACATTTTCTTATTTATTGCATTGCGAGTCAGAATTTACTTGAGTTTTGAATTTGAAAATAAGCTTAGCAAACAGAGCAAAATGATCACTATGAAACTACTAGCTCCCTGTAGGTCAAAAAGCACAGACAGCTGATACAGCCCCCCCCCCCAATGCAGTGCTGGTTTGGTTTGGTTGGGTCGGGGGTGACTTGTCAGGTTGGGTGCTGCTGCTTTAATAAAAAAATAAGAAAGAGAGACACAGAGGCAGAGCACTACTCTGTGGGGTCCAAGGGCCACAGAAAAGTAACTTCCCACTGTCCCAAGCATTTATTGTATGAAATATGAAATTCATGAATCACTAACTGGGCATTCCTCATTTTTTCCACATCAGTGCTTTCTGCTTTGTTGCTAGGGTTAGTTACTAACATTTTTATGGCTGTGGGCAGAGCCTACAGCCATATTGCTTTAGCTTGAAAAGGGGTTTCCGTAGAACACATTTTTTAGTAGTTTTCAGTGTATCCTTCCATAACACTGCAAATTCCTATGACAGTTAAAAAATACTCCCTTCTTTCTTTTTAGAATGATGGATACAGAACTCCAAGCTGCTTTTCTCTGAGAGCAAATATGCACACCTTCCAAACAAATCTAAATATCTTTAAAACTATTCAAGGTGCACAAAAACAACCAGCTTGAAAGTTGTTCAGGACAAAAAGACCTTTCACATAAGGGCAGTCACTAATCTGAATTGTTTATGTTTTGTAAAATATGGTCTTCCAAACAACCTCATTTGTTTCTCTCTGAGTGAACACAGTAGGAGTCATGCCAAACAAATATAAATGTCTTGGAAAGTATACAAGTTACCAATACTACGACCAACATGAAAGTTGTTCAGGACAAAATGACCTTTCAAATGAGGTTAGTCCCTAATCTGAATTCATTAGATTTTTTAAATATAGTCATCCAAAAGGTGGACATTTTGAAGAAAAATGAAAATTCAGGTAGTCAGATGGCCATAGTGTAAAAAATGTAATTAGTGCAGCTTAATGAATAGGCTCATTGGAAAGGTGATGGTTTATGTGTAACACGTATACTTTTAGAGATATTTACATTTGTTTGGCATAACTCCTATGAAAAATGAAAACTGAGGTAATCAGATGGCCATAGTTTAAAAAATATGACTAGTGCAGCTTAACAAATGGGCTCATTTGAAAGGTCTTTTTGTCCTGAACAACTTTCATACTGTTTTTTTATCCATAACTTGTAAACTTTTAGAGATATTTACATGTGTTTGCATAACTCCTATTGCACTTCTAAATAGCCTCAGTTTTGAAAATTACTATGCCACTTATGTGAAATTCTATACCAGTCCACCTTGTTCATCTCTTGTCATGCCTAATTTAAAGTGGACAGGAGCTGATTACTTATGTGCAGCTGTTTGAAATGTTTCTATTTTCATAAATTACATTTATACCTCTAAAGTATACTTATTTAACTATGCCTGAATAAAAGCTGAAGCTGTCAGTTGTGTTTTGTATTGTTTTCTTTGTATGGACAAGATTTTGTGCAATTCCTTTCATGGAACCAAGAATCTGGAGTTCTGACTATGTCACATATTTTTTCACGGAGAGGATTGTGAATGCATGGAACAGCCTTCCTGAGGAGGTCGTGGAGTCAGCAACAGTGGGGGAATTCAAGAATGCATGGGGCAGACATAAGGCAATGCTAGTGGGGGGGTAGGAGGAAGTAGGCTGTTGGTTAACTAGGATCTGCAGCTTATCCATTGTGTAGGGAAGTGGGCAGACTAGGTGGGCCAAGTGGGCCTTATCTGCCATCAAATTCTTTGTTTCTATGTTTCAATTCATGGTTTCAGAACTGTGGGCACTGTACTGATAAGTTCCTGCTAACATTTCTGAAACCGTAAAACCACAGAAAAACGTGTTGCCGTATTGGTCCTTGTAACACAGGATCCACAGAAACAGATGATTTGATACTTTTTATTGGACCAACAGAGTTGTTACAAGAGAACACAGGTGCTTTTCACTTTTGGATTACACAGAATCCTTCATCAAAAAACACTGCAGTTGTTTTAGAAGAACATACTTTCTCAAAACCCAGATCATACAAAAAACAGATGAAAAGTTGTTAAGGACCCCACTGGTTAAAACTGCATTAAAAAAAAAAACATACTGATATAAAGACAGCAAAAGTTCCATCAAAAGAAAGCTATCCCAATGTCAAATAACACTGACTTGAAAGTTCCCTCTCTGAGAAAGGTTATAAACCAAATGAAGCTTCATTTTAAAACCCTCTGTGTGTGTGTCTGTGCTAGCATTAGTAAATGACAATGATTAAAAACTACAAGAAAAAATAAGCTTAAAGAGCAGCTGACAACTTCAGGAGAGCTTTAACAAAACATAATGTTTAAATAAAGTTCACATTAGTTCTTTATTTTTTCTCCCCATTATTTATTGCTGAAGTCATTTGCATGAAAACAGCATTTTTGCTCCTGAAGAGTTCATCTTATTCTGTTGCTGTCTCCCTACCTGGGGTCATAATGCACTGCTTGTGACATCACAGTTACTCTCATGGCAACAGATTGTGATATCACAACAGAGCATTATGACTTGAAGTAGGGAGTAAGCTATAGAGGCAGATTAACTTTAAAGTAACTGTAAGGGATACAAATCATGTATTCATGCACATTTCCTCAGTAATAAATAATGGGGAGGAGAAATCTAGAATATATATGGAATAATAGCAGAATTGTGCCTACTTATGTATTTCACAGTTTTCTTTCAGGCGTCAGTAGCTCTTTCAGCAATACATAGTAAATACTGTTAAAAGTCTTATAAATAAGAAAATATCTATGTGTTAAGTAAACAATAGGTTAGAAGACAACCTGCCCTAGTGTGAATTAAGCATTCACCAGCTGTTTCACACAGTAGTGTTAATCAAATTTTACGCAGTGTACTGTTCAGATACATTTTTCTTAAACTCTGTGTACAATGAGTCCATGCTACTCATGAATAGTCAAACATATACTGTCTTAAACATGATATATCTGCAATTCTGTAACAAGTGACTAGTGTATGTGTATATTCAAAATCCAACCCTAACACAGACCCCCTCGTAATTGAGATAATGTTATCCTAATATGTCCATGTAGCAACATGTGTCCATGTGTACCTAATCTGCTGTTGTATTAAATAACAGGTCTATAAATCTAAAACCAAAACACAACTGACAGCTTCAGCTTTTATTCAGGCACAGTTAAATAGGGATCCTTTAGAGATATGAATATAATTTATGAAAATAGAGACATTTTAAACACTTGCACATAAGTAATCATTTCCTGACCCTTTTAACTCATTCAGACACATTGTGTGTTTAGAACACTGGAGACAGAACTCCAAACTGCTTTTCGTTGAGAATCTTCTAGAGCACTGTGGAGAATTCATAGCAAATGTGCACACATTCCAAACAAATCTAAATATCTTTAAAACTATTCCAGGAGCACAAAAACAACCAGTTTGAAAGCTGTGCGGGACAAAAAGACCTTTCAAATGAGGGTAGGCACTAATCTGAATTCCTTATATTTTGTAAAATATGGTCATCTTATTACTTGTACTTCCATTTTTGTTTGTACAAAATTCACATTTTTGACAGCAATTAAAAAAAACTATAAAGAATTTAGATTAGTGACTACCCTCATTTGAAAGACCTTTTTGTCCTGAACACAAAAATGTAAAATAATGCACTTGGGGCACAGAAATCCAGGGGCAGAGTACAAAATAGGTGGAGTGGTATTGACAACATTAAGAAAGCGCACATTCAAAAAAAATGTTTACATACAGTTGATTACTGTTTAATAATATTATGCATCTGTGGCTGCCACTGTACATCTAATGCAAACCCGTAATCGCATTTCTCACTTGAAGCAAAAAGGTGTGGGGGTGGCGGCTATAACTGACTCCTTGTTTTTGTATTAAAGGTGTCATTTTTTTTCACTGCAAAAACAAGGAAAGGGGTCGTTTCTAAAATGTGCAGACAAACATGGGGACCACTTTTTTTCAGAGCATGCCACCACTGCATTACTGTTTAGAAAAGAATGAGAAAGTGACTGTGATGATGTGCAAATCCCAGACCAGATCTCTAGTTTGTTAATAGTCTCCACCTGAGTCTGATTTTTACGGTTGTGTGGGTCAAGCTCCACAGATGTTATGCCATCATCAGATTTGTATAAGAGCACTGTGGAAGCACGTAACTGGACCACTGTCTGATGTTGTGCCACAGTGCTCCAGCATAGCTTCCAGTGTTTCTGTTTATGCAACCCTTCCCCTCTGCGGGCTGCATAAACATACCCACTTCCTGGTGCACTACTTTTCCTTTCTGCAACTGCAGAAGTGACGGCTGCCATGTGCAACATGGTGGTGCTGACTTAAAGTGTGCATGCATGAGTATTGTTCATATGTATGTAACCCTCATGCCACCTTTGACTAGCTGGCACCCCCCTTAAAAGAACTACTGCCAACTACATGGCATATAATTTTCTTTTGGCAGAACTACACTCATGGCACTACCCCTAGTGTTGGAGTTTATACCAAGTTCATTATCTAGAGGACTGGGGGTTGGGGTACATACTAAAATGAACCTTTTTATTTACAACCGGGTCCAGGGGAGAGGATGCTAGGCATATGCTAGACCTAACTGCTGAGGGGCCCCAATAACGTTCACACTAGAAGAAACAAGCGGAACGTCCAAAGCAGTAACTGGAATTTTGCAGTATGACTTTATTTACAGATGTTACTTAAAGCAAGGGTGGTCCCCCAAAGGTTTGTCATTGCACTACAGGCACACTCTCTTTTGCAGGACACTTTGCTAGGCAGTACTGTTTTCCACAAAAACATCTCTATCTCTCTTCCAAAGTGTATATCTGGGGGATATGCCACACACTTTAAATATTTTCCACACATTTCCATTTCCAAAGTGTATATCTGTGGGATGTGCCACACACTTTAAAATCCTCCTGGTGCATGGTCTTTGCCCAGGGAACAGTGGTGCCCATCCATGACTCACTTAGTCCTGCCTGAAACTCCAGGTGGCATTCCTCCCAACCTTTGCCCCAAACAGCCTCTGCCATTACTTCAGGGTTACACCAAATGAGTCTCCAATCACCAATGAATTGCTAAAGGCTCCCAACCTTAACTTTAAATTCAGCACAGTTGTGGTGAAAGGGGTCCTGACTGGTGTGATCTAGCCTTATCTCAGGCACACACACCTCAGACAACTCCCTCAGACAACAGTCTTTAATTATGTTCTCACAGATTAGTTGTTCCTTCCTCCCAGTCATGGAAAAAAATGCACCTTTCTTTCTCTGGTAGCTGTCAGATTCTACTCATTGTTCTTCCTTAAGGCAGCTGTGAACTTCAAGAACTTCAGGGGTTGCCCCTTGGATCCATAAACACTTCATACCCTTTCACTCCCCCTGGAGTAAAACTAAGAGTCCTGTAGGCAAATTGAAGATTTTACCAAACTAGGGTGAGAAATACCAGGGCTCCCTTTGAGAGAGCCCCAGTGGCAGACCTTCTGCTACTCTGACTGCACACTTGAATTTACTGATGAACATTCTAAGGTCCCCAAGATCACCTGACTTAAAAATGGTTATGCTGCTGTGAGAGTTCTAAATGACATAATCATCCTTCTCTCAGGCCAGCTGAGTTAACAATAATGTCATTATGTAGAAAGCCCCTAATGAGCTCCCCACAAGCTGCCTTTTCCTACTTGTCTAAGACTAGTACTAATAGGATTCTAGTAACCTGAGGGAACTGGGTTGTTACACGTAGTTATGTCAGCACCGTCATGTTGAGCAAGGCTGACTCCGGGGCAAACTGCACATGTGCGAGTATCACACATTCGCAGTACTGTAGTCACTGCAGTATTACAGCAGACTCCAGTGCAGTGAGAGCACTGCATATTCTTTTCACCACTCTTGCCACTCCTAAAAGCCCTCCACAGCCATATTGGCTCTGACCAGACCTTGTCTTATCTTGTGATAGCTACTTAGCTAATAGTATTCTCACTTTCTCGCTCCTGTTTGATAGCTGCTTGCTGTTGTATTAATCTGCTGTGGTTTCATTCTCACTGATTTACAATTAGACATTCTTACTGGGATAGCTAAAGCTGCTAGATGACAAACAACACAATCAAGACATCGTCCGCAGCATGACTAATCCTACAGTAAATGAAACATGGAGATTCCATGTGAAACAGCAAGTGACTATCAAGAAGGAGAGAGAGCAGTTGCTAATGCTATCATTTAGGTTCTTTATTTAGTAACCCGGGCAACAGTATACAATTATATAGCTCTCCAGATGATCATTAGATCACATGGACTTTTTATTTGTTATGATAAATTTTGTTTTCCCACATAAATGACTAATTTCATGCACAAGATTAGTCTTTAGTGCTAGTAGATTGAGTTGCAGGCTATTTTATTGCTCTTACAGTGCACTAAATCATTAAAGTGCCTGAACGGTGATGTCCCTCGTGGTGTCCCTCATTTCAGTGTGTGGTGTCCCTCATTGTCCCTCACTGTCCCTCATTCCAAGGGTTGATGTCCCTCATTCCAAGGTCCTGAGGTTGAGAGGTATGGGGTGCATTAGTGGAAGGATGGGGCATGAGTGGGCCAATAGTCCCACGTAGTGCTGTAGGAACACATACGTCATGTTTTACATGCTATGCAGTTTTGGGGGGGCATTTCTCCCTACTGAGGGGTGCAATTTCTCATTATTATAATGTGATTTGTGTGCTCTGTTTCAGCAAAACACAATACAAATGGCATGAGAGGAAAGGCTGCAATGGTGTTCCCCCATACTATGTTTAACACACAGCATTAGTGTATAGAAGTGTGATGTGGCATACAGGGTGATGTATACAGTTGGTGTGGAGGGGAAACAACAGACAGGGTTCTGTTGTACATGTTATTTTTTTCTATGTCCAGCCCTGCTGCTATGTTGCTGCCTAGAATAGCCCTTGGTTTATTTAAGCCAGAGTAAAGCTGAAGGGACTGGTCTGACAGTACTAAAGACAGGCCATAGCACTGGGGCAGGTGTGTTGATGAGTGGCTATTATTGCAATACTGTACTTGCCCATTGCGTGCTAACCCATGATTTTTTCCTCACAGACAGGTTTGTTGTTTTTTAATAAATGACTATCGCCATTTATACTTTTGGTGTCCAAAGCAGTTATTAGCTGGGGTTCTGTAACTGCACTGTGGGAAAGTGGTAACTGCACTGCACTGCTCTACAGAAACGGGAGTCAGGAGATATCCTGAGGTGGGTTGGTACTGCTTCCAAGGTGAGGTACCATATTTCTCACCAGGTCTACTTTAATTCTTTGGGTGGAGATACTGCACTATTAGATTTAGGATATGAGCCCCCCCCCCATTCATCGAGGAGTAAAGACCCAGACTCCACAATCTTTCTGAAGCTTTGAGGCAGGGGGTGTCACTGCCTGACAACTTGGTGACCCAGTGACATGCATATGTGGCGACCAAAGATATTTACTAAAGCAAAAGTACCTATCACACCTAGAGGGCAGAGCCACATCACTGTTTTATGCAAAGTTTTTTGTGTTTTTTAAATATTCTGTTGCCTGAATTCTCTCTGCATATTTAGCACAAAATGGTTTCAAGCAACCTGCCTGCTCTTCTCATACTTTCAACCAGACTCATGTCTTTTATATTAATACTGCTTCACTTCATTAATTGATGTGTGTGTGGGGGGGGGTCAAAGTGCATTACCAACCCCCAGCTACAAAAGTGAGTGGTCTGCTGATCCCCTGGCTCCACCACCTATGGTTTACCTCAGTCACCTCAGAGTCCATAATATGGATCCGTGGCAGGTGGAGCTAGTAGATGGTCCTGTCAAACAGCTCCACACTGCCAACCCAATCTGCTTAGATAAGTCACCATGGCCTGTCTTGCAAGGCACACAGAGCATCTAAAAAAGTTTGAAACCTTGCTGTCATCTCTGGAATGAAAGAAAAAAAGGGGGATTGAGAGAATGTTGATGTTTTGGTGTAATTAAATTTAGAACTACTACTGGAGCGGAGCCTGGACAGGACTGGAGGTTTACGTTTGAGTGAGACATGAATTTTTAATTTAACTTTATTTATTCATTTAATTTGTGCATTTGTGCAACTAGATCCATCCAGGCTTGGCTGGGGTTGGTTGAGGTCAGTGCGGGTTGTTGAACTGTGCAGCTAGCTGTGCAAGAGGGTGGGTAAGAATTATGCTGCTGATGAGTGCTTTGCCCACAGTCAAAAAAAAGCCAGCAGAACCAAAACACCAAGCACTGCTTGGTGTTTTGGTTCTGCTGGCTTTTCTTTTGACCGTGAGCACCTGATAGCCTATGCTGTTTCTCTTTACATTTTACACAATCCATGATCACGGCTCGGCTGGGGTTGCTTGCACTTTGTTGTGGCTAGAAGTTGGTATGGTGCTGTAGTCAGTGTGTATGCTACTTATGGGGCCATGTGGGTGCAGATGTGGCAACGTGGTTCAGCATGTAGCTTGCCCATGATTACAGAAACATTTCCCGTAACACCCAATCCAGGTCCCTCCCCACTCCCTCCTCTGACTCGGAGTCACAAACACAGTCTGTAAGAAAGAAAGAAATAATGTGAGTGTCATTTTAAATGAAGGATACAGTCCCTATTAGAAGGGAGTCTGGTCATGGCAGTCAATGAGAATACCGTAACCAGCTTTGACGGTCTTGTGGCAGTTCAGTTTAGTTGCCACTAGTGTGACGTGGGACAGCTTCAGCCCAGTCCACTTTTGAGGGGCTCATTTCAACTTTGTTTTCTTTCTCCATGTGTGGCCCTCCAAACTTGATTACAAAGCATTCAGAGTCCTTGCTGTGGGATTGGAGGGAGTGGAATTAGCTTGGGGACAGCCTCACACTTAAAGGCCACCTAAACATGGTTTTCTACCTGCCACCACTGCTGAATTCCTCTGGTTTAGCTGAATCCTCAGGGCAGCGACTCTCAGTCAGTACTTGTATGTACTGTAAAACTGTTTTGTAAATGTCACTTTTGGACGTTTTTAATAATCCATTATTGAGGAAGCATTTAACACTGTGCGTACCGGTCGACCGTGACCGTGCCTCCATACATGCGCCCTGATGAGTTTACACTATTGAGACCTCCTGCCTGTAGCTGTGAATCTCTATGGAGCAGTATAGTAATTGCCTGTGTAATTTTTGAGATTAGTATAGTATGGTTACCTAATCATCCTTATTGATGTTTAACTTGCAATTTAAGTGTATGGAGGAACACTCACGGCCGACCAACACGCACAGTGTTAAACGCTTCCTCAGGCTTCAGTTAAACCGGAGGATTTTAGCAGTGGTGCCAGATATAAAAAAAAGTTTATGTGGCCTTTAAATTCAAGCCTACTTAGCTATGATTTTAAACTTCATCTCTGAGCCACAAAAACTTTGTGTTGCTCTTGTTCATTTTTTTCCTCTTGTGCTGTGTTCACAGTTTACTGTGCTTATAAGGTTTTCTTGTAGTTTGTGAATCATAGCAGTGATGAGCATTACTCCACATTTTCTGTTACAGCTAGCTGGAGTTGTAGTCCTGCTTAAGCTCTGCTTTGAAATCTGGGGGCCGATTCCAGGACAAATGTCGCAACTCGCAGGTGTATGCGAGCTGCGACATTCGCCACTATATCAGGGACCCTGCACCGTATTCTAAGAGTAGCAGGGTCCCAGCACTTATGACATATGACTTGCAACACACGTAGGGTAACACCACTGGCATGGTGTAATAGCCTCGCATGTCACAAGTCTCAGCCCGCTGCAGACTGCTCCCCCGGAGCCCCCCACCCCAGAACACCATGGCATGCACCAGTGGGTGTGGGGGGCTGGACAGGTTGCACAGGAGTCTGGGAAGACAGTGGAGAATGGACCCGTCAGGGTCCCCAACATTCTGGGGGTAGGGACCATGTTCATGTCCATGGGTTCATGAGGAGCACAGCGGGATCTTTGGCATGACACTGCAGAGTGGGCATCCATCAGGTGGCACCAACGGATGCCCCTTAGAGCATCTCCAAGATGCTCTAAGATAGCTCCACCAGTGCGGCTCCTGGAATTGCAGATGTGGGTTACGGCAGCTGCCCTTCTGGAATAGGGTGCAGTTGCTGCCATAACCCACCCTTGCACAATGTCGTTGCAGGTTGTAGCGTAGAGGGTGGCGCATCCCATGGTGGGCATAGACAGCAGCCGACATGGCACAAGGCGCCTTTTGGAATAGGGACTGGCATAATGCATGGTGCAAGTCATGAGTTACACCATGGGGTTTGGCGTAATTCAGCTTGCGCCAGTGTACACTATCTTGGAATTGGGCCCCTGATCACTTAGCCTGCAGTGATCACTTTGTGAATAAAACAAATATAACCACAAGATGGAGATACGAGAAGGAAAAAAGAAAAACTTGAGCAATACACAGCTTAAATATTTTGTTAAGAAACCCTGTGTCGAGGATGCACCAGAAAACACTGACAATTCACTCATTGAACCGGATGCTCAGGTTTCACAAGTGAATACTTAGACTGACAGTTCAGAGTCACAAGCATCGTGTTCAACCATTGTAGCTGATAGTATAAGAAATTACCACGGTGGTGCTGCAGATAACATTTGTAATATACTTAACATAGGCCAATACAGAGGAGCAGCTGATGCACTTGTTGTATCTGAACAGTTGAAACTTGATTTACTAAGAAATATGTGGCAGACTTGTAACAATTATTCTTTCCCGAAAAACGATCAGAAATTATCATTTCAGGCTTTGTGGTTAAACAGATTTAGCTGGTTGTGTTATTCTGCAAAAGATAAGGGTGCATTCTGCAAAGTTTGCGTTCTGTTTGCTAAAAGTACTGTTCGAAAGGTGGCACATCAGACTTTAGGTGCACTTGTTAATAAGCCTTTCACAACGTGGAAGAAAGAACTTGAAGTATTTAATCATCATGCTAAAACGAGTTATCATCAACATTGTCAAGAAATGGCAGAGAGTTTTTTGAAAGTGAAAGCAGGATCCCTAGTAGACATTGCTTCACAAATAGATTCACAAAAAAAGAAGTCTGTGGATGAAAATCATAAAAAATTGACGTCAATAATGGATACAGTGATCTTGTGTGGGAGACAAAGAATTGTTTTGAGGGGGCATAGAGACAGTGGACCAACTGAGTCCTATGATCCAGTAATAACCATTGAAAATGATGGAAATTTCCATACCATCCTGTTTAAAGCCTATAGTGGGGACCAAGTGCTGCAAAATCATCTCCACACTTCCTCTCTTAATGCGACTTACATTAGCCCACACATTCAAAATGAGATTGTTAATGCATGTGGAGCTGTAATCCAGAGAAAGCTGGTAGAAAAAATCTGGGATGCAGAGTACTTTACTGTCCTTGCAGATGAAACCACAGATATTTCTGGAATAGAGCAGCTTTTGGTGTGTGTTCGATATGTTGAGCGTCAAGTTACTGAAACAGCACCTTTCACAGCTTACAGTGTGAGAGAAGGCTTTTTAGGTTTTGTGCCTGTGTATGATTTGACTGGCAGAAAAGTGTCTGATAATATTTTGAGGTTTCTTGTCAATGTTGGAGATTGTGGTCTCAACCTGAGTGATATGCGAGGTCAAGGTTATGATGGTGCACGGAATATGTCAGGTAGAGTACAAGGTGTACAAGCATTGATTCAGCAGCAATATCCAACAGCTCTTTGCTTGCATTGCACTCATCACTCATTAAACTTAGCTCTAAGCAAATGTTGCTCAGTGGCAGCTATCTGGAATTGTTTAAGAACTGTCAGTGATGTTTGCATGTTCTTTTGATCTTCTGCACAGCGTATCGTCACCTTAAAGGAAAAAGTAGGCAAGCTCCTTCCTCGGTCAAAAAAAGACTGACTTTTACCTTTGTGTGACACTAGGCGGGTTGAACGACGTGACAGTTTAATAACATTTAGTGAGTTGATTTCTCCAGTCGCAGCAGCATTGGAACACTTCATAGAACACGGACGCAATGAATGTTCTTCCAGAGCTAGTCAGTTCCGCTCTGCTATCGGCCGCAGCGAATTCTTTGTTGCACTGCAGTGCTGTGTAAAAATCTTCAGAGTCTCACTCCCTCTGTCCAGGTACTGGCAGCAAGAGAACTGTGATATTACTTATGCCCTAGCCTATGTATGCAGTGTCAAAGATGCCATACATGATTTTGCAATTAGACTGTGATGCTACCTTTCATAAACTCTTTGAGGACATTCAAAGCACGGTGCAGGTCTTAGGTGAAGAGTTACAGATTTCAAGACTCAGTGGAAAGCAGCAGCACAGGAAAAACCAGCCAGAAGACAATGCAGAGCAATATTTCTAAAGATCTATGTACATTCTTTTCCTTGTTTTTTTTTCTGTCTGAACTAGACTGTCGGTTTACTTCTCATTCAAAAGTTGTTTCGGGTATCAAAAGCATCTTGCCAGTATACTGTACCTAGCTGATGGCTTTACAAGTCATTTTCCATCTGGTGCATCAGATCTTGTTAAGTTTTATGAGTCTGATCTTGATTCTGAACCAGTGGTATTTGCTGAAATTAAGTTGTGGGGTCAGAAATGGAAAAATACACTAGAAAAACCTAAATCTGTGATGTTGGCACTTGCCCAGTGTGATGCACAGTTTTATCCAAATGTGAACAAGCTTTTGCAAATTTTGGTTACCCTACCAGTTTCTACAACATGCTCAGAAAGATCTTTTTCCTCCCTCAGGCGATTAAAGAGTTTCCTTTGCAATATCACAAGTGAAAACAGACTTGTAGGGCTTGCACTTCTAAACATTCACTGGGATATTCCATTGGATAGTAAGGTAGTGATTGAGAGACTAGCGACTACATATAATCAGCACTTGAACTTACTGCTTTAGAATGTTTGTCCAGCAAGACTGATTGCAACCCTACACTTCAGAAGTGGGTCTAAGATTGTTCCCATGACGACTGGTCTGGGGCCAGTTTCTCATGATGACTGGTCTGGGACCAGTTGCCCAGGACTACTGGACTGGGACCAGTTTCCCAGGACTACTGGTCTGGGACCAGTTTCCCAAATGGTTGGGATCACTTACTGTCAGACATGTGTCTAACTTCAAGCTTGCTAACCAGCCACCACCATAGCATAGTGGTTAGTGTACTAGGCTGCAGTTCAGGGGGTCTGGGTTTGAATCCTGATTCCCCTAAATTTCTTTTAACCTCAGATTTCACTTGAGTGGTGATCCATGGCGGTATGATGTTCAAATAGTAAATCTACACTAAACGGTGTAAACTGCAAGAGAAAATATAAGTCCAACAGAAAAACTTTTCCCAGACCAGTCGTCCAACAGAGAAACTGGTTCCAGACCAGTTATCATGGAAAACTGGTCTGGGACCAACCATCAGGAGAAACTGGTCCCAGATCAGTCATCTCAGGAACAAACTTCCTGCAACTCAGAAGTGAGCAGATACATAGAAAGAAATGTGTGCTGTCATCTGATGTGTCCCTCTGCACCCCATGTGACTGCAGAACTACAACTCACGAAACTAGAGCTGAATCCAGAGTAATTTGAGCCTAATAAGACATTCAGGTAGCAGTGTTCATACTAATGTATTTAAAAAATGTTGGACTGTGAATTAAATCAGTTGTAAAAGACAAAGGCAATACTAAAGACTACTGAACAGACTGGAGAGCACCTTAAAGTGCTTTTGAGAACAACATATTTTCTTGCTGAATAAGAACTGCCTAACACAATGTTTGTCAAATGTGCTCAGTTTCTCAAAGAAATGGAATGTCTATTCTTATTTATTTATTTTATTTATTTATGTCTTTGATAACCGAGTGAGCAAACTGATCCATAGGACCGTTTTCAGTTGTGGCCTGGGACACCAGGGTGGCAAACACAACAAACGTCAATACAATACAGAGATACAACTAGAACAAAACAGGACTGCTGAAAGCACTTGGTATGAGATCACATTACATAGTACAAATATTTGGGAAGAATTAGTTTACAAACCGTACTTATTCACAAAAGATGGTCTCCATTTGAGTTATAGGGAAAATTCTCAACTTCAACTTCAACTTTATTGGATAACAAATTGAGATAACAATATCTCATTTTCATTTGCATCCAACACTTAAAACATTTGACGTTCAACACAATACAAACAATTACACAAAATAAGTATTACATAAATCTTAATTACTATATAAAAATTACCTCAAATTATTAAATTATCCATAACAATTACAATGTTTGTTATAAACACCAGCTAAATACAGCTTAAAACTAGCCAATGATATTAATTCACGTATCTTCAATTTCTTGGATATACAATTCCATGTCTAGAAACCAATGATGACAGTGTTTTTTCACCAAATCCAGAACTACATCTGGGAACACAAAATGTGATCCCAGTTGTTGACCTAAGAGAATAATTTAGATCTGATCTAATTTATACTAAATCCAATAAAAATACTGGTAATAGACGTAAGACAAATTTATATACAAAAAGATTCCAATGAGTATCACGACAATCCTGCAAAGATGTAAGTCCTGTTTTCTTATATAGAACACAACTATATGTTTTATATGGTGAATTTATAATAATCTAAGTGCACTTTTATAAAGTGTCTCTAATGATCCCCAAACTGATTTTTTTTAGCGTTTTTATATATGCAATCTCCATAATCCAAAACTGGCAAAAATAAGGAAGTAACCATTAATTTCTTTATTTTACATGTAAACATGGTTTTGTCCCTGTAAAAGAATCCAAGCAATTTTTTAACCTATTTGAGATATTATTTATATGCATATCAAAAGACAGATGGCAGTCTAGCATCAATCCTAGGTACCTATAAGAGGTTACCTGCCCCAACGCCACACCAGATAATGTATGAATATTCCCCTTGAAAAATCTCTTTATTATTCTTTTTATGAAATATCATCCAGAGGGACTTTTTATCATTCAGCAGAAGCCTCAGATCAAGAAGCATATCCTGAACTTTCATGAAGTCCCTCTGTAACACCTCAACTGCTTCACCCGTATTACTCCCTGCAGCGTCCATAATTGTGTCATCAGAATATAGGTACATGCTAGTGCCAGGTGAACAGCATTCTGGCAGTTTGTTAAAGGAAAACTGTCCAAAGCAGTGCTGGCAACTACCAGGGCTGCAAAAAAAACACTCGATTAGCACAACTTTAGTATTCAAATATGATAGGAGCTGACCTTTGCCAAGTAATTTGTTATGTTTCTTGCCTGTATGGTGGTTTCCTCTACTGTCCCTGGTGCACCATTTGGATATTGCCGCACCAGAAGACAGATTGTGACTCAGAGCAATTTCGGATTCTTCTCAGTTAGTACTGGATGTTTGTTTGGACGAGCTGGGCACACATTGAGTGAATAAGATGTATTCAGTTGCCTTCAGAACATCCTCAAGAAAATCGAGTAGTGTAGACAGTTAGCTCAGAATGAAAGTTCCAGCCCGGTTCAGGCTGCAGCAGCGCTTAGCACTAGCATGCCTGAACCCTGGAGCTGAAACTTTCATTCTGAATTTAACTTGTCTACACTGCTCAGTTTTAACGGGATTGTTTCTAGAGGTACAGCTGGATTACCTCTACATGCCACGCTATTTATTTTCACTAATTTAGGAATAAAGCCACAAGAACGAAAGTATTCCGGCACACAGTAGGAAGTTCAGGCGGTAATTTGCATATCAATTGCGGCTTTGGCCGCTATCCTCTGTGAGATGATGCCACCCACCCTGGAGCATAAAATAAGTATTACTAATAAAAGTCATGCTCTATGACAGAAATGCCAGTCTCTCACTACAGGTTGGCAGGTGAGTAGACACTGGGAGGAAAATGGGAATTATGAAAGTTTCCCTTTAATGTACAACAAAAATAACAAGGGACCCAAGACAGAGCCTTGTGGTACCCCAGAACTTATGTTAGTAAATTCCAAACAAATACTATTCATTCTGACACACTGCTGTCTATTCTGCAGATATGAATAAAACCAGCTCAGGGCATACATTCCCAAACCAGCTGATTTTAAACAATTTAACAAGATCATAAGATGAACTGTGTCGAATGCCTTCGACAGATCCAAAAACACAGCTGACACACTGTAATTTCTGTTGAAGGCATTCGTCACATCATCAACTACCTTAGTTATAATGTTACTGATGTTATGTCCCTTCCTAAACCCTGATTGTACCTGAGTGATCAATTTAAGCTTAAAAAGGTAATTACTAAGCTGACAATGCACCAGTCTTTCAAATATCTTAACACAAATAGGCAAAAGAGAAACTGGCCTATAGGAACCAAAGTCAGAAGGACATCCACCCCCCCCCCCTTAAAAACAGGAACAATAAATGCAGTTTTCCAATCTTGGGGAATTTCAGAGCAGGAAAGAGAAAAATTAAACAGATAAGTCAATGGTTGAGATAAAATAACTGATGCTGTCTTCAGAAAGAAAGGAGAGATTCCATCACACCCCGGTCCCTTACTAGAATCTAATCCCTGAAGTTGTTTCTATATTCACTTTTTAGCAAACATATTCTCGATCATGTGTCCAAGAATTTAAACTTATAGACTTGGGGATGAAACCAAAGTCTTATCTCCATACTATTACGTTTAGTAAGAAGTGTAACTATAAAAACCTTAAGGAGCTAAACTGTTTGTATTTTAATGCTAGAAGTCTCCCTAATAAGCTTGATGAATTAAGAGCAATTGCTGCCTTAGATAAAGTTGATAGAATATCAGTTACCGAAACCTGGGGTAATGACAATTTGGACTGGGTTTGTAATATTCTTGGCTATACCTCTTATTTTCTTAATAGAGTGAATAAAAAAAGGTGGTGGAGTAGCAATCTTTTTGAGTGACTCAATACATTCCATTGCTATTTCAAATAAAGTCAAAGACCCATCTACTAATACTGAATCCATATGGGTTAAGTTTGTGATTAATAAAGTCCAAAGTATTATTTTTGGAACATGTTATCATCCCCCTAATTCTACCTCAATTTATTTTGACACCATTAACCATGAAATTGACACGGCTTGTACATTGGAAGATGTTGTGTTAATGGGCGACCTTAACATCAGCGATGTGGACTGGGTCAACCACACCGCTGATTCTAGTCTAGGTAAATCATTACTAGATATTAGTGTACAATGTAACCTAACCCAGTGCATTAAATCAGCCACAGGAGGGAATAGTCTCTTGGATTTAGTATTTCATAGCAAAAACTTACATGTAAAAAAAGTTAGGATTCTACCCCCTATTGGTAATAGTGATCACAATACCCTGAGCTTCCTACTTGAACATCCACTAAATATTGTTTATAACTCAACTAAAGTTTACTTATATGAGAAAGCTGACAACACTGGTATGAAGGAGTGGTTAAATAATATAAGTTGGCTTGATGTTCTCTCTGCTACTGATATAAGGAGATATTACTCTAAACTCAATGACACTATTTGTTATCTATGTAACACATATATTCCCTTCAAAATAAAAAAATTTAATGGCCGTCATAATCCTAAATGGATGAATTGCAATATTAAAAAACTTGTCAAACAAAAAAATAGGAGACATTCTAAATATCTTAAAACTCCCTCACAAGCTAATTGGAATTCTTATTTGTCTAGTCAAAAAAATGCAGAAAAAGCATTCAGATATCTAAAAAAACAATAGGAATATAAATTGGCTTCAGAAGCTAATAAAAACAACTCTAAATCTTTTTTCTCTTATATTAATTCATTTAAAAAACAAACATGTCATGTGGGCCCGCTACAATCTAAAGATAGTACTATTTATCTTCCTAGTGATATGGCCAACTTTTTTAATTCTAAGTTTTGTGGCATTTTCACAAAAATCATACAAATGTGTCACTAAGTGTCACACAAGACACCCCTATTTCAATATCAGAAAAGTTAATGCATGATAAACTCTTAAAGCTGAAGGGTAAAATTAGCACCTCCTCTGATAATATTTCTGGTCATCTTTTATTTCTTCTAGCTGACTGTTTGTCTCTTCCACTTTAAATTACTTTTTGAGCAGTGTATTAACTCTTCCTTGTACCAGAATCTTGGAAGACAGCTTATGTGATCTCAATATATAAGAAAGGTCCCCGGAATAACTGGGAATATTATCGTCCAATTAGCCTCACTTCACCTTTATGTAAACTCTCGGAAGGGCTTATTAAAGACATGGTCTCTGAAACTGTAAGTCAGTTAGATACAAGTCAGCATGGATTCATTAAAGGCCATAGTTGTCTGACCAACTTACTCTACTTTTATGAAGATGTTAGTCTTCAATTAGATAATAGAATACCATATGACATAGTATATATTGACTTTAGTAAAGCCTTTGATTCCATCCCTCATTGGGCCATTATAAAAAAAATTAAATACTCTTACTATAAATCGTGACATCATAAGTTGGATATCACACTGACTGGTCGGTCGATCTCAGCAAGTATTGATTAATGGTCATCTTTCAAATATTGGTCAAGTCCTTAGTGGGGTGCCACAAGGGTCTGTTTTAGGACCTTGTTTCTTCCAGGCTTTTATTGCTGATATAAGCCAGAAATGTTATTCAAAGTCATTAAAATATGCTGATAATATTAAAATTGGTGGACCTTGTTTTAACTGTAATAGTATCAACATTATTCAGAAATATTTGGATCTTATAACTGGTTTTGTTAAGATTTGGGAAATGAGATTAAACCATGATAAATGGAAAGTAATGCATTTAGGTCCTCAAAATCCTAATGTATATAGGTTGGATAACAAGCCCCTTGCGGGTACTGCAGTGGAAAAAGATCTAGGAGTGTATATTACAAATAATTTCACATTTAAAATGCAGGTTAACAAAACTATACAAAAAGCAAATGGTGTTGTGTGGTCCATTCTTAGGAACATAAACACTCGAGATGAAAGGGTTCTGATGCCTCTTTATAGAGCTTATATTCTTCCTCATTTGGATTATACCTCCTAGTTTTGGTGTCCCTTCAAGAAGCAAGAAATTCTTCAAATCGAAAATGTTCAGAAAAAAATTACCAAACATATCAAAGGGTATACTAATATGTCATATGACCTGAGACTTATTTCTCTTAATTTGATGTCACTTTCCACCAGACGCATGAGAGGTGACCTATTATTTATGTTTGATGTTATTCAAGATGACCACCTGATGTATAACATGGGTATGGATTTCAAAAAAAATGATTGTAATATTAGAGGACATCCCCTCCAGTTGCAAGGAAGGTGTTTTAACTATATCCCTCACAAGTATTTTTTACTGTGAAAGTTATCAATCCATGGAATGCACTTCCTTTGAATATCATAATTAGTGATTCAAAATCTACTTTCAAGGGTAGATTGGATATGTATATTCTTACTAACTCTACTATTAAATATTATTTACTATAAGAGCATTATGGGCCTACAAGGCCCCTAGTTCCTTAGCTACCTAGTATGAAACTTAGTATGAAATATTTCACAGAAATCAGTACATACTGGTGTAGTGACATACATTAAGTGGTTGTGCAATATAAAAGGCTTAACATAGGGATTATGGTGAAGTATTACATGCAATGTACATACAGTCACTGGGGAGTCAAGGAAAGACTTCAAAACAGATTGGGCGTACGACACCTACATGAATGCTACTGGACGGTTACACCACCTCAGAGCATGAGCAGTAGTGCACCAGTCATTAAGGCACCAAGTCAGAAAGTCGCTGTTCTCTCTTTTGTGGGCTTGTGCCCCCACCCCTTCTAAATATATACTAACTCTGGGGAGGAGGATGCGGACCTCGGAGGAAGTGGCTAAGCTGACAATCGACGCTAGTATTTACCAGGTGCTGTAATGCTGGAGGGGGGGAGGGGTGGCCCTGTATGTTAATGAAAATATCAAAGCTACAGAAATTCAGAATACACATAAGGACCAGAAGAACTGTGGGTCACCCTGGAAACAGGAAATGGGACAGCCATAAGAACTGGGGTTGTCTACAGGCCCCCAGACCAGAGGGAGGACATAGACACATTACTGTTAGAAGATATACAAAACATGACAGCTAAAGGGAGGTTCTGATAATGGGAGACTTCAACATGCCAGATACAGATTGGTCAATACCAGCAGGAACATCTGCCAGAACTAGACTCATAGTGGATTCCTGCAGGGGAGGGCCTCAAACAACTGGTACAGCAACCCACAAGAGACAGGGCTATCCTAGATCTAGTACTGACTAACAAAAGAAGGGATCCACAGATCTCAGGTAAAGGTCCCTGGGGGCCAGTGACCATCACATGGTATGGTTCAATTTGGCTACTACATTTAAATCATCCCATTCCAAAGCAAAAATATGGGACTTCAGAGGAGCTGACTTTGATAAGATGGCCAACAGAGTTAAGCTAGCCTGGCAAAAAGAAACACAGGTGAGGAGGTACAGGCAAAGTGGGCAAGCATTAAGGATACAATACTTGAAGCAACATCCCATTGTGTTAGACAGAAAAGGAAGTGCAAAGAAGAAGGAAACCACTTTGGTTCTCAAATACAGTAGCAGAAAAGGTCAGAGCCAAAAGGCTGGCCTTCAGAAAATATAAGGAACACAGCGGATGAAGATAGGGAGGCATACCAAACTGCCCTAAGGGAAGCAGGTAAGGCAGTAAGGCAGGCAAAGTCCCAAACTGAGGAAAACACTAGCATGAACAGTAAAGAAGGTGACAAGACTTTCTATAGATACATTAGTGAAAGGAGAAAGTCCAGAGGGGTATTGCTAAGCTTAATGGAGAAAGGGAGCATGAGAGAGGAGGACCCTGTAAAGGCATCTATCCTAAATAGATACTTTGCTCAGTATATTACTGAAGAGAAGGTAGGGCAGGGCCCAGCTCAGCATCATGGACACAGGGAGGAGGGGTGAGCACTACTCCCTTCAGAAAAGAAAGGGTCCTACAAGAGCTTGCTAAGCTCAGGGTGGATAAGGCAATGGGACCTGATGGCATACATCCCAGGGTACTTAAGGAGCTAAAGGAGGAACTAGCAGAGCCATTAGCAGAATTGTTTAGTGAGTCTCTGAGCACAGGAGAGGTCCCAGAAGACTGGAGAAGGGCTTATGTGATCCCACTCCACAAGAGTGGTAGCAGGGAGGAGGCGGGGAACTACAGACCGGTCAGTCTTACCTCAGTAGTGGGCAAGATTATGGAGGCACTCCTTAAGGAAAGGATAGTGCAACACCTGGAATCCATAGGGCACAGGATCCAAGACAGCATGGGTTTACAAAGGAAGGTCCTGTCAAACTAATCTCATAGATTTCTTTGACTGGGTAACCAGAGTGGTGGACAAGGGGAGCAGTTGATGTCGCCTACCTTGACTTCAGCAAAGCTTTTGACACTGTTCCACATAGAAGATTGATAAATAAGCTAGGTAGGCTCGGGTGGGTCAGAAGTTGGTCAACTGGGTGGCAAACTGGTTGACTGGCAGAAAACAGAGAGTGGTGGTAAATGGTATACAGTCAGAAGAGATGCAAGTCACAAGTGGGGTACCTCAGGGATCAGTCCTGGGGCCAGTCCTATTCAACATCTTCATTAGTGACCCTGCAGATGGACTAGAGGTAAGGCTTGTCTGTTTGCAGATGACACCAAGATCTGCAACAGAGTAGATGATCCAGATGGGGTGGGCAGAATGAGAAGAGATCTGGATAAACTAGCAGAATGGTCAGAAGAGTGGCAACTGGGATTTAATGCAAAAGTGCAAAATCATGCACATAGGGAAGAGAAACCCTGAAGCCACTTATAGGCTGGGAGGGAGTTGCTAGCAGTCACAAAGGAAGAAAGAGACTTGGGCATCATCATCACTGATGACCTAAAATCATCAAGCAGACCTCTAAAGTAGGTAAGGCTGGGGGTGTTAGGGTGTATTAGTATGGGTCATCAAGTCGTAAGAGGGGTAATAATCCTCTGTACAAGACATTGGTTAGGCCCGCTCTGGAGTACTACGTGCAGTGATTGAGCCACACCTTCACGAGGACATTAACCAAATTGAGGCAGTCAGAGAAGGGCAACAAAATGGTGCAGGGACTGCATCAGAAGACATATGAGGACAGATTAACGGAGCTCAATATGTATACCCTTGAGCAAAGGAGGAGAGAGGTGATATGATCGAGACATTTAAACACCTTAAGGGCATAAACAAGGTGAAAGAGTCTAACATGTTTAAATATAAGAAAATAGCAGGACAAGAGGACACAGCATGAGATTAGAGGGAGGCCGATTAAGGGGAAATGTGAGGAGATTTTTTTCACAGAAAGGGTGGTAGATGCATGGAATGGCTTACACAAGAAGTGGTGGCTATGAATATACAGTGCAGGGCTTTAAACAGGCATGGGATAGGCATAAGGGAGCAATACAAATGACTATGAATAGATAGGTCACTGACAGAGCAAAGGCCGATGGCACATTTATAAGGTAGAAAAAGAAATGGGCAGACTGGATGGGCCTTGTGGTCCTTATCTGCCGTCAACTTCTATGTTTCTATGTTTCTATGGAGCCTGATGATCTGTAAGGCTGCTGGACTGCCCCATATGCATGAGACCACTGCAGATGCCATGGTGGAGATGCTGGTTGCTGCTATGAAGAAAAGCCCATGATGAGCTTTATACTGGATGAGTCCACAGACATTAGCAATAGCAAGAGACTTATGGTTTACATACGATACTTAAGAAACAATACCCATATACTCACTTTAACTGCAACACAGAAGTTACTGATGAAAGGGTGAGACTGTTTATGAAGCACTTTGCCAACTTCTGAATGACAAGGGCATTAATCCTGGTAAAAAGAAACTGCTGCAGACTGTAGTGA
The DNA here is from genome assembly GCA_016271365.2 of Neoceratodus forsteri. Classification (NCBI taxonomy): domain Eukaryota; kingdom Metazoa; phylum Chordata; order Ceratodontiformes; family Ceratodontidae; genus Neoceratodus; species Neoceratodus forsteri. The sequence goes on from CM028136.1 coordinate 751,921,175, forward strand.
TGGAGCATCAGTTACGACTGGTTCTCGTCAAGGTGTAGTGCAAAAAGTAAGAAATTATTATAACCCTGACTTGCTTGCAGTGCACGGCTACCCATCAGTTGGCTTTGTGTGTCCCTGATGCAGCTCAGTATGGGGAACAAGTGAAAAAAATATCAACAAGACTTTCAGTTCATTTTTATTTTCTTCAGTAGTTCAACTTAGAAGCAACAAATTGCATGAGATACAGAGACAGCTGGTAGAACCAGTTCCTAACTGTCTCTCTTCTGTTCATAAACCTTGCACCTGTGACCTGACTAACTGGAGGTCCACTTTTTGGAATCCATGTCTGGCCCCAAAGAAAACATGATGAAAAAGAAGACAAGAGGACACAAAATGAAGTACAATGTTTATTTAACACTCACATACATCAACAAATGTTTGAACTGTTTTTTAAGAGACATCCACCCCAAATGCCTCTCAGGCTATAGGGTTGGTGGTTGATGGCATTGTTAGTCAGTCAGTTGCCCACCACAGTTACTTGTAGCTGCATACTGTAATGCAAACCAGAGTCTCCCACACCCATGACTTCAGAGAAAAAAATATTTTTTTTACCCTGGAGTCAGTGGTAGGGATGATGTAACAAAAGTATGTTTTATCTTCATTAAAAGCCCCCCAAATCACCACAGAGCATGTACATCACCCGGAGCTTCTAGGAGTCTAGCGGCCCCCAGATCCCCAGCCTTTATATAGAAATATTTCACAGTATATTACAAAAATGCATCTGGGGTGGTTGATGCTACTGTTGGTCAGCCAGTTGTCCACAACAATTGTAGCTGCAGACTCTAATGCCAGCCAGAGTCTCCCACACATTCCATAGGAAACAAAATTCCCCTGAAATCAGGTGTAGGGAACATGCAACAAAAATGTGTTTTTTGTTCAAGAAAAGCCCCAAATACTCACCACAGAGCATGTGACCCCCCCCCAGAGATTCCAGGGGCCTAGTGGCCCCCAGACCACTGGATTTTATGTGTCCCTCTTAACAAATATCATATCCAAACACCCCCCCACCAAAAAAAATCCTGCCTACACCACTGGTTGAGTTATTGACCATGGCCTCTGCCTCCTCTGTTGAAGGGAAAGGAATTCTGCTGTAAGAATGGAAAATGCTGTGGACTGAAGTTCAGCCTCCATCCAAGGTGATATTGCTTTGCATCCCAAAATGATGTGCACCCATGCAGCTTCTTGTTCTGTGGTAATAACTTGCTTCATTTCTGGTCTGATGGGCATGTCCCCTTTGAAAGACATATTCAAGAGATAAGCCATGGAAGAAATATTGGCTAATTAAGGCCTGTGCCAGAGTGCCTTTCTTGTTTTCACAGAGTTAAAGCAAGTTCTTGTTGTAAATTGTAGAAGGTTGAATGAGTAATCTGCCAGGAAAAAAGTGCTCTTTGCTAAGAGGGAAAGATATTTAGTTTCCTCTGAGTCCTATTGGAGCAACATACGGTATACAGACGTACTATCTAAAGGCAAATTGCTGTGGCGATAAAGGTGGAAAACAACTCAGCCTTCATGGAAATGCCCACTGTCTCATATGTCCACATCATTGCCACTTCCAGTTGTTTGTCCCATAGATCATTGACTGCGCGGCCTCTTGTAGCAGTAGTGTAGTCTTTCTGATCACTGCCAAGATCCTGGGAACTGTTGCCCAGGAGCTGGAATTCCTCTTATACATGTGATACATTCAGGTGTGCTTAAGGCCAATGGAATGATGGCCCATGGTATTCCATTTATCTACCAGGATGTCCTTCACTGATTTGCAGACCAGAAACCAATGTACTGATTTTCAGGCCCCTTCAGGGGATACTTCTTCTGATCTTCCTTAGGGTCTCCTTATCGATCTGGAGAAGCTAAATGTTTTCTTCTTGAGGTTGTCCACATCAACAATGTTGAATACTCTACCTGCACTCTCCCTGGGCTGCTCCTCATCTGAAGTAATGCACTGGGTCTCCTCTAAGCTGGATTCTTTGAGCTATGGCCTGGAGATGACACAAATGACTGATTAGCAGAAGTGGGCAGTTACTCCATTGGCCTCTGCCCCAAATCCCAATGAGTCACCTATTTTGCCCTTGTCCTGATGATGGTGGGCAGGTGAGGTGTCCCTTGAATGCTCCTTGGTTGTACCAGGATTCAGAAGTCATTCAAGGATGGCTGCTTGGGAAGGGGAAGGGGATCTGGAGTCCATTCATTTCTACTTAGTTTGCTTGTGCATGGTGCTGGTCAGTGATTCTACTGCCTAGAATAACTTTCCTATAACTAACTCTAGCCAGTAAAAGGTGAGGTTTCTCACAAGCCGCCCCCAGCAGTCCTCTGAAAGACTAAGCTCCTCTGGGGGAAAGTCTTAGATGCTCATTAAGGGAGCATCCTTGGGACTAGTGTGTCCTTTAGGGGCACCCCTGAGGCTATTTCACCTCTTGGATGTAGCTGCTGAGTGCCCTTGCTGCAGAGAGCTTGGCCCTGAAGAACCTTGCTTTGTCTCCTACTTTGAAGTGGAGGGTTTGTTGCAGTAGGGACAAAATGACCCTGCAATTGAGAAGTGCTGCCTTGCACTGCAAGAGTTGCACTTTGGTGCTTTGGAGCAGGTTGCAGCTGACACTCCCCCCACAGTCTCTGCCATGAGGACAGGTGCTTGTCTTTCAGGAGTCCACATGAAATAGCCAACCCACTTTTTCGGAATCCAACAAATACCCCTCAAAGGGTATATCCTACCTTATGCTGCAGCAAAAAAAATAAAGTTGGAGGAGGATCTAAGCTTACACAGTTAAAACCATGACATTGCCAGTCTTCCTTGTAGACAGGAGTGGCTCTGCAGGAGATCAAAGGATTTGCTTTTACCATTTTGGTAGTTGCATCCAGAGCAGTAGCTGGGAGCATCAGGAGAGGCATGTGCTAGGATCATCAATGAACACTGAGTTTATGGTCCCTGCACAGCAGGGAACTGTGTCAGCTAAGATTGATTGATTGATTGATTAAAAGTTTTATTCATATGAACATATGAACTAGGATATACTCAATTGAGCCGAGGCTCATTTACAATGAGGTCCTAAATGAACAATTTTTAGAATTAATACAAATTACACACCATAAAAGACATACTTAACAAATTTAAGGTACATAAATTATATGCTTAAGAAGACACACATTTAGCAAATAAATTAGTAATGAGAATAAAATAAAATTGAATAAACTGAGCAACACTAAAGAACAACATTCCCTAGCCTGAACAACCTGCTGTCTGAACCATGTCCTAATATTCTGCCAAGATAGTTTTCCCTTACAACTCTTAATATCAGATGGTATCTTGTTCCAGGCCATAGGGCCTCTATAAAAAACAGAATGTCTGCTGATCTCTAACTGATATTGGGGCACAATAAACTCAGGGACGTGTGAGGCTCTCAGCGAACATAATTTTTTAGTTTGTCTTGTAATCTTGCATTAGTGTATGGAAGCAGAATTCCCATCCAGCATCCATACATAAAAGCAAGCAGATGCTGATGTCTGTACTCAGATGGTCTCATCCATTGAAGTTGATTAAAAAAGAAAACACTTATGGGTAATCCTATCAGCTTCCAAAATAAATCTGGCTACTCTACCATAGCAAACATCTATTTTGTCCAAGTCAGCTTTCTTAGCACTGGCATAGATAAAGTCCCCATAGTGTAGGGAGGGCAAGACCATCAAATGCACAACTTTTTCCCTAGTTTCAGTACTCATACAGTACCTAACACAGTAGAGAGCACCTAATTTTGTTTCCTATGCTGGATACCACACTATTAATGTGTGCAGCCCAGTTTAAAGCCTTATCAAGCCACATTCCCAGGTATTTGTAGGTTTGGGTTTGAAGGATCGGGGCTCCCTCGAGGGTCTGAATTTTTAAGATCAGATCTTCCTGAGCTAAAGCAGAATATGAAAATAAGATTGTCTGTGTTTTTTGGGGATTCAGAATCAGTTCACTCTCCTTCAGAAAACTCTGCAGTTCTTCAAATGCATTATGCAACTTTATTTGAACTCCTTTTACTAAATGATCTGATGTATATATTATTGTATCATCAGCATACAGATGATAACAAATAGTTGGGTCTGAAAAGCTTAGCTCATTTACATATATATTGAATAATATTGGACCTAAAATTGAGCCCTGGGGGAACCCCAATCCAATTACCACACTACTTCATGTCCAATCACCCAATGTAAGTAATTGGGTTCTTTCAGACAAATAAGAGTACAACCATTGCAGAAAAGGTTCCACAAACCCCATAGAGGCTGCTCTGGATAGGAGGATCCCATAGTTCAGGGAGTCAAAAGCCTTAGATAAATCAACAAAAATTGCTCCGACTGGGGTCCTTCCATCCAGAACAGCCTGTACGTCCCCTGTGACTCTGGCCAAGGTGATCACAGTACTGAAGGACCTCCTAAACCCCAACTGCAAACCATTCAAGAGGCCCTCGACTTCCAAATATCCAGAGATCTGGGCAGCAACAATTTTTTCAAAGATCTTTGAAACCTGGGGTAAGAAGGAAATTGGATGATAGTTGCCAAAATCAGTTTTGTCTCCCCTTTTAAAAATTGGAACAACTTTTGAACGTGGGAAATGGGTGGTCCCTATGAATATTTTCAGTCAAGCTCACTCTTTCTTAACTCAGAGGGGGACTCAGCCCATATCAACTGCCTGCCCACAGGAGTGACATACAATTTGTAATTTTCTAAGAGTATAGTTTGATAGAATGTTATGGCTTTAATAAAACACACGGAGGAGTGGAATTATAGGCAAATCACTCCTTTTTATTTGCCAGCAGCAAATAAAACATGTCAAACACACTTTACAACCATAGAAATGCTTTGCCTTCCCATAGTTCAATGTGGTACCAACACAGAAACATCAAATCTGTTGGCAGAAAAGACCACTTGGCCCACCCCGTTTACCCAGATATTCCCTTCCTAATCTGTCTTCGCAGACCCTAACTGGTTTCTGGCAACCCCCCTCATCCCTGTGCATTTTCTAATGCACCCCTCTGTCTATCCTTCGCATGTTTGAAGCCCCTCACTATTTTTGCCTCCACCGCTTCTGTTGGCAGTCTGTTCCAGGTGTTTACCACCCTTTGAGTGAAAAAATATTTCCTCCCATCTCTCTGAAAACTCCACTCCCTCCCCCAGCTTCATCACATGCCCCTCTGGTCCTTGTGTTCTTTCTGATTTGAACAAGACTCCCCTCATGCACCCTGTACAGCCCTGTAAGGTATTTGTAGGTCTCCGTCATGTCACCTCTTGCTCTTTTCTCTTCCAGGGTATGCTTATTGAGATCCCTCTGTCTCTCCTCATAGGGCTTCTCATGCAGCACCTGCATCATGTTTGTTGCCCTCCTCTGGACTCCAGCCTGTCTGTGTCATTTTTGAGGTGTGGCCTCCAAAACTGGTGGGGGTCTCACCAGAGAGTGATACAGTGGCAACACCACCTCCCTCCTCCTGCTGAAGATACTCCTACCTGTACACCCCAGCATCCTGATAGCACTACCCACTGCTTTGTCACACTACCTGTCACTTTTAGGTCATCAGATATGATAACCCCAAGGTCCATTTCTTGTTTGGTGACTGTCAGTATATCTACCCCATCCTATACTCAGCGCCTGGGTTGCTATGCCCTAGGTATATGATTTTGCACTTTTTGGCATTGATCCCTAAATGCCATGCTCTTGATCACTCCTCTAGTTTCCCAATATCCCTGTGCATTTTCTCCACCCCTCCTGAGTGTACACCTTATTGCATATTTTGGTATTGTCTGCAAAAAGGCATATCTTCCCTTCCAGTTCCTCAGCAATGTCACTTCTGAAAACATTGAAGAAAAGCAGTCCCAGTACCACACCTGTGGCACCCCACTGGTCACTCCATCATTAGAGTGAGTGCAGTTTACCACCACCCTCTGTTTCCTCTCCATTTACTAGTTTCTAACCCAGTTCACCACTTTGGATCCCAACACTTGGAGGGGGGGAGGGTAAATTGTTTAAACCAGGAAAGGTACACTAAGCTGAAGCTTGTTTCCAGGTGCGACCTGGGAGCACGAGGAAGTTAAATGACTTGATCAGAGTCAAACAGTAAGCAAGTGGGGGCTGTGGGTTTCCAGCCCAGGTCTCCAGGCTTGCAGCAACCCTAAACCACTGTGCTATACTGCCTCCTGCCTGCCACTAGACTACAAAGTTTCTTCATCAGTCTCCTGTGTAGCACAATGTTCAAGGCCTTGCTAAAGTCCAAATAGACTATGTTCACTGCTGTCCCCCAATCTATTTCCCTGGTCACCCAATCAAAGAATTCTAACAGATTCATTTGGTATAACTCCCCCACCCCTTGAAGCCATGCTGCCTGTGGTCTTGCAGCCCATTGGATTCAAGATACTGCACCAGTCTTTCCTTTAGCAAGGTTTCCATTAATTTCCCCAAAACTTAAGTAAGACTATCAGCCTGTAGTTGTTAGCCACCTCCTGCCACTCTTATATAGAGGGACCACACCAGCTCTTCTCCAGTCCACCAACTATTTTCAGTGAGCTGTTGAACGAGGCTGTCAGTTGGGCAGCTAGCATCTCCCTAGGTTCTTTTTAAACCCTTGGGTGAATCCCATCTAGACCCATAGCGTTGTTTAACTTCAGAGCTGCAATTTCCTTTCAGACTATGTCCTCTGAAAATAAACATGTGTCCCATCCCCCATTTTGCTACTCCCTGGTGCTTGCTCCCTTGTTATTTAATCTATACATTAATTCCACTTTGCAGAGTTAAAATAGTGTGGATTTTCATTCCCCGAACGTCTTTGCAGAAAAAAATCTCCTTGATAGCCTACGCAGATGATATAGTCCTTATTTCTACATCTCTGCTTGGTTTACAGCATAAGGTTAGTAGGTTTACCAAGTTATGTAATAATGATGGATTAAAAATAAATCTTCAAAAAACAAATATAGTGGTTTTTGGTCAAAAAAATAATAAGATACTTTCGTTATTTATAGAGAAAAATAAAGTGGAATTAAAACCATATTATGATTATTTAGGCTTGAGATTTTCATCAAACTCATCTTGGAATCCACATATTAAAATCATGTTACAAAAATTGAGAACAGCATTTGGAGCCTTTAAACGATGTAATGGAAAGATGGGCCAACGCTCAATTTTGGGACTTCTGAAAGTCACCAATACAAAAATAAAAACAAGTATTTTATATGCCATAGAAATATGGACCCCTGCTGACTTAAAACCTCTAGAAGTGATAAATAGAATGTATCGCTTCCTGCTAAGGGTCCAGCAATCCATTCCAGCAGAAGTTCTAAGGAAGGAGCTGGGACAATTTTCTTTGGCAACTTTGGCGGTTTAACGCCAAATTATTTTTGTATTACAGATGTTTCTTCTCCCCGATCATAGATTACCTAAGTTGTGTTTGGAAGAACAAATAAAGTACCATCCTCTAAACTTTACATCTGCAACAATTAAGACTATAAAAGAAAATATCCTACAGTGGGGTATGGCAAATATCCTATATGAAATCTATAGTATTCCATTTCCTAAAATAGTGGAACAAATTAAAAACAGAGTCAGAAATCATTTTATAGCATTAGATCAAGAAAAAATTTATAATTTAAGATGGTTTTGTTGGTTTAAATTACTGAAAACATCTTATGGTTTAGAGCCATATCTGATCACTTTAACAGATCCTCAAGAGAGAAGGATATTTACTAGATTCAGGTTTGAGTTATATGCAGCTAATTATATCTTATATGATCAGAAACGTAATGGGGTATTGAATTCAGAATGTAACTGTATGCTGGGATTTCAAGATGATCTCAAGCATATAGTTTTACATTGCCCTAAATATGAGACTCTTAGGAAAAAATGGTTGGCTCTATTATTGGCTACCCTTGGTCTCCCCTCCGAACAATTAATTATATACTTGTTCAACACAAATAGTAGGAATATATTAACAGTACTTGTAAATTTTTTAAAAGGGATTCATTTGTAAGAATGATGTAGATGAATTTAGGAATATGTACAATAGACATATGTAATGTCATGTGCAATGTCAAGTGTAATAGCAATGTAAATGATTGTTAAAATGTTTTACCTCTTTTTATAAATTGTAAAGACTTTTAGTCGAACAATAAAACTTACTTACCTACCTACTCCCTGGTGGTTCATCCCCCCTCTCTTCACTGTGAAGACTGAGCAGAAGTTCCTGTTTAGGATATCTGCTTTTTCTTGATCCTCTTCCTTGCAGTCTCATCCCTCCACCTTTGTAATCCTCGCTATCCCTCCCTTTGCTGTTCTCGTCTCAATTATGTATCTGAGGAAAGTCTTATCCCCCTTAGTGATTCCTTTGGTGATTCTATTTTCTGTCTGTGCTCTTGTTCCCCTCAACGCCTTACCTACTTTCATCTGCATTACTAGTTATACTTCCTTGTCCTCCTCCCTCTGTGTTTCCTTTTACTTCCTGAATGCCTCCCTTTTTTCCTTCACCACCTTTGCTACTTCCTTAGAGAACCATAACAGTCTCTTTTTCCTTCAGCTTTTACTCCCTCCCTCCCTTCCTTCACACAGAGGTTGGTTGCTGTAATTATACCCTCCCTTATTTTTCCCCACTGTGCTTGCACCCCCCCCCCCACGGCACAGCAATCTCCTCCCCTATTTCAAGACCGTTTCTGAGGCAGTCCCACAGTTCTTTAAAATCCTCCCTCATAAAGACCAAGACCCTTGTTCTTATGTGGTTATCCTCTGTTCCTGTCTTAATGTCGAACCACACTCTACAGGGATCACTGGTACCCAAGGGTACCACTTTACTTTTTTTACTTCCTTTACAACAACTGCCCTTCTTCAGTGCTCCGCAAACCTGACACTCTTTATCACCAGGCCATGAGGTTCATTCCTAATCTGCCTTTTTGCAGCCATCATTGTCTGCTGTACCAAGAGATGGGATGGACCTCGCTTACTACAAGGAGGAAAATAAATGCCTTCCTTTTGATATATAGAATTGTGTCTGATAAGCTACCAGCATACATCTTGAGCTTATTTGAGCATGTCAAGGGATTGTATGGCTTGAGATGCTTCTCTTTAATCTGCTTTCGTATACCTAGAGTAAGATCATCTCATAGCTCGGCTGCAATTAGTTTCTCCCTTCCTTCCATTTGGAATACTATGAAAATATCACTAAAGTTCTCAACCATCCCCGTTCCCTTCACTTTCAAAGCACTGATTACAGAGTACCTGAAGGAAACCTGCAACTGTTATAGGTGACCAGTGTGTCCTTATTCTCTTGGTGACCCCAAAGAATCCCCTGACACTCAAGTAACATGCAGCTCCCACCTTCCCTATTAGTGGGGCTCCAGAATTTTTAGCAACCTCTTTTCCAACCCCTCTGGTCAACATCACCCTACCTAACTCCCTCTTGTCTTCTATACCTCCACCCTCCCTACCCCTCCTTCCCACAAGTCTCATACTAGAATAACCAGCGGGCTTCATATCCGAGCAAGTGCCTGGAATCAAAATGTCTTAACCTTAGATTTACTATGCTTGTTTATTTAGTGTGCTATAACTAGCTCTTAACTATGTTAGCTCTCACTGTATAGACCTGTCTTAACTCCTCATATGTATAGTGTTTATTTTCCTGTCTTGTACCTGCCTATGAATCATTTTTTATGTCCAGGACCACCTTGAAAATGAGCTTGCTCAATGGTGTTATGCCTGGTTAAATAAAGTTTGATTGACTGATTGATTGATTGAAGGGACTGTCCATGATAATGTCTGCAGTGCTGTCCCTGTTTGTAAGCATGAAGTCCAGTACTGCCTCGTCCCTAGTGGGGTCTTAGACTAGCTGCCTGAGAAAAGCCCATTGTAGGGAATCAGGGATGACCCTACTTCTTGCTGAAGATGCAGTTGGAATGCTCCATTCCACATCTGGCAGACTGAAGTTACCAACTTGTAGCATCTCCTCCTTACTTGCCATTCTGACAGTGGCTTCCCAAGTACTTTACCCAACTCCAACAGCACCAAAAATGCCTTCCGTTCTTTGCATTGAAGTCACACCAAGAAACAAAACTATGTCCAACAGGCCACAACTGACAATGAGGAAGTGGGAACTTCCTTGCTCGATCTCTAATCCTCTGGTCCCGGTAAAAAGGGACTGTAATCCTGTGGCCTCCAAGTTGTTTAATTAAAACCATAACTTTCTATCAATCTATGCTCTGATCCTCTGGTCCATTATGTACCCGCAGGAAATATCACAAAGGGAGGGTAATGAGGGACTGTAATCATATGCCTCCATGTGTTTTAAAATCATAACTTCCTATTGAGCTATGCTCTCAGAAAATTACAGTTTAATAGCAAATGCGTACAGGCTTGTCTTACAGGCATGTTCAAAGCTCTAGATGATACTGTATGAGGAAAATTATCTGAGAGAGGTATATGGTCAAATCTCCTGAAAACCATATCCCAGGACCAGTTAGCCATCTTATATCCTCAACTTGGACCCCACTTCAGAATGCCTTACTTGCTATTGTCACTCTGCTGGAGTGGGCCCCAAAAGGTCAAGGTGACAGGTCTACACCAGCCTCTACCATTGTCCAATGGACCAATCTGGCTATGGTGGCTAAAATCACAAGTTTGTGTGGCTTGGTGAGGGAGATGAGCAACTGGTCCAGGTCCTATTGCCGGAGAGCCCGCATCTGCTCCAGGTAAATCTGTAGACACAGACCATACACAGTTTAGGCTGCAGGTCAAAGTGTATGTATAACAAACCTTGGATAGAAGTCTTTGTCTGTCTAGCAAATGAGAAGTACATACCCTCTGGGGTGTTGGGCAGTTAAGAGACATCCAGGAATCTCACATTCAAGACTCACTTGATGGAGATTAAGCACAACAATGCAACCAATTTCATCAACAGCTGCATCAATGATAGTTCTTGATTAGTGCTCCATGAGCTAAATATCTGGAAAACCTTGTCCACAGCCCAGGTGAACCTGTCTCTGGGTTGAGGAAATCTCAATCAACTAATCACTTTCATGAATCTACAGAAGAAGGGGAGTTGCCCTACAAACTTACCTTCCGATAAACATGGGTGGCCAAGATGGCAGACCTCAGAATATTGATATGCCTGTAGGACTAATTCCACTCAAATCTTGAGCAGGCATTTGATTTCCATCACTGGGGCAAAAAAAGGGATTTAGATCTCTCTGAGCACACCAGCTAGCTCATGCTGCCATGTATGCCTTCTTTTTGTCCTTGGTCCAGGACTCCTTGAGGAGGTTTGCAGCCACCTCAAAAGATCCTGTGGTTGTCCAAGTGCCCCTAAAAGTATCCACACCAGCACTACAAATACCATCAACAGCTGGTTCTGTGTCAGTTGGTTGCCATCTGCTTTTCCCCTCCAGCTGGGATGAAGCTGAAAATAGGTAGAATTGTATAATCCTTTGCTCCTGATCAACTAAAATTAAATAAATAAAAAAAACTGTCTTCCAATTTTAGGGGATATGGATTGCCTGCCATATCCATTAGAAGACCCTGCACTCAGTGGAGCAAGAGGGGAATTTGGATAGAGAATTCCAGTAATGCCGGTTAACCATGGCTGGGCCTTCCAGACCAGAGTGACTATCAGCAGTCTAGACCCTATCTCCTGACCTGTGTGAGCACCATGTAAATCAAAGTGAATGGTGGAAAGGCATAACCCTTAGATTGCTCTAGTCTTAAAGAAAGGAATCTGTAACAAATGCCTCTCAGTCTAATCTCTATCTAAAGAAGTGGAGGAGTTGCTTGCTGAGTGGAGATGCAAACAAGTCACCTCGATAGGGCCCGTCCTCCTCTGAACCTGGAGGAAGATGTCTCTCTGTGGATGGAAGTCACTTTTGTTCATGAGGTACTGGAGTTCAAGTCTGCCAAGGTATTTGACAACCTATGTATATGCTGGGCTAGAAACTGGAGCCTGTTCTTCAGGCAGAATCTGCAACACTTTTTCGTGACCTTCAGTAGTTGCTAAGACCTCCCTAGCTTGTTTATGTAGTGCACTCCCACTACGTTGTCCATCTTGATCAGGATTGCCATATCCTATCTACCTTGAAGCTTTGTCCACTTCCCTCCCATCCACATTTCCTCGAACTAGGCCCACCAACCATATAAGCTTGCACAGGACTCTATGGTTATCTATGGATGGGTCTCAAAGATGGCTCTCCCATTCCAGGTGTCCGTGCAACAGAGCCACCAAGTTGATTTGTTCTGTACTCCCTGCAGGAGTCACTGGAATACTGAAGGAGACCATTTTATTCAGGGCACAGATCTTGAAGAATTGGAGGGATCTATAGTGTGAGGGAGCCAGGAAGATGGCTTGCACGGAGGCCAAGAAAAGGCCTGTAATTTTGACACTGTCACTAAGTGGGACCTGCTCCTTTTTTTAACTTTATTTCTATTGCATTTTATAGCATTACATACAGCGAAATAACTGCTTTCAAGAGAAGGTCATTAGTTGACATATCACAGGTCACAGCAATAAATGTAGTCATCATGAAACACGTCTCAGTGATACCACATGGAGGGCTAGCTATTATCCAGAAACTCATGTCATTTAGCGAATATGAGTTTCACATGCAGCTAATGTATAGATGCTTTACAAAATTTAACATTATAAAGTGAATGTTTACCAAGCTAAACTCGCTTATCAAAACAACTCAAAAATTGTACTAACAAAGCTTATGAGGTTCTTTACTGAACCCATAGGTGCATTTAGGAAATGTGAGGAAATTTCCCCCAAATGTATTTAACCATACGATGTCATGCTCATTAATAAGAAAAACAGCTTAACTTCAACTTTTAGCATACATGGGTGTTCATACCTTCTCTTTCATTGCCCAGATCAGGACACAGGACAAAGAGCTGTGAGTGGGGGACATGCTGTGCTAATCCAGACCTGGAGCTACGCGATGCACTAGTTATTTGAGCTGCCTCAGGTACCTGCCAAGAGAGTATTCTTGTCAAAAGAAATACACAGACTGAGGCAGATCTGCCATTTTAGTTATGCATTACCTGGTTCCATGTCATAATAGCAATTGCAAAATAGTGATTGTTATCATGGGCGCGTGTATATCGCCGAAAAGCAAATCGGTAAGATACACATGCCGGCGGCCCAACATCCAGCAACAACACTAAGTGTTTTAGCAGGGGGAGCTGTGCCCCCCCAAGCCCCCCCCAGTACCCCCCTGACTATAGATTACTAACTCCAGGGGAGTGCATGTCAGGGAGGGGGTGACACTCCAGTTGCAACACAAAAAAAATAAAGGACACCGCACGAAGTGGCAAAATATTGTCTTCTGGTCCCTAGCCCTGAACCCAGTACCTGCTGTGCCAGAGCTAGCCACCCTCACCACCACACCACATGGCTAGCTCAGCTGCAGCATGCTCACCACTCCCCTACAAATCCCTTCCCTATCCCTCTCCTTCCCCTCGCTATCCCACCCCTTCCGGTCGCCCTTCTCTGTGCTCGCTTTTGAGTAGGGTTGCTACCCTTGCAGGGTAGCCCATGGGGATAGTGCTGAATATGAGTCACCGCTTTGATGGTCACTCATATTCAGTTGCTGTACTCACTGGATACACGTTACCTCTCAGTCTGCAAGCCAGATGTTGCCATATAACACAAACAGAACTGGTCGTGAACAGCTGTTGAGAACCATCAGTCACCCACCGCAATATAAGTGTGAGCAAAAGAAGTGCTTAAACCACCCAACATTTTAAACTAAGCATTCCCAGATTTGAGCTTACAGGACACATATTCATATAATGCGAGCATAGTTAATAATTGTAGATCTAACCACTAGCATTTAGTAATCAGTCTAGAAAAGAGTTCAGGATCAAAAGTTCACCATAAACAGCCAGGGCCTGTTTTATATTGGGCAACTGCTCCCACGGTCCATTCAATTTACTCATCAAAGGATGTGTAAAAAGTCATACACTCACAACCTGGGAAGTCCAATAGTAAATTGAGACATTCTCTTCACCCAAGGAGTGTCCCCCACTAACCTCAGCATCAGCCTGCTGTGAGATCTACTCCTCAAGGCTGCCTACAGCCTTCAGGTCATTGAATGAGTGCATTTTGTCCTTAACTGAGAACTGCAGGTGAACTGGGAAGCTTAGTCTGTATGGTAAGGCCTGCTGTCCAAGTTTTAGGGTGACTCCTTCAAAGACTTGCCTTCTTGCTTGAGTTGCAAAGGAATAGTCCATGAAAGAGTATCTGTTGGTCATCCTTGGTCACCATACCATGCTCTTGTGCAGCCATTAGGATCTTGTCCCCCATTCCTGAAGACTTGATAAAAATTTATGAGTTCTGGGGGCTTCGTTGGTGTCAAGGGCTCATCTTGGTGTGATTCTGTATGCCCAAACAATCACGGGTGGGAAACTCAGTCCAAGTGCCTTGAGAGGTCAATGTTCCAGAAAAGTCATAGCATCTCCTCCCTCAGTTTCTTCTAGCATACCTATAATTCTGATATCTGTGGCTCAAACCAGTTTTCTGTTTTTTTTATACTTACTTTATTCAGAATAAGGTCATGTTACATTCCAAACAACAGGACTTACACTGAATAAAGATGAATGTAACCCCTAGGTGGCACTATCCCAAGGGCTACTACCCCTGCCTGCGTGGCTAGTTGCAGGTTAAGGGGCCTGGGTGCTGAAACAGGTGCCTCCACCCGGAGGACAGGGTGGTTAGTAACAAGGCTAACCTGGGTACAGTCCTCTGGGACACTGTAACTCCCTTCTTTCCCTTCTAGTGGCCTAGACAATATGCAACAAACACTTTCACAGTAGTCCCTATTCAGCATACAATTCCCCATACTGTTTGCACTTTCCACCAGGGCTGGTTCCACCAGTTCAACCCCGGAGATCCCCTGTAAAACAAGGTTAGGCACAGTAAATAACAACAGTATAGTGCTTTTGGTACAAACTGGAACCACAGTCAGATTAAATGCAAAAAGAGTTATATCTGATTTGTTCAGGGGAATTGAACAAGAGAGGGGCATCACCAGGTTGACTGATTCTAAAACGGTTCTTGTCTGGCAGTTATGCATGCACTTTTAGTCCCTGCACAGTCACATGCTCTGGGTACCCAGTTGGAAGTAAGGTGGGCTAGCCTGGAATGTTGCCTGGGGAAGGCCGGCGTTGCAGCTGGTTGGGGCTCTGTGATGAAAAGAAAAGAAAAGGCATGCATACTACGCACAAGATTTGTAATCCAGACTCTGAAGGCTCAAGTTCATGAAAGGAAAAACAACAATGCAATCAGATGACAACACTTGAGATTTAGCTGTTGTTGCAGGGAGTTGCTTTGATTGTTACTCACGCTACCCAATAAGAGACACAGGCTAGATGAAATGGAGACTGCAGGTTGATGACTGGTTTGCCAGGAAAAGCAGGGCCCACACGAATCACCGAGGTGTCGTTCCTGTTCCAGATGGTTGAGCAGGGGGCTGATCCCTAGGTGAGTCTCTCACCGATGATGGTTTCTGTACCTGAAGTAGCTGACTGGGCCAAGTAGCAAGGCCAAAGCCAGGTGGAACAGTTCAGATTTTGTGTCCAGTAGTGCTGCATGCAGCTTCCAGCAAGTGTGGCACATTTACACAGTGGAGAACCAAACTACAACCCACTAACAGCACATAGCACATTTATAGTAAAGCAATCACCATACCACAATGCAGAAGGCAGTCCAGCCGCAATATCAGTGTCTCTGAGCAAAACTGGGAATTCTGTGGTAAATGAATATCCTGACAGGCCAATTGAGTACAGCAAATCTTCTGTCTTCTTCAGGTTCAAATCTGGTCACTCTTCAGTGGCTTTGTCACACTCCAATTCAGATACAGTCCGATTGCTAAGTCTTTCAAAGGATTCCCTCTCAAGGGACTTCAGGCAGACAGGCCAAACTCAGCCTTTCTACCAATCTCCCACGTGAACTATGCAGGGCTACTGCTCGAATCACTCAAGCTGTTTCCTCATCAAACTCTAACTCCAGACTGACTGACTGCATCAGTCAGCTTGGGAATTTCCCTTCAGTCCAAAAGGTTCTAGTTGGTTGATCTATCAGTCTGTCACAGCGAGGGCTCCCCCTCCAGGTACATTTAGTCTCAAAACTACAATTCCTACAGGAATTCACTCCCACAAGACCCCTGGGGACAGACTCCATTCTAGGGTCCCCAAAGGTATTAATTGGCCTATTATGGCAGTCCAGGACCAAGATGGTGGTGATATACAGATCTGTCCATGCTGCAAAGAAGGCAGGTTAGACAAACTACAATATCATTACTATGCTAATAGATAATCAGCACATAAGTACAGCTTCTAACAGAGCTCCCTCTGAGCAAATAGCAATGGCAGAATGGAGCGATTATCTGACAGCCCGGGCGGGACTCAAACATAAAAACACTCAGCCCCCTCCCAAATTAAATAAGCACCATGTTATAGGCAGCTCTTAAAGAGACAGAGCATGGAGGCATTAAGGCTCTCTCATAAACACTTTTAAAACACTAAGACACAGGATACCAGCCTAGTAGTGGGCATTTAGGCAAGCCCAAAGAAGACTTTCGGGAACCCCCATTTGTAGGGGGGTTACACCCTTATCTGCCTGAAAAAACTTGGCGTCCGCATCAAGTCTACACCATCACAGTATTGAAGAAGCAATATATTTGAAACATACGTTACATTAGCCTACTATGGGAATAATATCTGATACATCAATTAACATAAACTTATATTACTGTACATTTCACTATATTTCACTATACCATATATTCATTGATAATACTTCTGCATGTTTCATACATTCTATACTGATTCTATTATGATTAACATACTATGAACAGTTACCTATGACTTCACTTTATAACTTCTTATACAGTAAACAATGCAGAAGGGGGCCCTTCCCTATCAGCTAACTTGGGGCTAGATGGGACAGGGACACCGTGTTCTGAAGGAAGAACAATTAATCGGGAGGTGGCAGTCAGGCTCAGTTTGGGCAGTGAGCTCTTGGAAACATAAACACCTTTATGGACCACACTGAGAGACAAGTTCACAGGCCTCCCAGGGGAATCATAACTAAAACGTAGCACTGGCTTAACAGGTTACCCAGATTTTCTGGGGGAAACGGACACAGGCTCTGGGTGGTCAACACTGGCATGAATTTCTTCTCCTGTAATGAGGGATGCCTCTGCACTGGTTGAAATGTCCAGATTGGGAACACTATCAGCTCCTGGCTCTGCAGACTCTGTTTCCACAATACTTTGCTCATTATTATCTTCTGATGAGGGCCTAGGTTGCTCATTCTGAGGAGACTCTGGCACAATTAGGCTTTGCGGCACTAAAGGGGTGCTGTCAACACTTTCATATTGTTCTTCAAGTTCTGGCGTGTCACCAGGGATACTCAGACCATCAGCCCTTTCTTCGGGCAAGTCAAACAGTTCTACAAGACATAGAGAGTCTGCAACCTCAGATGTGATACTTTGTACCTCACTTTCAGGGGGTATTGGGTCCAGGGAAGAAGCTGGGGGGGGGTTAGGCAGTTCTGAAGGCCCAGCTTCATCCCTATGATTCTGCAGAGGATTGCCTCAAAACAACTGACTCAGTTCATATGAGGGATAATAGGCATTATCACAGTCACTCTCAACAGAGACAGACGAACAGTCATCACTGTCACTCTGGACCAGCTGAGAGGAAGGGCTTAGTTCTGGAACAACACGGACAGGTTGGATCTGTTTCCTCTTTGCAGCAGCATGAGTCACTGGCCCAGGAGAAGTGTCAGGTGTTGGTTTAGCATCAATGATAACTTGGCCGATGGGCAGTAAGTGATTACGGTGCATGGTCTTAACAGCTTTGGAATTATTTTCTGGGAGCATCTTGTACACCAGCAGATCATCCAATTTACCAACTACTGCGTGGGGAAGATGGTGCCATCCATCAGCAATTTTGTGTCTTCCATGCAGTCCCAAATTGCGCTGTAGCACCCTATCTCTGGTCAACAACTCCTGGGCTTTTACTCGTCGATCATGTCTTTCTTTGTTGGCGAGATTTTGCTTAGCAGCCATAGTTTGAGCTAGTTGATAGGCATGATTCAACTGATATTTCAATTTCTGTACATACTGCAAGTAGTTTTCGGCTTGGACCCCATCTGGAGAGACCTCAAAGCAGACATCAACTGGCAGTCGGGCCACGTTCCCGAATATGAGACGGTAGGGGAGAACCCAGTAGCATCACTTTTGGTGCAATTGTATGCGTATACCAAGGTGCTAATCTGCTGGCTCCACTTATGCTTGTCTTTTGGGTGGAGAGTGCCCAGCATGTCTAGAAGTGTGCGGTTAAAGTGTTCTGGTTAAGGGGTCCCCCTGCGGGTGATGGGGGGGTGGTTCTTGACTTCTGCACCCCCCACAGAGAGAGCATTTCTTTGATTAACCTACTTTCAATGTCTCTGCCTTGGTCAGAATGGATCCGCTGGGGGCACCATAGTGGACAAAGACTTTTTCCACCAGCACCTTGGCCACGGTAAAGGCCTTTTGATCTTTAGTTGGGAAGGCTTGTGTGTACCATGTAAAATGATCAGTAACTACCAACACATTGCATAGGCAGATTTAGAGGGGGACTAAGGGCGCTATAGCTCCCCTATCACAGAGCTCCTCTACTGGTAACACACTGTGCTACATTCTTAATCGGTATGCACTAATGCCTCCATGAAAGCCACCTAAGCTACACGTGTCTCATCTGTCCTCCAGTGTCCTGGTAGTGCAGTAAACAACCACCCCCACCCACATTACATAGTTGATCCCCCCCACCCTGGAAAAGCTGGTCTCCAGCATGAATTTCCTACCAACTTTCATCCTGCGCCACATGGTCAGGTCCGAGCACTGTGGCAGCAACTGGTCTTGCCTTGGTGACCCTGAGCATTTGTTCGCTACTTTTGCAGGCTTCATGTAGCTTCTTTGTTCATGCACAGGGGAGTTTTGTGCATGATGGGGTACAGCTGCAGCAAAGCAGAGTGGATCTTAACAATACAAATCTCAACCAGGTCGCCTGGTGCTCACTGCTCCTGATTTGCTGTTGCGCCCAATAGTGGATGTGGCTAGCAAGCGGTGCCTTCTTTAAATGTCTGGGCTCCCGAAACAAGAGTGAGCTGTAATTCATTCACTCAGAAGATTAACATTGGAGCAAGAGAGGAGTGAGTGTACTACTGAGGAGCAGACGGAGAGAGAGCAGAGCCCACAGGCGAAGAGCAGAGCCAGGGGGTTCAGGCAGCAGCAGTCCAGTAACACAGGGTCGGTGTGGCCTTGGTAAATCAGCCCAAGGAGTTGAAGTGAGGTTCAGGTCATCTTCCGGTAGCTGAAGCAAGCTGAAGCTGAGAGCTCTCCCAGGAGCCATGGGGTCAGTGTGTGCTGTCTAGAGAGAAAGAGTTTGGCGGCCAGGTGACCAGAGACAGTACTCAACTAGGGGCACATAGACTTCAGCCTGCTGAAAATGGATTAAGTCTTCATTTGATCAGGTACTTCTTGCTTTAAAAAGAAAGACTTTCACAGTCTTAAACTATGGTGGGTGGGAGGTGGCTGCTGGATGGGACAGAGCATTAGTGTTCCATCAAACTGGGTGTGTAACAAATGTAGTACTAGTGTTATTAATTTCTAGTATGGGGATTGGGGAGCATAAATTCATGGCATTAAAATAGTTTAAGATCACTACTGGTTTTGTCCTATATGGCAAATTGATTTTGGTGTGGATTCGCAGGAGAGGGAGTTGGAAGGTAGTGCCCTCTGGTAGCATGCTAGAAGTGATACAAAACTGATGCTGGGACAGGTCTGGTCTCAGCATCAGCTGAACCAGGAGAGGCAGAAACTGGTACATGAGACCTTTGAACTGAGGTAAAAACTTCAGCATGTACTGTATGTCTAATCTGTGTGGTCTTTTCAGTCATGGTTGTACAGTGTGAATGAGCACAGAGGGAAGTAATAGACAGGGGGTTTGAAGGTGTTCTGCTGTATATCATGGCATGTGCAGGAGTTTCTGCATGCATGGAGAGCAAAATTAGCAATATAAGTCATAAGACCTTGTTTGGCACATTGACACAGGCAGTTACAAAACCAAAGGAAAAAATGATAGAATCAAATATTTAGTTTATGTAGTTATATGTGTTGAATGGGGAAGGGGTGCAAGTTGTGATGTGCCCAAGGAAGTGCTGTTGCTAATAAAAAAAAATGCATTTTTATATTTGTTTAAAAACTGTGTTCTGCTGTCTGCTTAGTGACTTCTTGGGCCTATCATACAATTGAGATACCTCATACCATGGGGTTATCCCAGTAAAGGAAATTTTAAAACAATAAAAAATATTTTATTTATTTAAAAATGTATTTTCTTTGGAACAAGTTGCTCTATAGAATAAAATCTGTTTTGCAAAAATATCAAGCAAACTTGAAATTATATTTTCAGAAACTAGATAGCAAAGTGACTTTGTTCCCATATTTCTATAGTTATTGTATTTGTTTTTTTACTGAGGTAAGGTTGGGGGATAGGTTAAACTGTACTGCAGGACAAGCTGGGGTGGGTTGGCTTTATAGTAGTGTCATAATGTGCTTGAGTGAGAGACATTTGTGAACTTGTTTACTTGTATTGCCATTTAATTTGTCTGCAATTTGTCTGTATCACTAAGTCTCTTTCAACTTGTCTCATTTTTATGTGTTTCAGATGTGCTGCTGCCCAACTGCAGTCTTTTGGTATTTTGTTTTATTTTCGGGGTGGGAGGGTATTTTGGGCAACACACTGTCATATGGACTGTGAGGACTCTGGGGATGGTGCTAGGGTACAACTCACAAAGCATGGGGAGGGAGGAAATGGGTAGAAATTGCATTAGAAATACCCTCCAAAATGCACCAGAATGTACCAAAATGTTAAAAAATTTCCGGGGGCCTAGGCTGCCCACCAGACCCAGAGCCTATTATTTTTATTTTTTATCTAACTTGAGTGCCCCCATCTATAGGACTCCTGGATTTGCCCCTGCATTGCCAAAGTTCTTTTGGTCAGGTTCTAAACACAAGAATTATATGCAGACCAATTCTAGAGGGGTGCAGGTAGTGATATTGACAAGAGCGGCAGCCTTCTGAGATAGAGCTTTTCTTTGGAGGCAACAACTGCAGGTCTTTACATGGTGCTCGACATCTGCCCCCATCTTTGGCCAGTAGAATCGGGAATGTACCAAGTCGAGAGTTCTGTCAATACCGAGGTGCCCCATGTGATTGTGGAGGGACCTCAGTACCAGCTGTTTAAAGGCCGTGGGTAGAACCAACTGTTGCTTGTCTACTTGACCACGACGATCCACTATCTCTCTGTATAACAACTGATCATGCAACTTTAACCTGGGGCCTTCCTTGAACAACAGAGCAGTTCACAAGTCAGGGGAACGCAACTTGGACACATCTTTCCCTGCACGCAGGGCATCAAGTGCTGGTTGAATCATGGGATCTTGGGATTGAGCCCACTGAATACTGTCATTATCAAACTGAGGTTGTGCACTAATATCTAGAGCAGAGAAATGACAATAGGCAGCCAGTATGCTGGTATCAGGAGGGCCCAGGCAATCTACTAGGCAGTCCACTATGTCCGCAGACATTTGTTCATCTTTATCAAACTTCTGGCATAATGCTTTGATGTCAGGTTCAGACAATCTGATCCAATTGTTCTTAGAAGCTGGCCTTCGTGACAGGGCATCAGCATCAATGTGGTTTAGTCCCAGTCTGTACTCAACAGCATAATCATAAGTCAATATGGCAGACAGCCAACGATGCCCAATGGCGTCCAGTTTAGCTGTAGTCTGCACGTAGGTCAGTGGGTTATTGTCAGTCTTCACTAATATCTTTGCCCCATAGAGGTACTCATGAAACTGGTCAACTATGGCCCATTTTAGGGTGAGGAATTCCAAATTGTAGACTGGATAGTTCTGCTCTGAAGGGGGTCAAGCTCCTACTGGTGAAAGCTACAGGTCTCAAACCATCTTCATAGCCTTTATGTAGCACAGCCACAAGGCCCTGCAAACTAGCGTCCATATGCAGAACATAGGGCTTGGTAGGATCAGCATAGGCAAGGACTGGGGCATGGGTGAGCTGGCATATGACTTCAAAGAGCGCTGCTTCACATTCGGGTCTCCACTGAGTCCCAAAAGGCTCACCAGTTCAAAAATACACTTTCTCTTGGTCTTTGATAGCCCCCTTTTTGTACTTGCGATTGGTAGGAGGGTAGCCTTGGGTAAGGTTACAGAGAGCTCGAATCACCTTTGAATAGTCTTTGATGAACCTGCGGTAGTAGCCGCAGAACCCCAGGAAACACTGTAGCTCTTTTAGGTTATTGTGTTTGGGCCAAGTTGTCAAAGGTTCAACTTTACTGGGATCTGTCTGTATCCCTTCCGCAGACACTATGTGTCCCACATATTTCACAGATGTTTGGAAAAACTGGCACTTGTCTATGGATAACTTGAAGCCAAATTCTTCCAAACGATCGAGGACTTTGAACAGTCTGGTCTCATGTTCCTCCAGTGTGTGTCCAAAAACAATGACATCATCCAAGTACACTAAACATTCCAGCAAGTTCATGTCTCCCACCGCACGTTCCATCAATCTCTGGAAGGTGGCAGGGGTACCCGAAATCCCCTGTGGCATCCTCAGGAATTCGTAGAACTCCAAAGGACAGATGAAGGCTGTTTTTGCATGGTCCTCCGGGGCAATCGGAATCTGATAATGTCCGCTGCGGAGATCCAGTACTGAAAACCACTGACCCCCATTCAGGCAATCCAGGGCATCCTGTATGCATGGCATGGTGTATTGATCTGGGATAGTCTGTCAGTTGAGGGTCCGATAATCCACACACATCCTCATGGATCCATTCTGTTTACACATCACTATGATGGGGATGCATATGGACTTCTTGATTCCTGAATAATGCCGGCAGTGAACATTTCCTGAAGGTGCCTCCTTCCATTGTCTGTGTCGGCTGAGGCAAGACGTCGGGACCTCTCTTGAAATGATAGGTCATCATGCAGGTGTATATTATGCTCAGCACCATGGACACATCCCACGTCCCACTCATTTAGTGAGAACACTTGGTCTCTCTGCGCAAGTTTCCTGCTAATTCGGGTCTTTCATCCGGCGGACAAGGGGGAATCACCAAAGTCAAATAAGTCTGGGGTCACTCTCTCCCTTTCACCAGAGTACTTGTTAATAGGTAATACTGCAGTGTCTGCACTGTGTACTGTAGCCAGCATACATCCCCGGTTCACACAAACTTCCCTGTCTGACATGTTTCGCACTTGCACCGTCACTCGACGAGCATAGGCATGGGCACATGCAGGTAGTATACTGCCTTAACCATCAACCCCTCTGGCAGCTTCCCTTCACCAGGGGCATCTATCAACAATATTTTGTTCTTTACATCCCTCCTTAGGCGGACATCTCCATGGATCGTTCACTGGGCATTGGGGCCAACATCAAAGAGTCAGGATCTTTTTTCCGCACTGTCCCCACTGGTTCATCTTGGTCCACTTCATCGGGTTTCTGTTGCAAGTCATAAGCCCTTTTGATTAATGCTGGAATTCTTAGGGCCCATCCAGTCCATTGCCCTTGTTTCTAATGACAGAGTTGTGCTAGTCTCCCAAACATGTGGGCGTTTGTTCCAATTAACAGGGGAACTCCATCATACAGTCTGGTGGGGGTACACACTAGGGTGAGTGCCTCAACTTATTCATCTACCCCATCCACAGTGATAGGGAATGACAGCCAGATCCAGATATACCCAGAGTACAGATAGGACTTCTCACTCAACCCCTACACGTGCAGACCTTCCAAGATTTGTAGGGGAACGTCAGGCAGATGCTTCTGGTACCAGTCTTGAAATACTATGGTCACTTGAGATCCACTGTCAAGCACGGCCTGGGCAGACACACCATTCACTGTCACTGTAGTTTCCATTGAGGGACCCACCACCTCGGACCACTCAGGTGACTTGGGCTTGGATATCAGCTTTACAGCGGCCTTGGAAGAATAGCTTTTCCAGGCAGCTCCACCTTGAGGCCGTATGTTGCTCCATCGAATCAATGCCAACAGTCCAGTGGTAACTTTTCTCAGATTCTCAGGCGAATGGCAGGTGAACCGGGTGTGCCCATCCTCTCTGCAGTGGTAACAGAAAACAAGTTCTTTAGAGTCTCTAGGGGAAGAGGAGCTGTTTCCCTGCTTGAATACAGTTGGGGAATCTCGGGGTTTCTCTCTGGTCGGGGTTTGCTCTCTTGACTTGCTGAGCTCCCCAAGGGTCAGTGTTTTGGGTAGCTCGGATCAGGTCTCCTATCAAAGTTCTCAGTTCTTGTACCTCTTCCAGCAGGCTGTCTTCAGGCCGGGTTTCAGAAGAAACAACGTGTACCTCCACCCCTCCCGGCAGGACTTCCCTCTTTGTCTTGGGAGGGCTGGACAGGAATTAGCATCTTTGACTGCCTTGGTAGCTTGCTGACTGTCTCTCAACTCAGTTAACTCCTTGATCAGTTATCTCTTCCATTGCAGTTTGGCCTCCTCACCTCTCTCAGGGGCCTGGCAGGCATGGGCAGCCCTAGTATAGGGCTCCCATCCCTTTTCGTCATTCTCAATCTCACGGATCTCTCTCATTAGGTCACAATATTGGGAGGGTTGCCCCTTCTGTCTTGCAGTTTAAGCTTCAACATCATTATGCTAGAGTACCTTGCTGGTTTTAAGATGTGATCCGCTTGACCCTGTTCAATTCTCTAGTGGGCACCCCTCCTTTCTGGTGGGCCCACTGCAAAGCTCACTCAATTTGAGTAATAAACACTGACAATTTTTCATTCTTCCACTGTTTTGCCAATTTAAACTTCCACAACAGGTCATCTCCCGACTTGGTGCTACCAAATACCCTCTCCAGGGCAGAGAGGTACTCGGCGGCTGTGGACTCTGGGCTGGTGAATCGCAGGAAATAAATGGCCTCCAGTGCAGGGTCCCTCAAGCTTTCCATGAGTCTCTTTCTCTTTTCCCCCTCAGTACACTGCCACTCCTGGACCAATGGGGTGGCATAGTCCATCCATGTTTCCAGATTGTCCTCCCCCATGGGCACTGGAACCATGCCCGAAAAGGGCCTAAGTCTGCGGTATGAGTCCAAATGTACAGTAGGTATCACTATGGGGGAAGCAACTGCAGGGGTGGCAGGAGAGGCTATGGGGGACTGCACAGGAGTGATCTCCTCAGAAAGCTTTAACATTTGTACTAGCTCTGTAGCAGATTGCTCCTCAGAGGCTACCAATTTAAACAGCTTATCTCTAAACCCCTCTACATAGGGTGACCCTCCAGGAGCAGCTGGGTCACTATGTAAGTGAATGACCCTCCACCCCTTTTGGGACCTTTCAGGCAAAATGACAGGGGGGTACCTTCTCTGGTTCAATGGGCAGGCTACAGGGAGTAGGGCCACCATAGTTTGATCAAACGGGTCAGAATCCCTTCCCCTTACTTCAACCTTCCCCAAACACTTAATTTGTTCAACCACTTCCACAATAGTGGCATTATCAGCCCCCAAGGGGACGTCCATTAATAGCAGAACTTGCCTGGGGTCCACCCCCTCTACCTTGCTCCACCCCATCATATGGTGCACTAGCAGCTTGTGGGTTGTGGGGAGCAAGTTTAAACTTAGGCGCAGTGAGTGCACTCCATTTTTTTTTTTTTTTTTTTTTTTTTTTTTTTTTTTTTTTTTTGAGTGTGGGATTGGTACCCACTTCTGACCACTAGAAGGTGCAAATCCAGCATTGGTGCCTCCAAGATGTAACCCCAAAGGTGGCACTATCCCAAGGGCTACTACCCCTGCCTGCATGGCTAGTTGCAGGTTAAGGGGCCTGGGTGCTGAAACAGGTGCCTCCACCCGGAGGACAGGGTTGTTAGTAACAAGGCTAACCTGGGTACAGCCCTCTGGGACACTGTAATCCCCCTCTTTCCCTTCTAGTGTCCTAGACAATATGCAACAAACACTTTCACAGTACTCCTATTCAGCATACAATTCTCCACACTGTTCGCACTTACCACCAGGGCTGGTTCCACCAGTTCAACCCTGGAGACTCCTTGTAAAACAAGGTTAGGCACAGTAAATAACAACAATACAGTGCTTTTGGTACAAACTAGAACCACAGTCAGATTAAATGCAAAAAGAGTTATATCTGATTTATTCAGGGGAATTGGACAAGGGAGGGGCATAATCAGGTTGATTGATTCTCAAACTGATCTTGTCAGGCAATTATGCATGCACTTTTAGTCTCTGCACAGTCACACGCTCTGGGCACCCAGTTGGAAGTAAGGTGGGCGAGCCTGGAGCGTTGCCCAGGGTAGGCCGGTGTTGCAGTTGGCTGGGTCCCTGTGATGAAAAGAAAAGGCATGAACAACCACACACAATTTGTAATCCAGAGCCTGAAGGCTCAGTTCATGAAAGGAAAAACAATGCAATCAGACGACAACACTTGAAATTTAGCTGTTGTTGCAGGGAGCTACCTTGATTGTTACTCACGCCACCCAATACATGACACAGGCTAGACAAAATGGAGACAGCAGGTTGATGACTGGTTTGCCAGGAGAAGCAGGGCCCACACGTATCTCTGAGGTGTAATGCCTGTTCGAGATGGCTGAGCAGGAGGCTGGTCCCCGGGCGAGTCTCTCGTCGATGATGGTTTCTGTGCCTGAAGTAGCTGGCTGGGCCAGGTGGCAAGGCCAAGGCCGGGTGGAACAGTTCGGATTTTGAGTCGGGTAGTGCTGGATGCAGCTTCCAGCAAGCATGGCACATTTACACAGTGGAGAACCAAATTGCAACCCACTAACAGCACACAGCACATTTATAGTAAAGCAATCA
Organism: Neoceratodus forsteri; assembly: GCA_016271365.2. Classification (NCBI taxonomy): domain Eukaryota; kingdom Metazoa; phylum Chordata; order Ceratodontiformes; family Ceratodontidae; genus Neoceratodus; species Neoceratodus forsteri. The sequence continues at coordinate 751,948,098 of CM028136.1, forward strand.
CCTTACCACAATGCGGAAGGCAGTCCGGCCGCAATATCAGTGTCTCTGAGCAAAACCGGGAATTCTGTGGTAAATGGATGTCCTGACAAGCCAATCGCGTACAGCAAATCTTCGGTCTTCTTCAGGTTCAAATCTGGTCATTCTTCAGTGGCTTTGTCATACTTCAATTCAGATACAGTGCGATTGCTAAGCCTTTCAAAGGATTCCCTCTCGAGGGACTGCAGGCAGACAGGCCAAACTCAGCCTTTCTACCAGTCTTCTACGTGAACTATGTAGGGGCTGCTACTTGAATCACTCAAGCTGTTTCCTCTTCAAACTCTAACTCCAGACTGACTGACTGCAGCAGACAGCTTGGGAATTTTCCTTCAGTCCAAAAGGTTCTGGTTGGTTGATCCATCAGTCTGTCAAAGCAAGGGCTCCCCCTCCAGGTGCATTTAGGTGCCCAAGTCTCAAAACTACAATTCCTTCAGAAATTCACTCCCACAAGACCCCTTGGGACAGACTCCATTTTAGGGTCCCCAAAGGTACTGATTGGCCCATTCTGGCAGTTCAGGACCAAGATGGTGGTGATAAACAGAACTGTCCATGCTGCAAAGAAGGCAGGTTAGACAAACTACAATATCATTACTATGCTAATAGATTTTTTTTTTGTCTTTGGTAACCAGGTAAGGCCCACTAGGCACAAATGCCTGTTTTCAGGGGTGACCTGGGAGCACTGGGCAGTTAAGTGACTTGCTCAGAGTCACACAGTATGCAAGTGGAGGTTGTGAGAATCAAACTCAGGTCTGGTCTGCTAGATGTATCAAGCTTGTTCACACCTCGTTCCTCTAACCTCTAGGCTATACTGCCAGCCCATAAGTTAATAAGATAATCAGCACATAAATACAGCTTCTAACAGAGCTCTCTCTACGTAAATAGCGATGGCAGAACGGAGTGATCATCTAACAACCCCGGGCGGGACTCGAGCATAAAAACACTCAGCCCCTTCCCAGATTAAATAAGCACCACATTATAGGCAGCTCTTAAAGAGACAGAGCACGGAGGCATTAAGGCACTCTCATAAACACTTTTAAAACACTAAGACACAGGATACCAACCTGGCAGTGGGCATTTAGGCACACTCAAAGAAGACTTTTGGGAACCCCCATTTGTAGGGGGGTTACATAAAGTATAAAAATAAAGTCCAATACATACATCACTTATTCAGGTATACACTGCAAGTAATTTGGAGACAATCTGAATCCTGTTAAGTTTTGTTTTAAGTAACTAGTACAACCTGACCTTACCTAAAATAAACTTACAAAAGAAATGTATGAAACCTCAGCTACACTACTGAGGCCAAGTAACCGACTACATCTAGGTTATCCTCGTTTCATACAATTTCTGAGTCCCCCATTCAGTTTCTACACATGACCTCAGGTTCTTGGACTCTGTACTCCTGTTTATAGTTCCTTCCCTCTCACCTGGTCTTCAGTGAGTACTTGTTCAGTGCTATGAGATGATCTTCATAAGATCTGCCCTGTTGGCTCTGAATCAGCTTGGTCACCCTGCAGTGCACCATCTCCAGCCTCTCCCTGTCCTCCCTTAGATGAGGACTCAAGAACTGAGCACAGTATTCCAGATGCAGCCTGACCACTGACCTATATAGAGGTAGTAGTACTTCCTTTTTCCTGCTGTCAATACCCCTTCCAATACACCCTAGCATCCTATTAGCTTACTGTAGGCCTTGTTACACTGGCTTGATTGTTAAGAGTCACTAATGATGACTCATAGATCCCTTTCCTCTGCTATAGTAATCAGTTTACTTCCTCCCATCCAGTACTCTGTCCTGTTTCTTTTTCATCTAGGTGCATAACCCTGCAAATTTCAACTGCCAAACCTTAGGCTACCTCTAGCCTTTGTAGATCCCTCTGCATCTCCCTGATCCCTTCGTCACCTACCACAGAGCTTCATGTGATCTGCAAAGAGACACAACTTGCCCCAGATGCCCTCTCGCTGATAAACATATTGAAGCAGACAGGGCCCAGGAGAGATCCCTGCAGCACCCTACTTGTGACCTCCGTCACTTCTGATTTGACTCAGTTTACCACCAGTCTCTGCTGTCTCTCCTTCAGCCAGTTTCCTACCCATCTAACGATGTCCCTAGCTGTGCCCAGGTCCTCCAGCTTCTTCAGCAATCTTCTGTGTGGCACCAAGTTGAAAGCCAGACCAAAATCAAAGTTGAATAAATCCTCATCATGGCCCTTAGCTATTATCTGTTAGCCCAGTCAAAGAAAACTATCAAGCTGATCTGACAAGACTTCCCTGCCACAAACCCATGCTGTTTACTGTCTTGTAGACCACTGCTCTCTAGATAGTTCACAAGGTCTTCTTTGATCAGTGACTTCATCAGTTTACCCACTAAAGAGGTAAGGCTGACAGATCTATAATTCCCCAGTTGCTTCTTGTCTCCCACCCCTCGTGTAGTGGGACTACGTCCACCACCCTCCAGTCATTCACAACTGCTGTTGTCTGAACTGAACCATAAAATAGCCCTACTAGGGGTTCAGCGAATTCTACAGCCAATTCCTTGAGCACCTTTGGGTGCAACCCAGCCCCACCCTAGGGCTTTATCTACCATTAGGGATTCAAGCCTGCTGGACCCTTTCTCTGATAAATACAGGCTGCCTCATTTCAGTAATGCTTCCAACAGCCACCTTGATGCCACGTTCAGGCGGTGGCCAACTGTCTGCCATCATGAAAACAGACAGAAGTAATCATTAAGGATGGCAGCTGGGGCAGAGCTAGCAGCCTAGCCAGCAGCAGCACTTTTCTGGAGCTCCAGTTTGAGACCTTATTCTTTGCAGAGAATTGCCAAATTTTGCTACAAACTCAGCTAGAAACTTATCTTATCTGGTAGAGGACTGTCTGCTGCATTTGTGGAGCTAACATTTATATGGAGATGGGACGCAGCAAACCTAATAAACAGCACTTTTTCCAGCCATATACTTCAGCTACCAGACAACCTGAGGATTCTTCTCCTTCCACGAGTATGGAGTGGAATGCTGACTCCTTAAACTCTATGCAACAGTCTGTAAATGCACTTACAAAAACGGTGCAACAAATTGACCAAAAGCTGGACAGGTTCTTGCAATGTTTTCTTACCATTGAGAACAGTTTGGTTGCCATCGGAGAGGTTGCAAAATCAGCAGAGGCAACTGTAAGGAAGGCCTTAGCAACAACTGCTACTTCGGTTAAAGAACAGGCCACTCTAGGGAGCCGAGTGGAGCAACTAGAGAATGCCATCTGAGCTGCTAATGTTCACATTTTGTGTCTCCCGGAGGAGACAGAGGGTGATAATCTGATGCTATATCTGCAGTCGTGGCTTGTAGAATTGATGGGACTTACTGAATTCAAAATCATCAGTGCTTACCGGATCACCCCCAGAAGACCTCCCATTAATGTGGATACTCCACGAACTGTCCTACTGACCCTTGCTTCTTTGGCTGAATGGGATTTACTCTTAGGAGTGCTCAGAAATAAAGGACCAGTTTTTTGAATGAGGATCGCATCTTGTTTTTCCCCGATGTCTTTTATGCAACTTGTATGAGACACACGGCCTTCAATGGGGTCAAAAATCGGCTCTGGGAGTTGGGCATTTCCTACTCTTTGGCCTTCCCAGCTCATCTCTGCTTCTCAGAGGGCCATCAGCAGTATCATTTCACAGACTCTAAGAAAGCCAGTGTATGTGTGGAGAGGATTACGGCAAAACGCAACTTGGATGATCGCTCAAACAATGAGGAGGAGTCGGATGGAGACTAATTTGACTGAACAGTTGGCTGGTTTGAAAAGGGACTTCCCATACTAAATTGGTTTGTCCTATGTGTTTTATTGCTGCTGGGACTCTTAATTATATTGTATGGTAACACTGTTGTGTTTAATGCCTAGGAGGGGAACCTTACTTTTTGATGATGCTTTTTTCTCTCTGCAGGTATTATGTGGACTGCCAGAACTTTACAATCATAGAGGTTGGACTTTTCCCCTATATAGATTTCTGTATCTAAACATGGTCAGTTATTCCCAGGGCATATGTACGTTACCCATGCTCCAGTTTATTTGGGACAGATGCATGGACCTAAGTTTTCAGATGGCGCTGTTTTTTTGGCGCAGTTTACAATTGTATGGATGCTGCTTTGCCTGTCTGTTGCTCTACATGTTGTTTTTCTGAGCTACTGTGCCCTGAGAAAATACAGTTTTGTGTTTGAACCCACTCTGCACTGTTAGATTGAGCACACCATGGTATAGGCACGAGATGGTCTTAATGCCTGTATACTTTATGTGTGTTTAATATCGTATAGGTTAGTTTACATTGGTTTTGAGCACATGGGGGTATATCTCTTGGTGGCTTTACTTTCTGTCAGACAGCACCTTTACTGTTAAGAGGGGGCCTCTGGGGCTCTAGGAGGGGAGATCTTTTTTTTAATCAACATGCTGGTTAATAAGTTTTCGGCCTATAATGAGTTGGTTATATAAGCTGTTATTACTATATTTAGTTCTAGTTATGGGGTGTTGGCTGCAATGTAGCTCCTGTTTTGTTTAAAGCTATGCTGATTTCTCCTTTCAAATGTTGAAGATAACCCTCAAGGCTGTACCACTGAAACTTATAGTCACCATCCTTAGTAAAGTATCTTGTTTTGCTATAATTCTATATACATGTTCAGGACTCGTGTTTTATGCTCATGTATAAAATACTTTAAATAAATAATGCAAAAAAAAAAAAAAGGATGGCAGCTTTTCATCTTCCTCTAGTACCCTCCCCCACTCTTGTAGCCTAACAATAACCCCCCACTTCCTTTTTCCTTACTACATCTGAAGAATTGTTTTTCTGCACCCTTCACCCTCTCTGCAATACGCAGCTCCATGCCTGCCTTTGCCTCCCTGACTGTGCTCTTTGCTTCCCTAGCTTTTGTTTGGTACTCTCCTCACTACTCCTCCCCTGCTTTTCCTTGTACCTGGTGAAAGCCTTTTTTGTGGTCTCACTGCTTCTCTGACTGTTTCCACGGAGCACATTAGTCTCTTGTACCTGTTTCATTTTGTATTAGTTCTCGTGCAGGACTTGGCTGCCTCAAGCATGGTTCCCTTAATTGTCCCCCATCTTTGCTCTACACCTTTGATGCTGTCCACCCTTGTGAAGTTGTCTCAGACCAGCTCCTTCATCAAGTTAAAGTCTTTTCTCCTGAAATCTAGGACTTCAGTTTTTGATTTGGGCATTCTGGTTCTGAGGGACATCCTGAACAAAGTGGAGTTATGGTTATTGGATCTCAGTAGCTCCCCTACCCCTACTCCATTCACCATCTTCCAGCTCTGAGTTGGTAAGCACCAAATTGAGAATGGTGTCCTGTCTAGTGGGTTCCTTAATCAGCTAGCTGCACCATCAGGCAGTCCTGCAATGTATCCAACAGGGCCTGACGTCTGGTGCACCTGGCAACTGGAATGTCCCAGTCAGTATCTGGCAGGTTCAGATCACCCACCACAAGCACTTTCCCCCTTCTTCACTCCCCTTGCCAGCTCATGCCCAAGTTCCCTATCTCTCTCTATCTTCCCCTTGTCATATTAGTCTATAGACCACCCACTCTCATATTTTCTTGCTTGAGGGCAGTGTGAGATGAACCCACAGTGACTCTGTTTCCCCTTTGCTTTCCTGATGTGTCCGTCCTCCACAGTCTATATACCTCCCTTTGCCTTTCCCTCTATCCTGTCTAACCACAGTGTAACCTGGGACTGACAAGTCCCAATCATTATTTTTGTGACCCAGGTTTCTGTGATGGCTACAAGGTCTGCCTCAGTATCTACCACCAATGTCTGGAACTCACTGATTTTATTACCCAGACTCCTGGCATTAAGACAGACCCCCTTTCATCTAGCTTCGGATCCTCTTTTGCTTTCTTGTGATCCTACACTTGCATTCCTTCTCATTCTCCTTACCTTAATTTTCTTATTGCTTGCAGATTCTGAGATCCTTCCCCCTTTACCCCTTCCACTGTTCCTTTTTGAATCTCAGTGTTATTTTTAACCCCTTACTGCTACCATTCCCCCAGTATAGGGGGAGCACTAGCTTGGGTTCCCTTGCCTCACTTCCTTTACCGAGGTTCCCCTAGCCTCAGTGTCCCCAGCAATCAGTTTAACTGTCTAATGTAGACATCAAACTTCTGCCCCAGTGCACTGCTCCCCCTCTTGTCGGTGAAGGCCGTCACCTTTAAAGAGCTACCTGTCGCAGGAATCCCCTGGGTTCCCCCACAGCATGGTGCCCTTTCTCCTGACACCATGTCTTCTATCACCCATTTAATTCTGTTACTTACTTCTGTACTCTAGCTTTCCCTTTCCCCTGTTCCACACAGAGAGGACCTTGGAAAAGGCCTAGGAGGCTGAGTGTGCCTGCTGTCCCCCAGTCTCTGAAAGTTCACTTCACTTGCTCCACAGTCTGGTTCATCAAATTGTTGGTACCCGAGTATACCAGCCCCCAACCCTTGCTATCCTCTCTATTCTGTCTATGTCCCCAGATGGCTGATGCCTCAGGAAAGCACTTGACCATCCCCCATCCCTCCTCCTCCTTCCCCCCACCCACCACCCTCTCTACTTCCCAGATTATAGAATCCTGACCACTAAGACTTTCCTTGCTGCCTTCTTACTCTCACTCCTGGGTGCCACCAGGTCATCACTCCTATTTCCCCCAACTGACCTAGAGTTCCCCTAGTGGAGTCAGGTACCTGAGTCTCCTCCAGAGGTGCAAATCAATTTGCCGTCAGGATGGTGTGGGGTTGGTTGACTTCCTTGTTGTACCCCTACCATCCTTTTTTCTCCCCACCACTCTCCACCCCCCCCCCGGATCAGTGGGCCTCTGGGGTAGTGGAGGTGTGGGCTGTGGGCTGTGGGCTCCAGTTGAACTGATGCTGTAGAAGAGATATCTCTTCCCTCACTATGACCGGCTGAGCATGGAGCTCTGCAAAGATCATGCAGAATGGGCAGTGACCCCTCCTCCAGAGTGTAACCCTGGAGAAGAGCACCCCACAGTCCCTGCAACAGGCTTGCTCTCCACTAAACCTCATGAGCTTTACCTGGCTCTGTACCCCTCTGCTCTTCCGAATGCACTGCTTCTGTATGCAGAAACAAAATGTTAAAGCTGGGTGCTTACTGTGCTTACTCTCCTCTCTGTCAGCAGTCCAAACACTTCCAGTGTGTAATAGTAGTAAACTATATAAGAGAAGGAAAGTTTAGAAATAGTTAGCTTCTCAGAAGATTTCAAATTCTGATCAAGGCACCATCCATGTAAATAAGAAGTGGATGCCTGCTGCCCTGAGTCAGACCACTGCCGGATGAAGAATCTTGGTGAAGCACCATGGAGTGGAGGACAAGCCAGATAGGAGGCATGTGAATTGCAAAACCACACCTTCTCATGTGAACCTGAGCCAGGGTTGGTCCTCTGCGTAGATGGGTACTGTAACATAGGCGTTCATTAGGTACAACCTGACTAACCAATCTTCTCTGAGGAGGGTGTCCTGAAGGAGGTAAATACCTTCCATTTTTTTTTAAGTCAGCTTTATTCAAATGACATTGATGGCAGCACAGTACAGTGTCACCATAGATAAAAGGAAAACTTACTGACAGAATACAAGCATGTGGTGACAGTACAAACTTGCAGATATCAACAAGCAATCTGATCACTGTTAATTCATTACTTCCAATAGCTTTGTATGAAGTCCGTACTATTCATTGCTAACCTGACACAAAATGGCAACCAGCAGTGGTGTAGTGCCAAATTTAGAAGTGTGGGGTCTCCAAGAACCACAGTTCTGGTGCATTTTGAGGGTAATTTTGACACTATTTGGCTGCTTTTGAAGCCTTCTTTGACTTCTTACAAACAACCAATATATAACTATCAAAGCAACTAGCTTTTTATTTTATTTAAAAAAAATTGTCAAAACTAAAGCAAAATAGTTAATTTATATGTTGATTAATAATGCCCACTATTTAGTTTAAAAGTTCTCAAAGTTCAACAAGTCTTGGAATATATTTAAAAGTCCATTAATTGAGAGTGAAGCATCACATAAATCTGTCCCAGTTTTGTTTCAATTACTGTTAATATCAAGTAAGGATGCATGGATATCTGAGCCAATATACAGTATGAATCCAGATGGATATCAAGCTATTCTACTAAATCCGTTCCGATCAGATAGCAGTCTTTGCTGTGAGTTGGACAGCGGCTGTTTTTGAGACCATATGAATAAAATAAATGGCAGTAAAATTAATAAAGACTGGAGCACGAAAGAAGTCAGGCATGAAGCAAGCCACGCAAACCTGAGAAACCCAATTTTCTTAAACCATCTCTACAGTGCGTGATCTTCAAGTCAAGAGCGCAAAGGTAAAACTGACACAGAAACAAGTTTCTTTTTAATATGATTTTATTTATTATTACTTTTTGTAGTTTTCTCTAAAAAAGCTAAACTTTTATATGTAACCCTGCATATAGTGAACACAAGTTTTTCTCTATAAATACTGTGCCATACAGGGGCGTAAACAAGTTGTGGACTATGGGAAGGGCTGAACCAAAATTACCAAATTACCTTTAATCGTGTCAGTGTCTTGAGATTGGCTCCCTACACCCCGCTTCTAAGATCAAAAGACACTGAATAATGGGTCTGACAAACATTACTTTCCCGATTCTGTTCAAGATTATACAGACATATGTACCTCACCGTGATTGACCATATTACAATGGCCATAGAAGAAAGGGTTGCTCAAACTGGATTTTCAGTGTAGCAGTGTCTTGAGTCGTTTCTCATACATCACCCAGATAATCCAGAAAATAAAAAAGCACTTGAACAGGTCTGTGAATTTCATAAAAATGATCCCAGCTCACAGCAGTTAAAGACGCAGCTCTTTTTGCTTCATCAAAATCATCCAAGATCAGTCACAAACTAAAATCCACCATAGCTTATATAAAAAAAGAAAGGGAACTCTATTCTGAAGTTTATCGTGGCAAATTTGAGCTTTGTAGGCTAGATTATTTGACCCAAAGAATACTTGTATCTAGACGGATAGTTGCTGCTTGATATCCAGAACCAATATCCAGCAAACTTTCAGTATCCTTGCATCCCTAATATCAAGCAAACACAAATTCAACATCTATTTGACGTTTCATTTAAGGAGAAGATGGAAGGTTTGATACCTTTTATTGGTCCAACGAGTGTCTTGTACAAAGATGGAATTATACACAAGCTTTCGGGGCCACACAGGTGTGACCCCGAAAGCTTGTGTATAATTCTATCTTTGTACAAGACACTTGTTTGGTCCAATAAAAGGTATCAAACCTTCCATCTTCTCCTGTTTTGCAAGGACCAATATGGCTGCAATCTCTTTTTACAAGTTTCATTTAAAGAAGACAAGAATTTTTTTGGTCTGTTATGTACAATAAAGCCCTATTCTACTAGACAAAGTGTGCCTGTGTTTTTCAGGTATGAAACAGTGAAAAAGTCTTACCTATACATATGAAATCATTGTAGTCTGAAGGACTTTCTAAACCAGTCTCTTGTTTTTTTTTTTCTGCTGATTTTGCCCAGCAGGAGCTTTGATTCACAGTGTGATGTAACAGACTCCCTCCACATGCCAGAGATATTCATAAATCAGTTTAGACAGATCTGAATGTTTGTTTTTTTCTTGGTTCTTCAATCTGATATGAGTACAATGTATATTGTTACTATTGAATATGTCAGTTAAGAAGTATGAAAGCTCAGCTCCCTCTCAATATGAAGTAAGGGTTCGGAGCTCCCACATGACTCCGAAGGAGTACACCCCTGGCTGCCAAGAGATAATGAGTTAAGATGAGTGAACAGTACATTTCTCTGAATTGCTTAATAATCAACCAGAAAAACCTATTTAACAATTGAATTAATAACATCAAAAAATGAATAACAAAAAACTGAACAGTAACAATAAAGCTATGCATTGTTTTGTGTGTGTTCACTAATTGTGCCATCTCACGTAGCATTTCAGTTTATTTTAATGGAGTATGCAAAAGAAAAGGAAGTGAGGAGGGGTTGTCTCCTAATTATACGAGAGGTACCCTCTATTGGCCAATCAGAAACGAGAATCACTGTCAGTTATACCACCACAAACCTTAAAAAAATACCTGCAGAGTCGTTTATTTACATACATACCGCCCACAGTCATTTAATCGCACCAAAACCACACCCACAGTCATTTAATTGCACCAAAACCATGCCCACAGTTGTTTAATCGTTCCCTGAGAATCCCAAGAAAACAAAAAAATGGCATTAGAAAAGCCGTCCACCGCGCCTCCTCATGCTCCAAACAACCCATGGTAATGTTCAAGAAATTTTCCAAACTTTATTTAAAAAATCTAAAATCCTTCATCGAAGTAGCATTAGCCGAATCAATCTATTTTTCCATAGCGTCTAAAAAATCACGAGTAGAACTACGATTAGGGCACAGAGCAGTAAAAGCCGTGAGTAAAAGTATCTTCTGTTTCACTTGCTCCATTCAGGCTTGTATCTTTCACTATTTACTGTTGCCTACCACCTCAGAAATCCCTAACGGATCAACTGAAACACAATACATATGCTAATTCGACCAACAAAAATTACAGACATGCAGTTTGTAGGGCATAGACTGTGACTGTAAAAACTACTTTCTTTTGTTTCAGCTGCTACTCCTGTTTCACTTTCTCCTTAATGTCTTCCCATTGCCGCTCTCCTCTAAAACTGTAATTTGCAGCACTTCACATAACAACTCTACTTGCAAGCAACTCCAACTCATATAATAGCAATAACATTCAGTGAGTTGGAGTATACTCAGAATAACCAGCTTCTGTGATGATTAAAGCGCCGGCAGGTTTAATCATCCACAGAAGCTGGTTATTCCTTCGTATACTCCAACTCACTGAATGTTGTCACTTAAATGTACCAAAATATTTGATGTGCATAACCAAACATGATAACACTGGCATCTACTCTCAGCCCTCATCTTCTGATACTGGACTGTCTGGTGCTGAACTCCCTGCATCCCACCTGAGCCAGGTGACCCATCTGTCATGGCCTCTCATAAATTGAGTTTGGCCATAATCTATTCCATTTCATAGATTTTTGTTTTACTCTGTTATGTTATTCTTCTGTCATGAGTGGCTCTTCCTGTAACCCATGAGAAGTGATGCACTTCACCGCAGTCACAGCTAGTATCAGTGCCACTTGTCATTTGTCTGTGTGCACACGGACCACTATAGGAAGTCATAGGACTTAGTCAGTAAAGATGTTAGGGACTGTCTGCTGTAGGATCTGATGAACACATTGTTGGATGTACCCTCAGAATGCTGTAAGCTTGGAACAACTCCAAAATATGTGCCACTGCCCCCCATACTGTCTCGAGCAGTCTGCTGTATTTGTGGTATTAAATGTTTGGTTATGGCTGGTGTTCTGAAATAACTCACAAGGATTCTCCAGAAGTATTCCCTCCAGGTTGGGGAGGAAGTCACCCTCCAGCAATTCTGGAGCCAATTCTTCTTCTGAGAAGCTATAGGACTCTAAGATCTGACAGGAGGCCTCTGCTTTCCAGGATGATCTGACCTTAGCTTATGACTCCCCTTTGGAAGGCTGCCAAAGCTTATAGATCCCTGAGGCATATCTTAGTTTTTCCCCTGAGGGATGCCACCCAATATAAAAAATCCTCCCATGGTGTCATGGGCCTGGCTAGCTGTGTTTTGTTTGTGCCACTGGAGAAACCTATTGAAGTCCTGGTTCTCCAGGTTGAACTTTTCTCTCAGAGCCTGAAATGTCATACAGGACCCATTTTCAAGCAGCTGTAAGAAACATGTTAGGCCATGACTTTTCCATCTTGCATATCCCTTATCAAGGCTGAGGTGATCAAATTTCAGGTTATATCTTATGGGGTCCAGTAAGGTTTCTGAGACCAGCAATTTGCTAATCTTCTGTATCATATATAAAGTATGCCTCACCCAGTCATTTAAGAAATTGTTAGGCCTTCCCGCTTGCACAGTGACAAGATGTCTGCTTGCAGCGCTGACATCCCGTGATGGACACGGTAGTAGGAGGATCGGCTTGGGGGGAGAAGGACTGAGCATTCCAGGGACTACTCTTCTTCTCCAGGGGGAGAGGGGAAGAGTGACCAGCGCATTATGGACCTCTGGCAAAGGCTGGGGGTACCACCGCTGCCGGCGCCGTAATGCAAGGGGGCGGGGTGGACAATGGCCATCATTGCACATTCCCACACCCAGATTGCTGCAAGCCTACATATGAATCCAGTCCCCCGAGCATGCTGCCCTGTTCCACTGCCATCCCAGCTGCCACCAGTGTCCGCCAGTGGGGGCTCCACTCCCGTGGCCCCACCCTGGGGGTTAAGCCAGGGCAAGCTACCAATGACCATGGGGAGGGGGTGCCCAACCAGTGGTCCCACCCAGGTGGGATAAGCCTGGGCATGGGGGACAGCATGTGGGCATGGGCTGAGCTCCCTTCAGGGAGGGGGAGGCTGGACCAAAAATACTAAAAATAAAATAAAAATTTTTAGCATAGTCAGAGATCACTGAGGCAAGGGCCAGGGTAAACAGTGGCTGCCTCCTGAGTTCTCTATGTTGTACCAACTAGAGGGTTGACTCCGCTTGGCCCAAGTGCAGGCCATCGTCATCTGACCTGCCAGGTAATAATGTTGCAAACTAAACACAATTTTGGCAGCACTCTTGCAGAAAAACAAATAAAGCAGGTCAAATCTCTGAGGCAAATATATTTAGTTTTTAACAGCGCAAGAGCACGGCACTAAGACCCTGTGCTTCGCCTCGAAAATGGGAGGCTTCATCAGGGGGCATGGCTTTACAGTGACATAGAACTCTCTTAAATAGTGCAAAACTTAAAATACAGTGTAAAAATTCAAACATCAGGAGTGTTTAGCATATCAGCTTGACACCAATGTAACATGCAGTTCTATCAAAATATCCTCAAAATGTGATCAAAATCCATACCATTTAAAATGCATATTCACGTCTTTAAGTAGAAAATAAAAGCTGATCAAAAGCTTTTAAATACCTTCCAAAGCTAGTGCTAACCATTGTTACAAGAAGTATTTTTTTTTTGTAACATATTAATTGAGTTTGTAGAATCAGTCAATACAAGCATAGCCCATAGGACAGTACTTATTGAAAAGATACATCAATATTACAGTATTACAGTACATCATCTTAGCACTCCTACATGTTGTACACCAATTGAGGGTTATCTATAACAGGTTAATATCAGAGAAACACCCTATAGCCTATTGCTGCCATGAGTGGGGATATATCCGAGGAGGTATACGCTAAATCCCAAAATAACACCCCTTTTAATAGGTGTAACATCCCCAGCACCCCAAAAAAGTATACTTAATACTCAGAGCATTCTCCCTGCCCTGCAACATCCCAAACCCAACCAAACGCAGATCCTATTAGTAATTCCCCCACCAACTTCCCATCAAACTTAGTTACTGTATTTAACTTTAAAGTACTAACATTTTATAGTACTAACATTTTATATTTGCAGCGTAAAAAGCAGTTCCAGCAAACAGCAGAATGGCCCCAAGTCCATGTCTACAAAAAATACAGCTTTAGACACAAGCGTGGAGACTCCATGCCTCAGAGCAAGCTGAAAAACTAAACAGATTATAGAAGGAGAAAAGGGAACCTGCAGCAGCAGGGACTCTTAGTTCAAACCCCCTCTCTGTAAATGGACAAAATAAAGGAAAACATTAATCATCCAATTCTGGTATGGTATAATCTGAGACTGTACATATTCCATTTTGAAAAAGTCACCACATAAAAAAGAGTCCATAACTGTGAGGAAATAGCTAATAACAGTCCTGAACTTCCAGGTCTCCTTCACCTTCCAGCATCTTCATGGGCTTACAAAACCTCCGCTCTCCCAGCCTCAGGTAATATCCTCCACGTCCGAGTCCAGTTCTGAGCCACAGGCAGAACAGTCCTTCTCTATTTTAATAAGCAGCTTACTGGCATCCTCTGGACTGGAAAAATGGAAGTTTCATTGCCGTATACAATTTTGAGATTTGCTGGCATTAGGAGCACGTGGTGAACTCCAAGCTAGCGTAGTTTTGCACTTACCCCATCGAACCCCTTACGGCATTATCAGGTAGCAAAACTCAAGTCTGGAAAGATATGGATAGAGGTATCATGCCAGCGCAGTGGGCTCTGTTGTTTTGCCGCTTGTAGGATACAGTCTCACTCTCTGATGGTGCCCAAGACTGCTAAAATAGTGCGTGCCTGCGAATTAGGTGCATCTGCATGGAGTCAGCTGCCTCGAGGAGTCACCTGATAAGCTTTTTGAATCGTAATTGGGGGTTCCATTCTTAAAATGTCAGGGAGCCACTGTTCTAGGAAACTACCTAGGTCTTCCCCCTCCGTAGCCTCCGGTAGCCTCAGGATAAGAATATGGGTGCCTGCATCCTATTTTCTAGATTCTCCAGTCAGCATCTAAGCAGTGTGTTCTCCTTCATGAGGCCGACGTAACTGTCATTGCCTTATCTGCCACTTTATTAGCCCCTTTTGCTTCCTCCTCTACTGTCTGCAGCTTTGTTTCGACCACCAGCATTCTGGCCATGAAGTCATCCATTTTTCTATCGATCGTTTGGATTGCTTTTAGATTGCATTAAATGGCTGGCTTGATGTATACACGGGAGGATCACCATCTTTGCTTGGGCCCGGTCTCGTCTACTTTTGCTTGGCTCCATCTCCTCCTGCCACTGTTTTAGTCCGACCCATTTCACCAACCACTGTCCTTTTGATATCTAAGTGATCGGGATGTTGTTCTACATCTGTTTATCTCCTTATAAATAAAAACAGAGAATTTTACACTTCAGATTTCTGCATTTTGTAGGTGAGATGTGCAGAGCTGTAAAAGTTTGCTGCTCATAACTTGGCTGCAGGCCACGCCCCCGTTACAAGAAGTAGTTGATTACAACTATAGCATTGAGTTAATTTTAAAATTCATACTATAGAAAACAGGAAAGCCTAAGATGTCAAAACAGAAGGAGCAGGATGAAGGGGGGAGGTGAAGGAAAGGAAGTGAAGAAGGGAAAAAAAGCCTAATGTGAAAAATATATTTTTACTATGTATAGTAACACCATAAAATGCATTCCAAATGCATTCCAAAACAATTGCTGAGTGTATCCCTTCATGAAACCATCTGTCACTATGGTAAGCACTCAAGGTTTAGGAACCATGGCCAAAAAAAGCATGTTTACCCATCAATATAAGGTGGAGACAGGGGTATTGGGGGAATATTTCTGCAAATAGATAGGTGTTACATATTTAACCTAAGATCATATTGCTATAAACAGATACATTTTTTTAATTCAAGTTTATTGACAATAAACTGGTACATTATTGTATACATTCTGTTAATATTCATATGTCTCAGGTTACATATCCATTTTTATAGATTCCTTTTCTTCTTTTATTTTTATATAATCAAAAAAAAAAGATGTTTCACTTGATCTTATTTAAGCAATGATATAAGTAATGTATTATTATTTCCTTCAACAGCTTTAAATTCATTTATTTTCTTTAGAAGAGGTCACAGAGAGTTAACCACCGACACCACACAGTCCTGGCCGGAGCACTAGTTTTCCCTAATTTCTTGTGTTTATTATTTTCTATATTTTTCCCACTCGCTTTTTTTTTTCCCCTTTTTTATTTTTTATAGTTTTTGGCTTTCTGGATGCCTGCACCCCCAGGTCCATCCAGTATCCTAGGGTCTATCGTCCCTCACCTCCCCCCCATCAGGTGGTCCAGTATATCTGGGTTCATTAGCAGACCTCCAAATCTCCCATCTAGTCCATCTTCTTAGGTATAAATGGGTTCGGTTGTTGATTTTAAAGGTTAATTCTTCTAATTCTGCTATTGTGGCAACCACCTTTATCCATTCTTGTGTGGTAGGGGATATTGGGGACCACCATTTTCTCGTAACAGCTTTATGTGCTGCTGTTATTAGTATGGACCAGAGATATATTGTATAAACAGATTTTTTTTTTTTGAATATTCTGTTTATTAGGAAATTTTTCAGTCAAAACATATACCACATACAACAATAGACACTCACACGAATAGACATATTAACATTTTCTCTAAAACTAACAATACATACTGGCTATTAAATAATAATAAGTAATTAATACCTGAGCGCAGTCAGTCAGCAGATGCTTACGTTCAGCAGGTAATTTTACCAAATTAAATACATTAAGCATATTGACAAAGTGAGTAATTAAGTAAATAAACTAATATCTAAATACATAAATAAATAAATACATACATACATACATGCAGTCGAGTGTGCAATCACCTGTCTACCTAAAAAGCTCAATCAAACCCACCTCCTTGTCCCCACGTCTTCCCGCCCTACTCGCTTCATATTCACTTTATATATAGATACAATGTCATAAGCATAAAAACATATAAATCAGAGACTCAAGATGGTGACTATTCAATTAACCAACAAATCCCTTTCTTTTGCATCAACAGTCCTATTGTTGCTTATACATTCAACCCTGTATGCAGCATTATGTTTTCAGACATACTCAGGGATGCTAAGAAGGGAGCCCAGTCCTTCAAAAACACTTCCTCCCTATCCCTCATCAGTAGGGTGAGCCTCTCCAAAGCCAGGGAGCGGATGACCATTCTATGCCATTCAGCTACTGTGGGCCTGTTCCCATCAACCCAGGTATTCTGAATACAGTGCCGGCCAAAGCAAACAGGACCCTTGTGCTCCTCGGCAGTGGCAACCACTCCTCTTCCCCTTCTACCATCTCTACCCCGAATAAGCACACCAAGGGGTCTCAAGGTAATTGCCTCCCTGTTATCCTATTTACCTCATATACTACCTCCCCCCAAAACCTGGCCAGAACTGGACATGACCAGAAACAGTGGAAGAAGGCACCCATCCCCTTATTACATCTCCGGACAATGGGGACACTGTAGGGTGCACCCTGTGGACCGCTGCTGGGGCCCAGTATGCTCTATGCAGAAACTTATAGAAGGCCTCTTTAAACTCGTTACATACCATGATCCCCTTCGGCATCCCCCAGAACCAATTTCCAATTCCTCTCTGATATTTGTAGTCCTAGATCTCCCTCTCACCGGGCCTTTGTGGTGCCAGTCAAATCAGGTAACCTTTGCCTGTCCTGTTTAGCCACTTTCCCTAGAAAACCCTTCGGGACTGATTTAGCTTGGCATACCACCCGCTCTACAGTGTTCGGGTATAACCCTCCCCTCTCCCCCTTGCTCATCTTTCCCACAAAGGCTTTCACTTGCAAGTAACGGAATATCTGAGATGTCCCTAACCTCACATCTCTTCTGACCCTATCGAACCCCCTTATCTCTCCTTTTCAGGAGGACCCCTATGTGAGAACTCCCCTCTTCCCACTCCAAGAATCCTCTATCCTCCATCCGGGTACAAAGAAGGGTTGTTAGCTATCGGCGGTAGCGTCTCCCTCTGAGCCCCACCCTTCCGCCGCCACAGATGATCCCATGCCTCCAATGTCTCCCTGACTAATGGGTTACCATTCCCTAGTTCCCTATACGCTCGCAGACCCCTACTATGCAGGTAGGCTGAAAGCCTCCCCAGTGCACCCCACTGCTCTAACTCCACCCAGCTAGCCACTTCCGGCCTATGCACCCAATCAGCTATCCCCCTAAGCTGCACTGCCCTATAGTAAGTGCCCAGATCCGGGAAGTTAAGCCCCCCCCTTAAGCCTATCTGCTTTAATCCTTTTCAGACTGATCCAAGGTTTCCTACCCCGCCATATAAAACCTAAGAACCCCCTCTCTAACCTTTTCATATCCTTCGTAGTTAGCCGCATCTGCATGGGGTATAGGACACGGGGGATAATGTTCATTTTTATTATATTTATCCTTCCCATCCATGATACAGGTAGCTGCATCTAACGCTTAAGGTCCGCCAAGACCAACCTAATCAGGGGCTGATAGTTTAACCTATACAGCTCCTCCCATCGCCATCCTATCCGGACCCCTAAGTACTTAAAATCTGTCTTGGCCACCTTGAATCCCATTTGCTGTATCTCCTGACCAACCTCTGGGAAACCCATAACTTCAGATTTCCTTACATTAATCTTATATCCTGAGAAACCTGCAAACCTATCAATAATGCTCATTAAGTGTCCCATGGACTTTTGTAGATCCCCCAAAAATAGCAGCGTGTTATCCGCGTATAACGCCACTGTGTGTTCTCTCCCCCTCGTGTCCTCTATTCCCACTACCCCTCATGCTGACGTAACGCCGTCGCCAGGGGCTCAATCACCAGGGCAAACAAAATGGGGGAAAGTGGGCATCCCTGCCTCATGCTACTACACAACTTGAGAGTGCCAGAGTGACATCCATTTACGACAACACATGCGTTTGGCTTAAGATACATGGCTGTAACCCATCCAATAAATGACTCACCCAGACCAAACCGGGCCAACACTTTGAATAGGTAGTCCCACTCAACCCTATTAAATGCTTTTTCAGCATCCAGAGAAACCACCCCCATATCTTCCCCGGTCCAACCAGCTTGCCATATGACATTGAGTAGCCTACGCACATTATGATAGGACTGACGCGCCTTTATGAACCCGGTCTGGTCTGGGTGTATCAGCTCCAGGAGTATATTCTCAAGCCTATTGGCCAAGATCTTTGCCAAAATTTTCAAGTCCACATTGAGCAATGATATAGGTCGATAGGCCATGAAGTCCGACGCGTCCTGCCCCCACCTTATATAGGAGGCACATATTCGCCTCATAGCATGAATCAGGCAACACCAGGCTTTCTCCCTCCACCCCCACTCTGAATACCCTACACATGGCGTCAGCTATCTGTCCACCCAATATTCTATAATATTCAACTGGAAATCCGTCTGGTCCGCTGGCCTTTCCCACCTGAAGCTTCTGGATAGCACCCAGGATTTCTGCCTTAGAGATGGGTTGGTCCAATGATTCTTTCTGCTCGACTGTTAACCTCTGCAAGGGTACCCTGTCTAGGAACTCTCTTATACAATCTCCCTTTCCAGTGTGCTCTGCCCTATATAGCTTTTCATAAAAGCTCCTGAAGCACTCTGCAATTTCCTTTGATCTCGTAAAGACCCGCCCCTCCCCATCCTTCACCCTCAGTATTCGTGATGAGCACCTACCCCCTTTCATCAGCCTCACCAACATGGGCCCTGGCTTGTTCCCCCACTCAAAAACCCTTCTTTGACAGTGGAACCACGCTTTTCCAGCCTCCTCCCTCAGCAGTGTGTTGACAGCATCCCTTGCCGTTGCCAGTAATCTGCTGGCCTCTCCTCCTTCCCCTCCCTCTACTCGCTTCTCCAGCTCCTTTACTTGCCTCTCAGGTACTTCCCTCTTACCCCTGATCTGTCTCTTCATCTTAGCAACATATACTATTATAGCTCCTCTCATGTAGGCCTTACCCACCTCCCCGAAAATGGCGTTCGAGACCCCACACGAAGAGTTCGTCTCCTCATACATCCTCCACTGCTCTGCCAAATATTCCCTAAAGGCCCGGTCCTTAGTTAAATACATCGGGAATCTCCAAATAGTGGGTCTGTCCTCCGGTGCTCCCCCCGCTAGTTTTAACATGACCATGGCATGATCCGAGATCACAATGGGGCCATGCGCTATCTCCCTTATTATGCCAACGCAGCCCCTGGGGAGGTAAATATAGTCCAGTCGAGTCAGTGCCACTGAAGAGTGCAGCCAGATCTGTCATGTTCCCTGGCCCTGGTTGAAGCTGTTCATGGGGTTGGGATCTTACCAATGGGACAAGATCTCTCCTGCAGTATTGAGACTTGTAGTGATGATAGCACTAGGTCTGTCTGGGACAAATTTCAGCTAGTGGAGATGTCAGAGGTTGTTGAGGTGACCTCGAAGCTGTGCCCCACTTTTTGTGAACTGGACCCAGGCCCGACATGTCTCCAGTGTTTGCTTTTGGAGGGGCTCTTCCCCCAGCACCGTGAAAGAGGCGTTGGTGAGGCCCCTACTGAAGAAACAATCACTCGACTCTGACATCTTGGTAAATTCAGACCTGTCTCCAATCTTCCATTCTTGGGGAAGGTACTGGAGAAAATAGTGGCCTTGCAGCTTGAGGTGCACCTGACAGTCTTCCACATTTACGAGCCACTCCAGTCTTGCTTTAGAAAAAGACATAGCACTGAAACAGAGTTAGTTCGAGTGCAAAATTATGTCCTCAGGGTGAGAGACAGAGGAGAGCGGTCAATTCTCATTCTCCTCAATCTCTCCTCAGCTTTTGATACCGTTGACCACATGGTGCTACTGGATCGCCTGAGAGAGAGCACTGTAGACTCGCTGGCAAGGTCATCAGCTGGTTTAAGTCATTTCTGACAGTCAGGAGGCAACGGATAGTGATGGGAAATTTCTCTTCTAGCCCGAAGCCCCTGACCTATGGAGTGCCTCAAGGTTCGATCTTATCGCCCAAGTTGTTTGCAGTATACATGCTATCCCTGGGGGATATCATTAGACATTATGGCTTGGGTTTTCACTGCTATGCATTTGATACCCAGCTATATATGTCCTTTGCCCCTGGTACATTGGACACAGTGGAGGTGATAAATAATTGCTTATCCGAGATCCAGACTTGGATGTCCTCTAACTGGCTGAGGCTCAACCCAGATAAGACTGAGGTGCTAATGACTGAACCACACCAAAGGTCGGGATGTGGTCACCACTGGAGCAGGTATAGGGTTGTTCCAAGGTACCCTCACTCTAAAGGCATCTACGAAGGTGCAAAATCTGGGTGTCATATTTGATGACGGCTAGACCCATGACCATTAGGTGTCGGCTGTCATCTGCAGTGGTTTCTACCACTTCCAAAATGTTGCCTGGATTAGAACCCTTTTCCCACAGGAGGATCTCCCATCATTGGTGCATGCTTTTGTCACATCCAGGCTCAATTACTATAATGCTCTGTACTTCGGGGTCAGTGGAAGGAACCGGCTGCAGATGGTGCAGAATACGGCAGCCAGGCTGTTGACGGGCCTTTCTAGGTCCGCCCATATAACTCCTCTTCTGCATGAACTGCACTGGTTGCGGGTCAGATGGAGGATTCCTTCAAGGTGGGTCTACTTACCTATAAGGCCCTATACGGACTTGGCCCAGATTACCTGACTGACCTCTTGACACCTGCCTTCCCTGTGCGCTCTCTTTGATCATCCACAGAGGGCTTGCTGGTGATCCCGAGGATGTGCTTAAAGACATCTGGTGATCGCACCTTCAGGGTCGCTGGACCTGTTTTATGGAACTCCCTTCCTAAAACTCTAAGGGAGGTTCCCTTTGTGGATGTATTTAAATGTGGCCTGAAATATTATTTATTTAGATTAGCATTTGACAGCTTTTAATTAATTTGTGCTATTACAGGAATCAGAACACTTATCTGTATGTGAAAACTATTGATTTTGATATGTCTTGAATGGACCGTTTAATGATCTGTACGGTGCCTAGAGCTTCCGGGATTAGGCGCCTTATAAATAAAGATGACTTTGTCTTTGTGTGATTCTGGACGCAAGGAACATGGCACTTGCTGGCACCAAAGAAGGAATCTATGACTAAGCTTGGTGCTCTCTGGCCCCAATTACGGAGGCCACAGGACTGGGGGAGCAGATGAGGGTGCGGTTTACCAGACACTGATGATGGCTGGTGCTCTGAGGAGGTGGCAGCAGCAAGTGTTCCCTGGCAGGAGCACAGGCAAGCCCCCTTTGGGAGGGGGATTATGACTGGTTAAACCTGGTTTTGCATTGATTTCCAGCCTAACTAAAAAGCTGTTGTAGCAAGAATTCAAAGGTTATAGAATGCTATTATAAAGGTACAATTCTGTGGTACAACAACTGAAATAAGAGGACTTGAAAGGCAATACTATGACTTCTTAATCATGTTACATCATGTGACTGTTTTTTCCCATACATAATTACACACCTTTATTCCATGAAGGTGGAAGTATGCCCATCGGCATTTATTTCACTGCTATGCTAATCCTCTGAGTTCTATGGGTACAACACCTTTTCAATTTGAATGGAAACTCGTGTCACGTACTGTTTTACTTTCATTTTCCCTACATACAAAACCCATGCCCTCCCCTAACATAAAATCTTTTGATGTTTCAGCCTTTAAAAAAAATGAAACAGAAACCCACCCTCACCTGGTTGGGTGTTTAGAAGATAGGTTTCTGTTTTTATTTAAACAGTAAAAAATGAAACCAAAGATTTCTTGGAACGAAACAAGCAGCTTTTTTTTAACTTTATGTTTTAAACCATATACTATACAAAATAACAGATGGGCAGCCCTGCACAATTCAGCTATGTTTCCATTGCACGCTTATGATGACATAAGGGACCTCTCGAGCGTCCCAATGATAGCATCAGAACCCCTCCATGGAAATACAAACTTGTTGTGCATGGTTGCCTGCGTATTATTCTCAGTTTATAAAATGGCATTGGAAAATACTCAAACATGACTGGCTGAAACATGTCACTTGTCCGTGCATAATATAGAGAACAATGGATAGGCAAGTGTGTGTTGTGGATTTCTTTTTACACACCCGATGTGTGTGATGACCCATAAACCTTGAGAGTGAAGCTTGAGAGGTTTATGCGGTCATCACACACCAAGGGTGTGTAAAAAAAAATCCTCATACACACACTTGCCTGTCCTTTATTTTTATAATTACTGGTGTAGAGAGTGAATGCCAACATAGTTCTGTCATATACACACACACACACACACACACACACACACACACACGCACCGTCCGGTAAGGACACTTCTTCTTGCTTTTTTTTAATTTTTTCTTCAGAAAAATGCTACTGCTGAGTGGTGACTGTAAGAAAAGTCTCGTCAGTCACATTGGACATCGCGATCATGCTGGTTGGACCAAAGTGCTGACTGAAGCGCAGCAACTGCAGGATCAACCAGATAGCTTTTTTTGTGTTTGTAAATGGCAGGATCAACCAGATAGTTAAAAAAATAAGAACTTACATGTGAGGAGGGCGAGAGGCAAATGATTACTTCGAGCAAGCAGCGCTCGTCCTCGGTACCGGAAAATTGTAGCTGCCATGTTTGTAGATGTGTTCGGCCTGCACACACACACAGAATAAGGGCCAATAAGGCGGCGACTACAAATGACTGACTGTGCTAGTGAGAGAACGTTTTGAGAAATGCCATAATGACCCATTTTTGGGTTATTATGGCGTTTGACAGTACTTGTAATCAGGTTGATAAATGGGGTCATTAGTAATTATTATAATTTAATGCATACCCTATTGCGTGTTATTGATTACTTAGCACTGCTGGTTGATATGGTTTGTTATGGCACTTTTGACTGATATGGGGTGTCACAAGGAATTATAGGAGGGTAGACTGAATATGTTAGGACCTAATCCCAAGAACATAGAGCAAGCGCATATGGTGCAGAGCTGGTGCATCAACAAGGATTTGGCCAGTCCTCACTTGTTAAGCCATGAAGTCCAAACAAAAACTGATGCACTCATACTTGAGAGTTTTAATTCTTTCTTTTGCTTAAGTTATTGTAGTGCACATCACATCTTTTGGACTCATCTCATATATTTCAAAGTCTTTTTATGCTTGCATGATAAGTGCTTACAATTTCCCCATTCATTACATCTAGGGTCACTGACAAAATTACTTGTAAGACTTTTGTGCACTTCGATCCGTGTGTCCTCCTGCCCGCTTCCCTGACTCTACGACCACTCTACAGCACTTTGCTCACTTATCTCACTCAGAATTTTTAGAACATTTTCTATCATGTTTCTGATGCTACAGTATTTTTTTGTTTAGTACTGAGTGCTAGCACCAGTGTGGAGAGAAATGGAAAGCATTGACTCAGAGAACAGCCACAACCCGGAATGCGTCGGTAAATCATGCTCACAATACAGAACCATATTAGAACCTGTGTAGAGACTGTATGGCAATTTTTATTTACTTTCATTATATCCTGCCCTGAATGTACTGCTGCTTTGATTTGATTAAATGTGCCTGTACACAAAATTACTGCTGTGCATCCCTATCATCTGCTCTTGACTGCTCGCCTGACTGAACCTCAGTCACTATCTGACTGCCTTGTTTGCTTACACACCTGATTGTCTCTTCACTCACATACTTACTCTGACATACAGTACTTGACAATACAAGAGCAGATCTGATAGCACAGTGCAGACAGACTTACTTTTAGTACTGTACACAAAACTGCTGCCATGCATCCCTCCCGTCCGCTCACCAGACTGTACCTTAGTTGCCCTCTGACTGCCTTGTTTGCTTACGTAGTGCAGTCTCAGTCACTGCTGGTTGTCTCCTTTGAGTACTTTACTACGACAGACTTACAGACAGTACAAGAACAGTTTTGATAGCACAGTATAGGTGAACGGTGATGCAATGGTGTTGTTTATTACAGGCACAGCTGTTTGTTGTTGGGAGCCACTAACCCCGTTCATAATAGCTGGGAATTTGCTATGGTGGGGTATGCTATAGCAAGGGATCACCTTATTACCTCTACCCTTACAGACTGACTAACGCAACAAAGGAGCAGACCCCGGTGCTTTATCCCTCTCCGGCTTCCTCAATGAGTGTTGTCCTTCATTCTGATCCACTCACTTAAATATCATGTACCCATACCACATAATTAATGGCGTCAGATCAAAAGAAAGGGAGGCCACCAGTGAGATGCCACAAGAATTGGTCCTGGGTTCAGTCCTTTTCAATATGTTAATCAGTGACGTGGGAGAAGGAATCCAGGGCAAGCTGTTATCTCTTCACAGATGACACTAAGCTCTGTGGCAGGGTAGACAGTGAGGAGGGGGTAGGGAGATGAAGAAAGAGATTTATAAAGGCTTGAATGATGGTCAAGGGTTTGGCAGTTGAAATTCATTGCCAAAAAAGTGCAAGGTTATGCACACAGAGAACAAGAACCCTAGGACAGAGTACAGTACGTGTGTGTGTGGGGGGGGAGGTGTAAAGTAGGGCACGACCTCTGAGGAAAGAGACCTACGGGTCATCATCAGTAACTTCCTAAAACCATCAAACCAGTGTGTAACAGGGCCTACAGTAAGGCATGTCAGGTGCTGGGGTGTATAGAAAGGGGTATTGACGGCAGAAGGAAGGCATTATTACCACCTCTCTATAAATTACTAGTGAGGCCCCACGTGGAGTACTGTGCCCAGTTCTGGGGTCCTCACCAAAGGAAAGTTAAGGACAGGCTGGCGACAGTGCAACATATGATGACCAAAATGATTCTGGGCCAGCAGACCAGGTCTTAGAGGATCAGCTCAAGGCACTGAACATGTACTCACTGGAGGTCAGATGAAAAAGGGGAGACATGATACAGACCTTCAAGTTCCTGAAACGAATAAACAAGTGTAACCCCTCTACAAATGGGGGTTCCCAAAAAGTCTTTCTTGCGCTTGCTTAAATGCTCACTGCCAGGCTGGTGTTCTGCGTTTTAGCAGTTTAAATGTATTGCCAGAGAGTGCCTGTATAGCCTCTGTGTACTGTCTCTTTAAGAGCTGCCTGGATTGCAGTCATAATTAATCTGAGAAGGCGCTCTGTAGAAGATGTACTTGTTTGCTGATCATTTGTTAGAGTAGTAATAATATTGCAGTTTGTTCTAACCTAGCAGTGTCAGTGTCAGTGGCTCAGTAGGTAGCACACTTGCCTCTGATGCCTGGAGCTTACAGGGCTGTGAGTTCAGTTCCCACATCTGGCACTTGGGTTAATAACCTGATTACACCCCTCCCTTGTTCAAGTCCCCTGAATAAATCAGATTTAACTTTGCTTGCATTTAACCTGACTGTGGTTCCAG
Source organism: Neoceratodus forsteri (assembly GCA_016271365.2). Taxonomy (NCBI): domain Eukaryota; kingdom Metazoa; phylum Chordata; order Ceratodontiformes; family Ceratodontidae; genus Neoceratodus; species Neoceratodus forsteri. Next base: position 751,974,016 of record CM028136.1, read on the forward strand.
TTTGTGCCAAAAGTATTGTACTGTTGCTATTTGCTGTGTATAACCTTGTTTTACACGGGGTCCCCAGGGTCAAGCTAGAGGAACCAGCCCTGGTGGTAAATGCAAACAGTGTGGTAACGTTGGTGAATAAGGGTCATTGTGAAAGTAATTATTGTATATTGTTCAGGCCACTAGAAGGAAAGAGTGGGGTTACAGTGTCCTGGAGGCTGTGCCCAGGTTAGCTTGACCACTAACAACCCTGACCTCCGGGTGGAGGCACCTGTTTCATTACCCAGGCCCCTTAACCTGCTACTAGCCAAGCAGGCAGGGGTAGTAGCCCTTGGGATAGCACCACCTAGGGGTTACATCTTGGGCTCACCACTGGGATTTTGTGCCTTCCAGTGGCCAAAAATTACGAATTATTGTTAAAGATTAATGGCTACCCCAGTAGAAATGGCTGTACACCAGTTGGTGGGGTGGTGTACTGGGCAGGAGATCGACCCCCAAATTCTCTGCTTATATTGGATATTCCCCTGGGTACCAGTAAGGATGCTGCAGAGGGAGCACTCTCCAAAGTTGAATGTTTAAAAAACCCTATGGTGGTGGGTTGACAGGCTGATTTGATCGCCCAAACTTTTATAGTCTTGGTAGAGTGTAGTGACCTTATAGACAGCTCTAAAGTGCCACAAACTATTGCCTCAGAAGGGGTCCTAGCTACCTAGAGAGTGATAACAAAAGACAGTAAAGACCCTGGGGAGGATGAACTCCCACCATTATCTGAGACTTCTGAGGAGAAATTTGTTAAGTTAATGCTGGAGGAAGGGAAAACCATAGAGGAGTTTAAGAAACTATTCCTGCCACCTGGGGGTGTTCCTTCCCCAACACCCCCTCTCACTCTAGCATCTGTTACTGCCCCGCCTTCTGTGCCCATGCCAATGCTGGCCCCTATACCTGTACCCGCCATTAGTCACGACTCCTACCAAAGGCTGAGAATCTTCTCGGGCACCCTCCCCACCCCCCAAGGGGAGAATGACTGGGAGACCTGGATTAACTATGTTGCCCCCTTGGTACCCAAGTGGCAGTGTGCAGAGGCTGAGAAGCGGAAAATAATTATAGAAAGTTTGAGGGGCCCCGCCCTTGAAGCCATTACATTTTTGAGGTCTACAAACCCTGATGCATCTGCTCAGAAGTACCTATCTGTACTTGAAGGCAATTTTGGGAGCATTGAGTCAGGGGAGACTTTGATGTGGAAATTCCAAGGTACCAAACAATGGAAGAGGGAAAGTTTCTCTGTGTACGTTACTCTCCTGGAAAGATCTCTGCAGAAAGCTTACCGGAAAGGTGGGGTAGCCGCTAGTGATTTGAACCGTGTGAGATTGGGGCACATAGTGCAATATGCCAAGCATTTTAAACTGCAGATCATCCAGTTAAGGCTCCAGGATAGGAAAGGTAACCCACCTGACTACTGTGACTTGATAAAAGAACTTTGGGAGGTCCGGGTGAACAGAGGGTGCACTCTAGCTACAGTACACTGCGCAGACACTGCAGTATTACCCAATAACAAGTACTCTGGCCAAAAGGAGACAGTGAGTGACCCCGGACTTATTTGACTTTGGTGATTCCCCGCTGCCAGCTGAATGGAAGACTAGGACTAGCAAGAAACTCGACCAGAAAGACCAAGTGTTTTTTGTTAAAAGAATGGGACATGGGGTGTGTCCAGGGTGCAGAGCATCATATACATCTGCATGATGACCGGCCATTTCGAGAGAGATCCCGAAGCCTCGCCCCAGTAGACATAGATAATGTGAGGAGACACCTGCAGGAAATGCTCACTGCTGGCGTGATACAGGAATCAAGGAGTCCATATGCCTCTCCCATTGTGATTGTGCGTAAGAAGAATGGGTTGATGAGGATGTGTGTTGATTATCGAACCCTGAACTGGCGGACCGTCCCAGATCAATACACCATGCCCCGTATACAAGATGCCCTGGACTGCTTGAATGGGAGCAAATGGTTCTCAGTATTGGATCTTCTCAGTGGATATTACCAGATTCCAATGGCCATGGAGGACTGTGAGAAAACAGCCTTCATCTGTCCTTTGGGGTTCTACGAATTCCTGAGAATGCCACAGGGGGATTTCGGGTGCCCTGGCCACCTTTCAGCAACTGATGGAACATGCGGTGGGAGATATGAACTTGCTGGAATGCCTAGTGTACCTAGATGATATCATTGTGTTCAGACACACATTAGAGGAGCATGAGGCCCGACTGTTTAAAGTGCTGGACCGATTGGAAGATCTTGGCCTCAAGCTGTCTGTGCTTACCCTCACCCACTATCGTCGATGCTCGGCAATTTCCCCGAGATGCTAGCAGGTGAAAGCATTCCCTTAAAGAAATACGCCGTAGCTCCTTGAGGCTAGTCCTCCTCCTCCTAATGCTGTCAGGCAACGTGCACCCAAACCCTGGCTCTTTCTGCTCTAAAGCCACTAATCTGAGCAAGCCTTCGGGTGCCCTCTCATTCATATCAATCAACATCTGCAGCCTCCTTTCTAAAATGGATGCCCTACAGACCTTCACCAGCCAACACTGCCCTGACATCCTGGCAGTTGTCAAAACCTGGCTCACGTCATCAGTACCGGACCATGCAATCAGCCTTCCTGGCTACAACGTCTTTAGGCTGGATCGACTCTCCAAAAGAGGTGGGGGCTGCACTCTCTACCTAAAAGACTCCATACAGGGGCACCACATCATTACCTCACTCCAACCCACAACTGCTCAGATACTGCCAGTGAGAATCCTCCTTGGAGCCCAAAACAAAACCTTCACTGTTGCCACCATCTACATCCCTCCCAAAGAACAGGGAACTGGTCTAACAGCTGTTCTTGACTTTGTAAAGTCACTCCCACCAGACACCGAATCCATCCTCCTAGGCGACTTCAACATCAACTGGCCTGCGGCCGATGCTGGTGCACACAGGGATACCATTGCTTCAGCAAACCTCACACAAATGGTTGACTCACCAACCAGGACAAATTACAGGACCAGCACCAGCACACTCTGGGACTCGATCCTTACCAGTCACCCATCATGGATATCTAACACTAATGTCCTCCCTGACTCTCTCAGCTGCACCTTTTCAAATAAATTCATCAAACCACAGCCAAAAACTATCACCAGCAGGGTTCTACCCCATGGTCACCTTCTTTGACTCAAATCCCACCTCCTCCATCAAGACTGGTCCCCTATCTTCAATGCAACCAATGTAAACACTGCCCTTGACCACTTCATAAACATCTTCACTGTGGCCTGTGACACGTATGCTCCTATTAAGAAACGCAAAGTCAAATCACTCAGTAACCCTTGGCTCACAGGTGACCTTCTCAGGATGCTAAAAACAAGAGACCACCTATGGGAGCTGGCCAGAAACTCTGGAAGGCAAAACGACGTCCAAAACTACAAACGTGCCCGCAATGACTGCACCAAAGCCATCCGGCAAACGAAGTCCGCCTACTATAAGCATGCCCTCACAAACTCCTGGGGCAATGGTCGGGAATTCTGGAAGAACATAAAAGAACTCACTGGGAATCTACCCAAAATCCCCCCATCAATACTCAACAACAACGGAACCACAACCCTTAACCCAAAAACCATTGCGGATACCTTTAAAAAAGCCTTTACTGACCTCAGCGCTGTCCTACCCCAGGACTACTTCAAAGATGGTGAAGCCCCTCTGTCCGCAATGAACACTACCCCACCAGCTCCCCACTTCTACTTCAAAGCAGTCAAGGCTCACCAAATGCAAATATGTTACCAAAGCCCTTGGTAAATCAAGATTCAGTAATGACTCCTCGAACTCAAAATCCTGTCTCTCACACTTGATGAAGTACTTAGTCCTCTGACCAGAATTTTCAACCTCTCCCTCAGCCTTAGCCAGTTCCTGGACAGATGGAAATCTGCCACTGTCACCTCAATCCATAAAGTGGTGACAAACTGCCACAATAACTACAGACCTATACTTACTACCCCCACTCTCCAAGGCACTAGAACGCATCGTCTCGGACCAGCTCACAGAATACCTGGATGCGTACAACATCCTGTGCAAGCAACAACACGGGTTCTGCAAAGGTCACAGCATCTCCACAGCCCTACTTGAATTCACCAGCGCAATCCACAACGCACTTGAATCCGGCGAACTACTAGGCTCAATCTACATTGACTTAACTAAAGCCTTCGACACTCAATCACCACCTCCTGCTTGTCCAGCTTCAGAACACTGGGCTGTCAACTGACTCCATTGGCTGGTTTAAGAGCTGCCTTGAAGAACGGTCCCAAACAGTAAGAATTGCTGATACACTCTCGGACCCTAAACCGGTCCGCTCGGGAGTCCCCCAGGGCTCCATTCTGGGACCCCTCCTCTTCAGCCTATTCATAAACTCACTACCGGACATCTGCCCAGAACAAATAATTCTCTATGCCGATGATGCTGTGATCCTCACCTCGAACCCTGATCCAATCCAATTACAAAATAAACTTCAGCGGGCCTTCTCCTCCATTGAATCTTGGTTCCTAAATCATAAACTGCTTCGCAATCAGAAAAAAAACAAGTCTATGATCTTCTGCAGCCCCCACAACAAAAACAAACAACTCCACCTCTCCATTGCAACCGAACAAGGAGCCATCCTAGAGCAAACACAATCGTTCAAGTACCTCAGCATCACCTTTGATCCCCACCTCTCATACGCTGTCCATATCAGTAATGTTGCAAAGTCTGCCAATGTGAGTTTAGGCATATTATTCCAGCACAGGAAACACCTAACCCCAGAAGCACTATCAGTGGCCGTCCAAAGCTCCATCGTCAGCATCATAGACTATGGTCTTATCATATATGGGTCTGCAACTACCACTGCTCTCAAACGTATCGCGACCTCCCTGAATAAGGCCTGTCGTCTCATCACTGGCTCAGATCGTCATACCCACACATGTGACCTTTATTCCCAATCTGGATGGCTTCAACTGGACAAACGCATAAAATACCAAACCTGCATCACGGCCAAGAAAATTATAATGGGGCTTACTCCACCTGGTGTCTGTGCCCTCCTTAAGCCTAGACATAAGAGCGTCACTACAAGGAGATCCAATTCCCATCTACTACATATCCCGCGATGTCGCACAGCCCAAGGACAAAGATCATTTGCCTATCAGGCATCCAACTGGCTCAACTCTCTTGGCAGCGACATAGCGACCACTCCAACACTCGGCCTCTTCAAGCCCAAGCTGCGCCTGTCACTGCTTTTATCCTGTGATTGCCCATCTTAACATTTACACCGTTCCAGCTGCATGCCCCAGTACCCAGCACTTCCAATCAGTCTTTGCACCCCTAGCACCTTACCTGTCATATTTCCTCAACAAGGCCCCCTGGCTGCACTGTCTCCCGCCCTCGCCCACCTCCCCCCTATATCTCCACTCCTGCCCCCACCCCCAACCACCGCTCGGACTCCCCCTTACCCCTGCACCTCCTCCCTCCTCGATCTCCTACCTCACTTCCCCCCACCCACCCTCCCTTGTCTTGCTCATAGCTCAAGACTTTGTACTGGTTATTACATGTCTGTAAGTCAATGATTATATGTTTGTAACTAAAAATTATGACTGTTGCATACGCTGATGTGGAACCTTTGTAAAACAGCCTCGGCTCAAAGGTATTGTAATCCTAGATTGAAATAAATAAAATAAATAAATAAAATAAAAAGCTGTCCATTGACAAGTGCCAGTTTTTTCAAACCTCCAGGAAGTATGTGGGGCACATAGTATCTGCAGAAGGGATAGAGACCAATCCCAGTAAGGTCAAATCACTGACTACTTGGCCCCAGCCCCATAACCTGAAAGAACTACAAAGTTTCCTGGGGTTCTGTGGATACTACCGCAGGTTCATAAAAGACTATTCCAAGGTGATTCGCCCCCTCCTGAATCTCACCCAGTGTTATCCCCCTACCAACTGTAAATACAAGAAAGGGGCTGTCAAAGAACCCGAGAAAGTATATTTCCAAACAGGTGAACCTTTTTGGACCCCACTGGACACTCGAATGTGAAGTAGCTTTCCACTAAGTCATATACCAGCTCACCCTTGCCCACATCCTCACCTATGCTGACCCTACCAAGCCCTATGTGCTACATACAGATGCTAGTCTGCAGGGCCTAGGAGCTGTGCTGCATCAGGACCATGAAGACGGTTTGAGACCAGTGGCTTTTGCCAGCAGGAGCTTGACCCCATCAGAACAAAACTATCCTGTGCACAAGTTGGAGTTCCTTGACCTAGAATGGGCCATTGTTGACCAGTTTCATGAGTACCTCTATGGGGCAAAGCTATAGGTGAAGACCGACAATAACCCGTTAACCTATGTACAGACTTCAGCTAAGTTGGACACCACTGGGCACCGGTGGCTCTCTGCTTTATCAGCCTATGATTATGCTGTCGAATACAGGCCAGGACTGAACCATATTGATGCTGATGCCCTATCACGAAGGCCAGTCTCCAAGAATAATTGGGTCAGGTTGTCTGAACCTGACATCCGAGCATTGTGCCAAAAGTTTGATAGAGATGAACAGGTTTAGTAGATTGCTTGGGCCCTCCTGATACCCGCATACCGGCTGCCTATTGCCATTTATCTGCTCTAGATATTAGTGCACTACCTCAGTTTGAAAATGACAGCATTCAGTGGGCTCAATTCCAAGGTCCTATGATTCAGCCAGCACTTGATGCCTTGCGTGCAGGGGAAAGATGTGTCCCAGTTGCACTCCCCTGACTTGCAAACTGCCCTATAGTTTAAATAAGGCCCCAGGTTGAAGTTACACAATCAGTTGTTATTCAGAGAGACAGTGGATTGCAGCAATTGGTCTTGCCCACGGCCTTTAAAGATTTGGTACTGAGGTCCCTCCACAATCACATGGGGCACCTCGGTATTGACAGAACTCTCAACCTGGTATGATCCCAATTCTACTGGCCCAAGATGGGGGCCAATGTTGAGCACCATGTAAAGACCTGCAGTCATTGCCTGCAAAGGAAAGCTCTTCCTCAGAGGGCTGCCCCCCCCTTGTCAATATTACTACCAGCACCCCCATGGAACTGGTCTGCATAGAATTTTTGTGTTTAGAACCTGATCAGAGGAATACTGGCAATGTGTTAGTGGTTACAGTTCATTTCACACAGTATGCACAAGCTTTTCCAACTAAAGATCAAAAGGCCTCTACCGTGGCCAAGGTGCTAGTGGAAAATTTCTTGGTCCACTGTGGTGCCCCCCAGCAGATCCACTCTGACCAAGGCAGAGACTTTGAGAGTTGGCTAATCAAAGATATGCTCTCTCTCTGTGGGGGTGCAGAAGTCAAGAACCACCCCTGTCACCCGCAGGGGGACCTTAAACCAGACCATTTTAACTGCACCCTTCTAGACATGCTGGGCACCCTCCACCCCAAAGACAAGCATAAGTGGAGCCAGCTGATTAGCACATTGGTACATGTGTACAATTGCACCAAAACTGACGCTACTGGGTTCTCCCCCTACCGCCTCATGTTTGGGCTGGAGGCTCGCCTGCCAGTTGATGTCTGTTTGAGGGTCTCTCCAGATGGGGTCCGAGATGAAAACTACCTGCAGTATGTACAGAAACTGAAAGCTCAATTGAACCATGCATATCAACTGGCCCAGACAATGACCGCTAAAAGAAATCTCACCAACAAAGAGAGGCACGACAAGAAAGTAAAGGCTCAAAAGCTATGGCCCAGAGACCGTTTGTTGTTACGCAATTTGGGATTACATGGCAAGCACAAAATTGCTGATAGGTGGCACCATCTTCCTCAGGTAGTAGTTGGAAAGTTGGATGATCTACCAATAAATCAGATTTAACTTTGTTTGCATTTAACCTGACTGTGGTTCCAGTTTGTGCCAAAAGTATTGTACTGTTGCTATTTGCTGTGTATAACCTTGTTTTACAGGGGGTCCCCAGGGTCAAGCTAGAGGAACCAGCCCTGGTGGTAAGTGCAAACAGTGTGGGTAATTGTCCGGTGAATAAGGGTCATTGTGAAGGTAATTACTGTATATTGTTCAGGCCACTAGAAGGGAAAGAGGGGGTTACAGTGTCCTGGAGGGCTGTGCCCAGGTTAGCTTGACCACTAACAACCCTGATCTCCGGGTGGAGGCACCCATTTCATTATCCAGGCCCCTTAAGCTGCTACTAGCCAAGCAGGCAAGGGTAGTAGCCCTTGGGATAGTGCCACCTAGGGGTTGCACAAGGTAAACTGCAAAGAACTGTGTAGCACAAGTAGTGGTTCAAGAACACAGGAGCACTTGTAAAAACTGGTGGGGGAAGGTTCAAGAGGGATGTAAGAAACTTTTATTTTACAAAAAGTGCGGTGGAGCTGTAGAACAGTCTGCCAGCTGATTTGGTGGGCACCGAGACTATCAGTGGTTTCAAACATGGATGGGACAGAATGAAGGGCTTAGTGGTTGCTCAGGGTGGTAGCAGGGGGTGGATGGTATGGGATAGGGCCCTGTATGGACAGTAGTAGGTCCCTGGTTTGTTAGGGTTTATGAGCAGACTGGATGGACCAATGGTCTTTTTCTGCTATCCTTGTCTATGTTTTTATTATAACATTTAAAATTGCAGTCACGTTTAAAGTGAACTGCCATTTAAAGCCAGTTTCCTGAACTTGATGTTAGTGAATATGTTAAGACCACTTGGCCAGTTTTGTAGTTGTATGGGGTATTTGACAGTGTTCTTTGCTGCTGGCAAGTGAAGACAAATTCAATCATCCATGTGTTTGCTGTAAAATCAATAATATGTCTGCTCAAAGCCATCATGTCTACTCTAAATCCAGCTCTGAATTATGTTCCCTCCCAAGACAAAAACTTTTCTCCAGGATGAACTAGTAAAGGCTTCTAGCCTCTCTTCACATTGCTCTCCATACCCCTGATAATTTTGATAGCCCTGTGATGCACCCTTTTTTTTAATCAAGTTTATTGACAATCCAGGGTACAAATATTCAAACTTCTTCAGTTTACAATTATTGATGTACAATCACAGCAACATCTTTAACCTCCACAGGTACCTTCTCCTTTGTTTCACCGGGTTACTTACCCTAAGTGATTAGGAGACTTTCTCTTTTTGTAGCTCTACCATATTAACCAATCCTCCAACATTTTGGAATACATTTAGTTATATATTGAGACTCGCACTAAGTTCATGTGGACCTCCAGCCCCCGGGGTTCATCCAACCTCGTCCCCCGGTCCCTGTGTCCACAGTTCCCACCTGGACCACCTACGAACAAGGACTGGGACCCGCTGGTTACTTTTATGGGTCAGTTCTTCCATATTCTTTCTATCCTGTGCCACCCCCATCCAGTGCTCCACCCTAGGGGGTCTGCTGAGAGCCAGCGTTTAGTAATGGCCTTATGTGCTGCAGCTATTAATATATTCCAAAGGTAGATTGCATCTCTGCCTTTAATCCCCAAGTGTGGTAGGCCCAGAATCAGGTGTGGGAGGACATATCATTTTCCATCATAAACATCCCTGTTAATGCCCTCTTTGTTTGTCCCAAAAGTTTAGCAGTACAAGACACTGCCAGAAACTGTGGGTATGGTGGACAATTTGTTCTCCACACCCCCTCCAGCATCTCTTAGAGCCTGTTCTACTCCATCTACCCTGAACTGCTGGAGTGTAGAAGAATCTTACCCTGATTTTCCAGGCAAATTCTTGCCACAGAGGCAAGTAAGTTAATTTTGCCTGAGGTGCTAAATATTTTCCCCCACTCTGACTCAGTTAGTTGTAGATCAGCTTCTTTTTCCCACTGGATTTTAATGGGTTGTGTGCAGGACTGATAGAGTCCTCTGAGAGCCCTATATATTCGTGATGTGTGACCCTTCAGCAATGTCTGGATTTGTATTGCCCGGAAAACCTCCATTAAGGTTTGGGCCTGAGGATATCCCCGCTCCCTTTCTGCATTCTATCAATATGATTTCTTAGTTGAAGATATCTAAAAAATTATTTATTTTGCATTTGATGTTTCTCTTTTACTTGTTCTGTCACTTGTCCTAAGGTGCAGAGTTCCATTTTTGCCCAGTGCCAGAATGTATGGTCTAACTTGGAGGGTAGAAGTGTCTCCCTCCAGGCAAACCATTGCAGGCGCCAGATTGCTCCAGAGATCTTACATTTGGACCAGATTCTGTAAACCGCTTGGAGGGTATTTCTGGTTGTCAAGAGGGGAAGTTCCTTGATGTTCTGCCAAAGTGACCCATCCAGAACTCTTGCCCCTAGGGGGGCTCCCTTCACTGAAGCCACCTCCATTGTCTGCCAGCGTACCTCATACCCTTCTACCGTGCACAGAATTGCTGACCGCAGCTGTGCAGCCAGGTAGTAGTCCTCTAGATTAGGCAGGGCTCTTTCCCCCTGTAGTTTGTCTGAGTGCATGTTTGAGATTTTGATGTGTGGTCTACCGGGGGACCAAATATAGCTAGAGATGATTCCCTGCCAGTTCTTAAATTGGGTCTTTAGTATCCACACCAGCAGGCACTGGAACAAGTACAAAAACCTGGGAAGGACATTCATAGTGATCGATTGTATATGTGTGTATACGGTGAATTTTAATAGTGACCATCTTGTGATGTCTTGTCTGATCTGGTGTACCAGGGGTCCAAAGTTTGCCTCGAATAGTTTGCTTAGGTTCTTAGTTAAATAAATTCCCAAGTATCTGATTTTAGGGGAAGTCCAGTTTAGCTGTATGGTTGCTCTAATGTCTTCTGGGGGATTATAATGAAGACAAAGAACCTCAGTTTTGTGTTGGTTCAGGGTATATCCGGCATGTCTCCCAAACTCCAGTAGCCTCTTCCACACCTGCGGTATGGAAGTCTCTGGGCTTGTCAGATACAGTAGAACATCATCCGCATGTAGCGAAATTTTGTGCTCTGCGTCCTCCATCTCCAGCCCATGTATTTCTTGGTCCTCCCTAATTAGTTTAGCCAGTGGCTCAATATAAAGAGTGAACAGTATGGGTGACAGTGGGCAACCCTGCCGTGTTCCCCTACCTAGGTTTTATCTGGATGAGACCCCCCCCCATTAACCCTGACACACGCCTGTGGGCCCCTATACAAGGATCTTAGTCCTGTGATGAATTGTTGTGGAAACCAAAATGTTCTAAAACTTGGAAGAGGAAGTCCCAAGATACCTTGTCGAAAAGCCTTTTTCCACGTCTAGGCTCATCAGGTACGCAGGCATGCGTGTACAGGTTGCGTGATTAATGATATTTATTGTCCTTCTGACTTTGTCCGCAGCTTGTCTACCAGCCACAAACCCAGTCTAGTCAAGGTTTACTATTTGTGGGATAAGGTTTTTAAGTCTTTCAGCTATTATAGCTGTATACAACTTATAATCTGTATTGAGAAGGGAAATTGGTCTATAGGACCCACATTCAGTGGGGTCCTTCCCCTCCTTAGGGATCACTGTGATTGTGGCCTGGTTCCACGATGGGGGAGCCTCCTCTCCCTCCTTCCATACTGCTTGGTATACCAGAGGAAATTGCTCTTTTCTACCCCCACGGTCCCCTGTTGGGGTGTATACAATTTTCCATAGTAGGAGACAAACACGTCCATAACTTGGTCTCCTCGGTGGGTTATTTGCCCTGTCTAGGGATGTCTTATCTTAGTGATATGCGACCTTGCCATCTGTTGCCTTAGTCGGTAGGCTAGGTGTTTAGTCGCCCTCGGGCCTCCCTCATAATATTTCTGTTTGAGGTACCACAGGGCTTTTTCTGTTTCTGTTTTTAACAATGCCTGTATTTTATCTTTTATTTCTTTCAACCTTCCCCAGTTTGTGCCTTCCACTTCTGTTTTTGTTGGGCCTCTAACATTTTAAGCTGTTCAGTGAGGGTATTCATCTGCCGTTATCTTTCCCTTTTTTATGTGCTGCAACAGATATTAATTTCCCCCTAACGACTACCTTCACCGTGTCCCATAAGATCTGCGGTGAGATGTCCTGGCTAGAGTTCATCTCCACTGTCTGTTTTGTGAGATCTCTAATTCCTGAGGTTATTTGTTCATCTCTCAGGAGGGAGACATTAAGCCTCCAATGTGAATTTTTCCTAGGCAGTGCCAGATCTGTTTCTATATACACCAGTTGATGGTCCGAATGAGTAGCCACTCCCACCCACATAGATTTAAACATAGAAACATAGAAACATAGAAGTTGATGGCAGATAAGGACCGCAAGGCCCATCCAGTCTGCCCATCATTCTGGAGTGTATTTTTAATCTAGGGAAAAAGTAGGTGTAGTCCCTGGCATTTGGGTACATTTCTCTCCATATGTCCACTAGCCCCAGTTCGGATATTAACCTCCCAAATTTTTAGCAGTCCTGTTCTGTTCAAGAGGTATCTTTGATGTTGTGTCTATCTCTATTCAGGGTCAAATTCCAATCTCCTCCAATGATGACCAGTCTCTTCGCCTTGTCAACTATTAGGTGTATTAAGTCCATGTAGAACTGGATTGAAAAGGCTGGAGGGGCATGCACATTAACAATGGTGACCCAGGCCTCCTACACCCGTCCCCTTACCAGCACATACTGGGCTCCCGAGTCCATTATCATCTCCTCCTCTTCAAAAGGTAAGTCCGCTGCCATCAGGATGGCCACACCCCTCTTTCTCCCCTTTTCTAAGGAGGCACGCTATATGGTTGTGTAGGCTTTTGTTCTACGTTTCAATGCCTCCATGGGAGAGAGGTGGGTCTCCTGGAGGAGGCAGACTGAACATCTCTGCCATCTGAGGAATTGTGGGATCTGTCTCTTTTTTATGGGATTATTAATCCCATTTATGTTATAGGAAATAGTGGTCAGTCTGTGGTTATCCATAGCAAAACATTTCAAGATACAACTGTTTGTGTGTAATCACCCTAGCCTCTCTGTGTTTTATGTAAGTAACTACTGTGCACATATGTTTGTACCCCTTATTAGACCTATTAACTTTTAACCTTTCTGTTAATTGAGTTGCAACAAGTTTAACAATAACATTTAACAACACAACATTGTCCAACATTTCAACAGTAAAAACTTAACACAGGATTACCCACAAGGGGGTGTAACAGGTATTATATTCCAATCGTTACCTTTGACTCCCTAAGTCGAGCAGGGTTTCCCCTGCTTGGGTGGTGCGTTTCCAGCTGCGCCTTGAACCTCCATGTCGTATGGGAGGTAACCGTTTCCCAGAATTAGCAGGTGGTGCCTGCCTTCTGCATGGTCTCAGCCTCTGTCAGCACGTGTCTGGCTAGAAACAAGTGTTCCTTCTTTCTCTCCCCCCGATCCATTTTTATGTTGGCACACTTGCGCAGCCAACATCGTGGGACAGTGCAGCTTTGGAGGCGGGGTTGCTGTTGGGCGAATGCAGGGCATGCACCGGTAGTCTGCATGCTGGCGCCACACCTTGCATACATAATGTGACGAGCACATCTAAGAAAAGGTCCGCTGCAATCCGAGCAAAGCTCATCATATGCAGCGGACCCTTCCTACGCGCTCGCCGACATTATGAGCATGGTCGGCGAGCGGGTGGCCGCCCAACTACTGCCGACTTCGGGGGTACCCAATCCCCCCGTCGGTTAAACCCCCCCTTTCTTTGTGTCAGCATAACCCCCCCAATTGTTGAATGCCAGGGGGTGCCTGATTCCCCTCGGCTCGCCCCGCTTTTTGTGTGCCAGTAGAATTTGCCCAATCCACGTCTGCATTACTTCCTCATCCCCCGTACTGTGTTAGCCGACAAAGGTGCCCAATCCCTGGCTACATTCACCCCCTCAAACAGTTAGGGCACCCCAGTGTACCAAATCCCCTGCAAAAAAAACTGTCCCACGATGTTTTTTTTTTCCCTGTAAAATGAAACGGTCCCTCGGAGTCTCGATGCCCCCACCCACATCCACCCCTGCACACCCTGCCTCCTCACCCCCAACCCATGCCTCCTGCGGAGTCCGGCATGACGATCTTCGGTGGACCGGGAACACATCTGCACTCTTCAAAGCCAACCGTGAACTGAAGAAATGCCGGTAAGCTGTATAATGGAATGGATAGAGGTTTTTCAACTTTAATGCATATCTCGGGCATTTTTGCGAATTTTGGCCCCACATTTTCAACATGGGGTTTTTGGGACCCCTTCTCATGAGTTCTTGCATTGTCATGACGTTATTCGGTCCCGAAAGGTGATTTTGCAGTCACTGTATGGAATCACCTTTCGGGACCAAGTAACAAAATGACAGTGCCACTGTTCATGAGAGGGCTCTCAAAAAGCCTATGTTGTTAATGTAGGATAAACTCGCAAAAAGATTTAGTGCAAAATCCAAAATTACCGTTTACGAGTGCGTAGCAACTCAGCGCAATGCGCCTCGTAAGTTAGTGCATTCACATATTTTCATGCCAGATTCTCAACATTGGCATTTTACCACACCTTCTTGTGAATCATATAGCTGTCATTTTTCACATCCTGGCTGAAATGTGTTTTCGCACTTCCGGCGCAGAATAGCGTGGTTGCTGTGTGAAATCAGTGTTTGGGACAAATTACAAAAATGACAGTGACAATGTTCATGAGCAGAGGTTCTAAAATGCCAGTGTGGAAAATTTGGTGACAATATTCCATAAAATGACTGTTTTACGAGCATGCAGAGCAACTGCTCAACGCACGCTCGTAAGTTAGCGTATTTGAATATTTTCATGCCACATTCTCAACATTGGCATTTTACCACACCTTCTTATGAACCCTATAGCTGTCATTTTTCACATCCTTGCTGAAATGTGTTTTCGCACTTCCGGCGCAGAATAGTGTGGTCACTGTGCGAAATCACTGTTTGGGATGCACTACAAAAATGACACTGACACTGTTCATGAGCAGGGGTCCTAAAATGCCTATGTTGAAAATTTGGTGACAATACTCCATAAAATGACTGTGTTACGAGCGTGTGTTGCGCGGTTGTCGCTGCAGCTTCGTAAGTTCACAAACTTATAATATTTTCACTCACATTTTCAACAGTGCCATTGTTCTACACCTCCTAATGAACAGTATAGCTGCCATTTTTCACATCCTGACCAAAATCTATTTTCGCAGTTCCGGCGCACAATAGCGCGGTTGCTGTGGAAAGCCCATGTTCGAGACACATTATGAAAATGGCAGTTACACTGTTCATTAGCAGATGTCCTAAAATGCCTATGTTGAAAATTTAGGGATGAAAGTCAATAAAATGAGTGTTTTACGAGTGCGTGTTGCGCAGTTTGCACGCACGCTCGTGACTTTGTGAATTTGTAATACTTTCACTCCAGCTGTTCATCATTGGCATTTTTCCATACCTCCTTATGAACAGTATAGCTGGCTGAAATGTGTTTTCACACATCCGGTGCAGAATTGCACGGTCACTGTGCGAAATCACTTTTGGGACACTTTGAGGAAATGACGGTGACACTATTCATCAGCAGAGGTCCTAAATGCCTATGTTGAAAATTTGGTGGCGAAGTCCAGACAATGACTGTGTTGCAGCGTGCATTGAGCAGTTTCCACACACCCTTGTAACTTCGTCAATCTACAATATTTTCATGCCACATTTTCACCACTGGCATTTGTGCACGCCTCATTATCAACAGTCCAGCTGCCATTTTCCACAGCCTGCCCAAAATGCGTTTCCGCAGCTCTGCCGCACAGTGGCATACTCACTGTGCAAAATCACCTTTTGGGACACATTAACAAACTCTCTGCCACTGCTAATGCCAGCACAACAACATTTGTCATTGACAAATGCTTGTTAACATTTAGTTTTTGTTCCTTTTTTATTGCCTAACACTGCAACTACTAGGAGGAAACACCCTCAAATCTGTCTAGTACTGACAGAAGACCCCCTCCTCACTAGCATTTCCCCACCACGTATTGGTGCAGCCTTTATTCTTTATATTCTAGTTTCACAGCTTACTGCCAAGATCACTTCTTTCCAAGAAAAGGAAACTTTTAGTACAGTACTTGAGGAAGGGAAAAAGAAAAATAGCAATATTCCCCCCTGTAATTGTGATTAGTGACCCCCTCAGCTCCATCTAGAATGGTTTTCAGGTTCCCCCTGCTTATCTGGCTGATGTGGGTCCTCTACTACAGCAACTTCTGCCCCAAGTACATCTTTAATGTTCATCGTCTCTGCTACGTTGGTTAAAGCCCCCCCCCGATCATGTTTTCATTTTACCCCAAACCCTTCAGTTTTAAGATTTCCCCCTTATACTTGCTGTTTTGTCTGGCAGAAGAGCCTTGTATAAGGGGGAGTTGTGTGAGCCCACAGTCTGTCCGTGCTCCATGCGAGAGTTCTTCTCAGTTGAGGAAGGGCGTTTCAGGTCCCAAGCCGCAACTATCTCCGGCGGTCTTCTACACGGATCCGACTCACAAAGAGGGGCCTAAAAAGGAAAAACAAGAAAGTGGTAGAAGTCATTCAGGTCTTTTGCTGACCATGTCAGGTCTCCAGACCAATCTTCTTGGCGCTTCTTCATGCTGACGACACCAGCTCCTGGATATTGGACTGCTGCAGTAGGGTTTCAATTTGGAGCTGCAAGCTGTAGGTTTTCAGGAGTGTCCCCAAATCTGTTCGCAGAGACGCATTGCCATTCACCTGGGGGCCTCCCTTTCTCCGGACTTTCTTGCGTGTGACCTCCCAAGCCAAGCGCAGTAGATCTCTCTCTCTAGCTGCTTCTTTACCATCGGGGTGGGGAATTAATGCCATTTTCTTCCAAAAAATTCACTGCCGTCAGAAGATCCTGGAATACTCTGGTGCTCTGGTTCATTCCTACTCTCATGCGGGCTGGATAAAGAACTTGTGCCTTCATTTGCCTGGCTGTCAGTTGCTTCAAAATAGGCCACATGGTGCGGCAGCTTTCTTGCATGGCCATCATATAGTCATTGTCGAGGGTTATTCTATGCTGTTTAAACTTTAAGTCTCTGTCTCCAGGCACACTGCAGTAATTTTTCTTTCACAGCGTATAAGGACATTTTGAATACAAATGAACGCGGTCTTGCTCCCACATTCGGTCTCGGACCCAGGGATCGATGGACGCGATCCATAGCCATCTCGTAGTCCTGTGGCAGTTGAAGAGCCGACCGGAGCGTCTCTTGCACAAAACTAATGATGCTTGGCGCACCTTCCTCCACTCCTTTGGGCATCCCATACAGTCGGAAAGTTTGTCGTCGATTTCGGCCCTCTAAGTCATTCAGTCGGTTGGTTAGCTCCCCTCTCCCTGGCTAGCAAATAGAGGAGGAGGCGGTCATGCCAGTCCGCCTGGTCAGTGATTGTGTTCAGCTCTATTTCGAGCTGGTCCGCTTGGTGTTCCACCTGTTCAATGTCTGCTCGCAATCCAGTGAGTGTGTGGTCTATTTTATTTACTGTGGCTGCCATTTACTTGATGGTCACTACCAGTTCCAACCATTCTCCAGGGCTAGAGGCCTTAGCCACCATGCTTGGCTCAGCTGCGAAGTCTTCCTCCGGTGTGGGTTGTTTTTTTTTTTTTTGAAATTGCATTTTATTGAGAAGTTTTCTGTATATTAACAAATACTCCAACATTCATTCACTCTTCATATGTAACAATTAATAGGCAGACCCTTTAAGTGGACAGGATTCTCAACTTATACATCCAGTTATTATATAACCTGTACAGTGTACAATGGCTTACACAACTCACCAAATAGCATCAATGCAGGATATACCACCTAACAAAAGCTGGGCCATTAAGCCCGGTTATGAATTGCATTCTAAACTTCTGCCTATATTCCAAATTAAAATTTGTGTGTTTTCTCATTATTACAACTAATCCAACAAGTATTCAACAAATTAATAACAATTTAATTATTCCCCCCTCCCAAGACAGATGGTGAATTGTACCTGTCGTCTTACGACCAGGCCCGTGGCACCCCATTCTACCTCCATGTGGGTTGTTTTTCTAGCTGCAGCATTCCCTTTAGCTTCTATGCCGGAGTATTCAAGATTTTGGATGTTGAGGCTTTCGCTCTGGTCATTTTTGCTGGTGAATCCATATCTATAAAGGCAGATGTTTGTAGATTTGGATCGAGGGGTCGGCAGAGCTTGAGGATCAAGCTGCCATTACCCTGCTGACGTCACCGGAAGTCCATTTCTTTATTTCTTTATTTCAGAAGAATCAGAAATACCTTTGAGTCATAGACTCCTTTACAAAGGTTCTACGTCACATATAACAAATCAGTTACACAAATACAGTTAGTATAGATACAGATACAAATACAGTGATTATTACAGAGTAAGGTTAAGTTACAACAGGAATGCTAGGCTAACATTCAGGATCTAGTGCAGTTTGAGACAGTTAAAAAGAGACTGGAAACCTAACATCCCTGAGTTAGTGGAGCTGAGAGCAGTATGCAGAGGCAAGCCAGAGGCCATTGTCAGTAATAGAGGGACAGGGGCACTAGTTCATATGCAGTCGCAGTCACTTGAGGAGCGAAGATGGGCCCTAAGGTGCGTTTTGAAGTGACCAATTCTTTGACCTAGACGCAGGGAGGAGGGTAGGTTATTCATCCACAAGGGTGCCCTGTAGCAAAAGGATCTTTGAAATTGGGTTGTGCGACAGGGAGGGATGGAGAAACAAAGGGTACCAGAGCTACGGGTATGCTTAACTTTAGAGTCCAAGGTGATTAAGGAGGTGAGTGATGCGGGAGAGAGGCCAAGGGTGATTTTTTTAGCTAAGACACAAGTGTGGCATTTGATTCTGTTATCGAGGTTAAGCCAATTAGTGTCCTTATATGGCACACAGGTATGGGTGATTCTGTCACACCCTAATATAAGACGACAGGCCTTGTTTAGCACAAGTCTAAGACTATCAAGGGCTGAGGGGCTTGCCCCTCCAAAAGTCAGAAGGCCATAGTCAAGTAGGGAGAGAACCGAGGAGGAGATAGCAAGTTTAAGGGCCTCTGGGGTAAGGCAATGTTTATAGCAGTGCAAGAGCCCTAGCCTGATGTTTAGGGCCTTGGATAATTGCTGTATATGCTCATGATAGGTGAGGCCAGTGTCCAAAGTGATGCCCAGGTATTTAAAGGTGTGCACAAATTCCAGGGGGGTCAAGGACGCTGATAGTATTTGAGGAAAAAGCCCTTTCCTGGAGTTCTGCATATGTGCGAAGAGCATACCTTTGTTTTTTTTTATAGTTAATAATAAGGCGTTGTGAGGCGAACCAGCTTTTGACAGCATTGAAGGAGGACTGGAGGGAGTGGTGGAATTGAGAGGAGTCTGGGCTGGAAGAGAAGATGACAGCATCATCTGCTTAGAGTAATATGTTGGAGGTGCAGGATGCGGGGAAGGAGTTTAGGAAGAGGCTGAAAAGGAGGGGACCCAAAATGGACCCTTGTGGGACCCCTGAGAGGACAGGAGATTTGGAGGATAGTGTATTGCCAATTTTAACTTGAAGGGTCCGGTTGGTAAGATAGTCTGAAAACCATCCCACAGCATCCTGTGAGAGACCCAGGTTGAGCAAGGAGGTTAGGGGTAGTGAATGGTGGATGGTATCAAAGGCCTTAGTGAGGTCAATGAAGACTGCACCTGTGATGTAGCCTTTATCCAATGCAGAATGGATGTGTGATGTTAGCTCAAGCAAGGCCGTAGTCATGCTGTGACCTTTATGGAAACCATGTTGTTGTCTGCAGAGTAGGTCATATTTATTGAGGTGGTCGGTGAGCTGATCTGAAACTATCCTCTCTAAGGCCTTGGAGAGGGTGGGAAGTATGGAGATAGGGTGGTAATTGTTAGCAGAGGAGCGGTCACCCCCTTTAAATATAGGCGTGATAGAGGTGGATTTCCAAATGGTAGGGAATTTACCTAGTGATAGGGAGAGGTTTAGAATGTCGGTGAGAGGAGCAAGGACTTCCTTAAGGGAGAGCCGAAGAATTCTGAGATCAAGGGAGTTGGCATTGGGGGAGGCATGACTAAGGGCAGCGGTAAGGTATGGTTCAGCTGACTTAGGAGAGAGGCAGCAGAAGTAAAAGGGGGGCACTGAGATGAGGTGCGGGTGTGCTAGGAGCTGGTGGATCATAAAAGTTAGGGGGGAGAACAGGGCTAAGGTTGGAGAAGGCATCACTGAAGACTGCAGCAATGTGTATAGGGTCAGAGGTCAAGGACCCATTTGACATGACTTGGGAGGAGACCAGGTTGGGGACCTTACCACAAATTTCCTTAATGTTGTTCCAAAACTTGCAGCCTGAACCCCAGGACGAGGTTAGGGCGGATTTATAGTAATCCGCTTTTGCCCTGCAAATGGCCCAAATGCACTTGTTCCGAGCCATTCTATAATTCTGTCTATCAAGGGGGAGGCCGGATTCAATGGAGAGCTGCCATAGTGAGTCTCTGGTTCGCATTAAAGTCTTGAGCCGCTCGGTGAACCAGGGTATGTGATTGCCTTTAACCATTCTTTTCGTGAAAGGTGCATAGAGGTCACATATATTATTGAAGGACTGGGTAAATAGGTCCAAGTCACTGTCAACGTTAACTGTGTTCAAAGTGAGGGACCAGTCCATGACCCTGAGGTGCACTTTTAGTTGTGCCAATTTACCAGGACCAAGTTTACGTTGCACAATTATTTTGGGAGGGGACCTAGGGATTTTGCAGGACCGGGAGCAGATAACTGGGGAGTGGTCGCTGAGGGCATTTGGCAGGACGGAAACATTGGTGATCTTGCCCGGGCGATTGGAGAAGATGAGGTCCAATAGGGAGGAGGAGCCAGTACACGGATCCAAACGAGTGGGGGAAGCGACCAGTTGAGTTAGGTCTTGGGCTGTGGTGAGATCAATGTGTGGGGTGGCATCCTTACTTAGCCAGTTGATATTAAAATCACCAAGTACTAGTAGTTCCAGCTGTGATGGTAGTGTGTCCAGATGCGACAGTAATGCTTGGAAAGCTGATTTTTGGTCCCTTGGGGGAATGTATACTGTTGTTATGTATAAAGGGTTTTGGGCTCTTCCCAGTGCCAATTTGACTGTTAGGGCCTGTGTGCCAGCCCCCAGTTGAGGGAAGTGGAGTAGGTGACCATGTAAGGTATCCTTAGTGTAGAGGGCACAGCCACCCCCTCACTTACCATGTCGATCAGCACGGTAAAGGATAAACCCGGGCAGTGATACAGCGGAATCCGGGGTCCGAGGGGTGAGCCAGGTTTTACACACTGCTATGACATCTGGTTGGTGCTGTAGTACCCAACCCTGGAAGGAGTCCCACTTTTTTAGGATGCTACAAACATTGAGAGAAGCAATGTGCAGCTGACCCTGAGTACACTGGGGAGGCATCAGGCCATTTGGTGGTCCAGGATTAGGATGAATATTTCCCGATAGGAGGAGGAGGAGGAGAAGCAGGAACCTTGAGGAGGGGTACCAATAACACTTCCTCTTAACATAGAAAGCTAACAGGGTATGTGGTATAGTGGTGCTGACGGTCGGGATGGGTAGTGCATGGGCCTTAAGGTAGGCCTGAAGGAAGTAGCGAAAGTCTAGGGAGGCCGACGGTGTTACGAGTTGAGGTTTCTGAGTCAGAACAGCCCCAGGGGGAGTGGCCAGTGTAGAGTGACTAGACAGGCAGTCATAGTGAGAAAGTGGACTGTAAGTAGTCTGCCAATCTCCTATAACAGGGTCATGGGGGGCTCAGGTTTACCCAAAGTATAACTAGCTGCCAAGCATTCAGACTGCTGCCAACTGCAGAGGAGGGGTGGGGGTAACAGGGTACGACAGGGAGGGAATTTGGCGGGGAGCAAATGGCAAAGCAGCAGGATTATAGTAAACATCCTGTCACTACGATGAAACAGGAGTACAAGCAGTAGAGCAGCCTCTAGTGGTAGAACAATATAAGCTGCTAAGGGAGAACTTGGCTGATTGGTTAAAGCTCCCTATAAAAGGGAGTGCTCACCAAGGGTGGTAGTGGGGGTGGTGGGGAGCCGACACCCTGCGTCGGCAGGGCCAAACTTCAGTAGCAGAGTAAAGTCTTAGTTGGAAACAGCACAGCACGCGCGGTGGTTCCCTGCGTTTTATTCCGTACCTGTGCAGCTTCGATTCAGGGGGTGGGGGAGAGCACCGTTGCACTAGCCCTCATGACCTCCTGATCGTCGTCTGTGGAGACATCAAGACAGGTAAGGAGTTATATGCGATCGTTTGTTGGAGAACAAAGGGGGAAGGGGAGCGTACAATTGGTCAAGCTTAAAGTGAGGTATTACAAGATCTAGCATAGCATGGCTCACAAAAGCACAGGAAATAAAATTTGGTTAGCCACTAACAATTGCTCTCTTAGGCAAGTTTCACCCTTTAGACTTTATATAGATACTGCTGCTATGGCACTTCACAAGGGCTCCGGTTGAGAAATAAGAAGCCTTAAAAGACTTAAAGCACCAGTCAGTATAATGTTAAAATGGCGCCAAATATTTAAATAGAGTAGGACTTAAAGCACCCCTCCACTTGTGCAGAAACCTCAGGAAATATTATACAAATGTGCCAGGGCAGGTCTTAAGGCACCACTCAGTTTAGACGAAATACCAGAACATGCAGTTAAAAAAGCCCCTGGAGGAGACGATCTCCACATCTGTGCTGACTGTTAAATGGTGCCAATATTCAAACTGCAGTAGCAGAGCAAAGTCTTAGTTGAAGCAGCACAGCATGCAGTGGTTCCCTGCATTTTATTCCGTACCTGTGCAGCTTGGATTTGGGGGTAGGGGTGGGGGCACGTGCACACCTCGCGACCTCCTGATGGACATCTGTAGCTTGGATTGGGGTGGGGTGGGGAGGGCATTGTTGCACTAGCCCTCACGACCTCCTAATCGTCGTCTGTGGAGAAAGCAAGACAGGTAAGGAGTTATATGCGATCGTTTGTTGGGGAACAAAGGGGAGGGGGGTACAGCAGGGATGCGTGCAATTGGTCAAGCTTAAAGTGAGGTATTACAAGATCTAGCGTAGCATGGCTCACAAAAGCACAGGAAATAAAATTTGGTTAGCCACTAACAATTGCTCTCTTAGGCAAGTTTCACCCTTTAGACTTTATATAGATACTGCTGCTATGGCGCTTCACAAGGGCTCCGGTTGAGAAATAAGAAGCCTTAAAAGACTTAAAGCACCAGTCAGTATAATGTTAAAATGACGCCAAGTATTTAAATAGAGTAGGACTTAAAGCACCCCTCCATTTGTGTAGAATCCTCAGGAAATATTATACAAATGTGCCAGGGCAGGTCTTAAGGCACCACTCAGTTTAGACGAAATACCAGAACATGCAGTTAAAAAAGCCCCTGGAGGAGACTATCTCCACATCTACACCGACTGTTAAATGGCGCCAATATTCAAACTGCAGTAGCAGAGCAAAGTCTTAGTTGGAAACAGCACAGCACGCGCAGTGGTTCCCTGCATTTTATTCCGCACTCTGTGCAGCTTGGATTCGGGGTGAGGATGGGGGGCGCCTGCACTAGCCCTCGTGACCTCCTGATCGTCATCTGTGCAGCTTGGATTCAGGGAGGGGGTGGGGAGAGGGCACTGCTGTACTAGCCCCTCGCCGACCTCCTGATCGCTGTCTGTGCAGCTTGACTGGGGTGGGGTGGGAGGGTGCCGTTGCACTTGCCCTCGTGACTTCCTGATCTTTGTCTGTGCAGCTTGGATTCAGGGTTGGGGGTGGGAGGCCATTGCACCAGCCCTCGCGACCTCCTGATTGTCATCTGTAGCTTGGATTCGGGGTGGGGTGGGGAGGCGCCGCTGCACTAGCCCTCAGGACCTCCTGATCGTCATCTGTGCAGCTTGGATTTGGGGGTGGGGTGGGGAGGCACCGTTGCACTAGCTCTCGCGACCTCCTGATCGTCATCTGTGGAGAAAGCAAGTCCATGATGCACCCTTCTGACTAGCCAATGCCCTGTTGATATTAGGGAGCCCACAAGTGCACACAGTACTGTAATCAAATTAATAGCAAATTAAACACATCACAAGGTCCACCTCCTGTGTTCTATTTTTTCTAATAAACCCAAATAGCTTTCTGCAATCGGTTCAACAATATAATTATATACATTTGCAAACTGAGGTATTCCAATTTCACATAAAGATTCACATATATTTTTTTAACCACACAGAAGGGGAGAGGGAAGAATAGGAACAGCAAGTGAAGGAAGAGAGATACTAGGGAAATTGTGGGACCATCGGAGTGGCCAGTTTCTAATGTGCAACAAAAAAAATGAGATTGCACAATCAGACGGGCAAGAGACAGACAAGTGGCAGAATAGGCGAGGACAAAATCAATTACCATCTCAATGTTCAGTTTGTGAAACCATTCTTTATGCTGAAGACTTGATTTTGTTTTATCAAGCAAATTCTATTTCTGCTATTGTTCTCTCTATCCAACAGGATTTTAATGTTGTTTGTAATTGGTTTACAAATAACTCCATGGTATTAAGCTCAAAGAAAACAAAATCAATGTTATTCAGTACAAATTTTATGTTAAAGGGTAATTATAATTTATTGGTTCAAGATTTGGCTGGGGCAACTACTGAGCAAGTGCAACAGTTTAAGCATCTGGGTGTCTTGCTGGACCCAACATTAAATGTTTCCTTTCAAGTTACTGCAGTTAGCAGAATGGTGAATCAGAAATTGAGCCTTTTATATACGTTTAAAACTTATTTTACCTTTGAAACAAGGAAATCTATAGCTATAGGGTCTAGTGTTGCTCAGATAGTATCCTAAAAATCAGGATACCAACAGATACCTCCAATTTGGCCAGATAGTTGCTGTGGTAGGGTAGTAGTGCTATCTGACCATGGATCTTATCAACCAAGATCCCTGGATACTAACCAGGATCCATCACTATCTGGCCCTGGATCCTATCTGCCCTAGGATCCTTGGATCCTAACCAGGATCCGTCACTCTCTATCCCCAGATCCTAACTATCTTTCCTAGGATCCATGGATCCTAACCAAGATACCTGGATACTAATTAGGACACCTGGATCCTAACTAGGATCCATCACTATCTGACCCTGGATCCTGCATCTGTCTTTGGCAGGATATCTGGTAGGATCCAAGTCAGGATACCAGTACTATCTAACAGATAGTGGTAGGATCCACAAAAGCACTATCTGAGCAGCACTAATAGGGTCCCTTCCTCCTCATCTCGATTATGTTGCCAGTCTATACTATAAGTTAGGTACCAAGGAGCTGAATACTTTATCTGTAACCTATAACAATATTTGTCATTTTGTTTTATCTTTTTCTTACCGTACACATCATTGCGACTTGTATTCTCAATTAGTTAGGTTGGATGTCCTTTAGTTCAAGAATAGAATATTTCTTTGGATGTTTGATTTTTAAATCTGCTCTTTAAGCCCACTGTTTTCCTTATCTGATCTAATTTCAGTTTGTAAGGTTCCATCCATGCTGAGGTCTGCTAATGGCCTGTTGCTTGAAGTTTAAATGTGTAAGCAAAAACTTGGGTCTCGTGCTTTTTCTATTCCTGCATCACAATTCTGGAATTCTTTACCAGTGTCTATTCGCATGGCTAATTCTATTGTGTGTTTTAAGACTTTGTTTAAACAATTCTTATTCATGAAATCAATTTGTAAATTTATTATTTAATTGTGGTATTGTTTGATGTCATGTAAACCCTCAGTGTTTTAAGGGTAGCAACTTATAAGCAAAGTGTAGCAATATTACAGGCTAGTGAATATTCACTATGGAAGACACAGCAGCACTTAGTCTTGGCACCATCACTTATCTGGGAGCCACTAGTCATTCACTCAACCCTATTGTGTTCAGCAGCTCTGTAAATTGCTTTGTTCAGTTTGCTTTGTTCAGTATTTTGGGTTCCTGGGGAAAGCACACTCCTGCCCTCCCCTTGGCTCAAGTTTCTGCTACCGCCCCTGCCTTCTTCTTTATTTAACCCTACACCTCTTAATCTCTTCCTCCCAGCTCCCTCCCTCCCAGCTCCAGAACCACCGGACAGCACTGCATAACCCAGCAGCATAGAGGACTGCCAGTGACTGATGAGCTCTACCACCTCCCTCCAGCCTGTTCCCTGACTATGCTGCAACAGTCCTGAGGTAGCGCAGCCGCTCTCCCCAGCCAACCCCCCCACCCTAAGCTGGTGTTAACTATTTCAAAAAACAATCAGCCCAGTTTTGCAGCCCTGCCCTGACTGCCTGCCTAGTGGTATATCCAAACTTCCCTATTTAGTGTTCCACTTGTAAGAGTCCTTTAGATTAGCATAATTGGCTATATCAGCCCCACATTATCTCAGTCATATGTATCACCTCCTCCCTAACTGCTGACTCACTTATGTACCTCTTTAACCCCCTTCCCCCGCTTTAAGCAGAGATTTATAAATCAAACCTAGCTCAATCCCATTATCACTCTATTAGGATTGTAGTCTAATAAATTTATGTTTAGCATTATTATTCAACTCCAAACACTATGTATCTCCTACTGCTACTCTTTTTTATTACCTGCCCTGTCTGGTTCGGTCACACGATTCCAAATGAACATCATCCATTCACTCCCCTCAGGCAAACTCTTTTGGAAAGTCCTTTCCATCTAATAATGCACACCACCCATTGAAAGTGTTTCCAGCCCCACTTACTCCACCTTGCATGCTCACACAAGCAATTTCTATTAGGGAGCTCACACTGTATTACTTATCAATAGCACTCGGTCAACACCCTATGTTGAAGCTGCATACCCATACATCATCCTATTCAAAGAAAGAGTTAATAAGCCAGAGGTATATGCTAAAGAAACTTATTGTTATAGTACTTATCTGTTCAGGGAATGTTGCTGTTAACTCAGGCCCTATTTCCTTAACCTCCCGATCAGAATTTGGTTCAGCTACTACCTTAAAAATGATGCTGATGAATGTATATAACCTCCAAAATAAACTAGATATAGTGAAAATGAGGGTATCCCATACTAATCCTGACATCTTGGTAGTTATGGAAACTTGGTTAAAGGCTTCCACCCCTGATCAGTAGGTAGCTCTTTCATCCTTCAACACATTCCAGTTAAATAGACCAACAAGGGGAGGGGGTGTGGTCATTTACATTAGCGATAAGCTTTCGGCCAAGAAATATCTGCTTTAAGTAAACCTGAGGAATTTGAATGCTTGACCCTAAAATTAACCTTGTCATCTTCCGAAGCGATCAACATACTTGGCTGTTACAGACCACTAGCCGGGGGCTCGGAGCTACTTCACACTATTCGCAACTTTGTCAACTCTAACTCTAATGAAACAATCATCTTTGGGGATCTTAACCTGGATTGGCTCAGCCCTAGATCTAATAACCTTAAGAAACTATGTGAAGAATTAAGTATCACATAATTAATTACTGAATCAACAAGGCCCAATACTAAAAATCTCACTAAAAGTACATTACTTGATCTCATATTAAGAAACAGACCTCATAAATTTACATGCTCTGCTGTGTTTTTTAATGATGTTAGTAACTATAGCATCATGGTTGGTGTAAGGAAATTGGAAAGGCACTTCCATAATGCAAAATTTGTGACTAAGCATAGCTTCCGCAAATTTAAATTGGAAACTACCTAACAGACCTCAAGAACATAAACTGGTAAACTTTTTATCTAGCTCCCTCAGTTGACGAGACAGTTGGTATTTTTAACACAACGATATTAAAATTAATAAACATGCCCCTTTTATAAAATCTAGACTTAAAAAGGCCTCTCAGCCGTGGTTCACTGCTGACCTGAAAAAAGCTCTAGCTGCACAGGATAAACTCTGGGCCAAGGCTAGACTAATTAAATCACCCCTGGATTGGTTGGCTTTCAAAAGGGCAAGAAATGCCTGCATGAAACTCATAAGAACAGCCAAAGTCAACTATTATGTGAATGTGCTAGAAGAGGCTAAGGGCAATCCATTAAAAATGCGATGCACAATTAAATCTGTAGAAGGACACAGACCGTCAATCCCGTCCAAAATTATTTCTCAAGGCAATATGATTTCAGACCAAGCCATAATTCTGGAAAAGCTGAATTCACATTTCACTACAGTGGGGCTAGCATTTGATTCTTCTGCAGCTGCAAATCTAGTGAAAGATCCTGTGGTGGTGGATGTCCCAGTCAGTCCACAAATCCTGAGCCCTTTTTGTCTATCCCCGATAACTTTCAAACAAGTTGAGGATATGTTAGTGAAGTTAGATACCAAGAAGAGCACTGGTGCTGATGGGATAGACCCCTTTTTCCTACAGATTAGATGGTATTTCCTAACTGCCCCTATAACTCACCTCTTTAACATGTCAGTCATCTCTGGTTCTGTTCCTCCTTATGGAAAATGGCCCACCTACTCCCTTTGTTAAATCAAGTGATCCTTGTGATTTAAACAACTACAGGCCCATTTTCATACTACCCATACTTTCCAAACTTTTAGAGAAACTAATTACCACACAACTAAGGGATTGCCTAGACAAAATGAAGGTATTCAACCCAGTACAATCAGGTTCCTGACAACATCATAGTACAGTCTCAGCACTGGCCAAGGTGACAGATGATTGGCTCACTGCCCTTGACTGCAAATATTTTATGGGTGCTGTGTTGGACTTAAGCAAAGCATTTGACATAGTAGATTATAAACTATTGTTGTTGAAACTTAAAGCACATGGATTAAATAGCTCATCTGTTAGCTGATTTGCTAGCTACCTGACAGGTAGAGTCCAATGTATTAAAGCAGACAGACTCTTGTTTTCTCCCTTACCACTCCTGAGAAGTGTTCCACAGGGGTCTGTTTTAGGCCCCCTTCTTTTTTCAATCTGTATTAACTCTTTAAGTGATAACATCCTTACAGCAAAATTGCATTTTTTCACAGATGATACCATCCTTCATATTTTTAAACCCTCATTAAACAAAGTTGGCACCATACTCCAATCTGATTTCAACCAGTCACAACTTAACCTCTTTAGTTCAAAATTTCTGTTAAAGGCAAAAAACACACAAAAAAACAAAGGTAATGTACTTTGCTCCCACTCTATCTACACCTTCACCATCAAGACAGGACAATATACAGATTCCTTGGAGGTTGTACACAAATTTAAGTACTTGAGAATGTAGCTAGACAGTCATCTTTCCTTTACTGTCCATATCAAAACGCTGATGAAAAAATTGAAAGTTAGATTATTATTCTCATTTAGAAATAAATCCATATTTCCTATTGATGTTAGGAAACTGCTAGTTCAAGCTACCTTTCTACCTCTACTAGATTACGTGGACATTCTGTACACCAACAGTTCAGCTTCCTGCCTTCACAAATCAGACGTTCTTTTCCAACGGGGTTATTCATTTTATATTAAATGCTCCCTCTAGGGCCCATCATTGATCACTTTATTCTGCAGTAGGCTGGATGTCACTTGCCACCAGAAGGAAGGTGCATAGCTGTATCTGGGTTTATAAAGCTATGCTGAATAAACTCCTCTTATACATCTCGTCCCCATGCCACCATTCCCTTAGTTGCTACTCACTTAGGAAAAACTCTGTTCTCTTATTAGACATACTCAAATTTTGCACCCAGTTTGGAAAAACTACAGTCAGTTATGCTTTACCGTCTGTTTGGAATATACTCCAAAACACCCTTAGGCTTTCCAGCTATGTCTCTGTGAACGGCGCCAAATCTCTAATAAGTAGCTCCCTTAAGGATGATTGCCACTGCTATGCCAGCTAACCAGGCCCTTAGGTTTTCTACAACATGTACTGGGTATTAGCACTTTATCAGTTATGTTGGGGATCTTTTTACCTATCACTGCGCACTTATCACATCTCTACCCCATGCTGCTGGCTGGAAATGTCTGTCTCTCATCTTATGTGTATTATGCTTTCTCATGCCAATTTCTATCTTCTTGTATTATGCTTTTTCATGGTAATCTGTTATCTTCCCGTAAAATTTGTTTTGTATTTTTTATCTTCCTGCATTAATCTGAATTATGTTTTTGCTACTTTATTATGTACTTGCTGTCTGTGTTTTGCCTGTATCAGGACCTCTTTGTAAATGAGCTTACATAATGGAGCTTTACTGATGAAATAAACTTGAACTAACAGGGGTCATTATTAGTCTCACCTAGGAGAGTGGCTCAAAGGCTGCCTCCAGCAACAAAGCCCTGACTTCAAAATGGGCTATGTGCTAAAATAAATGACCACCTCCCTGGCTCCAGGACAGGCAGGGGGGCCAAGGCAACACAGAATCAGCCCAGAAGGGCTTAAAGAAAAGCAACAGCAAGCTTCTAAAGGCTGCAAATGAAATGTAAATAAAGATGGCAGCGTCAGTGAAATTGAGAAGCCCTCCAACATCTGCAAAAACTGCTGGGAATGGGTCAGAGGTTGGCACACAGAATGCCCTTCAAGTTCAGCCAGTCATGAGACCGCATTGCTTCTTAGCCTACATAAAAGCCCAGCACAGCAGGGTCAACATTCCAAAGACTGCTTGCCTGGGAACAAGACTGACCAATAGGGTATCACATTTCTTCCCCTATAAAATAGGTTGTTCCCAGGTATCTGGGTCAGTTCTGTTACAGTGACAGAGCAATAGCATCTGTGAGCCAGTGAGCCATTGTCTGCTAGGCACCACAGGCCTGGCAGGCCAAAGAATTCTGCAATACCTGCTACTGACTCTTGTGTAGAAAACAACAGTTTTTATCAAAAATGACAGTTTGAAGGTGAGGATTACAGCTGGGGTTTTTCGGAAGATCAATTGTCCAACCAAGAAGGACACATCTTGCTTCATGGTCACTGGACCCCCTGCGCCTGTAGCACTTCACTGTTCATGAGAGAACAGAGACTGTAAGTTCACCAGTACACGCTTACAATTGCACCCGTAAAAACGTCACCCAAAGGTCGCTATTCTACCTAATGTTTGGCAGAGAAGTTTGCCTACCAGTTGATCTGTGGTTTGGAGTCTCGACTGATGGTGCACTTGGAACAGACATTCTTAGTACACTAGGAGATCTACAGTTGGAAAAAGCATATCAACTTGCCTCTGAGGCTGCTGCCAAGAACAGTCTTGCCAACAAAAATGAGATTATGACAGATGAGTTTGACACCAGTTATTGCAGACTGGAGACCGTATGTTACTGAGAAACTTAGGACTGCAGGGAAAACATAAAATGATGGACCAGTGGGCACCAGAATTATATGTCATGGTCAAACAGATGTCTGACCTTCCAGTCTACAAATTTTGTCAAGAACAAGGTAGAGGCTTTGAAAGGCTGTACAGAGGAACCACGTCCTATCCATTAGGGGAGACTGTGCCCCAGACAGCATCTTAAATTGATCACCCAGTGGTCAGTAGACCATGAACTCGGAGTCGCACCAACCAGCAGAGAAATGGGATGCCTGCACCTGATACCGACATCCAGAATGCATCAGATGTGCAACAATGTACTGAAAACAGCTCTGACAAAACTGCTGATGACATTGCGTGTCACACCAGAGTACCTGGCAGACCCCAGAATGAGCAATTGCAGCAGACAGAATGGAAAAGTTTAGAACCAACTTGTGCATCTCCAGTTTGGGGAATGGTCAAGCAGTGAACTTTTCACACCACTTGAGCCCAGATGGAGAACATTTTGCGCTGGAAGAATTTGCAATTGATCAGCCTGAAATCCCAATTATGGACAGTGATGTGGAATTTGAACTGAAAGAATCAGTCAATCCCAGAGATTGATGTAATCCCTGTCATTCCTGACAATGCCCTTATGCTGGACACAAAGCTGGAAGAGGAAAGCATGCAACCTATTCCTGAGGAAGAAACAGCATTACCTCATAAGTCTGGACATTAGCCTAAGTCCATCATCAAGCTCTCATAGACACTATTAGTGCCTCCTCTAATATTTGTATCCATGTGGTTCATAAGCATATTGCCCCTGTGATATACCCCCTTCCCCCCGGTGTGCTACACACAGGTTCAGGTGGGAAAATGTAACTGCATGCAGACCGATGGCTTTGGATAGATAGGCATCAACTGTCCAGTCAGAAGAGTAAGTATGTATAAATGCACTGAGTAATTAGGCATCAAGATATTAATGCTCATACCACTGTAGTAGTAGCAGTTAAGGTGCCCTTCCCCGAAGGTCTAGGGTGCTGTATAGAAATGACACACAATAAAAAGATACAAACAAACATAAAAATACTCTGAAAGCATATATAGAGACATAGACTTTGACAGCAGATAAGGACTGCTTGGCCCACCTAGTCTGCCCATTTCCCTACGTACAGGATAAGCTGCAGATCCTAGTTAACCAACAGCCTATATATGGTAGATGAAGAGGAAAAAAATCAATCCCCAAATGCCTGGTTAAACAGATATGTTTTTAGTTCCCTTTTAAAGGCCTTCACTGCGGGGGGCCTCCCTCAGTTGGCTGTGCAGAGCATTCCACAAAAGAGGGCCGGCTACTTTAAATGTACTAAAAAGAATTGTCTTCCACTTTCAGAAAGGTTTCTAGGGTAACATATAGGAGACCAGCCAATGCAGGAGGAGACAGTGCTATGAGAAAGCTGGTCACTGGAATGTTGTGGAGATAGCGTTTGCAGCAGGAGTCTGTGCTAAAGCGTTATTTTTTTACTTGAACAGGTATGCCATCATTGCCACATCTGTAATTTATATTTTAATAGCACAGTCTCTTTCCAGACCAACTTTGGGCTTCTCTGACAGTGTGATAGCCTTAGCTACTGGGAAAAATCTACGGGCCTCTGAGGGTCTTCCCATAGCCCGGTGTGGAGTTTGTGTGGTGGCGTAGCCAGCTGTGAGAAGGGAGAGGAACCTCAGCGGAGCTCGCAGAGGCTTAGCGGTCGGAAGTTAATTCCCAAAGAGAGAGAAGAATTGCTTGGGCTATCATTTTCCTCCATTTCATTTAACTTGAAAAGTGCTGCTTATAGAAAAGTTTGAGCGATGGAGTGCTCTCTGCACTTTTGAGTGCATGGGTGTTTGAGCATTTGAGTGATTGACTGCGTAGTGCACTTTTTCTTTTTTGTTTCCACATATGCTGTATTTCGCATTTTTGCCAAATTTTTATTGATTTTTTTATTAAATCCCTATGTCCGCTGTCTGCCTGCATAGTATCTAAAACAGGGACTACTGGTATATATTAGTCAGGTATTGTTTGTAATCTGTTTATAATCACATTTGTTTGATGCATTGCAGGGAACTTAAGAATCAGACTTATTAAATCTTATTAAATTGATTTTATTAAATTTGTTAAGTTTAAAAAGCCTTTTAGTTTTTTTATATAACCAGGAAGTAGGCGCCCTATTGGAGGTTCCCTGCACGTGGTCCAAACAGTTAAATTACGCATGCGCTGGAATTGCACTAGATTCAGACATGGACTCAAGCTTCAGAGATAACAGCAGTAGCAGCAGTGGTGTTGGCAGCTCTAGTGGCTCTAGTAGCTTTCAGTTTACAATTCGAGCAGGCTGCAGCAGAAGCCTTGTTTCAAGATAGACACTGAAGGCTGATTACTGCTGAGTCCTGTTGGTTTTGTTTCAGTTTTTTAGATTTTAAGTCTAGCATTTTATGGCGATTTTGCTTTGGCCTTTGCATAATACAACTATTTTGATTCGCATTTTGCATTTTTAATTTTGGACCGATTATTGGACAAAAGGAAAACTAAAGAGTGGAGAATGCTATTTTTTTCAAGCTGTTTCATTAACCATAGTACGCTCTTTTAAACCACGTGCTGGGAATCATGCTCGATGAGAGTCTGCTTGGTTGCTGCATGTGTTTGTTTTTTTTTACCAACACAAATCAGCAAGTTTTTTAAAAGACATTTTTGTATTTGAGTGTACAAGTGAGTGTTGATATTATAGCAGTGTTGTATTTCTTCATCTTTTAACTTTATTATTAGCCTGTTGCATTCTCTTTCCTCTCTTTAGTGTTTATTTTCCCAAGAGGAAGAGAGAAAATTTTAAGAGAACTACAGAACTACAGACTGTACTTTTTGGATGAAAATTAGAAAAACCAATTGTAGGATTAAAGCTCTGGAGTAGAACCATTCTTAGAAATATATTGAGAACATAAGAAGATTAAAACTCTGCTTTGTCCCAATAACTATAATTATGCTACATGAATATCCATCCTGATCTTCCAGGGATACATATAAAATAAAGGATAATTGGATTGTTAGATTACTGGATTTTTGGATCGTGGGATTTTAAAAGCGTGACGACAACCTATCCACTTGAACTGATCATCCAAGACTCTTGGGGTCATTGACCCATGATTGAATCTATGATCTTATGTGCTATGTGTTATTAGTGTGCTAATAAGGTGCTACTTATTGAATCAAATTAAGGTGCTACTAATCGAATTGAAGAGAGGTAGTGGTATATATGTATGTATTGTGGTGAAATTGAATCATGCAGAGAAGAAGAGATCTAGGCGCGGAACTCAAAGAACAAACTGTTAAAGCTCTAGTGTTCTCTTGAAATCTGAATAACCACAGCATCGATAGTTTCAAATAATCCCGACCAGCGGTTTATTTGTGACTTAATTGGATAATTGATCATTTGATCAATTATCTGTCTGTAACGGAATAGTATTTGAAAGTATTAAAAGGTATGCCTGTAGAAACCAGAGGGAAGAAAAATAAAGTAAGAAATTACTAAAGTAGCTTGCTACAACATCAAAAAAGAATTAAGGTGGAGAAGATGGAAAAACTAGAATGTAAGAGTAATAAAGAAGACAAAATGAATAAAGTAACAATGACAAATTTAAAAGATGTGACAATTAATCTAGATCATTTAAACAAGAAGGCTAATAGAGAAGACATGGGAAATAATAAAAAGGGATCGATTCAAGGAAAATAAATGAATCAGAGTTCCTCAGAAGTAATGAAAATGTCATTTGTACAACAAAGTGCAGTGAATAACAAAGGAATAAATGGAAAGTAATTCCCTGAAAGAATCAGTAGAGAACTTAATGAGTTCAAAAATGAGACAACCCCTTATCACAGAAATATGGAAAACTCAGGGGGTGAATGACTTAGAGTTAACACTTGGGAAGAGCAATGAAGGGTGGGACTTAGAAGATATTAAAGGGCATAGTACACCTGACCCTTTTAAACATGGCAAATTGGAACTTTTGGCAAATGATTCTGAATTGATTGAAAGAATAAACAAGGAGGTTAGTAGAATGGTGGATTGCATTAAAGAGTCAATTAAATTAAATAATCTTATGGAACAATGCATTAAACAACAAATTCTTGAGTATAATGAAAATGAGGATGTATCTGACCTTTCCCTCAATATTTTTACATGCATAAATGCACAGTTGATAAATGACAAGGAAGCAAGATGTGACAAAATAAATACTGAGGAAATTAATTTAAATAAATCTGAACAAATTATAAAATCTTCACAAGATGAAACTTTAGATATGAGTCCAGATGAATTAAGCTCCTTTATAGGGGATAATATAATAAAAGAATGTGCTAAGACATTGATGGATCCTTCAAAAGCAAACATGCTGATTTATGAACAACAGATATTAAATAAAAGGGAGTTGACATTCATTAAGGGAATTTGCATTGAAAATAAAAAAAATATTGACAAGTTATTAGCTTGTTTTGTGCAATTTAAGAATGAAATAGATGGGAAATTGATCCCCAAAGGAAGACAAAAGTATTCAATATAATATAGTTGTCTCAAGTAAGAACGGAAGTATTAGTCTGGATCATGAAAGTGGGAGGGGAAACAAGGTTAGGAAAAGAGATTTCAGATGCGTCTCTGGTCTCAAATTTAGAATTAGTTATGTTACCAGAAAATTATTATTCAAATGAAAGTATTATAAATGAAACGAAAGAAGGAAATTCAGATATTTGGGAAAAAGGCATTGAACAAAGAAGAAAGAGAAGAAATAAAAGGATTAAAAAACCAGGAAACTAAAGTGCAAACAACTTTGACACAAAGTTTAGACTTAACAAAATTGGAAAAATCTACAGAGATAACTATTAATCTCAGTACAGAATTGAAGGGAGTAGAAGAGAGAGGCTTAAAGAAGGAATTCAAAAGGGATATGGATAAAATAATTAAAAACAAGAAACATTCTGGACCCAGTGATAATAGAAATGATCGGAAAGAAATGGGATTTAAAGAAATTAATCCTAATAAAAGAAAAAAATCAATTCATAATAAGAAAGCTCGAAAAGGACTAAAGAAAAATAAGAGCTGAGAAAAACAACAGAGGATGCAGGGGAAAACTGATGAAGGAGGAAATGGTGAACAAAAACAAAACCGTTGATAATGATTGTACTTCAGTGGGGAAGAATCAGAGCCTCACAACAATGAAGGGTTTATTAACTGATGAAGAAAAGTCTAGAGATCTAAGTAGTAATGGATTTTGCTTTACCTATTCACAAGCTATCAATAATACCTGAAGCGACTGAAGTTAAACTAAATCAAAATATTTAACATCTTTTTGGCCTGGTTTTACAAACTCATAGAAAACCTGATAATATAATGACAACATTTAGTGTTATTAGACCACTGAAGCATAGGGAACTGATTCTTCTGGTTTCTGATTGATATATGGTGTTAAAGACTATGGGCAATCAGAAAAAAAAAATGAGATTATGGATATGTTATGCATGATGTAGTAGGCATTACAAATCTTTTTCATGGCTATTACAAGGGACTACCATCCTCTGGTAAGGATGAAGAGATGCAAATCTCTATTTACGAGTTAAATAACTTCTGAATGAAACAAAACAATATCTGAGGATTAAGGTAGTTGAGTTGTTGCAGAACTTGACCAAGGATAGAACTATTAATAAAAAATTAAGAAAGGTCACCAGATGGGAATCGGGTGGACAGATAACTATATGGGTGAATAATCTAGAAGACTATCAACAACTTATGGATAAGGCCATGATTTTGGATAAAGTAGAGATTTTTCTGGAAGGTAATTTAGAGATGGGCAATAAAGAATGAGATAGAGATAGTAAAGATAACTGGATGAATCTGATTGAAATGACAAATAGATTTGAAATCATGGAAGCGAGTGAAGATTGACAAATATCTAAGAGAAACTTAAGTGGAAAAAGTTTATTCAACGTAATTACTTGGAATGTGTCAAGGTTCACAAATAGTCTAGCAGATCTGACCTTTGTGAATTATATATCAAATTTTAAATTTATAGCATTACAAGAAACATGGTCTCAAGAAGAAAAGAATATTAATGGCTATAAAACTTTCTGGAAATCAGCAATTTGGAATAGGAAACATGGTAGGATGTTGGGAGGCTTAATCATGTGGTGCAAAATCAAGTTCAAGTTCAAGTTTATTGCAGGAAAACTCCATTGAGCAAGCTCATTCACAAGGAGGTCCTGTGACATAAACACTTAAAGTACAAACACAGATAGGTAATAACAGTATATACATGAAATGCACGTTACATGATACAGGCTGGATATACATACAAGGGTACCACATAGGGTGACCGCAGGTGGTAAACATTGATATGAGACAGGGAAGTGACTTACAGGTTGCATACTGATAAATGAAACATGATGACTGGTGTGTGCAATACATCAGTATCATGATAAAATCATGAAAGATGTAGAGTATACAGAAGTGGAAATAGATTCTACACATATCTTGCCGATACAGATTAGTACGGAAAAGGGATAATTTGTTATTATTAATGTTCATTTCCCACCTAGAAACTCAAAGTATAAGGATAATAAGGACATAGATTTGCTTTTATAATTACTTGACCAAAGTCTGAACAAGAAACCCTTAGGAGGATTTATCATAATGGGAGATTTTAATGCTAGGGTGGGGCATCGCCTGGGACTCATAAAAGAGTTAACTGAGGAATATGGGGTCTGTAATGGTTTACCACTTAAAGTAATTAGAACTTCTAAAGATATAAAAGGTTGCGATAGAGGCACGCTGATCTCTATGAAATTAGAAGATAGAGAATTTATCTTACTAAACAATCGTACTGTGGGTAATTTGGAGGGGGAGTTCATCTACAGTATATGGGACCTAGGGGTATGTCAACAATAGATTTAACTTGGATGAATGTAAACCTAGTAAGGAGACTGGAATCTTTCAAGATAGGTTTAAGGATGGGTAAAGAACATAGTCCACTACAGTTAGAAATATCATTAGGAATAAACTTAGATAATAGAGCACCCAAGAGTGTGCAGGTTACCAGGGTTAAAAGAGGAATTAAGTGGGAAGCTTTAGAGGATTTTAATTCAAATAGATTATTAGATCATCTTGGAATTGGAGACCTTGTATTGGACTTGAGACCCCATAAAACTTCAGAAGCCTTGGTATTTGTCAAGTCATTTGAAAAATTGATGGAAGCTATTTCAGGTATCCTATTTAAAACTCTGGGAATTAAAGAAAAAAAGAAAAGGCAGCAAATGGGTTGACAAAGATTGCATAAGACACAAAATCTGAAATTAATAGGCTATCTAGAATAGCTTATAACCATCCGAGAGACAATAAGCAAAAACTGAATAAAGGTAGAAGAGAGTTTAAAAGATTATTGGATTTAAAAAAATTAAAATATAGAAGATATCTTTGGGAAGAGTTTGAAAAAGCAGCCAGGGACAAAACAGCAAAACATTTTGGAAGATAGCTAATAATGGATGGGACAACATATCGGAAAATACAGAATGCTACATAGAACCGTCTATTTGGGAAGGGTGCTATAAGAAATTATTTTTTAATAGTGCTGTAACCATGATAACAAATAAAGATAATAATAACCTAGTTAAACAGATATCATCTTCAGAAATAGAATTAGCAATAAATGAAGGGAAAAAATATAAGGCACCGGGGCCTGATGGTGTCCCAAAGGAAATATTTATGGATGACCCTGAGCTTTGGATGCCAGTTTTAACTATTCTATTCAATTTGGTCCTAAAAGAAGGTATTACCACAGAACCTGGAAAGAGAATATCATAATTCCAATTTTTAAGAAGGGGGACAGAAAATTACCAGAAGATTATAGACCTATTAGTTTGCTGGACAATTCCCTGAAGATTTTTGCAAGAGTAATCCTGAAGAGAATGATCAGGTGGTTGGATGATAAAAACAAGTATTGATGAAGCTCATGCTGGTTTTATGAAGGGTTGTTCAACCCTTCATAAAACCATATATCAATGTTTTGTATTTACCCACATTATACATAAATATATCAATATAAAAAAGCAAAGATTATTTTGTATCTTTATAGATTTAAAAGCAGTCTTTGGTACAGTTGATAGGAAAATAATATGGGATGTACTGGAAGAATATGGGTTGGAAGGAGGTATAAGTAGTATCTTAAAGATTTCATATGATAATAATTATACCTATATTAGATATAATAAAGAAGGAAATACAACACCAAAATTTGAGTCTAATATAGGATTAAGACAGGGATGCATCTTATCCACAATCCTCTTCAATATATTTTTGAATAAAATATTAGAAGAACAGTATAAATCAGAGTTTCATATACCTATGGTGGGTAACAGGCGATGCCCCTACCTGGCATATGCCGATGATGTCATATTAATCTCAACCAGCCAATTAGGTTTAAAAAGGAGTATTAAAAAATTCAGTGAAGAATGTGCTAAAATGGATTTGGAAATAAACATTAACAAAACAACATTTTTGATATTTAGTAGGAATAGGTAAGAAATCACAAGTATGGGGATATCAAATGTAATAATCAGATCATTGAAAGAGTGGATAAATTCTGCTATTTGGGTAGAATTTTTTATTACAACTTAAGATAGACAGAGCATATTACAAATTTAGCACAAAAGATTAGAAGATCAACCCCAGGAATAAAAAGATTTACATATAAGTATGGCAGACACTCTGTTAGTGGTCCATTAAGGGCTAAAGTCAAAAGTCAAATACTTTATGGGGCAGAAATTTGGGGCCTTGATAAGGTAACAGGTTTAGACTCATTAATGAATACATTTTATAGACATATTCTGGGACTCCCAAATGGTATGTCTAGTTGTCTTAGCAGGCTGGAATTAGGACAGTTACCTCTTAAATGTGACATTGAACAGAGGCTATGTGTATATTGGATTAAGGTTTTTAACATGAACCAAGACAGACTTCCCAGAATCTGCCTTGAGGAAATGTTGTTAAATAGCCATAGAGGATTTGTATACCCGAGTTTAACTGCTATTGAAAAAATTATCAAACCATACTATCTTGTCTTAATATGAATATTAATAATCCTTTCACTGTGATAAACTCAGTTATTAAAGATAAGATTAAGGATTCTTATATTCAAAAAGAAAGAGAATTGGCAAAGAATTGCAAAATCAGTAAATGGTTGGCATATAATATCAACTGAGTATTTGGCATACAAGAATACCTTACAAAATTAAAAAATCAAAAAATTAGGAAAGCTTATACAAAGTACAGATTCGGGTACGTTGAAAGCCAAGTACTAAGAAAAACCTATGGTTTGACTAATTTTAGTGGTTGTATATGTGGTTTAGATGACGACTCAACTATCTATTTGTTAATGTTTTGTCCTCTCTATACAAAGGAAAGAGAAATATGTATAGGTAATATCCTAATGCACTTGGATATGGAAACTAAATACCAATATAACTATCTAATGAAAACAAGGAATGATTTACATTTAGAGAGCATTGCTAGAAAGTGTAGTATAATTGTAAGCAGAAAAACACATCTCAGAACAATAGAGCATTAGTTGAATAATTATGCAACAGGAAGTAATTAGAATGTATTTTTAAGAAGAGTATTTTAAAGACGTATAAGAATGGAAGTGGACACTATTATAGATTTAAAAAGCAAATGGTATTTTTAGATGTTTTTTATATATAATGTATGCCATATGTTTTATCAATTTTGTAATAACAGATTTTGCCAACAATAAAAAGAACTTACTTACTTACTACTACTTCAAATGTATGATCTCCTGTTGACTTTAGCTGGGCCCTCATGACTGAAAGGAGGCCCTACTCAGAGGAGCGGAGGGGGCACAAGGACTGAACAGGATGCAGGAGCTCTGCCAGGTAGTCAGGGCCCAACCTGTGTTGGGCTTTACAGGTTAGAAGACCAACCTTAAAGGTAACTTGCCACTTCATAGGCAGCCAGTGCAGATCCCACAGTACCGGGGTCACATGGCTAGACTGCAAAAGACCAGTCACCAACCTGGCATTCACGTTCTGCATCAGCTACAAATATCATAGGGTACCCCCACTCACCCTGAGGTACAGCACATTACAGTAATCGAGCCAAGACATCACAAACACATGCACTAGAGTTGGTATGTCTTTAGAAGGTTTAAGGGACTTAATCCAGATGATATTCCTCAGATGGTAAAAGCCACTCTTGACTATGGCCAACACCTGAGCCTCCAGTGTCAACCGTTCATTGAGAATGACTCCCAGAATTTTTACTTAGCAGAGGCCAACAGCCTGGATGACCTCAGCCAAAGGCCTGTCTCTCCCATGACTACCTCTGCTCCACCCGTTTCGACCTGACTTAATCACCAGCACCTCAGTCTTATCCAGGTTTAGCCTCAGCCAACTAGATTCCATCCATTTCTGGATTTCATATAGGCACAGATTAAGCACCTGGACAACGTTAGACTTCCCTGGTGCAAAGAACAAATATAACTGGATATCATCCACAGAGCAGTGAAAACCCAGATTGTATTGTCGAATGACCCTCCCAGGGGCAGCATGTACACTGCAAACAACATGGATGAGAGGACCAAGCACTGAGGCATGCCACAGGACAGGGGCAGCGGGGCAAGGAGAAAGTACCCATCACCACCCTGTGCATCCTATCCCTGAGATAGGACTCAAACCAGTGGATGACAGTGCCAGTGAATCCAGTGTACTCCCTCAGATGATCCAACAGCAACCCATGGACCACAGTGTCAAATTCTGAAGGAGATCAAAGAGAACAAGAACTGACAGTTCACCCCTGTTTCTTACCCTGAGAAGGTCATTATGCACCCTGACTAATGCCATCTCAGTGCTATGCCCAGATCTAAAACCAGATTGGAGGGACTCATAGATGTCATGAGCTCAGAGGTGTGCCTCAGGTGTGCTGTCATTGGACTTTTGGACAGTAGGGACGTGGTTTTGGCAAGGGGACCAAGAGTCTGGTATGGGGAATGTGTAAGTGTCCCCCAAATCTGTGGGCTTACCTGTGTCTGCCTCCACTCTCCTCCATGCCCCCTCTTCATTACTTTGCCCTCTTGTCCCTTAGGACTGCCAAATGGTGGACTGGCAGAGCTGCAGCTGCTGTCAAAAGCCCTGGTAGGATCTGAGCCAGGGCTACTCCCATCATCTCTGAGAATGGAGCCGTTCCTCAGCACCCACAATCTTGGTCCCAGGACCACTGTAAGAGGCAGCGAGACTAAGTAAGAAAAGCACCATTCGGAGCAAACGGGTGGTTCCCTAGCCCCAGGAAGACAGAGGGTAGGGGAACAGAGAGAGCCATGGAGGCTACTGCCAGTAATGCCATGCATGCATAGCAGTATCGTCATGGAGCTGTAGCTCTGATTTGCAAACTGGGCTGTGTGTCTGTTCCACTTCCTAGAGAGGGTCCCAGCACCAGGGAAGGCAGCAAAGCTGGATGGCACTGAAGTGAAGCAGAGCCATCAGGCTCAACAGAATTGGTTTTCCTGCTCAGGCTAGACAACATGCTGGTAACAGAAAAAAGACATGTGAACATGCACGCACCAGCCTGAGAGAGCAGCTCACAGGCCCCATCCTGCACCAGAGCCCTGACTTCAAAACAGCCTAAGTGACAAATTAAATGAGCATTTCCCTGGTCCTGGGACAGGCAGGACGACCAGAGCAACACAGAATCAGCCAAGGAGAGCTTAAACTAAAGCAGCAGCAGCAAGCTGCAAAAGTCTGTAAACCAAATGTAAATGAAGATGGCAGCGCCTGTGAAACTAAGAAGCTGTCTGATTCCTGCGCAGACTGGTGGGAAGGGGTTGGAGGTCAGCACACAAAATGCCCATGAATTTCAGCCAGTTAGAAACCTGCATTGCTTCTCAGCCTGCATTCCAAAGACTGCTTGCCCAGGAACAAGACTGATCAATAGGGTATCATGTTTCAGCCCCTATAAAAGGGGATGTTCCCAGGGATCCAAGCCAGTTCTGCCAGTCTGCAGAGAGGTGGGAGCTGTGAGCCACTGGCTGACAGGTGCTACAGGCCTGGCAGGTTAAAAAAAATCTGTGATCCCCTCAATGGACACTTTTGTGAAGAAAACAACAGTTTTCATCAAAACTAACAGTTTGAAAGTGAGAATTAGAGCTGGGGTTTTTCCTACCCCTCCTGTGATTTTCCCCTCAAGAGGACAAGCTCCTTTGGAGATCAACCACATGATCAACTGCCTGCTTCTGGGTCCCTGAACCCACTGCACCTGCAGCACTAAACTGACTGCGAGACAACTGAGACCACTGAGTGAACACCAGATGACCCTGGGAAGTCTGCTTGCCAGTTGGAAGACATCCAGCCATCTCACTTGTTCCATCATCAGACACCAGAGGTATCTGTGAAGGTACATGACTGCATAACCATTGGAGTTTCTGCCCTGCAACTGGGAAAACTGTGATTATGCTATGACTTAGGGAGAAACCCTGGGCGGGACTTTGCTATTTGTTAGGCCCAGACCAAAGACCTGTGCACGGATTACAATAGGGCTCCTTTTCTACAGTTTAGAGT
Organism: Neoceratodus forsteri; assembly: GCA_016271365.2. Taxonomy (NCBI): domain Eukaryota; kingdom Metazoa; phylum Chordata; order Ceratodontiformes; family Ceratodontidae; genus Neoceratodus; species Neoceratodus forsteri. The sequence continues at coordinate 752,017,703 of CM028136.1, forward strand.
TTCACTGTTCAGCAGCAGTTTGTGTTTTAAAGTGGTGCTGATGCCTCTAAGAAAACTTTGGGTAACATAATATTTAGACCCAATTCAGCTTGTATTTTAAAAATCTTTTATATACTTCTCTTACCCCTTATATATTACAGTACTGAGGATGCTTGCATGAACGTGGGATCTTTATTTCTTAAGCAGGTCATATGTCCCAGCAGTTCATTCCCCACTTGAATAATCCTCTGTTGTGATGTCACAGTCCATTGCCACAGGAGCAACTGTGTCGTCGCAAGCAAAGCATTTTGGCATCAGGTGGGGAATCCACACAATCGGAGCTGATGAACTCTCATGGAACAAATATCCTGTTTTTATGCATACTGTATGACCTCAGTAATAAAAAATGGGGAGTAGAAATATAGGATTAATGCTAAATATAAGCCAGTGTGTCCAAATATTATGTTTTTCAAAGTGCAATGACAGCTCTTTAAAGTATGTTTTGTCTGCAACAGTTAAAGCACACCACTAAGCTCCTACAATGCTAGCAGTAACTGCATCTCATTGAGGTACCCACTGCAGTGTCAGTGGCTCAGTAGGTAGCACACTCGCCTCTGAGGCTGGGAGATCAGAGGGCTGTGGGTTCAGTTCCCACATCTGGCATTTGGGTTAATATCCCAGTACTGACACTGTAGTGCAGCATGAGAGGGGTGCTGCACTTCTGAGGTGCCGTCTTTCAGATGAGACGTTAAACCGAGGTCCCATCTGCCTGGATTGGTGGTAGTTCAGGTGGATGTTAAAGATCCCATGGCACTTATCAAAAAGAGTAGGGGTAGTTTTATTGAAGAAAAACATAACATCACAAAAAAAAATCACAAATACAGGCATGATATCATAGAATGAGAACAATCACATTTAAACATTTAAAAAGAAAATAAAAGGACATTCAAAAAAAAAACATTAGAACAACTTTTTTTTATACCGTTATAAAATTTTGCCAAAAAAGGTCAACTTTAGAAGTGGAGAATTTATCCAAATCTCTAGCTTTAACAGAGGTTAAACCATTTTCAATTTGTACAAACATAGTGCGAGACAAAACTGTTTGTTGCTGAAAAATAAATTGAGCGAGCTTGCAAAGATAATACTGAATAAAGCAAAAACACATTAAGAGTACTTCTATGGTATTTCAGCCATATCACAGTATAATTACCCAAAACTATGGTCTGATAAGTAATATTAACTAAAAAAGGGAGGTTCCAATGTACGGCAGCGTCCTGCCAGAATGTTTGACTAAAAGGACATGTGACAAAAAAATGGACCATAGTTTCTTCGCAATTGATACAGGTCGGCCTTAAACAAAATCTTTCCGTAGTGGGTTTATATTTCAAATTGCCTCGGACCCCTAACCTACCCTGTATTGAAAGTCATACAATATCCCAGATATGTGGGGGAATCCTAAAGTCTGTCAATTTCCTAAGAGGAAAAACCTGTTTAGAAGGTATACATTCTGGGAATTGAGGAACACATTTCTGTACCTCAAATATAATTAATTTATAAAAGGTTTTCCTAGAAAGGGTAAGCAAATGTGGAAACAATATTTTCCACTGCTGCAACTTTTTAAAAGTAACTATACCATAAGAGGGCAAAGAATCTGATAATAATAATTTAGGGGGTAATAGTATCCATTTATTCAAATATGTGGACCATAAAGATGTAGACCAAAATTGCCAAGACATGGTAGTAGAAGACCAAATATAAGAAAAAATTAAACAAAAACAAAGAGTGATAAAACACAATGGGATTGATCATGTTTAGTCCACCTTTATTAATGGGGAGATAAGTAATATTTCTGCTCACTGGGTTCAGTCTATTGCCCCATAACATCTGAAAAAAAATACTTAATAATCTCGTTTCCAGATGGGGGGGGGGGCGGAAACACATAACTTAGATATAAAAAAAATGGTAACAAAAATTTTTTTATAATTGCAACCCTTTTTTTTTTTCCAAATTTCCACCCTTTCCATCGGTGTATTTTAAATTCTCCAATGTATAATTGTTTCTCCCAATTATAGGTGGCCAGATTTCCTACTCCAAACCAGATACCCATAATCTTATGAGGAGAGGAAGCCACCGGAATACCTGCAATTTCAGGAGGGTTTAGATGTTCAGATTGTAATATAAAGATAAAACTCTTGTGCATATTAATCTGAGCTCCAGATAGTGCCTCAAAAATGGAAAAAATATGTAATGCATTAAATAAGGATGGAATATCTTTAAGTAATAAAGTGATGTCATCTGCATAAGCAGTTATCTTTTCAGTTGGTAGAGTAGAGGAAGGTGATAATCCAATAATATTCGTGTCCCAGATAATCTGCCTAATAACAGGGTCCAAAACAAAAGCATATAAAAGTGGGCTCAAAGGACATCCCTGCCGTACCCCAATTGATATAGGTAGCTCTGTACCAAAATATCCATTAACCATAGGAATACAACAACATTTTATAAAGTGGATATCCAGTTAATAAATGGTTTAGGAATACCATATCTCAGGAGTACAGAAAATAAATAATCATGTCTAACCCTGTCAAATGCTTTAGCCCGGTCTAAAGCAACAACATATCCAGACATTTGCCTTTTATTACTGAGTTCAAATATCTCTCTTAAAAGATATAAATTATGCTGAATGCGTTGATGAGGGCTGGCACATGTTTGGGCAGGGTGAATAAGAGATTCAGCTACTGATAATAATCTATTATTAAGAATTTTAGTCAGAATTTTATCATCACTGTTTAGCAAACTCAAAGGCCTCCAATTAGATAATATGGTTTTATCCCCTGATTTATATAGAAAGAAAAGTAGTGAGGTATTAAAATCAGAGAATGCCTTTGATGAAAATAATAAGGAATTAAATACCTTTGGTAGAAAATAAATCATTGTGACAAAAAGTTGTAAAATTGGTTAGGGATACCATCCCATCCTGGTGAAGTACCCTTACTTAATTGGGTTATAGCTTGTTCTACTTCCTGGGGAGAAATAGGTTGTATTAATGAAATCCCTTGAGAAGTAGATAATCGTGGCAAGGAGCAGTGAAACTGGAAAGATCAGACAGAAATGCGGGATATCTATCCTGAAAGGAAGCTGCAATATGTTCTTGAACCAAAGTCAACTTGTCCATCTCTTTGATGAGCAAAAGGCCAGTAGGTGAAACTAGTTGTGTCATAATGGTACTCTCTAACCTTTGTTTACATGCCATAAACGGGTCAGAAGCTGGTGTATTTTTAGTACCATATTTAAATTCTAGTTCTAGAGATTTGGCTCTATCATATTGATAGTTTTTCATCTGCTCTTTTAAAGCCTTAATTTGGGGAAGCAAATCACGGGCATATTCAGAAGAAGAAGACATCAATTTGTATAACTGATTACGAGCAAGCAAATACTGTATATATTTAGAATTGGCTCTAGTTTTACCAAAGGAAAGAAAAAGCTGTTTTAATTCCTATTTTGTATCCATCCACCAATCCAAAAAATCTGGGTAAGCACAGAAAACAGGCTCCCTGTATGCAAAAAGAAGGTCTGTCTGAGAATATAAAGAGGGAATATCAAAAAGGGACATATTCAATCTCCATCTATTGTATTTGGAAAATATTTTAGGTGGGAGGGAATGTAAACTGAACGAACAAAAAGTATATTATGGTAGGAGAATTCTGAAGGCTCAGATTTACAAAAAATAGGATGTAAGTGTTTGGAAAAAAAAAACATATCAATCCTTGTGGCATAAATAAACCGATGATACGTGGCACCAGGCCCCTTAGGGTGCAATACATGGAAAGCATTCTGCATACTAGAATCTACCAGAATTTGTTTTAGGGCATTAGTATCACAATATATTTTCTTTTGGGTAGTCCCGCATAAAGGGGCATCTAAAGTACAATTAAAGTCCCCTCCCCAAATCACATGCATTCTAGTGAAAAGAAATGGTTTAATATCCTCAAATAATGCAATCCTGGCAGATTTTGTTTGTGGGGCATAAAGGTTAATGAGACGGAAAGAAAAGTCTCCTATGGAACCGTCAAAATTAAGGCCTACCAGGGCATACATCTAATGTCGAAAAATGTGGATATTGGTGGATTTAAAAGAATACCAATTCCATCTGCAGGTTCAGTCCAAAGGACCAAAATGAAGGTCCCCAGTGCCATCGTTTTTTAATATTATCTACATCAGTTAATGAAGAAAGGCGACTTTCCTGAATAAAAATAATATCTACAGGAAGGGTTGCAAGAAAAGCAAATATAGAAATTTGTTTTCTATATGTTTTCAGGCTGCAGACATTAAAGGATAGCAGTCGTAAAGAGGCCATAGGGTATTATTTTTCAGCTAAATCCCCCTTTTAAACTACTACTTGCTTTCCTTTTTTTTCCTTTTTTTCCTTTCTTGTCTTTCATCAATTCTGTAGATTTGCTCTCTTCATCTTCTGTAACCTGCTCAGACCTATGGGATGTGTCAGGCTCTAAGTCTGAATCCCCTAAGTCTTCTTGTAAGGGTAGAAAAATATTAGAAGTTGGAACAGGGCACGGGGTTGGTGGTTTTAAAGAAGACATACTAACATACTATTTGCCAGCAGATTAGGCCTTATGGTCTATCAAGTCTGCTCAAACCTAGATCCTTAGTTGGGTGCCGAGACCCTCCCATCCCTTGTGCTCCAGAAACCCCTATCATCCATCCCCACCCCCCCGGGACAAGCCATCATCTGATACATCCACTTTCTGTGTCTGTCCCACCCTCTCTTAAAGCTCTCCACTGTGGATCTCTGAACCAGCTCACCAGGCAGAGCATTCCAAGGGTCCACCACCCTCTCAGTGAAAAACCTCCTCCTCTTTTCCCCCCTCACCCTTCCACCTTCCAACTTCAAACCATGCCCTCTGGTGATGCCTCCCTGCTTTAGTCTAAAGATCCCTCCATGTTTACCCTATTTATTCCCTTGAGGTACATGAAGACCTCAATCATGTCCCCCCTGTCTCTCCTCTCCTCCAATGAAAACAGGCAGAGCTCCTCAAGTCTGTCCTCGTAAGTCAAATCCCCTAGCCCTGTATCATCTTTGTTGCCCTCCTCTGTACCCCTCTCCAGGAGCTGTATGTCCCTCTTCAAGTGTGGTCTCCAGTACTGACACAGTACTCAAGGTGTTAATCCTAACCAGTCCATTGTACAGCGGCAGAATCACTTCCTTGCTCCTAGAGGTGATCCCCCTTACGATGCATCCCAACATCCTGTTTGCCTTGCTAGCTGCTCTCCTGCACTGCTCAGAGTTATTCATACATGTATCCACCATGACCCCTAGGTCTTTTTCCCCTATTGAGGCTTCCAGCACCTCCCCTCCCAGGGTGTACCTGTGTTTAGGGTTTCCCGACCAAGATGCAACACCTTGCACTTGGTGATATTGAAATTTAATTTCCATGTGTGAGCCCAGCTTTCCAGGGTGTCCAGGTCCCCTTGCAGGGCCAACCTCCCCTCTTCTCCCTCAACTACTGCTCCCATCTTGGAGTCATCCACGAAGAGACTCATTTCACACCCTATACCATCCCTGATGTCTGATATGAATGCATTAAACAGGATTGGACCCAGGACCGAGCCCTGTGGTACCCCACTACCAACCTCTGTAGGGTTCGAGAGCTCCCCACAGATCACTACTCTCTGAGTGCGTCCAGCTATCCAGTTTTCAATCCATCTGACCATCAAAGGGCCTACTCCTAACCCCATCAGTTTCTCCACCAGATCATTGTGGGGACAGAGTCAAACCTTGCTGAAGTCCAAGAATAATACATCCACAGGCTTACCCCTGTCCAGTTCTGATGTTACCCATTCATAGAACTCCACAAGGTTGGTTTGACATGATCTACCTGGCACAAACCCATGCTGCCGACTATCCAGACCTCCCACCTCCTCCAAGTAAACCCCCAATCGTTCCTTTAGTATACTCTCCATTAATTTTCCCACCACCGAGGTTAAACTGATGGGTCTATAGTTTTCTGGTACTTCCTTTGACCCCCCTTTATGGATTGGTACCACATGTGCCTCTCGCCAATCCCTAGGTACCCTCCCTGTCTCAAGTGACCTGTTGAAAAGCTCCACCAGGGGTGCAGCCAGTATGTCCGCCAATTCCCATAGTACTCTCGGATGAATGCCATCCGGCCCAGGAGATTTGTCTTTCTTTAGGGCCTTGAGGGCAAACCACACCCTTTGGTGGGATGGCATCATCCGTCCCCTCCACCTTACTGGTCTTTTATCCTTATCCAGATGTGACACCCTGGGTACTTTTCCCTCCCTTTTGCTCCATTTCTGTTGCTCCCTGATCCCACATCCTGCCGCTTCTATCCCCTTTGTGCCTTGCTTTGTAGATATCCCATCCCCTCCCTAGTGAACACAGAGGCAAGCACTGCGTTAAAACCTCTGCCTGGTCCTCAGCCACCCACCCTCCTTCTGATCTCAATCTGCTGAGATGGCCCTTAGTTTTTCTCCACTCCCCAATGTACCGGAGAACCCTTTTCCCTCCATGTATCCCTGTGCCAGCCATTGCTCTTTACTGGACTTAGCTCCCCTCACCATCGGGTGACTTTTCTAGATGCAAGCTGGTACATTTCCTTATCCCTATCCCCTCTTGTTGTTTTATATTTTTGTAAGCCGCCTTCTTTTCTGACTGCTACCTGGACCTCACTGGACCACCAGCATGGTTTATGTGACCTTGCTCCCTTACGTTTCAACTTAGCGCAGATCCTGACTGCCTCCATGAAGTCCCGCTTATGACCTCCCATCTCCTTTCCACACTTGTTGTTGAGGTAATCCTCTTCAAGTGATCCTTGAGAATATTTCCCATGCCCATAAAGTCTGCCCCCTGAAGTCCACTGCCAGTGTCCTAGATCTCACCCCACTCCCCCAATGCTTATTTGAAACCAGACAGTATTGTGGTCACTCCCAGTCAGGGGTCCTGTACAACCATGTCCCTTACCAGATCCCCATCTGCCAGAACCACATCCAGGACATGCCCCTCCTTGTGAGCTCCATCACATGCTGTGTTAAGAACACATCCTGGAAGCCATCCAGCAGCCTCTGCTCCTTGGCCTTAGAGGGACATGGTTCCCCAGTTTGTACCTGGCATATTAAGGTCCCCCATCAACACCACTCCTTCCCCTTTTGGACCACACTGGGCAATGATGTTGTCCAGCAAACCATCCTCTAGAACATCACTCATCCCGGGGGGCCTATATGCTACTCCCAGCTTGACCTTATCTCCTGCTGGGGATCGTAAGGTGACCCATAAGGCCTCCACGTTTCCCTCTGCCTCTTCTACCATAGCAATTTCTATGTCCTCTCTAATGAACATAGCCACTCCACCCCCCTCTGCCCTCCTTTCTATCCTTCCTAAGCATAGTGTACCCCCGTACATTTAGGTCCCAGTCATGGTTTTTGTTGGCCCACGTTTCCGTGACTGCCGCCACATCCACCCCGCCTCGAACAGCATGGCCTGGAACTCTGGCAACTTGTTTCCCAAGCTCCTAGCATTTACTAACACTAACCCCCACCCCTTATCCCTGATCCTTTTTGTCGAACCCCACCCAGATTCCTTATACTTCCATCCTCCCCCTGCTCCTCCTGAAACCTCCACCTCCAGTCTGTTTCCCCCCTCCCCCCCTTGGGCTTGAAGGCTACTCCCCTCATCTGGAGGGGAGGGCTTCTGGTCAGCCCCTCCCTTATCCCTTCCCCCCCTTACAAGTTTAAACCCCACCTTTCTTGTATGTAGTCAGCCATCCCCTGTTTAAGGACTTCCTTCCCTAATGGGGCAAGATGAAACCTGTCCTTGGCAAATAGTCCCTTATCCTCCCAAACTCCATTCCAGTTCCCTAACACCCCCAACCCACTCTCTTCACCCCACTTCCTGAGCCAGTCATTAACCTCTGTGAGCTTCATTTTTTTTCTCCACTGAGGCCTTTGGTACTGGCAATATCTCCAAAAAGGAAATGTTGCATCCATTATCCCAACAGACTCTGGCAAGTTCTTGGAACCTTGCTTGGATTTCCATAATGCTATTTCCCTCTAGATCATTAGTTCCCAAATGCACCAAGAAATCCAGTTTCCCTCCACAATCCCTAACCATTTCATACACCATGAACTTTGCTCTGTGCACTGTCAGCCCAGAGATACTCACTACCTTCACCTGGCTATGGCATCCATCCCCTGTCCCTCCCAATGGATACCCTTAATCATCGAATCTCCCAGTAACAGAACCTTAACACCGCCATCATCCTTATGGTTACCTCCACTATGCCCTCTCCCCCCCCTCCCCACTTTATTCATGATTGCAATTTCATGGGAGTCTTCCTGCCTTATTAGAGACCCCCTTGTCACCCTCCCCTTTCTGCCTCCCTTGCTATTTTGCCCACTTAACTCAAACCCCTCTGAATAGGTGTCCCCTTTAACCCTCTCTTATCTGAACCATTTATCCTGGCCCTGATGGTTTCCCCTTCCCCCGCACCCTCATCCCCCCCTTGTAATAGTACCCCTGTCTCCAGAGGCTCTCTGTGGGTCCCCTTTAGCTAGGGCCCCATCCTTGGTACTGACCTTCCTGCTGAAGGGGGGCTCCTCTCCCACCTCCTTGTCTCCCAGTTCCTCTCCAATCATGCTCTCCTCCCTCATGTCTGGAATATGTTGCATCTCCCCCATTTGCTTAACATATATGTTTCCCCTTCTCCCTCTGGGACTATGTCTATCCTTTCCATAGCTGTTCTGTGATGCCCTATGGGTATCTGACTCCCTCCCCCCGGCCTCTGTATAAGTTTCCTCATTTCCACCAACCCCTTCCTCCCCCTCTAGGATGCTTAGTATCTCAAATTTATTGTGACACTCTATGTCAGCCTCCATCAAGTAACCCGAGTTTCCCCTGACTGCATCTCTAAACTGACCCTCTTCTTCCTCTCTTGCACTGTTCACCAAGGCTGTAGACAGGCATACTCATTGTACACATTTGTGTACAGTTTTGTTGAGCGCCTGTCACAAACCATAAGCCACTCTGTTAATATTATCATTCTAATCTGTAGTATTTGGGTTAGTGTAGGCCACTGAGGAGGGTCTGATACATGTATAACCTGTTTAGAGAGTAGAGGAGTCATCTGACAACAATCTGACTTGTTTGGAAGGGGGTGCTATTTGGAAGGGATGTGTACATTTTTTAATTGGGGGGGTGTAACTGTTGGAGACTGTGTACAAAACGGAAATTTCTGGCTACACTCCTGCTGTTCACCTTAGGAGCTCCCTTCCCACAGTTTGCTGTTTTAGGCTTCCGCACAACAGCCCCTCCTGACTCTTCCCCCTCCAGTCTCCTTGAATTCAGAATTTTCACCCTGTACGCTTTCCCCTTAGCATCAACTTCCCTATCTAAGGGTCCTCTGTCCCTAATATCCCCCCTTCTGCTTGCTGTAGCATAATGTCCTGTAATTTCAGGCGTTGCCCAGCCTCCCTCAGCCCCACCCTTCTGCTGCCCATATCCACCCCTTATCCTTGGACACCCCAGCTCCACAGCTTACTCCTTAACCAATATACCTCACTCCTGATACAAGATAGCTGTCTACAGAGTGGGCAGCCTCCCTCTCCAGGCCCAATTTAGAATTATTGCCATCCCACAGCCTGTGCAGCCTACAACCCTTCGAAGATGCCTGCCATGGTGGAATATGGCCACCCTGATTATCCCCTCTGTTTATAATAGCACACCCCTTTTCTCAGTCCCTTTCCCTGAGTACAGTTTCTCTCTATACTTACTGTAGTTATTTACAAACCCAATTTCAACCCCACCAACAAAGTTCCCAAGTCTCACAAACACATACAGTCCAGTATGTGTTCAGTCCCACTAACAGTGTGTGTAAGCAGACTCCAGGTACCGTATGATGTCAAGGCCCACCAACTCCTGTTGCTTCAAATTTCAGTCCCAAACAGAAATACTCAGCCCTTCAATCCCAACCCCAGTGGCTTTTCAGTATTTAAGAAAGCCTACAAAACAGAGTGGGTGGGAGGAGGCTTACCAAACACCAGGCAAACAACACATTTAAATTACCTTCTAATTTTCCCTGCCAAACATCTATCCCCAAACCTACAATATCACAGCCCAAGTATCAGTTCAAATTCAAGGTAATAATTTTTAACACATAGAACTAATTTCACTAACAAACTATTCAAATATTTCAGTTTAAAACAAAATATAACTCCTGGCCTCTTTTCTACCAACCTGTTGCTTAAGCTCCCAAGTGAACAATCAAGACCTTGTAACTCTTCGGTTTTTAACAGTCTCAAAAGTGGGGGGGGGCATCATAGGCCTGTCAGATACACACTCTGACTCAGAGGTCTGTGGAATAGTGGACGCAGGATGTGAAGTATCCACTAAAGATACAGGTTTTGGTGTAGTTGATGCTGGTGGATCAGGGACATGCAATTTATCTTGAGCTTGTAGCACTAAATCATCATGATCCCATCCCTCGGCTCTATTTCTTTTTGCCCAAGGGCATTGATGAAAAGCATGCCCTTTTTCATCACATAAGTTACATTGGAAAATATTCTGACATAAATCCATCGAGTGTCCATACCCCCCACAAAGAGAATATTTCATTACTTCACAGGAACTACTAATATGTCGTGCGGGATCCGCATTTATAACAGGCTCGGGGCTGACCGCTATAAAAACATACCCCCCCTGTCCTTTCCTAAAAAAAAAACTGTTTGGGATATGAATTATATCAGAATTTACTTGGAAAAGCTTAACTTTAAACTTCCAACCCCCTGTCCAGATACCCTCTAAATCTAATAAAGCCTCAGGAGGCCAAGAATATCTGGCGCTTCTGCAACCAATGGTAAATGTCACTAACATTTACTCCTTCGTTTCTAAACGTAATAGTAATATATCTTATTTGTGGCCTAGTCAGAGGAATAGCTATAAAGGGGAGCCATAAAGGGGTGGTTTTCAGCACAGAATATTTTTCCCAAAATCTTTCCAAGTTATGGTTAATTCTGAAACTTATATCAAATGAGTCCTCCCCTGAAACATGGATAAGTGCAAATAAATCTGAAGGTAGAAAAGACATAGATCCCCGAAGCAAGGTGTTGGCAATATAATATCTATCTGGATGAGTATTTAAACCCCCTTTATATTTTAAACGAACAGCGTTCCTCCTGGGAGCCTGTTCCAGTTTGTGTTTGAACAGGTCTGCCATAGGGACGCGAGGAAGGTTTTCAGAATCCTTGCAAGGTTTAAAATCATTACCTACTGCAGTAAAACTTTTACGTTTCTCTCCCCCCTCCAAAGATGTACTGGGGCTACAAGTAGCCTCAGCATCCTTTAATACTGGGTGCGCACCTATAATATCAGTAGTAGCAGTGGATAAAATGTCAATACCTGAGCTCAGGGTGGTGGCATGCTTAGGTGAAAAATATGAAACCGGTTTCCAAGTAGGGTCAGGCACCCAAGTTCCTGAAGAATTTTGTGTCCAACCAGCATTCAAAAGAATCTTCCTCAGACCAATCTTTAATTTCTGTAGAATCCTGTGTTTTTAGTTTAAATTGTTGTTTCAAGACTTGCAATGTGGTAGAGACTGTCTTGGGTAGAGCGTGGGACTCCTGCTCTGTCAGACCTTCCGTCAGTGCAACCGGAAGCGTACTTTGCCGAAAATCGTTCATCCTAGGAAAAGGGAATGCAGAATCCGATTGTTTAGAATCCGTCGTAGACAAAACAGAAAAGGTAGATGCCTCAAAAGTGGACTCCCGAATCGGTAGCAAACCGATCATCTCTGGTGCATCCGACGCTTTCTCCAGGTCTGTATTTGTATTTTGTGGCCATGTAATCATATTTTCAAGCATACACTCAGATACATCGCTAGCGGGAGCGTCCTCACTAGCGTCCATCTCCTCGCAGGAGTGCAGAGCTACTGCCATAGTGCAAGTGGCGTCTCAGCCCTCTACTGGCCACAGAGTGCCAGCAGAGTAGGGAAATTTCCCTGGTGTCCTGGCCAAATTTCCCTCATTCACTAAAACAATTACCACCAACAGCTTTATCTGGTTCAAGGTCAGTTGGCATTCATCTGTACCCCCTCCCCTGGGTCATGCCTGAAAATAGGCAGGATTTGCATAGTGCACTTACCTGGTCAACAAAAACTAAATAAAAAAAGAGAGTTCTCACCCATGGCCTTTGGGGGGATTAAAGTTGGGTGCACTTGTAAGTGGTTTAACGGAATTCCAGGGGTGGGACAAATTGTGGGGGGTCATTGTTGTTTAGCACAGAGTATGAAGATTTCAATGCTACCCCATTGCTCCCATTCTTCCTACTGCCCCCTTGTTCTTTCTGTACCACCCCTTTAAATAAACTATTTGTTTGAACAGCATTTCTTGGTTTAGGGTTGATACTGCTGTTACAGTGTCACTTGTTCTGTGGGCTGGACAGTGTGGGCAAGTTATGGACTGCTTCCTGAGGGGTTTAATAGCCTTTAGAAAATGTGTTTAAAATTTCCTAGTCTCTGATTTGCTGAGATTCTTCCCAAGGGGTACATTTATTTTCTAACAGAGACCGGGAAATAACAAGTGCCATGTGAACCTGCCTCCCCACTATAGGAATCACTCCCAACTCAAAACTTTAAAAGCTTACTAGCAGTCATTTTTTTCTGCTCACTTAGTGAGCGAATGAGGCCTCCCTGCAGGTTTTGCAAATGGCCATGGCCCAGACTTCCCCCTGCTACCCACAGAAACAGGACACAATTATAACCGCTCAGTACATTTACTGAAAGAAAAAAGAAACTCTGAGAAAACACAACATGCTGACGATGTACTGAGGGCACATGCTTTAGCGCTAGACACTTGTGCTTCTTTTAAAACTGTTCAGCAGCTCACTTTCTGCACCCGATCTGTGGCTCACTTAAAAAGTACAGCAACTCAGGGGTAGTAACTGGGGAGTTGCTGCTGGGAGTCGGGGGTAGAGTCAGGGAGGGAAATGCAGAAACTGAGCATTTCTCAATGCTCACTGTTTACCGTCAGGCAGGTGGGTGGGGAGACGATGGTGATAGCAGACAGGGGGGGGCCCTGATTCCAATCACAATAACAGCAGCACTCTCTACTGGCAAATGTAACAGTAAAGGGAGTACATTACAACTAAATACGAAATAGCCAGAAGAAGGCATTATGGTCTATAGAGTCTGCCCAACTGTGGTGCAATATGTAATTAAAATATCAGCAAAAACTGAGTATTTCCAGAATACACTGAACTCATCCAAACACAGTGCCTCCAAGTTTTTGCAAGCACTCTGTGACTTCGAAGGCCATCGTTCCTCTCCATCTTTTCATTCAAAAATAGTTTCCCATGGGGCCACTCTCACAGACAGAGCCTTATACTAATGGCCTTAAATGACCATTTTGCTACTGCTGGGTTAGCTTTTGATACTTCCCTAGCTAGCAACTTCCCTCCTACGCCCACCGCTGATGGACCAGACTGAACAGCTCACGCAGGCACCCAGCATGGGAGCACATTCTGCTTCGACCCTATATCCTACAAACAAGTAGAGGATCTACTGATCTCCCTGGACACAAAAAAAAAAAGTGCAGGTGCTGATGGAGTCGAATTCCTATTCCTGAAACTAGGCTTTTGCTATCTCACAGCACCGATCACACACCTCTTCAATAAGTCGCTTGCCCAAGGGGAATTTCCCACACCCTGGAAGATCACCCATATTATACCCTTCTTTAAATCAGGGAACACCTGTGACCTGAATAACTATTGCCCCATAGCCCTCCTTCCCATCTTACCCAAACTTCTAGAGAAACTGGTTAATTCACAGCACAGAGAACACCTGGAATCTTCAGATCCCCTCAACCGTTTACAATCAGGCTTCCGTCCACACCATAGCACAGTCTCGGCACTAGCAAAAGTTACCAATGACTGGCAAGCCGCCCTTGACAACAAACAAAACACGTATGCACAGTTTTCTTAGAACTTAGTAAGACATTTGATACTGTTGACCATGATATATTCCTGAACAATCAAAATAACCTCGGACTAGACCCTACTGCCATGCGTTGGTTTTCCACTTAACCTTTCAAATAGGCAACAACAAACGAAAACACAGGATGCTCTCTCCCCTCTCAGACCTCTGTCAGGGGAGTACCCCAGGACTCCATACTTGGGTCCTTATTGTTTCTAATCTACATTAACATCAGTGCAAATGTCACCAATGCTGGCGTACATCTTTTCGCTGATGATACTGTACTATACGTATCCGGCCCTTCCCTTGCTACAGCCTGTGCCGATCTACAAGATGATTTCAACCAGCTCCAGCTAAACTTATTCCATTTCAAACTGTTGCTAAATGCAAAAAAGACGAAGGCCATGCTCTTCTGCCCCCACACTCAAGCAGCCAAAAACCCTTTCTCCTGCCTCCCCCATCAAATAGTAACCTTGCTATATGAACCACTCGAAGTGGTGGATAGGTTCAAATAGCTAGGCTTCTTGATAGACCACCAGCTCTCCTTCAAAATACACTTGGAAGAGCTCAATTCAAAACTGAAAAAGAGACTAGGCTTTTTCTTTAAAATAAACGCCTACTTATGCATGATGCCAGGAAACAACTGGTACAAACCACATTCATCCCTCTCCTCGATTATGCTGACCTTATATATTGCCACAGCACAGTTTCTGCTCTTAAAAGACTGGATGTGCTCTATCATAGAGCCATAAGGTTCATAATGAATGCCCCAGCCAGAACTCACCACTGCACGCTCTATGCGCAAATTGGCTGGTCCTCGCTTTCCAACAGAAGACTAAAAAATGCTCTAATTTGGATCTACAGAGCCATCATGGGCAAACTCCCGCATTACATTAATTACTGACCTGTTTAACCAGTCCTCCAGTACCTACTCACTGAGGAGGCATTCCTACCTTCATCTGGAGACACCTAGGGTCGCTTCACATTATGACGAAGCCACTATCGGATATTCCCTCACTTCACTATGGAATAACTTTCAGCGCTCATTTAAGCTAGGCTGTACCATCTGTATAGGGTCCTTCAATCTCTCTTAGACAAAGCAATCCAAGAAAAATGCAACTGTCACTCCTGACCCTGCCTCTATCCATCTTCTTCACCTCCTCTCCTTAACTCAGCCCCTTATTACCCTCCTAAACCTTCTTTCCCAAAACCCTAGCCTCGTCTACCAAATATGTAACTGACTGTATGTGTAATGTACTGCTATCTATGTTGTTCTCCTCTGAATGTTGCACTTATTGTACAATGCTCTCTATGTAGTTAGTACAACTCTGTAAATGTATATATTGTAAACTGTTAGTCTGTATAATCCTGTCCGTCCAGGACCTCCTTGAAAATGAGCTTGCTCAATGGAGCTTCTCCTGGTGAAATAAAAATAAATAAAATAAATACCCATTTGCTAAGCGCAATAATATGCTCCAGGGTGGACAGTATGGGCTATACCTTCCCTTTCAAGTAGAGGTGGGTAAGCCAGAGCAGGCTGGAGCTTAGTGCCTGGCTCAGCTCGACCTCTATAAACAACTGAGAGCCACGGTCAAGCTGAGCCAGTTATGGTCAAAGTAAGCATTTTTGTCAGCCTGAGCAGTTAGTGTAGTGTTTGAAATGTTCAACTCATGTAGAGAACAGCCAGCAGCAACGAGGTCTTGGTTCATATTTTGACTTATGCAGTGAAGCCAGACCCCTGGCTCAGCTCTAGGTGAAAAATTCCTGGATTGCCCACCTCTGTTTCCAGGGGGATATAAGGCCCTCCATTACCTTACCCCTGGACGGGTACAAGTAATAACAAGAGAAACCATGATTGCTTCCCTTCTGACCTTGCATGCGTTAAAGGGGCTCTTTGAATAGTCTTGGTCAAAAGGGGGAGCTGCTGCCACCACTCTCTCATAGGTTCCAGCACCTGGTATAGTCCAATATTGCCCACCCTGCCGGGTTTTACTGCTTACTGTGTGACAGCAGTCAGCATCCAGGTACCCTATACTGCTACCCCAGGTGGAGGCACTGCGCCAGTGGTGTAGCTAGACATTTTAATTTTGTACACACTCTATCCAACTGCTGCCCCTGAGTGGGCAGCTTCAAGAGAGGCTGGGATAGGCATAGGGGGAAGGTAAGGATCAAGGGTCGGGAGGATGGGAGGAGTGGGGAGGGAGGTCAGGGACATTAGCTCAAGCTGTGGACCCAGCAATATGAACAGACTTGATAGACCAAATGGCCTTCTTCTGCTGGCTTCTTCGTATGTTCATATGTATGTACACATTCTCTCCAACTGCTACACCAATACAAAATAAAATAGATTGCTATCAAATGTCTTTTCTAATCACTAAACAAGTTGCACACGGAAGAAATTAACTTCATACTTTCCATAATTTCCTTTTCTTTTAGCTCCAACATTGTCAATGGGTAATCATAACAACTAGGTATAGTGCACCCCTACCAGGGGATGGCACAGCCGAAGCTTTAGAATGTTGGGCATATGAGGATTCCATGCACTAGCAGCAACTTCCCAGTTACCGCTTACCTCGCAGTACCAAAAGAGCTACACATATATACAATAAAAACAATCACATACTTGCAATAATAAAAAACTATCTTACCTTCATGTCCAATATTCAGGGAAGGGATGCATTTCATGGACCCAAGATGGAGGCCTGAAGTATTCGGTTCTTCCTGTAGAGAAGTCTACTTACCACCACATGCCTTACAGGATCTGTGAACTGAAGCTAATACACAATGAGACATGTCCTGTCTTTAATGCAGAAAACTAAACTGCAACAGAAGAACACACTTTAATTAACCAATGAAACCTTTTTAACCTGCGGTCGCAGATAACTGATAAATCAGCATATAAATACACATATCAGAGTACAGTGCAACAGAATAGAGACACATCTATGTAGGAGATTTTTACTAAAAACAGACCTCCCTCCTAGCATGCAGGATAAGATTCTCCCCCAGGAGCCAAGCTCCGGGCGGGTCCCATTGATAACGTTGGCGCTAACAGAAAAGGAAATTATGGTAAGTATGAAGTTAATTTCTTCTTTCTGTAGCTCCCATTATCAATGGGTATTATAATAAATGGGTTCTGAAGCAGTACCCAGACAAAAACAGGAGGGGGGGAGAATATTATTCCATACACCAGATGCTTCAGAGGGTTACTTGTGAAGTGCTGCCTGCAACACTCTGTGACCAAAAGCTGCATCAGCAGAATTCCGAACATCCAGTTTATAATATTTCGTGAATGTGTGGACTGAGGATCATGTAGTTTCCTACATATTTCTGAAACTGTGGCTTCGCCCCTCTCTACCCAGGAAGTTGCCATTGCCCTGGTGGAGTGAGTCTTGATAAGAGCCAGAGGCCTTTTCTTTTTCGTCATGTAGGCCTTATCAACACAGACCCCACCCACCTAGCTAGTGTGGGTTTAGAGACCTTTTGTCCTTGTTTGGCTGCCCTAAAATCACAGATAGACTATCAGGCTTTTGAAATTTAGATGTACATTTAAGATATATCCTAATGATGCAAGATAAATTCAAACTTGTACAATTTCTTCCCTTGAATGGAGGAGGTTGCCGACAGTCAGCCATATCTATGTCCTGGACTCCTAGAAGGCAATACGCACCTGAGGGACGAACACCGTTCTGAATACCAGCTGTCCTTATGCCTAATATGGTATGGTTCCTTAAAAGGAAGCCTGAAAAAACAACACATGCAGTGAAGTGGATGGGAGTGGTTCAGAAAACTCCTTGCAAGAAGCATTCAAAACCCCGGGATCCCACAGCAAATCGGATCCGACAGCAGATGTGCCCTACAAACATGTACCTATGAGTTCCTAAGCCAAAAAAACCCAGGCTGCGATAGCAGAACCCCGGCTCTCAGTGAACTCAAGGCAACCTTTTTGCCCTCTTATAGAAAACCAAAAAATTGCAGTATAGGGACCGTTGAAGAAAAAACCTTTCAAACTGGCCCAAGGGAAAAAAGAGTGGTGGCCCCTATCGGAGCATAGGCTGCAGACATAGAGGATTTCTGGCAGCCATCAAGGAGTCAAGTGGTTTTCTCTGAGAAAACTATATACATATATATATATATATATATACTGTATATGTAACCCCCTACAAATGGGGGTTCCCGAAAGTCTTCCTTGGGTGTGCCTAAATGCCCACTGCCAGGCTAGTATCCTGTGTCTTAGGGTTTTAAAAGTGTTTATGAGAATGCCTTAATGCCTCTGTGCTCTGTCTCTTTAAGAGCTGCCTATAATGTGGTGCTTATTTAATCTGGGAGGGGGCTGAGTGTTTCTATGCTTGAGTCCCACCTGGGCTGCCAGATAATCGCTCCGTTCTGCCATCGCTATTTGCCCCGAGGGAGCTATGTTAGAAGCTGGACTTATGTGCTGATTATCTATTAGCACAGTAATGATATTGTAGTTTGCCTAACCTGCCTTCTTTGCAGCATGGACGGTTCTGTTTATCACCACCATTTTGGTTTTGGACTGCCAGTCAGCACCAATCGGTACCTTTGGGGACTCTAAAATGGAGTCTGTCCCCAGGGTTCTTGTGGGAGTGAATTTCTGAAGGAATTGTAGTTTTGTGACTTTGGTGCCTAAATGCACCTGGAGGGGGACAGACTGATTGATCAACCAACCAGAACCTTTTGGACCGAAGGGAAATTCCCAAGCTGCCTGCTGCAGTCAGCCAGTCTGGAGTTAGAGTTTGAAGAGTAAACAGCTTGAGTGATTCAAGCAGTTGCTTTTTGGCCTGTCTGCCTGCAGTTCCCTCAAGAGGGAAGCCTTTGAAAGGCTTAGTAATCGGACTGTATCCGAAGTGGAATGTGACAAAGCCACTGAAGAATGACCAGATTTGAACCTGAAGAAGACCGAAGATTTGTTGTACGTGATCGGCCTGTCAGGACATCCATTTACCACAGAATTCCCAGTTTTGCTCAGAGACACTGATATTGCGGCTGGACTGCCTTCCGCATTGTGGTATAGTTATTGCTTTACTATAAATGTGCTGTGTGCTGTTAGTGGGTAGCGATTTGCTTCCCCACTGTGTAAATGTGCCACTCTTGCTGGAAGCTGCATCCAACACTACCGGACTCAATATCCAAACTGTTCCACCTAGCCTGGGCCTTGCCACCTGCCCAGCCAGCTACTTCAGGCACAGAAACCATCATCGACAAGAGACTCACCCGGGGATCAGCCCCCTGCTCAACCATCTTGAACAGGAATGACACCTTGGTGATTCGTGTGGGCCCTGCTTCTCCTGGCAAACAAGTTATCAACCTGCAGTCTCCATTTCATCTAGCCTGTGTCTCGTATTGAGTAGTTTGAGTAACAATCAGGGTAGCTCTCTGCAACAACAGCTAAATTTCAAGTGTTGTCATCTGATTGCATTGTTGTTTTTCCTTTCATGAACTGAGCCTTCAGGCTCTGGATTACAAATTATGTGTGGTTGTGCATGCCTTTTCTTTTCATCACAGGGCTCCAACCAGCTGTGACGCCAGCCTACCCCAGGCAACGTTCCAGGCTAGCCCACCTTACTTCCAGCTGGGTACCCAGAACATGTGACTGTGTAGGGACTAAAAGTGCATGCATAATTGCCTGATTAGATCAGTTTTCGAATCAGTCAACCTGATTACACCCCTCTCTTGTTCAATTCCCCTGAATAAATCAGATCTATCTTTTTTTTGCATTTAATCTGACTGTGGTTCCAGTTTGTACCAAAAGCACTGTACTGTTGTCATTTGCTGTGCCTAACCTTGTTTTACAGGGGGTCTCCAGGGTCGAACTGGTGGAACCAGCCCTAGTGGTAAGTGCAAACAGTGTGGGGAATTGTATGCTAAATAGGGGCTACTGTGAAAGTGTTTGTTGCATATTGTCTAGGCCACTAGAGGGGAAAGAGGGGGTTACAGTGTCCCAGAGGGCTGTACCCAGGTTAGCCTTGTTACTAACAACCCTGTCCTCTGGGTGGAGGCACCCATTTCAGTACCCAGGCCCCTTAACGTGCAACTAGCCACGCAGGCAGGGGTAGTAGCCCTTGGGATAGCGCTACCTAAGGGTTACATCTTGGAGGCACCAACCCTGGGATTTGCACCTTCTAGTGGTCAGAAGAGGGTACTACAACCCCACGCTTAACAATTGTGGTAAAATGGAGGCGCTTACTACGCCCAAGTTTAAACTTGTTCCCCACAAGCTGCTAGTGCACCGTATGATGGGGTGGAGCAAGGCAGAGGGGGTATACCCCTGGCAAGCTCTTCTATTAATGGACGTCCCCTTGGGGACCGATAATTCCACTATTGTGGAAGTGGTCGAATGAATTAAATGTTTGGGGAAGGTTGAAGTAAGGGGAAAGGATTCTGACCTGTTTGATCAAACTGTGGTGGCCCTACTCTCCTGCAGCCTGCCCATTGAACCAGAGAAGGTACCCCCTGTCATTTTGCCTGAAAGGCCCCAAAAGGGGTGGAGGGTCATGGATTTACATAGCGACCCAGCTGCTCCTGGAAAGTACCCCTGCATAGAGGGGTTCAAAGACAAGCTGTTTAAACTGTTAGCCTCTGAGGGGTGCTCTGCTACAGAGCTAGTGAAAATGTTAGAGCCTTCTGAGGATGTCACTCCTGTGCAGTCACCCATAGCCTCTCCCGCCACCTCTACAGTTGCTCTCCCCATAGTGATACCTACTGTACATTTGGACTGATACTCTTTTCGGGCATGGTGCCGGTGCCTGTGGGGAGGACGATCTGGAAACAAGGATGGACTATGCCACCCCATTGGTCCAGAAGTGGCAGTTTGCTGAGGGGGAAAGAGGAAGAGGCTCATGGAAAGCTTGAGGGGCCCTGCACTGGAGGCCATTCACTTCCTCTGATCCACCAGCCCAGAGGCCACAGCCGCTGAGTACCTCTCTGTCCTGGAGGGGGTATTTGGTAGCACAGAGTCGGGAGATGACCCGATGTGGAAGTTTAAATCCGCAAAACAGTGGAAGAATGAAAAATTGTCAGTGTTTATTATTCGAATTGAGCGAACTTTGCAGTGGGCCCACTGGAAAGGAGGGGTGCCCGTCAGTGAATTGAACAGGGTCAGGCTAGATCACATCTTAAAGTCAGCAAGGTACTCTAGCGTGATGTTGTTGAAGCTTAAACTGCAAGACAGAAGGGGCAATCCCCCCAATACTGTGACCTAATGAAAGAGATCCACGAGATTGAGAATGACGAAGAGGGATGGGAGCCCTATACTGGGGCTGTCCACGCCAGCCAGGCACCTGAGAGAGGCGAGGAAGCTGAACTGCAACAGATGAGGGAACTGATCAAGGTATTAACTGAGTTGAGAGTCAGTCAGCAAGCTGCCGAGGCAGCCAAAAATGCTAATTCCTGTCCAGCCCCCCCCCCCCCGAGACAGAGGGAAGTCCTGCCAGGAGGGGTGGGGTTACAAAGTTGTTTCTTCTGAAACCCGGCTTGAAGACAGCCTGTGGGAAGAGGTACGATAACTGAGAGCTGTGGTGGAAGATCTACTCCGAGCTACCCGAGACATTGACACTTGGGGGAACTCATAAAGTCAAGAGATCAAACCCCCGACCAGAGAGAGACTCCGAGACTCCCCCACTATGTTCAAGCAGGGGAACAGCTCCTCTTCCCCCAGAGACTCTAAAGAACCTGTTTTCTGTTACCACTGTGGAGAGGATGGGCACTCCCGATTCACCTGGCATTCACAAGAGAATCTGAGAAAAGTTACTATTAGGCTGCTGGCATTGATTCGATGTAGCAACATACGGCCGCAAGGTGGGGCTACCCAGAAAAGCTATTCATCCAAGGCAGCTGTAAAGCCGACGTCCAAGTCCAAGTCACCTGAGTGGTCCGAGGTGGTGGGCCCTTCAATGGAAACTAAAGTGACGGTGAATGGTGTGTCTGCCCAGGCCATGCTTGACTGTGGATCTCAAGTAACCATAGTATTTCAAGATTGATACCAGAAGCAACTGCCTGATGTGCCCCTACAACCTTGGAAGGTCTGCACATGTAGCGGTTGAGTGAGAAGTCCTATCCATAGTCAGGGTATATCCAGATCTGGCTGTCATTCCCTACCACCGTGGCTGGGGTAGATGAACAAGTTGAGACACTTGCCCTCGTGTGTCCCCCCACCGGACTGTATGATGGGATTCCCCTGTTAATTGGAACAAACGAACACATGTTTGGGAGACCAGCACAACTCTGCCATGAGAAACAAGGGCAACGGACTGGACAGACCCTAAGAATTCCAGCATTAATCAAAAGGGCTTATGACTTGCAACAGAAACCCGATGAAGTGGACTGAGATGATCCAGTGGGGATAGTGTGGGAAAAGGATCCAAACTCTTTGGTGTTGGCCCCCAACGCCCGATGTACGATCCATGGAGAAGTCCGCCTAAGGAGAGATGTAAAGAACAAAATATTGATGACAGCCACCCCTGGTGAAGGGAAGCTGCCAGAGGGGTTGATGGTTAAGCCCAGTATACTACCTGCACGTGCCCATGCCTATGCTCATCGAGTGATGGTGCAAGTGAGAAACATGTGGGACGGGGAAGTTCATGTGAACCGGGGATGTACGCTGGCTATAGTACATTGTGCAGACACTGCAGTATTACCCAGTAACAAGTACTCTGGTTAAAGGGAGAAAGTAACCCCAGACTTATTTGACTTCAGTGATTCCCCCTTGTCCACCGAATGGAAGACACGAATTAGCAGGAACTTGCTCAGAGAGACCAAGTGTTCTCACTGAAAGAGTGGGACGTGGGGTGTGTCCATGGTGCCAAGCATAACATACGCCTGCATGATGACCGACCATTTCGAGAGAGGCCTCGACGCCTTGCACCAGCAGACCACAGATGATGTTAGGAGGCACCTACAGGAAATACTCGCTGCTGGCATTATTAAAGAATCAAGAAGCCCATATGCATCCCCCATCGTAGTGGTGCATAAAAAGAATGAATCCATGAGGATGTGTGTGGACTATCAGATCCCAAACCGACGGACTATCTCAGATCAATACACCATGCCATGCATACAGGAGGCCCTGGATTGCCTGAACGGGGGTCAGTGGTTCTCAGTACTGGATCTCTGCAGCAGATATTATCAAATTCCGATGGCCCTGGAGGACCGTGAGAAAACAGCCTTCATCTGTTCTTTGGGGTTCTATGAATTTTTGAGGATGCCACAGGGGATTTTGGGTGCCCCTGCTACCTTCCAGAGATTGATGGAACATGCAGTGGGAGACATGAACTTGCTGGAAAGTTTAGTGTACTTGGATGATGTCATTGTTTTCGGACGCAAGCTGGAGGAACATGAGACCAGACTGTTCAAAGTTCTTGATCATTTGGAAGAATTCAGCTTCAAGTTATCCATAGACAAGTGCCAGTTTTTTCAAACATCTGTGAAATATGTGGGACACATAGTGTCTGCGGAAGGATACAGACAGATCCCAGTAAAGTTGAAGCTTTGACCATTTGGCACCAGCCCAATAACCTAAAAGAGCTACAGTGTTTCCTGGGGTTCTGCGGCTACTACTGCAAGTTCATCAAAGACTATTCAAAGGTGTTTCGACCACTCCTTAACCTTACCCAAGGTTACCCCTTACCAACCGCAAATACAAAAAGGGGGTTATCAAAGACCAAGAGAAAATGTATTTTTGAACAGGTGAGCCTTTTGGGACTCAGTGAACACCCAAATGTGAAGCAGCTTTCTTTGAAGTCATATACCAGCTCACCCATGCCCCAGTCCTTGCCTATGCTGATCCTACCAAGCCCTATGTGCTGCATACAGACACTAGCTTGCAGGACCTAGGAACTGTGCTATATCAAGACTACAAAGATGGCTTGAGACCTGTAGCTTTCACCAGTAGGAGCTTGACCTCGTCAGAGGGGAACTATCTGGTCCACAAGTTGGAATTCCTCGCTCTAAATTGGGCCATAGTTGACCAGTTTCATGAGTACCTTTATGGGGCAAAGATATTAGTGAAGACCGACAATAACCCACTGACCTATTTGCAGACTTCAGCTAAATTGGATGCCACTGGGCACCGTTGGCTTTCTGCCTTATCAACTTATGATTATGCTGTTGAATACAGACCAGGACTAAACCACATTGATGCTGCTGCCCTGTCACAAAGGTCAGACTTCAAGGACAATTGGGTCAGATTGTCTGAACCTGACATCAAAGCATTATGTCAAAAGTTTGAGAAAGAAGAACAAATGTCTGTGGGCACAGTGAACTGCTTAGTAGATTGCTTGAGCCCTCCTGATACCTGCATACCGGCTGTCTACTGCAATTTCTCTGCATTAGATATTAGTGCACTACCTCAGTTCGATAATGACAGTATTCAGTGGGCTCAATCCCAAGATCTCATGATTCAACCAGCACTTGATGCACTGCGTGTGGGGAAATATGTGTCCAAGTTGTGTTCCCCTGATTTGCGAACTACTGTATTGTTCAAGGAAGGCCCCAGGTTAAAGTTGCATGATCAGTTATTATACAGAAAGAGACAGTGGATCATCATGGTCAAATAGACAAGCAACAGTTGGTCCTACCCACGGCCTTTAAACAGCTGGTACTGCGGTCCCTCCACAATCACATGGGGCACCTCGGTATTGACAGAACTCTCGACTTGGTACGATCCCGATTCTACTGTCCAAAGATGGGGGCAGATGTTGAACACCATGTAAAGACCTGCAGTTGTTGCCTCCAAAGGAAAGCCCTGCCTCAGAAGGCTGCCCCCCTTGTCAATATCACTACCAGTGCCTCCTTTGGAACTGGTCTGCATAGACTTCTTATGCTTAGAACCCGACCAAAAGAACATTGGCAATGTGTTGGTAGTTACTGATCATTTTACATGATACACACAAGCCTTCCCAACTAAAGATCAAAAGGCCTCTACCGTGGCCAAGGTGCTAGTAGAAAAATTCTTTGTCCACTATGGTGCCTCCAGCGGATCCATTCTAACCAAGGCAGAGACTTTAAAAGTAGGTTAATCAAAGAAATGCTCTCTCTGTGGGGGGTGCGGAAGTCAAGAACCACCCCCTATCACCGGCAGGGGGACCCTCAACCAGAATGCTTTAACCGTACCCTTCTGGACATGCTGGGCACCCTCCATACAAAAGACAAGCATAAGTGAAGCCAGCAGATTAGCAGCTTGGTACACGCGTACAATTGTACCAAAAGTGATGCTACTGGGTTGTCCCCCTACCATCTCATGTTCGGGAGGGAAGGAGGCCCAACTGCCAGTTGATGTCTGCTTTGGAGTCTCTACAGATGGGGTCCAAGCCGAAAACTACTTGTAGTATGTACAGAAATTGAAATATCAGTTAAATCATGCCTATAAACTAGCTCAAACTATGGCTGCTAAGTGAAATCTCGCCAAAAGAGAAAGACATGATCGACGAGTAAAAGCCCAGGAGTTGTTGCCTGGAGATAGGGTGCTCCTACACAATTTTGGACTGCA
Organism: Neoceratodus forsteri; assembly: GCA_016271365.2. Taxonomy (NCBI): domain Eukaryota; kingdom Metazoa; phylum Chordata; order Ceratodontiformes; family Ceratodontidae; genus Neoceratodus; species Neoceratodus forsteri. The sequence continues at coordinate 752,043,185 of CM028136.1, forward strand.
TGGAAAACACAAAATTGCTGATAGATGACACCATCTTCCCCATGTAGTAGTTGGTAAATTGGATGATCAGCTGGTGTACAAGGTGCACCCAGAAAATAATTCCAAAGCTGTGAAGACCATGCACCGTAATCACTTACTGCCCATCAGTCAAGTTATTATTGATGCTGAACCAACCCCTGATACTTCTTCTGAGCCAGTGACTTGTGCTGCTGCAAAGAGGAAACACAGCCAACCTGTCCATGTTATTCTAGAACTAAGGCCTTCCCCTCAGCAGGCCCAGAGTGATAGTGATGACTGTTTGTCTGTCTCTGATGAGAGTGACTGTGATAATGCCTATTATCCCTCATATGAACTGAGTCAGTTGTTTCGAGGCGATCCTCTGCAGAATCGTGGGGATGAAGCTGGGCCTTCAGAACTGCCTACCCCCCCCCCAGCTTCTTCCCTGGACACAATGCCCCGCGAAAGTGAGGTGCAAAGTATCACGTCTGAGGTTACAGACTCTCTGTGTCTTGTAGAACTGTTTGACTTGCCTGAAGAAGAGGCTGATGGTCTGAGTCTACCTGGTGACGTACCAGAACTTGAAGAACAATATGAAAGTGTTGACAGCACCCCTTCAGTGCCGCAAAGCCTAATTGTGCCAGAGTCTCCTCAGAATGAGCAACCTGGGCCCTCTTCAGAAGATAATGAGCAAAGTATTGTGTAAGCAGAGTCTGCAGAGCCAGGAGCTGATAGTATTCCCAATCTGGACATTTCAACCAATGCAGAGGTGTCCCTCACTACAGGAGAAGAAATCAGTGCCAGTGTTGACCGCCCAGATCCTGTGTCTGTTCCCCCCCCCAGAAAATCTGAGCGGCCTGTTAAGCCAGTGCTACGTTTCAGTTATGATTCCCCTGGGAGGCCTGTGGACTTGCCTCTCAATGTGGTCCATAAAGGTGTTTATGTTTCCAAGAGCTCATTGCCCAAACTGAGCTTGACTGCCACCTCCCGATGAATTGTTCTTCCTTCAGAACATGGTGTCCCTGTCCCATCCAGCCCCAAGTTAGCTGATAGGGAAGGGCCCCCTTCTACACTGTTTACTGTATAAGAAGTTATAAAGTGAAGTCATAGGTAACTGTTCATAGTATGTTAATCATAACGCAGTCAAACCCATTTAATCGCATACAACTTATTAGAAAAAATGCTTAATCGCATAAAATTTCCGTTCAACAATTCCTAGTCAATGTTTCCCATTAAAACATGCTCGCTTTAAAGCATACAGTCCACCCTTTTAGAAGCATAATTTTTCGAGTGTTGCAGCTGACTGACCTCATATTTACTCCATTTATCCCGTGCTTACTCTATAGCAGGGGTTCTCAAATGGTGAGGCCAGCCTCCCTTGGGAGGCCCCAACCTGTTCCAGAGGAGGCTCAAGCAAGCCTGAAAAAGTACTGTATTTAAATTTTGGGTTTTATATATTTTGTGTGAAGAGATGAAGCAAACTGAAAGAGCCAAGGCTCATTTCAGGTGTACCCGGGGAACAGTAGGGAGTGAATGCCTTTCTAAAGGTAACTGCAAAACAATCAAGAAATATACAATGAGCAATAGTGCAAACAAATATGAATAAATTAATAATGAGTGGTGGTAACTGATCAATTTGTAAACTGATTGCAGAACAACCCAAATACAAGGGTTGAGCATAAAAGTGCTAAGAGCAATAGCAGGGAGGAGCAAAGTAATCCCCAAGATGTTTCTTAGGAGAAGAGAAGGAGGATGAGGCAAAGTATGTAGGAAGGTTATTTCATATAGAGAGGAAACAGAAAGTAGTCTGACCCACGAAGGTACTGCAACAAGGGTAACAATGGTTCAAGAATGAAAATAGCAGAGCAAGTAGGTTGGCTTGTGTGTGTTGGGGTTACAATAAGCTGAATAATAATATTTGTTTATTTTATTTATTTGTTATTCAGATAACACCTATGAGCACAGGAGCTCTTTTCAAAAGTTTCAAGTCAGTATAAGTCAAAGAACTGAATGTGAGCCAAGTACTCAAAGGGGTTTCAATTTATTCATGGTGTACTGCGCAAAGTACAGTATGTTATTTTTCTTTGGGGAGGCCCAAGATTATTTCAATTTTTGGGGGAGGCTCAAAATCTTTCCCATGGATTTGGGGAGGCTCACTGTGACAAAGTCTGAGAACTATTGCTCTATAGCTATCGGTCATTTAATTACCCTGAATTAATTTAGATCAAAGCACCTGCTTCAATAGCCCAAATGCTCGTTAAATGGATGCTAAATAGGATCGTCATTCTGTATAAAACTCTGCAGTCGTGTCCCATTCATACCATGCTGTCTTTACAATCACTGCATAATGGCAGAGACTCCTAAGTAAAGAACAGAGCTTTCACTAGCAGATAAAGTAAGAGCCTTGAATTTGTTATCTAGCCCTGGGACTTCACAAACTGATGTGGCAAGGCAACTGGGTGTTTCCCAGAGTCAGATATGCCATGTGGTTAAAAACAAAAATCAGATTATGTCAGAGTTCCAGACAAATGGTAATCTTAAAAGAAAAAGAAAGACAGAGGGAAAGGATCAGGAAGTTGATGATGCCCTTTTTATATGGTCTGAACACGCCAGGGGTTCTGATATGCCCGTTTCTGGCCAGATGCTTCAAGAGAAGGCTAGAAATCTAGCATTAGCAATGGGTAAGCAAGATTTCAAGCTGAACAACGGCTGGCTCAATCACTTTAAGGTGAGACATAACATTACGTTTAAGTGTTTACACAGAGAAAAAAAAGATGCAGACCAGACATCAGCTGAAAGCTGGATTCACAATGTGTTGCCCACTTTGTTGTCAGATTACACCCCGGACTGCGTGTACAATGCTGACGAAACCAGGATTTATTACAGGGCCATTCCAAATGGAACATTAACATTTAAGGCAGATAGCATATCTGGAGGGAAACAAGTGAAAGACAGGCTCACTGCTTTAATCTGTGCAAACATGGATGATTCCCATAAAGCAAAGCTGCTTGTAATCGGGAAAAGTTAAAACCCCCGACGCTTTAAAGGAGTAAACGTGCAAAGGTTGCCTGTGTCATACTGTGCTAATCATGACGCATGGATGACTTCTGAGCTTTTAAAAGAATGGGCTAAGGAGTTTAATAAAGACATGCATCAGCAGAGAAAACATACCGCACTTCTTATTGACAACTGCACTGCACATCCTCAGATGACCGCTCCCAAAAATTAATTTTTCTCCCTCCGAACACAACCTCCTTTATCCAGCCAATGGATCAGGGAATAATCCGCAATGTGAAATGTCTGTACGGAAAGTGTACGTTAGCTTCAGTAATCAGAGAATTTGATAGCGGGACAGCAGTGTCAGTGAATGAACTTGCAAAGTAATTTACAATCCTAGATGCCATTCACATGGTGGGACAAGCATGGTCTGAAGTTAAGATTGACACCATAAGAATTTTTTGTTACCAAGGCCGGCTTTGTGAGGGATCTGGAAGTGGAGTCTGAGATTGATGACATTGTACACGCCCCAGAGAACATCCCTCAGGATGTTTTTGAAAAATTTGTTTCGGCTGATGATGACCTACCTTGTTCGGGTACATTGACTGATCAGGAGATAGCCTCATCAGTAATCGAAGGTGATGCCAATGATGAAGATGAGGGTAAAGAAGTGCCATCGCTGCCACCTCCTACAGTATGAGAGGTGTAAGATTGCCTGCTCACAGTTCGTCGATACATAGAACAAAATGCCACTGGCGAAGATGACTACAAAGCATTCTATGCCCTTGAAAGTGTATGCAACAATGCGATACGTGAGAAGACCCGTCAGTCAAAGTTAACTGAGCATTTTAAAACATTTTAAAAAATAAGTGAATAAACATTGTGGTTTTTAAGTGTACCTCAAACACCAAACACCCCCAATCATTCCTGAACAAAGTTGCAGCACAAGCACAAAGAAAATGCAAAAGCATACCTGTACCCCTCCCTCTCCACTGCCTCAACAGTTGCCACAAAAGAAAATCCACAAAAACAAAAAGGCTACAGGCTAATAAGCATGTTAATCATGCAAGCAGCACTGCTAGGTTATGGCCAGGTCACCTAGGTAACCTAGGTTACCTAGATACAGGTTTGTAGAACTAGTGCGATCATGTGCGATCATGTGACCGAGGTCCTGGAAGTGTGGATCGGGGTCAGGTAGTTCTCCACACCGCTGCAAACACCAACCGTACAATGCACTGTAAAATGATATTGGAGATCAAAATAACTTATGAAAGCCCAGGAGAAGTGAAAAGTCAGAGACAGGTACAGTTACTGTCTAATACTGTGTGCAGCATATTTCTATATTTGGAATGGGGGGGCTGAGTGGACTTGGCTGGCATAACAGCTCTCGGGGATGGGCCGGGAAAGCTAAATTTGCCTAATGGAATAGCCCGCTTATACGCATAATATCACAACGTCCTGTGCCTATGCGTTTAAGGGGGTTTGACTGTAGAATCAGTATAGAGTGTATGAAACATGCATAAGTATTGTCAATGAAGATATGGTATAATGAAATGTATAGTAATGTGATAAATTTACGTTAACTGATGCATCAGATATTATTGACATACTATACTAATGTCACGTATGGCTTGTATATATATTGATTCTTCAATATTGTGATGGTGTAGACTTGATGCAGGCGCCAAGTTTTTCCAGGCAGAGAAGGGTGTAACCTCCCCTACAAATGGGGGTTCTCTAAAGTCTTCCTTGGGTGTGCCTAAACGCCCACTGCCAGGCTGGTATCCTGTGTTTTAGCATTTTAAAAGTGTTTATGAGAGTGCCTTAATGCCTCTGTGCTCTGTCTCTTTAAGAGCTGCCTATAACATGGTGCTTATTTAATCTGGGAGGGGGACTGAGTGTTTTTGTGCTCGAGGCCCCCCCGGGCTGCCAGATAATCGCCCCGTTCTGCCATCACTATTTGCGCAGAGGGAGCTCTGTTAGAAGCTGTACTTATTTGCTGATTATTTATTAGCATAGTAATGATATTGTAGTTTGTCTAACCTGCCTTCTTTGCAGCATGGACAGTTCTGTTTATCACCACCATTTTGGTTTTGGACTGCCAGTCTGCACCAATCGGTACCTTTGGGGACTCTAAAATGGAGCCTGTCCCCAGGGGTCTTGTGGGAGCAAATTTCTGTAGGAATTGTAGTTTTTGCATTTTGGTGCCAAAACAGACCTGGAGGGGGAGCCCTTGCTTTGACAGACTGATGGATCAACCAACCAGAACCTTTTGGACTGAAGGGAAATTCCCAAGCTGCCTGCTGCAGTCAATCAGTCTGGAGTTAGAGTTTGAAGAGTAAACAGCTTGAGTGATTCAAGCAGCTGCTTTTTGGCCTGTCTGCCTCCAGTCCCTCGAGAGGGAATCCTTTAAAAGGCTTAGCAATTGGACTGTATCCGAATTTGAGTGCGACAAAGCCACTGCAGAGTGACCAGATTTGAACCTGAAGAAGACCGAAGAGTTGCTGTATGCGATCTGCCTGTCAGGACATCCATTTACCACAGAATTCCCGGTTTTGCTCAGAGACACTGATATTGCAGCTGGACCGCCTTCCACATTGTGGTATGGTGATTGCTCTACTATAAATGTGCTGTGTGCTGTTAATGGGTCACGATTTGGTTCCCCACTGTGTAAATGTGCCACACTTTCTGGAAGCTGCATCCAACACTACTGGACTCAAAATCCAAACTGTTTCACCTGGCCTGGGCCTTGCCACCTGGCCCAGCCAGCTACTTCAGGCACAGAAACCATCATCAACAAGAGACTCGCCCGGGGATCAGCCCCCTGCTCAACCATCTTGAACAGGAACGACACCTTGGTGATTTGTGTGGGCCCTGCTTCTCCTGGAAAATCAGCCATCAACCTGCAGTCTCCATTTTGTCTAGCCTGTGTCTCGTATTGGGTAGTGTGAGTAACAATCAGGGTAGCTCCCTGCAACAACAGCTAAATCTCAAGTGTCGTCATCTGATTGCATTGTTGTTTCTCCTTTCATGAACTGAGCCTTCAGGCTCTGGATTACAAATTGTGTGTGGTTGTGCATGCCTTTTCTTTTCATCACAGGGCTCCAACCAGCTGTGACGCCGGCCTACCCCAGGCAATGTTCCCGGCTAGCCCCCCTTACTTCCAGCTGGGTACTCAGAGCATGTGACTGTGTAGGGACTAAAGTGCATGCATAATTGCCTTACTAGATCAGTTTTCGAATCAGTCAACCTGATTACACCCCTCTCTTGTTCAATTCCCCTGAATAAATCAGATCTATCTTTTTTTGCATTTAATCTGACTGTGGTTCCAGTTTGTACCAAAAACACTGTACTGTTGTCATTTGCTGTGCCTAACCTTGTTTTACAGGGGGTCTCCAGTGTCGAACTGGTGGAACCAGCCCTGCTGGTAAGTGCAAACAGTGTGGGGAATTGTATGCTAAATAGGGGCTACTGTGAAAGTGTTTGTTGCATTTTGTCTAGGCCACTAGAGGAGAAAGAGGGGGTTACAGTATCCCAGAGAGATGTACCCAGGTTAGCCTTCTTACTAACAACCCTGTCCTCCAGGTGGAGGCACATGTTTCAGTAGCCAGGCCCCTTAACCTGCAACTAGCCACGCAGGCAGGGGTAGTAGCCCTTGAAATAGTGCCACCTAGGGGTTTTATATATATATATGTGTGTATATATATATATATATATATATATATGTGTGTGTGTTTTTTGATGGCCTCCTCCTCTCAGGAGCCAAGGTGTGAACTTTATCATTCCTGGATCTTTTTGGGTGGGGAGAGCGAGAGACACCGAGCAGGTCTCTGCACACCAGAAGACATAAGGGTGCTTGCTGAGCAAGATCTTCTAAGTCTGAGAACTACAGTCTACCCAGCCACTCAGCAGGTAACAAGGAGCAGCTCCCTCCAGAGCATTCCTCATTTCTATTGATTATCACTGTATCCTTTGAAAAAGGCATCAATAGAGAAAAATTATGCTTTGCTGAAGGCCCACAGATCCTTCTCGGATCCAAGCCCTTTGGATGGAGGTGAACATATTGATCTGAGGTCGACCAAACTGGTTGTACAGGAGTTCAAAAAAACCTCAGATCCATTCCACTGCATTAGATGAACAGACTACGACTTAAACAGTCCGCCCATAGGTTCAACACTCCTGCCAGGAACTGTCGACAGTCTGCCGACCTCTCGAACATCTCACATGCCGTAATGGTTATGTACGAGTGCCTGACATGTGTAGCATCATGAATGTACACTAAGGGAAGTTTGGCAGGCCATCTCCTGTACATTGATGTGGAGATGCTCTTCATAGGCTGGTCAGGTTCCGAGTGGGAAAATGGCTCCGACCTGTCCCCATCCAGCTAGGATGACCTTTGTTGTGAGAATTAACTGCAGAAGTTCTAGTGGAAATTGCTCAGATCTTACACACCCACTCACTATCTCAGGGAGTGAGGAAGCTAAGGGGTCAAGGAAAAAACTAGCTGATGGATCCCAGGCCTACAATAGACCCATTATATAGGCTACATCTAGACGTGGGCCCACGGGATTAAAACTGTCGATTCCTATCCTGAGGGCCGACAGCAGTGAGCCAGCAGACCACTGACAAAAGTCACTGCCTGGAGAAAAAAGGTTGCAAAACTATTTCCTGATCTTGTGCTGAAAACATTACCATGGGCATCCAAGGTCTGAGACAGCTCGGAAGAGCTCTGCTTCTGGCTCATCCTTAGCCATGTGACTCTGGCATAACCAGAGTGCTGAGTACTGGCCTCCTGCATGAATAAGCAGGTCATTCAATCAGGATTTAAGCCACCAGGACTACCAATACCCTCAAGGGACTCGGAGAAGGGGGGGGCGCTGTGGAGCCCAAGTAAAATGGCAGCTTGAAATCAGAGCTCTGCATACAGAAGGATTTATAGCGGATAAGATATATAATTTACGGTCAAGATTTGTCGAACGAATACTTCAGGAGGCTACAGGAGAACTTACAGTATAAAATGGATCAAAAAGATAAATTACAACTCGAGGGCACAAAACCCAAAACAGCGATGGGAGCTCCTGCCATGAGATCGGCTCAAGAAAAAGCACTGGAAATCTCACAGATGGCCGAGGTGGAAACCTTACAATCACTGGGGATGAAAATCAACCAACTAATACAGTCAGTTTCAGGACTATCAGAAAAGTTTGATTCCCTGACCAACCGAGTGGTGGTTTTGGAGATTATGACCACCTCACTACAGACATCCTTTGGGGAAGGTTGCAAACGGGCCGACGCAGCAATGGGTACAGAAGCTACCTTAGTTAAAGAAAATACCCACCTGTGGTCACAGCTTGAAAATCTGAAAAATCAGGCCCGGTCCTCAAATATTCAAATAATTGGAATGCCACAAAACAGTGAGGGGGAATCATCTGTCTTTATTTTTGTCGGGCTGGCTGAAACAACAAATGGGTGAAGATCTCGCTGGTTGCCTGATACATATACAACAAGCATTTGCCAATGCCGAATGTTGATTGCATTGGTCTGTACAGCTCGCTCACTGCCCCGTGTCACTCGCTCGTTCTGTTTCTCCCAGTGCTGCAGGCTGCTCTTTTGTACTGGGCTCCTGCCTGCGTTGACACGTTTTTCTGCCCACAAAGAAATCTGCAGCTGTCCCGACAGAGCTCCATTGAGGTGGGTCACTCCCCTTCTCTCACTCACTCATTCTGTTTCTGCTGGCGCTGCAGGCTGTCCTTTTGTACTGGGCTCCTGCCTCTGTTGGCGGCTGTTTCTGCCCACAAAGAAATCTGCAGCAGTCCCGACAGAGCTCTGTTGGCCTCACTCACTCCCCCTGTCTCACTCGCTCATTCCGTTTCTGCCAGCGCTGCAGGCTGCCCTTCTGTACTGGGCTCCTGCCTGCATTGCCACCCTTTTCTGCCCACAAAGAAATCCGCAGCAGTCACGATAGAGCTCCGTTGAACTTGCTCACTCTCCCTCTCTCAGTCGCTCGTTCTGTTTCTCCCACCGCTGCAGGCTGCCCTTTTGTACTGAGCCCCTGCATGCATTGCTGCCTTTTCCTGCCCACAAAGAAATCCACAGCAGTCCTGACACAGGTCCATTGAGCTAGCTCACTCCCCCTCTCTCACTCGCTCGTTCTGTTTCTGCCGGCACTGCAGGTTGGCCTTTTGTACTGGGCTCCTGCCTGCGTTGTCGCCTTTTTCTGCCCACAAAGAAATCCACAGCAGTCATGATAGAGCTCCGTTGAGCTCGTTCACTCCCCCTCTCACTTGCTCATTGTGTTTCTCCCAGCACTGCAGGCTGCCCTTTTGTACTGGGCTTCTGCCTGCGTTGGCACCTCTTTCTGCCCACAGAGAAATCTGCAGCAGTCCCGACAGAGCTCCATTGAGGTCGCTCACTCTGCCTGTCTCACTCGCTCATTCTGTTTCTCCTGACACAGCAGGCTGCCATTTTGTAGTGGGCTCCTGCCTCTGTTGGCACCTTTTTCTGCCCACAAAGAAATCTGCAGCAGAACCAAAAGAGCTCTGTTGAGCTTGCTCACTCTCCCTCTCTCACTCGCTCATTCTGTTTCTGTCGGCGCTGCAGGCTGCCCTTTTGTACTGTGCTCCTGCCTGCGTTGCCACCTTCTTCTGGCCACAAAGAAATCTGCAGCAGTCACGATAGAGTTCCATTGAGCTTGCTCACTCACTCGCCCTCTTTCACTCGTTCGTTCTGTTTCCCCCATCGCTACAGGCTGCCTTTTGTACTGGGCACCTGCTTGCATTGCTGCCTTTTTCTGCCCACAAAGAAATCCACAGCAATCCCAACAGAGCTTCGTTGAGCTCACTCACCCCCTCCCTCACTCGCTCATTCTGTGTCTTCTGCTGCTGCAGGCTGCCCTTTTGTACTGGGTTTCTGCCTGCATTGGCGGCTTTTTCTGACCACAAAGACATTTGCAGCAGTCCCGACACAGCTCCGTTGAGGTCGCTCACTCGCCCTCTCTCACTCGCTCGTTGTGTTTCTCCAGGCACTGCAGGCTGCCCTTTTGTACTGGGCTCCTGCCTGTATTGGCATCTTTTCCTGCCCACAAAGAAATCCGCAGCTGTCCCGACAGAGCTCCGTTGAGGTCGCTCACTCACCCTGTCTCACTCACTCATTCTGTTTCTCCTGGCGCTGCAGGCTGCCCTTTTGTACTGGGCTCCTGCCTCTGTTGACATCTTTTTCTGCCCACAAAGAAATCTGCAGCAGTCCTGACAGAGCTCTGTTGGCCTCACTCACTCCCCCTGTCTCACTCGCTCATTCCATTTCTGCCAGTGCTGCAGGCTACCCTTCTGTACTGAGCTCCTGCCTGCATTGCCACCCTTTTCTGCCCACAAAGAAATCCACAGCAGTCATGATAGAGCTCCATTGAGCTTGCTCACTCTCCCTCTCTCAGTCGCTCATTCTGTTTCTCCCACTGCTGCAGGCTGCCTTTTTGTACTGATCCCCCGTGTGCATTGCTGCCTTTTCCTGCCCACAAACAAATCCGCAGCATTCCCAACAGAGCTCCGTTGAGCTCACTCACTCCCCCTCCCTCACTCGGTCGTTCTGTGTCTCCCGGTGCTGCAGGCTACCCTTTTGTACTGGGCTCCTGCCTGCACTGGTGCCTTTTCCTGCCCACAAAGAAATCTGAAGCAGTCCCGACAGAGCTCAGTTGTGCTCGGTCACTCCCCCCCTCTCAGTCGCTCTATCCTAATCTGTCCCAAACACTGATTTCCGACAGCGACTGAGATATTCTGTGCTGGAAGCACGGAAATACATTTCGGCCAGGATGTGAAAAATGACAGCTGTACTGTTCATAAGGAGGTGTGAACAAATGCCAGTGTTGAAAAGCTGGCATGAAAATATTACTAATTTGCGAACTTACAAGGGTGCGTGGAAACTGCACAACACACGCTCGTAACACAGTCATTTTATGGAGTTTCATCACAAAATTTTCAACACAGGCATTTTAGGACCTCTGCTCATGAACAGTGTCAGTGTGATTTTCTTAATGTGTCCCGAACACTGATTTCCCACAGCGACCGAGCTATTGTGCGCCGGAAGAGCGAAAACACATTTCGGCCAGGATGTGAAAAATGACAGCTGCACTGTTCATAAGGAGATGTAGAAAAATGGAAATGTTGAAAATCTGGAGTGAAAATATTGCAAAGTTGCGCAGGTACAAGCGTGCGTGGAAACTGCGCAATGCACATTCGTAACACACGTATTTTATGGACTTTCATCACCAAATTTTCAACATAGGCATTTTAAGACCTCTGCTAATGAACAGTGTCACTGTCATTTTCATAATGTGTCCTGAACATGGATTTCGCACGGCGACCGCACTATTCTGCGCTGGAACTGCGAAAACACATTTCAGCCAGGATGTGAAAAATGACAGCTGTAATGTTAATAAGAAGGTACAGAAAAATGGCAATGTTGAAAATCTGGAGTGAAAATATTAATTCATGAAGTTACGAGCGTGCGTGCAAACTGCGCAATGTACGCTCGTAACACTGTCATTTTATGGAGTATCGTCACCAAATTTTCAACATAGGCATTTTAGGACCTCTGCTCATGAACAGTGTCACTGTCATTTTCTTAATCTGTCCCGAGGATGGTTGCACCGGACTCCGGAGGTAAGTATGAGGTGAGGGGGGTGTGCGGAGGCAGGGTGCGCAGTGGGTGGGCGTGGGTTGTGGGGGGGGCAGGGAGACCGCTGAGACACCGTTTCCTTTTTCCACAGGGGGAAAAAAAACATTTTGGGACCATTTTTGTTTTAACAGGGGCATGTGGCACGCTGGGGTGGGCTCCCAGTATGCCAATGGAATCTTTTTGGGGGGGGCAGCTGTAGCTGACTGGGGATTGGGCACCTCCGTCAGCACACAACAAAAGGGGAGGGGTTACATTATGCTGATGGGGATTGGGCACCCCGTCGGCACACAACAAAAGCAGGGGGGTTACATAATGCTGATGGGAAGTGGGCTCTCCCGTCGGCAACATTAACCTTAGGGCACTGAAGTCGATGGGGATTGGGGCCCCGTCGGCAAACAAACGTAATTGGGGGGCACATGCTGCTGAGGGGATTGAGCACCCGTCGGCAGGGCTTAATATTGTTTGTGAACATGGCGGCAAGCCGCGCCATGTTCCTGAACAGTATCATAACGGTCCGCCCAGCAATGACGGGTCTCTTCCTCATTGCAGCGAATGGCTTACGCTGGAATGGCGAGGTGGCCCCTTATTACAGCAGCTGAAACCTTACAAGGTTGTGGCACGCTGGCTGAACCAGTGTCAGCAGCAGCATGCCATGGCATTGTGGAAAACGGGTCAAGCCTTTAAAGCTTGTGGGGGCATTGGCCACAACAGTGCCACGCCTCCACAACCTGCTTCTGGAAAGCTGCTGCAATATGTTTTTTTTGCGCATGCACGCAATCAACATAAAAAAGCATATCAGGTGACACCACGTGGTAGGCCAGACAATCCAGAGGTCCCACGAGCTACCGTGATGATTGTGGACGGCGTAGGCAGTAGGGACTTCCTTTTGTATATGGCACGTAGGAAGTGGCCTTTGCTTCAGGCGGGCCAGATGGTACGAATGTACCCTGAACTGAGTTACACAACTCACTAATGATAGAAAAGGTTTGATGGGGTCTGTGCCATGCTGCAGGAAGCCAAGATCCTGCATGACATAGTGTTCCCAGCCCGTATGAGGATTGTGTACCGGGGAAGGTGTTCATTTTTACGGATCCTGCAGACGTACTGAAATGCGCCTAAAGGAATACCTCTGCACCATCAGTATCTGCAGACCTGCGAAAGTCATCCTCGGAGGAAGAAGACCCTATTTGAATTCAGAAATGTACAATATTATTGTTTCTGCTCATGTTGAGGAACATGTGGTGGGTAAATGACCTCCCCAGGTAAGGTACTCTTGTAATGACTTACCGTTGGATTCTCTGCTTGTAATACTGTTTGACGGGGGTGCTTTGGTGGGGGGAAGGGCCATCACACACCTCACTCAGTTCTAGTTAACCTGTTACTGTTATATGTTTAGCAAACCAATTATATTCTAATAAATCTGCAAGCTAATTCTTGCTGGTTGCTCAGCTTTTCTTTTTTTTTTAACTTTATGTTTATTAATATACAACAAACATAAGTCTGATCACAAGCACTGCATTACATAATATTAATATAGATCCCATGAGGGCGCCACTCCGCTCTGTATACATGATCAGTTCTGTCAATATTTTGAGATGCGTCATGGGAGGAATAAAATAAACAATAAAACAATTAACGTCCATATGGCTGCAACTGTGAGCCCATGAGCTGCATGGGTTTAACTCAAGAGTTTACTGATAAAAAATATCACCACAGCCCTCGCCCTCCACCAGGGAGGAAGGAATCCACCCCGCATAAATCAGCTGTAGACACACAGTACATGCTGTAAGTAAAGAGAACTTTCACTCAGAACTCCACATTAGATTATCACAAATAGATGCATTTTGTATGTAAGCATTTAGAAATGAAATGCAGAATATCACATTAGTACAGGCAAACTGCAAAACTTTAAACTTTTGAGGCTCAGCAGAGGAAGCAATACAAACCTTTTTAATTTTTGTAAGCAGAAACCCCAGGAAATATAGTGCAGTATAGGTAGCATATATGAAATATAGCCCATATCAAATTCTCAGGATGATAACGGGGTGATTAGCCTCCTTTCAGGGCAATCAAAAAACTGAGCATCAGTTCGGTGTCTCTAGTCCAATTAAGCCTTGAAATGGCCCACTACCCCGACTAATCTCATCAAGGGTCCTACTAATACACAAAAATGCTCAGGATTCATCATCTTGAGATGGGGAGGCATCTTACTCCCCTGGTCTGGATCTGGGGAGTGCGTGACGCTGCGCCCACTTCAGTGCCTCACTAGGCTCAGTAAATAGGAACACCTTACTCCAATGCACGATTCTGAGCCAAGCTGGGAACACTAGGCCATGCTGGATACCCCACTCCCTTAGCATGGCCCAAGTCCCATCGAACTTCTTCCTGTACTGGCGGGTCACGTACCCAATATCAGGAAACATTCTGACCTGCTCTCCATACTGCAAAAGGCCATTTTTTTGCCTGGCAATTGCCAATAGGTAATCCCGGGATCCGATGCCATTGGTGACAGCCACCACCGCTCATGGAGCTTCTGGGTTGTCCGGCCTACCTCTGGGAGTCATGGGGTAGGCCTTCTGGAGTCGCTGGGCCCATTCAAAGACCCCTTCTCCCAGTTGTTGTATCATCCAGTCCCAGATGAAAAGAAGTAGATAGTCCCCTTCACAACCTTCTGGGAGACCTAGGATTCAAATGTTGGAGGCCCTTGCCTGGTTCTCTATTGTCTCTAGGCATGATTTGAGGTGGGTATTTTCTTTAATGATAGATGATTCTGCTCATATCACTGCAACGGCCCGTTTGGTGGCTTCAGCAGATGCTCCCTGGACAGAATCCATTGTTGCCTCGATGCCTGCCACCCGATTATTTTAGGCATCAGATTTGTCAGAAAGACCTCCAACCGATGCCTTAATTTTGTTTAGTTTGGCTCTGAGGGTCTGAACCATCTCCTCTACGGGTGTATCCCCCTGATCCACGGTCAGGCCTTGGTGAGACTGCATTACATACTGAGGGGCTGGAATTTTCGATCTTGCTCCCTCACCTGAACTCTTATCCTTATGAGGAGTGCCCATTTCAGCTGGTAGTTTATAATCTGCAGATGTTTGCTGTAATACCTCTATTAATATGCCTACAAATAACACTTTTTAGCAAATTTGTTTAACGTGGTTTTCAGAGCTCTAAGGGAAAGCTGCCATCTTGCTCAGGCTCCACAGTGCACCCCCGCTCAGCTTGTCAAGCTATAAATGATGGTAAGGTACTTGTGAAAATGGCACCTCAGACTGTATTAAGGCATGCTACCTCTCCTTCCCTCTTGGTAAAGAGGGGGAGAATTTCGGGACTTTAAGACTTAGTCACCTTGGATTTGAATCATGCTACTCATGGGCCATATGACACATATAACACAGCATCAATAGTTTTTATTATAAATCTTCGTATTAAACATGTTTTGCTGTCCTCCCATTAGATGTATCTATATTGCAGTGATCTTTCTTTTTTATACTGTGTGTATTAAGAATGGCGTCCTCAATATTTCTTAGTCCATTGTGAATGCTCAGTGTTTGAAGCATTGTTTATATGTTTGATCTTGAACTAATAAATAGAAATAAAAAAAAAAAAGGGACTCAGAGAAGCTGATACTCCAGCGAAGACATGCCCTATGCTGGAAGGTTAATACCATATCAAAACCTGAAATACTCTGATTAGGACTAACACAGAGAGAGTGACTACAGGCATCAATCAGATGCAATGTGGCTTAAGAAAGAACCCTTTGCCTGTGAAGCCCAGTGACTGATCTCCAGGGCTCCACTCAGCAGATTGTTAAGCACAAAAAGGTATAAGCTCTTGAATTAAGGAATCTGACAACTCACAGACTTCTGGTGCCCATAAAATAAAACTAACAGGACCCCTGAGCTCATTGAATAGCGAGACCTGCACTCTGGCCTGAAGAAAGCCAGGAGCTCTGATGACAACTGGCCTTTCTGCCGCCCTTGAAAACTGGGGCGGTAAAGTGACCCTTAATAAGGCGTTTGACATTATTCTGGCCCATCTGAGGAAAGGTCCTCTAATCTACCAATGGGGCACCATGCTTGTGGTGCTGGGTCTCCTGCATGGTGCCTGGCCAGTGCTCCTCTGATACTGTAACCTGGATACCTGAGTAGGCTCTTCCATTTCCAGGAGCCAATTTCCAAGGGAATGGAACTTGCCTCGGAACTGCCTGTGCCAGCTGTTACCATGACCCCACTGGTTTATGGTATTCTGTGCTCTCTAAATAGCTTCCAGGGTGGAATCAAGCCAAAGGCCTCCCTCAAGGGGATGATAAACAGATTAGCTACGAAGCTTAAACAGACCCAATGACAAGCCACATGGCCCTCATGGTCGAAGACAATGAAATAGGCCGGGTGGTCTCACCCCAAAATCTCCAGTAAATAACCACCTGAAAGGTGGAACCATGGCCATGAATTGCAAAAAAGGCTTGCCTTTGGGAAAAAGGCAGAACATAAACTGGCCAGGGTAGTGACTCATATGTTGAAGGCTCTGGCCAATAAAATATGCACAAGATGCACCCACGCTGGGTACACACATTTAATCATGAAAACTGATAGGTCCAGAGCCATCAACAGGCCGGGCGGCATCTCTTCAGAAATACAAAACAGCCTTCTCTGCCAGTGGAGAAGCTTCCCACCGTGAGACATTTTCCTTAAAAGGGAAAAAAAACATGGCATGGGTGGGAAGACACTTTTTTATCTACACCTGCCCAATGTTGCTCAAGAATGCTGGTCACATAGTAGCCGGAGGAGATACAGACAGAGATGGACTGACATCTGCCATCTTCACAGACTGATCTCCTGAGCTGAAAAGGACAACATGCCTCAGCTATTCAGAAAAGACAAGGGCTTATTATGAATCGGGGAGAAAAAACATCCCTGATTCGGATCTTTTTTATTTTTTTACATTTAATTTAAGGTCAGGAATTTCCCTAAGATCCCCGTAATCATCATCCAGACCTTTGGAAAGGCAGGGATGGGGTCTGCCTGCACATCAGTTATCGCAGCCTAAGGTCACCATGCTGCACCTGGATGTGCCTGGATAGGGCCCCCCTGACCTGAGGGCCCTATTGGGGTCAGGTGTATCTGCAGGGATGTCTCGCAGGACATCGGGGCTCAAGCTCTCTCTGGGGCCACAAAGGTAATATCTTGCAATTCTGCTGCCACTGCCTCGAAGGACCAGGTGCTTCCCCTTCCCAGACTGGAGAACTGGCTGGAGGGTGTTGAGCAACACAATAAGGTCAAAAGAACCCATGGGGGAGGGCCTCATCACCCTTGTTGCAGGACTTACATTATTTCTTCATTAATGGTCTCTGATAAGTCATGGTGCCAAAGAAAATTAATAATTGTGCCAAATAACAATTATGGGGTAAAATAATACTTGGCCCCAATATCTTTTCTGGGCTAAAAATTTTTTTTCCACAGTGTTGTCTTAAAACACCTTCTCAGCGTCACACATCACATAAGTGGAGGTCATGTGAATCAAATCCAGATCTGCTGACTGCCTAAACCATAATTATGTAATAATTATAATCCCTATTACTTGATGGACTATGGGGGGGGGGGTTGCAGGAAGCAAACCCAAGACTGCTGGATTTGTGTATGCTGTAATAACATAATAGTAATGACTGGGGGACGTTTTTTGTTATAGGAGGAGCTGGTTATAATTTGCTGTTATAACCTGCAGGTTATAACCATGAACATGCGCCCACTTCTCCTCTGCCCAGCTTACGCTCACTCACTCACTGTGCTATAAAAAATATCGCCCGTTGCCAGAAACAAACACTTCACTGAAGCATGACCGAGTGAGAAAAAATGTACTACAACATAAAAATAGCCCCACAAAAATTTAATGTGACCCTCACTAATCTTCCAACTCAACACCATGACACTTCACAGTCCTTAGTTCTGAAACTCAAAACAGTCATTCGGTGTCTCTTCTCTCCACACAAGCTGTCATGAACTCTGACCTCTGCACCTTGTTATATCACCCAGGCAACGGTGACCTGCAACAACTAAAGCCCTGTTCACGCTGCACCAGATCCACCTCTCTGTAACGTTATAGGGGGTCCAAACCGTTACCGCAACGGTTTGCATTCACACCTGTAACGTTACAGAAGGCATTTCCGTAACCATTGTCGAAACCACTCGTGAGGTGGTTTCAACAACGGTTATGGAACCAGATCCGCTGCTGTACCACTATCGGCTGTAGTGTGGACGCGTGACAGCGGTCCCCAGCAAGTGCCTGTAGCGCAGAGCGAGCTGCATTGTGGGATCGGGTGCCACCATAACGGTCACCCAGCACCCACAGTGTGGACTGGTGGTACCAGTCCGCATTGACACTGCTGCAGTGTGGATACCGCATCATACCGCCGTAATGGTTTGTAACCATTACCGGGTCAGAGCGGTGTAGTGTGGACAGGGCCTAAAATCAACTCAGACTCAAACTAAAAACTTTCTTGCCTCCAGTTCACATTTTTTAAACATATTTCCTTTAATGTTCAACTGTTGTCATACTGCTACTGTACTGATTTCACAAGCTGCCGCTTTCACATCGGGATCAAAGCTCTGCCGCTCCCACAGTCTGTTAATGAAAGCAAGCCATTCTTTTATGTCAAAAGTGATTTATTCACCAAACCACACATATAGGATGTTGTTGAATGCTGAGTGTGCATCCAAATTCTTGTGTATTGCACTCACACCTTTTGCAGAATAAAAAGAAGACACAGCACACTATTTCATGAATACTTTTTTATTTAATGTACTATAGCTGGAGAAAAAACATCCTCTAGCAATTACATAGGGAGCATGCAAAACTCGAATTTAATGCATACCTGTGTGGGATGCTTTGATAAACCCCTCAGGCTTCGCCCTCGGGGTTTATGTAGCATCCCACACCTCGGGTGTGCATTAAATTCTCGTTATGCACTCCCCCTCATGTATTCTATATATTATTAGTCCTATTGCTAGTTGAGTTAAAACAAGCAAGGCAAGTGTAATCCTGTAATAATCATCATCCTTCTGTCAATAACAGAAAAAAGCGACAGGAAAAAAAACTAGAGTCTAACTGTGGAGTTAATAATCTGTTCTCTCAGAACAGACAAAATGTGACGAGAAAAGATTCTGACTGTGAAATTTGAGATCATTTTTTCCTCACAGCAGTCTACCAACTGAAAACTGCTCCAAAACCTTCAAAATCCTCTAGGTGCGTGCGCACCCCCAGGGCTCGTGTGGGCGCTGGTGCGCAAGCACAAGTTCATGCACCCATTCTCTTTTTTTTTTTTACATTTCTGTTTATACTCCCCCCCCCACACCAGAGCACTGCTCCTTTGGGAGACACACACTTGCGGTAGCCCCACTTCACGACCTATCTGACCTCCAGTGGGTCCTCATGGAGCCACGGCTATACCCTCCAAGTGGGTAAGAGGTGGGGCCCAACACCCCGAGACACTTCACTGTTTCGTTGGACCTCCGGAGGATCAGGCAGGCGTGAGCCATTAGGGTCTCCGCTTCGGTGCTCCATCATCTTGGTGCTCTGGCGCTGATTTTCCCTGTTTTAGGGCAAGGCATGCGCCTTGATGTCAAGGCGATGAACGCTGACGTCTGCCTTGCCCAGCCTTTTCTTCTGGTGTTCTATACCTGCTGTGCCTCTGGCTTCCACCAGAGGCCAGTCAAGTACTGAGCCAGAACCCTCCCTCCCTCCTTCATCCCAGAGAAGGCAAGCTGTCCTATGGACAGTCAAGCCTTCTCCCCGGCGGTCCTCCGCCTCCCCGGGCTCATTCCCGAACCCGGGTCGATGGCGTCGCAAGCGGTAGCTCTACTGCTGTGCCAGCGGGCCAGCTATGCACCCCTGTTCTATGCGTGCACACATGTGCACGCACGCAAGAGTGCACTCAGGACACTGGTGGGAAGCTGAGGAGATGAAGAAGCTTGTGACCAGCCCTGATGGCGGCAGCGCAAACAGTCAGATATGGAGGTGAGGTGAAATATCACAAAAAAAACTCCAAGTGTCCCAGAATCACCATTTGCCTGTAACAGTAGAAAACACACAAAACGTCAAGCTTGGGGGAGGGAGGGAGGGAGGAAGGGAGGGCAAGGGACCCAAGCCAAAGACGAGTGACCCCTAGAGACCCTAATCTCCCACTAAATTAAATCTTTACCTACCTATCTGTGGCACCTTGTTGTCTCCTTACACCCTAGCAAGGCAGAAGTGACTCCCATTCCACGCAGGGAATGAGAAAAAAGACAGGTTATTCAATTTGAAATCTGCAGCTCAACAGGCATGATTTAAATTTAGGGTTGCTCCCTGGAACAGGTAACCCCAGCCTGCATAGCAGAACTGCAGCCCCAAACTGAGGTCTTGAATCTTGAAATCTTCAGAGTAAATAGCTCTGTCCCCTTTGAAAGGCACAGCTTAAAAAGCTGCTGATGTGTCAAAGAAAACTTTGAAAAACATAATATTCAGGTACAATTCAGCTTGCATACCATATATATTCAATAGATTTCTTCTCCCCATTACTTATTACTTAGGAAATGTGCATGAATACATTATCTTTATCCCTTAGAGTTCATCTGCCTCTTTAGCTTACTCCCTATTTCAAGTCATAATCCTGTGTTGTGACATCTCAATCTGTTGCTATGGCAGTAACTGTGATGTCGCAAGCAGTGCATTAAGACCTCATGTAGGGAGAAAGCAGCAGGAATAGATAAACTCTTCAGGAGCAAAGATCCTGTTTTCATGCAAATTACACCAGTAATAAATAGTGGAGAGGAGGAATATCTCAGCGTCTGAATGCCCTAAGCCTCCCTACACTAATGTTCTTTGCAGTGACCCATTTTTGCCTCATACAGGTTGCCTGAAATTGTTTGCTGTATCTATATTTCTGTCTTCAATCTAGGTACTCCTCAATTGGGCATAACTGGCAACACCTACACTTGCTGGTCCTGCCTTTATCTACATGTCTCTAAATGTATGTCTGACCTACCGTCTCCCTGGTGGCGTCTTACTATGATGTTATAAGTTGCTTTATTGACTTCTGCTCCCCTGTAAAATGATACTACCCCTTTATGTTGTTATGCTGTCATGTTGTACTTGCACTGTTCTCTGCACTATCCTGTAACACTGCGTTATGTACTTGCATTTACTCCTACCTATTGTTACGCTGCCATGATGTACTTGCATTTGTTCTCTGCACTTTTTGTAACGCTGTGTGATATACTTGCATTTATCCCTGCCCCATTTTTGTATCACTGTCTGTACTCTCCCGGGTCATTCCTGAAAATAGGCATAATACTTGTCTAGTGTACTTACTCGGTAAACAAAAACTAAAATAAATAAATAAATAAATATAGGACTAATATGAAATACAAGTGGAACTATGTCTAAATATTATGTTCTGTTAAAGTTCTGAAGGCATCAGCTGCTCTTTAACTGGGGAGTTGCTGCTATGCATGGAATCTTCATGTGCTCAACATTCTAAAGCTTGGGCTGCGCCATTCCCCTGGTAGGGGTGCACCGTATTCAGTTGTTATGATTACCCATTGATAATCTGGAGCACTACAGAAATATCTAGGTACTAAACAATAGATGTTTAAACAGATACTGACACTATAACTCAGTGGTCTGCACTAAAAGCAAAGTAAAGAAAACTTCATTTATATAGCGCCTTTCTTAAACCAAGGCACTTTACAAATTAATTAGAATGAAACATATAAATTAAAATAAAATTACAGATCTATAAAATTAAAATCATCTAGGAAGGCCATCTGAAAAAGATAAATCTTAAATTCCAATCTCTTGACAGTCAGGCATTCTCTCAACCAACGAGGTAGAGAATTCCACAGGGTAGGGGCTGCAAATGAAAAAGCACGAGCACCAGATGTCTTCAGACGTACCCTGGGAATCTCTAGCAATCCCTTTTCGGCAGATCGGACAGAGTGGAGGGGGTGGTAGGGAGTCAAGAGATTTTGCAGGTAGCTGGGTCCTAATTCATGTAGGGATTTAAGGGTCAGAAGACTGACCTTTAAAGATGATCCTCCACTAAACAGGCAGCCAGTGCAGTCCATGCAGCACAGGCATAATATGGCTGGTCCTAGCTGTATCAGTCAATAGCCTGGTCGCCGCGTTCTGCACTAGCTGCAAACGGCAGATATTAACCCCAGAAAGCCCTAGGTAGAGGGCATTGCAGTAGTCAAGGCGGGTGACGATGAAGGCGTGGACCAATGGTGGAAGGTCATATGGAGGAACCAGGTGTTTCACTCGGGCGATGTTCCTCAGATGGTAAAAAAAGGATTTGACAACTGCAGACACCTGAGGTTTCAGGGTCAAGCCATCATCAAGATAATACCCAAGTTACACACCTGGTCGGAGGTAGTAAGCTGGATGCCGTCAAGTCATATGCCCGACTCCTGCCCAGCCCCCGAACCCACCCCTACTCCCAGATGAGCAGGGTCCACAACCACTTTGGTCTTGTCCAGATTCAGTCTCAGCCAGCTGGTGCTCATCCAGTTTTTGATCTCAGTGAGAGAGTTGTTAAACCCAGAGACTGCATCCCCTTGTTTGGGTAGAAAGGACAGATACAGCTGAGTATCATCTGCATAGCAGTGAAAACTCAAACCGTATCGCCTAATGATATCTCCTAATGGCAGCATGTACACTGTGAACAACATGGCCGGCAATATGGAGCCCTGCAGGATCCCACAGAACAGGGGAAGGGCATCAGAGGAATAAATTCCAGTGACCACCCTCTGAGACCTGCCTGTTAGGAAAGATCGAAACCATTCTAGAACTGTTCCTGACAGTCCAAAGAGACACCGCAGGCACTCCAATAGCACACCGTGGTCCACAGTGTCAAATGCTGCAGAGAGATCAAGAAGGACCAAGATGGTATGATCTTTTCAATCCCTCACTGTTAGGGCTCTCACTACACAAGTACTCCAGATAAGAATGACAATGGTAACAAAAAGGCATATGGTTTGGGACAAGTTCTAACAAGCATTTATCAATGATCAAACTTGCATCCAGGAGGAAAAAACAGAGGGAGGCTAGGATCATGTCACTGTCGAACCAAATTAGATTGGCAGAGAATAAGTTATCCTTCTCATCTTCCCAAGCTGATCTAGAAGCCCTAATGAAACTTAGAAATGAGTATTCAGACTGGATAAGAGACAAGGCAGAATATGCCCTCCTCAAAACTAAAGCCCATTGTCTTGATCAAGGGGAGAAATCAGATAAGATGCTAAGTCTCCGCTTGAGGGAGGTAGAGGGATCGAGATGGATTCCCTCATTTTTATCCTCTGATGGTTCCCTTAAAACCTCTCCCAGGGATATTTCACGAGTTTTTGAGTAATTTTACAAGGAACTTTATGGCAGTGGTTCCTCTCACCTCTCTCATTCTCTTGTGGACCAGTTTCTGGAGGGCCTTCCTCTTCCTTCCCTGCAAACTCACCTAGGAGATGCTCTGATTTCTCCTATCATGGTAGCGGAGTTGGAGGAGGTGATCAGGGAATTTACTCCAGACAAAGCTCCGGGGCCTGACGGTTTCCCTTCCAATTTTTATAAAGTCTTTGGGAAAGAACTTGCCCCCCTCCTCACGAAAATGTTTTAGTACATGTTTATCGCTGACACCCTGGATCCTTCCCTGCTGGAAGACACTATTGTCTTGATACTGAAACCAGACAAGTGTCCGACGGACCCTGCTAGTTACCGACCAATCTCACTACTAAATGATTACATTAAAATTCTAACGAAAATCCTATCCCATAGACTTAAATGGGTTTGGCTTAATTTGCTAAGTCCTGAACAAGTAGGGTTTGTACAGGGCAGATCCTCAATTGACCACTTGCGCACTCTCTCACATATTTTTCAGGCTGCCCAGGACTCCCAAGTTCCTATGGCTTTGGTATCATTTGATGCGGAGAAAGCCTTCGACAGAGTCCACTGGGAATTTCTCTGGATTATATTGGAGAGAATGGTCTTTATTCAATGGATCAAGTCAGTCTACCAATCCCCTACTGCCAGAATTTATTGTAACGGGGTTTTTTCTTCTCGATTCCCGTTATTTACAGGCACTCGGCAGGGTTGTCCCCTGTCACCTTTCTTGTTTAATTTATACTTGGAACCTCTCTTTCTCAGTATCAAAAACTCTCCACTGGTCACGGGATGTTTCATTCAGCAACAGTCTCTGTTTTTTTCGGCCTATGCTGATGATATCCTTCTACATTTGACTAACCCCGAATCATCTGTAACACACATACTACATACCATTGCCCAGTTTGGCCAAGTGGCTAACTACAAGCTGAATTTAGCTAAATCAGTCATATTCCCGCTGAACGTTAATACACTTCAGGTTAACTTCTCCAAGTTTGGCACGAAATGGGCCCCTTCATCCTTCAAATACTTAGGTATTCACCTCACCAAGGACCCTGAAGTTTTTAGGAAACTTAACCTAGACGACCTATTGACTAAAATACAACAAGACCTTCAGAGATGGTCCGCTCTCCCTCTATCTCTGTGGGGTCATATCAACATTGTTAAGATGAATGTGTTGCCTCAGGTTTTTTACCCACTTAGCCTAATGAATATCTATCTACCGATGTCCTATTTTCATTACTTCCACAGGTCTATCTCTAAGTTTATCTGGCAGGGTAAGCAGCCCAGGAAAGTCTTTTTAAAACTTAATTTACCTAAAGAAAAGGGGGCTTCATCTTCCCAATTTCATGTTATACTACTGGGCAAGCCACATGTCGAAAATTGGGAGGTGGTACGACCTGAGGGCGGATGAATATCTACCAATTTGGCTACAACTCAAGAAAAAGATCTTAACCGAGTTTGGTCTCCCCCCATCCAGAATTCTCTACTATAACCTATCCACACTGCCTCCAATTCTACAAGGGGGCATAATTGGTACCTCCATCAAGGTGCTAAATCAATGCTGGCATGTTTTCAATCTCTCTCCTAGGAAAGACACTACCCAACCTCCTACCCTAAATTTAAACATTAAGATCGGTGGTCTCCTGCTTTCCTTAGACTGGCTTCCTCAGCTGAGGGATTGCTGTGTGGACGACTTATTTCTGAATAATTCTCTTCTATCCTCCGGGGAGATTCTGACCAAATATAATATCCCTCAGAAGCATATTTTTAAAGTCTTCCAGTTAAGACATCTAGTGGTTTCCAGCTTTGGGGCCAATCCCACACTGTCTCAAATTAAGCCCTTTCTAGAGCAGATACAGGAACAGGCAAGCAAGGCCCATAGTATTTCCAAGCTTTACTCCTTTCTACTGGACACTAAATTCCCTGACCCCCTGATCAGCTCCAAATGTTGGTCCTCTCTTCTGCCAGAAACCCCCCTGGTTTGGGATCAGATTTGGGCAGACACGTATCGGTATCTCTCTCAGGATAGGCATAGACTCACTCAATACCATATATTGAACAACATGTATTACACCCCAGTCAAGTTGGTTAAATTAGATAGATTACCTTCAACTCTTTGCACAAGGTGTGGCATGGTGGAAGGGAACCTGTTACATATTTTTTGGCACTGTGATAAAGTGGCTCCGTTATGGCGGACCATCTAGTCTAACCTAGACCCTCTCTTGGGCCTAGGCGATTTATTTACTATAGAAGTATGTACTGTATTTTAGGGATGTTTTCTAATATGCAGGTTATGGAGCATAGATTCCATATGGCTTCAATTTCTATAGTTTTTAAAAGATTGGTTCTTAGGCACTGGATGGACTAATTGGTTATCTTGTATGCAGAATGGATTAGTGAAATTTCTCTCTGCTTTCGGACTGAAAGGTTAATAGCTAGCTCTCGGAATTGCTTGGCTTCTATTGAGCGGAAATGGGGCAAATTGTACACTCTTTATTTGAACTAATGTCTTGATGGGTACACCTCTAACTACCTGGGCAGCTGGTACACCATAATGCATGTTACATGTAGTAGGATTAGCTCTTTCCTTTTGAAGAAGGCACATCCTGGGGTGGGGAGGATGGGGGTTAAGGGATATGGGTTGGGGGGAAGAGGGGTTTCTCAATGTGTTACCAGAATCAGGGATTCCTGTAGAATGCCGTATATTGTCACATTGTAGCTATCAAGTATTTTATGCCATCTGACATAGTGTGTAATCCCTGTACTATTTGCTCAGGTATCATACCTTTCTATAAAATAATAATGAAATATAATTTTAAAAAAAAAAAAAGCATTTGTCAATGCCGAATGTTTGCTTGCTGGCATTAGCAGTGGAAGTGCAGGAGTTAGACAGATGCAGTATAGGAATGGCATTGAAGTATTGAACTGACGTCAACTCCACCCTCATCCTGCAGAGATGGAGAGGCATTGGGGTGTGCCTTTGGGTCATCGCCCATGATGTTCATGACATTTCACCTCACCCTACCCTTCAGACACTGACAAGTGTTGAATTGTGCCTTGGGGTGTTTGGGCTTTACATTCACCTCATTCCATAAGGAAATACGCTGAAATGGGTGCAGTATAGGAAAATGGGGTGAACTCTGGGGCCAAAGGGTCCAAGACGCACCTTGATGCCTGTCACTGGCTGCAGGGTGGGGGTGTTATGGCATGAGCATTACTGTCGACAATCCCAAGTCACACCCCTGACACCTCTCAGTTATAGGATAGTGCGTT
Organism: Neoceratodus forsteri; assembly: GCA_016271365.2. Taxonomy (NCBI): domain Eukaryota; kingdom Metazoa; phylum Chordata; order Ceratodontiformes; family Ceratodontidae; genus Neoceratodus; species Neoceratodus forsteri. Next base: position 752,069,534 of record CM028136.1, read on the forward strand.
ATGGTTGAAAACCCTAAAGCCCTGGGCGTTTCTTGGTATTTTTACTACAAGTTTTCAACATGGGCTTTTTGTGACCCCACCGCATGAACAGTAACAGTATCAGTTCGTTAGGCGAAAGGTGATTTTGCACAGCGACTGCACCATTTGGTGCCACAGGTGTGAAAACACATTTTGAATGGGATGTGAAAAATGACAGCTGTACAGTTCATGAGGAGGTGTAGAAAATGGCATTGTTGAAAATCTGGAATGAAAATATAAAACTTGTGAAGTCATCAGCATGCATAGAAACTGCGCAATGTACACCCGTAATGTAATTAGTTTGGGGATTGTTCACAGTAGATTTTCTACACAGGCATTCTGGGACCTCCGCTCATGAACAGTGTCACTGTGATTTTCTGAATCTGTCCTGCACACTGATTTCCCACAGCTACTGTGCTATTCTGCGTCGGAAGTGGGAAAACAAAATTTGGCCAGGGTGTGAAAAATGACAGCTATACTGTTCATAAGGAGGTGTGGAAAAATGTAAATGTTGAAAATCTGGACTGAAAATCTTATAAATTTGTGAACTTACGAGGGTGTGTGGAAATTGTGCAATGCATGCTCGTAACACAGTCAGTTTATGGACTTTTGTCACCAAATTTTCAACATAGGCATTTTAACACCTCTGCTCATGAACAGTGTCACTGTGATTTTCTTAATCTGTCCTGAACATTGATTTTGCACACCAACCACGCCATTTGTGCTACATGTGCGAAAACACATTTTGGGCGAGATGTGAAAAATGGCAACTATACTGTTCATAAGGAGATGTGGTAAAATGGCAACGTTAAAAATCTGGAGTGAAAATATTAAAAATTCTCAAAGTTACGTGCGTGCGTAGGAACTGCACAAAGCATGCTCATAAAACAGTCATTTTTAGGAATTTTTTCACCAAATTTTCAACATAGGGTTTTGGGGGGCCTACCTCATGAACTGTGACCGCAAAATCACCTTTCGGGACCAAATAACAAAATGACAGTGACTGAGTTCATGAGGTGGGGTCCCAAGAACCCCATGTTGAAAATTTGGTGAAAAAATTCCCCAAAATGGCCGAGATATGCACCAAAGTTGAAAAAAAAAGTCACTTATAGAAACACAGAAACACAGAATTTGACAGCAGATAAGGACCGCTTGGACCACATAGTCTGCCCATTTCCCTACCTAATGGATAAACTGCAGATCCTTGTTAACCAACAGCCCATTTCCTCCTAACTAGAATTGCCTTATGTCTGTCCCATACATTCTTGAATTCCCCCACTGTTCTTGACTCTACTACCTCCTCAGGAAGGCTGTGCCATGTATCCACAACCCTCTCTGTGAAAAAATACTTCCTCACATTACCTCTGAGCTGTCCCCCTCTATCTTCAAATTGTGCCCCCTTGTTCTTGCACATCTCTTTTTCTGAAAGATGCTACTCTCTTGGACTTTGTTGATTCCCTTAAGGTACTTAAAAGTTTCTGTCATGTACCCCCTCTCCTCGAAGGTATACATATTAAGGTCCTTTAATCTCTCTTCAAATGTTTTCTGGTGTAGACCTTGCACCATTTTAGTTGCCCTCCTCTGGACAGCTTCCACCCTGTCTATGTCTTTGCGAAGATGGGGTCTCCAGAACTGCACACGGTACTCCAGATTTGGTCTCACCAACTGTCTGTACAGAAGGATAACAACTTCCTTTTTTCTACTGGTGATGCCTCTCCCAAAAATGTCTGAGATATACACCAAAGCTGAAAAAAACCCTATTTATGCCATTATACAGCTTACTGACATTTCTTCAGTTTGCGGTTGGCTTTGAAGAGTGCAGTCGTGTTCCCAGTCCACTGAAGATCATCGTGCCGTCCTCCGGAGGTAAGTATGGGGTGAGGACGGGGTGTGGGAGGTGAGTATGCAGAGGGTGGGCGCGGGTTGGGGCAAGAGAGTCAACGAGGTACCTTTTCATGTTTTTTTTTTGACAAAGACGAGGCGGGACTTTTGCCACGCTGGGGTGGGCTCCCAGCATGGCAGCTGGAAGTTTGTTTGGGGGGGCAGTGGAGCCGATGGGGGATTGGGCACCGTACCTCTCAACCTCTCGGCACTAAAAATCATAGCAAATGGCCTGAATGTTTAACACTTTCTTATTTTAAACAATAATATGTCTACACGTAGTAGACCCTGGGCCAGATATTCAAAAGGGTTGCGCCAGCGCAAGTCTGAAATTGCGCCATAGTGCGATATTCAGCAGGAGGCAGTTGCGCCACAGAAAACATGCTGAGCAACAGCGCAATGCAAATGAAGGTATGCGCAACCGAAGGGGGTGGGACCATGCATAAAGTGCGCAATGCGATATTCAAAGGCTTGTGCAATGTGCAACAGTGGATCAGGCGGAAGTTGCGCCACGGCTGAAATGAGCCAAAATAAAAAGGCTCAAGGAAGAGGCGCAAGAACACAACAGGGAATGCACATGAGGCAGCCAGACAGAGCAGGCCACAGCAGGAACCAGTGCAGGCCAGGGAGTGTAGAGGACAGAATAGGGGCAGGTGAAGGTGTGTGGGGCCACAGAGTGCAGAGGCCAGTAGGTGTACCCGGTGCAGTGGAGGTAGCAGTTAGACAGCAGGGTAACAGATCAACAACAGCTGGGGGGGCAAGCCAGGGAGATGGACAGTGCCAGCTTCCACATGGAAGCTGTAATGAGGGGTGAGAAGGCATGCTGCAGGGGGCGTGGCCGTGGAAGGGGCCCGTCGTGCGATCGCCCCAACAGGCAGTACCGTGCCTGCATCAGCTTTGAGCTGTATTCAGGCGTGAGATTGTGGGCGGTACCGCCTGAACAGGGCAATACTGAGGCGGCTCTGTGAGCTGTGCAGTGATGTGATGCAGGCACCCTCACGACGGAGTCACGCCTGTCAGTGGAGACAAAGGTAACAGCCTGCACGTGCTTGCTCACCACGGGTACCTTCCAGAGGCTACAGGGACACCACAGGCATAACACAGTCGGCCACGTCAAGCATCCTCACCCAATTCCCAGCGCACTGCTGCCACATGCTGCGGAGTACATCCATTTCCCCAGCACCGCGGCAGAGCATACAGCAAACATACAGGAGTTCCAAAGGGTAGCACGTATGCCTGGCGGCTAAGGGCGATAGACTTCACCCATGTGGCCATTCGCGATACACCTGGTCTCGATGACGATATTGCAGTCTGAAGGGGTTCTCCAGTGTCAACTGCCAGGTGGTGTGATGCCAGTGGGCGCATCATCAATGTCTGTGCCACGCACCCTGGCGGAGCACACGATTCATTCATATGGTACCAGTCAGCACTGTGCCATCGATTTGAGAGTGGGGACATCCCCACAGGACATCTAGTGGGTGAGTATGCATGTAGGATTGGCAAAGTGGGGGCAAAGGGTGGGTAAGCCACAGGTGCCATGGTAGTGGCACACAGGGCTGGGGCAATATGGGCCTGAACATGACACTAACCTCCACTATCTCCACACAGGTGACAGTAGATACCCACTCCGTCCCTGGCTGCTCACACCCTACCGGCGGCCCACAACCCCATCGCAGCAATGCTTCAATGAGGCACATGCCGCCACACGCAACATCATCGAGTGGGTATTTGGGATGCTGAAGGCACGCTTCTGATGCCTAGACACCTCTGGCGGTGCCCTACTGTACAGCCCCTCAAAGGCCTGTGGGATATTCCTGGCCTGTTGTATCCTGCACAACATGGTCAAAGACTGTGGGATAGCCGTACAGGTCGAGGAGGGGGACAGCGATGGGGATGCTGGTGACGCCGGTGATGATGGGGATGAGCAGCCCCTCCTTGGACAGCGTGACCTCCGACTGATCCAGCTAGCCCAGCTGCACCGGGACACCATCACAGAGGAGCACTTTGCACAACACAGGTAAGTCATGGGGCCATGTGCAACCAACACTGTCCAGGGGCGCAACCCACATACACACAGGGTAACACACCAGGGGTGCATGACGGTGAGGGGAGTGGCAGTGTACAGGAGCACAAACACACAATCAGGGAGGGGTGAACAGTCACACGCCACATGGACAGACAGACAGACACACACACACACCAGGCACAAAGTGCACAGGGGCAGGTGCACAGCAGAGCAGGAACAGACATGAGAAACACACACATCCACAGGCCACCTCCACCACCTGTACTGTCCATGTACGTGTGTCAGATGCTGGGCACCCTTGCACCTTGGTGTACAGTGCAATGCAGGCATCATCATGCACACGCACCTGTGGACAGCAGTCAGGAGGGTGTGCAGGTGGTCCGTTGTGTCGGCGTGTAGGGCAGGGCACCCACTGGTGCACTGCCTACCAAAACACACATTGCACATAGGACAGCACCAGACAGGGCCCACACTGGGAGACAGGTCAGTCATGTGGCACAGTGCCACGGCCACCTCGGATGCGTGGGCAGCCCCGCCGAGACCCAGCAGCACTGACAGGCTGAGCATGGGCCACTTGGGGTGGCACCGATGGACCACCAGGAGTCCCACTGCGCGAACGCGACCTTGTCCGCACAGGGGTCTGCAGCATACCGAACATACCTGCACCAGGGGTGCTCGGGATGCCCACAGCTGAACCCGGCATTGACAGGGTGGGTGTCGCACGATGCCGGGAATGGGGAGTGGACAGTGTACTGCGTCGTGTGCGTGGCACAGGGGCACCTGACTGTGTGCCCAATGTGGCCATGACACTGACCACTGCCTGTGTCAGCCTGTCGATGGCGGCTGTCACATCCACCCGCATATGGTCAATCCGGGACAGGATCCTCTCATTGTCCCTGCTGTGCCGCTCCAGAGCCACACACAGTGCCTCCACGGATGATGCAACCCGCATCTGCTGCTGTACTGATGCCTGCAGCAGGCGGGTGTGCTCATCAAAGAGGTCATCTGCCACATCGGCAACCTGTCACTCAGGGTCTGGAAGGGTCTGATGTACAGCACCCCTTGAGGGTGGGCACTGCTCACCAGGACCAGATATGGGCATGTCCACAGGCGGTGCACCTCCAGCACCACTGAGCCCTGTACTCCCAGTCCCGGTGGGTGACTGCTGCTGCTGCCCCCTCCACCTGCTGTGCCCACGGGATCAGTGGTTCCCCTGCCATGGCTGCAACAGTGCCAGTGACCTGCACAGCCACCTGTGCTGCCCCACCGGTGCTGACAGGCACAGCCTGGGACTGTGCTGTCATGCTGGCACACACGTCGGAACTAGCTAGATCCATGGGCGTGTGCTGGCCTGCAGTGTGTCCATCCTGTGACACACACATGTCAATGCCCATAGTGGTCAGTGCATCATCGATGGTGCAGGTCTGTGCCACAGCCACAGCCGCAGCGTGCTGGCATGCTTGCATGCCAGACCGCTGGGACACAGGAAGGGCACTCCCCACACCTGTCTCAACATCTGTGAAGGCAGATGGCCGTGCACACTGCCACAGTGCACGCTGGCAATCTGCGGAGGTGGATGGGCCCTCCTCCAACTCCGGGTGGCTGTCCACAGTGGACAGGCCCTCCACTGCTGACCCCTGCAGATACACAGGATCTGTAACAGAAAGGAAGGACACGTTAGTGCATGTGAACTACCTTCCCCCCCAACATGACATACCATGCAGTGATGGGCTACCACCTGTCTGGAAGCCACCTCCAGGCACACCCTCAATGGCGCTGCGCTGCATGCTTGCAGCGAGCATGTCCTCCGACGGGGTCAGCTGCACCATCTCCGGCTGTCCACTGCCTGTAGCAGCACGTGCCGCCCTGATGGCTGCAACCTTCTCCTTCACCCTCCTCCTGTCGGTCCCCATCTTCTTTTTACACTCCTGCACGGAGCGCTGGTGGCTGCCGTGCAGGTTGACGGGCCTGAGGGGTGCCCCGCCGTCCACTGAGAAGTGGCTCCTGAGCCAGGTATGCCTCAAACAGTGCCTCTGTCTCCACCTTGGTAAAGTTGGGCCTCCTCTTCCGCCCACCATCATCCTCCTCACCCAGTCCTCGCTCGGTCATTTAATGGCCTGTATGGGTGAGAGTGGTCACCTGTGACTGTGCAGTACACAGCTTATCTGGGGCCATGGTCAAGAACAGCAAAATGCATGCAACTCACCTATCAGCTGCAGTAACCGAATATGGCCACTGCAGATCAATGTCGCACATTTATAGCACAATGCATGCAAATTAGGAGTGGAGCAACTTTAATGAGATGCAAATCGCGCCGCTGCACCATTGAATGGCTGATCGGATGATTTGCATATGACGGCTAAATATCATGCTGTTGCGCAAACGGTTGAGCCGACTGAGCCAATGGCGCAGTTCAGTGACTGCATAGTACACCGCACTGCGCATGCCCAGGTAGCTTACGCAGGCATCTGCCGCACTGATAACATGCTGTGCACGATCAGCAATTCAGGACACGGCCACCATTGTGCCAGTGGCACTACAGCGCTGGTCACCACATGGCGCTGTGGCACAACTGTGCAATAGTCCACTGTGGCAATGGCACGCAGGCGACCAATCGCGCTGGACGTAGAAGTCCGATGGTGCTGTGCGTGGCCTTGCGCCAGAGACCCATGACCTTGTGCCCGACCTTTGCCCCCTTGGCGCTGTACGTATGGCATGTCTGCAGCTCTATCGCACTGTTTGGTAACAGCGCGATAGGGACTGACAACGCTATACGAACAGCGCAATAGGGACTGACGGAGTTGTATTGCGCAACATTTCCACGTGGGGTTGCTGTGCTCCGGAGCACCACATTGCCTACTATATACCTGCAGGGATGGCACGCAGGAGAGCTCCACAGTGGAGTGCTTTGGAGCTGGCCAACCTGGTAGCTGTGGTGGAGCTTCACCATGGGCCACTGTTTGGGGATGAACCCCTGAACGTGGCCCGCACATGTGTGGCAGCAGGTGGCCACTGAACTTGAGGAGGCCACAGGGCGGCAAGACAGCGAGCAGTGCAGGCACCGCACGGGTGACCCGCGAGGAGGGAGCAGGCACTGCTGGTGCGTCATGGTCACGTGCCAGGAGGGGCGTGGTGCCTAGGCCAGGTGGTGAGCCGCTCATGCACCTGTATTGTCCGCATGGGTAACACTGTGTATTGTGACCAGCACATGGGGGAGGGTTGGTCTATGGTTGGCTGTGGCGGTGTTTACAGGTGTGTGATGTATGGGTCTGGCTGTGTGGGCAGGCACACTCATTGGGGCAGGGGGCTGTCTGCTTTGGGATTTCACTGATGTGTTTCTCAATTTTTGCTTCCCACAGGCATGGAGGAGCGGAGGCGGGCCCAGGATGAGGCACGGAGAGGGGTGGCAGCGGTGGCTGTCAGAGGTGGTGGCGGTGTTGAGCTACGGCATCAGCAGCAGCAGCCGCAGCAGCAGCGGCTTGATGAGGGTGAGTGTCATGACATCATGGATGCTATTGCATGCTGTGGGGGGGGCAGGGCATGGCTACCATCCATGGACAACACTGCCATGCACGCGACGTGTGACAGCACTGTCCAGTGGCACTGCATGTGTGGGAGTGCGTCACTGGTAGTCCATGCATGCACTGGGCACATGGCTGTGGCACCAACTTCCCACCGCATGGCCACGTCACTGTACAGCCTTGGTTGTGCTGTGCTGGTCATGGGTGGGGTGTGTGTGCAGTGGCACACATGGCTGTTGCTGCCTGGTTGGGCTTGTCTTGTGCACGGTCACTGTGGGTGGGTGCAGTCCATCACAGGAGCGGGGCACTTGGCTGTATGCCATGCATGTTGGGTGGGCTTCAGGGTTGTGGACAGTGACAGCCATTGATTCTGTTCCCTTGTCCTAGGTGGCCAGGTCCTGAGGAGGATTGAGCGGGCTGTCCACTGCCTGCTGGATGTGTCTTTGGAGTCCCTAGAGATACTGAGGGACATGCAACGGAGGGGAGTGAGGTGTCGGAGGAGGACCCGGGACCAGCAGCAGCCAGCTGATGTGTGGCCTGGCGGGCAGTAGCTGCCCCACACCTACCCCTTTTACCCATCCCTCACACCCTGCCTTCCCTCACCCAGTTCTTCACCCCTGTCCCTTACCCACCCCTACCTTGTACCCGTATCCCAACCCTTGTATTGTATATAGCTGTACATAGTTGTGTGTTACTGTTCATATTTTCTTTATATAAATCTATGTTGTTATGAATACTGTGGTGGTCTCTGATTTGCAGCTGGCTATAGGTGCTCAGTTGCAGTGGTGTGCATGGCATCTGGGGTGGTATTGTCCTGGGAATGTGTGTGTGTGTGCGTGGGGAGGTGTCCCTGGTGTGGTAGTGGCTTTCAGCCGGTCTGGCCGTGTGCTGCCACACACCGCTGTGTGCTCCTGGTGGGTCTGGCTTGTATGGTTCTGTGGTACACGAGGTTGCAGTGTGGCGGGGGGGTGCATGGGGATTCCCGCAGTGCCGGTCACAGTCACTGCTCATGGGTGGTGCCTTGGGTACCAGTGAGTGTAAGTGCACAGGGGGTGTTGTTGTGCACTTGGGTTGTCCGCCCCTTTGTGTGTGGCAGTCTTAGCTTGCCAGTGGTGTGCTGGGGCACCATGGTCCAGCTGTGCTTTGTTGGCTTGTCCCCATGGGCCGGTGGATATTCCGTCCCTCCCCAGTGATGCTGTGCTTAGGTGTGGGGTGTATTGTTAGTTCTGCAGTGTGTTCCTGTGCCCATCTGTGGCATGAGGTGGGCCCTGCCTACCTCCCTGGTTGTGCAGTTCCATTGCTCTGCTGCTGGGGGCTCTCTGCTTTCGCTTATGGCACCTCTGGACTGCTCAGCTGGGCTGGCCTTTGTTATGCTATGGCGCATCATATCTGCTCAGCTTCCCCTTCCTGGTTGTGCTATGGCGCAGGTTGTGCGATATTCAGACGTTGGCTGGTTGCGCAATTTGACTTGCTCCATGTTTGAATATCGCATTTATTGCGCATGTGCGCAATTGACTTGTGCTTGCTCCTGCTATTGCACACATTTTGGGCGCAGTTTGAATATCTGGCCCCCCATATATTTTGTGTTAAGGAATGTTTCTATCAACTTAGTTCAATTATTTAATAGTTTGTGTGCCCAGAAATGACTCTAACATTATCAAGAACATCAGTAAACCTATGCAGAGCAAGCGTAAATTCGAGTGTGAAAATCATAGTGCTATGCAAAATTCATAGCAGTTGAGAGGTATGTTGGGCACCCCCATCAGCCATATGGACTTTTGCCATGCTGGGGTGGGCTCCCAGTGTGGCACCTGGAAGTCTGTTTGGGGTGGGGTGGGGGGTAGTGGAGCCGACGTGGGATTGAGCACCCCATTGGCCATACAGTGAACGCGGGTGGGGGGGGGGAGCGCATGGGCACGCTGGCTGGGTGGCCTCCCAGTGTGCTACTTGGTGTTTGTTTGGGGGATCCAAGAAAAAACGTAACTATGACAGCAGTTCAGATGCAGTGCTGACGTGTAGGCAGTTTGCATACTACAGATGGCAGTATGCAAATTGCTTACACTTACCACCACTGATTGTAGCAGTCTTTTACTTTGAACTGTAGGCCACTGCATCTGAACTGCCGTCATAGACAGGTCAGACATTTACTGGTGCAGTGCCGTGGCGCCTGGAAAAAGGAGCAGGGCGTTGGAAGCGGGGGTGGCAAGCAAACATAAAAAACATGTGCAGTGATTATGTCTGCCTACACCCTTGCACAGCGCCACTTTTAAACCAGAGCATACCTCTCAAGTGTCCCTGATTTTCAGGGACGTCCCTGATTTTGCCTCAAAATTTTACTTTGTCCCTCCTAAAATGTGTGTTTTTGTGGCTAAACAGTGGGGACTGTAAGCACTGTCAAGCATTAAAGTTAGACTTTTTCTTCTTTAGAAAATGCATTTTGCACTAAGCCCCATATTCTACCAGCTTTCTGGGTGGATATCTCTAATTTTGAAGATGTGTCCCTGATTTTGGTCCTTTGTCCCTGATTTTTTTAAGCCTTGTCCCTGATTTATGAGGCAGGAGGTTGAGAGGTATGAACCAGAGTACCTAGTGCAGGACAACTTTAGGCAACCCAAGCCGGCCCCCTCAGATGGTTTGTAGCGGTGAACCCCAAAGGCCCTGAATGGTCCGCTAAATTTGTTCTAGTGTTCATCCAGTTGTACACAACCACTTCGTGCATACCTCTCAACCTCCCTCATCAAAAATCAGGGACAAGGCTTAAAATGATCAGGGACAAATGACCAAAATCAGGGACACATCTGAAAAAATACTAATATTAGTCCCAGAAGCTGTGTACAATATGCTTCTTAGTGTGAATAGCATTTTCTTAATGAGAACTAGACTGTAACACCAATGACAGGCATTATTTTGTGATTCAAATCTCTATTTTTCAGTGACAGAAATGCCAAATTTAGGAGGGACAGAAGAAATTTCTGATGCAAAATCAGGGACAGTTGAGAGGTATGACTTCATGCGCAAAACACATTCATTTTTTTTCAGGAGGCGGAAGCGAAACATGAATGAACAAACCACGCCCATCACAGTTGGGAAGGGACTGTAGTTTACAAATAGTTTCAGGCAATTCCCTGATGCTAGCTCCTCCCACGCGCCCTACTGCTGCGTGACTTCTAGTAACCCGGAGCTAAGCTCGGGCCCCTTGATGCGTGGTGACGTCACAGAGGGCGGTCTCCCTGTATCGCGCGACTTGACGTGTCTTAGTCGGTACCCTGGCAAGATGGCGGCCCCGAGTTGACGGTGGGAGGAATGGAGTCAGCAGGGAGGATTGGGAGTTCTTGTTGATTTGTTTACACTTAATTTGTTTTAGAATTTTTAGCTAAGAATCTAGAATGGTAAAATGATGCAGGGGAAAAAGAAGAAGCGGGTGCACCGCAGTATAATGTTAGCAAAGAAAATCATCATCAAGGATGGTGGAACGGTAAGTAGTGATGGAGAGCAGAGATGCTGGAGTGTGTGTATGAGAGAGAGTTGTTGTATTACGTGTTCGCAACTATCCGGTGACATTATTACTATTCTTGCCTTTTGCAGTCTTGTAGTCTGGGGAGCGCCTCCGGTGTTTGTGGCGTCACAGCTCGGAAAGATTGTGAAACGTCCAGGTTCTTGGAATTGTTGTGGTAAATTGGCCCTTTAACTTTAAGCTGTCGTCAAAGTTAGGTGGACTGTATTGGTAAACACTGTGTTGTGTTCTGTTGGAAGAGTCATTGAAACCTAGACAGAAGTGGTCTCGATCTGCATCTAATGGTGTGTAGTAGTAGGTGCACAGCCCCGCAGGTGTCTCTGACTCGATTATGGACTGCCAGTTTGGGCCTGTTGCACGCAGGCCGTTTCAGGACGTTGCAGAAGCTATACGATGGGCTTTGAAACTTGTTTGGCGGTGTGGGATGCTAGAGGCAGCTGCACACACTAACAATATTATAAAATAATGAAAGCACTCAATTATCGTTAATGTGTTGGGAGATGGTATTAAGTGCTGACGACAAACATGTCATTGCTCTCAACAGGTGTTAAATTGAATGGGACAGTAATGCACCCAGTTGTTATCCTACAGAAGCTGCAAAAATCTTTCAGTGCAGTTTCTGACAGCAGCCTGGCAATGTTTATAGTTTGACTAGAGCACTTTTCTTACACTATAGATCTAGAAAGGTGGGTTGTTGAACAGGTTTAAAAGTGATTTTAATCAGAATGGGATCTTTACATGGGCAGATATCTTTATCAAGTGCCTTAAAGAGTAGTTGGATAAGGTAATGAATGAATTGTAAGTGGTCTTTTTCAACCATTAAACATCTGTTATCATTTGTCTGTACGTGTATTTATTGTGTAATTTGTTGGCTCCCTGCTAGTCAGAGCGTTTCTCTAGTCCTGACTCTTGCATACTTTTTTTTTTTATTTTCTTGCACTGCTTGTACCTCTTAGGCCCATTTTACTGCTGCCACGCTTTCTGTGCATTGTATACAATGTACCCTGTGTGTATTTTCCCTCATCTGTAACCCGTGATGTTTATGTTGTATTCAGTTCTGTGTTTGACTTGTATATGCACTGTGGTTTTAATAACCTCCCAGGTTGTGCCTGAAAATGGCATTGTTTTGCCTGGTGCACTTAACTGGTTAACAAAAATGAAATACATAAAAGTCTAGTCTGACGTCTACACATCTGTGTTATGAATTAGGCATGTTGGGATATGGGGGTGTTCCTATTTATACTTTTGATTTAGGGGTTCTCTGTGCTTTCCCCTGGAATTTTGAGGACTACAGAATAAAATGTGAGGATGTATGTGCCATGCACAGACAGAATGCAACACAGTAGATTTGGAGACTATGCACTCCAGGAGCACATAGGACAGCATGACTGATAACTTGGGGAAACAACTGTTAATTACTACAGATAGAGTGAGCACTGTTTTAGATGGCTCTGGCTTCAACCCCAGAACAGACTAGCCCAGGCGCTTTAACCTGAATGGTCTTTGTCAAGGGGCGTGTCCCCCACTTTGTTTCCTCTTCACATTTATTGTGCTTACTTAGACACATCTGCTGAGGTAAGACGTTATCCTGCCAGGTATGTGCACTAATGCCTTAAAGTGTGCAAATCTTTACGTTAACAGTTATCTCTCCCTTGGCAATTCTGCATAATTCCTGGGTTAATAAATGAATATGTCAATTTTAAGAACAAAGGGAAATCACTGTTATCCCATTCTTACCGGTAGCGTCATGTGGCAGCGGAACCATCCATTGCTTAACCCGACCCAAAATGGTGCACAAGATAGAATAGCTAAATAGTTCATATTGGAGGTATCCACAGAAGTTACCAAAAGGGAGGCACAAACGTCAATTCTTGTATTTCATATGGGAGCATTACGTCACAGAATGAATACTTATTCTAGCAGTGCTGACAGACGAATATAAGCTGTCCGGTTGTGTGGAGGGCTGAGGCATTAGAACACCTCACCTTCTACTATGCCAGTGAACCGTGCTCAGGAATGAGCATGGGGTGCCGAGGGACAGGAGCAAGCATCTGGCTGACTGCTCTCCTCTCCCAGTGTGAGGTAGTGTTGCTCTGCTCTTGGATGCCACCATGTGGAGGCCTGGGGGGTAGCGCCACACTTGAGTGGCAGAGTAAAGGGGAGGATTTCATGGTTCCATAACGTGTGTGCGTTATCATGCACACATTTTATTCATTTATTTGCTTTTGTTAACCGGGTAAGCACACTAGACAGCCATGTGCCTATTTTCAGGTGCGACCCGGAAGAGTTACCGGAGTCAGAGATCATACAATTAACAGTTACAGAAATAGGGAAAAGTCCATAGGAGAGCCAGGCATTACGAAGGTGGCACAGTAGTTGTGAAAATACACAGGAGAAATACAGATAATAACATGGGCAATAACTCAAAAACATGGATTGGTAAGGTTCATAATTAGTCAGTTTGAGGAGACAAGAAGGTAGCCTAGCACAACAGGCATTACAAGGCTAGCTCAAGGACAAAGTAAAACACTGTGCACGAACAGTAGCAGTGACAATGGTAAGTGCAAGCAGGGGGGGGTCAGGAGGCTGGCCGGAGCTAGAGAAGTGCGAGCGGGCAGAGACGGGGGAGTGGGGAGGATGTGGGTGGGGCTCAATGTGGTTGGGGAACGTAGGGGAAAAAACAGAAATTGGCTAGCACGGGCTGAATGAAGTCCTGCCTGCCAGCCCTCCATGCCACTGCTGGGACCACCGAATCTGTCACTGGATTTGAGTCTCCGGGTGGGGGGGACGATGGCTCTTCCCCCTGCCTGGCCCTGCTGCGTGTGTGTGTGTGGGGGGGCAATCTATGAGGGTCTCTGGGTCCGGCTGTGCTGGTTGCCAGGAAGAGGAGACTGGGACAGGACAGAAAGCCTGCCAGTGCCTGACCAGCAAGGTAAAAAGCTATATGGGGAAAAAGTTAGTATAAGAAAATAAATTATATTCCAAAAATTTGAATGGGGAGAACTTATTTTTACATGAGGTCGTATTACTAGCACCAGAAAAAATGAAACATTTATATAGCATCAAGAGCATGTTGCTGCTGTTTCGTTATAGGAACCCTATTGCAGTAACATCAAATGATTGTTAGCACTGGCTGTGGATGTCACTCGTTTAGTTAGGAAACTGATTAAAAACTCTTTTGATGGCATGTTAGACATGATAGGCAATAATCGCATTTCACCACATGTGTTTTACCAGATATAAAAATAGAGCTGGTTAACCCTTTTTACTGACTCATTTAAAAAAAAAAAAAAAGACCGCATCTGCTATCTCAATTTACCCCACTGGTTGTGCTGTATTTAACGTTGGTCAACTCTGTTTCCCTTTTGTAATAATAGATTCAGTCTGACCCTGTGGGTGGGATGGGGGGCAGGGCAGTAACATGTTCCTGGCTGACAAAATGAAAATATCTGACAAGTTAACACCATATTGCAGTTTGAAATGATATGCTACTGCAGTTTTCCTGTTTTTATGCAGTGTCCCTAGAATTGCAGCACTATTCCAGCTGTAGACTTTAATCACTGATGAATTGTTCATTATGTCATCACTTGTGGTCTTTTACGATTGTTTACGTCATGTAGCCGCTTGCACATGAGTTCAGCTCAGTCCCTTTTTTTCTGCTCCTTCAGGTTCTGTTGTGGTGTTTTTAGTTTAGACAGAGAATGGATGAGAGAGGATTTGGTGTGAAGACTCTGCATCAGGGACACTGTGCGCTATTGGCAGTGTTAGTGGCTCGGGGAATGGTGTGATGCTTAATAGCAGAGAGGAAATTGCATCACTGTGAGGCAGCAGGAGAGGGCGAAGCGAATCGAGGAGGAATTTTTTCAAATTGTGGGGGATTAACATACTAACAAACTAATTGCCAGCCGATTAGGCTTTATGGTCTATAGAGTCTGCTCGAACCTCAGATCCCTAGTTGGGTGCCGAGATTATGGACAAAAATGGCTTGTGAGTTATGACTGCAGTTTACATTACAGCAGCTGGTGGGAGAGGGAGAGAGAGTAGGAGTAGTCACAGTGCTGTGCGTTTGAGCGGGTGCAGTCACATCAAGATTTGAGTGAAAATGCTTACTTTATAGACTGTTGTGAAAGTTTAAGGAAATAACATTGGTTGTAGTATTTTGTTTTTGTTTAGTGTTTTTATTGAACTTTAACATGGTTAACATGGTACTCTTTACCATAAATAAGGTTTATTGGAAATGAGATTTTGAACAAGTCAGGCAACATAATGTACATAAAGATAATTGCAAGTAGGCCTTTGTAAAAACAGTTTGAGTAAGTCAAACATTTTTCATCAACAACACTGAAATAACATTCAAGTAAATAGTTAACTAAATTAAACGAAAGACTAAGATTAAAGTTATAGCTATCATAAAAGTGATAAAAGTATATTAACCATAGACTTGTGAATAACAGCATTCCTGTTACAGTTTTGGCCATCTGACAAAAGCTTAAACAGTCTACTTACAGAGCAGAGAGTCAGCAGCAAGGTCTCTGCCCTTCCGTAAACAAAAGATGCTGGTATCAGAGGTGTTCAAATAAAGTTCTTTATTAGTTTAATGAAGGTAATCCAAAGCATGATAAAAATAAACGGTCACTAGCAGTCCTGAAAAAGCGTGTTCATGCGCGAAAACGTTTTACTGTGATCTTAGGGAGTAGTCCTGTTCACCTTCCTGCTAGTGGCCATTTATTTTATCATGCTTTGGATTACCTTTGTTAGATTAATGAAGAACTTTATTTGAACACATCTGGTACCAGCATCTTTAGTCTACAAACTGCATCTTGTGTTTACGGAAGGACGGAG
This sequence comes from Neoceratodus forsteri, assembly GCA_016271365.2. NCBI lineage: Eukaryota > Metazoa > Chordata > Ceratodontiformes > Ceratodontidae > Neoceratodus > Neoceratodus forsteri. The sequence continues at coordinate 752,085,336 of CM028136.1, forward strand.
ACCTTGCTGCCGACTCTATGCTCTGTAAGTAGTCTTTATTGTTTTGGTTTGGCACTGGTCCATGCTGAGTGGAGCCACCTGCCCCAGTTCTGAAGCTTAAACAGTAGTCTGCTGCAAAAAGGGGCCCCATATATTTATGAAATTTTCTAATCTATCTAGAAGTACATAGGAGATTCCTTCTTTGTTTGCTGTATAACTCAACATATTGTACCATTCAGCCAATGTGGGTGCCTTGGGATCTTTCCAGTGTTTGAGTATCAAACGCTTTGCGCAAACAGAGGCTACAGAGAGCCACAGTCTCTGCTGATTAAATGAGGGTAGTGTCTGGGAAGATTCCATGGATATAAGCGGGGAAGGGGGCAAAGCAGTCGGTAATGAAGCTTTACATACCCTTTGCACTTCATCCCAGAACGTACTCGGAGAAGGGCAGTCCCACAACATGTGAGAGAGTAGCACCAGTTCCCTGGCATCTCCAGCAGTCAGTGTTGGGTGAGAAACCTAGCTCAAAAAGCTCTATGGGAGACATACAAAACTGAAGTATTTTATACTGAATCAGGTTACCTTGGTTGTCTCTATTTTTATAGTAAGCATGATATCCTGGTCAGATATGGGGGTATCCGGCTTGGCTTCCCATTTCTTTCTGGCTGAGGAAGTCTGAGATGAAGATGAGAGAGCGTTGATGAGAATCTTGTATGCAAAGCTAGTGCTTTATTTATTTATTTATTTATTTTTTTTTCAAGAGGTCCTGTTTTAACCATCTGTTCTCACTTCCTATTACTGGGAAGAGAAAGAACACCTTCCTTTAGTGGACTTGTAAGTATGGCGCTAAGCGGCAGGTAACAGTGGAAGTGAAACCAAGGTAGACAATATTTCTCCTTGATTTCTGAGCAGGACTTCGACGTGGATGAGCCCTTGGAGAGGATGGCACTAATTTTGTTGATACAATACCAGCCTGGGACCAGATTTTGTCTGACAACAGGGTATCATCTTTTGAGGTGTAGGACTAGACCAAAGAGGCATTGTGTTTAAAGGGAGATGGTACGGTTGATGGTCTTTATGTATTTTTTTTTTGAGTACCTTGAAAAAGTCATCTAGGCAAGGGTTGCCCTTTAAGTGTATTAAACAGCTGGTATAGCATAGCAGAACATTACGCGAAACGGGTAATGTTAACCATTTCTAGAAATGAGTAGCAGTAGCCTGCTAACAATTTTTCAGTGAGCCCATGGCACAGTAGACAACATTAATAAAACCTATATATTTTAAATTTTGCTAACCATTCTGTGCCAGGTGCTGTGCATTTTCACAGATCATTAGCAGTTTTGCATGCTAAAGTGCTAATCAGTTTTTTTGGCTTATTTAATACCCTGCCTCTAGGGTAATTGTCTGTGGAATAGTCTTCTCCTCTAGGAAGGTAACCAGTGGGGTCCCTCAAGGTTCAGTGTTGGGACCACTGCTGTTTAATGCCTATGTCTCAGACGGGGTGGTTAGGAGCAGGCCAAGTCTCTTTGCAGATGATTCCAAACTGGGAGCACTGGTGGACTGGGAAGAAGCAAGAGAGGTAGTCCAAGGGGATCTGGATACCCTGGAGGGTTGGTCAAGGAGGTGGGGATTGAAATTTAATGCTGGGAAATGTAAGGTACTGCATTTGGGGGTCAGAAATCCGGGCCATGTTTACACCCGGTGGGGCCACACTGCAAGCCACAATGGGTGAGTGGGATTTAGGGGTGGGGGTACACGTCAAAATGAATAACTCTGAAAACAGTAGAAGAACCACCATAGCCAGTGGAATTACATCCAGAAGGAAGGAGATGATCCTCCCTCTATAATGTTTTGGTCAGGCTGCAGCTCGAGTACTGTGTATAGTTCTGGAGACCTCATCTGAAGAAGGACATAGTGCTGCTGGAGAGGGTTCAGAGGAGAGTGACCAGGATGATTCAGGGCATGGAGGTGAGGCATTATGAGGAGAGACAGGAAGAGCTTGGACTTTACTCACTGGAGGAGAGGAGGAATAGGGAGACATGATAGAGATTTTCAAGTGTGTAAAGGAATAACCAGGAGTGGAACCAAGGAGCTGTTTAGACTAAAGAAGGGGGACCAGGGGCCATGGAGTGGAAGCTGGAGGGGTAATTACGGGGGTGTAGGAGGCATTTTTTCACTGAGGGTGGTGGAACGCTGCCTGGGAGGCTAGTGGAGGAGGGCACAGTGGAGGGCTTCAAAAAGGGATGGGATAGGTACAAGGGGAAACTAAACCCAGAGAAGACCCTCTTGGGGGCTAGGAGGGTGGTGAGGCGAGCAGCCACTAGATTGCTGGCTTTCGAGCAGACAAGACAGACCATTTGGCTTATTCTGCTGGCTTTTAGTATGTTGGTATGTAACCGCAGCCAAAGCAAACATGATACTGGGCTGCATAGCCAGGGGAAGTGCGTCCAGGAAGAGGGAGGTGATCCTCCCCTCTGTACAGTGCCTTGGTCAGGCCACAACTTGAGTACTGTTTAGTTCTGGAGACCTCATCTGAAGAAGGACATAGCACTGTTTAGAGTTCAGAGGAGAGCGACCAGGATGATTCAGGGAATGGAGGGGAGGACCTATGAGGAGAGATTGAAGGATCTTGGGATGTATACACTGGAGGAGAGGAGAGACAGGGGAGACATGATGGGAGTCTTCAGGTATATAAAGGGAATAACTAAGAGCAAAAACAAGGAGCTATTTAGGCTAAAAAAGGGGGGGAACAACAAGGGAGCATGAGTGGAAACTTGAGGGGGAAATTATAGGGGGGAACGTAGGAGGCATTATTTCACTGAGAGGGTGGTTGAGCCGTGGAATGCGCTGCCCAAGAGGCTGGTGGAGGAAGGCATAGTGGAATGCTTCAAGAAGGGGTGGGACATGTACAAGGGGAGTCTAAATATCCAAAGAAGACCCTCTTGGGGGCTGAATAGCGAGCAAGCATTAGGTGGCTGGCTACCAAGCAGACATAACAAACCATTAGGTCAGTTCTGCTGGCTGTTAGTATGTTAAATTTTTAGTGGTGGGTAGATAGATGAAATCAGTGAGTTGGTTGGGTTTTAGGAGCTTTTTTTTTTTCTCATTTTGTATCCATAATGGGTTAGTTAAGTGGTGAGTGCTCTGACCTAAGTTGCATGTGACCAGATATTTGTTTAAATATAAGTGCCCATTAGTACGATTCCTAATATGGAAGTGCTAGCTCACGTAGCTCATGGGGTGCCCGAAACTTATTTATACTCAGCCTTGGAGGTTTATTGTCCCAAAGAAAGTTCCTTATAAGCGAATTTAGCTTGCAAAGTAGACTCTTCTTTAGTAAAATTAGTATGTTTTGGAATAAATAGAATTTTTTGGGAGCAATAATCATTTTTATTGAATCTATTTCCACCAAAGTGAAAGATTAAGGTGGCCCCAGCATTTACTTCTAGTTTTGTGTCACGTAAAAGAGGTAGATAAATTATGCTCACCAGTGACTGTAGGTTTGTGGAAATCCGTCGGCCCAAATATGTTAGTTGATCCTTTACCCAGTGTTTATCAAATATTTCTGTAAGGTTTTGCAAAATAAAAGGTGTGAGATTAGGACATAATGCTTGGGATTTGTCCCAGTTCACCTGCTGGCCTGAAAGGGATCCAAACTGGGCGAGTAGTAGTCCCTGGGATTTTATCGCTAGGTAATAAGTTAATAGCTGATGAGATTTCATTAGTGGATAGGTCCTGGTTGAGTTGTTGTAGGCGGTCTTGGGGTACGTTAGAAGTTTTAATGGAGCTTAGAAAAGAGCTTACTGCCTGTGCATTTGTTTTTTTGGGTGTATATTTGTGCATAGAAATCTCGGAAGGCGTTGTTAATATCTTTATTTTTGCTAAGCAGTTTCCCTGCTGCCTTTTGAATCCCTGGGATGATATTTTGATTCTGAAGTTTCTTTAGTCTGTGGGCTAGAGGTTTCCTAGATTTTTCATTTGAATCCCAGTATCTTTGTTTTGTAACAGAATGGGGCATATTATACTTGGGCTGAAAATAAAGTATTTTTTATAGAATTTGATTAGTGCAGTCTTATAAATAAGTAAATTATCTAGAGAATTAGAGTTCTTTATCTGTGCTTCCAGGGCAGCCAGATGGGATTGTTTTTCTGCCAGTACCTTTAGCTTTCTCTTTTTTTTTCCTGAATGCAGAAAAGCTGATTGTTCTTCCCCTTATAAAGACTTTATAAACCTCTCACAGATATGCATCAGAAACTTCCCCATTGTCATTGTTTTTAAAATGTAATCATCGGTTTCTTTAGAGACCCATTCAGTAAATTTCTCCTCTTTCAGTAATGAGGTGCTAAGTCTCCATTTAAGTTCCTTTGCCCTAACTTCCCTCAAGACAGTACTTGGGTAGACTAGAGCATGGTTTGATTATATTGTACTAACACAAAATTAACAAGGTCGGATGAGACAAATAAATGGTCTATCCTGCTATATGTTAAGTGCTTGTTTGGGGGTGTTTAGTCCTTCTGTGAATTAAAGGAAAACTGCACCTTCATATCTTCTAAATGTGTTTTGTTTCCATGTCAACAGACAAGTCTTCATGTAGTTGTTAAAGATGTATGCAACTGCTTCAGTTAGTTTTCACACTTCATACTAGGCCCTGTCACTCTCCTTGGAGGGTCCATTTCATGGTTGTTGAAATTTCATTGTCCCTGAGAGCTGCATTAGCATATGAGAACATGATTTCAGATCAACCATTTATATCGTGCATCTCTATGCTAAAATAACAAATACCCTGCAAAAACTCTCTGGAAACTTATAAACCGAATGGAGTTTAAAGGGCTGCATTACAACTCAGATAGTTTGTAAAACTCATTGAAGGTAAATGTGGTATTTCACACCTCCTTGCAGCTTGGTTATTTTAAAACTATCTAAGCAAACAGGCATACTGGGGAGTTTAAAGGTTGATTATGCATCACATTCTCATATGCTAGTGCAGCTCTCGGGGACAATGAGATTTCAACAGCCACGAAATGGACCCTTCCAGGAGGGGGAGAGACAGGGCCTAGTATGAAGTGTAAAAACTAACTGAAGCAGCTGCATACATCTTTAACAGCTGCATGAAAAGATGTCTGACATGGAAGCAAATGACATTTAGAAGATATGAGGGTGCAGCTTTCCTTTAACAAGCCTTCATATGTCAGTTAGAGACAGTACCTTAGCTAGATTGTGTAGGGTGTGGTGAGCCTTAGTTACAGAAAGTTGTTTTTTGGGGCTTATCTAAAAGAGGATCCATGACCTCATTAAAATCCTCACCCACAATTAACGTATGATCTGGATAATTAGGAAGCTGGGCCATAATCAAGTCAAAAAATGCATGCTGACCAGAGTTAGGGGCATAAATATTACATAATACAATGTTTAAGCCATCCAAGTTCCTGAAAGAATCTGATATCGACCCTCTGGATCTGAAACCTGGGTAGATTTTACAAAGTTGACACCTTTCCTTATTAGGATTGTGCGCCCCCTTTGTTTAACAATTAAAGGAGCTATACTCAACCTGAGGGACCCTGGACCTACAAAGTTGGCGGATTTATTGTCATCCAGATGGGTCTCTTGTAAAAAATGTAATCTGCATTTTTTTTTTTTCTTGAGAGAAGTTAAAACCTTTTTTCTTTTAAAGGAAAACTCCATGTTAAAAATCAGAAAAATATATGTCGTAGTCTCTTTTTTTTTTTTTTCTGTGTTCTAACCAGTTCCCAGTGTTTCTTTTTCTCTGGCTGTGAGAGATGTTTTTTCTAACTTTCCCTAACTGTTTTATTGCTCTTGGAGGTTGCCATTCTGATTTCTTTTATGGCCCCTTGTTCCAAATAGTCTTCCCAGAGTGCCCTTTGGTGTGATGTCTAATTGCCCCTGCAGGAAGCCAGTGTCTTGTTGCAGGGTCTGTCACACCTCAGCCACAGAGAAAATACTTCTTCCAGAGAAGACACACTGCTAGATTTTGGGTGAGTGTAATCATTAATTTTTTTTTTTTTTTTTATGTCAGTACCTTGTCCTGCTATGTTCTGGGTGGGTGTGTGTGTGTGTGTGTGTGTGTGTGTGTGTGTGTGTGTGTGTTTTGAATCATGTCACTGTTTACTGTATTTCTCTGTCACTTTCAGTTTTTGCACCAGTACTAAGTAGCAAAAATTGAACATCACCTTATAGGTTGTAACATAGCAGGACAAGGTACTAATATCAAAAAATAATAATGATTACACTCGCCCAAAATCTAGCAGTGTGACTTCTCTGAAAAGAGTATTATCTTGTGGCTGCTGAGCTGTGACAGACCCTAACAATCTAAGGGCATAGCTACATCAGTGTCACATGAGCCAAGGTACATCGTAGGAGAAAGAAAGCCAATTAACCTATTTATGATGGAGATCCCCAGGGGTCGAAAAACTACCATACAGCTAGCAGGCTAATTTAGGAAAAACTCCTAATAGCAGACAGAGGGAAGGACACACTAGGACTTAACATACATATCAAAACACTCTACATAACATATGTTTTTGCACATTCTGGGTGGACTTCTCCTTTAATGGGGGTCCCCAGCCCATTAACATTCGAGGAAATGATTTTGTAGGGACCCATATTTAAGTAGGGGGTGTACCAACAAGTCAGATAAAACTTGAGATTAGTACTTCAGCATATGTCTGCAGTAGAGGGTTTAGGCAAACAAGACTGACTTAAAAGGTCGGAGCCAAAAGGCTGGCCTTCAGGAACTGTAAGGGAATGCAGCAGGATGAAGATAGGGAGGCATACCAAACTTCCCTAAGGGAAGGCAGTAAGGCAGGCAAAGGCCCAAACCTAGGAAACACTAGCACAAACAGTAAAAGTAGGTGACCAGACTTTCTATAGATACATTTGTGAAAGGAGAAAGTCCAGAGGGGGTATTGCTAAGATCAAAGGGGTTAAGGGGGCATGTGAGGAGGAGGACCATGTAAAAGCATCTGTCCTAAATAGATACTTCTGCTCAGTATTTACTGAAGAGAAGATGGGGCAGGGCCCACAGCTCGGCACCATGGACATGGGGGAGGGACTTGTGCACTAGTCCCTTTACAAAAGAAAGGGTACTACAAGAGCTTGATAAGCTCAGAGTGGACAAGGCAATGGGACCTAATGGCATACATCCCAGGGTACTAAAGGAGCGAAGGGTGGAACTAGTAGAGCCATTATCAGAAGGTTTGTCTGTTTGCAGATGACACCAAGCTCTACAACAGAGTAGATGATCCAGATGGGGTGGGCAGAATGAGAAGAGATCTGGATAAACTGGCAAAATGGTCGGAAGAGTGGCAACTGGGGTTTAACGCAAAGAAGTGCAAGATCATCCACATAGGGAAGAGAGACCCTGAAGCCACATATAGGCTGGGAGAGGAGTTGCTGGCAGTCACAAGGGAAGAAAGAGACTTGGACATCATCATTACAGATGACCTGAAATCATCCAGCCAGACCACTAAAGCAGTAGGTAAGGCTAGGGGGATGTTGGGGTGTATTAGTAGGGGTATCACAAGTCGTAAGAGAGAGGTAATAATCTCTCTTTACAAGACACTGATTAGGCCTCATCTGGAGTACTGCGTGCAGTACTGGAGACCACACGTTCACAAGGACATTAACCAAATTGAGGCAGTCCAGAGAATGGCTACCAAAATGGTGCAGGAACTTCATCAGAAAACGTATGAGGACGGATTAACGGAGCTTAGTATGTGTACCCTAGAGCAAAGGAGGGAGAGAGGTGATATGATCGAAACATTCAAACACCTTAAGGGCATTAACAAGGTGAAAGAGTCTAACATGTTTCAATATAAGAAAAATAGCGGGACAAGAGGACACAGCATGAGATTAGAGGGAGGCTGATTAAGGGGGAATGTGAGGAAGTTCTTTTTCACAGAAAGGGTGGTGGATGCATGGAATGGACTACCTCTGGAAGTGGTGGATATGAATACAGTGCAGGGCCTCAAACGGGCATGGGATAGGCATAAGGGAGCAATACAGATGAGTATGAATAGATGGGCCATTGACAGAGCAAAGGTCGATGGCTCATTAATAAGGTAGAAAAAGAAATGGGCAGACTGGATGGGCCTTGCGGTCCTTATCTGCTGTCACCTTCTATGTTTCTACGTTAAGTCTATTAACTATAACTGTTGCCTTACTTTAAATTTAATTTTACTTTAAAGGTTAAGTAACCTGTAAATGACAACACAAGTTATATAATTAACAAGTCACATAAGTTGAAATACAAAACTATGTTGAAAGACTGTGATGAAATGAAACAGTAAATTTAAAGTTATTGCAGTAAATGATCAAGTAACCAGGCAACCAAAAGTAACACAAAACCAGTAAGCTGTAAACTACTGTATCGCCAAAATGCCCACTGAACAAAAGTCCAAGGTGGAGTTGGCACAGGGGACTGGAGTAGTGATGACTGAGTGAGCAGGGCAGCTATACCCATCCCTGACAGATCAATAAATTTGCTCTTTATGAGAAATTCGAGAAAGCCAATAGTGTGAGATGGGTAACAATAAATAAGGCAGTTAGGTGTTCTGATGTAGAATGTTCAACAGCAAAGTACAGTTATCACTGGGGTGATACATCATTTATATCTGCAGGACATAGTCAGTTATACATGACATCACAAGTGCCACACGTTGAGATGAGGAGTAAAACGCAGAAAGCCAGTTGTAGGTGGTCTTGCATGCTCAACATCACAGGAGCCTCTGTGCAGGTCATTATGATCCTTAGCCACTGTTATAGTGGACAGAAGTAACTCTCAAATATTCAGCATATGAGGACAATAAGGCAGCTGCCTAGGAACTAGTTTCATAAGATTTGCCAGTTTCATTAAACAGATATATTTTAATCATCAGACAGACATACTTACCCTTTGGTGCACAGAGAGCCAGGGCTCTCGGTAGGATTTTTTGTTGGAGTCCCTGACTTTCTTGAAACAAAAATGGGGGTCTGGACCGAAAATCTGAGTCCTCATGAAATTCTTTGGGGTCCTCATTGAAATGAATGAAAAGTGCATTTCAGTGCTGTTTAATATACCCATGTATATTTCAGTGGTTGAAATTAAATTTTGCAGCCACTAGCCAGCAGGGCTAGTGACTGGGAAAATCCACTAGCCCCAATTGATTTTTCCACTAGCCCAGCTAATGTACTTTTTTTTTTTGGTACACTTTAACTTCAGCAGTACATAAGAATACAGACACATACTTTGATCAAAAGAAAAGTAAATCTCTTAAAATCACAGGCTTCCATGTCATACATAATCTATTCCTATCCAAACCTTCTGCACCGGCGATTCAGACCAATACTATTATGTGCAGTTTAATCTAAGCAGAGCCAACGCCATTCAACATCAGTCTCAATACATTCCTTAATTTCCTCTCCTCTCCCCAGAATTCCTCAGAAGGCTGGGAACCAGGGTTGTAGCAGCGCCTTCTCAACAGGAGACCATATCTCATTAAAAATATCCATTTGCCCTCCAACAGAGTACTGGATCTTTTCATATTTCATGCAATCTAAGACTGCATTTGCCCACTCGGCTATAGTTGGGATAGAGTTTAGCCTCCAGTACATAGCGACTACCTTCAACCCCATCACATTTATCAACCTCCGTAAAGTAAACACAGGTTTAGTATGTTTTCTTCCCATCCGGTTCAACCGGGGGCAAACTAAGGAGAATTTCCTCCGGATCCAGACTGAGATACGTTCACTAATTTAGAGAGGATTTCCTGCACTCCCAACCAGAAGGTTTGGACCATATTACATTGCCAAATCATATGATAAAATACTCCATTATGGATATGGCATTTACGACATGGGGGGGGAGTCCTTTCGATTTTAATTATGTGAGCCAACCACAGAGTGTGGTACGTTCTGTGTAATACATTGTATTGAATGGCCTTAGCTCTGTTATTTAGTGAACATCTGAGACTATTACTTAGAATCGAAATCCATTCCCCTTCAGTCAAACCATCTGGTAATAAGTCAGATTCCCATTTGGCCTTGGTGGCTTCCATATAATCTGGTAGAGCCTCTATTAATAACCTATATGTTCGTCTTAGGGGTTTAAACAAGGGTTGATCTCATTGCCCCCAGAATAATTCCTCTAATGGGGAGCGTGCCCCCCCCCCTTTGTTGATTCACTCTGGTGTTTTAATACCTCATATGTCTCCTTAATTTTAATATATTGAGGAAGGTGAGATTTGTTAATATACTTGTTTTTCAACAAAGATTCAAAAGGACATAAGTTCCCATCCTTTAAAATGTGCTAATTTGAGAAATACCCCCAGTAGCCCACCTTTTCAAGACTGGGATATCCCATATGGTCATTCCCACTCCCTGCTGTAAAAGCCTGGTAAGTGGGGCTTCAGGGAACAAACCATCCTTCACCCCAATCATTGTGTGCAAGTTTCCATGCTTTCACCGTATTCCTTGTGAAGGAATTGACAGGATTGGGCAAGGAATCCACCCCGCCACAAAGTGCAAAGAAACAGTGGTACATCAAGGGATTATCCGAGGACTCCATCTTCACCCAGGCCGGCTGAACCTCCGGGTTCTTCAACATATCCTGAACGTGAAGCGACCTGAGCTGCCACCCAATAATGTCTTACACTAGGGAGGCCTAGACCTCCTGTCCTTTGGGGCCTCCACAAAAGTGTTTTCTTAATCCTCAGCCTCTTGTTATTCCAAAGGAGTTGTGTGATGACACCTTCTATACTGTTAAAATATTTTTGGGGAACCTTCAAGGGGGATCACTTGAAAAAAAGTATAAAAATTAGGCAGAACTGACATTTTTGTTAGATTTACCCTCCCAAGCAGGGTCAGAGGCAAAGTCCTCCACGAGAGGCCGTTATCTTTTATTTTAGAAATCAACCCTTTTGTGTTAATTGCGATCATTGAGGAAATCTTAGAAGGGATTTGAATACCCAAATGTTTTAGTGAATTAACTGGATATATTATATTTTGGGCTGTTGAGATTGGACCTCTATCCTTCCCCACAGGCAGCCATTCACTCTTACCCCAGTTGATCTTATGTCCGGAGAGTGGACCATATGTATCAAAAAGTTGGGTCAATGCCAACGCCGCCTCTCCCAGAGAGTTCAAAAAAGGACGTTATCAGTGAAGAGTGAAATTACGTGGTCCTGACCTTTCCATGTGAGGCCCCGAATTTGGGGGTGAGATCTAATGCTCTGTGCAAGAGCTTCAGTAGAAAGGACATACAGTCGTGGACAAAAATATTGGCGCCCTTGCAGTTTTTTCTAATAATGCGCCATTCCTTCCAGAAAATTGTTGACATAAAAAAATATTTTGGTATCCACATATGTATTTCTTTGGTTTGCAGTGGAATAAAACACAAAAAGCAGAAAAATTTACTAAGTCTTAGCGTATTCCACACAGAAATCCTTAAATGGCCCGGACAAAGTTATTGGCACCTTTTAGAAGTAGTTAGAAGTAATTAGATTTCAAGCAGGTGATTCTCCTTCACTTTGGAATTGAACTCACCTGTGGTGAGTTGCAGGTACCTGCAATATAAAAATCACTCATTCAACCAGTTTGAATAGAGATAAGGACTCATTCTCCTGTTTTGTGTCACTGTGTGTACCGCAGTGAGCATGGAGAAAAGAAAGACAGCCAGAGAATTATCTGAGGAGGTCAGACAGAAGAGTGTAGCCAAGCATGGACAATCTCAAGGCTACAAATCAATCTCCAGAGACCTTGATGTTCCTGTTTCCACCGTACGTAATGTTATCAGGATGTTTAAGGCCCATGGCACTGTAGCCAACCTCCCTGGACGTGGCTGCAAGAGAAAACTTGATCGAAGATTGCAGCGCAGGATTGTTCGAATGGTGGAGAAAGCACCTTGATCAACTGCCAAACAGATTCAAGCTGACCTTCAGACACAAGGTACGACAGTTTCAACTCGCACCATCCGTCGCCAACTCAATGAAAGGGGGTTATATGGTAGGAGGCCCAGGAGGACCCCACTGCTGAGAGAGAGACATAAGAAAGCCCGACTGGGGTTTGCCAAAACACACCTGAACAAGCCAAAATCCTTCTGGGAGAATGTTCTGTGGACAGATGAGACTAAATTAGAGCTTTTTGGTAAAGCACATCATCTCTGTGTTTACAGAAAACAAAATGAAGCCTTCAAAGAAAAGAACACATTCCCTACTGTCAAACATGGAGGAGGTTCAGTGATGTTTTGGGGTTGCTGTGCTGCCTCTGGCACTGGGTGCCTTGAACGTGCGCATGGCATCATGAAATCTGGAGATTACCAGGCCATTTTGGAGCGTAATGTTGAACCCAGTGTCAGAAAGCTGGGTCTCCGTCGAAGGTCATGGGTCTTCCAGTAGGACAATGACCCCAAACACACTTCAGAAAGCACCCAGGAATGGTTCAAGACAAGACACTGGACTGTTCTGAAGTGGCCAGCAATGAGTCCAGATCTAAATCCCATTGAAAACCTGTGGAGAGATCTGAAAACATCAGTTGGGAGAAGGCACCCTTCAAATCTGGGAGAACTGGAGCAGGTTGCACAAGAAGAGTGGGCCAAACTGCCAGTAGAGAGGTGCAGGAAGCTCATCCATGGCTATAGGAAGCGGTTGATTGCAGTTATTTTGACCAAAGGCTGTGCTATCAAATATTAAGTCTAGGGTGTCAATAATTTTGTCAGTGCCATTTTGTTCATTTTCTGATGTAGAAGGATATTTTAACTTCTGAATCAAAAACAATGGTTCTGTAATATTAAGAGAAATAAAGAATTGTGGAGACCAAATACTGTACTGTTCTTAATTTCAACTTATGTTTAGAGGAAATTGTGAGTTATTTGAAAAATGCAAGGGTGCCAATATTTTTGGCCATGACTGTGTATATTAAAGGGGATAGGGGCACCCCTGTCTGGTTACTCTCGTCAAGGCAAAGGGGGATGAAACAACACTGTTAGTAAGTATTTAGGCTCTTGGGGCTCTATACAATACTCCCAGCCATTTCATTATTTTAGGGCCCAGACCGAATTTCCGCAGAACTGCCATCATGAAGGGCCATTCAACACGATCAAAGGCCTTCTCTGCATCAAGCGATAGCAGACCCCACCCTTCTTCCTTTGACCATACTTGAACTATGTTGAGGACCCGTCTGTTATGCTTAACCTGACACCTTCCAGCCTATTGGCTAACAGCTTCGCTAGAATCTTATAATCAGCATTGAGTAAAGAAATTGGGTGGTACGAGGAGTACCACAGAGGGTTTTTCCCTTCTTTAGGTAAAATAGTGATTGTAGCTAGTTCTTGCAATGGAAGCAAAGTCCCCTCCTCCAAGGCTTCCTGTATCATTTCCTTCATTAGAGAGCCCAACTCCTCCCATAGCAGTTTGTAAATCTCTGCCAGGATACCATCAGGTCCCGGTGCCCTCCCCCTCTTGATCTTCCAGACCACCTCCTTCAGTTCCTCCAGAGTTATAGGGGCATCTAAGTTATCAAGGTCTAAATCACCCACTATAGGTAGAGTAGTAGTCTTCAGAAATTCCTCCAGGTCTGCTCCTTGGGGATACTTAGAAGTATACAATTGGGAGTAATATGATTTAAAAGCATCATTTATTTTCTGCTGATCATAAGTAATCTCCTGTCCAGTCCCCTCCACCCCCAAAACAGTCCTTCCCGCCCTCTGATTTTTAACTAGCCCTGCCAACCACTTCCCAGCCTTGTCCCTTTTGAAATAAGAGTGTGATTCTGGAGACCTTACCTACGTAAGGACATAGACAAGGTAGAGAAGGTTCAGAGGAGGGCAACAAAGATGGTGCATGGATTGCATCACAAGTCCTATGAGGACAGGTTGAAGGAACTGAACATGTACTCCCTGGAGGAGAGGAGGGAGAGAGGGGATATGATAGAGACATACAATTATCTTACAGGGAGGAACAGGGTGCAGGAATACACTATTTTTAAGCGAAAAAGATGTTCCAGGACTAGAGGACATGGGGTGAAGTTGGAGGGAGGACGATTGAGAGGAAACGTGAGGAAGAATTTTTTCACAGAACGGGTGGTGGACAAGTGGAACACCCTGCCAGAGGAAGTGGTGGGGGCTGAAACAATCACTGGATTTAAGAAGGCATGGGATAGACATAAAGGAATTCTGGAGGTCAGGGGTAAGGGACAACAGACTTCTTGGAAAACATAAACTGAACTTACAAGCTCAAATGGGCAGACTGGGTGGGCCATAGGCCCTTATCTACCGACACTGTCTATGTATCTATGTATCTAAATTTAAGACCCTCTCTATTTGCTGAGTAGAAATTAGGTTTAATTCACTTTTTAAAGCTTTTAGCTCGGAACGTTTAGAATGGTCAGGTATTGCCATCAAATTTTTCTCTAGATTCATAATTTGGGTCTCTAGCTCCCGTTTCCTTTTATTAATCATTTTTTTTTTTTGTGGGAGGCATACAAAATTGTCTCACCCCAAATACTAGCCTTGAGAGTCTCCCATATTATCCTAATGTCTGTCTCCCTTTTGATTCACCTGAAGAAGAAAATCTGAGACGTGTCGTTTTAGCTGACGGAGAAAATCTAAGTCCCCTAGTAGAATAGGGTCCATATGCCACATAGGAACTCTCTCAGGTATCCTCCCCTCCTCCATAATCACACTCAAGGGAGCATGGTCTGAAATCAGTAATGGGCCATATTCAGCCTCCACAACGCTACCCAGTCTAGACTTCGTTAAAAAAACACAGTCCAGCCTTGCGTAGAGTCTGTGAGCGTGAGATTAAAAGGAGTATTCTCTAGAGGAGGGATGGCAAAATCCACACCTCCTGCAGTGATCTCCCATTCATCATTTGGTGAAGGGTTTGACACTTTTAGGACAGGGACCTCTCCAAATAATGATATAATCTGGGAATGGAGCCAGAGTGGTCCCCAGGTGAGTAAAAAAAAAAAAAAAAAGTCCGGGAGTCTATATTCAGGCCATAAACCGAGACCAGAGTGGTGGGGGTACCTCCCAAGTCTGCTACTGCCACCACATATCTTCCTTGAGGGTCAGTTAGTGAAGACAGAATTTTATGAGGGAAACCTGGTCTAATCCAAATTTCAACACCTTGGGCTTTTGAGGTGAACACAGAAGCAATCAGCGTAACCCCCCCAAGAGTGACGCAGACCCTCTAGTTCAGTATTGGTAGAATGCAGCTCTTGCAGAAATACAATATCCTCCTTCATTTTATGTTTAATTTCAGTATATACCTTTTCCTTTTAATCACCATACGTAGTCCATTAACATTCCAGGATATTAACACAATTTTAGCCATTTGGAACTCGAGGATAAGTTAAACGACATAGCCAGCCCTTTATGTATAACATGCACCTTTCTTTCCGCTGCTGAGGAACATTTTTAACATGTCCATAAAACCTTTGAATTAAACATTTAACTCCCAAACCCCCCTAAATAATGCAGTTTATGAACAGTAACAGTATTTTCCTTACCCCCCCACCTACCAAACGAGCAGAATAGCCAAAATACCCCACTTCTCCTCTCCTACCCCATAATAGATCCCCAACTTAGAACTATCCTGTACTTCTCATGGATTGAGCATCCATCCCCTGCAAACATTAAAATGTATATTGAATATCAACACTTAATAAGTCCTTATATATCATAATAAAAAAGAAAAACAAAACACAGGTGAGGGGTGCATAAAACTAAACTTATTGTGTATGGGGGATCTTTGAGATCCACTGCCCCCTACTGAGAACAAACTAGGGGCAGAGGGACTCAGAACAATAGATTTCTCAGCATTATCCCAAGTGCTTTTACCAAAAACAAAGATTAAAAATCGATCCTCCCTTTCAGGCTCTTACCGTCAGGGCTCCAGGTAATGCACTGTTTCCAACCCAGGAACCCCCAGCTTCAGCTAATACTCGTTTCCCCATAACACTAAGTACTTCCTACATATCTTTATATATTGTATTTTGAATTAGCAAATATTTAGTAATGTAAACTTTATTTCTGTGACCTTTATGGAATTATCAATAGAGATCTTAACATAGAAGCAAAAACGCTAAAAGAAAAACGAAACAGTCAGCCATCCATTACTTGTGGCTAAGTAAAATTTAAGTTATTAATGTGTCATCGATTGTCCCACCTCCTTTCAAGTCGAAGGCCTCTGAATACAACCCAGGAAGGAGAGGAAGGGGGAACCCCCGAATCCAGCCTTTATAGGCCCCTGATGGCGTTATGGACCACAGAATCGCCGCCGCGCCCCCCCCCCCAATCAGGGGAAGACAGTACCTTTAATCAGGATACTCCACATAAACAAGTTCAGGTGGCCTTCTGCTTTTCCAGATCCATGGCAGCCATTGGGTCAGTGAAGGCCTTCGAGTTGCTCCCCACGGGGCGCACGATCAGCCGGGCCGGGTAGATCAGTGAAAAAGGGCAGTTGATTGAGTGAAGCACTCGACGAACCTCTGCAAATGTCTGGCGCTGCTGTTGAGGGAGCCTCGAGTAATCGGGATAAAGACTCGCACGCTGTTGTTGCTCGAGAATAATGCCAACCTTCCTCACTACTTCCAGAACTAATACCCTTTCCTGATACCTTAGAAATTTTACAGTGATGTGCATGGGCTTCTGATCTGGCTGTGGTTTCGGCCCTGGAGCTCTATGGGCCCTCTGAATTTCCAGGGAAATGTCTTGAGAAAGCTTTAAATTATTTTTAAGCCAGACTTGGAGAAAAGTAATGCAATTGTTCTCCTCAATGCTCTCCGGAAGGCCGATAACGCGGATGTTACAGTGGCGCTGTCGGTTTTCATGTTCATAAAGTGAATTTTTGAGGTAATCTATTTCATTCAGAGCTTTGGCCAGTTCAGTTGCTTGTGAGGATGATTTGTCGTCTTGATCACTGAGGTGCTGCTCTAAATCAGTCAAGCACTGTTCATGCGATTCCACTTGTTCCAATGTAGGATTAACGGCCTGCTGCAAGAGTTGAATCTGGGCCTTTACGTTTTCAAAGCCTGCCTCCATTCTAGACCCCAAGTCGTATTTCGGGTCTTTAATGAGCTTCTCTAGTTGCAGATACCCTTCAACCATAGCTTGATCCGACTTAAGTTCTGGATTTTCTTTTTCGAGGTTCCCCTCCGATGACAGTGGAGAACTCCCTGGTTGAGTTACCCACGAGCTTCCCGGAGAATTATCCTGCTGCGTAGGGCCTCTGGTAGAAAGATTTCGAGGCATCAATTTAAAAGTTATCTGAGCTTACTTTTTTTTTTCCTGATTTTTGGTTGGACGACATCAGCACAATGTCCTTATTCTTTCCTGATGATAAAGGTAGGGAAACGAGTTAAAATAAGAGGAGATTGCAAGGGATGGTTGCAGAGATGTAACTTTATGCTTCCATCTCGCTCTGCTGCTAGGCCATGCCTCAGTTAATGTACTTCTTGAAATGTTATCTTCTCCAGTACTAGCCTGACACACAATCTACCAGCATTTGGCTAGCGGACCGGTGCCAATTTCAACACCTGTATTTTATATTCCTGAGGCATTATTTTGCAGACATGCCAAACTTTTTTTTTTTTTTTTCCTTCAGCAGTATTGTTGTAGTCCTTTTTACAGAGATGCCAGCCTTTACCTATCATGGGTAAAAAAACAGCAGTGATCACATTAATAATTACAAATAAAGAATTCACCTGACCTGTGATGTGTGTTCGACTGTTCATTCGTTCACAATTTAACAATGAGAAAAACGTACTTAGTTTTGTAGTCAGTTCTGGTTCATTGATTGAATTTGGGAATTCTGCTGCTGCAGTTGAGTGCAGTGGCCCGATTTTATTTGCCAAACTACTACAAACAAAGTTGGCCATTAGATTAGGTACATAGATGTAAACATTTTTTTATGACTGTCATGTCTCCCAATCACCTCCTGCCCAATGTACTTCTTCTTTGTTCTCTCCAGCACAATGACATTTGTAGTTGCAATTACTTGTAATCTAAAACAGCCCTGTTTCAGACTCCCAGTGCCCACCCACTACTCAACTCTAATAACACATTGCAGAAACCTCCTCCCCTCTGACCAGTGATGACTCAGGCTTCTAGAAAGATGACACAATCTAACATGATTGTGGGGTTGCTGCTTGACTAGTGCAATCATGCTCAAGTTGGCTTTTTAACGTGGCTAAACCAGACTGGCTCCTTGCATCCCCTCCTGCCCAAACTTATTTTACACCCTCCTAGTACAATCTGGTGGTGCCATCTGTGTGGCAAATAATTGCTACTTTTGTGTTATGACCTGGCATAATCCAGTGATTATTTCTTCTCCTAACACCCTCTTGCCCACAACTTCTCCCTGCTTCTCTCCTGCACAAAATTTTCTTAAATTGTGTAAGAATACCTGGCTGTATCAGAGACATGGATTTGACTGGGGTGACCAAAAAGTCCCCCACCACCCACCCACACCTTTTTTAGGCTTGACAGCTGTCACAGATCTGCAGTTAAGATGGTGGCACATTTTGGCTGACTGCAGACCGAGTTGTTCCATATCCTATGTCTTACTTTCTGTGCACTTTTGTCATGGCACACTTATGCTGGCAGTTTCTCCTAACACTCTCCTGCCTGTAACTTCTCCAACTGTCCTGCACATTTCTTACCCACCCCACCAACAACCTACCTTGGCTCAGCAGGTCTCCCAATTCTGTCCAGTTTGACAGTGGCACAATCTGCTTTTCTCTGAACTTCTCTTTTCGTGGCATTGCCATTTTTTCTGTGGCGATTTCCTAACACCCTCCTGCCCGTAACTTCTCCTAACATGACTCTCCTGCACATTTCTTAATTGTGTGTGGCAGCTAAAAGAGAACTAGTGCCAGTGTTCATGACTGGATAGCACTGTGGGGTGACTAAAAAGTCTCCCCCCAACCCCACCCACAACCTACCTTGATTCAGCAGGTCTCCCAAATCTCTCTGGTTTGTGACACAATCTGGTGGTGACATGAAATCTAACGTACTAAAAAGCCGGCAGAATAGGCGAAATGGTCTGTCTTGTCTGCTCGAAAGCCAGCAGCCTAGTGGCTGCTCACCTTACTACCCCCCCCCAGCCCCCAAGAGGGTCTTCTTTAGTTTCAGTTCCCCCTTGTACCTGTCCCACCCCTTCTTAAATCCCATCACTGTTCCATACTCCACCAGCCTTCCAGGCAGTGCCTTCCACGGCTCCACCACCTCTCAGTGAAAAAATGCTTCCTACGCTCCCCCCTGTAGTCCCCCCCAAGCTTCCACTCATGGCCCCTGGTTGTCCCCCTTCCCCTTCTTTAGCCTAAAAAGCTCCTTGGTTTCATTTCTGGTTATTCCTTTTACATACTTGAAAACCTCTATCATATCTCCCCTGTCCCTCCTCTCTTTCAGTGAGTAAAGCCCAAGATTTTCCAGTCTCTCCTCATAAGGCTTCCCCTCCATGGTCTGAATCATCCTGGTCACTCTCCTCTGGACCCTCTCCAGCAGCGCTATGTCCTTCTTCAGATGAGGTCCGCAGAACTGTACACAGTACTCGAGCTGCGACCTGACCAAGGCATTATACAGAAGGAGGATCACCTCCCTCCTTCTGGACATAAGTCCCCCTGGCTATGCAGCCCAGTATTCTGTTTGCTTTGGCTGCAGTTCTTCTACAGTTTTCAGTGTTACTCATTTTGACGTCTATCACCACCCCTAAATCCCTTTCTCCCAATGTGGCTTGCAGTGTGACCCCGGGTGTATTCATGGCCTGGGTTTTTTACCCCCAAATGTAGTACCTTACATTTCTCAGCATTAAATTTTAGTCCCCACCTCCTTGACCACTCCTCCAGGGTATCTAGATCCCCCTGGACCGCCTCCGTTGTTTCTTCACAGTCCACCAGTGCTCCCAGTTTTGAATCGTCCTCAAAGAGACTCAACCTATTCCTAACCCCCCCCCCATATCCGAGACATAGGCGTTGAACAAGAGTGGCCCCAGTAGCGAACCCTGAGGGACCCCACTGATTACCTTCCTGGGAGGGGAGAGGAGAGTATCCCACGCACCATTACCCTTTGTAAACGCCCCGAGAGCCAATTTTCAACCCAATTGAGCTCCTGTCCTCCCACCCTCATCTCCCCCAGCTTTATCAGCCCATAATGTGGTACTGAATCAAACGCCTTGCTGAAATCTAGGTATAGGATGTCCACCGGCCTATGTCTGTCCAAGGCCCCCATCACCCAGTCATAAAACTCTAGGCGGTTGAACTGACGCGATCTCCCTGGAACTAAGCCCTCCATTACTTTGCCTACCACAGACGTTAGACTGACAGGCCTATAATTCCCCATTTCTTCTCTAGACTTCCCTTTTTGAATAGGCACTACATAAGCCAACCTCCAGTCTTGGGGCACCCATCCTGTCTGCAAAGAAGTATTAGAGTGCAGCCAGTGGAGCTGCCAGCTCCTCTGCCAATTCCTTCAGAACTCTCTGGTGTAGCTCATCCGGCCCCTGCATGTTATCAGTCTTTAGCTTCCGAAGGGCCTCCCTCACCCTATCCACTGTGATTTCTCTCCCCCCCCCTCACTTAACCTCCCCACCCATTCTGGGTCTGGTCCTGTCTGTACCCTAGCCTCATTCCGTCCACTGGTCTCAGACTGACTTCTCAGCTTAGCTGAATGCTCTTCCCTCCCATCAGCCTGTAGGGATCCTCCGTTCCCATCTGCAAAGAGTGAGGCAAAGTACTCATTTAGTACCTCTGCCAGTTCCCCTGCTTCCTGACCCCATCCCCCCCCCCATAATTTTAATCCTATTGAAGTCGTCCTCTCTTGCTTCTCTCTTATATCTATAGAATTCCCCCCCCCGGTCCGGATATCCCTAGCCAGGTTTTGCTCCATCCCTTCCTTGGCTCCCCTCACCACTCTGGTGACACTCCTGGCCGATATTTCATACTCTCCTCATTTCTTGTCCCCCTTGAGTGTTTAAAACGTACATAAGCGGCCTTTTTATCCCTCACTGCCTCCTGCACCTCCCTAGTCCACCAACATGGCTTACTGGTTCTACCATGCTTTCACCTTAATTTTGTACAGTACTTAGTAGCCTCCTGTACCCCATTTTTTACTGGCCTCCCACAATCTTCCAGCATCAATGTCCGGCCTAATCTTGTCCAGCCTCTCTGAGAATCCTACCCATGCCCACGAAATCTGCTCCCCTGAAGTCTACCACTGCTGTGTTTTAGTGTGGTTTTCCTCACCCCCTATATACAGCAGAAACCAGACCGTGGCATGGTCTCCACCCGCCATTGGACTGCAAACCTCCAGGCTTCTTATCTGATCACTGTCTGCTAGGACAACATCCAATATCCGCCTCTCTCTATTAGGTTACCCCACCTGTTGAATCAGGAAAGCATCCTGAAAAATGTCCATCAGTCGCTGTTCCCTGGCTATGGAGGATGTCATGGTGTCCCAGTCCGCCCCCGACATATTAAGGTCACAAATGACCACCACCCTACCCTTACCAAGGTCACAGTGACCCTTGATGTTCTCAACCACTTTATCCTTCAGCACCTCCTCAGTTGCGGGGGGGCTATATACCACCCCTATTTTCAATTTTGTTTTTTTTTTCTCCCCTCGTTTGCAAGGTTACTCAAATCGCCTCCACTCCCCCTTCAGCCTCCTCCACTCCACTAACCACAATGCCATTTCTGACTATCAGCACAACCCCTCCCCCTCTTTCTACTCCCCTATACTTCCTGAATATCTGAAATCTACATCAGTCTGCTTTTCTTTGAACTTCTTTTTTCATGGCATGCCATTTTTTCTGTGGCAGTAGCTTCTCCTAGCACCCTCCTGTCCATAACTTCTTCTAGCACCCTCCTGTCCATAACTTCTTCTAGCACCCTCCTGCCCATAACTTAATCTCCAAGCTCTCCTGCACATTTCTTAACTGTTTTGTGTGTGTTGATGACAGTAGAAGCCACTGTTGCAGACAGACCGTGGAAAGAGCAGACTGGGTTAGGTAACTACATTGACGACAATCTCGAGACTGTCCCCGTATAATAAATAAATAAACAAAAACGCCGGGTATGCGTTAATTGGGGCTATATTTACTTAGTTTACGCACCTCCATCCGATCTGAACTTAGGCTATGATCCTCCCCAATCAAAAACAAAACATGTTGTAGTAATGTGGCAGAATGGGTATATTAATGGCCAGCCACCATCCCCCAACCCCTGGGAATTGAAATCTTGATCCATTCCCCTGGACCCCCACCCTACTCCTGTGCCCATGTTCCTCCATCGTCCTGTCTCTGGGTCATGTCCGTCTTATGAGATGTCTGAAAGTGGAAAAAAACAAAACAAAAAAACAGAAAACAATTTAAAACTTTTTGAAATGTAAAATTCTGCGCAGTCTTATGGCCTTAAATTTCTTAAGTGCTGGATGAGGGTCATAGTCTTCAAGTTCACCTCCTTCTTGGGCAGTCCGCATGAGTTTACTCACAGTGTCTGCCTTTAGGGAACATCTGTCTTTTGGTTTGTTTTTATTTTGTTTTTTTACAGAAAACCCTCTTTCACATGCCACTAATGTAACAGGTGACACAAATAAAATCTTGGCCATTGTGACAAAATCTAGGAATACATCTAAATAGTTCTCAGTTAAGTCTTGGCAGACACTGCTGAGCAAAGTCGGTCCTTTTTCAGATTTCAGAACAAGCTTGGATTGTCCATAATCTTTCTCAACCCTGTCTTGGTCAGTAAGTGCTGGCAGTGTTTCTTCTTTAAAGGTTGTTTCTTGGAAAAAAGTGCAAACATCCATGAGTTCCTGCAGTCCATGGTCCATTATGTTGGAGTCATCTGGGACACACGTTGGATTTAGAAGAACACAAGTTATGCAGCAGCTGCATTGAAGTCATCTCGCATCTTGTGTGAATGTTTTCAGTGAGCTGCGTTGGGTATTCCTGAGATGCCATCTGGAACTACATTCGCAGTGCTGGCTTGTCATTCGCTTTTTGATCCTGCCACATGCTAGGACGTTGGTCAAGTTCCTGAAATGTCTTCTGTAGCTCTACCCCATTCTTTATTTCGTTTTTGTTGACCGGGTGAGTGCACTAGACAAATTCTGCCTATTTTTAGGCGGGACCCGGGGGAGGGGGATATAGATGAATGCCAACTGACCTTGAACCAGATTAAGCTGTTGTTGGTGGTATTTTTAGTGAATGGGGGAAATTTGGCCAGGACACCGGGGAAATTCCCCTACTCTTTTCGATAAGTGCCATGCGATCTTTAACATCCACCTGAACTACCACCAATCCAGGCAGATGGGACCTTGGTTTAATGTCTCATCTGAAAGACTGCACCTAAGAAGTGCAGCACCCCTCTCATGCTGCACTACAGTGTCAGTACTGGGATATTAACCCAAGTGCCAGATGTGGGAACTGAACCCACAGCCCTCTTGATCTCCTGGCCTCAGAGGCGAGTGTGCTACCTACTGTGCCACTGACGCTGTATTCTGCTCTTTAAACTGTTGCAGTTTAGTAACTGTGGCTTCTATCATGCTGCTGGCCACCCAAATGTCAACACTGTGCCGTTGCATGACTAAAGACAGTTTATTCACCACATCTAACACATCTGTGAAAAAAGAAGTGCATAAGATAAAGCAGACTGATTTCAGTTTTGTGTGATGGCCCTTTGCTTCTGCCGCACCATTTGCTGCAGCGTCATGCTGTAGGGCTTGTAAAAGTGCAGGGTATGATCTGTGAATTGCTTGAACTGCAGTATGTAATGACAGTCACTGAAAACTTGCAGGTTCTTTTAGGGACAGATATCTGATATTGTCATCATTGAATGTTTCCTGGATGAAATGCAAGGCATTGTACCGTAGATGTCAGAAAATGGTGATGATTGCACTCACCCAGAGTCTAACAGTGTGACTTCTCTGAGGGAAGTATTGTCTTTGTGGCTGAGCTGTGACAGACCCCGCTAAATCTAAGGGCATAGCTACATCACTGTTACATGAGCCAAGGTGCATCATAGGAGAAAGAAAGCCAATTAACCTATTTGTGATGGAGATCCCCAGGGGTCGTAAAACTACCATACAGCTAGCAGGCTAATTTAGGAAAAACTCCTAATAGCAGACAGAGGGAAGGACACACTAGGACTTAACATACATATCAAAACACTCTACATGACATGTTTTTGCACATTCTGGGTGGACTTCTCCTTTAATGGGGGTCCCCAGCCCATTAACATTCGAGGAAATGATTTTGTAGGGACCCATATTTAAGTAGGGGGTGTACCAACAAGTCAGATAAAACTTGAGATTAGTACTTCAGCATATGTCTGCAGTAGAGGGTTTAGGCAAACAAGACTATGACTTAAAAGATCGGAGCCAAAAGGCTGGCCTTCAGGAACTATAAGGGATCGCAGCGGGATGAAGATAGGGAGGCATACCAAACTTCCCTAAGGGAAGCAGGGAAGGCAGTAAGGCAGGCAAAGGCCCAAACCTAGGAAACACTAGCACAAACAGTAAAAGTAGGTGACCAGACTTTCTATAGATACATTTGTGAAAGGAGAAAGTCCAGAGGGGGTATTGCTAAGATCAGAGGGGTTAAGGGGGCATGTGAGGAGGAGGACCACGTTAAAGCATCTGTCCTAAATAGATACTTCTGCTCAGTATTTACTGAAGAGAAGATGGGGCAGGGCCCACAGCTCAGCACCATGGACACAGGGTAGGGAGGTGTGCACTAGTCCCTTTACAAAAGAAAGGGTCCTACAAGAGCTTGATAAGCTCAGGGTGGACAAGGCAATGGGACCTAATGGCATACATCCCAGGGTACTAAAGGAGCGAAGGGTGGAACTATCAGAGCCATTATCAGAAGGTTTGTCTGTTTGCAGATGGCACCAAGCTCTACAACAGAGTAGATGATCCAGATGGGGTGGGCAGAATGAGAAGAGATCTGGATAAACTGGCAAAATGGTTGGAAGAGTGGCAACTGGGGTTTAATGCAAAGAAGTGCAAGATCATTCACATAGGGAAGAGAAACTGTGAAGCGACATATAGGCTGGGAGAGGAGTTGCTGGCAGTCACAAGGGAAGAAAGAGACTTGGACATCATCATTACAGATGACCTGAAATCATCCAGGCAGACCACTAAAGCAGTAGGTAAGGCTAGGGGGATGTTGGGGTGTATTAGTAGGGGTATCACAAGTCGTAAGAGGGAGGTAATAATCTCTCTTTGCAAGACACTGATTAGGCCCCATCTGGAGTACTGCGTGCAGTACTGGAGGCCACACGTTCACAAGGACATTAACCAAATTGAGGCAGTCCAGAGAAGGGCTACCAAAATGGTGCAGGAACTGCATCAGAAAACGTATGAGGATGGATTAACAGAGCTTAGTATGTGTACCCTAGAGCAAAGGAGGGAGAGAGGTGATATGATCGAAACATTCAAATACCTTAAGGGCATTAACAAGGGGAAAGAGTCTAACATGTTTCAATATAAGAAAAATAGCAGGACAAGAGGACACATCATGAGATTAGAGGGAGGCTGATTAAGGGGGAATGTGAGGAAGTTCTTTTTCACAGAAAGGGTGGTGGATGCATGGAATGGACTACCTCTGGAAGTGGTGGATATGAATACAGTGCAGGGCTTCAAACGGGCATGGGATAGGCATAAGGGAGCAATACAGATGAGTATGAATAGATGGGCCATTGACAGAGCAAAGGTTGATGGCACATTAATAAGGTAGAAAAAGAAATGGGCAGACTGGATGGGCCTTGAGGTCCTTATCTGCTGTCACCTTCTATGTTTCTACTGTAGAGTTGCTGTAG
The DNA here is from genome assembly GCA_016271365.2 of Neoceratodus forsteri. Classification (NCBI taxonomy): domain Eukaryota; kingdom Metazoa; phylum Chordata; order Ceratodontiformes; family Ceratodontidae; genus Neoceratodus; species Neoceratodus forsteri. The sequence continues at coordinate 752,111,124 of CM028136.1, forward strand.
TATCTGTACACTTGTTTGATGGTTCTTGATATTCATTAAATACGTGGTTGTCCCGATAGGCATGTCCTGCTGCCAGTGCCAGTCTGTGGATGACACAATGGATCTGAATCAGCCTTGGGTTAACTTGCTGTCTTAACTTTGCACCCACCCCATTGTGCATTTCAGTCATGCCGCTGGATGATCTTTATAGGGTCAACTGCATCAGCAGAACACACACTTAGCAGTTCTCCCGCAATTGTATCTGCCCTCCCATCAGGTATTGCAATACAGTCAATGGAATTAATTTTGGCTGTGCATTGTGAATGCACTTCACATAAATGTTCAGCTTTTTGTGAATTGTTACATCAGTGGTTTCATGCACTGTTCACTGCTAAGTGAGCTTTGATTTCTTCATGTAGGACTTTGTTTATGGAGTCAAGCATGTCATATCTTGCGTCCCAACCAGAATAGATTGTGCCATTGTCTTGCAAGGCTGGAAAGCAGTTTCGTTTATGTGGATGTAAAACAGCACCATTGGTGTCATTTCACAAGCAACTGCCACCCTGTGCCCTGGCCAAAAGATTCCAGTCCTCACCTGTAGAGCTATCAATGTTTTCAGAATGGTTCAGTGATTGCCTTTGTTTGCTAAGGTAGTAGTACATTGTCATTAACTGAGCAACTTTACTGTCATCCTTTGCCTCAGGACCTGGAGATCTGCTCCTCAAATGCCACTGGCAAAGACAGTTTTTCTGCTGTTTTCTTTCTCCAGGGTTAGTGTCTCCAAATGTTTAGGGATTTCTTATACTGTGGCAAGAATGGACCCCATTCTTTAGCCAGGGCATATTCAAAACTCAAGAAATTTTCTTTCCAGTGTGCATCAGCAAATGTTCTCTGTTTCTTTCATGTCTGTAGAAAGCAGACACCTATAGATTGGTTGTGCCAGTTGTGGCAAATGGATTGTTTTTGCCACCTTTTGTACACCAACTGCACTTCCCAACAGTATTTCCCTCTACGTCCTCCTTTACAAGCCATGGAAATAACTTTGTCCATCTGTCCCTCCTCAACCTTAATTTCTTGCTGCTTTTAGTAAATGCATTCTGTTCAGACTGCTTATCATTTTCAGTTTCAACATTCACAATGTCAGTCTCCTAAGATGTGCTTAAGTTGCACTCGGACGATGAAGTTCTTTGTTCCTTGTCCTTTGGTGTGGAGGATTCTCCTCCTACAGAATAATCAGTAAGGCTTCATTAAGACATGCTGTGTGTCACTCACGAGGCTTCTCCGCCCAGCTTCTTCACTCTTCTTCTCCTCTCCTGGCTGCAATGCACTCCACTGACTTGGCCCTGCACAAAAACACAAAAAGACACAGTATGAAGCCTAAGCTCACTAAACCGTCAGCCAGAAATAGTTGCAATGCTCTAACTTGCCTAAAATAACTGTAAATTGAAAAATTACCCTTTTTGTGTTAAGAAAACATACTGGTGCCTCCAGCAATGTGTGCAGCCTGCTGGCCGCACAGAATATACACACCCGCACGCTTCCTTCCTCTCCTCAGGCGACTGGGGTGGACTGTCCACCCGTGCGATTTATTTATTTTTTTTTTTTTAACACTTTTTCCTTTTCTTTTGTTTGTGCTCTCTCTCCGTGCCACGTTTTTCCATCGATGCCTCTCCAGAATGGCTCCTGAGAGCTTGTTGGTCCTCCAGAACTGATCCCTGGATAAATGACACACAGGTGGCTCCAGGGGAGCTGATCGCCCCCACCCATGAATACTGCTGCTGGTCTCCCCCACCACCACCTCACCTGGCTGATGCGCCACTCTCCAAGGTGCTGAAACCACCAGGCGGGAGGGGATGAGCAAAATTGTGCATTTCGTACATGCACAGTACACGACCTGCTCAGGACTCCCGGGGCTGGCAGGTGAGCGTCCTGAAGCACAGAATGTGCATAAAGGGCACGGGTGCCCACGTCCCAGAGAGCCCTGCAGAGCCCCAGTGCTTACAACAGTATGGGCTAAGAAGTTGTGATGCTAGTCATGTCTTCATCTCTAAAACATGACATGTAGCAAAACAGTGGGAGACAAAGAAAAAAAAAAAAGTGTGTGTATGTGTGCGTCCCATTCAGGTAGGGTGAGTGGTAAAGGACAGAATAAAGTTACACAGTAGGTACACATGTCACCCCCAGAATACCACCTATATATTACTGCACAAAACATACTGGCACGGAACCATAAAAGGATGTTTAAGATTATGCTTCATATAAATGCTACCTATGCAAGCAGATGGCAGTAAAGATGCACAATGCACAAGATTCTGCACATTAGCAGTGTAAGTTCGGTATTTACGCAGACCGATCGATTAATCCATTTCCAGGACTGTCACACTGAAGTTAGTAGAGAAGCAAAGATGCTAATATGACAATCGATTACCACCATAGAGCAGCTGCTAACCTTAAAGCCACTTGAATCCATTTTGTTCTGCCCTCGTTCGTTCAGATTGATGGTGTGGTGCTGGACTGGAAGTGTAGTGTTGTAGGGGGTCTGTGCCTCAGAAGGAAGTGGTGGAATGGAAACTAGCATTTTCTTGGAGCAGTTCCTTTAGAGTGTACAGTTACTGGAAGTGTGGGAGGGATGTCTATTTGAGGACACGGTGTCCATTTCCGGAGTTGCATCCGGTTCAGGAGAGGCTGTGATTGAAGAGGTATGCTAACCCTCTCTGCTGCAGTCTCTTTTCTTTGGATTTCATTGCTGGGATGGCCTAGGTATATTGGAGAGTTGTTCAGGATGCCTGACTTTTCGTTGTTTCTGGAGCCCACGAGCGCTGATAATCAGGATGAACTGCCGCAGAATAAAGGTGAGGGGGTGGACTCTTTAGAGTGCTGCAAGGGAGTTAGAGTGGCCTGTTCACTAGCTTGAGCTGGGACAGGTGGTCGTGTTTTGGTTGAGTCGGCGCACGGGCCAGCATTTTAACGTTCTAAGCTGGGCTGGCCTTGCGCAGGATTCAAACTGTGGCATTTAGGCTGAACTGAGTTTGTAAAGTTAGCTAGGGTATCTCTATAGTGCTGCACAAAGTCACAAGCCTCTTTCACAGAATTACATTTAGTAGCTTTCCCCTTTGGATCCTGTACAACCAGGGTGGCTGGATATTTTTTAACTGCTGCTTAACCTCGTTAAATTAATTTTTTCTTCTACAATCTCAGCTGAGAAGTCCTGAAAAAAATAGGACACGTTCCTCTCTCCCTAGCAAAGTGCAAGATTTCTTCTTAAATAGAAAATCTTTAAAAAATCGGTTATTATTGGCCTGGGTCTTTGATTCCTTGCCTTAGGACTCGATGACCTGTGTGCCCTCTCAATTTCCAAGGGCCCATGACCACTGGTACCCAAACAATTCTGGTATAAAGTTTTGTAAATTAAAGATGCCATGTTATTTCCCTCAATGTCTTCAGGGACTCCTAGTATCCTAGTGTTGTTGCGCCTGCCACCATTTTCCAGATCATTAACTTTTTTCATCAAGTACAGCATTTGTTTAGATTGTCTTTGTGCAAACTGTTCCAGATATCCCACCACAGAAGTCAGTTCTGATATTTTACCACTATTAATTCCAATACATGAGGCCATTTCCTCATTTTGTTTTGACATAGTGGTCATTGGTATATTTACATCTGTAATGTCTCTATCTTCGATGCAGTCTCTTGCAGCAGGTCATTACACATGGGATTACAGCCGCAGGTGTCATTTCCTGTGGATGACTTCTCAGCAGTCAACCCTGGAACCTCTCCCCAGAACTACCACGTGGTGTCTATCTGGCAGGTATAAAAGGGGGAGGTCCCAGCTGCTCCTCAGTTCTTTTCAACCGCAACCTGCATGCAATAAGTCCACCTTTGGAGCTCTGCTTTCCTGTCATCGACGAAGAATTCTACTGACCAGAATTTACTACAAGTTACGAACATACGAAATTTGCCAGCAGATAAAGGCTTAGAGGTCTATCAAGTCTGCTCGAATGTGCAGCTAGCACCCCTTATTCTGCAGCTGCCCCTTCCTTCCACCCTTCCCCTTCATTAACCCTCCCCCTTGTCCTGTCCCATCCTCATTTGAAGCAGTCCGCTGTTCTACTGCATTCCACCCAGCCACCACCCTCGCTGTAAAAAAGTGTCTCCTCATCTCCCTCCTGAACCTTCCTCGCTCCAGTCTCCTATCATGGCCCCTGGTGGCCCTCCCCTCCCTTACTTTGAACAGCCCCTCTGTACCCGTCTTGTTTATTCCTTTCATGTATTTAAAGGTTTCAGTCATGTCACCCCTGTCCTCCTCTCCTCCAGTGAGTACATGTTCAACCCTTCAACCTCCTCTCGTATGATAAGTCCCCAGCCTCTTGATCATCTTTGTCGCCTGCGCCTGCACCCCTCCAGTAACTTAATGTCCCTTCAGATACGGAAGCCAGTACTGCACGCAGTACTCCAGGTGTGGTCTAACTAATGACCTATACAGTGGCAGAATCACCTCCTCCTCATCGAGATATACTTTGCAATACAACCCAGCATTTTGTTGGCCTTTGCAGCTGCTCTTCCTACTTTGTGCTGAGTTGTTCATTGACCCTGTAATGAGCACACACCCAGATCCTTCTCCTCCTCTGTCTGGGCTAGCTGCACTCCCCTAGCTGGTAACTCCTCCTTGGTTCTTCATCCCAAAATGCAGCACCTTGCACTTTTGGCATTAAAGCCAGTTGCCAGGTGTCTGACCAGGTTTCAAGCTTTGCCAGATCATCCTGCAACCCCTGCCATCCCCCTAGGTCATCCACCACCACGCCTACCTTGGTATCATCAGCAAACAGACTGATCTTGCTCTTGGTGTCCCATGATATGTCTGCAATGAATATCCCAAACACTGGTCCCAACACCGAGCCCTGTGGAACACGCTATCACTGCCCTTGGGTGTGAGAGCCCCACCTACCACCACCCTCTGTTGCCTTCCTGCAGCCAGTTTCCTACCCATCTCACCAGCTGCACCCGCCCCTGTGCCTACTCAACTTCCTTCCCAGCCTTCCTTGTGGCACTGAGTCGAATGCCTTACTGAAGTCCAGATACAGGACATCCACTGCATGGCCCCTGTCCAGTTGCCTAGTTACCCAGTCATAGAACTCGACCAGGTTGGTTTGGCAGGATCTGCCACGTATGAAGCCATGCTGTCTGCTGTCCTGTAGTCCTTTGGCCACTAGGAGGGCCACTCAGCCCTCCTTCAGGATAGTCTCCATTAGCTTACCCACGATGGATGTGAGGCTCACTGGTCTGTAGTTTCCTGTTCATCCTTGGGGCCACTCTTGTGAGGGCACCACATGAGCCATCCTCCAGTCCTGAGGTACACACTCTCAATGTAGTGAGGCATTAAATAGGTCTGCCAAAGGTCCTGCAAGGACCTCTGCCAGCTCCTTCAGTACCCTGGGTGGATGCCATCTGGGCCTGGCGCCTTGTCCACCCTCAGTGCCTTCAAACCCTCTCGAACTCTGCTCTCCATGATTTCCCCAACTGTCACCACTTCCCACCCTGCTTCTGCCAGTTCTCTCACCTTGGGTGTCATCCCCCCCCTTCTCTTTAGTAAATACTGAGCAGAAGTACTCATTTAGTGCTTCCGCCTTATCGCACCCTGCTTCCACCCAGCCCCCCTCCTTCTTAATTCTTACTATGTGGTCCTTACAGCTTCTTTTCTCCCTGATATATTTGAAGTCCTTCTCCCCCTTCTTAATGACTTGTGCCAGCCTGAGTTCCGTAGATGCTTTGGCTCCCCTTACTGCCCTTGTCACCTCCTTCGATTCTGTCAAGTACTCCTCCCTGTCCTCCCCTCTCCCTGTTTTCTTGTACTTCCTAAAGGCAGCTCTTTTCCCTTCACCTTTTCCATGACCTCCTTGCTCAACCAGACCGGTTTCTTAGCCCTAGCCTTCTTGCTCTGGGCTTTGCAGCAGGTTTTGGTTGCCTCCTCTATCCCCAGCTTTATGAGCTCCCACCTCTGGTTAGTGTCCATGCTAGATTGAATTCTGGCCAGGTACCCCTTTACCACTTCCCCCATCCTCCCAAAGTCGGCCCTCCTGAAGTCCAGCACTATTGTGCCAGATTCCACTCCTTCCTTGCCCATATCCAATGTGAGCCATACTGAGTGGTGGTCACTCCCTGACAGCGGTTCCTCCACTGTAAGTTCTCACAAAGTCCCCATTTGCTAGCACAAGGTCAAGGGTATTCCCTAACCTGGTTGGTTCACTGACCATTTGCAGCAGGAAGCTGTCCTGGGAGGCATCCAGCAGTACCTGCTCCCTTCTGTTCCTGGTTGTTGGGGTGCTCCAGTCCACTCCTGGCATGTTGAAGTCCCCCACAATCACCACACTACCCTTCTCGCAGGTCCTCCTGATCTGTCCCGCTAGTTCCCTGTCTAACTCCTCCGTCTGAGCTGGTGGCCTGTACACCACTCCCATTCTAAGAATCCTATTCTTGGAATCCTGGATTTGCATCCAAAGTGACTCTGTACTACCCTCCTCCCCTTCCTCCCTTACACACTTCAGTCCTTCCTTCACATATAGTGCCACCCCTCTCCTTTCCCAATCACCCTGTCCCTACAAAATAACCTGTACCCTGGTACAGACAGGTCCCAGTCATTGTATTGGGTGGCCCATGTTTCTGTGATGGCTGCAATGTCCGCCTCTCCCTCTGCCATGAGAACCTGTAACTCTGCAGTTTTCCTCCCAAGGCTCCTAGCATTAAGGGTAACCACCTTCCACCCTTTTTCCTCCCCTCCCATCCTGCCCTCCTTTCCTAGCATCACCAACAGTACTTGCCATTTGTCCTTTGTCACTGTTATGGGGGGTTAGCTCATATGGTTTCCCAACCTGTGTTCTCTGCATATCTGTTCCCCAACTGCCACCCCCCCATTCCTAGTTTAAATTCCCAACTTCCTCTATGTACTCCTCCATCCTCTGTTTCAACACTTTCTTTCCTCCTGACTCAAGTGTAGTTTGTCCTGGCATATAGACTACTGTCCTCCCAGGTCCCTCCCCACCCCCAACAGCCCATACCCTTTAGCACAACACCAGGTTCTTAGCCATCCGTTCAATTCCTCTATTCTCAGCTTTCTTGTTGTGCTTGCCTTTGGCACCGGAAGTATCTCTGAAAAAGTTACTGATCTTCCTGCCTCGTCACATAATTGTGCTAGTTCCTCAAACCTCCTCTGGACTGTATCTACTGTCTTGTCAGCCAGGTCGTTCGTCCCAAGATGTATAATTAAATGAGGCTTGTCCCTACCCCTTCTAGCATATTTCAGAACGGACTGTCCCACCCTTTCCACTGTCATTCCTGGCATGGCCTCCACCCAAATGTGACTATGCCTCTCCCCCTTGCTACCCCACCTAACTCCTTTTAGTATTGAGTCCCCCAGCACTAAGATTCCACCCCTCTTACTCCCTGCTTGCTTCCATTCATCTCCCTCTCATTTCCAGCTCCTCTTCTTCCTCCTGCACATTATTTCCCCCTTTTACCCCTGTTGTAATTCTCCCAGCAGAACTGCCCCCCACTCCAGTTTGGTCCAGGCATTTATCAGTTACTCCTCCACCTTCTTCCTCTCTAGCAGTGCACAACTATTTTTTGAAGGCCCTTCACAAATGCCCGCTCCCTCTCTCTTCATAGTAACCTGTTCTCTCCTTTCCACTCCATGACTTTTGCCACTTCTTGCCTCCCTCACAAGTCCCTATCTCCTCCTTCCATTTGTCTTTTGTCTCCTGACCTGGTTTCCTCGGCATTGTTCTTCCTGGCCTGGGCCCCTTTGTCTCTGCTTCCTTCTTCTGACCTCTCTCACCACTGTTGGCTTAAATCGCCTCCCTCATCTCCCTTCTTCCTCCTCCCTCCAGTATTGGGCTAAACCCCCCCAATCTGCCTTGCCTGTCTTAGTTCCTCCTGCAGACCCTCAATCTCCTTTCTAAGTTTTTCTATGTGGTTGCACACTAAACATCCTCCCACACTCCAGGCAATTTTTAGAAAGATTGGTGCACCGCAGTTGTTGCAGCCTACCACCCTACCCATTGCTGTCATTGCCCACCAGCGACCCCCCACCCACCCTTCCAGATGCAGGATACCAAACACTCCCCCAAGTCTCCCCTCTCCCTCCTCTATCAGTGCAAAACATTTTCTTTATTTCCCTTACCTCCTTTGTTGCACACGGTTAGATATATTGAGCAGCTGCTTTTTATATTCCTATCCACACTCAAAAACAGACTTTAAGTAGCCATTGCACAACCTTCTTCAAACTCCTACCTCCTCCTCCTCCTCCTCCTTTCCCCAATGCAATATCAATGCGAAGAAGTAATAATGAAAGCTCCTAGATTTACATTTACTTCCCTTCCACTGAGAGAGCAGTCACCTCTTCACTTGCTGCTGTTCCTTTCCTGGTATGCCCCTCCTACTCCACACCCCTTGCTATACCCAGTGTTTAGCTCCTGTCAATCAGATTTAGCAGGGCATATAATCAAGAGTTGGGGGAAGGGGGGGGGTGAAAATTTGCAGCAACCAGACAGCAAAGAAATACACCACCACTACGTTTTAAATCCTCAACAGCCCAAAAACAATTCTAAGTAAAGACAACAAAGAAAGTACAGTGTCACCAAAAGCCCACAACCCAAGTCTAAAAGAAAAACAGCAATTACCAGTTACTGTAAAGCATTGCATTGAATATGCTTCCTTCCCCTTCTGGCTTCTATAACATTCAAAACTACATACATTTCTATCTCCGCTCTTTACCCTTACCATCAGAAGGTAACTACAATCACAATAATCTACCTTCTACTAATACAGATTCTATCACAGAACCAGAGCACAATGCAAAAATTTCTGCTGCTTAGCAACAACAAACAGGTGACAACATACCAAGTTGATGTAGCTCTTTTTAAAATAGAAAAAAAAATGTAACCTTTTAAACCAGTAGAAATCAGCAGTCCCAAAAGCACCTTGAACTACAAGAAAGAACACAGTACCACACCTCTGCCACAATAACTAAACAGTTCTAAAACATTGGAGAAAGAAGAAAAAATCAGAGACTGCACAAAAAGATACAATGTACTATAAAGTATTAGGCAATAGTATACTCAGTTGTTTAACAGAGAAAATAAAGTACCTACCAAAACAGACAGAATACCCACAAATGACACTTGGGTTCTCAATATCAGACACCACCAAAGGCACACACAGAAAGGGTTTAAACTATAGTATTAAAATTAACCACATCAGAGTAGAAAGATCACACTAAATAAATGTGTTGATCCTTCTGACTTCCAACGAATATCTACCACACACATTTTATATCTTCCTGGAGCCTACAGGGTTGTCTTTCACAATCATCTAAATTTACATAAAACAAAACCATTTTTAAACTGAAAATTATAGCAAAAAGCACTTAGCTTTGGGAGCTCTTCTCAAACACAGCCACTCAGCTCTGAGTTCTAGAATCAGAATCGGTTCATATACTGGTGTCTTTGGAACACCTCCACGAAGTCTGTGCTCGTTGCCTTGGTCCTGAACATGACTTCAGGGAGTGTGTCTTCTGCAACAGGTTCAACAAGGCCACAAAACGTCGAAGGCTTCAGCAGCTCCATGAGATCCTCATGGAGCAAAAGGTTGCCCTCCTGGAGCAGCAGTAATGCTCCACAACCAAGGAATCTTCATCCTCATCAGGGTCTCACTGCTCTAGAGGTGACCGTTCCACGTTGACAGCACAGGGTCCGGTAATAAAAACATGATTTGTCTTTGATAAATGTTTACCACTCCCTCGTCGACTAAGGCTTCACACAAAGTGATTATGGAGAAGGCTGCCCCATTACATCGTCCTCTACACTGTCGACAATTATGGGCTCCTTTCTTCCCTTGTCAATGGCTCCTCCGTCGACAGCGGGTCCTGGAGTCATACTGCAGCTTCCAAAACTGCCTCCTCCTTCAGTGCTGTTTGGCCATCATCCGTCGATGATGGTTTCAGACCCAGTTGACGATACTATCGTTCTCGACAGTGCTTTACAGCCCGTCTGATCCTGTCGTCGATTGCTTGCAGTCCTTTTCTGTTGTCGACGATGGAATCGTCGACAGCCAGCCTTGCCTCATAGGGCTTAATGCTGGCACCCTCATTGATGATCCTGGGTTATATATATATATATATATATATATATATATATATATACATATATATACATACACACACCTCGTTGACAGCTCCATGTTTGGTTCCACTGCCTGCCCCTATTCTGGCAGTGGTCCTGATTCACTCTGTCCAGTCTGCCCTGGTTACTTCCACTGGGCAGATGGCCATGATTGATGTCCAGGCTCTAGTGAATACTGTCCTGGACCTGACTCAGACCCTGCACCCCCCAAGAGAGGGGTCGGCTCTGGTCTCAGCTCCCTCTCTGCCTCCAGCCCAGCGGATGGCCAGCTCTTCCCCTGTTTCCCCGGGTGTGTACACTTAAGATGTAGACATGGAGGACCCTTTCTTGCAGGACTGGGATCTGGCTGACCTGGAGGATGAGGACGGCATGGACCATGAGGATTCCTCTGTCCTCCTCTGCTGCCGCTTCTGTTCAGAGGGAACCTTCCCCTGAGCTCCCTTGTTCTCTGTCGGATGACCCAACGTTTTCAGACATTATGATCTACCTCCAGATAAAGTTTGGTTTCCTGGGCACTGAGCAGGATGCTTCTAGAAAGAAATTGGCTCTGTACTTAGGTGTGCCGGAGTGCTCCACTCTGGTTGTCTCCCCCCCCCCCTTTGGTGGATGCCTTTTGAAGAGGCTATATTGGCTGCATGGCAGCAACCTGTCAAGGAAGTATCTTTCAGAAAGGGATGTGCAAGAACAAGGGGGCACCATTTGAAGACGGGGCGCTCAGAGGTAATGTGAGGAAGTATTTTTTCACGGACAGGGTTGTGGATGCATGGAACAGCCTTCCTGAGGAGGTTGTGGGGTCAAGAACAGTGGGGGAATTCAAGAACTCATGGGACAGACATAAGGCAACTCTAGTGGGTGGTAGGAGGAAGTAGGCCGTTGGATAAGTAGGATCTGCAGCTTATCTGTTAGGTAGGAAATGGGTAGACTAGGTGGGCCAAGCAGTCCTTATCTGCTGTCAAATTCTATGTTTATGTACCAAAAAAAAAAACAGACCCACCCTCCCCGCTCCCTGGAGCACACCAATAAACATCCAGCAAAATAATTGAGTAAGGTTGTTCAATTTAAAAACCCCAGGATGGACTCCCAGAGGAAGGATTTCCCCGGGAATTATTTATTTAGCTTTTGTTTACCAGGTAAGCATGCTAGACAGTCAATTGCCTATTTTCAGGTGCGACCTGGGAGAATTACAAGGGTACAGGCAGTAACAATTCAGAGATAGGGTAATAGCGATTAACAAGGTACAGTCAAGTACAATCAGAGAACTCAGGAATATACAGATATAGAGACAAGGTAGCAGCAATCAGCATGTTACAGACTGGTACAGTATGGGCAGAGAGCTTCAGCCAGATACCGGCAGGGAACGAATATAATACAAATACAGTGTTTATTTTATTTATTTAGTTTTTGTTAACCGGTTAGGGGCACTAGCCATAAAATGACTATTTTCAGGCACGACCCGGTGTTAAGGCAAGGCAATTACAAGAGGCAGTCAAGGAAGCAAATCAAAGAATCAGCAGGGCATATTAGAGGAGAGTGCTAAGGAGCACACTCTGTCATAGATGGGCATTTGGCACACCGTGGATGATGGGACAGCTAAGAGCAAAGTGGACAGAAGGCATATGCACACACTTGGTCATAGAAGTGCACTGCCGTACTGTGGAGGGTGGGACAGCTAAGAGCAGAGGTAGGCAGAAGCTTGTTTAAGGAAGCCCCAGAGGGAGGACCTGAAGCAGCTGCAGGAGGGGGCGGCGCTTACATGAGCAGGGAGAAGGTTCCAGGCTCTGGGGGCAAGGGCTGCAAAGGCACGATCTCCTGCGAGGGAGCAGGTTTTAGGGATCATGAGAGCCTGGGCGTCGCTAGACCTCTGCCAATAGCCAGAGGGGGTGGGCTGGAGCAGTTCAGCAAGTGCCGGAGGAGTTGACGATCTGATGATGATGTCAGTAAAGTTACCCATAAGAAAGGAACGGTGATTATTAGGGGAGAGCCACCCCAGTCTAGAGTAGAGCTGGCGGTCATGGGTGAGCCGGGGGGGGGGGTAGATAGGGCAAAACGACACACATTGTTATACACAGTGTCCCATTTCATGTGCCAGGATTTTGGGGCATTCGCGAAAGAGGTGAGCCCATAGCAGAGCGTAGCGAGAAAACACCCTTTTGCAAGGGTGAGTCAGGCAGCTGGGGTGAGGCAGCCCTTGGCCCTGTACGCAAGTCCCAGTTTCCAGTTAGTGACCTTGCAGGAGTTGCGTGTGTGCAGGGAGAGGTCCAGCTGAGGGTCAAGAGTAACCCCCAGGTACTTGAAGGAGTCGACAACTAACACACGGGTGCCTTTTGTACCAGTGACTTCAAGATCAGCTTGACGCGCTCTGACCTTGGCAGAGGAGCCGAATAACATATCCTGTGCCTTCTGGGGGTTGGTGACAAGCTTATTAACCTTGAGCCAGGATTTGATGCGGTCAAAATCATCAGAGTTTAGACTACAGTTAATGCCTCTGATATCCTCTGAGCTAGCTGGAAGCACAAGGTCATAGACATTAAGGGTGATGTGTCCGAATGCAGGGACCGAGGGCAGCTGATTGATAAAAAGGGAGAACAATAAGGGGTCGAGAACAGACCCCTGAGGCACCCCACAGGTTACCGGTGCCAGTCCGGAGAGGGCTTTCTGGAACTTTGTTGTACTGTTGCCTACCTGTGAGGTAGTTGGAAAACCAGGCTGGGCAGGCGAGGACTGAAGGACAGTGCCAGGAGTGTGGATCGACCAAGTCAAAGGTCTTAGACAGATCAATGAAGATGGCCTCCGTGAGTTTGCCCTGGTCAGTCAACGTTCTGATTTCAGAGGTGACCTGTGCAAGTGCAGTGGAGGTGCTGTGCCCTTTACGGAGCCCGTGCTGCACGGGGCAGAGGAGGCCATAGGTTTGGAGGAAGCGACGAAGCTGGGTGGCTACAACCTTTTCAAGCAGTTTGTTTTCCACAGACAAAATCGCTATAGGGTGATAGTTTTCAAGTATTTTGGGATCACCGTGGTTGAGTACTGGGATCACACGAGCAACCTTCCATATGGCTGGGATGGACCCAGATATGAGAGAGGAGATGAGAATGTGAAAGATGGGCCGGGCCAAGAGGAGGGCTCCCAGGTTGAGTAATTTGGGCTCAAGGTTGTCATGCCCAGTGCCAGAGTGAAGGGAGAGACCAGCAAGGAGCTTCTGTGTCTCATTGCAGGAGACAGATTTGAAGTAGAAGGGAAGGGGAGAAGGATGAGACACAGTGCCAGAGTTGGGAGCCAGATTATTTGTAACTGAAGGCGTGGAGGTGAAGTCAGACAGGTCTGAGAACAGGACGTTAAAGGTATTGGCTATAGTTAGGGCATTGTTGCAGCTGACTCCATCGATTTGCTGGTCGGAGATCTGGGGGCAGGCAGGACCATTAACGGTATGCTGGATGGTGCACCAGAAACACCTAGGGTTCATGGCGGATGCTTCAAGGTAGGATTTGCAGAACCCACTCTTGGCCACACAGATCATCGCCCATTTACACTAGGTCCTGAGCTGTCTTTAAGCCTCGATATGAGAGCTGTCCCCAGAGTCCTTGAATTTAAGTCAGCTGTTGTCCGTGAGCTTAATCAGGGCAAACAGGTCACCATGTAACCATTTGGTGACAGTGCCCCTCTATTTTTTGTGAGTGAGGCATGTCTGTCTTGTAACGGGACAAATATGGCTAGGAAGCAGGCAAGAGCAGTAGGGGGTCACATTCAGCGTAGACAGAGGACTAGTCTGTTCCACGGAGATCGGTAAGGAAGTTGTTGAAGTCGAATTTTGGAAAGTCCCTTCTCTGAATGACTTTTGGGGGGACCCGGACCTTCCAGATACCAGAAGGTGGGGGAATGGTCAGAGATGGAATCACGGAAGAGGCCAGAAGCTGAAATACGGTTAGACCTATTGCCCAACATCCAGTCTAGAAGAGTGCCCTGCACCCCAGAGGAGGAGAGTCTGATGGGCTCCGTGATAAGATGACATAGGGCGAGACCGGACAGAAGGGGTTCGTACATTTTGGCATTCCCGATCAGCCAGTTAAGATTAAAATCACTGAACACCAGGAGGTGTTTTGACCCCACCTTGGGGGATACAGTAATTTAAGTAGACCGTGGGAGGGGCCAGTTTTAACCTTGTGCATAACTGAAATGCACCTTTCTGGTATTACACAGGAAATATTCTCATCCAATTTTACAATCTTTAGAAGATTTAGGATATGAATTTTGAGTCGCATGCCAGCTTTGTCCAGACAGGGAAGAAGGCAGAGTCTTAAAGTTCGTCTGAGCAAAAATCTTACCATTCTGTGAGCACCAGAGCACTGTTGGTCATACTTGCAAAAGTTGTGAGAAATGGTCTGCTGCTAAAGTAATGTAATTGTTACCAAACAGATACATAGATACATAGACAGTGTCGGCAGATAAGGGCCTATGGCCCACCTAGTCTGCCCATTTGAGCTTGTAAGTTCAGTTTGTTTTCCTAGAAGTCTATTTTCCCCTTACCCCTGACCTCTAGAATTCCTTTATGTCTATCCCATGCATTCTTAAATCCCGTGATTGTTTCAGCCCCCACCACTTCCTCTGGCAGGGTGTTCCACTTGTCCACCACCCGTTCTGTGAAGAAATTCTTTCTCATGTTTCCTCTGAATCGTCCTCCCTCCAACTTCATCCCATGCCCTCTAGTCCTGAAACATCTTTTCGTTTAAAAATAGTGTTTTCCTGCACCCTGTTCCTCCCTGTAAGATACTTGTATGTCTCTATCATATCCTCTCTCCCTCCTCTCCTCCAGGGAGTACATGTTCAGTTCCTTCAACCTGTCTTCATAGGACTTGTGATGCAACCCATGCACCATCTTTGTTGCCCTTCTCTGAACCTTCTCTACCCTGTCTATGTCCTTACGTAGGTATGGTCTCCAGAACTGTACACTGTACTCCAGGTGGGGCCTCACTAGTGTCTTGTATAGCGGAATTATGACCTCCCTTTTCCTGCTGGTGATGCCCCTGCCTATACATCCCAGCATCCTATTTGCTTTACCTGATGCCTTGTCACACTGTTTCCCTACCTTGAGGTCATCAGAGATGACAACCCCAAGATCCCTTTCCTGCTTGGTGCATGCTATATCCTCACCCCCAACTGATATATTGTGCCAGGGTTTTTGTGCCCCATATGCATTATCTTGCACTTCTTTGCATTGAATTTCAACTGCCAAACCCTTGACCATTCTTCAAGTTTCTGCAGGTCCCTTCTCATTCTGTCTACACCCTCTGGTGTGTCTACTTTGTTACAGAGCTTTGTGTCATCAGCGAACAGTGAAATTCTGCCTTCTAGATCCTGTGCAATGTCACTGATGAAGATGTTGAATAGGACCGGTCCCAGCACTGATCCCTGTGGTACCCCACTGGTCACTCTTCCCTCTGTGGAGTGACAGCCATTTACCACCACCCTCTGTGTCCTGCCACCCAGCCAGCTACTCACCACACTACTGTCCTGCCCACACCCATATTCCCAGTTTGTGTAATAGTCTTCTATGTGGCACAGTGTCAAAGGCCTTGCTGAAGTCCAGATAGGCCATGTCCACTGCCCTCCCCTGATCCACCTCCCTAGTCACCCAGTCAAAAATTCAATGAGGTTGGTCTGACATGACCTCCCCTGGTGAAACCATGCTGCCTTGGGTCCTGTAGTCCATTGACAACCAGATGTTCCACCAATCTCTCCTTCAGTAGTGCTTCCATGATCTTTCCCACTACCGAGGTGAGGCTGACTGGTCTGTAGTTCCCTGCTTCCTCTTGTTCCCACTTTTGTATAAGGGACTACATCTGCTGTCCTCCAGTCTTTGGGTACCTCTCCTGTTTCCAGTGATTGGCTGACAGAATAGCCAGAGGTTCAGCCACCACCTCTTAGTTCTTTAAGGACCCTGGGGTGCACCCATCTGGCCCCATTGCTTTATCAGCTCTTATTACTTCCAGTTCCTTCAGGACCCTTTCTCGTGTAAAGGACTTGTGTCCATTTCTGCACCATTCTCACCCCTTGTACTCCTTCAGACCCATTACCCCTCTCTTCCTTAGTAAAGACTGAGCAGAAATACCTGTTCAATATGTCAGCTTTACTGTTGTCATCCTCCATGGCTCCCATCCTCCCCCTTCAGTCTCACTATCCCTCCCTTTGTCTTTCTTTTTTCACTTATGTACCTGTAAAGGTTTTGTCCCTTTACCCACTGATTTTGCAATGTGTTCTTCTGTCTGAGCTTTGGCTTCCCTTACTGACTTCCTGCCTCCCTTTGTTTCTCCTGGTACTTCTCCTATCCCTTCTGCCTGTGTCTTTTTGTATTGCCTGAATGCAATCTTTTTTGCTTTCACTTTCTTTGCTACCTCTTTGGAAAACCATAATGGTCTCCTCTTTCTTTTCCTCTTGCTAATCTGTTAATGCATAATTCTGTTGTTCTTATAATCCCATTTTAAATACTGCCCACTGTTCCTCAACCCCTGATTCCTGTCCCATTCCCTTAATGCCTCTTTCAAGTATCTCCCCATTTTCCCAAAGTCTGCCCCCCTAAAATCCAGGATACGTGTTTTTGTGTGGTTTGGTTCTGCTCTTTCTGTGATTTCAAACCACAATGACTGGTGGTCACTGTTACCCAGGTGCTCCCCCACTGTTACCCCCATCACACTGTCCCTGTTTGTGAGCACAAGGTCCAGTATTGCCTTCTGCCGAGTTGGTTCCATGACCAGTTGCTTGAGGAAGGCACCCTGAAGGGAGTCCAGGATAAATCTGCTCCTAGTTGATGCTGCTGCTGGGATGCTCCAGTCCACGTCTGGTATATTGAAGTCTCCAACCAGTACTACCTCACCCTTGTCTGCCATCCTTTGGATGGCTAGCATCAGCTCCTATCTGTTTCTTCCTCCTGAGCTGGTGGTCTATAGACCACACCTGTGCGGATGGCTGGCCCCATTTTCCTTTCCAGCTTAACCCACAGTATCTCTCCCCATTTTGTTCCTCCTGGATCTGTGTGGCCCTTATGTCATTTTTCACATACAGTGCCACCTCCTCCCTTCCTGCCTGCTCTGTCTCTTCTGAATATGTTGTAGCCAGGTATGGCCATCTCCAGTCATGGTTATCATTACACCAGGTTTCAGTGATGGCCACAGTGTCCAGGTCTGACTGTACCATGACAGCCTCCAGATCTTCCATCTTGTTGCTAAGTCTCCTGGCATTTGCACACATGGCTTTCCATGATTTGACCTCCTAGACTGCTTCACTGTTCTACTCAGCCCCTTCCTTGGTTGTCATTTATCCCTGGTTCTCCTTGCTGTCTGCCCTTCTGCTGAATTTTGCCCCTTTCTGCTTATCCACCTTTTGGACACTAATCTCCATCTTTTGCACACTGCTTTGCAGAGATAGCCACTCCTCTGGTTCACTGGTTCCACTACTAGCTGTGGGGGTGAGCAAGTAGGTACCGTCCTTGCTGGCCTGCCACCCCTTTGCTAGTTTAAATGCTTGTCAATGTAGCATTTAAACTTATCATTGAGTGCTTGATTCCTCCAGGATGGATGCAGGCCGTCAGGCTTGAACAAACCTCCATCCCTCCAGGTGGGTCCCCAGTCACCAATGAATCCAAACCCTTCCTCACAGCACCAGTTCTTCAATTATGAGTTAAAGTTCCTGGTGCATGCACTCTATGCTCTCCCTTGCTCTCACAGGTAGTACTTGAGAAAGTGACAGAAGTAGCTACTTGCTTGAGACCCTCCCAGTTTCCTAAACTCTTCCTGAACTTCCTTTGGCTCCCCATTTGCCAAGTCATTAGTACCTAGGTGGATAATGACATCCAGCTCTCTCCTTCTTGCCTTCCCAGTGATCCCCAGTATCTTCCTTCCATCCCTCCATGCCATGGCACCTGGTAGGCACCTCACCTCCCTGTCCTCCCCTCCTGTGTTCCTAGCTGGATCCCTCTTACGATGGAGTCCCCCACCAGGATTCGCTTCCTCCTCCTCTGGGGTCCACTGCTTTCCCCACTGAGGTCACCTCCTTGCCTAACCTCCACATCCTTTCCTTCCACTTCCCTGGGTACCTCTATTTGGTTGTCCTCATTTGCCAGTGTGGCATATGAGTTCTTGAGAGGAATAGGATCTGGGATGTGCCTCTGCCTGACTGCTTTAACCCTCCCTGAGCCCACTGTCATCCGAGTGCTCCTCGTTCTCGGCCTCCTTTGAGGCAGCTGCATTGGACTGGGTGGTCCCTGGATAGGGGTGATGGTACTCCTGACCCAGTTTACTTCCGCTCTGAGTCTGGCTACCTCATCCCGCAGTCCCGAGAGATGCATGCAGATAGGGCAGCACCTCAGTGTCCAGAAGGTCTGCCTGAATATGGCTGCCCCACAGCCACTCATTTACACTCCCCACATTATACTGCAATTCCACTACTCTCTGCTACTGAAGCTCTCTTAGTTCTCTTTATTTATTTACAGTACTAAAATCCTGTAACTGATCCTCAGATATATATATTTTTTTTTTAAGGAAAAGAAACCAATAAATAAATAAATGAGTCAAAACACTTGTCGTGCTGAGGGTGGTCTTCTTCCCCTTATGCCCTCCTACTTCACGCTCTTACTATACCCTGTGTTTAGCTCCTGTCAATCAGATTTATCAGGGCATATAATTAAGAGTTGGGGAAGGTGCGAGGGGGCGTAAAATTTGCAGCAATTAAAGACAGCACAGAATTACACCACCACTATGTTTTCAATTTTCAACAGCCCAAAACAATTATAAGTAAAGACAACACAGAAAGAAAGTATAGTGTCACTACAAGCCCACAATCTAAGTTTAAAAGAAAATACCAATTACCAGTTACTCTGAAGCACTGAATTGAATATGTTTCCTTCCTTCACCTTCTGGCTTCTTCTGAGAAGATGAACCTCTGTTTGCTGCTTTAACTGTGACTAAGCCCCACCTCCAGTTATCACGTAGCTGAGGTCAGAGGCCAGACAATTAACACCCTTCACCCAGCTACAGGACAGTCAGACAAGCCAAGATAAAATTTGCAGCAATTAAAGACAGCACAGAATTACACCACCACTATGTTTTAAATTTTCAACAGCCCAAAAACAATTATAAGTAAAGACAACACAGAGAGAAAGTATAGTGTCACTACAAGCCTACAATCTAAGTTTAAAAGAAAAATACCAATTACCAGTTACTCTGAAGCACTGAATTGAATATGTTTCCTTCCTTCACCTTCTGGCTTCTGGCCAATTCCTTTGGATCGGGGCTAAAGCTTGCTATCTAAAAATTTTGCAGTGTTGTAGATAGTGTCCTCAGTCAGAGAACCTTTCTTGGCATGGCTTCTCAATCCATTTATTCAAGTGGTGTTCTTCATTAATCTCCAGCTTGTGATCATGATGTATTAAATAGGAATGAAAATTCAGTCCCATTCATTTCATTGGGGTGCACCCTGCACTTTTCTTTGCTGCATGCCATAACCTGCCTGAGCATGGGGGCGTGTACATGACTAGGGAAGTGCAAGAGAGCAGTTGGCCAACTTGTTGGGGTCAACCTACGATCCCTGCCAGATAAATATGGCATGGCAAGAAAATAGTTAAAAAAGGCAGAATCTGGCCGGCCCGGTGGCATTGAGGGCTGAGGCGTTGGACGCCTTACCTCAAGTTACGCTGTTGACCTGTGTTCAGGAACAAGCACGGGTCGTCGAGGGTTGGCAGAGAAGAGAAGGATTGAGCGTCCATTGGACTGCTCTCCTTCTCCGGGGTGGGGGGACATTAGCTATCGGCGCTCCACTGGCCCCTAGTGGCTGCTGGGGGGCAGCGTGCCAATGCTACAGCTGAAGAGGAGGAGACAGGCAGATGATTGGTGAGAGCGCGTGCGGTAGTGTGCGCGCTGTCACCGCAGGTGTCATTGCACTCCCTGCCTCCTCACAAGGGGAGAAAGTGGAAAAAAGCTCCAGCTGGATGACGTGGTCCCCACAGCGCACCACTTCTGAGAAGGCACCTGCCTGGCATGGATCCGTTTGGGGTGGGTTGAGTCACTCCCCACCACCCTGCCATGAAGGATAAGTCATGGGGTGCACAAGGGAGGGGGTCTAACCTTCGGTGGAGGGCACGCTGGGGGACAACTGATGGTAGAAGCTGGGAGCTCGGAAGAAATAGTTTAAAAAAAAAAAAAAAAAAAAAAGGCAGAATCTGACTATCACAGATAAAACGTACCACATATGGTAAGTTGGACATTAAAAGCAGAAGATCGCAAAGTCACTTTCGCTGCTGCTGCTGCTGATGATAGCCGGCCTGGTGGCACTGAGGGTTGACGTGCTGGACACCACACCTCATGCCACGCTGGCGACCTGGAGTCAGGAGTGACTCCGAGTTGCCGGGGTCATCAGGGGAGGGAGAGGGTTGAGCATCCAACAGACTGCTCTCCTCTCCCGGGAGGGTTTGTCCCACTCCCTGGCTATCCCTCCCCCCTCCTCCCGGTGGAGGCCAGGTGGCAGTGTCAGAGTTAGGGAGGCACAAGAATGCAGGTACATGGTGTGCGTGTGCCTCCACATGCGTACGTTCACGCCGCAAGGGGAGAAGGAAGGACAGAGAACTGAAAATGGGACTGGCAGGTTCCATGACAGCCCCTGCAAGACCCTGACTCTAGTAACCCCTGCCACGGGGGGGGGGGAGATGGAGTCCATGGGGGACTTACTGGGGGGAGCTGGTTGGGGGAAGCAGGGCACCGGAGTTACAGGAGCTCTCTGAGAGGGAGCAAAAAAAAAAACTTAGGATGATGATTAGTGTTCCCCATTCATTATTTTAATGCAGTGGGCCACCACTCTGCAAATTTTTTTTTTTTTTTTACCACTGCCCTGTATTTGTAGCCATCAGCCTTAATTTGTTTTTATAAAATCCTCCAAAATTACCTTTTACCACCAGCCTTGTCAGCCTTGTTTTGCTGCCAGAACTCTAAACCTTACTTAAAAAACACGTATTACATGTAACCCCTAGGCGGCACTACTCTTAGAGTTATTACCCCTGCCTTGTGGGCTTGTACAAGGCTGAGGGGCCTGGGTTCCCAAAATTGCTTTCAAACTGGATCTTTTCCAAGATATTATAATGTGGTGCCTCCCCCCAAAGTTTAGCTTTAAGTGGGCTAGCTTAACCTGGCACAGCCGCCTGGGATGCTGTACCCACCCACTGTAACCATGTGCCACCCCAACAAATGACCCAATAAACATTTCCCTACATTTCAATACCCGTCACATTTTGAGACTTTATCCTAATATGCTCACCACACAACTATCTGCAAAAACAACAGTTTATTTACAGGGGAACAGGGCTTCGGAATGGGAAAAGGAGTAGAGATTATGCAGTAGTATCAATATTTACAGTATTTACTCTGAGTAGAAGTTTTGAATTTGTGCTGGTGAAAACCCCTCCAGCTGGGTAGATGCACTGCTTTGCAAATTAGAATGTAATTGCACATTATGCCAACTTTAAGCTGACCAGAGCCCTGGCTATTAAAACTGCATAAAATCAGATGATCTAAATATTACTCTTGCCCACACTGGTACCAGTCTCCACATCAGATACGAGACTCTGAAATCTCAACCTTAAATCTGGGTACCCAGTTATCAAAGCCCCTTTAGAGTGCAGGCCTGATGGACGGAGCAGCTGTATGTTGGCTGGCTAAACTCAGAAGGATTTGAAGCTTGACTTGAAGGCATTAAGTACTTAAACTATATACAGTCTTTTGAAAGTATGCGGGGGGGGGCTACCTTTTACAAGCTGAATGATGGTCAGATGTAACCAGTCGGTTATATTGGTTTGAATCCAGTTATTATTTCTGAACATCCAGCACATTTGTGATTCCGTGTACACTCCACACATTTACGATCTAAACACACTCCGTACATTTAAGGCCGAAAATTCCTCAGTCAGGGACCACCATGGCCACCCTGGTTCTTTTCTACTTGAAAACGTGGTACTTGTTCCCTAAGCTGAGATGTCCCAATTTCTTTACATCCATATCCAGACAAATTGCTTTATCAATACCACAGTGCTGCAGCCCTTGATCAGGCGCACTCTCGCAGGTGGTGTGGCTAACTAATCTGCCACCTGCCGCCATGGCCACAGGACATCCCCAGCCAGCGCTCCAGCCCTTGATCGAGCGCACACTCGCAGGCGGTGTAGCTAACTAATCTGCCGCCACCACACCTGCCTTCATGGCCACAGTACATCCCCAGCCAGGTACAGACTAGAAAACTGAGCCGGTATATTTGAATCCCGGTGCCCTCAACCTGCTTTACTCTGATTGGCTGCCTCCTCGCTTGGAGCACTCTGATTGGTGTGCCTATAAGCAGAGTGCTGAACAGCTAATCTTCTCTTAAAAAGCTTATATTTCTCTGCATATTTCTACCCTAAAAGGCTTCTCTACACATACTGTTTTAACATTAGAAGTACATTTTTTCACTGCGCTAATTGTACTGCATTTTTCATAAGTATTGAACTGCTGTGATTTTGCTACTGCTCACTGCTGTTTAATTTGCTGCAATTGGACCTGCCATCTAATTTCTCCTGTGTCACTCTGTTCCACCCTTCACCTCCTCCTCCTCCTGCTCTTCTCCTCTGTCTACTCCCACCTACCTACCCCCCTGCCCGCCTCCTCTTCTCTCAGTTCATGGCACTGATCTGTCCTGCCCCCCAGTCTCTTCCTTCCACTTGAACTTGTTCCGTCTTCTCTGCCCTCTCTCAGCCTCCCCTCCCCGCTTCCTGTGTTCCAGCTCTCCCCCCCTCCGAATAATTCCCTCCTGTTGTCTCCTCTGGCTGGCTTTGACACCCTGCTGCCTTGCAGTCGACAGGTCGGGCTGTTCCCGCTCCCCAGTTAACTTCTCTGCTGCTCTGTTCCCTCCCCACCCTCTTAATTAACTGCACTCTTCTTCTCTTCCCACAACGCTCCAGCCCTTGATCGGGCGCACTCTGGCAGGCGGCTGGCTAATCTCAGTCGCCGCGCACTCCGCTCCACAGCCGCGAGGACATCACCAGCCGGGTACGGACCCGTAAACCTCTAGCTAGTATTTTTGGAATCCTGGCGCCTCAATCTGCTTTTACTCTGATTGGCTGCCTTCTAGCTTAGAGCACTCTGCTTGGTGTGCCTACAAGCAGAGTGCTGAACGACTAATTTTTTCTTAAAAGCTTATTTCACCCTAAAAGGCTTTCATACATACTGTTTGTGCCACCCACCTCCCTCCCTGGCCCCGGACTCTATTAAATGCACTTAAGCTCCACTCTCTCCCCTATTGGCTACGCAAGTCTCAAGACAGTCTGTAGCTGCTTAACCCTTTCCCTCACTTCTCGTAACCTCCTTCTCTCCTTACTGTATAAAAGTGCAACGGATAACAAACACAGCCTTGCTTACTCAGTTTGCTGCAATTATTCCTTCCTGTGACAATGTTCTCCGTCCATGCCACTCCCCTGTCCCCCTCTTCACAGTATCTTTTATCCTCTTCACCCTTACATCCCCTCACTTGCTCAACAAATCCATGCCCCGCTCTGCCCCCTCCCCGTACTTCAACCTTGCATAAGCCCTACTCCTTACTTACCTCACTTGGACCCACTTCTCTACAAGGCCTTTTGCCCCTCTCATATCACTGCGCTACTCACACACCTCTTTGCGTCTCTTCAGATTCCAACTCACTACTTTCTGCTACCCACCCAGCCCTCCCAAAAAGTCTGATCAATCTTGGTTTAAGAGTACCAAGCTCCATTTCATCATTATCTTTCTCCTACTGTTCTGCAGGCGACATAAATCCTAACCCTGGCCCCTCACTCAGTACAGCTCCCTCCCCTTCCACCCCCCTTCCTGCTTTTCTCCCCAACCCTGAAAACCCTCCCCAGGGTCTAAAGATCCTCCACTTTAACATTGAGTCTTCTCCCAAAACTAGACCGGTTGTACCCTCTCGTTGCATCCACTCATCCAGATATATTAATAGTTCCCAAGATCTGGCTAATAAATAAGGTCCCAGATGCACCCATCACAATCCCTGAGTGCGCCATCACCTGCCAGGATCGATGTAGTAGGAGCAGGTGTGTCGCTGTCTACTCTCAACCTCCCTCCAGATCGCAACTGTTCTAGCGACTGCAGACCCCAAGACCTATGAAGTCCTTGTCTTAAGGTTATCTCTACCCTTCTCAGTCCCTATTTTCATTGCAAGAGTGTATTACCACCTTGGTCTACACTACACTGTTGCCACTGTGCTCATCACCACCATTGGGTCCTTCGCCTCCTGGGTGAGCTGTACATCTTGAGTGACCTTAACCATGACTGATTGTCTCCCTCCCTAGGTATAGCTCGCACAGACATAACTGCCCTCAGCGTGTCCCAGCTAATCATGGAACCTACTTGCCATAACCACAAATCCCAAAATCACACTCTCCTAGACTTTCCCTTACCTCATACCCATACAGGGTAATTCAGTCTGGTCTGCTGCCTGATTCTCTCAGTGATCATCATGTGATCTACTTCGCCAGGAATGTTCACAGACCTAAGGCCCCTCCCAAGCCACTAAACATTTGCTCCTTCAATACCCTTGACCATGCCTGTCTACGTCAGGACCCTAACCCTCGTAGATTGGGCCCCTACAGCTTCTGCTAAAACTATTGATCTTGCTCTCACATAATTCAGACACATTTCTCTCTCTCTGGAACAATCACGTTCCCCTGAAGCAAGTCAGAGTGTGTGGAAACCACCATCCTTGGGTCACTCCTGAGCTACTGGCCTGTCAGCAAATGTGTGACATAGCTTGGAAGACTCACAAATCCACCAAACTCCCTTGTGATCTCTCAATCTATCGCACTCACAGAAATGTCTGCACAAAAGCCATCCGGCAGGCCAAATCAGAGTATTTCCAGTCCACTTTTAAAACCAACATAAATAACCCATCAAAGTTCTGGAAAGTAGTCCACTCACTTTTTTCACCCCAAGCTAAACCTCCTCCTCCTCCAGTGCTTAAAATTAACAACCAGCTCACAGCCGATCATCCCTTGGTAGCTGCTGAATTCAACTCCTACTTCACTTCCTGTGCTTCCACCTTGCTAGCCTCTCTCCCCCCACACTGTGTCTCTCACCACCACCAATTATCTAATAGCTTAACCTTTCCACTAATCTCTCCAAATGACACCTTAAAGGCTCTCCTCCCTATCAATCCCACAAAGGGTAGCTCACCTGATGACCTTGACCCTAAGCTGCTCTACTTGTCTGCACATGCTATCTCCCTCCCGCTAGCCGACCTGCTCGACCTATCCTTCCGTACTGCAACTAGCCCTGCTGCCAGGAAACACGCAACTGTCCCCCTTCCTAAGGTTGGTAATATCTCTCTTCTCCAGAGAACTACCACCCAGTCTCGCTCCTACCCACCCTGGCTAAACTACAGAACACCTTATTCTCTCCCAACTCTCTTCTTTTCTTGACGACAACTCCTTCACTCCCGTCCAGTCTTGTTTCCGGAAGAACCACTCCGCTATCACCTCCCTACTCAGACTCTTGGACTCTATTCTCTCTGCAGTGGATAAAGGCCACATTATGTCTGCCATCTTTGTCGACCTTGCTAAGGCTTTCAACACTGTCTCCCACTCCCTCCATCTCAACCCTGTCATCTGCTGGGCTCTCATAGCCTGCCTGTGATTGAGTTTTTCCTACCAGGTAGGAGTTAAACCAGTCTGTCAGAATAGTGGACTCTACATCCCCCCCCCACTTCAAATCTCTACTGGTGTGCCTCAAGAATCTGTATTTGGCCCACTTCTATTCTCAATTTTCCAAAACTACCTGTCTGCTTGCTCCTCATCCCTTATCCATATGTTTGCAGACAACACTGTCATGTTCGCCTCCGGCCCCTCACCTTCCAATGTGACTTCCAGACTGCAGCTTGACTTCAGTAATGTTCAACACTGGCTAAGCTCCCATCAACTCTTCCTTAATGCCTAGAAGACGGTCTTCATGACCTTTGGCACTAGGCAGAGACTTTCTCGGCTGCCCTCCCTTCCCTCCTTCCATACCCTTGACGGAACAACTTCAGAGAATTCCACTTCTTTTAAATACCTAGGTGTCTGGCTTGACCAACACCTTAACTTTTGTACATATTGACGCTTGCGCTCCAAGCTCGACGCCCTTTACAGAAACCCAAGTGCTTTACCACTACTGGTTATGCATGATATTGTACAGTAAATGATGCTCCCTATTTTTGACTGTGGTGACAGTCTACAGTGCTGCTCCTAAGTCTTCCCTTACCAGACTGGATTCCCTCTTCAGTGCTTTCTGTCGCTTTGCCCTTGACTCCCCCTCCCGCACTCATCACTCTACCCTATATCACTCTTGCTATACCTTCCCTGCATTGCAGTCGCCTCTCTCTCTGCGCTAAGTTCATTTCCAGTTTCTGTTTTGGGCCCCTACCCTCTTACCTCTCCTCCTCACTCTCTGCTCTCCCGCCCTCTTAGATCCTCTGACTCTCACACTCTTGCTATCCCTCGTTGCCATACCTCCATTGGTCAAAAAGCTTTCTCCTATTGTGCATCCCTAAACTCTGGAACTCTCTTCCTCCTCCTATCCAACTTTCTTCGTCCCCTTCATCCCTCACCCTAGCCTTACACAATTTCTATTCCCCTAACTGCACCTGCTGCTAGCACCCTCCCGATGCCCCCACTTCCATAAAACTCGTTATCCTTTTTCCTAACTCTCCTTATCCACTTCATCCCTCTTTCTGGCTCTATGCTCTCCTTCTTCCTCCTAAGCTCCACCTACTCCTACATCCTCCACCCTCCCCTGCTCTTACCCTCTTCCCTTAAATGTTTGCTCCTCACCCCCCCTCCACCCCTGCACCCTACCTCCTGTAACCCTCCTCTACCCCATCTAACCCTAAATTTTACTACCCATTCATCCAATCCTTACTCGCCTGCCAACCCTCAAACCCATCCCAGTCTTTAGCACTTCTTCCCTAGTTCTTGTTCCTTTTCTCCCCCCTCACCCTCCAGCAGCGCTCCAGCCCTAGGTTGGGCGCTGATCTACTTGCTTCCAGCCCTCTCACTCACTGTCTGTGCTGTTGCTTCAGTGGATCACCACAATATATCTATTTACCCTGACTGGGCTAGTTTGCAGCCTCCCTTCTGCCCCTCTCCAGTTCTGCACGTTCCCATAATTCTAGTCACTTACCCCCGCCCTTATATTCCTCCTCCTCCTCTCTTTCTTTCTCTCTCTCTCTCTCTCTCCCTCTCTCTCTCCCTCTCCCCCCCTTGCAAATTTCCCATCTGGTCCTGCCCTCCTTGCTGGGGTTTCTCTGCATCCTGAAGGTTTTTTTTTTTTCTCGGTCCAGGTTCTCTATTTCTCTTCCTCCCCACCATCCTGCTCCTCCACTCTTGCCCCCCCAGCACTTACTAATACCATACTTCAAGTACCCCGGCACTTCACTGGTTCTCTCACCCACTGTCCCCCTGGTCTTCGGTGGTAACATGTAATTTCCCAGCTTATTGGTTTGCTCAGCTTGGCCACATGGCTTATGTGATATAGTGCTGTAGTCTTCTTCTCTATTATGTATGATATCAGGACTTGTCTTGTGTTATTTTGTATTATGATTATATTATGTTTTAATTGCTCTCCCAACCATTACCCCTTCCCCTCAGGACGCTTCTGGAAACGAGCTGTTCCTCTGCTCATGTTGTCTTTCCTGGCGAAATATTTTGTAAATAAATAAAAATAAATTTCTCTGCTTGAGCAACTTGAGTATTTAAAGCAGTCATTGTCATTTCAGACTTGAGGTCTCAGTCCCATGTGACACATGGCTGAAGTTCACAGCTCCACAGGACATCTTGATCAGTGATCAATCAATACTGGTCCTCTCAGGCAAAGTCAGGATGCGCCCCGGTTCGGAGTGCTCCCCTTTCAGTCCTGTAGGCGCTTTAGCAAATTAACACATCATTGCATTGATATTTAAACTGGACCACGCCAGGCCCCTTAAGGCATCTAGGTCCACCCGCACTGGGCAAGGATTGAGCACAGGCAAAATGCAGGGTGCAGACCAAATGCACAGTGTTAAACAGCAGCAACCCCAATAAGCATTTCTCTACTTTCTTGCACCGGGGGCTACAAGAGTACTCACTCAGGCTCCTCATGGTAGGGATCTCCATCATGAAGGCTCCTGAATTCTTCAGTTCTCTCACCAGTGAGGCAGATTCAGCGCGCTCACCACTGGCTTGTCATCAAGTTGCAGGTCCAAGTTCTTCCTAAATGTGGAAGGGAGGGCTACTACCTGGAGGGCATTCTTCTGGCAGCCCCCAGCCTAGCAGGTTCTAATTTAACTAAATTACTTAACTTTACTGGCAAAGAAGGCAAAACCCCCTCCTGGGTGGAGGGGGTTGCACTGGATCACCAGGCCCAGTTGCTTGGCTGGGGGCCTGAGCCCCCACCCATATGGGGTCTCCCGCTTGAATCTGGAAATATGCTGAAAACAGTCTTTTATGAGGCTGTCCTGAGGTTCCCTATTGGTTGCTTTGCCTCTGATTGGCTGGAAGGCTTGTCAGTTAGAAAACTGAATTATTCATTAGGCCTCCTCAATGCACAGTTGGATTGCTGTTCTGGTACCTGAAATTTAGGTCCCTGCAGTTCCCCAGAAGCACTCGATAGTTTCTCATGAGCTTTGGCAAAAGTCCCACAAGTCTTGGCTTTAAAATCCTAGCTTTCCGATTGGCTGTGGCTGCTCTGTAATGGCTGCATAACACACAGTCCCTGAAGCAGAATTAATACAGTCCCAAATAAAGTCCTGGTACAGCCAGAATAGTTAAAATATTTGCCCAAATGCCCTACAGTTCAGTAGCCACTGATGTATCCTTTAAGTCGCTGCCCAGCTTTTTTCATTCCCTCAGTCCGTATGCCTGTTGCTGCTGCCAGTATTTTAGGGCCACCATCTGCAGCAGGCAGGCTGTCTAAGTCCCTATATTACACTGGTGCAGCCAGGATTTATTTATTTATTTAAACATTTTGCCCCTCACACATTTTCCCAAAACCCACACAAGTTATTTATTTTGCTTGTATTCTCCCTTTTCGTCAGATGTCGAGACACCACTTCCCTGAGGGCAGAAACAAGCTCATTAATATTCATGACGTTCGGGGCTCTGGCCTGTTAATATTTATGAGCCCTGATTACTACCACCTGCTGGATCTCTTTAATTTTCAATACGGGTTCTCGAGGCCCTTGCTAAGGTCACTGGGACCACTGAAACACTCTCCCGCTCAACCACAAAGTAAGTGGTCAGGAGATTAAAGGTGCCGTATTACACATGCACGACCTCCGCGGCACAGCGGGTGCCGATCGAGCAGTGGGGAGGCACGGCTGGCTTCTGGAGCCCGAAATGGGCTGGATTACACTGGGGCTACAGGGGCACAAAGGCTGGGGCACCAGAAGAAAATAGCAGGCATTCCTGGAGGCGCTGAAGAGAGCAGAAATGGGAGCTACATGGGCTAAAGGTAAGCCCCCAAATTGGTAGGGGGGTTACATATATGTACAGTGTATAATAAGAGGCCCAAGAAATAATAATACACCTTTGGCCCGATCACTTCAACCACCGCCCTGTATCTGCAGGCTGTGGGGACCTGATAACGTTTATAATTTCCAATTGTAGGAAGAGGAGTAAAAAATGTGATTAGTGTAGGTAGGGAATCTGAAACTGTGGTTGTATCCAGCGATGGGGCACACTGCTGAAGTAGTAGCGGTGCGAGTCACGATATAGCCATGGTATTTTGTGTAGCAGGATAAAACAATACTGCTCTTTTTGTTCTTTTGGTAACTGGGTAAGGCCCACTGGGCACAATTCTCATTTACAGGGGCGACCGGCAGCTCTGGGGACATTAAGTGACTTGCTCAGGGTAACACAGTATGCATGTGGATATTGAGGAGACTCAAACCCGGGTTTGCTGGATGTACTAAGATCATTCATAGCTTGTCACTCTAACCTCTTCGCTGTACTGCCAGCCCCAGAAATCTGTTCTTGGCTGGACTCGGACCGTTGATCCTTTGCTTGTAAAGCCAAGACACATCCAGTGTGTCACGCAAGCCTGATTATTGCTCTGATAAATATCTTGTTATGTTGTCATGTGAAGTTATCCTTTACCCCTGTTATCCAGTACACTTTCAGAAAGTTCTGCACAGTCTTTTATTTCCATCTGAATAAGCACCAGCGATGAGTAGGAGTAGAAGAACATAGCATGCTATAGCAATCTGGAAAAAAGGCACCTACAGCCCTCCTTATATTAGTGACATAGAAACATAGAATTTGACGGCAGATAAGGACCGCTTGGCCCACGTAGTCTGCCTGTTTTCCTACCTAACAGATAAGCTGCAGATCCTAGTTAACCAACCGCTTACTTCCTCCTACCCCCCACTAGGACTGCCTTATGCCTGTCCCATGCATTCTTGAATTTCCCCACTGTTCTTGACTCCACGACCTCCTCAGGGAGGCTGTTCCATGCATCCACAACCCTCTCTGTGTAAAAATACTTCCTCACATTACCTCTGAGCCGTCCCCCCTTGTTCTTGCACATCTTTTTCTGAAAAATGCTACCCTCTTGGACTTTGTTGACTCCCTTGAGGTACTTGAAAGTTTCTATCATGTCCCCTCTCTCCCTTCTTTCCTCAAGGGTATACATATTAAGCTCCTTTAGTCTTTCTTCATATGTCTTCTGGTGCAGACCCTGCACCATTTTGGTTGCCCTCCTCTGGACAGCCTCCACTCTGTTTATGTCCTTGCGGAGATGGGGTCTCTAGAACTGCACACAGTACTCCAGATGGGGTCTCACCAACTGTCTGTACAGAGGGATAACAACTTCCTGTTTTCTACTATTGATGCCTCTCCCTATGCATCCCAGTATCCCTCCAGCCTTCCTTACTGCCTTCTCGCATTGCTTGCCCACCTTTAGGTCACCTGATATTACCCCCAGGTCCCTTTCTGTTTTTACTGTTGTCAGTATCTCACCCCCATTGTGTACGCTTCCCCTGGGTTTTTGTTTCCCATGTGCATTACCTTGCACTTCTTTGCATTGAATCTCAGCTGCCATACATTTGACCATTCCTCCAACCTTGCCAAGTCCCTTCTCATCCTTTCCACTCCATTTTGTGTATCAACCCTGTTGCAGATCTTTGTGTCATCTGCAAAGAGACATACTTTTCCTTCCAGTTCCTCTGCAATGTCACTTATAAAGGCATTAAAAAGGACCGGTCCCAGTACTGAACCCTGCGATTGCCCGCTAGTAACCTCCTTTCTTCACTGTGGACTCCATTTACTACTACCCTTTGCCCTGTTGTCTAGCCAATTTTTATCCAGGCTACCACCTTGGGACCCACTCCAAGGCTGGCTATCTGTATATTAATCTTTGTGTGGGACTGTATCAAATGCCTTGCTAAAATCTAGGTAGGCCATGTCCACAGCCCCTCCCATGTCTACTACTTTGGTCACCCAGTCAAAGAAATCTATTAGATTCGTCTGACACGACCGTCCCATCGTTAATCCATGCTGCCTTGGGTCCTGTGCCCCACTGGCCTCTAGGTACTCAATAATTTTTTCTTTCAGAAGACTTTCCATCATTTTCCCTACCACTGAGGTCAAACTAACTGGTCTGTAGTTTCCTGCCTCTGTCCTGCTCCCACTTTTGTGAAGAGGAATCACATCTGCCCTCCTCCAGTCCTCGGGTACCACCCCATCCTCCCATGATTTGTTAGAGAGTAGTCAGCGGTATCACTAGTCCTACCCTTAGTTCTTTTAGAATTCTTGGGTGAATCCCATCAGGCCCCATTGCTTTGTCCACCTTCAATTTTATTAGTTCTTTCAGAACCCTTTCTTCTGTAAATGGACTGGTATCGACCCCCGTCTTCAGAGTGTTTCTCTTGTTTGGTTTAGGTATCTCCCCCTCCTCTTCCTTTATGAATACTGAGCAGAAATATTCGTTCAGTATCCCTGCTTTTCACTGTCACCCTCTACCCACATTCCCTCCCCTTTATTAAGCTTCAGTATCCCTCCTTTGGTCTTTCTTCGCTCCCTAATGTACCTATAAAAGGTCTTATCCCCCTTCTTAACAGAATTGGCTATCCTTTCCTCGGTTTGGGCCTTTGCTATTCTGACTGCCTTCCCAGCCTCTTTCTGCTTTAACTGATAAAGTTTTCTGTCCTGCTCCTTCTGTGTTTCTTTATATTTCCTTATTTCCTTATATGACAGCAGTGAATAGGAGCCCAAGTCACCAGTGTGGGGATTTAACCTATGATTTTTTTTCTTGGTCCAATCGGAAGGATGCTAGCAACTGAACTACACTGATACTGTTAAAAGCAGCAGTCCCTGTTTTATGGTGAAATTGTGACCTCTACCTTTTTATTTATTTGAAAGTATCGGAATTACAAACCTTTGAGTCGTTTCCAAAGGCTCCATGAACAAAATACATTAATTGACATAGTACATTACAATTAAGCAACATAATACAGTACAGTACATTTATCACATTTAGGTAGAATATTATTATGCCAGTTAAGGTGCTAGTCATTGAAGTTCACTTGAAATTGACAACCACACCATGAATCAGGCATCGTTAATGCATAGCATATAGCGGTAACACAGACAGTGGCCTATACAGAGTTGCACCTAAAATAGGTCCCTGGCTACATAAGCATGCTGTTAGTCTTTCTGACTAGGAGCAGTCCGGTGGTCCGACTGTCGCTGTGCTGTCACAGCTAATGTATAACAGCTGATGCAGTTACATCACTGTGATCAGGTACAGGAGCGGGTGGTGAGGAGGTGGTTCCTGAGGGCCATTTTGAAGGCACGAAGTTTGGGGTGGCAGGTGACTGATGTGAGTGGAGAGTTGAACCAGGTTGGGGCTCTGCCAGGGAAAGATCTCTGGGCTACAGTTGTCCAAATGCCAGGGATGAATAAGGATGATTTATCCGCACTGCGGGTGCGGGCCATGGGGTAGCAGCGACTAGAGTGG
Source organism: Neoceratodus forsteri (assembly GCA_016271365.2). Lineage (NCBI taxonomy): Eukaryota > Metazoa > Chordata > Ceratodontiformes > Ceratodontidae > Neoceratodus > Neoceratodus forsteri. Next base: position 752,144,290 of record CM028136.1, read on the forward strand.
CTGAGACCTCTGGGGGTGTTAGCCCTAGGAGGGACTTTTTTGGTCGTGAGGCAGGTCTGGTACAGGAGCCTTTCCTCGAAATTGAGAATATGTGTGAGGGAGTACAGGGTGCAGGTGTGTGTTCGGTCCGCTCCGTACAGGAGCATGCAGGCTTTGTTAAAACCATGTTTATTTTGTTGATAGCTGTGGCATCTGCAGTGGCGTAGACTGGCAGTCCATAGTTAGGGACATGACTGATGAGGTGATGGCTAGGCGCAGGGCTTCCGGTGGCAGGCAGGCTTTGTGGTGGTATAGGAGGCCGATGCGCACATTAGTTGCATGTATGTGTGTGTGCGCGTGCATGGAACGTGAGGGCAGTATCAAAGATTACCCCAGGTATTTGAGTGGACCTGCTCAAGGGGTTGGAGAGAACTGGAGAGGGTATGCAGGTGGATATTTTTCAGTTTGCTCTAGTGGTGTGAAAATAACATGGTCTTGTTTTTGTTTTTTTAGGTTCAGGACTAGTCTATGCTCTGTGAACCAGTGCTTGGTTTGGCTGAAAGAGTGCTGGAGCGAGGCCTGGAGGCTGGTGGGATTTGTGTGGGAAGCACAGAGGATGGCGTCATCTGAGTATAGGAGGACCTTTCCTGAGCAGGAGGTGGGAAGGGAGTTAAGAAATAGTAAAAAGTAACTGACCCAGAATGGAGCCTTGGGGTACTCCAGAGTGGATGGGACGGGTGCAGGATAATGTCATATGTATTCTCACACATTGTGTTCTGGAGGACAGGTAGCTTGAGAACCAGTCCAGGGGTCCTTGTGAGAAACCCATTTGCAGGAGGATGTCAAGCAGGAGGAGGTGATTGACCATGTCAGACGCCTTGGAGAGGTCAATAAACACGACTCCAGACAGTTGTCCCTTGTGTCGTGCAGCATGGATATACTAACATACTAAAAAGCCAGCAGAATAGGCCAAATAGTCTGTCTTGTCTGCTCGAAAGCCAGCAACCTAGTGGCTACTCATCTTACCACCCCCAAGAGGGTCTTCCTTCGTTTCAGTTTCCCCTTGTACCTGTCCCGCCCCTTCATAAATCCCTCCATTGTGCCCTCCTCCACCAGCCTCCCAGGCAGCGCATTCCACGTGTCCACCACCCTCTCAGTGAAAAAATGCTTCCTACACTCCCCCCTGTAGTTTCCCCCCTCTAGCTTCCACCTATGACCCCTGGTTGTCTTCCCCCCATCCTAAAAGCTCTTTGGTTCCACTCCTGGTTATTCCTTTTCATACTTGAAAACCTCTATCTTATCTCCCTGTCCATCCTCTCCTACAGTGAGTAAAGCCCAAGCTCTTCCAGACTCTCCTCATAAGGCTTCCCCTCCATGCCCTGAATCATCCTGGTTGCTCTCCTCTGGACCCTCTCCAGCAGCGCTATGTCCTCCTTCAGATGAGGTCTCCAGAACTGTACACAGTACTCAAGCTGTGGCCCGACCAAGGCATTATACAGAGGGAGGATCACCTCCCTCCTTCTGGTCATAATTCCCCTGGCTATGCAGCCCAGTATCCTGTTTGCTTTGGCTGCAGTTCTTCTACAATTTTCAGAGTTATTCATTTTGACGTCTGTCACCACCCCTAAATCCCTATCTCCCAATATGGCTTGCAGTGTGAACCCTTCCCCCCCCCCCCCGGGGTGTATTCATGGCCTGGGTCCTTTACCCCCCAAATGTAGTACCTCACATTTCCTAGCATTAAAGTTCAGTCCTCACCTCCTTCCTCCAGGGTATCCAGATCCTCCTGGACTTCCTCCCTTGCTTCTTCACAATCCACCAGTGCTCCAGTTTTGAATCATCCATAAAGAGACTCAACCTATTCCTAACCCGTGTGTGTGTGTGTGTATATGTGTGTGTGTGTGTGTGTGTATATGTATATGTATATATATATATATATATATATATATATATATATATATATATATAAAATATAGTGTGTATAGATATGTATAGATATAGAAAGAGAGTGTGTGTGTGTGTGTGTGTGTGTGTGTGTGTGTGTGTGTGTGTGTGTGTGTGTGTGTTTGAGGAATTCTAGGAGGGCTGTTGTGGTGCTGTGTCCAGCTACGGAAACCATGCTGCTCTTTGCAGAGCAGATTATGGAGTTTCTAGGTAGGTTGTCAGCTGGTCTGCCACAACCTTTTCTAGGGCGGGGAATGGAAATAGGTCGGTAGTTCCCAGGTGATAGGTAATCTCCTCCTTTGTGGATGGGTGTTAAGACTGCATTTTTCCATTCACCGGGGAACTGTCTGAGGCAGAGGGATATGTTTAGCAGGCCTGTGATCGGGAGGAACAGGATGTTCAAGGCCAGGCATAGAAGTTTAATATCTGGGGGTGGAGTCATTTAAGGGGCTTCACCCATTTAGGGTCTTAGGTAAGGCTCAGCTTCTGGGGGAGTGATGGTCCGGAGGTAGAAGGGTGGACACGAATAGAGGGGGAGGGCGTTCAGAGGTGAGTATGGGGTTGAAAACGTTTTGGGTGAGTACAGAGCTTAGTTCTGTGAGTCTGGTGTTAAAGGTGTCAAACATAGAAACATAGAAGTTGACGGCAGGTAAGGACCGCAAGGCCCATCCAGTCTGCCTTATAAATGCGACATCGGCCTTTGCTCTGTCAGTGGCCTTTCTATTCATACTCCTCTGTATTGCTCCCTTATGCCTATCCCATGCCTGTTTGAAGCCCTGCACTGTATTCATAGCCACCACTTCCTGAGGTAGGCCGGTCCAAGCATCCACCACTCTTTCTGTGAAAAAGAACTTCCTCACATTACCCCTTAATTGGCCTCCCTCTATTCTCTTGCTGTGTCCCTTTGTCCTGCTGTTTTTTTCTTATTTTGAAACATGTTAGACTCTTTCACCTTGTTAATGCCCTTAAGGTGTTTGAATGTTTCGATCATATCACCTCTCTCCCTCCTTTGCTCTAGGGTATACATATTGAGCTCCGTTAATCTGTCCTCATATGTTTTCTGATGCAGTCCCTGCACCATTTTGGTTGTCCTTCTCTGGACTGCCTCAATTTGTTTAATGTCCTTGTGAAGGTGTGGCCTCCAGTACTGCATGCACCACTCCAGATGGGGCCTAACCAGTGTCTTGAAAAGAGGGATTATTACCACCCTCTTCCGACTTGATACCCCTACTAATACTCCCTAACATCCCCCTAGCCTTACCTACTGCTTTAGTGGTTGGCTTGGATGATTTCAGGTCATTGGTGATGATGATGCCCAAGTCTCTTTCTTCCCTTGTGACTGCAAGCAACTCCCCTCCCAGCCTACAAGTGGCTTCTGGGTTTCTCTTCCCTATGTGCATGATCTTGCACTTCTTTGCATTAAACTCCAGTTGCCACTCTTTTGACCATTTTGCTAGTTTATCCAGATCTCTTCTTATTCAGCTCACCCCATCTGGATCATCTACTCTGTTGTAGATCTTGGTGTCACCTGCAAACAGACAAACCTTACCCTCCAGTACATCTGCAATGTCACTGATGAAGATATTGAAGAGGACTGGCCCCAGGACTGATCCCTGAGGTACCCCACTTGTGACTTGCATCTCTTCTGACTGTATACCATTTACCACCAATCTCTGTTTTCTACCCGACAACCAGTTTGCCACCCAGTTGACCAACTTCTGACCCACCCTGAGCCTACCCAGCTTATTAATCAATCTTCTATGTAGAACAATATCGAAAGCTTTGCTGAAGTCAAGGTAGGCGACATCAACTGCTCCCCCTTGGTCCACTACTCTAGTTACCCAGTCAAAGAAATCTAGAGATTAGTTTGACAGGACCTTCCTTTTATAAACCCATGCTGTCTTGGATCCTGTGCTCTGGATTCCAGGTGTTTCACTATCCTTTCCTTAAGGAGTGCCTCCATAATCATGCCCACTACTGAGGTAAGACTGACGGGTCTATAGTTCCCTGCATCCGCCCTGCTACCACTCTTGTGGAGTGGGATCCCATGAGCCCTTCTACAGTCTTCTGGGACCTCTCCTGTGCTCAGAGGCTCACTAAACAATTCTGATAATGGCTCTGCTAGTTCCACCCTTAGCTCCTTTAGTACCCTGGGATGTATGCCATCAGGTCCCATTGCCTTGTCCACCCTGAGCTTATTGAGCTCTTGTAAGACCCTTTCTTTTGTGAAGGGACTAGTGCTCGCCTCCCTTCCCCCTGTGTCCATGGTGCTGAGCTGTGGGCCCTGCCCTACCTTCTCTTCAGTAACTACAGAGCAGACATATCTATTTAGGATAGATGCTTTTACATGGTTCTCTCCTCACGTGCCCCTTTATCTCCTTTGATCTTAGCAATACCCCCTCTGGACTTTCTCCTTTCACTAACGTATCTATAGAAAGTCTTGTCACCTTCTTTTACTGTTTGTGCTAGTGTTTCCTCAGTTTGGGCATTTACCTGTCTTATTGCCTTCCCTGCTTCCTTAGGGAAGTTTGGTATGCCTCCCTATCTTCATCCCGCTGCGTTCCCTTGTATTTCCTGAAGGCCAGCCTTTTGGCTCTAACCTTTTCTGCTGCTGTTTTTGAGAACCAAAGTGATTTCCTTCTTCTTTTGCACTTCCTTTTCTATCTAACACAATGGGATGTTGCTTCAAGTATTGCATCCTTAATGCTTGCCTACTTTGCCTGTCTCCCCCACCCGTATTTCTTTTTGCCAGGGCTAGCTTAACTGTTGGCCATCTTATCAAAGTCAGCTCCTCCGAAGTCCCAACTTTCTAGCTCCCACACATGCTTTGAGAAAATTGCACTCAAATCTGCTGATTGCTGATACCTGTTCTTGCTTTCACCCTACCTAATGACTGATTTCTCTTGCCATACAATAGTATTTCCTCACCTCTGTATAACCCTCTTACTGCCTCAGCCTGTCCCGGCTCCCTTTTCCTGCTCATGTACAATCTTGCACTGCAGGCATCTCCTTTACACTTACAAATACTCATATAATCTAATTTCATGGCTTGCTCTCCTTTTCCTCACTTACCAACCTTTTCCTTAATGACACCCCTGCTCTCAATGGCTGTTTCTTCTTGTTGTATTACCTGTTTTTGTGTACCTTGTTTTGTTTCTATGATATGTAACTTGATAATTTATTGTCCAAGGTCCTGTCTATTCATTGCATAGGTAGGCACCTATGAATTTATGAATGGTCTACTCTGTATGTCTCTGATATATTGTATCCACTTTAACTCATTTTATGTAAAGCATTTATAAATTGTTATCCTGTTAAGTTTCTGCATGTCTGTGCTCTCCCAGGTCGTGCCTGAAAATAGTCATTTTATGGCTAGAGCACTTATCCGGTTAACAAAAGCTAAATAATAAAATAAATATTTTTGCCTTGTAATGGGATGATTTAGTTGTAGAGGCCAAACTGAACCATACCATGTGATGGTCACTGGCCCCCAGGTGGCCTTCTACCTGGAGATCTGTGATCCTTTCCCTGTTGTTCAGTACTAGATCTAGGATAGCACTGTCTCTTGTGGAGTGTTGTACCAGTTGTTTGAGGCCCTCCTAGGGAATCCACCATGTGTCTAGTTCTGGCAGATGTTCCTGCTGGAATTGACCAATCTATATCTGGCATGTTGAAGTCTCCCATTATCAGAACCTGACCTTTAGTTGTCATGTTTTGTATATCTTCTGACAGTAATGTGTCTGTGCCCTCCCCCTGGTCTGGGGGCCTGTAGACAACCCCAGTTCTTATGGCTGTCCCATTTCCTGTTTCAAGGGTGACCCACAGTTCTTCTGGCTCCTTATGTGTATTCTGAATTTCTGTAGCTTTGATATTTTCATTGACATACAGGCCACCCCACCCCCTTTTTGCACCTTGGTCTCTTCTGAACAGTACATAGCCAGGTACTGAAGTCTCCCAGTGTGGTTACTGGTAAACCAAGTCTCGCTAATTGCTACTATGTCCAGTTTAGCCTCTGTCATTATTGCTTGCAGGTCTGGGATTTTGTTTCCCAGACTGCGAGCATTTGCGCACATGATTTTCCATTGGGAAGATTTTGGTGTGTTAGTTGTTGGGTGAGGTCTGGTGTGTCCGCTGTGTGTCGTATGGGGAGCTGGACCTTTTTCCTTACCTGGTGATGCAAATAAACTGCAAACATTCTGAACTCCTGTTTGACCACTAGCTGAGGGGGGAAGGGTGTTCTTCCCATTTGACTTATGAGGTGCTGCAGTGCACCCCTCTCCCCATTTGCTAGTTTAAATATTCTTCAAAGACGTCAAACTTGTGCCCCAGTGCACTGACGCCCTCCTTAGTCAGATGCAGTCCATCAAATTTAAAAGAACTTTCATTCCCAAAACTGTTGCCCATTCCCTACAAATTTGTGTCCTTTTTCCTGGTACCAGCCCTTGAGCCACATGTTTAGCTTCCCTATCTTCCCTTCTCTGACCTTCCGTCCATCTGCCCCCTCTCTCCCAGACTGGCAGGATCTCAGAGAAGGAGATGTCGGACGAAATGGATGACAGTTTGTCACCCAACCTGGTCAGGTGTTCCTTGATCTCCACAACTGACCAGCTGGTGAGATCATTAGTCCCTGTGTGTACCAGAACATCAATGTTTTCCCCTGCTTCCTGAACAGTTTTAGCGATGCGGTCAGTCTCTCACCACGCTGATGTACCTGGGAGACATCTGACCATTACCCCTGGCTGGAGATGGGTATCAGCTCCCCGAATCATGGAGTCTCCTATGATCAGAAGTTTTTTTTTTTTTGGATTTCCTGTTTGCTTTTTTTGTTTTGGTTCCTGTTTTGGGCGAGTTTTGTTGTGCAAGCTCCTGTGCTGCAGTGTTCTCTGCCCTTTTGTTTGATTTCGGAGATGGAGGCAGATAATGTACCTGTTTGTAGTTTTTAAATGGTTTCTGGAGGTAATATGTTGGAGAGCACAGAGTGATGGGGCACCTGATTTGCCCTTCCTAACTATCTGCCAACCTCCCAGACCAACTACCCTATGCGGTCGAGGTGCTTCTGTTGGGTGTTGGGGGAAATGGTGGGTGGTTCTTGTAATATATTTCCTCTTGAATATGAAATTTGAGGCACGCAATCTTTGCCCATGCTGCCTGGAGCTGAGCCCTAAGATCTCCAGTGGCCCAGCATGTAGGGCAGTGTCCTAAATTCTGTAAAACTGCCCTTCTGAAAAGTGTTCCGCAGTACCTGCAGTTAATGATATCCATTCCAGATAATTTGCTGAGTTTATAACCTGGTCAGAGTAATTAGAAAGAAGAAAATGAAAGCAAAAGTTTGATTTTGTGTTTTGGTTGGTTTTGTATAACTTGTTATAACAAGTTTAAATTACTTGCCCCTGTAAATGAGGTCACGTGTGGATACCCCACTGATCCGCCCCTTCCTACTTGGGCACAGGAAATGTCACGACTGTGTTACCCTATAAAAGGAGTGTAGTGTGGGGTGGTTCGGGATGGGGGTGGGTGGCTGGGCCCTTCCCCTGCCGAAAAATAACTACGGACGAAAGAAACGAGGTAAGAGCAGAAACAGCACCAAATGCAGTAACCCTGAAAGCTTATCCTAATGAAAGATAAAACTGTAAAACCTGTAAAGCACCACCTATAATAATTTCACAGAAGATATACCCTGTAAGAAACACTTTGCTACAGAGAAAAAGCTGTAACAGAAGATATACCTTGCAAAAGACAACTTGAATTGGAAGATTACAGCAGTAATCTGTTAGCACACACCTGTAGGCACACCTTGTAATAATGCAGCAGAAGGTATACCCTGCAACAACAATTTGAATCGGAGAAAAATAAAGCAATAAAATGTTAGCAACAAACAGGAACAATCCCTTTGAGTACAAAATAAAAATAACACACAGTAAATCTACCTAGACAAAAGAAGTCTTAATCCTTTCCCTTGCTCTGGCAAGGTTCTTTGCTATGTTCTTTCAAGCAACCTAGAAGGAAAGCGCTCTGGTGAAGCTAGGTGTCTTGGCCAGCAAACCTAGTCTGTGCTGTTTATTGTGATCTGGGAGGGGCCTGTGTTTTGCTGTTTAGAGTTTTTATGTTTTCCCAGAAATTGCAGGATGTTCCCCAGTAGGCAGTTAGGGTGGCCCTGTAGTATTCCGCTTTTGTCTTACAAATGACCCATTTGCATCTGTTCCTTTTGGCACGGTAGGCCTGCATGTCAGCAGGTTTGCCTGAGTCTGAGGCTTTGTGCCACAGGTTGTCCCTGTTTTGTAGTTGCTGGATGAGGGATGATGTTATCCAGGGTGCATTCTGTCATTTAGTGCGAGTCTTTTTGAGGGGGTCAAAGGTGTCACAGGTCAAGGCGAGGGAGTTGTAGAAGTAGTCTAGTGCCACATCCATGTTGGTGGCCTGGAAAATTGGAGACCAGTCCCAACAAGCAAGATGTTGCTTGAATTTAGAGACATTGCCTGGGCGGAGGCAGTGTCAGAGGGTGATGGAGGGAGCCAGAGCAGCTTGTCTGCCTGTCCTTGTGAAAATTGGGGAGTGGTCACTGAGGGAGTTTGGTACGACCACAATGTCCATAATTTTATGGGGCCGGTTGGAGAGTATAATGTCCAGCAGGGTACGCATGCCAGTTTGTTTTTTTTTTGTACCTAGTTGGTTGGGTTACCAGTTAGTGAAGGTCGAGGGCGTCCAGCAAGATATGTTCGGATTAATGGGGGAGATTGGCAACGTATTCTGTGATGGAGCACAGCGCATGGGTTTATGTGGTGAGATGTACGCTACAGTGATTATAAGGGGATCCTGGATGGGTCTGATGTGATCTTTGTTGACATGGCTTGTGCACTGTGCCCCAGAGTCGTGGGTGGTAAGGCTTGGGCCAGCAGGGTGTGATGTAGATATGTTGTGCACCCAGTGCCCCGTTTACCCACGCTGTCCATTCTGAATGCATAACCTGGGAGGGAGATGGAGTCCAGGGTGGTCTTGGAGAGCCAGGTCTCTACCAGTGCAAGGACGTCTGGTTGGTGCATGGTGATCCAGCATTGGAGTGCAGCATTGTTTTTTTTTGTTTTTTTTTAGTATGCTGCGTATGTTCATGGATGCAGTGCAGTGGCCATTGACTAGTGTGGAGTGGGGTGGTGCTGGGGTGCCTGTGCGAGGGTTGGGGTGGATGTTCCCATACAGTAAGAGGAGTATGGTGATAATTCTGAACAGGGGGAGGTGCTTTTTAAAGTGGCTAGCTGGGGGGGGGCTACTAGTATTACCTATGGTACACGTGCAGGGAATAGGGAGAGCGTGTAAGGCGGGTATGGCAGGCAAGAATGGGGGCCAGGGTTTGCTCTCAACCTACAAGTGTAGGGGCATGCCCATAGGTGGGTGGGAAGGGGGAATACTGGTGTGGTCTGTGTGGGTGGGCTGCCATAGTGGGGGCAGCCTGGGGCCGTTGTGGGATGTGATAATGGGGGGAGGGTGTTCGACGCAGTATTGGGGGAGTAATAGCATCAGTATTAGGAGTGGAGACAGGTTTAGTAGGTGGGTGGGGTCAGCCATTGTGTTGGATGGGGGTATTTTTGTGTGATACTGTAAGGGTGTCCCACTGCCTCCCCTGAGTGAGGGAGTCTCCGTGGTGCAGTGTTAGAGTGACAGAATTTGGTGCAGGAGGTACCAGGTTTGAGACCGGGGGTGGGGGACTCCTGAAAGAACAGCCTAGTATGGCCCAGGCTGCAATACTATGAGCCACAGAAGGAGAGGGTGATTGGCTGTAAAAGGTGGGGTTTGCTAGCGACCCCTTGTGGTGTCCGGGAGAAAGGCAGCGTGGGGTGGAGTAGGGCTTCAGTGGGGGTGGGGTGGGAGAGTTGCTACAGGGAGAAACGGAGGGATGGGAGTAGCTGAGGAGGGGGGATGGCCTAGAATGCCAGCGAGGATAGTGAGAGACTGGTGAAAAGGAGCGTCTGGGTTCTTGTGAGGAAGGAGTAAAGCCCTCTAGTGGGTGGTTAGTATAACCTGCAGATGGGCAGCCATTGAGTTGCTGGCTTTCGAGCAGACAAGACAGACCATTTGGCCTATTCTGGTGGCTTTTTAGTATGTTAATATGTTAAATGGGGATCTAGGGACTTAGTTAAAATGGTGCAGGAAGTCACGTGACCTGGGCGGGCTTTAAATTGAGGGTTGGGCTTGGGTGGGAGGGTAGCTGGAGTGGGTGGGGCAGTCCACATAGCATAAATGGGCTAACACCCCTATCGGAACTGTGCAAGAAGGAGGCTGATAGGAGGCTATTCTGTTTTAGAGTGCCCAGTTCTCCTTTTTGTATGATGGCTTTTGTTCTGTTTTGAAAGTTTGTTTTTAAGTATTTTTTATTTTACATTTGAAGTAATAAAAAAACATTTCTTTTAATATGCCTGTGCCCAGGTTTTTCTCAGTATTTTCAGTTACTTTTGAACAGGCATTGCCCCTCATAAAGTAGGAGCAGTATGTGTTGCATTCTAGTTCACAAGAAAGCAATAAACCATGTCAGGGCATGGATTAATGAACCATTCATGCATGCCCAAAGTGTGTTGTGAGGCAGAAGGCCAAGTGCCTTCAGTCACACAGGAAGTGCATTAATGCTCCATGAACCCATGCCCTACAGTGGGTTAATGCACTTATAAAATAGGTAAATGCTAATGAAATTTAAAAAAAACATAGAAACCTGTTTAATTTTGGAAAATAATGGTGACATGTTATGGCTATTTATCCACCTGATAAAGTATAGAATCATAGAAGCTTGATGGCAGAAAAGGACCATACCGGCCCATCTAGTCTGCCTCCCCCCCACACCTCCCCCTCCCTGCCAGCCCCCGTCCTCTCCCTGATACTCAGCCCCATATGCTTGTCCCATGCCCTCTTGAATTCTTCCACCGATTTAGCCCCCACCACTCCATCTGGTAGCCTGTTCTCCGTGAAGAAATGCCCTCTCACATTGCCCCTGTATTTTTTCTTGCAGTCTGAGACTGTGCTCTTTAGGTCTGACCCCCTCCTTCCTCTTAAGTAAACCCTCTGTTCCCGCTTTAATGAGCCCGTTTACATATTTAAAAGTTTGTCATGTCTCCCCTTTCCTTCCTTGTCTCCAGCATGTACAGATCCTGCTCCTTACACCTCTGCTCGTACGTTTTTCCCTGCACCATCTTGGTTGCCCTTCTCTGAACCCTCTCCAATGCATCTATGTCCTTGCGGAGATGTGGCCCCCAGAACTGAACCCCATACTCCAGGTGTGGCCTCACCATGGCTTTGTAAAGGGGCATTATTACCTCCCTCCTTCTGCTAGTAATGCCCCTACCTATGCATGCCAACATTCCATTGGCCTTTCCTGCCACCCTGCTACATTGGATTCCTACCTTATGGTTTGAGGAGACTATGATCCCCAGATACCTCTCCTATTCTGTTACTTTGATTTCCCCACCACCTAGGGTGTGTCCCGCTCTTCTGTTCCTACTCCCCAAGTGCATCACGGTGCGCTTCTTGGCATTAAATTTCAGCTGCCACATCCCAGACCATTTTTCAAGTGTCTTAGTCCTCCCTCATGTCCTCCACTCCCTCCCTATTGCATTTTTTCATATCAGCAAATAGGCACAGCCTCCCCTCAAACCATCCGCAATATCACTGATGTAGATGTTGAAGAGAAGCGGACCCAAAACTGACCCCTGTGGCACTCCTCTCTGTACCCTCACCGTCCCGGAGTGTACCCCATTTATCACCACCCTCTTGAGTTCTTCCTGCCAGCCAGGCCTCCACCCAGCTTATTTTCCCACCCAACCCCAAGCTTTCCATCCTGCTCTTGCATCAAGTAGTTTGTATTGATTTTTGGTAATGGTGATAGGTAGCTGCATGCTTGTCAGAGTTCCTTCCCTCTTGGTGTGAGAGGTAGGTGCAGGTTTTATGAGCCCCGCCCCAATACTACAGTTAGAGAGCAGGTGCTCCAAATAAGGTTCACACATACTAGGTGCAATTGCATTTTATTGTGCATGTATTATACAGATACCTGTTATTACAGAGAGAGACCCATTTCACCAGCCTGCCCCAGGCTTCAGACCGCCCACCTTTTGAGGAAGGACCTGGGTGGTACAAATCACTGGAGAGCTCTGGTCGTAGTGTCTCTCAGTAGAAGTAAGGATCTGTGTGATAAATGGCATGGGCAGTAAAATTCAGAGGTAGAAATTAATAGTATTCTGCCCAGTTTTGTGTACTAATTTTCAAAGTGGAAAACCATTTTCATCACACTGGTATTCTGACTGGAACACTATTTCTACATGCTACTGCACTACAGTTTAATGCAGCACAACTTTTTTGGATAGGTGGATGCAATAGTACTTTAATGGCAACTAATATGTGTGGAGTTCTTTTGGGACCACCTGGTTTCCAATCCTAGCCACAGCTTGTAAATCCTAGGGCTGGCATCCCTGACCGGTTGTGCACACAGCTGTGCATGGAGGCATGTATGTCCCTGTTGGTATTGTAAGCCCCTCCCCTCAATCTTAAGGTGAGGGTTGCTAGTGCCCCCCTCCACCAGTTGTAGTTCAGCTTAAGTGTGTGCTTTGTGAGTTGTAGTGTGCCTCCAGTTCATAGTAGTCACTCTCCGATCTGGGGGGAAGGGAGGGGGTAACTCCTAAGTTTGGGGACAGTAGTGCTAGCACCTAATAAGCAATGCAACACCAAAACAAGAAGTGTTCTTCTTTAGAATATGGCAGGCACTGAAAGGGCCGTCAGTGTGGTGAGGCGAACTAGGGGGGACACTGTGATAGCACCAGAGTTGCTATGAGAACAAGACTGTAATAGAGATCTGTGATGCTGGTACAAGGAACTGCTTGTTTTAATATAGGATGTGTTCGGGATTAGGGTAGTCCTTGTTATGAGTAGCAAAAAGTGGAGGACAGTGTGACAACGCTGATTTTGCTGTGAGAATATGAGTGAGTTGTGTGACAGTAGTGCTATCTTAAGGAAAATGTATGAACTGCATATATGTAGTACATGGTGAGCCAAATGAAAAAAGAAATGGGTACAGCAATGTTTCCCCCAAAGCACTGGAGTTGCATAGTTTTGGTAATGTAGTGAGGCAGTGGTTTCTAGGTAGAATAGGGCACTTTCGTAATAGTATACTGGCAGTTTACTGAGGATTACTGCATGGTCAGGTGGCTGGTTTCAGCCAATGTTGTTTTTCAGAATTTCTATACTCATTTTCTAAAGCGTTTTTAAACTCCTTGTACTGGGAGAGGACCCAGCCTAGGGTAAACTAGAGGGTGCAGTGATGCATGCTTGGGTTCATGCCAGTTATAAAGTGAAGAGCTCCAAGATAAAATATGTCTAACTTAGCAAGATGGCCTGAGCAGCACCCTCTGTATATTAGGTCTTCATAAGCTGAGTGGCAAGAGTGTCGTCCTCACTAGCTTCTTTGGGCATCCACTGCAGTAAGCAGCTCCAGTACAAATAATATGGCTCACGTTGCACAAAGCTAAATAAAGAAGCCAGCATCTTGGCTGTGAGTTAATGATTTTATTCTAAAACATAAAACTGGTAGCAGCACTCGCCCATTGCACACCAGGTGAGTGCTGCTAGCTGTCTTGTTTCATGTTTTTTAAATAAAAGTATTAACTTACAGCCAATATGTTGCCTTTTTTGTTTTGCTTTGTGTAACTGGAGATGGGTGTTTTTGCACTAGTGTTTACTTTGTTTTGACTGTTGGCTCGGTTTGTCTACCTCGACACCACCTCTTGCTTTGTCTTTTGTTTGCAGTAAGTAACTGGTCCCCCCTTTTTATTTTAACATGTAATATTTTATTCATTATAAAATGAAGACATTACAAGTTCTTTCATCGTGGAAACAATACATGCCTTCAGACACTAACAGAATACAATTCTGTTAAAAGGTAGTATTGCGTGTATCCCCAGGATAGCACCGAAAACTGAGGCATTTCCTTAGTTCTCATCTTTTTTTTTTTTTTACATTCAGATTTATTCGTTTTCATTTTTACACCCCACACAGAGCAAGAAACAGGCAAATAAAATCTAGTTAACAGTCACAAAATCTTACGTTTCCGTGAACTAATTCACCAAAATTAGTGCAAGAACCTACTGTCTCTTGTTCTGTCCCCGCTCCCCCATGCAGGTAAGGTACATTACTAATTACTTTCATCTAACAAAGTATTCCTTCAAGTCTCTCCATCTGTAGGGTGAGCTCCAGATTGGAGCAAGTATAATACATGCATTTTTTCCCCAGAGAGACCTGTATTTTTGGCAAGCAATTCTTCCTGATCGCTGCAAATTTTTCCATATTCAAATTAAATAACTCCCGTAGCCATTCTATATAAGTGACCGGGGCATTATCCAGCCAGTGTTTCAGGACCACCTTTTTGAGGGAGGATGAAATCATGGCCATATAATATCGTTTACCTTTAACAGTAAGCAAACTTGTGGACTGAAACATTCTTCAATCCCCAATAAAGGGTCAGCCTTATCTCGAATCTGTTCCCATAAAACTTTAATTCCTGGGCATTCCCAGAAAATGTGAAATAAAGTTCCTTCTGCTTGGTGACATCTGACGCAGACTGCATCGGAATGACGTCCAATTTTATGTAATTTGGCAGGGGTCCAATACATATTGTTTAAAAACTGAAATTACATGACTCTCAGTCTGTCCTGGGTGATATACTGGCAGGTATGTTGCCAGATTTTCTCCCAGTTTTTCCTGGGTCCCTAGCTGGGTTGACCAGTAGCAGGGCTTACCCTCAAGTTCTGCAAATGCTTGATTAAATAGACTACCATGTAATGTTGAAACTGCATGTGGCTCCCAGACCCCCTGAACAAGGGATTCAAAAAATCCATCACCTGACTGCACTGTATGATGTTTCCCTAAGGAGTACACCAACAGGTGTCGAAGCTGATATATTTTGAAAACCTGGGAGGGATCTATCTGGAATTTTCTGATTAATACATCTATTGAAAGACAGGCATCCTCTTGGAAGAAGTCCCTAATTCTTGAGCTCTTCAGCTCGGGGATCCAGGAATCGGCAGTCGTTTTCTCCCCACTTTGAAATTCAAATTACGGCAAAGCGGCCGATTCCTGTCCTTATTGGGAGCGTATTTAAAAAATGAACATAATTGGGTGTGAATTCTTAAAGAAGTTTTCATTATTGAAGTTGACCATTTGGAAGGTAGCGCCTTCTGTGTGGTGTACAGTAGGGATATCTGGTCTATCTCTTCAGCTTTTATCATCTCCCTTTCTAATTTGACCCAAGAGGGGGGATGTAAGTTAATGAGACAGCCTCTTTATCAGATAACAACCACTTCAGATACTTGCTGGTGTGGCTTGTCCAGTAATATATCCCCATGTGTGGTAGCCTTAAACACGCCTTTTCTCTGAGCGCTGCCAGTTTATTATAAGTTCTACGTAGGGTTTTCCGTCTCCAGATAAACTCTGAGATTGTGGAGTGGAGATTTTTAAACCACTTTACGGGGATCCAGACATTTAGCATATTAATGGGATAAAAAAAACCTCTGTAAAACATTCATCTTGATTTAAAATTATCCTTCCCCAGAGAGAGATTGGAAGTTTAGTCCACCGTAAGAGAGCTTGTTGAACCTTGTCTTTAATTGAGTCTAAATTTAGGGACACCATTTTGGAGTCATTCCTTGCTAGTACAATTTCAAGATATTTGAGAGAGTGAGGACTCCATTGCAACCCACGATCTGTAATTTCAGATTTGCATAATCTGAAGTTCAATGGGAATACTAGAGTTTTCTCTACATTTATTGTAGAATTAGACACACGGCTATACTCCTGTATCAGTCCCATCACGATCGGAATCATGGTTCTAGGGTGGGTAACATGGAGAAGGATATCATCTGCATAGGCAGACAATTTGAGTTCCTGAGACCCAACACAAATCCCCTGAACTTTCTGCTGCAGCCTAATTTTTATTTGAAGGGGCTCTAAATAGAGATTGAAAAGAAGGGGTGATAGGGGACAACCTTGTCTAGTACCCAAACCCAATGGGAATACTGAGGAGAACACCCCATTACAATATATCCGTGCACTAGGTTGGGCATATGAGGGGAAATCCAAACTTCTTAATAACCAAAAAAAGAAACTGCCCATCAACCCTGTCAAATGCCTTCTCCGCATCCACAGAAATCAAACCACAGGGAAAGGTAGCATCTCTAGACGCAGAGAAGACTTGAGACCGTTTACGCAAGTGGTCGGATGCCAGTCTTCCTGTCATAAATCCTACCTGGTCCCCATGTATCAATTGAGGCATCAGTTTAGCTAAGCGATTCGCTGAGATTTTTGCTAAAATCTTAACATCATAATTTAGTAACGAAATGGGTCTATGACTAGAGACTTTACCTGGTGCTTTCCCTCCTTTTGGAATAACTATAATAAGAGCTTCGAACAGCTGTTTATCAACCGTCTCGGAATGCAGGATACTACTTAATAATCTTTGTAGGCCTGGGGTCAATTGTTTCGAAAGACATTTATAAAAATGAGAAGAAAACCCATCTAGGCCTGGGGTTTTGTCCAACGAAAGAGAATTTGTCGTGTACACAATCTCCTCTTCTGAGATAGGTGCAGCGAGCTGTCTCGCCCTATCAGCTGAAACCAATGGGAGAGGGCAAGAAGAAAGATATCTCTCCACCTCTTTTCTACTAGGTTTGGGATTCATAGGATTGTATATTTCCTTAAAATAATTTTCAAACTCAAGGACGATGTCTTGAGCCTTAGTCTTGACTTCCACATCCCTCTGGGAGGTAATACCCTGTATCATTCTGGATGATTCCTTCGCCTTCAGTCTCATGGCCAGTAAGTGACCCGCCTTTTCACCTTGATCTAAATACCATGTCTTAGTTCAGAGCAGAGCGTATGTCACTATATAGGTTTCTTAAACCAACTAGCTTTTCTATAGTATTTACAGGGGAGTTTACCGATAGGTTGCGTTCTGTATCCCTGATTTGTCCTAGTAACTGTTTTGCCTTACCCTCTCTTTGTTTTTTCCTATCTGCTGCTAGTTTAATCAGAACTCCTCGAAGGACACATTTCAATGCCCTCCATTCCAGATCCCCTCTACCTGTTGAATTAAGATTTTCTTTTTCGTTATTGTCTGTTGTTTGAATAATATAATTTTTTACCTGAGTAGAACCCAGTAACTGATTGTTCAGTTTCCAGATGGTCTGTCTGGGTAAATTGGGGAAAGATTTATGGAACATCGAACCACAGAGTGATCCGAGATTATTCCCGGAAGTATTGTGCACTATGACAGACCAGCAGAACTAATTGACGTAGCAAAAAGTAATCTATCCTCGATTTGGAGCTGTGCACGGGAGAAATGAACGTATATTCTATAATAGAAAGATAGAGGACCCTCCAGGGATCACATAGTGCCAAATTATCAGTCAGGTCTCTTATGGCTCTCTGGGCTGGGGAAAGGCCTATTTTCCTTTTGCCTTCCTTGTCTGTCTCCGAATTGAAAGGGAGGTTCCAGTCCCCTCCTAGGAGTATCGGAAAATGGACAAAGGAGGACAACACCCTTAAGAGATCCACAAAAAACCCTGGAGAATCCACGTTGGGACCACAGACACTCCCAAGCACCACTCTAGTCCTAATTAAAATACCCAGGACAAATATGTACCTACCTATTAGGTCTTTAATAACTTGTTCACAGGTAAAAGGGATATCTCTTGCGATCAAAGTAGCCACCCCTCTACTGTTTGTACTATCCCCTGCCAGATACACCAGACATATCCTTTGGCGCCTAAATAAGCAAGTCTTCGTATCAAGCAAATGTGTTTCTTGTAAAAAGATAATTTTCCCATTCAACGTTTGTAAATGTTTCAACACTTTATATCTCTTAGTATTATTTCTAGTCCCTTTAATATTACATGTAATACAATCACATTGGCTATTCATTGGGTATGTCTAGACCGAGTAAACCAGTTATAATAATGCTTGTATAACACCACCTTCTACCCAGTTTCATTAGGATACCCATACTAATGCTCACCCATGAAATTCCAACCCTGCATGTTCCTTTCTCCCCAATCCCCCCCCCGTATTCCTAATTTTCCCAAAGACCACTGGTTTAGCATCCTCAGTACTAATTAATCCACACCCGCTCCCACCCACAAAAACATCCACCAACCCCCCCAAAAAACAAAATACACTATGGTCCAAATGACCAATGCTCCACTCATCCCCCACTTGACCCAGTATCTCCCATCTCTATATGTACAGATACTTTAAACCTCTTTAAATCTCATTTCCTAAGAGACCTGACTGAACCCCCCAGAGGTTCAGGTTGCAAGTAACTTGGAGCTAACATACTAAAATGCCAGCAGAATAGGCCTAACGGTCTTTCGATCTGCTCGTTTGGTCAGTCCCCAACCTGGGTGCTGACCTTGCTGTCCCCCTTGCCTTCTCTGGCTTCTCCCTTCCCAGTTCCGGATATTCTTGCTGCATTGGATTTTGCTTCCAGAACCCTTCCCCTGTACCTGTCCCACCCCCACTTGAACCCCTCCACTGTCTCTGCCTCCACCAGCCCCCTAGGCAGTGCATTCCATGGCTCCACCACCCTCTCAGTGAAGTAGCACCTCCTCCTTTCTCCCCTGAATCTTCCCCCCTCCAGCTTCCAGCCATGCCCTCTAGTGGCCCCTTCCTCCTTCCTTCGAAGCACCCCAACTGTTCCTCCCCTATTTACCCTCTTCATGTACCTAAAGACCTCTATCATGTCTCCCCGGTCCCTTCTTCTCTAATGTGTACATATTTAGCTCTTGAGCCTCTCCTCATAGGTCCTGTCCCCAAGCCCCAAATCATTTTGTTTGCCCTCCTCTGGACCCTCTCCAGGAGGTTAATGTCCCTTTAAGTGTGGCCTCCAAAACTGCACGCAGTACTCAAGGTGCGGCCTCACCAAGCAGTTATACAGAGGGAGTATCACTTCCCTCCTTCTGGAGGTGATCCCCCTAGCAATGCATCCCAGCATCCTGTTGGCCTTGGCTGCTGCCCTCCTACAAGTCTCAGAGTTGTTCATCTTGACATCCACCACCACCCCCAGGTCCCTCTCAGCCATCGAGACTTGTAGCATTTCCCCCAGGGTGTACACTTGACCTGGGTTTCTGGCCCTCAGGTGGAGTACCTTGCATTTCCCTGCATTGAACCTCAGCTTCCGCTTTCAGACCATCTTTCCAGAGCCTCCAGGTCCCCTGTAGGCCACCCTCCCTCCTCCCCATCCACCACCGCCCCAGTTTGAGTCATCTGCAAAGAGACTCATCTCCCCTGATTCCTGTCCTTATGTCAGATCGTGGCGTTGAACAGAAGGGGCCCAAGGACTGATCCTGTGGGACCCCACTAATGACCCTCCTTGGGGATGAGACTATCCCACCAACTCCGGTCCTGGAGCCAATTGCCTATCCATCTGATCATCTGGTTCCCCACCCCCATTTCTCCCAGCTTATCCAACAGGCCCACGTGAGGAACAGAGTCAAATGCCTTGCTGAAGTCCAGAAAGAGGACATCTACTGGTCTACCCAGGTCCGAGGCACTTGTCACCCAGTCATAGAACTCCACCAGGTTTGTCTGACACGATTTCCCCAGGATGAATCCATGCTGTCTATCGTCCAGGCACCCTGACTTATCCAGGTCCCCCCCTAGCCTCTCCTTGACAATGCCCTCCATCACCTTGCCCACCACCGAGGTCAGGCTGACAGGCCTGTAGTTCCCTGCCACCTCCCTTGATCCCCCTTGTGGATAGGCACTATATGCGCCACCTTCCAGTCTTGGGGCACCCACCCTGTCCTCAGAGAGATGGTGAAAAGCTGTGCCAGGGGTTTTGCCAGGACATCTGCAAGTTCCTTCAGCACTCTGGGATGTATTTATCCGGCCCCGTGCTTTCTCCGTCTTAAGGAGCTGAGGCTTCCTCACTCTCTCAGCTGTGATTTCCACTTCGGTACCCTTCTCCTGCTTAGCCTCCCCACCTGCCAGTGATGCCTCCCCTCTCCCAGACCTGCCGATCGGTGGGGTCCCCTCTCCTCAGTATCTCTGTCTCCTCCCATGTATGATGCAGCACCCCATTTTCCCTGGTGAAACTGAGGTGAAGTACCTTTAGTACCTCAGCCTGCTCCCCGGTCTTGTGCCCATCTCTCCCTGATTTAATCCTGCTAATCTGCCCTTCACCCTTCGTTTTTCCCAATGTATCTAAAGAACCCCTTGTTCCTCTCCTAATTTCCCTGGCCAGGTTCTGCTCCTTCCTTGCCTTAGCTGCCCTCACCACTCTAGTGGCCCTTCTAGCCATCAGCTCTAGCTCCCCTCGATCCCTTTCACTCTTGAGCACTTGAGTTGCTTATAGGCTGCTTTCTTTCCCGTACCACCTCCTGGACCTCCTGGTCCACCAACAAGGTTTTTGGGCCCTACCGCATTGCCTTACTCTTGCACAGGTGCTGGTAGCATCCTGCACCCTCTCCTGATGATTTCCCACCTATCAGTGTCCATGTCTGACCCAATCCCATCCAAATGCTCCTTAGGATCCTTCCATTTCTTAAAATCCGCCCCTGAAGTCGATTACTTCCGTCTTTGTGCAGCCTTCTACCCTCCTAGGTCCAGGCAGAACCAGACCGTGGCATGGTCACTCCCGCCACTGGGTCCCTTACCTCCAGGCCCCCAATCTGGTCACTGTCTGCCAGGACCACATCCAGTACCCGTGCCTCCCTGGTCGGTTCCCTCACCTGCTGAGTTAGGAACGTGTCTTGAAAGACATCCAACAACCTCTGTTCCCTGGTCACAGAGGATGTCATAGTCTCCCAGTCTGTTCCTGGCATGTTTAAGTCCCCCAACACCACCACCGTTCCTCTGCCCAGTTTGCAGTGTCTCCTAACATCTGCCACCAGACTGTCCTCCAGCTCCTCCGCCAGGGCAGGGGGTCTATACACCACTCCTATTTTTACTCTCTTGCCCCCCTTGTTATCAAGGTGACCCAAATCGCCTCCACGGTTCCCTCCGCCTCCTCTACTCCCCCTATGCCAATGCAGTTTTTGACTATCATTGCTACCCCATCTCCCCTTCCCTCCCCCCTGTCCCACAGCCCCTTGCATTGCAGCAGTCGGGTGAATCCCGCTAAAATTCTGTCTTTCCAATGCTAAATATGTCACACTACTGTACCATGTTCTGTCAGAGCGCAGCTGAGATAAACTCTCCCCATAAATAAAATTATCCCGGACATTGAAAACGCTCCAACAATCCCAGTAACAACATTCTACTCTACCCTACTGAACATCCCAAGTACTCCTCTAGGATCCAGTCGAGCTTAACTTCGTGCACCAAAAAAAAAAAAAATGAATATAACAGAAAAAATTGCCCCAATTACCATCCTCGTATCCAGCCAAATGGGGTTGGCTCCCTCTAGTGGACACACATGCACAAACCTAGAAAAAATAGACCAAGGAGCTATGCATTGCAGTCCATCTGAAATTAGACTCCCATTCTCTGCAATGATGTACACACCCATCCAATATCGTGTAACAATAGTCTGAAAACAAGAGTCTTCCAAATGAAATAAGTCCCACATGAAGCGCTGAAACTGACCCATGATCTCAATACTGAAAGCGAAATTTTGTCACAATGTTCCAAAGGCAGACAGCAACCGAGTAGAAGTGAGCTCTTCCATGTTGCAAAATTAAACTCTCCAGCTATTCGCCTGAGACGCTGTTATAGACTGACAACGTCTGATAAAAGGAACTGGGACCTCATGACCCACCTGCAAAAAAAATTGAAATTTCTCCGCAAAAGTCAGCGTTACTGACTCATTTAAATAAATCCGGCAAGGCCACTTTTAAACTTTTGTGTAGCAGTGTGGACGTCTTCATAATGCACCCAAGACCCGGACAAAAGCACCTGAAACTTGGCAGGGTATCCCATTCCGAAACAAATACTTCCCGCAATCAACTTCACTACAATCTGGTGAAACTCGTCTCATTTCTGACGGACTGGCAGTGGTAAGTCCTGTATGATCCTAAGTGGCGACCCTTCCCAGGAAATCTCCTTCATCTCTTTAACCTTACTAAAGACATGCTGCCTTTCTTGGTAATTTAAGAAGCGAAGAACGAGAATACGAGGAGGGGCTCCGGGCGGTGGTGTGGCTCTCAGCGCCCTATGTGCTTGCTCTATTGTATAGCTCACCCCAAAAGGAGTAGGGTCAATGATTTTCAGCAACAACTTTTGAACAAATAGGGTCAGCTCCCTCCTCTTTCTCCGGAAGCCCTATAATTATTACATTTATGTCTAGATGCTCCCTTCGAGATCTTCTAGTTTTGCTTCCATTCTGGACATCTTTTGGTGAAGGGCCGCCAACTAGGAGAGGATAACACGCAGGTTACCACAGAGTACACATTTGATATTACAGTTTGTGCACCGACATGGAAACTCTCTGGTTTTCTAGCATAAAACAATAGAAAACATTTTTTTTACATTACATTAAGGTGTACACTTAATAGGAATTACATATTAGTGAAAGCTAGTGATAGTCCAGTCTATAGCCAGGGAACAGTTAGGCACAGGACATGATGATCCAATCATGGTGCAAGGAACATGAAGTGGAAGTGCACTAAGATAGCAAGAAAGCAGAAGTGCAATAGTTTGATAGCCCTGCTTAGTAATGTAGGAAGGGTGTCGTTGGCGAGCAGGAGGGGGTACAGGGTATAGAGGTGTGCACAGGAGGAATTTATGTGCAGGTGGAGTTTATCATCTGGTAGTTAGCCATGGCGGTAGCAAGGGAGTGAGTGGAGGAAGAGAGATGAATTTGATGGGGGGTCTGTCATTACGTATACATTTATAAACCTCAGGGAACCCACTTCAGTAAATTAAATTCTGTACTAAGTAATGATGGTCTCCATGAAGAACTGATCTAGTCTGAGTTTACAAGACTTAACATTTCCCCACTTGTACGGCTTCTCTTTTTCTGAATGTGTGCTTTGACAGTGGGACTTGGGGATACATATATTTGTTACATTGTCCCTTATTTTAGTTTTTCCAATGAAATGATACTGAAATATGCATATAATGCTATTGATTTTTATTATTGTGTTTTAAAGGCAAATTGCTAAAGCAGAAAAGGGCCCACTCCCCCTGTCCCCCCCCCCCCTCTTCTGGGTGGGTCTGTATTTTCTGCTTACATTGGGGCACTGTCAGCTTTTAGCATTTCTGGTCATGTGGGACTAGTGTGCCTATCGAAGATTAAATGTTTGCTGTTTTCTAACTTCAGGAATCTCTCACTGATGCTTTACACCAAGCATCTTCTCAGCGGAGAATGGTGCACCAGAAATAGAACCTTGTGCTAATTATGGAACATAGACTGAAGATTCAGACTCCACATGTCACGTTCCACTCTAGCCAGTAACGTCAGATTTGTTTCTCTGCCTGAAAAGAGCAGTCACCCCGAAGTCGTCTTCAGTACTCTGGTCTCCAGAAGCATTTGTTTTTGAAATTCAGTGTTTGCTAATTTTAGTTTATTAATAACTCTGCATTAGTTTAGTTTTATTTTCAGTTATTTGATTTTTAAACGGCCCCCTGGTTCCTGAGGCCATAATATTGCACAGTTCCCGCCTTAGGGAACCACATTGTTTTTCTTTATTTTTTAATGAGATTGAGTGTAAGAAGTGTTTAGGCCACTTGTTATCTAGCAGTTTATTATTTTAAGTTGTGGTTCCAGCTAAGAGGGAACTGGACCGCTCCTACCATGTAAACCTGTTGTGTCATTTCTTTTAGTAAATTATGTGGTCCCTGGTACTGGGGACCAAATGGTATATATATTTTTCCTCTCTGAACCAGTCTGATCCTGTGGGGCTCTAAGAGTAAGTATTAGTCTGTTTTTTTGGTTTTAGGAACCAAAGTTATTTCTTTAAGATCTTCCTGCTGTATTTGGGGGGGGGGGGCTGCACTCGTACAGTAGTGGTTGATTTCAGGGGAGCAGACCTTGGGCATGGGTAGGATTCTAAGGGAGAGGTTGGACATGGTTGGACTGGATATGGATGCTGGAAGATTGTGGGATACCATTAAAGGTGGTGTACAGGAGGCTACTAGGTCCTGTACTAAAATAAGGTGTAAGTATGGTAGAACCAGCAAGCCATGTTGGTGGACCAGGGAGGTGCAGGAGGCGTTGAGGGACAAAAAGACTGCCTACGTACATTTCAAACGTTCTAGGGGTGATAAGGAACGAAGGGAGTATGAACTATTGGCCAGGAAGATCACCAGAGTGGTGAGGGGCGCTAAGGCAGGGATGGAAACAAACCTGGCTAGGGATATCCAGGGGCGAGGGGGATTCTATAGATATATAAGAGAGAAGAGAAAAGAGAGGACACAGATCAACAGGATTAAGATTGTGGGGGGATGGGCTCAGGAAGCAGGGGGACAGGCAGAGGTGCTAAACGAGTACTTTGTCTCAGTATTTGCAGTGGGGTGACAAGGCATCCCTACAGCCTGATGGGAGCGATGATGAGTCAGTAAAAGTGAGAGGTCAGTCTCAGTCTGAGACCATAGGATGGCGTGAGACTAGGGCACAGGCTAGACCAAACCAAGAAGGTGTAGGAAGGTTGCATGAGGGAGTGGATTGGGGGGGGGGGATCAATCACAGTGGATAGGGTGAGGGAGGCCCTTCGGAATCTGAAAACTGATAAGGGGCCGGATGGAATACATCCGAGGGTTATGAGGGAATTGACGAATGTGCTGGCAGCCCCACTGGCTACACTCGTTAACATCTCAGGGTTTTACTTAACTCTAAAAATTGATTAGCGTTTTGCTCATAAAAGTTCTAAAATATTGTGAAAATGCATAGTACTTGCCTAACTGTTTTTAACAAGCATAACACTTCCATAAAACCTATATAAATGCTTTCTGTACAGTTAGTATTGCCCCAAGAAAAAACTGCTAATCAATTATTTAAAACCCTGACATCTCTCTGCAAATGGGATGGGTGCCACAGGACTGGAGGGTGGCTTATGTAGTGCCTATACATAAGGGGGCGGTTCTAGGGAGGAGATGGGGAACTATAGGCCGGTCAGTCTGACATCTGCAGTGGGCAAAATAATAGAGAGCTTTATCACAGAGAGGCTTGGGAGGCAGTTGAAAAGGTTTGGATACCAGGATGATAAACAGTATGGCTTTGTCCTGGGGAAATTGTGTCAGACCAACCTGTAGAGTTTACAATTGGGTGGCGGGGCGCCTTGATAGACATAGGCCAGTGGATGTCCTATACCTAGATTTCAGCAAGGGTTTGATTCAGTACCTCATAATGGATTGATAGCAGAGATGGGGGTGGTTGGACAGGAGCTAAACTGGGTTGAAAATTGGCTTTCGGGGCGTATACCTTCCTGGGGAGAAGATATTATCCCACCCACCATTACTGTCTGTAATCCGTGGAGTCCCTCAAGATTCAGTTTTGGGGTCACTTTTTTCAGTGCCTACGTCTCAGATATAGGGAGGGGGTGTTAGGAATAGGTTGAATCTCTTTGCGGATGATTCAAAATTGGGAGCACTGGTGGATAGTGAGGAAGCAAGGGAGAAGGTCCAGGGGGATCTAGATACCCTGGAGGGGTGGTCAAGGAGGTGGGGACTGAAATTTAATGCCAGGTACTTAATTTGGGGGTCAATAACCCGGGCCATGTATACACCCGGGGCACACCGCAAGCAACATTGGGAGAAAGGGATTTATTGGTGGTGGTTGATGTTAAAATGAATCATTCTGAAAAAACTGTAGAAAAATTGCAGCCAAGGCAAACAGGATATTGGGTTGCATAGCCAGGGGAATTGCGTCCAGAAGAAGGGAAGTGATCCTCCCTCTATATAATGCCTTGGTCAGGCCGCAGCTTGAGTATTGTGTAAAGTTCTGGAGACCTCATCTGAAGAAGGTCATAGCGCTGCTGGAGAGGGTTCAGAGGAGAGCGAGCAGGATGATTCGGGGTGTGGAGGGGAGGCCTTATGAGGAGACACTGGAAAGAGCTTGGGCTTTACTCACTGGAGAAGAGGATGGATAGGGGAGACATGATAGAGGTTTTCAAGTATGTAAAGGGAATAATTAGGAGTGGAATCAGGGAGTTTAGGCTGAAGAAGGGGGGGAGTGACCATGGGCCATGGGTGGAAGTTGAGGAGGAAATACGGGGGTAGGAGGCATTGTTTCACTGAGAGGGTGGTGGAGCCGTGAATACACTTCGGGAGGCTGGTGGAGGAGGGCACAGTGGAGGGCTTCAAGAAAGGGTGGGATAGGTTCAAGGGGAAGCTGAATCTAGAGAAGACACTCTTGGGGGCTGGGGGGTGGTAAGGCGGGCAGCCATTAGGTTGCTGGCTTTTGAGCAGACAAGACAGACCATTTGGCCTATTCTGCTGGCTTTTTAGTATGTTAGTGTTTGGGATGACTGATAGGCCCAAGAAAAATAAAACAAAACCAACAGACTTTAAGAAAAGGTTACTAGTTGCTTCCAGCTCCTGGCGAGGGCAGACTGCCACGAGCTAAGGTGTTTGGGTCCAGATCACGATTTTATCAGTTGTGAGCTCTATATAAAGTTTTACCCAAAATCCAAAAAGGAAAAAAAAAGTTTTATTGCTTCTAAGTCTGCCTCCATGTTGCCAAAAAATAATAGACACTCAGAGAGTTCTTAATGATGGTGGAAAGCATGCACCAGAGGGTTTGTCTTCTCAAATACGGCAGCAGTCTCTGTCAAAGGGGACTGAGGAAAAAAAAGTGGCTTAGCCATCAGATAGACATGGTAAAGATACCAGGGTGTCAACAAGGGGGAACCCAGAGTCCAGTGATGCCAAAAATACATATGAGAGAGCCACAGAGCAGGCAACAGAAACCGTGTTTGCCAAGAAAAAAAAGAAAAGCATGTCCTAACCACTCCTGAAAAATGAAAGGAGCATCTTTGGGACCAAAGACATATGCCCTCAACAGAGGACCTAACAAAAATGTGGCAATTTTTCCAGGCCTTTCAGATCATGGGAAACTTTATGAATATACTGCCCCCTTGGCTAGGCTTAGGCCGCTGCATACCTGCCTGTGGAGGAGGAAGAAGAAATATACTATGAAGAGGTGGAGGAGGAGGTAAATTTATTGAACGAGCTGGTTCTCCTGAGCAGGAATTTGGCTTCCCTCCATGGCATACAGAAGATTACTCTTTTTTTTTTTTTTTTTTTTTTTTTGTTAGGCGCGACATCCTCAACAGCGCCCCCCCTCAGGAAATAGGAGAATGAGTAGGAAGCAGAATTTATGGATGCGATGGGGTTAGCTGCTACAAGGAGGCTGCCGGTCCCCATACATTACAAAAAGCCACTTCAGAAATCGACTGCAGCCATCGATAAAAAGATTGAAAAAAGTATCAGGTGGACAGACGGGGTAGAATACCTATATGCATACCTCTCATCAAGGTATAGTCCAAGTGGCTGCCTGTGAGAAGGCTGCAGTCCCTTTCTTTGCACAGCAACCTGAAAAAGACTCCAGAAAATTAGATACTATGACCAAAAAAGGTTTATACATCAGCTTCCCTGCTCATCAGGCAGGCAGACTACTCGGCTCATATAGCCCAGTACCAGAAGGCAATATGGAATGCAGTGCTGGCACTGGCTGATAAGCTTATGGTGAACTGGCACAGGACCTGACTGGCACAGCAGAGTTGGCCCTGGCTACCACCAGTTGTCACTTAACATGGCTGTGGACACTAATGACACTGCTTCGGGGGTCTTAGCTCATGCAAAGCAGTTGAGGTGGTTTTCC
This sequence comes from Neoceratodus forsteri, assembly GCA_016271365.2. Classification (NCBI taxonomy): domain Eukaryota; kingdom Metazoa; phylum Chordata; order Ceratodontiformes; family Ceratodontidae; genus Neoceratodus; species Neoceratodus forsteri. The sequence goes on from CM028136.1 coordinate 752,171,993, forward strand.
TGGTTAAGGGAAACCATCCTTTCCCAGGACACTAGACCAAGGCCATGGATTTCCTGTTTGAATGAGATTCTCTTTTTAGTAACAAAACAGAGGTATACATGTAAAAAGTTGAGTACAAAACCACTTACAAGAGCAATACTGAGAAGGAAAAGGCCACCACTTTCTTACAGGCCTTATTTTAGGTAAGCAGGGGTAGGGGCTACTTTCCAAGAGTCTGTGCCCCCACTCCACTTTTGAGTACCAACCCCGAAGAGGTTACTGCAGATACAGAGGCACAAAAGGCTCCATATGTGCTGCGACAGCACCAGCTCCCAAGCCTTAGCCAAAACAAAACCCCTGACAGTTCTGCCCAGGTCACTCAACAATGGCTAGTGGGAGGGGAAGGCTGGCCCACTACTCCCCGGCATAGATGAACATTAATAATAAACAGTTCAGGACCATTGAGATTATGATCGCAATATGTGCATAAAGTTTATATTCTCGCATAGCTTTAAATTAATTTTGATAAATTTTCAAGAAATCCAACGTTTCGATATCTCATCCTGATCTCTTCCTCAGGCAGAAGACTAAAAATATTAAAATGCATTAATAATATTTATATAACTGTTACAACCACACAAAATTAAATTACTCTCAAAGTTGAAAACTGGGAGTGGAAAAACTCCTAGTTACCTTATATTAAATCACAAGGTTATGCACATTTTCTTACCAACTTAACATCTCAGTTTTGTTTTATAATCAGGAAACATAAACATTGTTATTATAGAGCATCTATGAAAAAGGCTCATTCAGTCTGTAAGTTCTAACCCCAGTAATATTCAGGTATTCATAACTTTCTGCAGTAAGCCTTCTAGGTAGGACTGCCCGGAGCGTATACAACACATGCAAATGATGTAACTCTTTGCACGTGACGACTTTATTTTCAAATGCTGCCCTATACTAACTGCCAGTGTTCATAACTCCTCAGATTTCACTTTCCGCCTGAAAAGTCTGGTTGCTCGGAGTGTCGCTCTTCTACTTTCCATTCAGACGTGAAGAAACTTATAAAAATACTGTATCTTTTTATTCATTTGCTGCCTAATACTTGTTTACTGTTAAAACTTAGTTTAGTGCTAGTTATATAGCTTTTTTTTTTTTACCAGTTTCTCTTGGTTTGGTATAACCAGGAGTGAACAGAGTTAATTTTTAGTTAGTCGGGGTTTTCTGACTAAAAAAACTCTGTTAGTTTCTTAGTTGAAAACTTAATTTTTGTAACCACTTTTCTTGGTTACTGAACTGCTAATCCCAGTTCACTTTTTGTCCTTCAGTTCGGTTCCTCCAGTTCCTATTGGTTCCGGAACCTACCACAACTAAGTTTTATTTAAAAAAATTAATCTTACTTAGCGGTTTATTTTATCGGTAAAATGTCAGAAAACCCGAAGAAAAAGACTGGTGAACCCGGTTTTAAAAATTGTTCACAATGTGAGGAAGTTTTTTCTAAGGCAGATACACAATTTGTGCGTGGCCTTCCTTGGATATGAGCATCTGAAAGAGGAATGTGATATTTGTTAAACATTCCCTGAAAAAACTGTAGAAAAACACCTAGAATGGCTGAAAAAGAAACTTCATCCAGGGGTCCCTCTGGCTCTGACCAGCCGATACCCCTTGTTAATGTGGGTGAAACCACTTCTCCTGTTGCCTCTACCCCTGAGACGGGTGACAAAGGCACCAGGAGGGTTACTGAACCGGCTGACTCCCCAGTTCCCTCTAAGAAATCAAGAAAATTAAAATACACAGAACCCCCACCTCCTAAAAAGGGGACTTCTGTGCCTGCCTCCATCATGCCTTCTCCCCAAGAAATTGCCCAGGCTTTCAGGGTAATTCAGACATTACAAGGCCTAGTGCCTACTGATCAGCAGCCACTTGTTCAGACCCCTGTTGGACAGCCTGGCAGCACAGGCAGATCTTCCTTCACTGAAGAGGAAGAATACAGCGAATGTGAGGAGGAGGAAGGGGAGCCCATTGAACCTGAGGTATCCCCTGAGCAAGAATTTGGCTCTCCTCCCAGAACATCTGAAGATTACTCCACATTTCGCTTTTGTGAGAGAAATGGCTGATGCACTGGACATCACCACAAGGGAGGAGACTGAGGATGTAGAGGAGGTGGAGTATTTAGAAATGATGGGGCTAACCCCCACCAAAGCGCTCCTCCTTTCTGAAAAAAAAAAAAAAAATTTCAAAAAAGATACTCTAAAACTACTTCAAACCCCTAATTCCATCCCTCCCCTGGATAAGAGGATGGACAGAAAATATCAGCTGGAGAGGGAAGGGCAGAGTTCCTTTTTTCCCAGCCAGATGATCAAGGGGTTGTTCAGCAAGTTGCCTGTGATAAAGTTAGAGTCCCTCTGGCACACACCCACCAGACAAGGACTGTAGGAAAGTAAACAGCATGGCAAAGAAGGGGTACCTGTCAGCTTCTTTAGTCATATAACTGGCAAATTTTCAGGCCTGCACTGCCCGGTACCAGAAGTCCTTGTGGCAGTCTGTTTTGGCCATGGCTCAGAAAGCCCCCTCACCCCTGTCTGACGACCTAGCAGAAACTGCTAGGTTTGGCTAGAGGCGGCAAAACACCAGTTCCAAATGGTTGTTGATACAAATGACACTGTAGCCAGATGGATGGCAAACACGATAGCCCAGAGGAGATTTGCCTGGCTCAGGGCACAAATCTCACTCAAGGTACCCAGTCAAAGACTCTTGATTTCCCTCTAGAAGGAAATGCTCTATTCAGGGAATCAACAGTGGCCTATATGAAAAAGGTGGATGAGTACAAGGCCACATATAGAAGCAACTGTAATAAAGAGAAGGCTTCACCATCCACCAAGCCTTATGGAAAGGGGGGACAGGGCAGGTCCTTCCACACCAGGCCCTTTTTCCAACAAGTGGCCACACCCCGGTACCAGCAGTACCCACAACAGGGGTACTTCAGGGACAGGGGTAGAAGGGGTTCTAGGCGATGGTCACAGGTCCAGCCTTAGCCCCAAGCAAAACAAACACCCTGATGCACAGGCCACCTCCTCCCTCCCTGTCTGAGGCAGACCGTCCCACTTCCTCCAGGCTTGGCTAAACATCACCACATACAAGTGAGTCCTGGAGGTAGTGAGTCAGGGTCTGTCTCTGGGCTTCAAATCCCTTCCTCCTCATAAAAACAGGCTTTTCAGTTCTCTCTCCTTGGCAGAGAAGAAACTGCTGGAGACAGAGGTTCGAAACCTGCTGCTGCTGAGGGCAGTAGAACCTGTTCCAACCCCCCCGAGGAAGGGTTTTTTATTCCAACTACTTTCTCACTACAAAGAAAAATGGGGAGTGGCGGCCTATATTGGACCTCAGAGCTCTAAACAAGCATCTGAAAAAAACAAAGTTCAAAATGGTAACTTTGGCATTGATTCTGCCAACACTCTAAAAAGGGGATTGGTTGGCATCACTGGACTTAAAAGATGCCCATTTCCACATCCCCATAAGGGAGTCCTACAGAAAATATCTCGGGTTCAGACTTCCTTCAGGCCATTACCAGTTTTCAGCCCTGCCTTTTGGCCTTTCTTTGGCCCCAAGGATGTTCACAGAGTGCCTGTCAGCAGTTGTGGCACATCTTCGAAGGCAGGGGATCACAGTGTTCCCATATTTGGACGACTGGCTGGTGGTACGGAAATCACCAGATCAAGTCAGACAGTATCTACAGAACACCCAAGGGCTCCTGGAGTCTTTGGGGTTCCTGATCAATCACAAAAAATCAATCCTCATTCCTGCACAAGTCCTGCAGTTTATGGGGGCAGAGATCAATACACTGCAGGGCAGGGCCTTACCTGCCTCTGGACAGAGTCAGAAATCTCCAGCTGATTGCAAATTTATTCAGCTTGCACAAACACAAAACTGCAACGCAGTTTCTACAGCTACTGGGCCATATGGCTGCAGCCACAGGCACAGTCTTGGGCTCCAGGTTCCAAATTAAAGACATCCAGTTCCACCTCAGGGCTCATTGGAGCAGGAGGGAAAAAAAAACCTCTTTCAAAGCCCATTCCAGTAACAATGACTTTGTTACAAGCACTTCAGTGGTGAAAGGAGGAACCCAGCCTAAGAGAAGGGGGTTCCTTTTCAGAGAGGGTCCCCGTCAGTTCTCACAACAGATGCATCCCTTTTGGTCAGCTTTAGAGTCCCTCTAGCACATAAACTTGCTAGAACTCAGAGCTGCATTTTTGGCACTAAAAGCTTTTTCAGCATTGGTGCAAGGGAAGGTGGTACAGTACAAGTCAGAACAGACAACACCACCACAGTGTACTACATAAACAAGCAGGGAGGCACCATGTCGAGTCTTCTCTGCACAGAAGCCATGAAAAGCTGGACCTTGGCTTATTCTTTGAGAGCGTCCCAGCAGGCAATCCATCTGTTGGGAAAAGACAATATCCTGGCAGATGCCTTGAGTCTAATCAACCAGGCCCATCACGAATGGACCCTGAACAGGCAAGTGGTACAAGTGATCTTCAGGAGGTGGGGCACTCCAGAGATAGATTTGTTTGCATCCCACCAGAACCACCACCTGCCACAGTATTGCTGCAGACCACCAGATCGGGGTACACTGCCTCTGGATGCCCAGGCTCTGGATTGGTCAAGTAAGCACCTGTATTCCTTTCCTCCCTTCCCCCTGGTATTCAGGGTATTGTTCAAGCTCGGATCCCATTCAGCATCTCTAATCTTGATAGCTCCAGACTGGCCCAGGCAGCCATGGTACTCTCTTCTGCTCTCCATGTCTGTAGCCAAACCAGTATATTTCCCTCAAATGCACAACCTGTTAACCTCCAACCAGGGGACCCTGCTATACTCGAACCCCAGGTCTCTCAATCTCAAAGCTTGGCTCTTGAGGACTTAAAATATGCTAATTTAGAACCTCTCTGAAGCAGTGCTAGACATTCTGAAAGGGTTCAGGAAACCCTCCACTAAGAAAACCTATTCCTCAGAATGGAAAAGGTTTTCAATCTGGTGTTCAGCTAGAGACTTGGTGCCGGTACAGGCTGGGGTACCAGCTGTTCTTGACTACCTCTCTCATTTACATTCCCTGGGACTGCAGCCTAGCACCTTGAAGGTTCACCTGGCTGCAGTATCTGCTGGAGCAAAGGTAACAATGGCTTCAGAAGCTATCTTTAGGAGGTTCTTTCCGGATCTGGCCTATCTGCATCCCTCTCACAGGGAACAGGTGAAAGCATGGGACCTCAGGGTATGCATAGCTAGCTCATGGGGCCTCCTTTTGAGTCCATATCTTCAGCTCATTTAAAATATGTCACATGGAAAACAGTTTTCCTAGTGGCGGTGACCTCTGCAGGAAGAGTCGGTGAGCTTCAGGCTCTCTGCATTGAACAGGACTACATTTCATTTCATAGGGATAAGGTAGTCTTGAGGACAAACAGAAAATTCCTCCCCAAGGTGGTTTCTGATTTCCAGCTTAACCAATCCATTACCCTACCTGTCTTTTTCACTGAGCACTCCACTTGTGGTGAAAGAAGACTTCACAGTCTGGATGTCGAGAGCTCTCAGCTACTACATGACAGCCACTAAGTACCATAGGCAGGACAGAAAACAGCTGTTCCTGACTTATGGGGATGTGGGAAAGGGTAATCCAGTGTCAAAAAGGTCCATTTTTCGTTGGATAGTTCAGTGTATCCAATTCTGTTACACTAAAGCTGGTAACGAGCCCCCAACAGCATTGAGGGTCCACTCCACGAGAGAGACAGCTGCTACCTTAGCAGCTGCCAGAGATGTTCCACTGGTTGATATCTGTAAAGCAGCTATCTGGAAAACCGTACACACTTTTATGAAGCACTGCATCCTGGATATTCAATCCAGGCGTGATGCTAGATTTGGCACCGCAGTCCTGCAAAGTCTGTTTCCAAAATGAAGTTCTGTGCCCACCTCCAGAGGTACTGCTTTGTAGTCTGCAGAAAGTTATGAATACCCGAGTATTACTGGGGTTAGAAGAAAAAATTACTTACCATAGTAATCTTGTTTCTTCCCAGTGATACTCGGGTATTCATAACTTCCCACCCGGCCTTCCCTTCCAGAACCTTTAGCCTCTGCACTCCTGCATGCTGTGCTACCAGAAAAGAGTATCTACATATATACACCACATTTGAGTACAATTTTAGCAAATAGGGTTCATTGTGTTTTACCCCTCTCTTCAGATGTTTCTGATATTTTGGGGGTTCTTTCATTGTTGTGCTCTGTCCCCAGTTGGAGTTTTTTTATTAGGAGGTTGGGGATTTTTTCAAATCCTAAATTATATTAATCATTAATACTTACAGTATTTTACTTCCATGGGCCTGCCTTTCCAGGCTTCTAGGAAATCTGAGGCATTTAGAACACTGGTAGTCAGTATAGGGCAGCATTTGAAAAGTTATCATGTGCAAAGAGTTCCATCATTTGCATGTGTTCTATTCTCTCCGGGCAGTCCTACCTAGAAGGTTTACTGCAGAAAGTTATGAATTTATTATTTATTTATTGAATTTTGATGACCAGGTAGGCCTACTGGGCCCCGAAGGTCCCTTTTTCAGGGGCGACCTAGGAATAACAGTACATGATATTATAGACAGTTGTACATATGCATATACAGGTTATCATGGGTATACAGTATTCGGCTGTTTACACGTAGCAGTTGTTATATGGGTTTCATATATCTAGTTGGTAAATTGTTGTTCATTACATCCTCCATTTGTCATACATATTAGTGAGACAGTACTGTGGATTCGTTAGGTAACATAGTTCAAGAACATTAGGATGGTTCAGAGAGGGGGAGGAAAAAGTTAGTGCTACACTGTTAGGGGGGTTAGAGATTTTAGTTTGCTAAGCAGGCTATTGTGGTCGTTGTTGTAGTACCTGAGTATCACTGGGAAGAAACAAGATTACCGTGGTAAGTAATTTTTTCTTCTATTTCTTCCGACAGACAAAATCTTGTAGTGTAACAATTCCATTAAATGTGTAATAAAAAAAAAAATGTAATGTACATAAGTTATCCTGTCATCTCTTAATCTTTGTAAATTAACATTCTTTAGCTCACGTTTACAAATATTTAAAGACTTTCTAGTAAAGGTTATAAGTATTTGATAACCTTACCAATATGATTTCCTTTTTTTGTTAACCTCACATTTATAAGTTATTTTTGTCTCAGGTGCCACGTGACTATTCAAGTTTCTCACTGAAAAGACTGGAAATAAAACTCATTTAAACGTGTTCCTTCCTTTCTGTCCTATCCTTAAATATACAATGCTGTTACCATTTTTTCTTTTTTAATAAATTGAAGCATTGTTGTTTATCACTTTTAAACTGTTAGTATAATTTTTTTCACTGCCATTCTGATATTTTATTTGCTGACTGAAATAAATTGGAATAATAACCCTTTAAGTTTCTTTATTCCTTTTTAGTACGTAAAAACTCTTTTGTGTGATGCACACTGCTGCTGCAGTTACCTTGTGTATTTGTTTGGGTGCTCCGTTCTCTGCGTCCTCAAATCGTTATTGTAGTTGCTGAAGGATCGATCCTCTTTCTCCTACCTTTAAGGAGAAGGGACTCTGGGCAGATAAGGTGGAGTGAGCACTGTGCTGAGCTGATGTCACCCGCTCCCATGTCATAAATGACATGCCTTCCTGCCCAGACTATAACAGCGGAAACTTTCCCACAGTACACACCAAGATGTGTTCGAGAGTCAGTGCCGATTTCTGCTAACAGTTTTATTTTCACTAGTTGAAAGCCTGTTGTTGTTCTCATTCACAAGTTACCTTAAACCTTACAGAAGAAGGGGACAGCCACATTGGGGTGAGCATGGCTCCCACTTATGCGAACATCTGTATGATTCAATTTGAAAAATAATATATATAATCTCTACACAGAAGCTTACAATAAATACAAACCACATAATTATGTGGAAACGTTTTATTGATTACATTTTTATGCTACGGAATGGGAGTGCACTTGAATCAGAACATTTTTTTTTGTTTGTTTTTGATTATTTAAACCAGTGTTTAAGTAAAAGAGTAAAAAAGTAAAAATAACAGCATTGCATATTTAAAGCTAGAACACAATGGAAGTAGCAAATTCAAATGTTTCATTTCCGATCTTTTCGGTGAGAAACTTGAATTACTCACATGGCACCAGACGCGCAGATAACTCAGATGTAATGTGAAGTTTAAATAAAATAAAAAAAAAAAATAAAAAAAAAAAGATTCATATTGGTAAGGTTACCAAATACTTATTATAAACTTTTCTAGAAAGCCTTCAAGTATTTGTAAACCTGTGGGTTAAAGAATGTTAATTTATAAAGGTTGTTTAGATGACAGCATAAAAAGAAATATTTTATGTAAATTAAATGTTTTTTTTTTTTTTTTTACATTTAATGGAATTGTTTCACTGTAAGCTTTTGTCTGATGGAAGAAATGGAATTTACGGATTGTGAATGAGCCTTTTCTATAGATGTTCTATAATAAGAATGTTTATAAGTTTCTTTATTATAAAACAAAAGTTTTTGATTTTTTTTCAGTGTACAAAGAAAAAATTGAGATGCTAAGTTGATAAGAAAATGTGCATAACCTTGTGATTTAATATAAGGTAACTAGGAGTTTTTCCACTCCCAGTTTTCAACTTTGAGAATAATTTACTTGTGTGTGGTTATAAGAGTTATCTGAATATTAAAAAGTTGCTGACACCTCAAAGAAAACTTTGAAAAACTTAATATTTAGGTACAATTCAGTTTGCTTTCCATATTTATTCAGTAGATTTCTTCTCCCCATTACTTATTACTGAGAAATTTGCATGGAAACATGATCTATATCCCTTAGAGTTCATCTGCCTCTTTTGCTTACTCCCTACCTCATGTCATAGTCCTCTGTTGTGACATCACAGTCTGTTGCCATGGGAGAAACTGTGATGTCATATGTGCATTATGACCTCTGATAGGGAGAAAGCAATAGGAAAAGATGAACTCTTCGGGAACAGAGATCCCGTTTTCATACAAATGATCTCAGTAATAAATAACGGGGGTGAAAAATACAGAACTAACGTGAAATACAAGCTGAACTGTATCTAAATAATGTTTTGTTAAAGTTGTCCTAATGGCTTTTGCTGCTTTTTAATAGTGCATTTTAATATTTTTAGCCATATCCCTGAGGAAGAGATCAGGGTGAGATCTCGAAATTTATGAAAATTATTTAAAGGCTATACAAGAAAATAAATTTTATGCTCATATTGTGATCATAATCTCAGTGGTCCTGAACTGTTTATTAGCCTTTTCAAGATCTGGTTTCATTGCAAGAACCATTTTGGATAGAATATAAAAAGGATACAGAACTTCCTGGAGTTTGTGATTTAATCTAATGGATAAACATTACCACAGACAAGTGAGTCCTAGAGGTAGTGGGCCAGCGGTTGCTCCTGTAGTTCAAAAAAAGTCCCCCAACTTACGGAAGCACAACAGTTTTCCAGCTCACTGCCAGAAAAAGAATTTTGATGGAACTGGAAGTAAAACAAGCTGCTACAAGCAAAAGCAGTAGAAGTCCTGCTTCTCAGTGGGGCAAGGACCTGTTTTCAAGATTCTTCTGACCCACAAGAAAAATGTATTTTATTTATGTATGTATGTCTTTGTTAACCGGGTAAGTGCACTGATCCAAAGGACCATTTTCAGTCACAACCCGGGCAAACAACAAGATCACAGCAGAACATACAGGCATGGTTATACACACCTCAAGCATGAGGTGGTGTGGAATACAAGAAATATACAATGGTGCATACAGTCGTATGAACAAACAGTCAGGGAAGCATGGTAACTAGTAGGTAAAACAATGGATCAGGTGCCAACAGAGAATGGCTAAGTCAGAATTTCGGTACATCCTGACGGCACAGTAGGAATAGATGCTGGGGGAGGGGTTGCTTTGGTAGGTAGTGGGTACTAGGGCAGGTTACGGGCCCTGTATCTGTCTAGGGGACTGTTACAAGTACAAGTGGACCTGGCCAGTAACCACACTCTTAGGCTTGATTTGAAGTGGACAATAGGAGTCTATTCCAGAGGGAAGGGGCAGAGACTGAAAAGGCTCTGCTACCCATAGAAGTAGTAGTGCGAGGGACCTCCATAGGGGAAACTGAGGAAGCCCGTAGGCACCGAGAGGACACCCTGTCAGCGAGTCGAGCAAAGTAAGGGGACAGCTGGAAGTTCCTGAGTGCGCTGTCAACTAGACAGCCCATTGCAAAGTCAAAACGCCTCTGAAGTGTGAGCCAGCCGAGAGACTGATACAGTGAGCAGTGGTGGGTGGAGAAAGGGGCTTGAAGGGCAAAGCAACAAATGGAGTTATATGTGGAGTTCAGGCACGAATGTAGTGAAGGGGGCACAGCTGAGCACATGGAGCAGTAATCGAGAAGGGGCAGCAGATTTCCTTGTGCAATGACTAGGTGAGCTTTGGTGGTCAGATATTGATTGTGGCGATAGGCCGCACCTAGCTTTTGGTGGATTTTCATTACTGTGTTACTGATGTGTTCACTGAAAGTAAGGGAGGGATCTAGGGTCACACCTAGGTATTGGTAGGAAGGGACAGTTTCGAGGGGAGTTCCAGCAGGGGTGGTAATCTGGAGGGCAGCTTTTGATTTTGCAACCTTTGCTAGGAATGGTTTAGAGCCAAAGAACATTGCTTTTGTCATCTTCTCATTTACAAGAAGTTTTCTGGAGAGGGACCAGTCTTGAGCTGCTCCATAGTTTAGTGGGAGGGTGGTAGATAGGGACTCAAGGGATTTTTTGCTGTGGTAGATGACTAAGTCGTCTGCATACAGGAGGGCCTGGCATTTTATGCTTTCAGCAGGGAGATCGTTAATGAACATTGAAGAGAGTAGGGGTCCAAATATAGATCCCTGGGTTACTCCAGAGTGGATAGGCAGAGCACCAGAGGAGTCCTTACCTATCAAAACTGACTGGGACCTGTTTGAGAGATAACTATGGAACCATCTGATAGTGTCTGGTGAGCAGCCAAAAGTTCAGCAGTGTGGAATAGAGGAGATGGTGGTCTACAAGGTCAAAGGCCTTCAATAGCTCCACAAACACTGTGCCATTGGCTTTGCCCTGGTCCATGTTCTTAAGTACATGGTTGGTGAATAGAGCCAAGGCAGAGGAGGCGCTGTGGTGTTTGCAGAAGCCGTACTGGAGAGGGCACAGGAGGTGGTATTTTACTAGGTAGTTAGATAATTGGTGGTAAATAATTTTCTCTAGTAATTTGCTCAGGTGTGTGGAGGAGGGAGGTGGGTCTGTAATTTTCTGGGGCGAAGGGGTCACCAGTCGTAAAGATGGGTACAACGTTAATGGGTTTCCATGGGTCAGGCACCATCGAGGTTGTGAGGGCAAGGTTGAAGATGAATGTTAGGGGCCTTGCAATAACTGGGGAGAGCAGCTTTAGGAAGGTAGGGTATAGCCCATCACTACCTGGGCTGCCTCTGGCTGGTAGTGACTTGACGAGTTTGGTAGTAATGTTTAGGTTGATGGTCTCGAAGTGAAATGTTGGAGGACTGGTAGCATTAGGGGACAGTTGGGTGCGGTGCAGATCTGTTTTGGTCAGTGGGAGGCTGAGAAGGGAGTATGCCAGTATATGGTGTGAAGTCAGTAAGCATACTGTCAAAAGTGTCCGCAGTTGCACCAGATTCAGTGATGGGACCTGACGGGGAGTTTAGCTGTGTGATATACATGTTAGGCTTATGGTCTAGGAGGGAACCAGTTGAGGCCCAGAAATGGCGTGGGTTACCAAGTGCGTCTTTTTACTGGTCGGTGTAGTACTTGCACTTTAGGGACTTTACTGCCTGCTTGCAGGAGTTTCACAGTAATCTGTATGTGTTCCATAGCTGGGGGGAGGGGTACGACTTCTAGGCTTCCCATGATTTGTCTGTATTTCATTAGGGCCAGTAGCTCCTTGGGTACAGCTGTCCCTGACCCTTCTTGTGACGGGAAATGTTTGTCATGAAATTTGCGAATGGTGTCGGTGAAGAATGTAACTGCGGTTGTGACATCCTTGTACAAGTAGAGTTTGGACCAGTTAATGGTCCTGACCTCATTTAGGACAGAGTCAAGGTCTTGGCAGTTAAAGTTCCTGAGTGTCAAGAGTTTGGGGAGCGGTGGGGTTGATTTGGTGGATAATACAGTGTAAGGTGGCGTGTGGTCACTAATTGAGTCTGACATTGTACCCGCCTGTAGGACCATGTTTACCCAATTTGTGATAACCCAATCTAGTGTGGTATGGTTGAGTGAGCGGGTGTTGAATTTGGTGGTGGAGGTGATAACTTGTTCTAGATTGTAGGATTTCAGGAGTTGAACATAGTCGGTATCTGGGGGAGCTAGTCCGTTCAGATTAAAGTCCCCAAGTATGATTGTGTCTCTGGAAGGGAGATGCTCAAGTTCTTCCAGAAAATTGGATCGGCCTTGACTCCTGCTGTTGGGGGGTGTTGCAGCAGCCCTAGGTGGAGTTTTGTTGCACCCAGGATTAACTCTGCTACTAGCCATTCAGTGTAGAGGTGGAGGGTGAGTGTGCGATGGTGGTGGCTGTAATGTGATCGAGCACGTACAGTGCTACGCCTCCACCTCTCTTTCATCTCGGTCAGTCTGTGCGCAAAATGAAGTAGGTGATATGAGACATCGGTAAGGGATGGCTTTAGCAATGTCTCTCAGAGGCCAAAGATGTGTGGCTTATATTGGGACACCCAGGTTTCGAGTTCAGAGAACTTGAATGGGAGGCTACGAATGTTTAGGTGAGCAATCCTGAGCCCTGAGTGACCTGTCTAGGTAGTATTTGTGTGATCAGTGGGTATGTTAGGGGCCCTGGGTTGCTTTCCACATTACCAGCAAGGAGGAGGAGTGATATAAGGGGGCAGGAGGGAGGGAAGGAACCAGTAGAGAGGCTGGGGGGTCAGGACGTGGACAAAAAGGCCTAGTAGCCTACGTTCAATCTTGACAGTAATGCCAGCATGGTAGAGCCTATGTGGGACAGATCGTGTCTGGCTGTGTAGAGAGGGGGGTGGTTTAGAGTGCAAGTTTCGGTAAATGTGCATAGGCATAATTGGTTAGCAGCTAGGATAGGGGCACAAAAGTCAGTCAGCAGTAGTAGACCAGCCATGGCGCTGAGGGCAAGGAGGAACCTGTAGATGTACATTTTGCCAACGGAGATGGCCAAGCAAAAGGGGTGCTAAAAATGTGATTGCAGCGAAGCGGAGAACAAAAAAAAAAAAGAGGAAAAGAAAGAAAATATTTTTCGTTTGTTTTTCTGTTGTATGTGGGTGTGTGCCCCTTTAAGGGGAGATGGCAGTGGCTAGCATAGGGTGTGGATGTTGGAGAAGGGGGCAGAGCACATGTGGATTTAATAAAGAAAGGGAGTAGGCCGAAAAGTATAGTACGGGATATAAGGCTCGAAAGCTGTGCTAACAGAGAGAAGAGGAGCAGAGGCCAATCAGATCCAAGGCCGATGAGACTCACCCATTGGGGCTAAAGTTCTTGCGAGCTGTGGCTAGTGGGAGCTCCGAATGCTTCCCCAGCTGGTCCAGAGGCTTACACGGCTTGTTGGTATCATTGGCAGGTTGTGGTCAGCCATCGCCACACCAGGAGGCGTCTGAAAGCCCGATCAAGGGGCTGATCTGCAGGGAGGGATCAAAGAAGGGTGTCACAAGTTATAGTAAGGGGAGACAAAAGCACAGGCAGACATCTAAATCGAGGGGCAGGGAGAGGGAAAAGAACAGAGGCTCAGAAATTCAGAGACTAAGGGGCGACCAGACCTCAAAGACAAGCAAATGCCCTGGTACCGTAGAAGTAAAAAGAATTAAAAGGCGTATTAGGAAATGGACAGGAATTGGAAATGAGCAGGGGCTGTGGAAAGAATCTGAGAGGCAGTGAGAGATTGGGAAAAGGAAAATTTAAAGTGGTACAGTGAAGCGCGAGCACTCAGAGCAGCGGGAGGAAAGGCTAGTTGAAAGTATTCCCTTAGCACAGTAAAATCTCAATACATTTCAGCAACACCATACATTTCAATACTATACAACATCACAGTAAGTTTGAAAAGGCAGAAAAAGTACAGTACAGGATATAAGGCTCGAAAGCTGTGCTTACAGAGATAAGAGAAGCAGGAGCCAGTCAGATCCAAGGCCCAAGGAGAATCAGCCAATGGGGCTAAAGTTATTGAGAACTGTGGCCAGTGGGAGCTCCGAATGCATCTCCAGCTGGTCCAGAGGCTTACCCGGCTTGTTGGTATCCTCAGCGGGCTGCGGAGGTGGCGTGGGCAGCTGGCTTCTCAGCCATGGCCACACTAGGAGGCATCAGAGAGCCCGATTAAGGTGCCGACCTGGCTTGTTTGTATCCTTGGTGGGCTACAGAGGTGGCATGGGCGGCTGACTTCTCTCCAAAGGGGATCTGCGGTCTACAATACTTAAGTTGCACCTGGCAGCTATCTCTCCTTACCGAGCGCTTCTTCAAAGGCCTCGACCATATTTCCCCTCCGGTGCGTGAACCACCACCACCAGGGGATCTACTGCTGGTACTGGCAAAGCTCATGGGCAAGCCAGTAGAACCAGTGCACAGGAGTGAGATGTCACACCTGTCGTGGAAAAAGGCGATCACGTCAGCCATAAAGATTGGGTAGCTGCAGGCGGTCTGTGAGTCTCTCTAGCTGTTCTTCCACAGGGACAAGGTTGTCCTGCACCCCAACCAGAAGTTCCTTCTGAAGGTTGTGTCGGAGTTTCACCTGAACCAGATGATGACTCTGGCAGTGTATTACCCCAGTCACACCTTGGAGGCTGAGTAAATACTCCATACTTTGGACCTGAGATGAGCGCTTTCTTATTACAAAGAGCTCACAACTGGAGTTCGGGGAGAGGTTTACCAGCTGTTTTGTTACCTACATTGAAGCCACACCTGACAGACCTGCAGCCAAGTGGACAGTTGGCAGATTAATTGCATCATGCATTGATCTCTGCGATAGGTTGACTGGTAGGGAGCCTCCCGTAGGGCTTATGGCTCATTCCACCCACCACACTGCTGCATCGGTGGCTGCTTCTACGGACGTCCCTATCAAGGATATCTATAGGGCTGCTACCTGGAAGTCGGAAAACACCTTCATTTTCCATTACCACATTGACCTAGTCCTAGAGTCGTGCCAGGATGCTGGTTTTGGGGCCTTGGTTCTCCAGTCTCTGTTCCCTAAGTAGGGGGTGTGTGCCTTGCCTCCCTCCTCCCATAGAACTGCTAGGAGTATGCCAAGAAGTGTGGATAGAACAACATATCCACATCCCTAGAAACGCAGATTACTTGTCTGTAGCAGTAGTTCTAGGAGTGGTATATGTTCATCCACACTGACCCGCCTGACCTCCCCGGCTTCAACGCACAACCACTGCTTCCAGCGGGCAGGATCTGGCGTCAAGGGGCGGAACCGAGGGTTATACCACCTGGGTGGGTGGGAGGAGCCAGTTTTTAGACCTTCCAGCAAGATTCTTAAAGGGAAAGGACGTGCCAAGAAGTGTGGATGAACAATATATACCACTCCTAGAACTACTGTTACAGGTGAGTAACCTGTGCTTTTTGGGTGGAAACATACAGCCATAGTTTTGGTTTCTATATCTGTAAATATTTTTTTTCTAGCGATCTTTAGTTTTTTAGATATTTAAAATTTATTTCCATTGTTGCTGATCCATAGTAAATATGGATGCTGCCTAATTTGCAGCCAAACTCCCCCCTCATGTCACATCATGTCTTTTACTTCCTTGGGACCCTGCGCTGCATGTTCCTGCTGTCCCTGTGGGGTTCTGCGAGTCATACGGATGTGTGGTTGGCAGCAGAGGTTTCCAGTTCAACATGGGAGGGGGGAGAAATGTAAACAAAAACAAAGAAAAATAGAGCAAATTACAGGGTGATAGTACAACGAAAATAAGAAAAGATTACCAGGTATGTGCTCAACAGAGCACAGGAAACAAATTGTTGCAAAAGATCCGAATTTTTTTTTTTTCTATCTAGTACTGCTGCTTTAAGTTGGTTTACATAGTTTACAAAGTTATAGAACTATTCTAGTTAAGTTGTTCTAGGGATTGAAGAAACCAAAGCAGGTATAGATATGCAATACAAGCCAGTCAAAGGATATAAGGGGAAAAAAAATGTATGCACGGTATCATTCTTAGTATCAACCCACCACCATGTTAAGGCGGGAAACTTATTGAGATGTTGTGTATTATTGCATGACTTGCTGCTAATATAATGGCAATGTATTGTATACCCTTTTCAAAAACAATAAAAAGTTAAAAAAAAAATTACCACAGTGAGTAATTTTTCCTTCACCCCCCAGGAATCTCTCACTTGCTTACTGTTGCAATCAGCCTCTAGGTCTGAGCCTGGAGAGTGGAATTTTATGCAAACTAGAGAATGATGAAATGAAATTCAAATCTCTGCTGCGTGGTCATGCTCAAATCTGCCCTCTAATGTCAGATTTATTTCTCTGCCTGAGCAACCAGTCTCCCTAAAGAGCTCTTTTCGTCTCTCCAAGTTTAGGATGTTTTTTCGCCAGATTTCTTTGATTTTCTTAGTTCTTTTATTTTCCATTCCTAGCTCTGCTTTACGTTAGGTTTAGTGTTGCGTTTTTAGCGCTTTTCTCTGGTTCCCAAGTGGTTCCCAGGGACTGAAGAAAAATCCTTTTTCCTCACTGTTTTCTGCTTTTAAACCACTCTAAGTGCCGATATCTTGTTTTAAAATAATTAACAAAATATCTCCTTTTAGCCAATTTGCGACTCTTATCGCTTCAGTTCCCCGGTTCTCAGGAACCAAGGTGCAACTGGTGATTGCTATTTTATTTAGTACTTGTACTTTATAAACAAACAATTTTTTTAGTTTGCGTTTATTAGGAACTGAACCACAAACTTTACTTTTTATGGCTGTGGGCGAAGCCTACGTCCATCTTGCTCTTGCTTGAAAAATGGCTCATCATGGAACACATTTCTTAGTACTTTTAAGTGTATCCTTCCATAAGTGCAAATCACAATGACAGTTACGTAAAATACTCCTCTTTCTGTTTACAGTGTTGGAGGCAGAACTCCAAGCTGCTTTTCTCTGAGAGAAAATGTGCACACATTTTAAACATCTCTGGGCAGTGATGGGATAGACATGAAACTTCTATGCCTCACCCTGAACATTCTTATAGTACCCATTACCATGCTGTACAATAAGTCCCTGGCCCAATTCCTGGCGGTTTGGAAGCAGACCCTAATTAAGCCAGTGCATAAAGGAGGCGACAAGTCTCTGGTAGCCAACTACAGACCCATCTCAATCATCTCCCCCCTGTCCAAGGCACTGGAAAAGATTGTGGCAGGTCAACTCATTGACTTCCTCAATAAGTATAATCTACTATGCCCCAACCAGCATGGCTTCAGACAAACTCCCAGTACCACCACTGCCCTGCTGGACTACGTGAGCTATACACATAAGGCCCTGGATGAAGGAAAACTGGTGGGGTCTGTCTTTCTTGACCTCACCAAAGCCTTTGATACTGTCAGCCACCCCCGTTACTGACCCAACTGCAAAACATGGGTGTGGTGCCCAATGCCCTTTGCTGGTTCCAAGACTACTTCTTACGGAGAAATTAATGTGTCAAAATTGGGCAAACAGTATCCAGCGCAAGAGAGGTGTCATTAGCGGTACCCCAGGGAACAATACTGGGGCCCCTACTCTTCAGCCTCGTCTTAAATGACCTTCCCACAGCCTGCGACACCAAACTCGCACTATGTGCAGAGATGCTGCGCTCCTGAGCAGCAGCACGTCTCAGGCTGCCCTACAATCTGAGCTGCAGAACTCTTTCTCCAAATTCGAGGACTGGTTCTGTAGTCATAAGTTGCTACTAAACTACAAGAAGACCAAGGCCATGCTTATGTCCAGCCCCCACAACAAAAATAAGCACCACCCCCCTTATCCTCTCCAACTCCTGCGGTGAGCCGCTGAAACAAGTTCACTTGTTCAAGTATCTGGCGGTCATGATAGGTGATACCCTCACATTTGCGTACCATATTTGGAGGCAGTATAGCGCAGTGGTCTAAGGCTCTGAGCTGCAAATTTGGTGACATCCAGCAGACCAGACCTGGGTTTGAATCCCACAGCTTCCACCTGCATACTGTGTGACCCTGAGCAAGTCACTTAACCTCCTTGTGCTCCCAGGTCGCTCCTGTAAAAAAGCTTTCAGCTTAGTGTGCTATACCTGGTTAAACAACTAAATAAAAAAAAAAAATATTGACTCTTTGGTCAAGACAGTCAATACCAAGATTGGTGTCCTGCACAGGCAACACCTCTCTTCTGGGGCCCTTTGCCTCTCAGTCCACAGTTCAATTATATCTACTATTGACTATGGACTAGTGGTCTATGGGGCAGCAACGGATACAGCGCTCAAGAGGGTTCATTCAGACTGTGCTCAACAAAGCCTGCAGACACCCAGGATGCTGAGCGTGGCACTCACACCTGTACTCTGCATGAACGCGAAAATTGGCTGTCATTAAGAAACAGGGTCAAATTCTAGACTTGCATCCGAGGAAAGAAGGCTCTATTGGGTAGAACACCACCTTGTATAGGCAGTTTGATCAATGCAGCCAATTCATTATAGGTCACCAGAGGGAGGACTAGAGGGGCCTTGGCTATCCCCTTCCGTCGCACCTCACTTGGGCAGCGTGCATTTGCCTTCCGGGCCCCCTGTGGATGAATGAACTCCCTGGGTACCTCTTGGCCACCAATTGTCTGGCACAATTCAAAACTGACCTCAAACAGCACCTAATAACACTCTCTAAGTGCACCTGCCCCGAGTCCAGCCACACCTGCTCACTCTGCCCCCCAGCAAGCACTAGGCAGGCCTCAAGGTATCCCCTCCCTCTATCCCTTCTCATGACTTGCTCAACAATCCGTGTGCGTTATGCTCTACTGCACCTGCCACCCCCCCAACTCACAGTCCCGTGAGTTTCCCTAACAGTCACTACTAATGCAGGCTGCCTGACCATGCCCCCCTCACACCCCACCATTTACTTTAGCATGTCATGTCCACTCAACCTCCCTTCACACCACCATTTATCCCTATACCTTATCACCATTCTTCCCCCACCCTTCACCTCCACTGCATTACATACCTCTCTCTCGTACCTCCTTTCTTCACCCCACTGCCAGCTACCCCCATCCTCTGAACTACTGACAAGGCACTCTGTGGCTGCTTATCCCCCCAACCCTCATAAAGTGTTTCTTCTTTTTTTTTTTTTTTTTTTAGTTGTACCTATGTTTAGAGTCATTCTGTAAGTTCTGAATCCAAGCTGTATCGTTCATTGGCATGCACCTTTGCTTTCTCCTACTGTTCTTTGTTTTGCAATCTTATGATGTGTAACCTTTGTAAAAGAGCTTGCGCTCAAAGGTCTTTTCCGAATCACTAAGTAAATAAAAAAATATCATTAAAACTATTCAAAGTGCTGAAAAATGGCTGTGTTGTGTAGTAAATCAGGCACATGGATTTACCAGCAGTAGTAATAAATCATCATTAGTCATGTAAAATCACAGTTGTAACGGACAGCACCTGGCTTGAAGTCTCACCTCAAATTGACCTGCTGCATCGGCTTTCCATCTCTCCTAGAAATCTCCTAACAGTCATTAACCCTTTACTCACAGAACATCCCCTTTCTGTGTATTATCTAGTACAGTAACGTGCACCAGCTCCTCTACTTGTAGTCTATTATAGTCATGCACTGTAAATATATTCTACTGATAGCATGCAGTATCTCCTCTTTCCTTTTGTAATAGTGTATGTTCTGACTAGTATTTTAGGCTCTTACTAACTATAGCATCAGTTCTTCCCTAACAAATAACACCTGTTGTATGTGTACCATACAGTATGGGGTAAATGGACTTTGCAAATTCTTCTACATTATAAATCAGTATGTAGTTAGAAGTAATGTGTGGCATTGAGAAACTTTTGTTCTCATATAATAAAGTGCAGAGATGTTTCATGTGAGTAAGTGATGAATTCACTCCACAGCGTATATATATATATATATATATATATATATATAAAAATGTGTGTGTGTGTGTTATATATCATACATACACGCACACACATATTATATATAAAAAATACAGGCTGCCTGTTTTATGTTCGATCTTCCTAGGACTCCCAGCAGTTTGACTTGCAGGAAGACATGATCTCTGAATTGTACACTGCAATCACTAAGCATTTCAGTAAAATTCATCTTGCTCTGTGCTGTATACTACATTGCAGTCCAGTCTATATTATTAATTTCTGACATGACCACCATTACCCCTTGTACAACTTGTAATAATGGAAAAATAACTCCATCACTCTTTCAACGTAATAGCATCTGCATACAGCAATAAAAGTAGCATTTCCAAATCTCAAATCTGAAGTAACAAACTGCAGTGATGTGTCCTAGAAAACATGACAGTAAAATCTGGTAGAGTAGATTTATGGCACAACAGAAAAAAGTATTCTTCAGTCTTATGTTTACAAAGTTGTTACCTGGCTTGAGATAAATGAATGCTTGGTTCAGACCCCAACACAGCCACTTATACATGATGACCAGGGAGCACTTGTATTAGATCAGGATTCGTTTCATCATGTTTATGGCTACTGTGGTAATGTGGGATTTAAGCACACATATATATTTTTTTAGTTTTGTTTAAATATATTTTGCTGTAGAATGTATGTTCATTTGCCTGTTGCAGCAAGGTTAAACTGATTCCATGCTAAGGAGGCACATTCTGTAATTGGACACTGTCTAGTCTGCTTCACTCTGGGATCCATTTTAACTGGAATTTCAGCCACACAAATAGAGTTTAAGTATTTTTTAAATTCTGTCCTGTTGTTCCCTCTGTGTACATTTACTGTCCATTTACATAATGTATCTCGTTGGAACCAGTTTAACCTTGCTGCAACAGGGAAATGGATGTAAATTCTACTGCAAAATGTATTGAATGCAGATTTAAAAAATAAATGTGTACATAGATTCTATTTTTGTAGTAGTAGCCATGAACATGATGAAAGTAGCCCTGATCTAACACAAGTGCTCCTGGGCCATCATGTACAAGTGGCTCTGGTGGGATTTGAAGTGGGTGATTAATTTATCTCAAGCCAGGTAACAAATTTGTAAATGTAAGACTGCAGAATACTGTTTTCTGTTGTGACATAAATCTCATGTACCACATATTACTGTAATGTTTTCTATGACACATTTCAGATCACTACATTTTGTTACTTCAGATCTAAGATTTGGACTTGCTATTGTTATTGCTGAAGATGCAATTAGTTAAAACAGTGAAGAAGTTATTTTTCTGTCATGATAGGTTTGTACAAGGGGTAAGTGTGGTCATGTCAGAGATTAAAACTATAGACTGGATTACAATCTAATATACAGCACAGTGTAAGATGAATTATACTAAAATGTTTAGTGACTGCAATGTACAATCAGAGATTGTCTTCATCTCAGTTAGACTGCTGGAATCCGTGCAAAGATAACAAAAAACAAGCATTTGTCAGTGCTTCAGGTTTCCTTGCACGGTGTATGTGGGATGGCATTCGGCAGCGCTCATTCCTCTGAGCTTCTTTAGGCTCACCACAGCTGTATCAGCAATGGCTAGAGCCTTAGTTTTGGGAACCTTTTTTTTTTTTGTGGGTTTGTTGCTATTGGCATGTCTGATTAGCCCAAAAAGAAAACCACACCTACTACAGGCTTTAAAAGTTGTGTAAAGTGCTTCAGTCTCCTGGCTAAGGTGGACTGCCATGAATTGTGTTCAAGGTGCCTGGGTCCAGACCACCTTTTCTCTGATGGTGAGCATTGTATTAAGTTCTGCCCTAAAACCCTTAAGAAAAGGGCCAAAAAACTGGAAGACCTAATGGATTCTCAGTCCACCTCTACGTCACCTAAGCACACTGATGAGGGTCTATCCTTTCATAGTAAGCAGATCGACAAGCCTGCTAAAGATGCCTCAGAGTCTAGGGTGTCTGAACGGGGGAACCCTTAGTCAAGTAAACATAACAGACCCACGGAGCAGGTTCTGGAGATGATGCCTGCTAAGAAAAAACAAAGAGAGAAGCATGTCGCTGCCCTCTCCTGAAGAAGGAAAGGAGCTGTCTGAGGACAAAAGTAAAATGCCCTCTGTGGAGGACATGGCTAAGGCATAGCAGTTCTCCAGGCGTTTCAGGCCATGGGGTCACTTATTGGCATGCCAGTTCCCTCTCTGGTTCCGGTTCCCACCCCAGTTCAGGAGTATCAGGGGGCTAAATTCCGTTGTGATGAAGAGGAGGAAGAAGGGGAGCCTATAGAGCCCGATGGTTCTCCTCCCTGGGGCCAGGATGATTTTTCCTCACATTATTCTTTCATGACGCAGGTGGTGAACACCCTCAACCTTTCCACCCAGGAGACTGGAGAATGAGGATGAGGTAGAGTTTTTGGACATGATGGGGCTAACCCCAAACAAGAGGTTGCTCCTTCCGGTGCATAAACCCCTTAAGAAGGCAACCTGTAGGCTGTTACAGACCCCCACTTCCACCCCTGGTATTGACAAAAATATTGAAAAGTACCACCAGCTTGATGAATGGGATGCTGAGTACCTCTGTTCTCATCCTGACCATGAAGGGGGTAGTACAGGCTGCATCCTGTGATAATGCAAAGGTTCTCCTCTCTACCCAGCCCCCAGACAAGGACTCCAGGAAGCTGGATAGTATGGGGAGGAAAGTCTATACCTCTGCTTCCCTGCTGCTAAGGCAGGCAGCCTACATGGCTTATACTGCTCAATATCGGAAAGCTCTATGGAGCTCCATCCTGGCCATGAATGAAAATACTTCTGGGGATTTGGCACAGGATTTAGCAGACACTGCTAAATAAGCCCAAGATGCTACTAAGTACCAGTTTCATATGGCAGTGAATACCAGCGGTACTGCCTCCAGGGTTATGGCCCATGTGATACCCTTAAGAAGGTTTGCTTGGCTCAGGACTACAGACCTTTCCCAAGTACTCAAGCATAGGCCATGGATTTTCCCTGTGAAGGAAATTCCCTATTTGGTGCCAAGACAGTGGCATATATGAAAAAGGTGGAGGCATACAAAGCCACCTTTAAACCAACACTGAGAGGTAAAGGCCTCCATTTCCTATAGGCCTTATGGAAAGGGAGGTAGGGTTATTTTTTCCCCCGTGGTTTTCTGCCCTATGACTTCTACAAGCTGAGAGGTTTCTTCAGAGGCAGAGGTAGAAGGGGCTTCAAGCACGTTGAC
Source organism: Neoceratodus forsteri (assembly GCA_016271365.2). Taxonomy (NCBI): domain Eukaryota; kingdom Metazoa; phylum Chordata; order Ceratodontiformes; family Ceratodontidae; genus Neoceratodus; species Neoceratodus forsteri. Next base: position 752,195,296 of record CM028136.1, read on the forward strand.
TCAGCCAGAGCAGAACACCTAACAAGTTGGTCCAGGTTGCCCATCCATTGCCAGTGGGGGGAAGGCTGGCTCACTTTTTTTCCGGAATGGAAGAATATCACCACAGCCAAGTGGGTCTTGGAAGTAGTGAGCCAGGGGCTCATCCTGTAGTTCAGAAAGTTCCCCAGGCTGCAGAAACGTTATGCCTCCCATGCCAGCAGAAAGGATTCTGCTGAATGTAGAGATTGAAAAGTTATTGCAGGCAAAAACGGCTGAAAAAGTACCCCCCCCCCAACCCCCAGTCTCAGTGGGGAAAGGGACTTTACTCAGGCTGCTTCCTCACCCACAAGAAAAATGTGGAGTGGTGACCCATTTTGGATCTCAGATATCAGAATGAACACCTTAAAAAGAAAAGTTAGAGATGGTAACCTTGGCTGCAGTGATCCCATCCCTTCAGCAAGAGGACTGGCTGGGGTCTGTGAACCTGAAAGATGCCTACTTCCATATTAAGTCTGGCCCAGCCACAGGAAATATTTAAGATTCAGGGTAGGGACTGGTCACTACCAGTTTGCAGCCCTCCACTTTGAACTCTTGTCAGCGCCTAGGGTTTTCGGAGTGCTTAGCCGTGGTGGCAGCACACCTCAGGAGACAGGGAGTACTGGTTTTGCCTTACCTAGACAACTGGCTGGTCACAGGAAAATCACACCAGTAGGCCAAGGCCTCTCTTCTCTTCACTCAGTGTACCCTGGCCCAAGTCCCAGACAGAGCCAGTTCCAAGTGCTTGAGTTCATAGGAGTAGAATTGAATGTCCTTTGAGGAAGGGCCTTTCTCCCACGAGACAATGAGAAATCTCTTCAATCTGGCAAAGTCCTTCATCATGGGTCAGCCCATGTCACTGTCAGCAAAAGACTTCCTCCAGCTGTTAGGCCATATAGCCTCTTCAACAGCAGTAGTGGCAGGGGCCAGGTTTCAAATGAGGGACATCCAGTACCACGTAATGGCCCACTGGTCCCAAAAACGAGACCCTCTATCAAGGCTAGTGCCTGTGACAGTCGCTTAAGAGCTCAGCAGACAAGGGGGCACAAGATCCTCGAAGCTGTTTACAGAAGCAGAGATCATCAGGAATCTGACTTACTCCCTGGAGGTGCAGCTTTCAGCAATTCACCTGCCAGGAAAGGACAATGTTTTGGCAGATTCCCTCAGCAGAATCAGCCAGGGACATTACGAATGGACCCTGAACAAGCAGATCATGGCCACAATGTTCAGGCAGTGGGATACACCAGAGATCTGTTTGTCTTCTGGAAAAATCATCAGCTCCCCCTGTTTTGTTGCAGGGCTCCAGCAGTGGGCTTTGTCCCATTGGATGCCCTGACTCTAGACTGGACAAGGAGGTTCATGTACTTGCACCTTCCCTCTCTTGCCGAGAGTGCTGCTGAAGCCAAGGAGACAGTCTGTGACTATGATCCTAATAGTCCCAGACTGGGCCAGGCAGGTTTGGTACTCACTACTCCTGGCCCTCTCCAACAAGCAGCCTATCTGCCTCCCTCTGAGGCACCACATGCTGACCATGCCTTAGGGCAGAATCGCCTCCCTGAACCTCAGGTGTCTGCGCCTCAAGGCATGGTTCTTTTCTTTTTTTTTCTTTATAATTGTTTTATTTATTTTCAGTGTGAAAACAACATTTCCGATTAAGAAACAGCATACGTGTATTACAATTGTGGTACACCATACAGGATATTTCCGTATCTCCTAATATGATACTGTAGAACTAGTTATTTTCAAGCAAAGTAATTTTAGCAGAAACACAAATGCAGTCATAATTGCATAAATTTATTTTGGCGCGAAGTCACAATCACCACATTCACTATAATGGAAAAAAATAATAAAAGTGCTAGTTAGCGCAAATTTATTTTCATGCAGAGTGGTGCTTCAGTAAAAAAATGAAAATTATTTGACAGCGAACATTTCCGGTTCTACAGTACTTGTTAAGGGAGAACCCTAGAATTGAAAGTGCCAGTGATAGAGTTCCACCATTTGCCATGGAGCTGTAGCCCATGAGCACATGGCCATTAATGAGAAAAGGCATGGTTCTTGAAGAGCTAGAGTATTCTGACTTTCACGTCTCTGAGGAAGTCTTGAAAGTCTTCAGGGTCGCCAGAATACCAACAACCAGGAAAACCTATGCTTTCAAGTGGAAAAGGTTCTCTCTGGTGTGCCCCTAAGGAGTTCAGCCCTTTGCAAACGGATCTACCCACAGTCCTAGACTACCTAGTCCATCTTCAGTCCCTGGGCCACAGACGTTCAACCCTTAAGTTGTACCTGGCTGCAGTATCTGCTTATGTCTCGGCAGGTAAGGAGAAAATGGTAGCTTCACACCTCATTTTCAGGAGGTTCTTTAAAGGGCTTCTACCCCTGCTTCACCTGATTAAGGACCCAGTCTCTCCCCGATTTGAACGTGTGCATAGCAAAGCTTATGGACTCCCCTTTTTGAGACCATGGCTATTGCTGATCTGAAGTTTGTCACTTGGAAAACAGTGCTTCTGGTGGCCATAACTTCTGTCAGAAGGGAGTGCGAGCTGCATGCCCTCTGTACAGATCCAAATTATATCACTTTTCACAGAGACGAGGTAGTCCTAAGGACAAGAGATTTCTCCCTAAGGTGGTGTAGAATTTAACCTGAACCAGTCCATTACCCTTCCAGTTTTCTTTACAGCAAAATCCTACACAGTCTGGATATTAAGAGGGCACTTGGTTACTACCTGGACTGCCATAAGGATCTCAGGTCTTCCCACTCACAGCTGTTCCTCACATATGGTGAAGTGGCAAGGGTAGGCTAGAATGCAAGAGAACTGTTGCTCGCTGGATAGTCTCCTGCATCCAGTTCTGCTACAGTAAAGTGGGCAGACTACCACCACAAGGCCTCAGGCACGCACCACTTGTGGCACCTCTGCCTCTATAGCAGATGCAAGGGATATCTCCTTGTTGGAAATTTGTAAAGCAGCTACCTGGAAACCGTACACACCTTTACAAAACACTGTTGTCTGAATATGCAGTCCAGAAGGGATGCCAGGTTTGGCACTGCTGTCTTGCAGAACCTTTTCTCAAAATAGATTCTGTACCTAGTCTCTGAAGGTACTGCTTTATAGTCTGCTACAGTAAGCATAGTGAGGGATTCCTGGGATGTGAAGAAAAAATTACTTACCATAGCAATATTGTTTCTTCCAAGGGATCCCTCACTATGCTTAACACACTTACCCTGTCTTCCCTTCCAGGGATAGCGTTGAGGGTGTGCTCTGTGCTCTGAGCATAAGTGGTCACAGGAGCACATTTTCTTTGCTCCTGAAAGATAACAGATAATTTTCTACGGAGTTAGAGGCAGGAGTTCCAGGCAGTGGGAGGGTGGTGGGAGAATCCAGAAGGGACATTTGGGTGCAGATCAGGCTTTTATTAATTTGGCAGAGTTCAAAGCTAGATTGGGGAGCGGAAAGCCATCAAGTTAGTAGGTGGGCCAGCAAGTTATAGTGTGCTGTGGCATGCTGGCAAGGAACAAGCATGTTGGCAGCCAGCACAGGTTAGTATGTACGTGGGCAGGCAGTCACATCAAGAGTATGAGTATGCAAGTAACAGGCAGACAAGTGCCCACGTAGGTAGGCAGGTAGAGGATAAGCTGGTGTGGTTTCGAGGGCATTTATGGACAGGTTGGAAACGTGTGTGGGCAAGCGGTGCTGCAGCAGACAGGGAAACCTGCATGTGCACTCTCTGGCTACAAGAAAGCATGCAGGCAGGTGGGAAACGAGCGTGTGTGTGGAAGGAGGGAATGATGGTATTGACTATGGGCAAACAGTTAAAAAGGGACACTGTCAAACACCTTAGGCCTCAAAATGTCCCTAGACTAAAAAACACATGTTGTGACTGCTCATATTCTGTAGAGATTGCTGATGGTAGCTGGCAGTTTGATTCTGATTATTTTGATTTCTCTTTAAAAGCAAAAAAAAAAACTGCCCACCATACTAGTGTTACCACACAAAAATGTGTCCATTTACATTCTTTGATCAACTTCCATTGCATCTTTCCTGGACTTGGGAATGACGCCTAACACAATCTAACCACTCATGTTGCTGTGGGAGTAGCGGAGACTGTTGCATCGTGAGTGGCTGCACTGTTTGGTGGTGTTCCTAATGTTCAGGATGAATGCAGTAAGGTCAGATAAACAATTTGAAGCAAAACAAGGTTTGGTATAATTGCACCATTCCTGTGCATTTCAGTTCTACTAAAAAAGGAAGCAGATCAAGCAACCAACAACTTCAATGAGTGTTTACATTCTATAAAAATCAAAAAATGTGGGTTTTCAGCTAGATATAGTATGATGCAGATAGAGTTTACGATGTCCCTTTAAATGAAAATCAGCTGACCAGGCAAAAAAGGAAATACGTTTTACTGTCAGTAGACGTTAGAAACCTCCATGCATCGAGGGACGCCTTTTGAGTAATATAATAATATATAAAAAAGGTAGACGCACAGAAAAAATCCAAAGGAGCACACATTTTAGGGTATAATTTTGATTCACCATGCTCCTCTGATTTGGAGGAGCACACAGACATAAATGCTTAACACCACACCTGTCCCCTTCCAGAACCTGGAAAAGGTTCTCCAACAGTCATTTTTTCAGTCTTCAGTTTGATTGAGCATTACTTTTGCATTGCTTACAATCAGTCTGAGTTTTTTTTTTTAGATGCATAACTTTAGTCTGTTGTAATTTGCCCCAGTAGGGGCCAATCATTTTTTGAGATTTTTTTTTCTTGTTTCCTCAGTTGAGTCTAGTTAGTTTAATGGACATCCCTCCCCTGGCTGTCAAAATAAATCTGATATTAGAGGGCAGGGTGGAGCATGACCATGCAGCAGAGACCTGAATTTCATTCCATCGTTTTCTAATTTGCATAAAATTCTACTCGCTAGTATTTTGCATTATTTGTATGAGCCCCATAACAAAATGAGAATCTTTTTTTTTTTTTTAAATCTCTTTGTGCTCCTTCCCCCAATCGGGCCCCCTTCATGCTGTCCACCCCGTCCCTGCCACCTGGTGTCTCCCAGATTTACTTGCACTCCAATCTTCCATGGCTCAGCCCACATGGCGGGAGACCCTCGACTCGTCACAAAACAGTATCCAGTTGGAGGCGGCGGCTGGTTCACCACTGCAGGACCTATGGGGTACCAGATTTTCTTCATGCCTGAGTGTGCATTTCCGTTTTCCCTCTCAGCCCTCAGGACACTGGTGGACGTGCATGCACACACGCAAGGACACAAGTATGTGCGCCACAAGCAAGCGTTTTTACACAAGAAGTAACTCCAGTTGCATTGCTACGTGTCGACAACAAGGTGGCAGTATTGCAGTGGTGCCACCTGCTCTCCCTTCCCTGGAGGAGAGCATCTTCTGGGACAATTGATCCTCCTCCCTTCTGAGTTCCAGGTTCATTCTAAACCTGGGGTGCTGACATCGCCAGTGGTAGCCTTTGTGCTGCAACAGTGGTCCAGAATGAAAACTACTTATTGCACCACTGTAGCAAAATGTGAGAGTTAAAGATGTGCTGTGGATGAGATTTTTGTACGAATTGCCTGTTGGCTCTCACTGCGTTGGATTCTGATACAAAGTTTTGTAGGCAGTGCCAAGTTGAAAGTCAGCCATTTATGTAAATGAACAGTGTTTAATTAGGTGTTGTGGTCTTGTAAGATGGGAGTCCCTGAAATACCTTTGCCCCTGTGCTTGTTGGAAGTTTATTTTGTTTTCTTGGGTTATCCTGTCTCAGTCCTCATATTGGGCTTCTGTGCCTGGCAGCTTTCCAGCCCAGTTAGCCTCTACCTCTTGGTCCCTCTGGTGGAGGTCACTGTGGAGCTGCACCCTGGAGTACTGTCAACAGTCATCTTGATGGTTTCATGGATCACCCCATCTCCCTACCCCACGAGGCCTCGCATCTCCCCTTGGTGCCTCTGTTGGCCCATGTTTTGTAGCCACTAGCCATCAGGCCTTGTGACTGAGAAAATGCATGAGTCCCTCAGACCTTTCCAGTGGCCCAACTGTTATACGTATTGAAATGTTATGTTCTCCAATACAAGCCGGCAGCAAGGTAGTTAAAGGAAATTTTTAGTAGCCCGATACAAAATGGACCAGCATTTGGCTAGTGGAGCAATAATATTGATTCCTGGTGCTGTGACTATCTGCACATGCACCTCCTCACAAGTGAGCAGGCCATCCAGCACAACGTGAGAGGTCGCTACACTGGTGGAACCTGGCACCAGCCGTCCTCAGCTGGGAAGCGCAGCCATCTGCAGCAGTGCATTTTAACCTGGCCGCATGTCATGTTCACCTCGACTGTGCTTCTGAACCTGGGTTACAGGCACAGCAGCAGAATGTGCTGCCACTGGGCCAATGGCAGCCCCATTCAAATATATATTGACCTAACGGCAAGTTGAGCCCCTGGAAAATACAGTTTTATAGCACTATCACCGGACATAACCCAGTGCTCCCACTTCTTAGCAGCCATTAATCAGTTTGACAAAAACAAGAGATTTCTCAAGTGGCTAGGAATTTCTAACCTTCTTTCCCCAGCGACAGAATCATTCAAGGCAGTGGATGTGCCACGTTGGTATAATAATATACATTGTTTGGATCATGACTGCAACTCCTAATTATTTTTTTGTGGCTAAAAGTTTGAGTTGCATTAGCCACAGTAAAAATAAATAAAATCCCAGAGGGACCATAGGGGGGGTTATATCCTGTGATTTCATTGAAATGTTCTAAACTCTGAACAGTGCCCAAATGGGTCATAATGCAACGCAGTTGGTTCCGGGTTTACTTTGAGATGATCTGAGTGGATTACTACTAAAACTTCCAATCACAAGTACAGAGTGTGTGCTAGTATTGTGGCGTGTGTGTGTGTGTGTGTGTGTGTGTGTGTGTGTGTGTGTGTGTGTGGAGGGAAGAGGAGGCAAGCATCTGGTGGGTTCTGTTTCTGAAAAGGACCATCTGTAAAGAGAGTTTTCATTGAGAGCATTCAGAGGTGTTCTGCAGGCGGTTGGTGCACTAGTCTTTGTTCCATTCCTTTGCTATGTCTGCACTGACTTATTTTTAAGGTCATTTTTGAAAGCATCTTTTTTTTTTTTTTTTTAAGAATGTTCCTTATATTGAATAAGAGTAAATTGGTAAGTGTCAAATTCCTAGGCAATTAAAATAGTTTTGCTTAGCAGTAACTACATTTAAATTTTGAAGAATATAGTTTTTTAAAAGTCAGATGTTCTTTCCGTGGGTGTGGGATGGTCAGAAATTCGTATGCTTTGAGAAGTTTTAATTGGTGTGTCTATTGTGTATTTTTTACTTTATTAAGTGGAAGTATGAAACTTCAGAACATTTGACTAATTGTCACCTGAACCATTCAATGAAAGGACAAAAAAACTCTTAGCCAAACCTTGACAACAATATTGAAAACCGACATGTAATCATTGGTTGGAACTATCTGTAGCTAAATGCTTAGCAAGAGGCTAGTTGGCTGGTGGCAGCTTAAATGCTGAGCAGCTATGGTAAAATTTCTTCTTGAGAATATGCAGGCTGAAATGTTTTTATTGGCTGGTGCAGGAAGACCATTTTACTTGCATTAAATTATCCATGGAGCAAAAGCTTTATGGTATAAGAACTAAAAAGAAATTCTCCAAGGTTTGCAAATTTTTGTTTCTGCCATTGCAGTATTGTAGTTATCTTGCATACAAAAATTAATCTTTTAATATACAATTTCTTTTTGTTCTGGGAATCTGCACTCGTTACATATTTTCCTTGTAACAGATTGAATATGTTCGAGCAAGTACTAATGCAGGGCCTAATGCTAGCCGCTTTCAGTTTGCTTGCTTCTAGGAAGCCTAAGTAACACAGTGAATATTTGACTTTGGTTGGGTTTGAACCAGTGACCTGAAAGTGTTCTAACCACAAGACCACACTGACTCGCCCCAACCATTTATTTATTTATTTTATTTAAAATTGTGTTACTGGGAAGGGGCACACTGAGCTGAGGCTTGTTTCCGGGTGCTGATCCTGGGGTTGGGGTAACAAAAGAGGACACGTGGCACTGTACTAGACAAAATACAGGTATCCACAGCATATGAACTTGGGAGGTTACAGGCAACTTTACAGGGTCATCACAGTGCATCACAACTTTCGTGTTAGAGTTGAACTTATCAAGTGTTGCCATGTAATTGTTTCCCTGAAAATTATGTCACTACATAATTTTCTTTTGACTTGCTTGAAGGAATTCGATGATTTAAGTAACAATTGTACATCTGAATGTTTCTGTATTTAGGAAAGATCTGTGTGGTATTCGCAACATAACACTGAAATTCTGCTTTTTTATCTAGCCACAAGGATTTGGTACACCCAGCGTCTACCATGCAGTGATTGTCATTTTCTTGGAGTTCTTTGCATGGGGTCTCTTGACGGCTCCTACATTAGTGGTAAGTTTAAATTTGATTTTTATTAAGCTTCTCTTACCCTTTTCTCCCAGAGCCACTTCCCAGCCTTGTTTTAGAGGTGGATAGGCTCCCCCCCCTCCAAGGTGACTGCTGGGTCCAGTCACCAAAGAATGACATGGGGCCTGAGAGTGTTCCTTCTGGGGCCATCTGCTGACCAGTTTGACCAATCCCTTTTGCTGCACCCGTTCACACTGTGACACTGTAGCTAATCTTTACTTGTTACAATGTGTCGGCTTTTTTTTTTTTTTTTTTTTATTTTATTCCCCTTGCAGTTTATTTGCCATGCTCTTATATTTGTTTGTACTTCTCATTGAAATTATTGTAATTTGGGCTAACCATGTATCTTGTCATTTATCTGTTTACTTTACCTCTGATGTAGCTTTGATTGTTTTATTGCTACCTGATTGGATGCCGTTTCTGGTTTTCCTGGTTACTGTGTAACTATTTCTTGCATAGTAGGCTAGGGAACCTTTTTATGGCTGCATAGCAAGAGTTATGCTGACTTATTGCTAACAGAGGAGTAGAGAGAAAATGGCTAAAAAATGTCACATGCAGTGGAGTTTCCTTATCAGCTGGCATGCAAGAGATCTCTGTGTCCCGAAGTCTCACATTTACCCCGTCTGCCTCACCCCTGCCATGGCACCATTTTTTTGTCCAGTAGGTGCCGTGCTCATCTTAGATCCACCAGCTCCTGCCCTGAAATATTTTCTTCTGGGGATGACTTTGATCGTGTCTGTGGAGGAAGGCCTACTTTCCCTTGTATCCTCCAGCCCCCCGATACCCTTCTAAGGTGTCCCCTTGCCCGCATGCACAGAGCAGCACCCCCAGACCCCTAACATGCCACTGGAGCCCTTTCCAGATAACTGCTGTGTGGCTTAGATGGTGCACCCCCCCCCAGCCCACTAAAAAAAGTCTTGGGGCACTTCTCAAATAACCATGGTGCTGCTTAGCTGGCTGCTCCTGCTGCCCCTCCCCCACTTTGCTAAAATCCCCTTGCTAACTTCACAAATAGCCATGGTGCAGCTGACTGGGTCTGTGAAGGAAGGCCTGCTTTCCCTGGCTTCCTTCACCTCCCTACACTATTGTCTGTTTTCCTCTTTCCCACCCAGATGAAGCAGCCCCAGCTTGAGCTCCATACTAACTGGTAGTTGATGCAATCATGACTGCACTAGCCAGGCTCTGCCTCATTTATCTAGGTGTGAATTTTGTGGTGTAGAGTAAGCAGTTGACTGACTGGGGTAGCAGGAGTGGGTGGTTGTGGCTGACTGCAGTAGTGGAATCAAGCATGACCCACTAATGGAATGGTTACATAGAACCAACACAAGATGAAAACACTGATTAAAAGGTAGGTGGCTGTGGTGACTCCCATTTGCTGTTTCACTGCAGATGCTGTCAAGATCTTGCAGAACTTTTTGAATCTTTTATTGCTCCTCATATGTGTCTCCTCTGTGGCTCTTTCATGTCCTACCATCATCCCACCCATGGTAATGAATCCTGGGTTGCCTCCTCTTTGGGTATCAGTGGTTCACACCACTCCAGGCTCATTTTCTATCCCTCATAGGGGTCTCATCCCCTTGGGAAAGGTAAAGAGGAGTGAGACAGAGCAGTGGGGGGCTATGGGTGCCTGGGACTTTGAAGAAGGAAGGGTCTTAAATATGGCAAACACAGTGACATGAGTGGAGCCATGTAGCCTTCCTCAGATATGAGGGATATTTTTCAATGTAATCTCCATTCCAACTAACAGGATGCAGGGCTGTGATGGCAGTGTGTTCATCTGTGCACTAGTCATCCCATCACACCAAGGCTGAAGTGTCCAGCATGCTGTCATCATCTAATCCTAGGAGGTAGTTAAGTAGTAGGATAGAGTAGAATGCAGTTGATGCCTCATCCGAAGAGATCCCAAATGGTGACCATAATCACCAGTGAAAGTTCTCCCAGAAAGTGGTAGAACAGATTATGTAATCAAAAATGAAGGCTGTGCGGGGGGGCAAAGCCTGATTGGTCAGTCTACCTGTTGTGATTAGTGATGTGGACAACTCCTCTTCCCCTTCCTCCTGGATGCATACTGCTACAGAGAGAGAGAGATGGCTGTGCTGTGTAAGCCATGATGCAATGGTGTGCTGTGGGCTGAGGATTGGGAGATGAACCAGGCTAACTGGATTTTGACTACTGTTGGACCCAGATCTTGGATTGGGGTTAGGAAGGAGGTTCTCGTGTTACAATTGGCCCTTTGGAGCTGGGGGCGGGGGTCAGGCTAGGAGACGGACAGAAGGTGAGTACTGTCAGCCTTTGGCACAATGCCAGTACACAAAAAGTAGGGTGGCACCAACAAACTGAGAGACCATCCTGAAAACAATTCTTACTTTGTCAAACATATTTATTAAGTGCTTCCTGCACAAAAATGTATATATGTGCATTATTGTGCAACAGAGGAGCATCGCAAAAACCACAGAAGCCCAGCGCTTTGCACCCAGCTTTTGTTTTTTTAAACTATTAGTGGGAACATGGGGAAGAGTGGAAATGACTGTGGTAGGTGTTTGGGGGCTGGAACTGCCTTTGCTGCCTGGAGAAAGCTAGATTTTTTTTTTTTATTTATATTGATTGTGCCTGGAGTGTCAAGCTGGGGGGGGCTCACATCACACTGTCAGCACTTGGCACAGTGCCAGGTGATTGACATCTTATTTTTTGGCAAGCACTTTATGGTGAATAGGGAAGGGTGAAGATGGTTGAGGCGGGGAAGTGGTGATCATTGGATTAACCCTCTTCAACTAGGTGTCATAGTTGTGGACCAGACCGGCTTTATAATAAGCGCCAGATAATGTCCAGAGAGCACTTAATGTCATAGATGTCATAACATGGCAGAAAACACCAGCTTGTTTCATGACTCTTGATGCCAAAAAAGCCTGATAAGGTGGGATGGAGTTTCCTGTTTATGCTTCTTGAACAATTTGGATTTCCTGAAAAATTAGTCACAGGTGTAAAAATTTTATTTTCCTCGCCACATGCGTATGTGCTAGAGTGGGACACATTGAGCAGCCAGATGGCCACTAAAAATAATTGGTTTGCCTACTGGATTTTGAAAGTTACTGGCCCACACAATGTGATATTTTTTTTTTTTTTTTTAAGCCCTTAAAAGGGATAGCCACTAAAAGATACTGATTTGGCTACCAGATTTTGAAAGCTAGGGGCCAAACCAACCACCTGCTCCAAACTGATTTGCACCACCGTGATATTTATGAACAAACAGTGCCGTATCCCCTACAGTCAAATACAGAGGGGTATGTGGCAGGGCTGCCTTCCCCATCCTCACTATTCATCCTGTATATCGAGCCCTAACAAAATGAATACGAGACAGTCCCAGAATCCAAGGCATAGAGGTGGGTGGTCGCTCCTAGAAGATAGCTTTGTATGCAGATGACATGCTTTTGTACCTCTCAAACCCTGAAACCTCAGTAACAAGTCTGGCAAGGCCTAGAACTCTTCAGGGCACAAGTTTATGTTCTCAGCAAAACAAAAACTAAGGTTTTGAAATTTAACTATAAACCTTCACAGCACATAAAAGAGCTCTTCCCACTGAAATGGCAAGCCACCCAGATGAAATACTCTGGACAGATTTTCTTTGTTGCCTGCACCAAACTCTGTGAGGCCAACTTTACCCCACTGAAACACAAGTTGCAAGAAGATTTGAAAAGCTGGACCCTAGTACACTTCCTATTGTACTCCAGAAATGGCTCTTTAATAATGAACATACTACCACGATACTTCTGTCTTTTTCAGTGCATACTCATTCTTCTACCAAAAAAGCAAATCTTGCTTTGGCAGGAATCTTTCTCGAAGTTTCTCTGGGTAGACAGAAAGCCCACATAAGATATAAACTTTTGCAAATGAGCAAAAGTTCGGGAGAGAGAGTGGTACTGGCCCCTTAAAATGTACTATTTTGTGGTGTATCTCATGTCCATACTGCTGTGGTCGGTCCCTACGTATAAGGTGTCCTGGAAGCTGATATAACAAATGGGGGGGGGGGGCACCCCAGGAGCTTAAGCAGTGGATACAACATTCAAACACAAGAACTCTGACATAATGCCCTCAGCAGTGCATTCCACATTGGCAGTTGGAGCTAACAGAAAGGGACATTATGGTAACTGTGTAGGAATGTCTCCTTTCTGTAACACTCCACGCTGTCAGTGGGGAATGATTACATATGGGTTCTAAAACGCAGTACCCATCTTCATTAGGGAGGGGGAGAATATCCCATATATAACCCATAAAGGAGACCACAGGATTCGTCCATGAACCACCACCTGCAGTACTGCAAAGCTGCATAGGCGAACATAGTAGCATATCTCAGCAGGGTGAGTTAAAGTATCCTGGCAGTGTCTGTTGTCCAACACTGCCTGACCATAGGGTGCCTCCCAGCCTGCTGTAAACACTAAGTTGAACTGTGAACATTTTTTTGTTTAATTTTCCCAAGCATTTGACGTTAACTTTTAGGTTCTAATGTGTTTTGTACGTTGATTGCTTTTTAAAATATAAATTATTTTTGGGGGTGGGAAGAATAATATACTTTAGAATGGTGTTGGCCAATACACTTTGTATTGGGATCCATTTCAGTGGATCTGAAGAAGCTCCGAGATTCACCAACAATAAAGTGAACAGAAAGTACAATAATTATACTCATCAGCTGTAAGGATCTTCATTGATTTGAAAATGCAACCTTTGCCGCAAGATCCACCAAAAATTTATTGATATCCACCATTGGATATAGATCAATGTATTGGCCAGCACTGCTGTAGGATCTTTTATGTTGTTACGCTTGGAAAATCAAATCAGTTCACTCTTTATTTATATAAGGCACCTTTCTTAAACCAAGGCGCCTGTACAATATAACATAAAACAAATAGTTAAAACAACACTAAAATATTCAAAAATCATTATAAGCTTTACTAAAAAGATAGGTTTTCAAAGCTCCTTTAAAACTTTGGACAGTCGGGCAGTTTCACACCTGACGAGGTAGAGAATTCCACAGGGTTGGGGCCATGAAACTAAAAGATCTGGCCCCAGAAATTTTTAAGCGAACCCTGGGAATCTCTAGCAATCCCTCGTCAGTGGATGGGAGGGATGGTAAGGGCAAAGGAAATCTTTCAGGTAAGCAGGTCCCTGACATGTAGGGCCTTATAGGTCAGCAAACCGACCTTGAAGGTGATTCGCCAGCAAACTGGCAGCCAGTGCAGTCTGCGGAGCAGAGGCGTTATCTGACTGGACCTAGAAGAACCAGTCAACAGCCTGGTTGCCGCTTTCTGCACTAGCTGCAGGTGGTGAATCTCAACCCCTGGTAGCCCAAGGTGAAGGGCATTGCAGTAGTCAAGGCGGGAGGTAATGAAAGCGTGGACCAAAGTAGGAAGATCGTCTGGAGGAACCAGGTGCTTCACCCGGGCGATGTTCCTCAGATGGTAAAAAGAGGTTTTGACAACCGCTGACACCCGAGATTTAAATGTCAATCAGTCATCAAATACAACGCCCAGGTTCCGCACCCGGTTTGAGGTAGTCAGCTGGACACCCCCAAGCCATAAACCCAAGGGTGATCCAGCTAACAAACCCGCCTCCCAGCGACCCTGGTCCACAACCAACACCTCAGTTTTTTCCAGGTTCAACCGCAGCCAACTCACATTCATCCAGTCTTGGATTTCGGCAAGACAGTTTTTAAAGACCGAAAAGGCAGCATCTTGACCGGGCACAAAGGACATGTACAGCTGAGTATCATCTGCATAGCAGTGAAAACCCAGACTGTACCACCTAATAATCGCTCCTAATGGCAGCTTATACACTGCAAACAGCATGGGTGCCAAAGTGGAACCCTGTGGTACCCTGTAGGATAGGGAGACTGATGCAGTGGAGAAAATCCCGGACACCACCCTCTGAGTCCTACCCTCGAGGTAAGATTGAAACCAGCTGAGGACTGTACCAGACAGTCCACAGATAGATCGCAAATGTTCCAGTAGCACACCATGGTCCACAGTGTCAAATGCTGCAGAGAGGTCGAGAAGGACCAGGTCCTTCGATCTCTCGCTATTAGGAGGTCATTTAGTACCCAAACCAGAGCTGTCTCGGTACTGTGCCTTTTCCTAAATCCAGACTGGAGAGAATCATAGACATTGTGGCTGGTCAAATGTTCATCCAACTGCGATGCGACCACCTTCTCAATAACTTTACCCACAAAAGGTACGTTAGACACAGACCTGTAGTTTGCCAGACAGTCCGGGTCAAGGAGGACTTCTTAAGAAGGGGTTGAACCACAGCCTCCTTAAGAGGATTTGAAAAAATCCCCCTCTCCAAGGACCGCCAGACTATCTCAGCAAGGACTGGGCTGATTTTATCCACACAACCCACTAAGAGACGTGTGGGACCTGGGTCCAAACCACAGTTTCTAGGGACATGGATATGTTGTTCATCCACACTTATTGGCAGGTTCCTTGCCGCTTTAAATCTTTTCGGAAGGTCTTCAAGCTGGCTCCTCCCATCCACCCGGGTGGTAAAACTCTCGACTCCGCCCCATGACGCCAGATCTTCCTTACCGCTTGGAAGCTCAGGTTCCCTCCTTAACGCTCTGCATATAAGACTGGTTCCTGACTCTTCGGTTTGCAATTTAAAAGTTTTCAACTTTAGACTTGGTCTTCTATCCTCGGCTCGATGGACCGTCGACTCCGGTTTTGGAGATGCCCTTGCGGCAGATGATGTCTCGAATGGATCTGCAGTCCACGCAGGCTCACTGCTTAGGCCTTGAGCACGACCCGCAGGCTCATGACCTGTGCTCTTCCTTCTCGGCCCACGCTCGAAGACCGCTCGCCCGCTTACAACTTGGGCATCCCGAGAAGCGTCCGTGAAGTCAGCAGCCGCTGGCGGGTTTCCTGCGCGGTGGGCTCGCGGATCAGTTTGAGCAGATGATCGCCTCTAAGAGGAGGCTGCTCGTGCCGCTATTTCCTCGGCCGCGCTTTTATTCCGCCTCCCTGGGTTCCTCTTATTCGGCCTCCTTCAAGGAGCTCTGTCTGTCCCTCTCCACCAAGGGAGGGGGCCCAATGTCTGCTGGACCTTCTTGGTCCAAAAAGAAAGACAAGGGTAAGTCCCTCCGTCGACACTCTTGGGAGCGGGAAAGGTCCCTCTCCCCGAGTAGTCGGCCATCAACTTCAGTCGATGCTTCGGCCACTGGTCTCACGGTATCCCCGTCAGATCAGTTGACCGAGACTCCCATCGACGCTGTCGAGATATTTCTCGACCCGTTGGACGGGTTGTCGACTGGTGAAGCCGAAAATCCTCTCTCCCCGGTTCCCCCAGTGGGAGTTGAGGATCCCGTGGGCTTGCCAGTGCCTCCGGTTCCGGAGCCCTCGGGTGAACCTTCCGAACCGAGGGAGAGCCGGTCCTACCGGCTCCTCCGAACCCCACTGGATAACCGAGGTTTACGGTCTCGATCCTGACTTCTTCGCAGTCCAGCCGATCCCATCACAGGCGGTCTCGGCATCATGGCAGCGGGCGCCACAAGACGTCCCTCATCCTCTTCCTCGATGAGGAGAGGTCTCAATGCAGTTACGCCGGCAGTACGAGGACTCATGTGGCAACAGTTTCTTCTGACCGGGAACAAGCTGACCCGCCGCCTCGCCATTAAGTGGCTGTCACCGAGCGTCAAGCAACCCGTGCGTTTCCCGAGGCGCCTGTTCCCAGGTCGGTTGTTCAGCCAAAACCAGCTGCGCCGCCGATTCCGGCGGAACCCCCGCCTCCACAGCCGTTATTTGGGGCTCCGATCAAGAATTCTCGGTCGGTTCAGGGTCTGCCCCATAGGCTGTCTGTCACCCTCACTCCTGATCGGCCTCGGCAGGTGGAAGGTGGGTCAGGCCCGAGGCAGCTCTTTGCGGACTCTTCGGAGTCCGACAATTCCTCCCTTTTCTCCAAGCGAGTGGACTTGGAGTCCTCTGGGGGTCAGTCGATGGACAAGAGCCCTTTGTCCTTTCTGGGCTTACTTAGGCTCATCTCGAGTCCACCGGGATGCAGCTTGAGCTCAGATCCAAGCGGGCCAAGTATCTCCTCACGGAGATATTGGACCGAGGGTCCTCTACAGAGGCCTTCCCGTAGCCGAGGCCATGTGGGTCCGCCTTGGAGCTCTGGCAGCATCCTGCTTCTGCCCCTGCGCCTTGGCAAGTTTGCGGTCCCTACCGTTCCTGTCCGTTTTTTGACACCCTCAGCCGAGGGGTTGTTACTAACAGCGTGCTTCGGCGTGCGAAACGCTAGGGACGTGGGACACACCTCCGACAAGGAGTCCAAGAAATTGGACTATGCTGGGCGAAAAGTCTCGCTGCGTCCTCCTCAGCCTTCGCTCAGGCCAGCTCGACCTGCTGATGGCACACTTCTTTATGCCCTGTTGGGCTCCCTGGACGAGGTAGTCCCTCATCTCCCAGCCGACCTGCAGACCACGGTTAAGCAGGTGCGGGACCAGGCAGGGCTGTGGCCAGCAGCAACTTCAGATTGCTTTGGACGATCGGTGACTCATGCGCCAGGTCAGTCATGTCAAGCGCAGTGGCCATGCGCCGGCCGGTATGGCTGAGGATATCCACCTTCACGGTGGATACCAGCATGTTGGCGGATGTCCCTCCTGGGGACCGACCTCTTGGCCCTGGAGTGGAAGGTCACCTCCAGAGGATCGAGAAGTCCAATGCTACCCTGACTCGGTCTCTTCCGCTAAAGTGACAAAGGCTTGCGGCCACAGCCTAAACCTCTTTCGGGTCTCAGCTGCGCCTGCTGCACGTCCGGCCCAGCAAATATCAGGGCCAGCAGGTTTCACGCTGGCAACCCCAAACCCAAGCCCGCTTCCTCCTCCAGGAAGCAAGGAGGTAAAGGCCCGGAGGTCCCTGCCGTTCCCTCCTCCAAGCCTGCCCAGTGACGGGTTGAAGGGCGCCGCCAACCTCGCCGCCTACCCCAGGTTCTCTCGTGGGGACGGCTCCCATCACTTTTCTGCCTGGTCCGTTATTACCACGGACAGATGGGTATTGGAGGTGGTGGGAAAGGTCTGTCTCTGAGTTCGAGCAGGCCCGCCTTCAGAGCCGTCAGACTGGGGCCTCGGGTCCGCAGCCTCACTGTCGGCTCGCCGAGCCGACATCGCCTCCTCCTCCAGAAGGAGGTGATCAGGAGGCGCGGACCTCCCTCAGACCCGGGTTTGTGTCCAGGTACCTCCTGTCCCAAAGCGGACGGGGTTGGCGCCTCATTCTCGACCTACACAACCTAAACAAGTTCTGGTGTCTCAACCTTTCAGATGGTTATTTGGCTCAGATACCATCCTTGAACGCGGGCGTGTGGTTCTGCTCTTGGACCCGCAGGACGCGTTTTCACGTCCCTATCCGGTCCGTCACATCAGAGGTTCCTTTGCTTTTGAGCGAGGGATCCTGCTTAGTTCCGAGCCATGCCCTTCGGCTTTGTCTCAGCTTCCCAGGGTCTTCACCAAATGCATAGCAGTGGTGACAGTATTCTGCGGCGCTAAGTGGGTCCGTGCACTTACCTGGACGATTGGCTGATAGCCCCTCCAAGCAGGAGGTGGAGCGATCCAGGATCTGGCCTCCAGGTTTGCTCTCAGGTCGCCTCTCATCAACGAGGCCAGTCGGAACTCGTGCCAAAGCAGGTGATGCACCATCGGGCAGAGCTCAATTTCACGAGCCAGAGCACAGCCCCATGGACAAGGCCGAGGTTCTTTCCTCCTTTGCCTGATCATTTCTGGTTGGGCACCGCTGCCTGCCAGGGACTTCCCAGCCTCCCGATGCCTGTACCAGCGTGGTCCGCTGGGCCTGCTGGAACATGCGCCTTCAGTGGGGCTGGCCAGCCAGTGGTCTCAACGCCAAGCGATCCTTGGACCAGCTAGTGACGGTGACCTAGGGATGTGGAATGCCTCCAGTGGTGGATCCTGCCCAGCTCACCTGCAGGAGGGCATCCCGCTTGTCCGCCCCAAGCCGACGGTCTCTATCGACCAATGCTTTCTGATGGGTTAAAGCCCATCTAGAGGAACAATGCTTAGTCGGCCTCATCCCCTGGGAGTCCCGATGCCATATCAACTCACTGGAGCTCCGGAGCGGTCTGCCTAGCTCTCACCACCTTCGCCCATTTCTTGGGGTAATGGTTTGGGTCCCATGACAATACCACGCCATGTACTATCTAAACCGCTTAGGGCGGGACGCGCCCATGCTTTATGCAAGGAAGCTCGTATTTGGTCATCAGGGCAGCCTGGAGGCGGATCTCAGCTATTCACGTGGCAGGAGCCTCCAACACCCTGGCCGATGCCCTGCTCGGATAGGGCTGTGTCCCACGAGTGGTCTCTCCTGCCGGAGGTAGTACAAGATCTGTTCTCCCATTGGGGCACCCTCAGGTGGACCTGTTTGCCTCAGGGAGAACGCGGGTTGAGGCTGTTCCATGTCCGCCCTCAGCAGGGCTCGCTGTAGGGATGCCTCTCGAGGCCGTGGACCCCGGCCTTCACGCCTTTTTTCCCTTGATCCACAAGGTGCTTCTCGGCAAGGAGGGACAAGGTGCAGGTGATTCTGTAGCCCGAGACTGGCCCCCGCCCAATGCCGGGTATCCAGATCTCTCAGCCTCAGCTCCAGGCTCCCGAGGCAGCTTTCAGCTCACCCGACTTGTTTCTCAGTCAGTGCAGGGAAGGTGTTCCATCTGACCTTCAATCCCTGCACCTGAGCAGCCTGGTTCCTGAGTGCTAGAGTTCCAGGCTCAATCTCCGACGAGGTCCTCAATGTAGTTGAGGCGCCCCGGCGAATCGATCAGGAACAAGCACGCCTCAAATGGAAGAGATTTTCCATTTGGTGTCAGGCAAGGGCCTGACCTTCCTCCTGTTCCTTGGCGAGCATATTGGACTACCTGTGGTCCCTTCTCAGCAAGAACTTAGGTCGACGACCCTTAAGGTGCACCTGGCAGCCATCTCTGCGTACCGGGCGTGGGCCGGGAAGCAGTCGGTGGCGCAGGAAAAGGTGGTCGGGCACTTTTTCAAAAGCCTTGATCACATTTCCCCTCCGGTGCGAGAACCTCCACCTCCGTGGGATCTACTGCTGGTACTGGCAAAGCTCATGGGCAAGCCATTTGAACCAATGCACAGGTGTGATCTCTTACCTGTCGTGGAAGACCGCCTTCTTGGTGACTATCACGTCAGCCAGAAGGATGGGAGAGCTCCAGGCGCTTTCCATCGAGTCTCCTTACCTGGTCTTCCACAGGGGCAAGGTTGTCCTGCGCCCCCACCAGAAATTCCTTCTGAAGGTGGTGTCAGAGTTTCACCTTAATCAGGTGTTCTCTCTGCCGGTGTTCCCACCCAGGTCACACCGGAGTCAATATAGGCTCCATACTTGGACCCTAGAAGGGCGCTTTGCCTACTATAAGGAGCGCACGGCTGGAATTTGGGGAGAGGTTCACCAGCTGTTTGTCACCCATGCTGAAGCTGCACCTGGCAGACCTGCAGCCAAGTCGTGATCGAAGCAGGTGGGTCACCTCCTGCATAGATCTTCATATAAGTTGACGGCATGGAGCCCCCAGAGGGATAAGAGCTCATTCTACCCGCCATACTGCTGCATCGGTGGCTGCTTCCAGGACGCCTTATCCAGGAAATCTGTTGGCTGCTACCTGAAGTCAGCACACACCTTCATTACCCACTACCACATCGACCTTGAGTCACGCCGGGATGCTGGTTTTGGGGCTTAGTTCTCAGTCTTTATTTCAAGTAAGTATCGGGGTATGCTTACCTCCTCCTCCCGGAGAACTGCTAGAGTCTGCCAATAGGTGTGGATGAACAACATATCCATGTCCCTAGAAATACAGGTTACTCACCTGTAACAGGAGTTCTAGGAATGGTATATGTTCATCCACACGACCCACCCGACCTCCCCGGCTTCGACGCACAACCTGAGCTTCCAGCGGGCCAGATCTGGCGTCATGGGGCGGAGCCAAGAGTTTTACCACCCGGGTGGGTGGGAGGAGCCAGCTTGAAGACCTTCCGGCAAGATTTAAAGCGGCAAGGAACCTGCCAATAAGTGTGGATGAACAACATATACCATTCCTAGAACTCCTGTTACAGGTGAGTAACCTGTATTCGTTGGACGCAGTGATTGAATGATCATCACAATGCCATTGATTGTGGGGAGGCTGAAGTCAGACCACACAAACTGGGTATCCCACATCCCCTGCTGACCATCACAACTCCCATTGGAGAGGGTCAAGCGGACATCAGATCTGATTGTGGCAACCTTATCTGAAAAGAATAAAGCAAACTCCTCACACCGTTCTTGAGAAAAAGCTCTTCTGGGCTAAAGACAGATTGGATTGCAAAGTCTGTCCACAGTCCAGAAGAGCTGAGCTGGTCTATTCTGTGCAGCTGCAATCTCTCTGGACAGGAATTCTGCCTTTTTACGTGAGATTGCGGATTGATAGACCGCATAGTGGTTCATCAAACTAAGTTTGTCACAATCCAGACCCGACCTCTGCCAGCACCTCTCCAACCTTCGTCTGACTCTCCTCAACTCCCTCAGAGTCTCATCGAACCAAGGAGACCTAGGGCGAAGAGTAAGAGGATGAACACGAACAGGAACAGTGGAATCCAGGGCCCCTGCCACTGCCTTATTATAGGCAAGTACCAGCTCTCCTGGATCAATGCAATCTCTCGATAAGCCCGATAGGTCCAGCACCACCATCAGGTCATCCAGGGAAACACCCCTTAAAGGGCGGTACTGGACCATTTCCATAGGGGCTGACCTACTAGGGGTGGCCTCAAAACTGAACCCAGTGGAGTGATGATCCAACCATCCGACTGGTTCCACCACCAAGTCGGATATCTCCATCCCCAGAAGGAACACCAAATCCAATGAATGACCACCAATATGGGTCGAGGAGGAAATGACCTGTGTGAAGCCCAGAGAAATCATTAACTAGAGGAAGTCTTGACCAAAATGTGAGAATTCGTCGACCCAGGCATTGAAGTCCCCCAGAACCAACCATCTGGGGGACCCCAATGTCAGGTCGACAATGAAGTCTGTGACTTCCCGCAGGAAAACATTCTCATCACCTGGTGGAAGGTATACGAGAAGTATCCTCTGCCCCACACCCTCGCCTATGATGCATTCAAAGGATTTGGTAGTTCCCACTGGTACCTCCACTAGGCCCAGTTGTGATCTAAAACAGATAGCAACACCCCCACCCCTACGATCCACCCTCAGGCGGTGTATCACTGAGTACCTGTCTGGAACTGCTGCCGCCAAAACTGGTCCAGCATTCTCATCCGGCTAGGTCTCAGTGATGTACGCCAGGTCAGATGACCCAACAAAATCAGCTATAATAGCCGTCTTGTTTTTAATAGACCTGTTGTTGCACAACACCGCCCAAGTAGGATGAGCCTCCGAGGATGACCGTGCTGCCTGCTGACTATAATCAGAACCCTTGGGTATGGGCACCAGACAGGGAGGACCCCTTTCCTGGGCCCATTTCACCCCAGGGCGCCTCCTTGTCGCCACTATTCCTATCCACCATTCGTTGCTGCCCTCCAGACCCAGCCTCGTCCCCTCCTCCTCCTTTCAACAATTCCCAGAGCCCTACACCGTCTATAGACTTCTGGTGGTTGGGGGGGGTCAAGAAAAAGGACGAAGGCCCCTGAGCCTGGAGGGGGAATAATACCTGACTGTCCTTGTGTTATCCCAACACATAATTAACACAACAAGTAAACAATCCTAATTAAAAAATTAACCCACGTCTTAAATCTTAAAGAAATACAAAGCCCTTTATAATGATTTAACAACAAAATAAAATATAATTTAAGAAAACCAAGCAAACCTCAGACTATTGATTTAAGGGCTCTCGCCCCCTAAACCCAAACAAAGAAATATAATCAAATACAACAAAACACTAATTAAATTCCCCCTCCTCACCCAGTACTCTCACCACTGGGGAAGAGAGATAAAACAATGTACATTAAAGTAATTAATTCCCTTCCCCACCCAGTTCTGTCACCACTGGAAAGAGAGGAAAATACTCCCAATATCAAACAAACAATAACATAAACTATAAATCTAATAAACAAGTAACTGGATACAGAGTCCTCTCACCACCCAAATATCCAAACAATAAAACATATTACAAACCAATTTCTTTAGTCCAAACTAAATATCTTTAACCTCAAAAGGGCTAAAGTCTGAAATGAAATGTTCAAAATAGTCGCAGTTTCACCAAACTCTAGTTTGGCCAGTAACCAGTTCTCCCCTCTCACAGGCGAAAACCAGTTCAAAGCTGTAATATACTGCAGACCGCTCTTATTAAACTCAAAACAAGTCAAAAACATGTCTCTCCAAAAGATAACAATAGTTCAGGTTTTCAAATGAGCTCTCACTTTCACTTGAAAAGCAGCAGACGTCTTATATTCTGAAGTACATAGGAGCAGTCTGTAGTTTAAAGTTCACTGAGCAAACCCACAGAGCAGGGAAAAATCCAAAAATCAGATATCCAAACTAAAATTAAATTAAAAACTCACGATAAGGACCAGAAACAATGGAGCAGAGGAAATCAATCCAGGATACCCAGAGGAAGAAAGTTCAATTCCTTCGCACAGTCAGAAGACGAAAGTTCAATTCCTTCATACAGCCAGCTAGTTAATAACAGACAACGCTTCCAGTACCAGGTAGATTTCGGATGTTACACTGCTTCAGGCAGATCCCCATCCCAAACCTGATCCCTCTTTCCAAATCCGCTCACTGCAGCGGCTGCCCACCAGCTACCGAGCGGTGAAAGCGGAAGAGCTGAAAATACAGCTGCCCTACGGCAGCGGCACCACAGCTCACCACAGAGGTCAGGGTCAGGGAAGGATTTCCTCCTCAGTCCTCCAAAACTCTTTCGAATTCAGTGCAGCAGGAAACACTCCACACTCCTGGCTGCTCCCCAAAAACTCTTCTAAGTTCAGTGCAGCAAAGAAAGCACTCGTTGCTCCTCGCTGCTCACCCAAGCAATCCAGGTTATATCGAGCTACTCCTTATTCCACCTCCTCAAACCGACTCTGGGGCTCCACTCTCCACTACACACTCTGCTCCAGTTCCAGGTTCAATTCCAAGTTCCTAACACCCTCGATCCTTGAACACATTATTCAGAGAGGACAAACACAGTTCCAAATCCTGAAAAACAAATGATAAAATCAACCTATCAAAATAAGACAAAACAAGTTAAACTAACAAATTAAACAAACAAGTTAAACGAACGAAATAACAACTAAGATAAACTTAAAGAAAACAAAGCACTAACTCCTGCTTCTGAGGGTTAGCCCAGCATGGCCGCCATCTTAGATTCCTCAAAGTTCAGTTGTTTTATCAGTCTCAAAACACACTGTCAAAGGGCTACCAGAAAATGACTTGAGCTGGTGTAATGGTTCTTCTACTAGTAAGAGACACATATGCCTGCACAGCTGATTCATTTCTGCAAATCTTTGCATTTTGGGCCATCTTTGTTAATGACATTTCTGTACCTTTTGTCCTTGTGGAAAGAAAATGCATTTCCTGCCACTCTGTAGCAGCTTTGCACCCTTTGTATGTGTGCTGTTTTTAAGGGTAACATTAAATAAAGCTTGCAATTTTAAAGTAGAATCGTGAACAGTAGATAAATGCAGAATGTTTTCAGTTGAGAAAATCAGTGTTGCTCTTGTCATGTTTTCAGGTTTTACATGAAACATTCCCAAAACATACATTTCTGATGAATGGTTTAATACAAGGAGTAAAGGTAAGTAAGAGTTTATGCTCATGTTTTGCTTATGCCATATATCCTGCCCACTGTAAGCTGTTCAATAGGAAAAAATGGTAAGCACCCCTGTTAAATAAAGGAAAGGTCTTTGGTTTATCATGTAGGGCCTTTAGACTGCATCCCAAAGCATTTTCCAATTTTTTTTTTTTGGTGGGGTTGCACTGAAAGAGATTTACAGTGATGTTAACCTCTGGGAGTTGAATAATTCGACTTGCTGAGTTAGACACATTGAGTAAGTGTCTACAGTTGTGGGATTCAGATCTGGGTCTCTGGGTTCACAGCTCTGTGCTCTACCTGCTAGGCCAAACTGCCATCTAAGTAAAGCAGTGTTTACCCCAAAACATTTATACTTTGGGGTGTCTTAATGTTTTCATTATGAACCCTATGCTTTTGCAACCTCCGTGCTTCCTCACATGTTTAATACATGGTCATCAGATCCCTGTTGTTGTTGACAAAATGTACCTTTCTGCAGAAAGTCTGGGTCCTTGTGGCTGTGGCAGGGAGTAGGTTACCCAGTTATGGTCGCCACTTCCCGTTGGTTCCTTGACATTCACACTGTAGATGACCCCATCGCCATTGCTGTTAAAAAGGACAGTGGCGACTTCAGCCTCTACTTATTGTTGGTCATGCTTTTCTAGGGAACAGTCATTGAAAGAGGACAGGAAGTTGGTTTTAGCCTTTCCACTAGCCCTCCCTAAAATAAGTCTGTGCCTGGGAGATTGAAGTCCCCCAGGATCACTGCTGCTTCTGACTTGACTCCTCTCATAATTTCCCTCAACTACCTGGGCATCATTCTGCACTGAACCATTTGGGGGCCTATGGCATTTCCCCGGTGATTTTATTTATTTATTTTGCCTCCCCATTTCCCTACCTTGACTCAGATGGTATCCGGCATTATTTTTCTCTCTGTCCTCCTCCTTCATAGTGACTTCCTTCTGTTATCACAATTCTGTGTTACTGTGTTACTTTGGGTATGCTAATAAAGTTACAATGATTGTGTTGCTGTAAGTTTAATTTAAAATTAAGATGAAAATGTTTTAATAGAAAATCTGATACAGCAGATTTGTTCCATGTTCCAGCAGTCCTATCCCATATTACAGCTGAGCCATAAAGTATGCAGTATAGTGTTAGAATGTCATGCCTTTAGAAGTGAGGTATGATAGGAAGCAAGATGCCTTACCCAAGACATGCTGTTATCCTAAAATTATCTACACCCTGGAGTGCCTTATTTGTCTCCCCAATATATTTTCCCTCCACACTTTTACCCTGATTATTCTCCCACCCCCAACCTGAAATTTGGGGTCCCCATAGTTGCACCTTACTCCAGACAGGAGGAAGGGCAAATGGTTCTCTTCACAGCCAGCAATAAAGCTATGGTTTGACCGTCCAGCAGGTGGTGAGTGTCACAAACCCACCCTGAGGGTTAGATCTACTGAGCTCACAGTGCAGTCTGTGACGGGGGGGGGGGGACGGAGACGGGATACCCTCTTCGAGTCTCTCTATAGTGCTTTCTGGCTTCACAACTGAACACTCACCACAAAGTCCCAGGGTCCCCTCTTTACTCTGGATCAGGGTACAATACCATTCTCGAGTCTTGTAGCCAAATATGAACCCTTCTTGGTTGTTACACAAAGGGGGGAGATCCAGGCATTACGATTTCTTCGGGGTAGCGCTGTAACCCTGATTCTTCCTTCTCCCACAAGGCATGCAATAACCTGGTTCAAATCCCATCAGACTCTACCCTGAGACTTTGGTATTCCCCCTGTCTTTATGCAGACTATCCCTTTTCAGACCTTTTGTTAGATTTGGTAGCTTATGATCCCAACTTTGCTTCAGTCTTCAACAGAGCCTGTGACCTGTTTGCCCCCATAAAAACATCCAGAATTAAAGGTACTATCAACCCCTGGCTCAATAGCACCTTAATTGAGCAAATGAAATCAAGGGACAACCTATAGCACAAGGCGAGAGACACTGGCTCACCAGCTGACTTTACAGCCTACAAGACAGCAAGGAATAAATGTCCTAGGTCAATTAGGAATGCAAAGGCTTCGTTTTACAAAGAGAAGTTAAGACAGTGCTGGGGAGAAGGGAAAGATTTCTGGGAGAACATAAAAACTTTCACAGGGAGGGAGTTGAGAGTACCACTCAACCTCGTAGTTACTCCTTCAGGCCCTATTCAACATCCAAAAGACCTCGCTAATGCATTTAATTTAGCTTTCACAGACCTAAGTTCAGTGCTTCCCCCAGACTACCTAGACCTTGATCCTAACAGGGCACACCGCATCCTAGTTCCCAAACTCCTCCAGCCGCAAACCCCTCCCAACCCCTTTTTTACTTCAAGGAGGTGTCAAGTTGTGAAACCATCAAATATGTTAGAAGGGTCTTGGGTAAAACTAGAAAGGGCAGTGACTTCATTGACATGAAGCTGCTTGCTCTTGCACTGGAAGAACTAGCCTATCCCCTTGCTAATATCTTCAACATCTCCCTAAGGTCAGGCATATTCCCAGACTCATGGAATACTGCCCTAGTTACACCGGTCTTCAAAAATTGGGACAGAACTTCCTTGGGTAACTATCACCCAATCTCCTTCCTACCACCCCTTTCCAAGACCCTCGAGAGACTGGTGTCTGACCAGCTCACCGAACATCTGTCCAAATATAATCTACTCTCTCTCCAGCAGCATGGGTTCCGTAAAGACCGTAGTACCATCACGGCACTCACAGACTTCACTACACATCTATACGACACCCTAGACTCTGGTATGATGGTGGGGTCTATATTTATAGACCTGACAAAAGCCTTTGACACAGTCAATCACCAGATCCTGCTTGCCAACCTAATGTCACTTGGCCTGTCTTCTGACACAGTCTTATGGTTCTCGAGCTACCTGTCCCATAGGAACCAACGCGATAGGATAAATGGAGTCACTTTTGAACCCCAGAGCATAACACTAGGGGTTCCACAAGGGTCTATCCTTGGGCCATTACTATTCAGCGTGTTTATCAACTCGCTTCCCAGTGCCTGCCCTGCCAAAATGTTGCTCTATTCAGATGATGTGGTGATCTCAGTCCCTGGACACTGCTTGCTGGACATAAATGCTGCCCTTCAAGACAGCTTTTCAAAACTCCAGTTGTGGTTCTCACACAGCAGGCTCCTATTAAATTACAAAAAACCCAAGTTCATGCATTTCTCACATCAGTGCTCTAAGAATGCCCACCCCCTGATCGTCCGTAGTCACAAAGGTGACATATTAGAGCAAGTCTCCACTTTCAAATACTTGTGCATCCATATTGATGACTCCCTCTCCTTTGCTACCCACATAGACCACATCATAAAATCTGAAAATGTCAAACTTGGGATTCTATACCAACACAGAAAAGCTATGACCCTAGAGGCCTTCAATCTTGTCACACAGAGCTCCATATTGTCAACTATTGACTACAGCCTAGTCATATACAGCGCAGCCTCTGAGACCTCACTTAAGCAAGTAAAGCTTCTCCTTATTAAAGCCTGCCAACTTGTTTTGGGGGCTGATTATTACACTCACACCTGCAGCCTGTATTCCTTGACTGGATGACTTCCTCTCCTAAAGGACCAAATATCAAGCCTGTCTACTTTTTAAAGGCACTAGGATATACACCAGAATCCTTGTCTACACTTTTCCAATACAACCCTTCCAAAAAAAAAAATGAGGAGCTCAGTCAAGGGCCACCTACAAGTAGCATTTAAAAGAACCACCGTGGCACAGTGCTCCCTTTCATACCGCGGTCCACTGTGCTTTAATGACCTACCCCCTTCCCCGCCTGTCCGGCAGTAAGAAAATATTGGCCTGTTCAAGAAAGCTCTGCGTCTCCACTTGGCCGACTCCCTGAACTGTGACTGTTCAGCTTGGGGATCACCGCCTGGCTTCTCAACAAGACAGCCACTTCTGGCTGCTATTGTCTTTTCTCTCCTCTTTCCCTCTACCATTCTTCCTCCCTCAGCACTTAGCAACCTCCTTCTTAGCACTTAGTAACATGGCTTATGCTTTCTCTTTCTGTTTTACCGAGCAGGCATACAAGCCTATATATGTTGTTTGCGCTACATTTTGTCCCCCTACTGTGTACTCAACTTACTGCCCTCATTGATATTACCACTGCAATGCCTTTTGTTTGTACTGTTGTTTAAATGCCGCTGCTTGTCTTTTTGGTTAAGTACAGTTGTGTTGTCCATGACATGGAGCCTTTGTAAAAGAGCCAATTGGCTCAAAGGTTGTAATCGAAAATGAAATAAATAAATGATGGCACCTCACAGCAATAACAGTTTAGTCACAGATTAATACTGAACCACCCACAATCGCACACTCAACATAAGAAAATCTCACTCAGACCGGTTTTCTTAAAAACAAAATGTTTTTATTAAATAGTAATCACACAGTTACAACTAAAAAAGTTTGTTAATCTTTTTGGTCACAGCATAACACAAAAAAAGTGGAAATGTACAAAAAAAAAGTTGTCTAAAGTTCTACCTTAGTTTGTAGTGAATTGAGGTCCGTAAAGAGTAAGTGCAGTCTCTGGTTCTTCGTCTCTAGGCTGTGAAAGTTTTGCTTCGCTAGTGGTCAGAAGACGAGTGGCCTTGAAGATGCTCCAGGAAAATGAGTCTCCCTGGTTTTCAAGCTCTTTATAGCCTGTCAAACGTCCTAGTTTGGTCGTAATCTTTTAGGCCACTAGATATCACTCTTTTGCTTTCCCAGAAGTTTTATTAAGGTTCTGACATCACAACTTCCTGGCAGATATAACCATGAACATGACTTCAGAGTTAAAACTTTGATGTCTCAGTATAATACCATGTAAGCTAATTCACAGTGTTCTGTCAAGAATGGCTGCTTCCCAAAACCCTGTTTAGCACATCCTGAACTTTGAACTTTACAACAGGGGAATAGCTTCTCTCCATATCCTTAAGATTTTTATTACCTTGGCTTCCTTCAATTAAGCCAGAAGGAATCTCCACTCCTAGAAGTGTAATTTCAGGCTTACTGCTACTAAAAGCCTGTCCTTTCCAGGTTACATGAATATCAGTCATTTTAAAGAAAAACAATCCATGCTCTTCACACTGACATTTAAACATAAACAGAAATTGCATGAAACACATCATATATTTGTACATATGGCTGACAGGGGCATAGCTCGCCACAGTGAGCAGTTGCCAGGCTGTTTGTATCCTTCCTCCTTGGGATTTGAGCACCACTCTTCTGTGTGCTTGGTCACTGGCAAGCCCCAGTGTGGGATTCTATGGGTAGCATGTAAACCCTGATGTCTCAGGTGGCAATGCGCTGCACTACTGAGCTGGCAGTTGTTAATTTTTTTTCAGCCTTTTTGTCCGACCCACTACAGCCTGTCAGTCTAGCTTTGTGCTGTCCCAGCCCTGTCCACCCACCACTACCCCCCTCCAAACCGGTCAGCATTAGACTATTGAGGACCGTGAAACTGGGGCCCGAAAGTGCTAGCTGTGATCTGCGACTGCCGGTAGGCTGTTTTCAGTTTTATGACTTGCATCCCTTCTACCTCCCCTAAGGCACTGTGCAGCCTGAAGGCCTTGCAGGCAGCATCTGCAGGGATGCTGGATGGCTGCAGGGTCCAGACTCCACTCTGGAAGCAGAGTCTTTTGCATGACAGTGTGATGTCCTTACCCTGGGCAGTTACTAGCAGTTTTGTATTTTAAAAACTTAGTAATAAACTTCAGAATGTTAGAAGTATTTTTGATCTGTGCTGGAGTATTGCATCGTCATTTGATCATGTTAGACCAATCACATTTCCTGGTTGATATTTCCCATTCAATAATGGTGACCTTTGGAAGATAAATTTTTTTTTTGGGGGGGGCTTCTTCCAGCCAGCCATGGGCCCCACTGGCACCCTTGCCCCCAACCCCCTTTGCCTACCTCATATTGCCGCCGTTCCAGGGGTTGCCGGGTGTATCCCTTCACTGGATGGGTCCCTCTCCTCCAAGGGGGAAGGCGCCAGGGAGGACAACCAGCGCACTATCTGTTCGGTTCCTGGGAGCTGCTGAGGTAGCTTTGGGGCCGCAGGGCACTCGTGGCGGCCATCATCTGGCTGGCTGAGAAGCAGTTTTCTGGTTTTCTCCCCGAGGGGTGTGGTGTGCCACAAACGCCAAGGCATGTGTAGACGTCCACCATGCCCCTTGTGTTCAGTGGGGCGCGCACGGTGTTGTGCTACTGTCCTCCGCCAGGAGGCGGCACACGCTTATCACATCCCTCCTCCTCCACCTGGGAGAAGTAGCAGCTGCCTGGATGTCGCCTTTCCTCCCGCCAGCCTCCTAGTGACCTGGGTCTGTTCCTGAACCCAGGTCACCAGTGTCGCAAGCAGAAATCCAACCACTGCACCGATGGACTGGCGGAAAATGATTTTGGTTGTTAAGCAGATAGGGTTACACTTTGTGATGTAGGCATAAAGTCCAGACATGTGATATGTACCATTCTGTGATGCAGCAGTGTCCATCAGTGAACTCCAGGCTTGGTCCATGGAGCCTGGTTATGTGGTGTTCTATAGGGATAAGGTGGTCCTTAGGACTAACAATAAATTCCTTCCAAAGGTGGTTTCAAATTTTTGCATTAATCAGTCCATCACACTTCCAGTCTTCTTTACTGACCATTCTACTTCAGGGGAATGTAGGTTGCATAGCTTGGACGTTAAGAGGGCTATCAGCTACTACTTGGAGCATACAAAAAGTCATAGAGAGGATAAGACCCAACTTTTCCTGACTTATGGGGAAGTTGGGAAAGGCAAACCTGCCACAAAAAGGTCCATAGCAAGATGGATTGTGGTATGTATTCAGTTCTGTTAAAGCAAGGTGGGTAAACAGCCCCCCCAAGGGCTCAGGGCCTACTCTACCAGGGGGACAGCTGCATCTATAGCAGCTTCAAGAGATGTCCCTCTGCTGGAAATCTGTAAAGCAGCTACCTGGAAAACAGTCCAAAAATTCACTAAACACTATTGCCTGGACACATAAGCCAGGAGTGATGCCAGGTTTGGCACAGCAGTTTTGCAGAGCCTGTTTCCTAAGTAGGTCCTCTGCCTACCTCCAAAGGCTCTGCTTGGGTAGTCTGCACTTGTCAGAATACAGTAAGATTTCCTGGGGTTTGAAGAAAACATTACTTACCATAGTAATCTTGTTTCTTCTAAGGGAATCTTACTGTATTCTGAGCTCCCACCTTTCCTGCCCTGCTAGGGCCTTCAGGACCCTGCACACTGCTGTTTGTTATGTTGGAAACCTGTGGGTACCTAGCAGTTTGTTGGACATCTGCTGACTTGAGTCTTAATGATGCCCTTGCTATTTGAAGGTATTTGTTCTTACCCTGTTTTGGGTATTTTAGCTTAGTTAAGTAAGCTTAGAGTTTTTAGCTTCTGCATGCTTCGTAAGAATCTGATGGTTGCAGAAGTGCAACCAGGGACAGTGATTTGAAAACCGAGCTCGAGCCTAACGTTCCATCATTAGCATAGGTTCTATTAACCTTTTCTACTCCAGAGCAGTCCTATGATGAGACCATACTGCATTTGTTAGACTACAGTAAGATTCCCTTAAAAGAACAAGATTACTGTGGTAAGTAATGTTTGCTTTCTGGCCCCCATATGCAAAACCTTGCACTTCTTTGCGTTGAAACCAAGCTCCCATGTGTCTGACCAGCGTTCGAGTTTATCCAAATCATCCTGTAGTCCTAGCCACCCCTCTGTTCTGTCCACCACTGCTCTGATCTTGGTGTTGTCTGCAAATAGGCTGATCTTATTTCTAAACCCGTCTGCTGTCGGCAATCAAGATGCCAAACACCACCGACCCAGCACTAATCCCTGTGGGGCCCAGCTTGTTACAGCCCTAAGGGATGAGAGTCTCTCCCCCCCCCTTTAAACAGCCCTCTGCTGCCTACCCCGCAGCCAGTTTTTGACCCACTCTGCCATCCCCTCCCCAACCCCCAGTCGACACAACTTGCTAACCAGCCTCCCATGGGGCAACAAGTCAAAGGCCGTGCTGAAGTCGAAGAATAGGGCATCCACTGCCTGGCCCTGTCGATTTGCCCTTGTTATCCAGTCATAGAAGTCAACCATGTTTATCTGGCAGGGTCTACTGGCGGCAAACCCGTGCTACCAGCTGTCCTGGAGACCATTTTCCTCCAGAAAAGTTACTAGCCTCTCCTTGAGGATAGTCTCCACGAGCTTCCCCACAGTGGAGGTAAGGCTGACTGGCCTGTAGTTTTCTCAGGGATGGGCACCACATGCACCATCCTCCAGTCTTGGGGCATGCAGCCCCTCTTCAGGGAGGTGCTGAACAAGTCTGCCAGTGGCCCTGCCATCTCCCTCCGCACCCTGGGGTGGATGTCGTCTGGACCTGGTGCGTTATACTCCCCCAGTGCTCTAAGACCTTCTAGCACTCTGCTGTCTGGTACTTCCCTCTCTGTAGATTCTGCCCCACCTGTACCCAGTGCTCCCTTCCCTTGTGACATAGGTCCCTGCTTTTCCCTGGTAATTACAGAGCAGAAGTAGTCATTGAGTGCGTCTGCTTGCTGCACCCCGTTCTCTGCCCATCCCTCGGCCACCTTGATTCTAGCAATTTGATCCTTACCGATTCTTTTTTCTCTTATCTAACTGAAGAAATCCTTCTCCTCTTCTTCTGTCCCCTGTGCCAGCCTAAGCTGTCTTGCTGACTTGGCAGCCCTGACCAATCTGCTCACCTCTCTTAATTTCTTTGTGTACTCCTCTCTGTCCTCCGCTTTTTGGATCTCGTGTATTTCCTGAAGATCACCCTCTTTTCCTTCACACTCCCTAATACTCTCCTCTTAACTGACTTAGCCTCCTTGCCCTTGCATTCATGCTTTGGAGCTTAGAAGATGAGTGTGTGGCCTCCTCTAACCTGGTTTTGATAATTCTCCATTTCTGATTGGCATGCATGTGCAGTTGGATTCTGGTGATGTGCCCTTCCAGAATGTCCCTCATTCTTCCAAAGTCTGCCTGACTGAAACATAGTCCTGGTAGTGGCTGTCTTCTTAAACATCCCAAGTAAAAACCACATTGTCTGCTGCTCATAGCCTGCTAGGGGATCCCCACCTCAAACCCCTGCGTGCTCTCACCATTTGTCAGCACAGGGTCCCAGTATATTTCAAATAACATGAAGTCTTGCTGTATTCTGACAATCTGCAGTTGGCTTCAGCCTTTGAACTGCCCCGGAGTGTAGAGGCTTAATTTTATATGC
The DNA here is from genome assembly GCA_016271365.2 of Neoceratodus forsteri. Taxonomy (NCBI): domain Eukaryota; kingdom Metazoa; phylum Chordata; order Ceratodontiformes; family Ceratodontidae; genus Neoceratodus; species Neoceratodus forsteri. Next base: position 752,228,815 of record CM028136.1, read on the forward strand.
AGTGCATAGAACGTTGAGCTTGAGCTCGGTTGAGGTCTCTGTCTGCAGCACTTTGAAACCCAACAGCCAGATTCTTTACTCCGCCTCACTGAACAGTCGCTCCGGAGATTTCTCCTTCTGCTCGGTTCAAAGTTGGTTAAAGTGTCGTTTTTTCTCTCTAACTCCCATGGTATTATGTGTACATAGTGGACTGGAGCACCCCAACAACCAGGAACAGAAGGGAGCAGGTACTGCTGGATGCCTTCCAGGACAGCTTCCTGCTGCAAATGGTCAGTGAACCAACCAGGTTAGGAAATACTCTTGACCTTGTGCTGGCAAATGGGGACTTTGTGCCAGAATTTACAGTGGAGGAACCGCTGTCAGGGAGTGACCACCGCTCAGTATGGCTCACATTGGATATGGGCAAGGAAGGAGTGGAATCTGGCACAATAGTGCTGGACTTCAGGAGGGCCGGCTTTGGGAGGATGGGGAAGTGGTAAAGGTACCTGGCAGAATTCAATCTAGTATGGACACTAACCAGAGGTGGGAGCTATAAAGCTGGGGATAGTGGAGGCAACCAAAACCTGCTGCAAAGCCCAGAGCAAGAAGGTAGGGCTAAGAAACCAATCTGGTTGAGCAAGGAGGTCATGGAAAAGGTAGAGAGGAAAGAGCTGCCTTTAGGAGGTACAAGAAAACAGGGAGGACAGGGAGGAGTACTTAGCAGAGAATCGAAGGAAGTGACAAGGGCAGTAAGGGGAGCCAAAGCATGTAATGGAACTCAGGCTGGCACAAGACATTAAGAAGAGGGGAGAAGGACTTCTAGTACATCAGGGAGAAAAGGAGCTGTAGGGACCACATAGTAAGGATTAGGAAGGAGGGAGGGGTTTGGGTGGAAGCAGGGTGACATATGCGGAAGCACTAAATGAGTACTTCTGCTCAATATTTACTAAAGAGAAGGGGGGGGTGACACCCAAGGTGGGAGAAATGGCAGAAGCGGGGGAAGTGGTGACGGATGGGGAAATCATGGAGAGCAGGGTTCGAGGGGTTTGAAGGCACTAAGGGTGGACAAGGTGCCAGGCCCAGATGGCATCCACCCCAGGGTACTGAAGGAGCTGGCAGAGGTCCTTGCAGGACCTTTGACAGACCTATTTAATGCCTCACTACATTCAGGGTGTGTACCTCAGGACTGGAGGATGGCTCATGTGGTGCTCCTCCACAAGAGTGGCCCCAAGGATGAACCGGGAAACTACAGACCAGTGAGCCTCACATCCATCGTGGGTAAGCTAATGGAGACTATCCTGAAGGAGAGGCTGGTGGCCCTACTAGAGGCCAAAGGACTACAGGACAGCAGACAGCATGGCTTCATACGTGGCAGATCCTGCCAAACCAACCTGGTCGAGTTCTATGACTGGGTAACTAGGCAACTGGACAGGGGCCATGCAGTGGATGTCCTGTATCTGGACTTCAGTAAGGCATTCGACTCAGTGCCACATGGAAGGCTGGGAAGGAAGTTAGTAGGCACAGGAGCGGGTGCAAAGCTGGTGAGATGGGTAGGAAACTGGCTGCAGGGAAGGCAGCAGAGGGTGGTGGTGGGTGGGGAGCTCTCTCATCCAAGGGCAGTGACGAGCGGTGATCCACTGGGCTCAGTGTTGGGACCAGTGCTGTTTGGGATATTCATTGCAGACATATCATGGGACATCAAGAGCAAGATCGGTCTGTTTGCTGATGATACCAAGGTAGGCGCGGTGGTGGATGACCTAGGAGGATGGCAGGGGTTGCAGGATGATCTGGCAAAGCTTGAAACCTGGTCAGACACCTGGCAACTGGGCTTTAATGCCAAAAAGTGCAGGGTGCTGCATTTGGAATGAAGAACCCAAGGAGGAGTTACCAGCTAGGGGGAGTGCAGCTAGCCCAGACAGAGGAGGAGAAGAATCTGGGTGTGCTCATTACAGGGTCAATGAACAACTCGGCATAATGTAGGAAGGCAGCTGCAAAGGCCAACAAAATGCTGGGTTGTATTGCAAGGGGTATATCCTCGAGGAGGGAGGAGGTGATTCTGCCATTGTATAGGTCATTAGTTAGACCACACCTGAGTACTGTGTGCAGTACTGGCGTCCGATCTGAAGAGGGCATTAGTTACTGGAGGGGTGCAAGCAGAGCGACAAAGATGATCAGGGGCTGGGGGACTTATCATATGAGAGGAGGTTGAAGGAGTTGAACATGTACTCACTGGAGGAGAGAGACAGGGGTGACATGATTGAAACCTTTAAATACATGAAAGGAATAAACAAGACGGGTACAGAGGGCTGTTCAGAGTAAGGAGGGAGGGCACCAGGGGCCATGATATGAGACTGGAGCGAGGAAGGTTCAGGAGGGAGATGAGGAGACACTTTTTACAGAGAGGGTGGTGGCTGGGTGGAATGCTACCTGCTGAAGTGGTATGCAGTAGAACAGTGGACTGCTTCAAACAAGGATGGGACAGGACAAAGGGAGGGTTAATGAAGGGAAGGTTGGAAGGGAGGGGCAGCTGCAGAATAAGAGGTGCTAGCTGCACATTCGAGCAGACTTGATAGACCTCTAGGCCTTTATCTGCTGGCAAATGTCATATGTTCGTATCACGGATCAGGGCTCTGTCTGTGGTACAATAAGTACTTTAGGTAGTAGTTCTGGGTTATTTGTGGAAATTGTAAACAACTTTTCTCGATCATTTCGGCTCAACCGATCCAACATATTTGAATTCTGTGTGTTTCTTTTAGTGTGTGGTTACTGGTCCTTATCGGTTAAAAAAAAAAAAAAAAAAAGTGTTTTAAAAACGTGTTTTAACATTTTTTTCCAATACCCATAACACGGTTAGAAACTGATAAGGGAGTCTTGCCTGGTGGTTGCCAAAAAAAGGGTAAGTTTGGTTAGGTTGGCCATGTCTGAGAAACGCAAGAAAAAAAACTGGCCCACTGGGTTTCAACACTGCAGTGAGTGTGGGGAGGTCTTTGCTAAGGCCGATCCCCACACCACCTGTGTTTATTGTCTGGGGTTTGACCACCTCGATACAGACTGCCAAATATGTAAAAACTTTCATCAGTCTACCCTGGAAAAAAGATTAGGTAGACTTAGGAAAAGAAGGCCGAGAAGTCCGCTGAGCCGGATGGCCAGCCCGGTTCGGTTCAGACTGAACCAGGAGGAGTGCCCTCAGACCAGGGCGATACTTCTTCGGAGAAGAAGAGAGCCAATCCTGAGGGATCGGTTCCTACAAAGAGGAAACGTAAAAAAAAAATCATCCGGTTCGGATCCGGAGCTTCATGTTTCGACCACTGATGAGATTGCCCGAGTGATTCGGATTGTTGAATCGCTTCGCCCGGTTCCGTCCGATCCGGCTCCGTTAGCTAAGGGTTCAGTTCGGTCAGTTCCTCCAGTTCAGGATTATGCCCCTGAAGATTTTTATGCACTGGAACTTGAGGAGGATGGGGATTATGAGCAAGATAAGTATGATGGAGCAGAAAGTCTGGATGTGCCCATTGAACATCTCCCCAGACAGACCTTCTGGTGTTTCCCCTCCTAGGCTCTCTGAGTCCCTCCCACTATCTGTTCTACGAAAAAGTGGCTGAAACCTTCCAGCTGCCTATGGAGGAGGCTACAGAGTTTCAAGAGGAGCCTGATTTTGTTGAAATGATGGACATCCCAGAGTTCTGGAGGCTGTCTGTTCCCCTACACAAATCTTTTGGGAAACCAACACAAAAAATGTTAGTCTCCAAATTCTGTACCTCCTGTTGATAGAAGAATGGACAAGAGGTGTACCTTATCAGGCTCAGACTGTTGATAGAAGAATGGACAAGAGGTGTACCTTATCAGGCTCAGACACAGAGTTTTTCTATCAACAATGCAGCCATGTTGGGGTCGTGCAGGCTGCAGCCTGTAACAGGGCTAATGTCTCCTTGGCTTCACACCCCCCAGATAAAGACTCCAGGAGGATGGATGCCTTGGCAAAGAAACAGTACATGGCATCCTCTTTGGGACTCAGGCAGGCTAATTATATGGCCCATACAGCCAGGTACCAGAAGTCCAGGTGGGACACTGTATTCCAGTGGCTGAACAGGCCCCCAGCTGGCCAAGGAGCTGGAGAAGGTGGCTGCTGATGGGATTGAGGCATCTAAGGTACAATTTCATGCTGATGTGGACTCCAGTGATGTCATCAAGAGTCACGGCTATATCTGTGGCTCTTCGGAGAATGGCTTGGCTCAGATGTACTAGCCTCTCACAGGACACCCAGGCTAAGGCCATGGATTTCCCTGTGGAAGGTAATTCTCTGATCTTACTTCGAGACACAGCTCTTGCAGCAGGTTACTCCAGTAGGACCCGAAGCCGGCGCCAGGACCCAGACTGGGAAAAATTCTAGCTAGCTAACTACAGCGGGACATCCCCGACATCGGTCCCGCCTCCGGCGTCTGTAGCGGTATAAAAAGGGGCGGTCCCGCCTAGATTTCTAGTTCTTTTCCCCACGACTTAGCTACCTGACCCTTCGGTTACTAGTCTAGCTGCCGACGCTGCGAATAGTTCTTTTTTCGATAAAACTTTAAATCTTCAGAATCTTCAAGCAAGATCTTGATGTCATCACCAACTTCTGGCCATCCATCGAAGTGCGCTTGTGGAAAGCAGATCGTTCAAGGATTCCCACCGGCCTACGTCGGTGCTCATGGCCGAACCACGATACCCGGGCCTGTCCTTCTTGCCAAGGGTTCAACAGCCGTACCCGGATCCGGCGTCAGAAGGCTTTGCAGGCGTTTCTTCTGGAGGAACAACTGAAGACCATGTCCTCCAAGGGGGAAAGCTCCAAGGTCCACAAGCACGGAGAAAGAGAAGGAGAAGGCCCTTCCAGGTCCCCTTCCAGGGGTTCGGAGTCCCGTAGCTCCGGTTCAAAATCTCCCCCGGCTGCAATCAAGAAACCTTCATCTCAGGAGAAATCCGCCAGGCCTTCCTCCCCTTCCAGGGCCTTGGCGAAGTCCGGGGAACGACACCATCACCACCGCAAGTCGGGTTCCCGCCTCGGTACCCGACGCCAGGTCTTCGTCCGGTGCCTCCACGCAAGACGCTGGAGCTCACGCCTTTAAAGGCCTGTAGCCCAGGCGCCCGGCTCGACAGCCCGTCGGCCGTCGCCCTTCTCTGGAGCCGCCGTCGGCCTGGCGACCGGCGCGCCATTACATCCCAGCGAGCCGGTAGGGACCCGCCCGCCCTCCTGAAAGAAGAAGGCCCTGTTGCCTCCGACCGACATCGGTCAGGAGCCTCTATTGAGGAGGACTCAGAGCAGCCCGAGACCAGGCGGGCGACCCGGTCCCACCCGGTACTCCCAGGGAACTCCTCGCTTACCAGAGCCCCTGTGGAGCCGATTTTGACCCGACGACCGCCCACCGCACCCGGGTCGAGTCGGCCTCTCTCTGTGGAGTGAAAGATCTGTTCACCTAGGTGGGATACCATTAAAAGACATGGTTCCCCCCCTCCTCCTCTCCGGTTCCCTGCCCCCCCTCGCCGCCAGGTGGGAGGCCGTGTTCCTCCTCCCGGGGAGCCACAAAGCCCCTCCCAGGGGAGACCTGATAAACGGAGACCTCCGTTAAATCCTCTCTCTGGATCACCCAGCCCCAGAGACCCAGGAGGCGCCGACGTCGCTCAACGGAGGACACGGGATCAGACTACTCCACCTCTAGATCCCCATCTCCACTCTCCATCCCTTCTCCGGACCCACGTGAGATGCCTAGATCTCTCGGATGATCTCGTTCCTTGATATTATGAGACATATACAAGAGAACATGGGATGGGATGCTGAAGACTTAGACCTCGAAAGAGTACGACTGGCCAATACTTCGGCAAAGGACCCCAAGCCTGTGGTGGTACCACCTTGGTTGACACTTCGTGGGCGTCACCAAGGCTGGTGGGCGTCCACACTCGGCCTCAGGCCAAGAAAGCTGATCGCTTGTCAAGTGCCCTAAGGATGACCAGTACTGACGCAGCATCCCTCAGGCCGATTCTCTCTGGTCACTCACAGCCCTCACATGACCGGTCTCACAGAGGCCACAACATTTGAGCACCCTGCCACCGGACCCAGAGTCCAAACAACTGGGCCGATCTGGGTAGGCGTACGACTTCCGCTACCTCGCCATCAGATCCCTGAACTATTTAACCCATGGTTCAGTTCCAGAGCGCTTTGTGGGAACAGGGCTCTGAGCGGCTGAAAAGATGCCCGCAGGTGAGCAGAAGGAGGAGATGCTTCAGCCTCCGTGCACGGGTCTTAGACGTGGGACCTGGTGCTAAGAGCCGCGTGGATGACTCGCTGACCATCGGCCCGAGCAGCAGCTTCTGGCGTTTGCCCGAGACACTCTTTGGTCATGCTAGTTTCTGGACGTCCAAAAGAACATCTTGGACGCCTTTAGGAGAAGTACTGTTTGGTAATCCTATGAAAAGATCCTTACCAAACTCAAGAGGCCGGGAAGGCGGTGAGTTGTCCAGGCCATAGTACTGACCTAAGCTTGGTTCCTTTCAGAGGAACCAAAGCCGTTGCATGCAGACGCAGAGCAACAGACCCATTCACTGCACCTTCGAGGGCTCGGTTTCTGAGAGCCCAGGGCAAACACCCGCCAGCCGAGGCCAGCGTTTCCCAGGCAGGCCCAGCCAGCTGGTCCATTCTGCCGCCACAGCCTGGACTCCTTTCCGCGCCCTCCTCAGGATCAACGGGAGTTTATAGTCGGGGTCGATTGCGAACTTCCTGCCGGATGGTAGGCCATTACCACCGACAGGTGGGTTCTTCAGTTGGTCAGTCTAGGCCACTTTATAGAATTCAAGAGAAAGCCACCCCGAGGCTTCCTTTGCTCTCCGGATCAGGGTCAGCACAGTTCCTTGATCTGGCAAGAAGTACTCTCTGCTACTTATGAAAGGGGAGTATAGAGTACGTCCTCCTAGGAACCAGAGAGGACTAGGATACTATTCCCACTTCTTCCTGGTTCCCAAGAAAACAGGGGACCTCCTTCCCTCTCCTGACCTCAGCGACCTCAATGTGTCGGTCACTTACAAGAGATTTCGCATGGTGACCCTTCCGGGTCTTATCCCATGCTCAAACATCAGGACGCCTTTTAGCTCCCTAGACAAGCAGGATGCCTACCTGCACATCCCTATGGCTCAGGCGACAGGAGGTTCCTGCGCTCTCGAGTTTCGACCACCACCCTTCAGTTCCGAGCCTTCCTTTCTCGGATTGTCTTCCGCACCAAGGGTCTTTACCAAGTGCATGGCAGTCGTGGCAGCTGCCTCTGAGGAGACAGGGCCACCACGTGTTCCTGACATCTGGACGACTGGCTTCTCATGGCCGCCCCGAGAGGCGTTGCTTCTTGCAATCAAAAGCACCCAGGATCTGTTCCGATCCCTGGGCATCCTCATAAATTGACGAGAAGTCTTCCTTGGTACCGTCGGTAGAGACTGCGTAGTTCATAGGGAGCAGTTCTGGACACTGTTCGGGAAGAGCCTTCTTCCGGCCGACAGAGCGGAGGCGCATCAGATCTCCTCTAGGGACTTCCATTAGCACAAGGTTGTGTCAGGTCGGTCCTTTGCTTGTTCGGACACATGGCTGCGGCTATTCCTACTGTCCCTTTCAGAAGACTCACATGCGTACTCAGTGGATGCTCAAAGTGCAATGCGACTCAGCAGCAAGACCACTTGCAGCATCCGCCAGACTCACCAATTCAGTGATTCAAGACTGGCAGTGGTGGCTAGCCCCAGGGCCGCTTCTCTATCAGGCGCCCTGCTCATTGCGCCTGGCCTCGAGGTCACCCTCACCACAGACGCTCTGTCTTGGGTGGGGGCACACCTGGACGGGAAGTCCCAGGGCGTGGACCCAGATCGAAGCTCACCTTCACATCAACGTGCTGGAAATGAGAGCGGTCCTCTATGCCCTGCAGGCCTTTCAGTCGGTTATCCCACCGTGTACTCTTCTACTTCAGACAGACAACACGGCGGTGATGTATTACGTCAACAAACATGAGGCGACACTTACCCCTTGCAGGGAGGCCATGAGTGTGGGATTGGGTAATCAGACACGGCGCGATCTGATCATCAGCACGCTCCCGGAGTGGATAATCATCGGTTGCAGACGGCCTGAGTCGTTTCAGGCCAGGAGTCCAACAATGGGAACTCCTTTAAGAGGTAGCAGAGATCTGTTTCCTATGGGGGAACTCCAGATCTAGACTTGTTCTGCCTTCCCCATCCAACTAAAACTGCTCCAATTCTTGCCTCGGCTAGATCCAGCCTGGTGTTTCTTGGCGAGACGCCAAGAGTCCTCTCCTGGGCCAACAGATTCTCTACGCCTTTCCTCCTTCCTGCTGATCCAGAGAGTTCTTCTCAACCGCGTGAGGGAGCACTTAATACGATCCTAGTGGCCCCATTTTGGCCCAGACAGATTTGTTCCCTTGTTGATTCAACTATCTCGAACCCCCGCGCCCGCTGCCGCTCAGCTCCCACTTTACTGTCTCATGGAGAAGGGTTCACTTGTCCACCCGACCTACGCTCCTTTGAACCTGCATGCTTGGCTCCTAGAGACATAGCCATTTTGCGTCACGGGTCTCGAAGAGGTTGCAGTGAAGTCCTTTTCTGCAGCCAGAAAGCCGGGCAATGATAAGGGACGTGACGCCAAGTGAAATGGCGCTCATGGTTTTAGTGTGTATGGTCGCGAGCACGCTGTATCTTTCCCTTTAGGCTGTCCTGTGGGAGTAAGATTAGAATATTTTTTTCCTCTTTCATTCGGTCTAGCTTACTCCTCTATTACAGTGCACCTCTGTGCCATTTCGCTTACCACCTCCCGTGGAAATCGCATAGTGGCTCAGGTGACGCCTCCCGAATTTCTTAGGGAGTGTTGCACCTTAGGGCCCTATTAGAGACCTCAGCCCATGGGATTTGCTTTTTGTCCTTGAACAGCTCACGCCCCCTTTGAACCTGCCGGATTAAGTAGCCACGCTTGTCGGGAAAACGCTGTTTTTAGTTGCTGTTACCGGCAAGAAGAATTCTGAACTTCACGCCTCATGTGCAAAGAGCCTTATTTAGTTTTCCACTGACAGAGTATCCCTGAGGACTAACCCTAAATTCTTGCCTAAGGTGGTTTCTTCACTCACTCTGAACCAGGATATCGACCTCCGGGTCTACTTCCAACTACTCTAATAGAGGAGAGGCTCTGCTCCACACCCTGGATGTTCACCGCAGCCTGAGGTTTTACTCTTCAATGAACTCAGTCCTCAGAAGTTCTGAGTAGCTTTTCATTTCCTTCTGAGAGAATGATGGGCCAATCAGTATCCAAACAGTCCCTTCTGCTGGCTTGTCCAGTGCGTATTTCTCACTGTTATGGCATCAAACAAAAGCCCCTCCCTGTACAGTCCGGGGTCATTCCACTAGAGGGTGGCTACTTCCCTTTGCAGCGCCTAAAAATGTTTCCACTTCTGCTATATGCTGCAGCCACTTGGAGTTTGTGCATACTTCCTTTATCAGGCATTATAGTTTTGACACGCCTCGGCGAAGGGCTGGTTTTGGTTTGGCCTGCTTGGGTCTCCTGTCCTAGGTTCAGGACCTGGTTTTGTTTCCTTTATTTTCCTCCTCCCGGATTTTCTGACAGCGTTACTGCTGAGATCAGTCCTATTGGGTGGCAACCTGCTGCAAGAGCTGTGTCTCAAGTAAGATAGTACAGTTATGTAAGAACTTACGTAACAGTAGATCTTCGAGAACAGCTCTTGCAGCAGGTACCTTCCCCGCCTTCCCCCCTTGGAGGAAGCATGGCTCAGTCTTTCTGAGCAGGGAATTGATCTTTCTGTCTTCTGACGCCCGAATCCTGGGTCTCCCAATTTTGATGTCAGCCATGCGAGCAAGTCTCCGCGCGGAGAATCTGGGGAATCTAGCGGGACCGCCCTCTTTGTACCACGCCTGACGCCGGAGGCGGGACCGACGTCAAGGGTCCCGCCAGTCTAGCTAGCTAGAATTTTTCCGTAGTCCTGGCGCCTGGCAGCTTCGTCCTAATGGTGTAACCTGCTGCAAGAGCTGTTCTCGAAGATCTACTGTTACGTAAGTTCTTACGTAACTGTACTTTCTAGGACATGGATATGTTGTTCATCCACACTTTCTGGCAGTATCCTTGCCGCTAATTCTGCCGAAGGACTTCAAGATGGTTCCTCCCACCCACCCGGTGGAAACCTCGGCCCGCCTCATGACGCCAGATCTTCCTTAGCCGCATGGAAGCTTAGGTTCCCTCCCTAGCGCTTCATGTTTTAGACTGGATCCTAACTCTTTGTTCGTCCGAATTAGTTTTGAAGTTTTCCAAACTTCGGTCTCATCTTCCCTCGTGGCTGTGATGGATCAAATCTGTCCTGGCTTTCGGAGGTGCCCTTGCGAGCAGAAAATGTCATGACGGATCCGCACTCCACGCTGCATCTACTGCTTAGGCTCAGATCATGACCCGTAGGCTCGTGAAGAGTCCGCTCTTTCTGGCCAACGCTCTGGATGATAGCGCTGCTCGTTTGAAGCTCGGGTGCCCTGAGAAACGTTTCCCGCTGGTAAAATCTAAACAGGCTCATTGGGCAGTGTCCGTGGCAGCTGGCTCGGCTGAGCAGCTCGAGCAGATGATCGCCCTCGAGGAGGTGGCCCAGGCCACATATTCCTCCTCCTTGGCCGCGACATTTATCCCGCTTTCTCTGAGTTCCTCGTATATGGCTTCATTCAAGGAGCTTTGTCAGTCCCTTTCCACGAAAGGAGAGGGGCCTTTGGGACATTCTTCTCGGCCCAAGAAAAATTAGTCAAAATGTAAGTCCCACCGTCAGCGTTCGTGGGAGTGGGAGAGGCCCCCTTCCCTGGACAGCCGACCGTCGACTTCAGTCATGGTTGCGGCTGAGGCCGCTGGATTCACGATGCCCCCATCAGGCCAGCCTGTCGAGACTCCCGTCGATGAAGTCGAGATTTTTCTCAATCCGTTAGATGGGCTGTCGACTGGAGAAGCCGACTACCCTCCTTCACCGGTTCCCCTGGTGGATAGCGAGGATCTGTCTCGCCTTTGGGCTGCGGTCCCCAGTTAAAGTGCCTGGAGCCGAGGAAGAGCGGTGTCCCCGCCCTTCCCAGACCCACCCTCGGTCCCCGTCAGGTCTCTGTCTCGGACCTCTTCTCGTCCAGCCGTTCCTCGCCGACATCGGCGGTCTCGGTACGGTAGCGGTGACGCTGTTCTTCCCTGTCCTCCTCCTCGGTGAGGAGAGGCTGCAGCGCAGGTTGCGCGGCTACGAGGACCTTATGTGGCAGCAGCTGTTGCTGTCCGGGCCTAAGCGACCCCGCCATCAAGTGATGTCGCCTGAGCGCCCAAAGCACCACTGCTCCAGCTGAGTTGCCCGGCCCAGGGCTGGCTGCTAGGCCGAAACCAGCTGCTCCACCGATTGTGGTGGAACCTCCGCCTCCACAACCGAAGTCGGGGGCACCGACCAAGAATTCTCGGTCGGGTCACGGTCTGCCCCACAGGTTGTCTGTCACCCTCACTCCCGACCGTCCTCGGCAGGTGGAGGGTGGCTCAGGGCAGAGGCAGCTCTTCACCAACTTTTCAGAATCCGACGACTATTCCTCCCTGTCCTCCAGGCAGTTCGATCTGGAGTCCTCCGGGGAACAGTCAGTGGACGATAGCCCATCGTCCTTCTTGAGTCTGCTTCGACTCATCTCGGAGTCCACCGGGATGCAGTTCGAGCCCGTGTCCAAACAGGCCAAGTATCCCCTGACGGAGATTCTGGACCAAGGGGATTCTCCCACGGAGGCCTTTCCGGTGGCTGAGGCCATTGTTGGCCCAGCCTTGGAGCTTTGGCAGCGGCCTGCTTCCTGTCCTGCGCCCTCAGCCAGGATGGCCAGGAAGTATGCGGTCCCTACCGGCTCTTTGCCCGGTTTTTCGGAACACCCCTCTGCCGAATGGGTTAGTCACCGACAGCATTTTCCGGCATTCCGGTAACGCTCAGGATGTGGATAAGCCCCCTGACAGAGTCCAAAAAGCTGGACTTTGCTGGGCTCAAGGTGTACGCTGCATCCTCCCTTGGCCTCCGACAGACCAGCTCGGCCATGCTGATGGCACACTTCTCCTACGCCCTCATGGGCTCCCTGGATGAGGTTGTTCCTCATCTCCCGCCTGACCTGCAGACCACGGTCCGCCAGGTGCGGGACCAGGGTAGGGCGGTGGCGAAGCAGCAGCTGCATACTGCTCTGGACATAGGTGATTCCTGTGCCAGGTCAGTAGCGGCCGCGGTGGCCATGCGATGCAGGGCGTGGCTGAGGATATCCACCTTCACGGCGGATACCCAGCACAAGTTGGCAGATGTCCCCTTTTTGGGGACTGACCTCTTCGGCCCTGGAGTGGAGGGACACCTCCAGCAGATAGAGAAGTTCAGTGCCACTCTGGACTCGGTCACCTCCGCCCAGTGGGACAAAGGCCGCCATCAGCAGCAGAAGTCCTTTCGTCCTTCGGTCCCTGCATCTCGACCGGCCCAGCAGCATCAGCTACAGGGCCAGCAGGCTTGTGCTTGGCATCCCAAACCCAAGCCGACGGCTTCTTCCAACAGGAAGCAAGGAGGTAAAGGCCCAGGAGGTCCCTCGGCCGTTTCTTTCTCCAAGCCTGCCCAGTGATGTGGCTGAGAGGTGCCGCCCCCATCCCTCATCACTTCCCCCTGGGTTCCCCCCGTGGGGGGACGGCTCCGCCACTTCCTTTCGCCTGGTCCTCTATCACCACGGACCGCTGGGTGTTGGAGGTGGTAGGAAAAGGCCTGCCTTTGGAGTTCGAGCAGGCCCCACCTTTTCGAGCTGCCGCCTGGGGGCCACGGGTCCGCAGCCGCGCTGTTGGCCCGCCGAGCCAATATTGCCCTGCTCCTCGAAAACGAGGTAATCAGGAAGGTGGCGGATCCTCCTCCAGACCTGGGGTTTGTGTCCAGATACTTCCTGGTCCCAAAACGGATGGGGGGCTGGCGCCCCATTCTCGACCTGCATGACCTGAACAAGTTCCTAAGGTCTCGAACCTTCAGGATTGTCACTCTGGCTCAGATAATCCCATCCTTGGAACGAGGCGTATGGTTCTGCTCCCTGGACTTCCAGAACGCGTTCTTTCATGTCCCAATCCATTCGTCCCATCAGAGATTCCTCCGCTTCAGAGCGGAGGGATCCCTATATGAGTTCCGGGCCATGCCCTTCGCCTCTCCCTAGCTCCCAGGGTCTTCACCAAATGCATGGCAGTGGTGACACCATTCCCTGCTGGCTCTGAGGGGTCGGGTGTACCCTGCCCGGACGATTGGCTGATAGCAGCCCCCTCCAGACAGGAGGTGGAGCGGTCCAGAGATGTGGCCCTCCAGGTTTGCTCTCAGGTTTGCCTCCTCATCAACGAGGCCAAGTTGGAACTCGTGCCAAAGCAGGTGATTCTGTTCATCGGGGCAGAGCTCGACTCTCTGCGAGCCAGAGCACAGCTCCCGGCAGACAGGGCCGAGGTTCTTTCCTCCTTTGCCCAATCATTTCTGGTTGGGCAATTGCGCCCTGCCTGGGACTTCCTGCGCCTCCTGGGCCTCATGGCGGCCTGCACCAGCGTGGTCCATTGGGCCCGTTGGTACATGCGTCCCCTTCAGTGGGGACTGGCCAGCCAGTGGTCACAACGTTGTGACCCGTTGGACCAGCCCGTGACAGTGACCCAGGAGATGTGGAACGCTCTCCAATGGTGGATCGTTCCAGCACATCTGCTGGAGGGCATCCTGTTCGTCTGCCCCGAGGCGATGGTCTCTCTCTCTCGACCGATGCATCTCTGATGGGTTGGGGTGCCTATCTGGGGGAACACCGAGCGCACGGCCTCTGGTCCCCTCGGGAGTCCCGATGCCACATCAACCTGCTGGAGCTCCGAGCGGTCCATCTAGCTTTTACCGCCTTTGCTCCATTTCTACGGGGTCAAGTGGTTCGGGTTCAGACGGGCAACACCACGACCATGTGCTATCTGAACCGCCAGGGCGGGACGCGCTCCATGCTGTTATGCAAGGAAGCTCTCCGCATTTGGTCCCTCGTGCGCAACCTGGAGGCGGATCTCCTAGCCATTCACGTGGCAGGAGCCTCCAACACCCTGGCCGATGCCCTAAGCCGGATAGGGGCTGCGTCTCACGAGTGGTCTCTCCTGCCGGAGGTAGTACAGGATCTCTTCTCCCACTGGGGCACGCCTCAGGTGGACCTGTTTGCCTCCAGGCAGAATGCGAAGCTGAGTCTGTTCCATGCTCGCCCCCCTCAGCAGGGCTCACTGCAGGGGGATGCCTTCTCGAGGCCGTGGACCCCGGGCCTCTTCTATGCCTTCCCGTTTCCTTGATCCACAAGGTGCTTCTCAAGGCGAGGAGGGACAAGGCGCAGGTGATTCTGGTAGCCCCAGACTGGCCCCGCCAGTTCTGGTATCCAGATCTCCTCAGCCTCAGCTCCAGGCTCCCGAGGCGGCTTCCGGCCCGCCCGGACCTGATCTCAGTCAATCAGGGGAAGGTATTCCATCCGGACCTTCAATCTCTGCACCTGATGGCCTGGTTCCTGAGTGGCTAGAGTTCCAGGCTTTGGGTCTTTCCGACGAGGTCCTCAACCTCGTTGAGGCATCCCGTAAGGAGTCGACCAGGAAATGCTGTGCCTTCAAATGGAAGAGATTTTCCATTTGGTGTCAGGGGAAGGGCTTGGACCCTTCCGACTGCCCCTTGACAAGCATTCTGGACTACCTGTGGTCCCTTTCTCTGCAAGGGCTTCGGTCGACGACCCTTAAGGTGTACCTGGCAGCAATCTCTGCTTACCGGGCGCGGGCCAGCAAGCAGTCGGTGACGCAGGAGAAGGTGGTCAGGCGCTTTTTCAAAGTTCTTGACCACATTTCCCCTCCGGTGCTAGAACCTCCACCTCCGTGGGATCTACTGCTGGTATTGGCCAAGCTCATGGGCAAGCCATTCGAACCAGTGCACAGGTGCGATATTTCACACCTGTCTTGGAAGACCGCCTTCTTGGTGGCTATCACGTCAGCCAGAAGGAGGGGAGAGCTCCAGGCACTTTCCATAGAGTCTCCATACCTGGTCTTCCACAGGGACAGGGTTGTCCTGCGCCCCCACCCGAAATTCCTTCCGAAGGTGGTGTCGGAGTTTCACCTTAACCAGGTGTTGACTCTGCCGGTGTTCTACCCCAATCACACCTCGGAGGCCGAGTATAGGCTCCATACTTTGGACCCTAGACGAGCGCTTGCTTACTATAAGGAGCGGACGGCTGCAGTTCGGGGAGAGGTTCGCCAGCTGTTTGTCACTTATGCTGAAGCGGCACTTGGCAGACCTGCAGCAAAGCGGACGATAGGCAGGTGGATCGCCTCCTGCATAGAGCTCTGCTACAGGTTGGTGGGCATGGAGCCTCCCAGAGGGATAAGAGCTCATTCTACCCGCCATACCGCTGCATCGGTAGCTGCTTCCAGGGACGTCCCAATCCAGGATATCTGCAGGGCTGCTACCTGGAAGTCGGCACATACCTTTATTATCCACTACCACATTGACCTCGAGTCACGCCGGGATGCTGGTTTTGGGGCCTCGGTTCTCCAGTCTCTCTTTCCCAAGTAAGTATCGGTGGTGTGCGCCTTCCCTCCCTCCCTCCTCCCGGAGAACTGCTAGGAGTCTGCCAGAAAGTGTGGATGAACAACATATCCATGTCCCTATAAATACAGATTACTCACCTGTAACAAGAGTTCTAGGAATGGTATATGTTGTTCATCTACATGTTCCCACCCGAGCTTCCCCGGCTTCGACACACAACCTGAGCTTCCAGCGGGCCAGATCTGGCATCATGGGGCGGAGCTGAGAGTTTTACCACCCGGGTGGGTGGGAGGAGCGAGCCTGAAGTCCTTCCAGCAAGAATTATAGCAGCAAGGATACCTGCCAGAAAGTGTGGATGAACAACATATACCATTCCTAGAACTCCTGTTACAGGTGAGTAACCTGTATTTTGGGGAGCAGACAGAGAATTACATGAAAAAGATGGAGGAATATAGGACCACTTGTAGGAGTGCACAGGCCAAGGAAAGGCAGGCAGCTCCTCAAAGGCAGCAATCTAGGGGCAGGGGCAGGCCTCTTCATAGGGCTTTCTACCAAGCACAGGCCTCTTCTCCCTTTTCACAGAGGGGGTTCTTCAGAGGGAGAGGTAGAAGGGGGATGAGCAGGGCTGCATCCACTCCTCAGCTTAAGGTCCCTGCCATGCAGACACCCTGATGGGTCTGCCCGAGTCCACTCTCCTATCCCTGTAGGGGGCAGGCTGGCTTACTTTGTACAGGACTGGATGTCTGTTACTTCAGACAAGTGGGTCCTGGAAGTAGTAAGCCAGGGACTGGTTCTCGGCTTCAAAAAATTTCTGAAGATGAGAGCCAGATCTTTTCCACCTGCAAGTCTCTCCGAAACCCTTGCCCTAGAGGCAGAGGTTTCATCTCTTCTGGCCTTAAGAGCCATAGAGAGTGTTCCTACCCTACACCGGGGCAAAGGTTTGTACTTCCGGTACTTCTTTACCCCAAAAAAGACAGGGGAGTGGCAACTCATCCTAGATCTAAGATACCTGAACAAACATCTTTTAAAACCAAGGTTCAAGATGGTGACTAGGAATAATTCTTCCCTCCCTAAGGCCAGGGAACTGGCTAGCCTCCCTGGACTTCAAAGATGCCTGCATTCACATCCCCATCAGGTGCTCCCACAGAAAGTACCTCAGGTTCAAGTTGCCCTCAGGCCATTATCAGTTCAAAGCAATGCCCTTCAGTCTAACATCAGCTCCAAGGGTTTTCACAAAGTGCCTGGCAGTAGTAGTTGCCTTTCTAAGAAGGCAGAAGATTTCCATTTTCCACATCTGGACGACTGGCTCATAGTGGGTCAGCCTCCAGACCAAGTCAAGTCAGACCAGCAAGTGCTCACTTCCCTGGGATTTCTTCTCAACCTCCCGAAGTCAGTTCTCGAACCGGTGCAGCTTCTTACCTTTATAGGGGCAGAGCTAGATAATGTCAAAGCAAGAGCCTTTCTTCCCCTGGAAAGGGCAAGAGTTCTTATAGAACTGACTTCTTCCTTCAGCCTTCAGGTGTCCTGACCAGCAAGGCACTTCCTTCAGCTCCTGGGCCACATGGCAGCTTCTACAGCGGTGGTCCAAGGGTCAAGATTCCAGATGAGGGACATTCAGTTCCATCTGAGGGCCTTTTGGTCCCAAAGGAAGGATCCTTTTACCAAACTGATTCCAGTGACTCAGACACTGATCCAAGCTCTTCAATGGTGGCAGGATCAGGACAGTTTAAGGCAAGGGGTCCCATTTGTCGCTCAGCCTCATTCAGTGATCCTTACCATGGTTGCTTCCCTTTTGGGGTGGGGAGCCCATCTGGGGGCTGTCACAGCCCATGGACTGTGGTCCCCTCAGGAATCCCTTCTTCGTATCAATCGCCTGGAACTCAGGGCAGTTTCTCTGGCCCTGCAGGCTTTCTCTCAGTCAGTGCAGAACAAGGTGGTTCAGGTCAGAACAGACACCACCACCACGTGGTACATCAACAAAGCAGGGAGGCACTCGGTCCGTGGCCTTGTGCACGGAAGCCATGAAATTGTGGTCCCTGGCTTATTCTCTGCAGACCTCTCTGATAGCAGTCCACCTTCCAGGGAAGGACAATGTACTAGCAGGTGCACTGAACAGGATCTCACAGGGCCATCATGAATGGTCCCTGGACCCTCTGGTGTTGAAAGTGATTTTTTCAAGATGGGGCACTCCAGAGATAGATCTCTTTGCAGCTCCAGACAGTCACCAACTTCCTCTATTTTGTTGCAGACCCCCAGTCTTGGGCTCAGCCCTCTGGATGCTCTGGCGTTGAACTGGGAAGGGACATTTCTCTATGCCTTCCCTCCCTTTCCTCTACTGTTCAAGGTAAGGTCACAACCCTGCAAAGTGATTCTCATTGCTCCAGATTGAGCCAGGCAGCCTTGGCACCCCCTTTTATTGTCCCTAGCAGTCCATCTTCCCCTGTCTTTCCCCAGGAATTACAACCTGTTAACCTCCTCTCAGGGGAGGATCTGGTACCCCAATCTTCGGTCTCTCAATCTCAAGGCATGGCTCTTGAAGAGTTAGACTGTGCAGATTTGCATCTGTCCCAAGGGGTTCTGGATATTCTCAAAGCCTCTCGAAGCCACCAGAAGGACTTATAACTCCAAATGGAAAAGATTCAGCATTTGGTGTTCCAAGAAGCATATATCTCCAGACACTGCTGAATTGCCTACAGTTCTGGACTGTATGGTCCATCTTAATGGCCTAGGCCTCAGACCAGCTACTCTCAGGGAGCACTTGTCAGCTGTCTCTGCTTTCCTTTCAGTGAGAAAGCCTTCCTCACTGTCATCTCACCCTGCATTCTGTACATTTTTCAAGGGATTGCTTCATACCAATCCTCCCTTTAGGGATCCTGCCTCTGCCTGGGACTTAAATGTTTGCATTGCTCAACTTATGCAACCCCATTTTGATCCTATGTCCTCAGCAGAGCTTAAGTACTTGACTTGGAAAACTGTGTTTTTTGGTAGCTATTACCGCTCCCAGACGTATCAGTGAATTGCAAGCCCTGTCAGTGGAACCTGATTTTATCTCCTTTCATAGAGATAAAGTGGTCCTTAGAACCAATAGGAGGTTCTTGCCCAAAGTGGTTTCAGACTTCCATTTGAATCAGTCTCTCTCCCCCCCCCTGTTTTCTTCACTGATCATTCTTCCTCAGGGTAGAGGAGGCTACACAGTTTAGATGTTAAGAGCCCTTAGCTACTACATAGAGTGTACCAAGGGTCACAGGTTTGATTCCCTCCAGTTGTTTCTCACTTATGAGGACGTGGGAAAGGGCAAACCTGCCACCAAGAGAACTATTGCCAGGTGTATTGTTTCCTGTATACAATTCTGCTATGAGAAACTGGGAACAATTCCACCCTCAGGCCTGAGGGCTCATTCCACAAGAGATACAGCTGCTTCCCTGGCTGCTGCCAAGGATATCCCTCTGTTAAAAATTTGTCAAGCAGCCACCTGGAAAACAGTCCATACCTTTACCAAGCATTACTCTCTGGATATCCAGGCTAGGGGTGATGCTTGGTTTGGCACAGCAGTACCTCAGAGCCTATTCCCAAAGTAGGTTATGTCCCTCCTCCATGGAGGTACTGCTTGTTAGTCTGCAGATTGTCAGAATACAGCAAGACTTCATGTTGAAAAAAAATTACTCATATTAGTAATTATATTTCTTCTAATGGAGTCTTGCTGTATTCTGACCACCCTCCTGCCTCCCCTCTCAGAACCTGTTTTTGGGAAGTGGGTGGGCAGGTGCAGTGTTGCACCCCAAGGGTGCTTCAAGCACACCCTCCATTTTATCTGGGTGCTTTGTGTTATAAACTTTTATTTTGGATAGGTTTTAGTTTTGGGTTCCTGATCTGAGTCTTCCTTTGGGAATCCAAAACTTTCTGTTGCCATTTGGCTAGCTAAACATTGTACAGTTGCCACTTAGTCAGTGAGTGGTTGCTCTTAATCTGGTGGTTGGGTTTCAAAGGGCTGCAGAGGGAGACATCAACCAAGCTCGAGCTCAGCGTTCTATGCACTGCATAGAAAATTAACCCTTTACACTCCGGAGCAGTTTAAAGGCTGGAGCTAACTGCAGATTGTCGGAATACAGCAAGACTCCATTAGAAGAAATATAATTACTAAGGTGAGTAATTTTTTCTTCCTTTCCTGGTTGGCTCCCTTACCAACTGCACCAGGAAGATGTCCTGGAAAGCTTACAGGAGGACCAGTTCCCTGCTGTTTGATGTAGTGGAGGTATTCCATTCCACCCCTGGCAGATTGAAGTCCCTCATTATCATGGTGTGACCCTTCGCACAGGCCCTCCTTTAGCTGCTCACTCAGCTCCCTATCCATATCTTTGCTTTGAGCTGGTGGCATATACATCACCCCCAGTCTCACTCTCCTTCCTTTTGGGTCATGTATCTGTACCCCTAAGGCCTCTGTTCTGCCCTCCTCCCCCACCTTGTCCTTACTACAAGGTATTTCCTCCTTCACATATAAAGTCATCCCCACCCCCCCAATCCTTCAGGTACAATTTGTACCCTGGGATCACCAGGTCCCAGTCATGGTACTGGGTTGCCAGCATTTTAGTGATGGCAGCTATGTCCACCTCTCCTTCTGCAGTCATTGCCTGCAACTCAAAGGCCTTGTTTCCCAGGCTCCTTGCATTCAAGGAGACCACCTTCCAGCATTCCCCTCTCTTCTACACCCTTCGCTAGACCACTCCTACCCTCACACCATTTGAACCTCCCCCTCTTTCCTTTTCTGCTGGCTTGTGGGGAGGCCTATTGGCATCCCTGTCCTGGAGACTTTCTCTGCGCCCCCCCCCCCCCCATTTAGTTTAATGAAACCTTTGTAGCCATATGCTCCACCAGCTTCTGCTTCAGGGTTCCTGTGCCTTCTCTACTCAAATGTAGTCTGTTGCGGGCATACCAATTCTTGCTTCCCCATGTCGTGCCCCACTCCTCCACTAGTCCATAACCCCTTGACTGACACCATTTCCCCAACCATGAGCTGAACTCCTCTATCCACTGCTTCCTGGCTGTGCTAGCCTTGGGTACTGGTAGAATTTCTGAGAAAGCGACCGAGTGCCCAGTCTGCTCACATAGTTTTCCCACTTTCCAGAACCTCTCTTGCACCTCCCCCACTGTGTCCCCTGCCAGGTCATTTGTGGTCAGGTGCACCACCATGTGAGGTTTCTCCCTTTCCCTCTCCACACACTTCAAAAGAAGCTTCTCCACCTTTCCTGCTGTCATGTCTGGCAAGCACTTCAACCATATGCGGCCCTTTCTGGTGCTTTTACCTCCCCATCTCACCCCTCTAAGAACAGAGTCTCCCAAAACTATGACCCTACCTCCCCCTTCGTGATGCCCCTCCCTTGCGTTTACCAATGTCCTGGTCCCGTTCCCCCTCAATATCCTTGCTACCCATGTCCCTGTGTTCCCCTACCTTGCCTGTTTCCTTATTTACTCCTCCTCCTCTTCTGTCCCCGCCCCCTCTATCTTCACCAGTTGGCTTAACGTCATCCCCATCAGCCCATTGTCCTCTTGTTCACTCACTCCCCCACCAGTGTCAGACTCCACTTCCTCACCCCTTTTCCCCCCTGCTCACCCCCTTCCACGCACCTTAGTATCTGCTCTCCTGCATATACTCCTCGTTGCCATGGAGAAAAGTGGCAAGGTTGCACCTGGAGAGCGGGAGTTGATGCTGAGTCATTTGAACACTGGCAGTGCACCTTAAAGTTGACGAGTGCGATTGAACCATGCACATGGAGAGCATTAATGGACAAACACAGGCATTAAAGAGTGAGCACATTACAGTGGCCCATTTGTAGTCGTGCTGCCTCTTACTGGTATGTTGGTTCTGGGCTGATGCGACAGATGTGCAGCTAGACAGGAAAGCAGATAAGCAAGGCCGAACCATAGCTAAAAACTTGTAAAAATACCTGTGTGTGTATGACGCTGACGTCTGCTTCTGCTGCATTTCTGGCAGGAGGGGGATGGCAAAACAAAGGCTACCAGCATCTGCTCTGATTCTGTTTGGTACCTCTACCAGCATAGAACACGTTGGTGCAGAGGATAATTTAACATGTTGGTTTAGCCTGCTCTATCCTCTCGGTCTCGAGTGAGGGAGTGGGCGCACAGTTGCTCCGGGTTAGGACTAGTTCCAGGTTTGTTGCATGCTGACATTGTTGCTCTATTGAGCAAGTAAGGATTGGGGGGGATTGATATGTCTAGCTTTCCTCTACAGAGAACTGGAGAGTGACCCCACTACAAGATATAAAGATGAACTAAGTGCCTTAATTAAAACTTTTCCAGATCATGTCAGAAAAAAACTAACTGACCTCATGCCTGCTGAACCCAGGCCAGGGACATTCTACATGCTGCCTAAAATACATAAACCTGGCAATCCGGGAAGACCCATAGTTTCTGGTAATGGTACCTTGACTGAAGGGATCTCGGGGTTTGTAGAGACCATTTTGAAACCACTGGCTATGGAAAGAGACGGTTATATCCAGGACACTATGCACTTTTTGCGTGTACTTTATGGTTATGAGGATTTACCACCTGATATTATTTTAGTGACAATAGATGTAACATCCCTCTACACTAATATTCCACACACAGATGACATTACAGCATGCCTTAAATACATACAGGAGAAAGGACTGGAACAAAACATCAACCTTGAAGTGGTGGGGAGACTTATGGAATTCATTTTGACACATAACTTCAACTTCGATGGTAAATATTATGTTCAAACTATGGGAACAGCAATGGGCACCAAGGTGGCTCACCTCTTTATGGCAGATTTGGAGGAGGATTTTTTAAGGCACTGTCCCCATAAACCACTAGCTTATTTCCGGTACATAGATGATTTATCATCTGGACGGAGGGCACAGAAGCACTTAAAGATTTTCATCCCAGACTTGATAATCTCCACCCTACCATAAAGCTTACCCTGGAGCATTCTACCACCAATGTTTTGGTGGTAGTTCAGGTGGATGTTAAAGATCCCATGGCACTTATCAAAAAGAGTAGGGGAACTTCCCCGGTGTCCTGGCTAAATTTCCCTCATTCACTAAAAAAATACCACCAACAGTTTAATCTGGTTCAAGGTCAGTTGGCATTCATCTGTATTCCCCGCCGCCGGGTCGTGCCTGAAAATAGGCAGGATTTGTCTAGTGCACTTACCCGGTCAACGAAAGCTAAATAAATGTTAATTTTCTGGACACCACAGTCACCATTAAGGATGGAACCTTACATACATGTATTTACAGGAAGTCAACAGACAAAGATACCTGCACAAGAAAAGTAATCACCCAAACCATACAAAAAAATCTCATGTACAGTCAAGCACTCCAATGTCACCGTGTTTGCTCAAATGAGGATGACAGAGATGCACATTTGGCTATGTTGAAAAAACACCTTTATGGAGCAGGGACACTCTTCCAGAGAAATGGACAGGATAACAGAACGTGCAACGCAAGTACCAAGATGACAACTATTTCAATATAAAGAAAAGACAGCTACAGACAGAATACCCTTAGTAGTCACATATCATCCAGACCTTGAACTTCTGTGTAAGATAATTAAAGACCTCCACCCAATATTTAGTGAGGATAAACCCTTAATTGTATTTTTAGGGAACTCCCACTACTGTCTTTTAAACAACCACCAAATTTAGCCAGCCTAATTCAAACAACATGAAGTCTTGCTATATTCTGACATATGCAGTGAGTCCCAACCTTCGAACTTCTCCGGAGGTGAAAGAGTTAGCTTTCCATGCCAGGCATGGAACGCTGAGCTCGAGCTCGGTTGAGGCTCTGTCTTTTGTTCTTCAAACTCAAACTGTCAGATTCTTTACTCTGCCTCACTGAACAGTCGGTCCGGAGATTTCTCCTTCTGCTCGGTTCATTTTGTTGGTTAAAGTACTGCTTTTCTCGGTTTTCGACCGAATTTAACCAAAACCTGTCGGTTCAGTCTCTGTCTGTGGTATTTGTGAGTACTAGATAGGTTTTACATTAATTCTATTCTGTGTGGAACTTGTAAACAGTTTATCGGTTCGGTTTGAACCGATCAAGTTGTTTAAAAAATCTTAATCTGTGATTCAGAGTGTGGTTACCGGTTCTTATCGGTTCTAAAAAAAAAAAAAAACAGATTTTATTACATTTTTTTCCACGACCCGTGACACGGTTGGGAACCGATAAGAGGGTCTTACCTGGCGGATTGCCATAAACGGGTAAGTTTGGATAGGACTGGCACTATGTCTGAGAAACCCAAAAGAAAAACTGGGCCCACTGGGTTTCAACACTGTAGTGTGTGTGGGGAAGTCTTTGCCAAGGCTGATCCCCACACCACCTGTGTTTACTGTCTGGGGTTTGACCACCTCAATGCAGACTGCCAGATTTGTAAAAATTTTCCTGCAGCTACCCTGGAGAAGAGAGTTGGTAGGCTCAGGGAAAGGGAGGCCAAAAAGTCCGCTGAACCGGATGGCCAGCCCGGTTCGGTTCCAACCGAACCAGAAGGAGTGCCCTCTGACCAGGGCGAGACTTCTTCGGGCAAAAGGAGATCCGACTCTGAGGAGTCGGTTCCAGCAAAAAGGACTAGAAAATCAGCAGGTGTGGAGCCAAAACTTTCCTCTCCAACCGCTGAAGAAATAGCCAAAGCGATCAAAATTGTCCAGTCGCTTTCCCCGGTTCTGACCGAACCGGCACCATCAGGTAGGCGCTCGGTTCGGCCGGTTCCACTGGTTCAAGAGTATGATTTACAGGAATATTATGAACTGGAGGAGGGGGAAGAGGAGTATGAGGAGAGTGAATGTGGATTTGAAAGTCTGGATGTGCCCATTGACCCGGACATCTCCCCAGACAGACCTTCAGGGAGTGTCTCCTCTTAGGCTTTCTTGAGTCCCCTTCTCATTTTATGTTTTATAGAAAGGTGGCTGAAACCCTCCAGCTCCCTATGGTGGAAGCTGTGGATGATCAAGAGGAGCCTGGCTATGTGGAAATGATGGATATCCCAGAGTCTAGGAGACTGTCTATTCCCTTGCATAAATCTTTTGGGAAACTGACATTTAAAATTCTAAAAACTCCTCACACTATACCTCCTGTGAATAAGAGAATGGACAAGAGGTACACATTGTCAGGCTCTGATATGGAGTTCCTTACACAGCAATGCAGCCATGTTGGGG
The DNA here is from genome assembly GCA_016271365.2 of Neoceratodus forsteri. Lineage (NCBI taxonomy): Eukaryota > Metazoa > Chordata > Ceratodontiformes > Ceratodontidae > Neoceratodus > Neoceratodus forsteri. The sequence continues at coordinate 752,253,568 of CM028136.1, forward strand.
TAGTGCAGGCTGCAGCCTGTGACAAGGCAAATATTCCCTTGGCTTCACATCCCCCCAGACAAGGAGTCCAGGAGGATTGATGCCATGGCAAAGAAACAGTACATGGCAGCATCCTTGGGACTCAGACAGGCAAATTATATGGCTTATGTTGTTAGATATCAGAAATCCAGATGGGACACTGTCATGGCTCTAGCAAAACAGGTCCCTGGCCAGCTTGCCAAGGAGCTGGAGCAGGTGGCTGCTGATGGTATTGAGGCATCCAAGGTGCAATTCCATGCTGCAGTGGACTCAAATGATGTGTCATCAAGAGTCATGGCTACATTTGTGGCACTTCGAAGAATGGCTTGGCTCAGATGTACTAGCCTGTCAAAGGATACCCAGACTAAGGCCATGGATTTTCCTGTTGTGGGTAATTCCCTGTTTGGGGAGCAGACAGAGCGTTACATGAAGAAAATGGATGAGTATAGGGCCACCTATAGGAGTGCATAGGCTAAGGAAAAGCAGGCCACTCCTCAAAGGCAGCTTCCCAGGGGCAGGGACAGGCCTTTTCATAAGCCTTTTTTTACCAAGCCCAGGCCTCCTCTTCTGCTTATGCCCAGAGGGGGTTCTTTAGAGGGAGAGGCAGACATGGTACAAGCAGGCCTGCTTCCACCCCTCAGCCTAAAGCCCCTGCCAAGCAGGCACCCTGATGGGGTTGCCAGGGCCGATTCTCACCTACCTGTAGGGGGGCAGGCTGGCTTACTTTGTCCGGGACTGGGAGTCTCTAACATCAGACAAGTGGGTCCTGGAAGTAGTAAGCCAGGGACTGGTTCTCAGCTTCAAAAAATTTCCAAAGCTGAGAAACAAATCTTTTCCACTTGCAAATCCCTCAGAGGCACTTGCCCTAGAGGCAGAGGTCTCTTCCCTCCTGGCTCTCAGAGCTGTGGAAAGGGTTCCACCCCTACACCAGGACAAACGATTGTACTCCAGGTACTTCCTTACCCCAAAAAAGACAGGAGAATGGCGGCCCATCCTGGATCTCAGATACTTAAACAAGCACCTTTTAAAACCAAAATTCAAAATGGTGACTCTGGGAATTATTCTACCCTCTCTAAGGCCAGGGGACTGGCTAGTGTCCCTGTACCTCAAGGATGCCTACTTCCATATTCTCATCAGAAGCTCACATCGAAAGTACTTCAGGTTCGAGCTGCCCTCGGGCCATTACCAGTTCAGAGCAATGCCCTTTGGCCTCACCTCTGCTCCAAGGGTATTCACAAAATGCCTGGCAGTAGTAGTTGCTTCTCTAAGAAGGCAGAACATTGCCATTTTCCCTTACCTGGACGACTGGCTCATAGTAGGCCAGTCCCCAGACCAAGTCAGGTTACAATTACAGATAACTCAGCAACTGCTCACTTCTTTTGGTTTCCAACTAAATCTCTCAAAGTCAGTTCTAGAGCCTGTCCAGCTCCTCACCTTCATAAGCGCAGAGCTAGACACAGAGAAGGCCAGAGCCTTCCTTCCCCTGAACAGGGCATGGACCCTGGTCTCTCTGGCCTCCTCATTCACCCTGCAGGTGTCTCGACCAGCAAGGCATTTTCTGCAGCTCCTAGGGTACATGACTGCTTCTACAGCAGTAGTGCTGGGAGCAAGATTTCAGATGAGGGACATTCAGTTCCATTTGAGAGCCTTTTGGTCTCAAAGGAAGGACCCTCTGACCAAACTGATGCCAGTAACTCGAACCCTGATCCAGGCCTACAGTGGTGGCAGGATCAGAACAATTTGAGACAAGGGGTTCCCTTTGCCACCCAGTCTCACTCTTTAATCCTTACTACAGATGCCTCCCTGTTGGGGTGGGGGGCTCACATGGGCGACCTCACCACCCAGGAGTTGTGGTCCCCTCAGGAATCTCTGCTCCATATCAACCTGTTGGAACTCAGAGCAGTATTTCTAGCACTTCAAGCTTTTTCCAAATCTGTTCAGAACAAAGTTGTGCAGGTCAGAACAGACAACACCACCACAATGTGGTACATCAACAAGCAAGGAGGCACTCAGTCTACGGCCTTGCGCACCGAAGCAAAGAAGTTGTGGTCTCTGGCTTACTCCCAGAACATCTCCCTCACGGCAATTCACCTACCAGGAAAGGACAATGTCCTGGCAGATGCTCTCAGCAGGATTTCCTAGGGCCATCACAAATGGTCACTGGATCCCTTGGTCTTGGAAGTGATTTTTTCTAGATTGGGCACCCCGCAGATGGATCTTTTTGCAGCCCCAGACAATCACCAACTTCTCCTTTTTTGCTGCGGACTCCCAGTGTTGGGCTCAGTCCCCCTGGATGCCTTAGTTCTCAATTGGGAAGGGAAGTTTCTCTATGCTCTCCCCTCCTGTTCAACGTGCTAGTCAAAATCAGATCTCAACCCTGCAAGATGATCCTGATTGCTCCAGACTCGGCCAGACAGCCCTGGTATCCACTCCTACTGTCATAAGCAGTCCATCTTCCCCTGTGTCTTCCCAGGAATTACAACCTGTTAACCTGTGCTCAGGGGAGGGTTTGGTACCCGAACCTCAAATCTCTCAATCTCAATGCCTGGTTCTTGAAGAGTTAGAGTTTGCTGACTTACACCTTTCCCAGGGTGTAATGGATATCCTGAAAGTTTCTAGAAAACCTTCCACCAGGACTATTTATAATTCTAAATTCTAAAGATTTTCCATATGGTGCTCTGGGAAGCATATTTCCCCAGAATCTGCTGATCTGCCCACAGTCCTTGATTATATGGTCCACTTAAATAGCTTGGGGCTGAGACCAGCTACACTGAAAGTGCATCTGGCAGCTGTGTCTGCTTTTATTTCAGCAGGTAAGCCCTGTTCCCTCTCAGCTCACCCTGTTTACTCCAAGTTTTTCAAGGGATTGCTTCACACCAACCCTCCATTCAGGGACCCTGCCCCTGCCTGGGACCTCAATGTTTGCATTGCTCAGCTTATGCAACCCCCTTTTGAGCCTTTATCTTCAGCAGAGCTTAAGTACTTGACTTGGAAAACTGTGTTTCTGGTTGCCATCACTTCTGCCAGACACATAACTGAATTACGAGCTTTGTCAGTGGAGCCTGATTTTATCTCCTTTCATAGAGATAAGGTGGTCCTCAGGACTAACAGGAAGTTCTTGCCTAAGGTGGTGTCAAATTTCCACCGTAATCAATCTGTGTCTCTTCCTGTGTACTGCACTGACCATTCCTCCTCTGGACAGAGGAGATTGCACAGTTTAGATGTCAAAAGAGCCCTTGGTTACTACATAGAGCGTACCAAGGGTCACAGGTTTGACTCCCTCCAACTGTTCCTCACTTATGGTGAGGTTGGTAAAGGGAAACCTGCCACTAAAAGATCCATTGCCAGGTGGATTGTCTCCTGTATCCAGTTTTGCTATGAAAAACTGGGTAAGGTTCCTCCCTCAGGCCTGAGGGCTCAGTCTACCAGAGGTACAGCTGCTTCCCTGGCGGCTGCCAGGGACATCCCTATTCTAGAGATATGTCAAGCAGCTACCTGGAAAACAGTTCACACTTTTAGCAAGCATTACTCCCTGGACATCCAGGCTAGGAGTGATGCTCGGTTTGGCACAGCTGTGCTTCAGAGCCTATTTCCTAAGTAGGTTCTGTCCCTCCTCCATGGAGGTACTGCTTGTGGTCTGCATATGTCATAATATAGCAAGACTTCATGTTGTTTGAAGAAAAAATTACTCACCTTAGTAATGTTGTTTCTTCTAATGGAGTCTTGCTATATTATGACCTCCCCCCCGCCTGCCCCTCTCAGAACCTCTGTTTTTGGGATGTGGGTGGGCAGTGCAGTGTTGGCACCTAGTAGTTGCCCACCCTTTTTGTTCACCCCTTCTTTCTTGGGGTGACTTGGTGTTGTGTTTTTCATTTTTTGGGTCTCCTGACTTGAGTCTTTGTTTTGGGACCAAAAAATGTGTTCTTATATTTAGTAGCCAGTTGGCTAGTGTAGGTTTACAGCTTCCACACAGGACCTTAGTGAGTTTAGCTCGAAAAGATCTGACTGTTTGAGTTTGAAGAACAGACAGAGTCTCAACCGGAGCTCGAAGCTTCATGCTCCATGCCTGGCATGGAAAGTTAATCACCTCCGGAGCAGTTCGAAGGTTGGGACTCACTGCATATGTCAGAATATAGCAGGACTCCATTAGAAGAAACATTACTAAGGTGAGTATTTTTTTCTTATTAGGAGCAAACTTTCACCAGAACAGAATACCATGTCACACAATGGCACAAGGCCCTGCAATCAACGCACCTGTAAGACGTGTGAGCTCATTTCCACCTCAGACTGTGTGGTTACATCACAAAACAGACAATTCAAGGTGCATGGGAGTTATACATGCACATCACGACATGTTGTTTATTTCATTCAGTGCAAGAGGTGTCCACAAACAGGTTATGTTGGAGAGACAAGCCAGCAGCTCCGCACTAGGATGAACTCGCACAGACATACTATTAGATGGAAGAAGACTGAAAAACCAGTGGGGCACCACTTCTCCCAGCCTGACCACTCAATTTCAGATATGTCAGTAATGGTCTTAAAAGGAAATCTAAAAGATACACAACAGAGACGAGCTTTTGAGATTAAACTTATTTTATATCTCAACATGGTAGCAGATGGGATGAATGCTGATCTTTGTTTCATGGGACATTACAGAACCTAACATCCAGAGACCTCTTCTTCTGCAGACTGGCATATTATTGGACTTCAGCTTATGGGTGTGTGTGTGTGTGTGTGTGTGTGTGTGTGTGTGTGTGTGTATGTGTTGTGAGGTACGTGATAGAACAGGTGTGAGGCTTGCTGTCACATTGAGGTAGGCCTCTATTTAGATACATGGAGTTACATTGTGTTACTACTCTTACTTAACACACAAAATGAATATTAATTCCTCCTTATATTTTATCTTTGCCCGGGAGTGGGGTTGTTCCGTTACACCAGATTCAGATTACCTAGTCTGTTACTGTACATGCAGGAGTGTTGTCATAGACTGTCACGTACATAATTATTGTTTTTTTTTTTTAACTCTGTATACATTGGGGTGTGAGATCTCATTTGCATTAGGGTCCTGGACAGATCTTTTTAAATTAGGCTAATATTGTAGTGATTTGTGTGGTCTTACACACATACTTTATATTTACTTCTAGTTACCTTATCCTGGGGAGGATGGCAGGTTTATTTCATTGTAGTTGTATCCAGAATCCTTGGAAATCTGTGTGTGTGTGTGTGTATATCTTTAAAGCTAGTTATCCCCCCCCAACATTATGGGGATGTGGGGTAGGGTAGGGTGTATCGTTTGTGTGAAGAGGAGGAGAGAAATTACATTTTTATCTAGACTGGTATATTATAGGACTTCATTTTGTGTGGGATGTGGGTGTGTGTGTGTATGTATATGTGTGAGTATGTGTTGTGAGGTACGTGATATAACGGGTGTGAGGCTTGCTGTCACATTGAGGTAGGCCTCTATTTAGATATATGGAGTTACAGTGTGTTACTGCTCTTAATTCACACACATAATGAATATTAATTCCTCCTTACTTTTTATCCTTGCCCGGGAGTGGGGTTGATTCCATTACACCATATTTAGATTACCTAGCCTGTTGTTGTACATACAGGAGTGTTATCATAGACTGTCACATATATATTTTTTTAACTCTGTACATATTGAGGTGCAAGATCTCATTTGCATGGGGGTCCTGGACAGATCTTTTTACATTAGGCTAATATTAAAGTGATTTGAGGAAATGTAGGTATGTTAGACCTGTGGTCTTGCACACATACTTTATATTTACTTCTAGTTACCTTATCCTGGGAAGGGTGGCGGGTTTATTTCATTGTAGCTGTATCCAGAATCCTTGGAAGTGTGTGAGTGTGAGCATCTCTCTAAAGCTAGTTATCTCCCCCCCCCCCCAACACACACACACATTATGTGGATGTGGGGTAGGGCGTATTGTTTGTGTGAAGAGGAGGAGGAGAGAAATTACATTTTATCTCTTTTTCAGATTCCTTAGACACTTCTGGTACATCAAGTTGTTACATTCTCAGTGTATATTGACATCAGTACCTATCAGGCAACATGAACTTAATTCCTTGGTGGTCCACAACTAGAGTTTTTTTTTTTTGTTTGACACTAATACTGCCAATTTATATTTAAATTATCATTTATAAAGTCCTGTCACTACACTAGAGGTTTTTTGAAATTTATGGGACATGATATCTAGCTGGAGAGTACAGCAGGGTGACAGGTCCAGCTAAGTTTTACACATCATAGAATGTGAACTGACAATCTCAGTATGTCTTTAATCAGGGTGGGGGTTGCATTTCAGTAATCGCATTCTTATACTTGCTGTGACACTCAACTTGATTTAGGAATCATCTGCTCCAGCAGTGTTATCTTATGTCAATTAAATGTATATGCAGTAGGATTCTTTGTATGTGTGTTCTGCCAAGCACCTTTGACCCTGGGACAAGCCTGGCTGAAGGTAGTATGGTGCTGTTAAATTACTCTGACATCATGTTCTGTATTTTTTTAAATGAGTATTTTAAACCAATTGGGATTTTTTTGGTTTTTCTGCATGATCTAGCTGTTAAAAGTATTGTTTTTTCTAAACAACTGCCATTAGGCTTCAGAAGAAAGACTGCTTGGTCCAAAAGCTAGAACACTTTGTTCTTGTTGTTACATCTATGTTGGTCCATTAAAAGGTATCAAATCATTTGCTTCTGGATCTAGCTTTCCTCTAGGAATTATCCAGTTCAGTGACAAAGGGATATAGTTTACTGTAGTGCTTAATGGGAAGAAAACACTGGAACAGTAGGTTTGTAGTTTTAGTTATTTTATTCACTAAACTGTTGAAACACAAGGTAGTGTTTCATAATGCAAAGAATGGTGGAAAAAATGTTATGTAAAGTGCTAGGGCTGCACAGCACTGCTGGCAAATTACTTTTTGGATAATTTCAGGTCTTGGATAGTGCCGGTGGAAAAAGCTCTTGTGTGTTTTGAGCCAGAGTTATAGTGGTCTGGGCCTAACTCAGCTGTGTGGCAGGCAGGCACAGCCTTGACTGGAGGGTGGTTGTGGCAGCAGATAGCGGAATAAAATTTCAACAATGTTTGGTCATTGTCGTGCTGGGCTAGTGAAAAGTCTGTGGGGCTGGTGGATTTTTCTAGTCACTAGCCCTACTGGTTAGTGGCCTAAAAAGTTAGATCTTAAATGATATTTCTTCCATGGAACTGTAGCTGTCAATGCTAAGATCACACAAACTTTTGCTACCTGACCACCACCCAGGATGACGTCACACGTCTGTGTCTGTATAATCATGGGCAGCCCCATCACTCCTTCGTTCTAACCCCAGTAATACTTGGGTATTCCTAACTTTCTGCAGTGTCCCTTTAAGGCGGAACTGCCCAGAGAGATGGAACATATGCAAATGATGGAATCTTTTGCATGTGCCACTTTTTCAAATGCTGCCTTCTACTAACTGACAGTTCTGAACCCCTCAGGTTTCTCTCTCTGCCTGTCAAGACTAGACACTCAGAGATCCACTCCTCATCATCTTGTTCTGACATGAGAAAACTTATAAAATATATATATATATACGTAGTATTTACATTTCATTTGCTGCCGTTTACATTTTGTAATTTTAAGTTAACTTACAATTTAAACACTAAAACTACAGTTTCTCAGTTTCTTCCAGTTCGGTATAACCGGAGGTAAACTGAGGTTTATTTTATATTTATCAGAGTTTTCTGACTAAAAAACTGCATTAGTTATGTTTAATTTTATTAAATTTAACTTGCATTAAGAACTTCTGATACCGGTTCCTTAACTGATAGCTTCGGTTCACTTTTACCTTGGTTCCCGGTTGGTTCCTTATCGGTTCCGGAACCGATAGCAACTGCTAAATAAACTTTAAATTGAAAACATTTTTTAGCGGTTGCATTTTTTATCGGTTTTACATTGAGAATATCAGAAAAACCGAGATGAAAAACTGGTGATCCCGGTTTCAAACCATGTATGGAGTATGGTGAAATTTTGCTAAGACAAACATTCTTTTTGCGTTGCCTGCCTGGGCATGAACATTTAAAAGCAGAGTGAAATCTGCAATACATGTCGTGAGAAAACTAGTGAAAAATGCCTGGATAAGGCTAAAGGGAAAACTATCACCACCTAAGGGTCCCTCAAGCTCTGACCAGCCGACACCCTAAATTACTGTGAGTGAAACCACAACTACTACTACTGTAACTTCTACCCCTGAGATGGGTATACAAGCAGCTTCTAAGAGACTTGCTGAACCGGCTGACTCCCCGGTTCCCTCAAAGACATCAAAGAAAACTAAGCACACAGAAGCCCCTGCTGGGCAGCATTCGGGGACTTCTGTGCCTGCTGTAAAGCTTGGCAACTCCTGCAGAAATAAGGTCATTCAGGCTTACAAGGCCTGCCTTACACTCTCAACAGCAGACCCCTGCAAAGCAGTCTGTCTCCTCTGCTTAGTCTTCCTATTATTTAAGAGGAAGAATATGGTGATTATGAAATGGAGAAAGGGGAACCTGTTGAACCTGAGGTGTCCCCTGAACATGAGTTTGGCTGTCCTCACAGAGCATCTGAGGATTATTCCTCACACTTCACATTTGTGAGAAGAATGGTGGATGCTTTAGACATCAGCACCAGTGAAGTGACTGAGGAGGAAGCTAAATGCATGGAAATGATGGGGCTGACACCCACTGAAAAGCTTCTCCTTCCTGTAAATAAATTCTTCAAAAGATGCTTTAAAAAGATTTTACAAACTCCAAGCTCTGTTCCCCCTCTTGATGAGAGGCTGGATAAGAAATATCAGATGGACAGGGAGGGAGCTGAATTTTTATTCTCCCACCCTGTCCTCCAGGAAGTGATATAAGTGGCAGCCTTTGACAGGACAAAGGTACCACTGGCATCCTATCCTTCAGACAAGGATTCCAGGAAAATAGACAGTATGGCCAAAAAAAGGATATGTATCCGCTTCTTTGGCCATCAGGCAGGCAGACTTTCAAAGCCTATGCTGCTCAATACCAAAATTCAGTATGGCAGTCTGTCCTTGCTGTGGCAGTTGAAGCCTAAACTCCCTTGTTAGATGATCTACAGTAGCTGAAACCACTAAATTTGGTTTGCAAGCAGCCAAATACCAGTTTCAAATGGCTGCTGACTCTAATGGCACTGCTGCCAGATGGATGGCAAATACAGTGGTTCAGGGGAGGTTTGTCTGGCTGTGAGCCACAAACCTCACTCAGGATACCCAAACCTAGGCTGTGATTTTCCCAGTTGAGTGTTGTTCCCTCTTTGGAGAAAAGACAGAGGCTTATATGAAAAAGGTAGATGAACACAAAACCACCTACAGAAGCAATTCTGCAAAAGAAAGGGCTTCCCCACCCACTAAAACATATGGAAGGGGAGGCAGAGGCAGATAAATTCACAGCAAGCCCTTTTTATCAGGCCATGGCTGCGCCTCAGTATCAGCAGTACCCACAGCAGGGGTAATTCAAGGACCGGGGCATAATGGGTTCCAGACACGGTTCCTAGTCCCAGACACAGCTTTAAACAAGCAGACACCCTGTCATGTCTCCCCAGGCCACCTCTTCACTTCCTGTAGGAGGCAGGCTGACTCACTTTTTCCAGTCTTAGCAAGCAGTCACCACAGACAAGCGGATTCTGGATATAGTGAGTCAGGAATTGTCTGAGTTTCAAATTCCTTCCAGCATTAAAAACAAAAGTTTTCAAATCGTCCGGCCTGGTGGTGCTGAGGGTTGAGGTGCTGGCCGCCACACCTCGCACCACACCAGCGACCTGGGTTCGGAAACTGACTCTGACTGTTGGGGGGCTAGCGGGGGAGAGGAAGGACTGAGTGTCCTGCGACTGCTCTCCTTCCTCTGGGGAAGGTAGGGGCACAGCATCGCACTGTAGTGGCGACTGGCAGAGGCCAGCTGCACTATAGTTACATGCACAGCAAGGGGTGGGGAGCGCAGCAGACATCAGCACGGACGTGCACAACGCCATTGCATGCCCGGCTCCCCTGTGAGGAAAATTGGCAGAAAATGGTGTGGCAATCTCAGCAGCTGATGGCTGTGTCCCACGCCCCCAGACATGAGAAGTGCCTTTGCTGGGGTTTGGCCGACCCTGTGCACATGGAGTGATTACCATGCGCCAGACCTAGTCCGGGTGTGCGGGTGCCAGCAGCCAGCGGTCGTTGGGCCCGCTCCACAGAGGAGCAAAAATAGAAAGAACAAAAAAAAAAAATTTTTCAAATCATCTACAAATGTAGAGGCAAAATTCCTGGAAAAAGAGGTTCAAAACATGTTACTGTCAAAGGCATTGGAACATGTCCTTGTACAAGGGAAGGTTTTTTTTTTTTTTACTCTAAGTACTTCTTACCACAAAGAAAAATGGGGAGTGGCGGCCTATCTTAGACTTCAGAGTACTAAAAACAGGCATCTGACAGTGCCAATGTTCAAAATGGTGACTTTGGCATGGATTCTGCCAACGCTCCAAAAAGAGGACTGGTTGGCATCACTGGCCCTAAAAGACTCCTATTTCCACATCTCCATAAGGGAATCTCGTAGAAAATATCTCCGGTTCAGACTCCCATCAGGTCTCTACCAGTTTTCAACCCTGCCTTTCGGTCTCACTTCCACTCCAAGGGTGTTAACTATGTGCTTGGCAGTGGTTGTGGCACACCTTTGAAGACAAGGTGTCACAGTTTTCCCATACTTAGACAACTGGCTGGTGGCTGGAAAATCACCCCAGCAAGTGAGGGAGCATCTGCAACTCACCCAGGGGCTCCTGGAGTCTCTGGGGTTCCTGATAAATCTAAAAAAGTGCGTCTTTCAGCCTGCTTAGGCACTGCAGTTCATAGGAGCAGAGTTAAATACCCTGCAAGGCAGGGCTTACCTGCCTCTGGACAGGGCAAGACTGATAGCATGCTCGTTCAGCCTGAACAAACCAAAAACTGCAAGACAGTTTCTTTGGTTACTGGGCCACATGGCAGCTGCTACTGGCACAGCCCTGGAATCCAGGTACCAGATGAGGGACATTCAGTTTCATCTCTGGGCACACTGGTGTCAGAGAAAGGATCCTCTCTCAAAACTAATTCCAGTAACAAAAACATTGTTACGGGCCCTCCAATGGTGGAAAGAGGAAACCAACCCAAGGGAAGGGGTTCCTTTTCAGCAGGAGTCCCCATCAGTTGTTCTGACAGCAGATGCATCTCTACTAAGGTGGGCGCTCATCTGGGGGTTCACACCATCCAAGGCACATAGTCAAGTGCAGAGTCACTCCTGCACATAAACCTGGGGGAGCTAAGAGCAGTGTTACTGGCACTAAAGGCTTTCACACAACTACTACAGGGAAAGGTGGTACAGATTAGAACAGACAATACCACCACAATGTACTACATAAACAAGCAGGGAGGAACAAGGTCAAGCCTTCCCTGCACAGAAATCATGAAAATGTGGAGTCTAGCGTACTCCATGGGGGTTTCACTGCGAGCTATTCATCTGCCAGGAAAGGACAATACCTTGGCAGATGCCCTGAGTCAGATCAGCCAAGCCCATTATGAATGGGCCTTGAACAGTCAGGTGGTGCTAGTGATCTTTGGGAGGTGGGGCACCCCAGAGGTACACTTGCATGCGTCCCACAAGAACCACCACCTGCCACAGTACTATTGCAGACCACCAGATCTGGGAACAATCCCCCTGGATACTCTTGCTCTGAATTGGTCAGGGAAACACCTGTAAGCTTTTCCTTCCTTCCCTGTGGTGTACAGAGCATTGCTGAAGCTCGGGCCCCAGTCAGCATCAATGATCCTGACAGCACCAGACTGGGCCAAGCAGCCATGGTACTCTTTGCTACTCTCTGTCCGTGGCTGAACCAGTACACCTGCCTCGGAGGCACAATCTACTAACCTCCAACCAGGGGAGGCTCCTGTACTTGAACCTCAAGTCACTCAGGGTCACAGCTTGGCTTTTGAGAACCAGAACCTAGAATATGCAGGCTTGCATCTTACTGAAAGTGTCTTGGACATTTTAAGGGGTTACAAGAAGTCCTCCACTAAGAAAACGTATGCTGCAAAATGGAAAAGGTTTTCTATTTGGTGTTCAGCCAGAGGAGTGATACCAGCACAGGCTGGTATCCCAGCTGTGCTAGACTGTTTTACCTATTTGCATTCACTGGGCTTGCAGTCCAGTACCTTAAAGGTCCACCTGGCTGCAGCATCTGCTTACATTTCAGTTGAACAGAATGATACTCTGGCCTCAGACCCTATCCTTAAAATGTTCGTTAAAGGCCTTGCCTATTTGTACCCCCTCACAGGGAACCGGTGCCAGCATGGAACCTAAATGTGTGTATAGCTAGGCTTGTGGGTCCCACTTTTGATTCTGTGTCTTCAGCTCATTTGAAATATGTCACATGAAAAACTGTTTTCCTTGTGGTAATGACTTCTGCCAGAAGAATCTGTGAGCTCCAGTCTCTGTGTTGAATAGGACTATATTTCATTCCACAGAGATAGTGGTCCTGAGAAGAAACAGGAAGTTTCTTCCTAAAGTGGTTTCTGATTTTCATTTGAACCAAACCACCACCTTACCTTTTTCACTGAGCACTGTAGTTCTGGTGAAAGGAGACTCCATAGTCTGGACGTCAAGAGCTCTTTACTACTACTACCTGACAGCCACTAAAGTTCATAGGCAGGATAGAAAATGGCTGTTTTTGACCTATGAGGAAGTGGAAAGGGGAAACCCATCATCAAAAAGGTCCATTTCTCACTGGATAGTACAGCAGATACAGTTTTGTTACTCTAAGGCTGGAAAGGAGCCCCCCCCCAGCAGGGTTGACGGCCAATTCCACAAGGGGCACAACTGCTACCATATGGCCTTACCATCCTGAATGTGCCAGATCTCATCTGATCTCAGAAGCTAAGCAGGGTCAGGCCTGGTTAGTATTTGGATGGGAAACCATATGGAAATACCAGGTGCTGTAGGCTTGATACCTTTCAAATGGGAAGCAGCTCTGTTTGCACTTCGGGAGCATCTTAGGGAGCAGAAATATTTTAATTTTATCTACTGCCACTGAATACAGCCTCAGAGGGCTGCAACCGGAGGGATCATTGGCTGCAGCACAGGAAGTGACCCTATCTAGGAGGGAGCATCTAGAGTATCTTCCCTTTTTTGTGTATTTAAAGGCAGCGAGCCTAGCGTCAGCAAGCCCCGGAAAGGCAGCACAGCTAAGGCAGTAGCTGTGTCTGCTGTGTCAGCTGGGGAAGCTGGGAACAGGGACCCTGAGCATCAGAATGAGGTAGGATGGCCGGCTCCTCGGTGCAACGGTTGTATTTCTGCTTGCAGCGCCGGCGGACCTAGGTTGCTGGAGGGCCGGCGGGAAAAAGATGGAGCGTCCTTGGGACTGCTCTCCTTCTCTGGGGGGAGGGTGGGGACAGTGCCTGGCGCTTGACTGACCCCTGGCAGAGGCTGGGGTTACCGCAGCTACTGGTGCTTGAAGAATTTCAGGGGGCGGACGCAGGACGTCATTGCATGTCCCCGCCTCCTCCGTACAAATGGGGAAGAAAAAACCCTGCTCCCGCCACCTCGATGACACCCGCTCCTGCTGCAAATTGGCTGTCAGGCTGACTCCCGCCTTTCCTTTATTCATGGCGCACTTGCTCGGAGCGCCATGACCCTGCCCGGGGGGGGGGGTAAGCCAGGGGGTTCAGGGAGGTTGACTAAATATGAGAAGCCAGAGTCCGTGACTGGACAGATGGTCCAGCGGTAGGGAGCAGGACCACACAAGTACAGAATAAAAAAAAAAAAAAGAATGAGATAGGATCCAGACCTGCACAAAGAGACACCTCTAGTGGCGATAATAACAGTACTAGCCAATGGAAAATATATATGGGGTGCAGGATGGCAGGTCAGGGGATGCAAATGGGTGATTTAGCATGTACAAAATATGTTTACATAGAAGAGTTAGAGACGAAGGTAAGAATGCTAGAGGAAAAAGCTGATAATCCAAGTTGGAATTAGACATAGAGCAATTTGTTAGCTCTATTGCAACCCTACTACAACACAATTATGTTAACATTAGAGGTGAGATAAAGGCCCATCAGATAAAAGGAAAGAGTAGAGGAAAATGATAGAGACCCAACAGGTGAGGATGATTGGTGTATAGTTCAGAATGGTCCAAGAAAACAGAGAAGAGAGATTTATGATGGTATTGAAACCTCAAATAGATACAATATTCTTGATACAGGATCTGATCTGGATATTCATTTAACCAAGAATTCAGTAGTACATACAGCAACACATAAATCAAATAGTACTTCAGTAAAGGACACAGGGAAGAACAGAATACAGAGTCAAGGTGCACAGAGGTAGTGTCTCTGTTAGTTTAGACATAAGTGGTACACAGGCCATTGTAAACACAGAGGGCTTAGCAAGTCTACCCACATTAGCATGGAAATAATGAACTGATTTAGAAAAAAAAAAACGAGAATAAATCATCTGACTTGAAAGAGATGTAGTAATTATAAGGGATTCACTGGTTCGTTTTATTGATGGTGATATGTGAGGGTAAAAATAAACAGGTCACCCTTCGTTGTTTGCCAGGAGCGGGAATAAATGATGTCAAGAAAGGGCTTCGGGGCTTTTTAGAAAACACTGGAGCCAGTGGTGCTCCTCCATTTAGGGACAAATGACGTGGGTAGAAGGGATATAGTTCAAATCCACAGAGATTTTTAAGAAGTTAAGGATCAGTTAAAGGAAAGAAACTATGATCTTGTAATCTCTGAGATACTAGTGGTTCTTAGGGCCGGAAATAATTGGGTTAGGGAAATACAAAGATTAAATGGGTGGTTAAGAAGGTGGTGCGAAAGGGAAGATATATTTTTAGATCATTTGTATTGCTTCGAAAATGCTCAGATTATATGCCAATGATGGACTACATTTAAATAAATTTGGAACAAAGATGCTGGCAGAAAGAATTAAAAAAATAAATTAAACAATCATTTAAACTATTAAAAAGAGGGATGGGAGGAGGGAAAACAAATTCAAATAATATTTTAAAAATAAATGAACATGACAGAGGTACTTCCAGATGGAAATCACTACTCAACAATGCTAGAAGTTTAGGAAATAAACTCAAGGAACTAGAGATCCTGCTAAAAACTGAAAATATAACGCTGTGTGCTATCACAGAGACATGGCTGAAAAGTGACGTGGAGTGTACAGATAAACGGGTATCGGAAGTTCAGAAATAACAGGAGGGATAAAACTGGGGGAGGAGTAGCATTGTTAATAAGAAACGACATAAAAGCTTATGGGATTCCCTCCCACTCTGAAATGGACACAGAGCATGTATGGGTCCAATTAAGTCTCCTGCAAGGGAAATACATTACTATCGGAGTGTGCAGCAGGGCCCCATCATTAAACAGTATTAAATCATTAGAATTCATTAGGCACCTAGGAACGCAGGACCGAGGCAAAAGACTTTTGATCACCGGGGATTTTAATGTTCTAGTTATAAAATGGGACAGTTGGATTTCATCTACATGGGTAGAAGCAAAAGTCTTAGAGGTATTAGACAACTTAAATCTTGATAACCATGTTGCCTGGGGTACAAGGGGAGACCGCACCCTTGACTTGGTTCTGAGTAACCTGGGGGAAGAGCTAAAAGGATGTCAGGTGAGGGAGCCCTTATCAACTAGTGACAATAACATGGTTGAATTCCATATAGATTCAAAAAAGATGATCAAATTGGTATGAGTATCATAAAAAGATACGATCTTGCAGATTATAATTTACTGAAATTTGCAGTTACACTATGGGACTGGGAAAAAAATTTAAGGGACTAAACGTACAACAAATAATGTGGGAAGTTTTTAAAACATTCCTACACAATTTAATTGAGAAATTTAAACCAAACAAAATCAAGTGCAATAAAAATGGCAAGATCCTGACGTGGTTTGACTCAAAAATTCATAAACTTATCAAAAATGAACATAAACGTCACCATGAGTTAAAACTGAATGGAAGTATTTGGTATAAAGTCTTACTTAGATCAAAAGCAAAGGGGACTCAAATAAGAAATAAAAAAGCAAAGAAATCCATGGAACTTAAACTAGTAACCAAAGTAGAAGACAATAAAAAGGCCTTCTACAATTACTGTATATCGGCAGCATGAAAAGTAGTAGTACCATGATAGGGCCAATCATAAAGGATTATCAGATTATATCAAATTGTGCTAGGATGGCCGAGGAACTCAATGTTTATTTTCAAAGTGTGTACCTCCCCAGAGAACATTTCCCAATACAAATTGAGGGTAATGTGGAAAGTAATATATCAATGACCACTAAGAGGATCAGTGACAAACTACAAAAGTTAGATCCTACAAAATCAACGGGACCTGATGACTTGCACCCCAGGCTGTTAAAAGAGCTCTCAACAGTACTTTGTGACCCCATAAATGCGATTTTACAGAAGTCCCATTAGCACAGGGGAGAGATCCGAGGATTGGACCATAGCAAACGTACCAATCCATCAAAAGGGTCCAAATCATTGTGTTCAAACTACAGACTGATTAGCCTCACTAGTATTATAGGGAACATTTTTGAGGGCTTTAAGAACGAGATTGAACAGCACATTTGTGATCAAGGTAAAAACGACATCCACCAACATGGGTTCCAAAAATGTAACATCGTGTATGACCAGTTTGATTCCGTTTTTTGATCCCGTAAGTGAAGCACTGGATAATGATATCTCGGTGGATATATTGTATTCGGACTTTGAGAAGGCATTCGATAGCGTCTCGCAAAGTGAGGTTATAAACTCATTAAAAGAAGTAAACCTGGACAGTGGTATAGTGAAATGGATTTTTAGCATGGTTAACTAATAGAAGCAGAAAGTGATTATAAAAGGGCATGTCTGATTACGTATCTGTGACCAGTGGAGTCCCCCAAGGATCTATGCTGGGGCTTACACTGTTCAACATCCTGGTGTCATCATTAACCTTTACAAAGGGGGCATGGATGGAAAAGTGTGCTGATATAAAAATGGGACCATTGGTAACAAATATAAATGATGCAGGAAAATATTGATAAACTGGTAAAAATGGCAGATAAAAAGAAACTTCATGTTAACTTAGAAAAGTGTATGATTATGCACGGGGGGTCATAAATTTAGCTATAATATGAAATGATTTAAACTGAAGACTATAAATTCACAGTGGGATCTGGGCTTTCAGATAGCAAATGCCCTAGATTACACGGAAAATTGTGTTATGGCAGTAAAGAAGGGATATGCCATTTTGGCTTGTATAAGAAAAAATATAAGTAGAGATAGAGAGGTTGTGATGCCACTGTATACATCATCGGTGCGCCTGCATCTGGAGTATTGTGGCCAGTCTTGGTCACCTTACTTGAAGGATGTTGCAAGACTGGATGGGGGTTCAGAGGCAGGCTACAAGGATGATGGTGGTGGGAATGGATGGGAAGACATTTGGGAAGAGATTGTCAGCCTTGGGGATGTATTCGCTCCAGTATCTCAGATAGAGGTGACGTGTTTGGTATTCATAGCATTTCAGGAAAGTGATTTGTGGGAATGCTTGGGGCTTCAAAGGAGAACTGCGACTACTATGAACAGAGGACATCAGTTCCAACTGGGTAGAGTAACCTTTAACAAAAGACAAAGAGAGCACTGGTTCTCCTAGTGAGTGGTTGTAAAATGGAATGCCTTGCCACCTGAGGTGGTATACAGCCCCACCATGAGAGGGTTTAAAAATGCACTGGATAATTACCATGGGAATAGGTGTTTCCAGTACATTATATAAAATGTACTGGTCTTTTATGGCTAACGCTGATTGACCAAGTAAGTCATCCTATGAATCCTACCATAGCGGCTGCCAGGGTTGTTCCCTTGGTGGACATCTGTAAAGCAGCTACCTGGAAAACAGTACGCACCTTTACAAAGCATTACAGTCTGGACATTCAGTCCAGAGGTGATGCCAGGTTTGGCACAGCAATCCTGCAGAATCTTTTTCCAAAGTAGGTTCTGTGTCCACCTGCAAAGGTACTGCTTAGTAGTCTGCAGAAAGTTAGGAATACCTGAGTGTTACTGAGGTTGGAAGCAAAAATTTACTTACCATAGTAATCTTGTTTCTTCCCAGTGATACTCCAGTATTCATAACTTCCCACCCTGCCTCCCCTTCTAGAACCAGTAGCCTCTGCACTTCTAAAAACACTGTGTTCTCAGGGATATCTGTGCCACACTCTGGCACATCTGTTGCGATTGTGTTCAGTATTGTTCCCCCTTTTTCAGGTGATTCTGACATTCAGGGGTATTCATGTGTTATGCCCTCCAGTTGGAGGCCTTTTTTGGCTTTAAGGGGGGTTTCTTACTATAATTATTATTATTATAATTAATATTGTTGTTATTAGTTAGTCTTTCCAGGCTTCCAAGAAATCTGAGGGATTTAGAACTAAGGCAGTTAGTAGAAGGCAGCATTTGAAAAAGTGGCTGATGCAAAAGATTTCATTTCCATATGTTCCATCTCTACTGGCAGTTCTGTCTTAGAGGGACACTGCAGAAAAGTATGAATACATGAGTATCACTGGGAAGAAACAAGATTACTATGGTAAGTAATTTTTTCTTCTTTCCCTGCTGTTGATCATCTACATCGGTCTTGCTGAAGGAAACACAGTCAACCTAG
This sequence comes from Neoceratodus forsteri, assembly GCA_016271365.2. Lineage (NCBI taxonomy): Eukaryota > Metazoa > Chordata > Ceratodontiformes > Ceratodontidae > Neoceratodus > Neoceratodus forsteri. The sequence goes on from CM028136.1 coordinate 752,272,296, forward strand.
CTGTTGCCATCTATTCTTTTATTTTACTGAAGTGTTTATTTCGTCATCTCTGCATGCCCCCAAAATTGAGAGAGCCTTTATTTTGGTATTGTAAGTATGAAGAAAAAATTTACAAAGATAACACACGTGGTGTTTGTGTGCTGTCTTGTCCTGTCTCACAATGTGAGGACTTGTGAGGTTCACCAGAGCTTCAGTTGGGTTACAAGGCGATTGCGTAAGAAAGCTCTTGCAAAAAATCTCCTCTTTCTCAGAACTTTGAAAGCCATGGAGATGAAGCAAGATCCAGAGACTGTCTTCATCACCATCAATTATTCCTCAGGCCCGATGGCCCTACCTTGTGGAGTGCCCCAGTGTTCTGTCCTCTCCCCCACGTTGTTCACAGTGTACGTGCTGCCCCGGGCAAGATCGTAGGGTAGTTTGAACTGAGTTTTCATTGCTGTGCTGATGATACTCTGCTCTGCCTGTCTTTCACACCTGGAAGATCAGACTCTGTTGACGTGCTGAATAAGTGCCTGGCCGCAATCCAGACTTGGATGTCGTTGAACTGGCTGGGGCTCAACCCAGAGAAGACTGAAGTATTTTTGGTTGAACTGGGTAGAAGGGGGGGGTGAAGCCTCTTGGGAAGGTTTAGGGCTTTTTATTGGTCCGACCGTACTAGGGGCCTCCCCTAAGGTGAAGAATTTGAGCGTTATTCTGGACAGCGAGCTGACTCTTGATACTTGGGTATTGGCTGCTGTTTGGATCGGTCTTTACCATCTTTGTAACATGCCCGAATTAAGTCCCTTGTCCCCTCTGACAGTCTGGCCACCCTAATACATGCATTCATCACCTCAAGGCTTGACTACTGTAATGCACTCTACCTTGAGATCAGTGGGGGTGAGCTGTGGCACCTGCAGTTGTTGCAGAATGCTGCAGCCCGGCTATTGACTGGTCTGTCAGGGTCCAGCCATATTACATCAGTTCTGCGCGAACTGCGTTGGCTGCCAGTGCATTGGCGTATCTCCTTTAAAATTGGTCTTTTGACCTATAAGGCCCTGCACGAGTTTGGTCTGGGCTACCTGAAGGAGCTGCTGCATCCCTACACCCCGTGTCACGCTTTCGGATCAGCAGGGGAGGCCCTCCTGGAGGTCCACAGAGCAAGGTTAAAATCTTCCGGGGACTGGTTATTCGAAGTGGCGGCCTCGGTCCTGTGGAATTCCTTGCTGGGGTACCTCTGGGAGGTGCCCTTCCTTGGGATGCTTAAAAATAATTTAAAAACTTTCTTCTTTCAAGAGGCATTCGGGGCCTGAGATTTATATCATTTATGACGAGCAGTATATGATTAATTATTCTGAGTTTCATTTATGGTGTGTTTAGCTGTATTTATTGTGTTAAAAGTTTTGTGTATTTATGTTACTGTTTGTCTATTTTATGCTGTACGGTCATCCTGAGCCTTCGGGGAAGGGTGCCCAAAACATAATCATCTACTACTACTACCATCTGCGGAGAAGTGGCCACCAAAGTCTAAGGATCGAGACAAGGAACAGTCGTCATTGTGACCCTCCTTGTCTGGCCACAAGCATAAAGCTAGAGAGAAAGAAAGATCTTCTCTGGCGAAGTCCTAGTCATCATTGAGACAAAGTAAATCAAATGCATCATCGCCCGCTCCAGTGGCATTGACTACAGCCCCCCTCCGACTGTTGAGACACCAAGGCTGGGGCTTAACTTAGGCACTGCTGTACCTACTGTGGATGATAGGACACTCATCATAGGGCTGAGTAGTCCCGGGTCCTTTACAGGGTGCCATTGACACTCAGGCTGTGCTGTCATCGTTCTAAGAAATGGTCAGATGCATTTTGCCTGGACTACCAATAAGGCACTTATTCTGTTGACAGGGCCTCCTGCTCCGCAGCCTTCGTCAGTGGCTTCTACTAGCATGCTGCAGATTCCTTCGTCTCTGCTGCCACTAGAGTCACTGGTGTATTCTGCAGCTCCTGTTTTCAATAAAGATGTTGATGATGATGATGAAGTTGAATATAATCCCAGCCTTGTGCTTTTAGAGGAGGAATATGAGAGGGGGAACAGTGTGTTGCTCCACACCCTAGTTCAAGTCTCTCATCCTGCAGTGAGCACTGTGGTCTGTACCCTAAGATCTCCTCCTGAGGATCCAAATTTTCAAGCCATGATGCAGCAAATGCAGTCTGCCATGGGCATTGCTGTGGAAGAGGAAGAGTCTCCAAAAAGAAATCTAATGGAATTTTTGCAGGTGTCCTGCTGTCTGTCCATTATAATTCCACCTATATATCCTGCATCAGAGCATGTTACATTTGCTGCATGGTACAGGCCTGACTCGCTGCTTGCAGTTCCTAGAAAGGCTGATGAGCAGTATCCATCACCATGTGCTAAGCCTTATTATGCTAACCAGCTAGAAATGGACTCAGTAGTCATCATGGCTGCTTATGATATATCTAGAGCACCTAAACACGAGTGCTTTGCCTCTTGATAAAGAATCTAGGAGGCTGGATGTGATGGGCAAATGTACACATGCCTCTGCCTCACTGGGCCTTAGAATTGCAAACTACCAGGCCCACATGATAAAATACCAGAACAGCCTGTGGAAAGCTGGTTTTACTGTGACCCAGGCTTTTTCTGATGGTTCTGACAAAAATTAGTTACTCAAAACAGCATCTTCTGGTGCTGAGTTTGGCAAACAGTTGCTACAGTCAGCTTATGATTCCGCTGATGCTTCTGCAAGGGCTGCTGGTCTGGCATTTTCCTGGGGAGGTATTCTTGGTTTAGAGTTGCTGGCTTTGCCACTGATGCGCAACAGGCAGTTTTGAATGCCCTGTTTAGAGGGACAAAACTGTTTGAATATGTTGTTGAAGAGCCCCTACGTGGTCTTCAGACCTCAACAGTGACTCTAAGGTCTGTAAAGTCCCTGTATCCCACTCCTGCTGGGGTTCTGGGAGGGGCTCCTTTCATCAGTTTGCTGCTAGAGGTGGCCGTGCCTACTGTCAGCAAGGCTGTGTTAAAGGAAGAGTTCCCCCTGCTGGGTCCATTTTCCCCTTGGTGCCCATACAAAAGCACCCAAAGCAATCAGTTCTGGTGACATTGCCCCCACTTTTTCTGCCTGACTCTCTGCCAGTTACAACCCTATCTCCACTGTTGCCTCCAGGGGTGGTTGTGGGGGGCAGGATCTCCCTGCATATGAAACAGTGATGGGGGAACCCACGGATGAGTGGGTTCTGACAATAATTGCAAGGAGGCATGCTCCGGAGCTATTAAAAATCCTTCTAGATCTTCCTGTGCCGCTTTCCTGTTATCCTCTGGGCCCCTTAAGCCTTCTGAAGGAAGAAGTTCAGTTGTTTATTCCAAAAATGTTCTATACACGCATTTCCTTCAGCTGAGAAATAAAGGGTTATATTCCGGAACTTCCTGGTCCCAACATGGATAGGGGATCTGCATCATGTGTTGAATCTCGGGGATGTAGACTTCTGCATCGAATAAAAAAAAAAAAAAAAAAAAAATTGAATGGTATCCTGCAAGCTCTGATACTCCTTCTGCAAACAGGGGACTGGCTTTGTTCTCTGGATATGAAGGATACATACCTTCATGTAAATATCTGTCAGTTTCACAGACAGTACATCCACTTTATGCTGGAGCGAGAACAGTACAAGTTCAGAGTATTGCCCTTTGGCTTGTCTTCTGCTCCACAGGTCTTTACCAAATGCTTGGCAGTAGTCCTTCGTAGGGAAGGCCTGTATGTGTTCCCCTACCTGGACGATTGGCTTCTGAAAGTCATCTCCAGGGAAGCTCTGCAACAAGCTCTTATCTCGGACACATCAGTTGTTCGACAGCTTGGGGATCACAGTGAATATACCAAAGTCTGTTTTGACTCCCTGCCAGAGACTGCAGTACATAGGGGCAGTCTTGGACACAGAAAAGGGATATACTGTTCTGCATCAGGACAGGGCAGACAATCTGATTGCACAGGTGCAGTTGGTATATGGAAGCCATTGTGTCTCTGGGAGACCAATTCATATAAATGTCATGGAAATGAGGGATGCCTTGTATAGCCTATAGGTATTTCGGGAACATCTATGTCCCTGTCCTCTGTTAATCCAGACAGATTACATCAGCAAACAAGGGGGCCACTCATTTCGACCCCTGTGCAGGGAAGCAATGAAAGTATGGTACTGGACTCTGTCCCACAGCCTACAACTATCAGCTGTCCATCTCCCAGGTCTCCAAACCATCTTGGCAGACTGGCTAAACAGGTCACAGTTCAGAATTTGGGAATGGGAACTGCTGACTTCTGTGGGGAAACAACCTCTTTGCAAGGGGTGGGGTCATCCAGAGTTGGACCTTTCTGTATCCCCACCTGGCACAAAACTACCACGTTTCTGCAGGTCCTGGAGTTTTTAGGCAAGACGCATGATCCCTCTGTAGGAAAGGGAAATTTCTGTGTGCATTTCCCCCAGTTCCTCTTAATACAGAGAGTCCTGCTCAGGCTGCTGCTGAGTGTCACTCTCATTCTCATTGCTTCATTATGGCTTCACCAAATATGGTTTCCACTTCTACATCAGGTGAAAGTGGAGTTTCCCGTCCATCTACCTTTGTGCCCGCGTCTGTTGTCACAGGACGCGGGATCCTTGGTCCATCCAGACCTGAAGACCCTACATCTGTATGCACGATTCCTGAAGACATAGTGCGGCAGAGCATTTGGGATGTTGGGGGTGCATATGGGGAAGTATCACCAGCAGAAGGGAGGAGGTGGTGCTGTTTCTGTATAGATCGCCGGTAAGACCTCACCTGGAATACTGTGTACAGTCCTGGAGGCCACATCTCCAGAAGGACATAGAGTGGAGGCAGTCCAGAGGAGGGCAGCTAAAATGGTGTGTGTGCATCAAAAGCTCTTAGGAGAGACTAAAGGAACTCTATATATACACTCTGGAAGAAGGTAGGGAGAGGTGGGATATGATAGACACCTTCAAATAGCTCAAGGGGTAAGATAAGATACAGGAAGAAGGTATTTTTCAGAAAAAAGGTGCACAAGACAAGAGGTCATGCTGTAAAGTCAGAGGGGGGAGATTCAGGAGAGATGTGAGAAAGAACTTCTTCACAGAAAGAGTGGTGGATTCCTGAACCAGCCTACCAGCCAATGTGGTTGTGAAAACCGTGGTATGGTTCAAGAATGCATGGAAAAGGCATAACGGAATCTTAGTGTATAGGAATAGGGGAAGGGAGGGAGGAAGAACAGGAGATCAGATAGGGTCTAAAGAGATACTGTAGATAGGGAAAAATTGGCAGACTAGGTTGGCCAAGCAGTCCTTTTATACTAACAAATTCTATGTTTCTGTTATTCACTGCACATTTTGGGGTATTCCTTAAGGTTGCTGATGTGCTGATCACAGCTGGAAAGCCTTCTACCAGACATATAAATGGAAGCAGTTCACTCTGTGGGCTGCTTCCAAGAATTTGAATCCATTATGTCCTGTAATGTTATGCACATTGGAGCCAGGAATCCCAGGATGGAGTACTACCTGGGTGGAGTCCAGGTATCTGCATCAGAGTAGGAGAAGGACTTGGGAGTGATGATCACTAGTGGCCTGAAGCACTCCACACAGTACACTAATGCAGCAGCAAGGGCAAACAAGATGCTGGGATGCATAGCTAGGTGGTTCAGTAGTAGGAGAGAGGAGGTTATACTGCACTTGTACAGGTCACTGGTGAGGCCACATCTAGAGTATGGAGTTTAGTACTGGTGTCTACACCTCAAAAAGGACATCAACCTAGCCAGCCAGCCCGCCAGCGCAGCGATTGGATTTCCACTTGCGGCACCGGCGACCTGGGTTCGGGGATGGACTCTGGTCACTGGAGGGCCGGCCGGGGGAGAAGGGTGAAGCATCCCACGGACTGCTGTCCTTCTCCGGGGGAAGGGAAGGGGAAGGATACAGTCTGGCGCTTGACGGACCTCTGGCGGAGGCTGGGGGTTCCGCAGCTACCGATGCTCAAGATTTCAGGGGGTGGGGCGGACACAGGACGTCATTGCACATCCCGGCCTACTGGGGGGGGGGACAAAGGGGAAGAAACTCCCTGCTTCTGCTGCCTTAATGACACCCACTCTGGCTGCATTGGCTCTCAGGCCAACTTCCACCTCTCCCACATTCGTGGCGCCCTTGGCCCGGAGCGCCATGACCCCGCCCCTGGGGGGTAGGCCAGGGGTTCTAGGGAGGATGGGTAATGTGAATAGCCACAGCTGTAGTCCATGACCGGGCAGATGGTCCCGGCGGTAGTTGGAAGCAGGGGCCAAAAATAGAAAATTGAGGAGGGGGAAAAAAAAAGGACATTAACCTGCTGGAGAAGGTCCAGAAGAGGGCTTCAAAGATGATAGTGGGTCAGCAGTGTAAGGCATGTGAGGAGATGTTGAACATGTACTCCCCGGAGGACATGAGAGAAAGGGGCACATGATTGAGACCTTCAAGTACATGAAGGGATAAATAAGGTGAATAAGGAGGGTTTCTTTAAGCTAAATGGCAACCATAACACGAGGGGACACAGTCTTAAGCTTTGGAGGGGGGGGTGTTAGGAGGGAGGTCAGGAAGCACTTCTTCACGGTGGTGGTGGACACTGGGAATGCGCTGCCGGAAGAGGTGATCTTATTGAAGACTGGCAGCTTCGAGAGAGGCTTGGATAGGCATGGGGGAAGGTAAGGATCATGGATAAAGAGGATGGAAAGGATGGGGTGGGGGTCAAGGTCACTGGCTGAAGCTGTGGAGGGGGTTAGGGACATTGGCTCAAGCTGTGGACCCTGCAGTACAAGCAGATTAGAGAGACCAAATGGCCTTCTTCTGCTGACTTCTTTGTGTGCTCATATGTAAATGCTGCCTGGGAATACGTGGTATCTTTGTCTGACTCTGGTCTACAGTATTAATAATCACTGTCAGCTTTCCATGCCCCTATAGATGGTCGTACAGTTGCCAGTTGGAGGTGTCTTGTACATTTGAGAGGTATTCTCCACATGAAGCCTCTTATCTATAATCCAGGCCTGCCTTGGGACTTGAATTTTGTGCGAAGGGCTCTGACGTTGGCCCCTTTTGAGCAAGCTGCGAGTTGTGCCTTACTTTCCTGTCATGGAAAGCATTATATTTTAGTTGTAATCACTTCTGCTTGAAGGACTTCTGAGCTTCAAGCTCTAATGTGTGAGCCTCCTTATTTGATGTTTCATAGTCTCTTTGTGTACAAACCTAAATTTCTGCCAAAGGTGGTATCTGAATTTACATTGAATCAAACAATCTTACTTTGAGTGAGCGCTCTTGTAGCAGGCAGTAACCACAAGGACTAAGCCACCAGGTGCCAGGACCCCACAGAAACCTTCTAGCTAGCAGTCTTCAGCAGGGGACTGCATCCTGACATCGGCTTTGCCCTGTCAGCCAGTGGTATAAAGGAGGCAGTCCCCAGCCCCACCTCAGTTCTTTTCCTGGCATCAACCGTTTGCATAGACTCCTCGGACGCCTTTTTGCAACAGTTTGACTGCTTTCATGCCTTCAGTGTTTTTTCTTCCTTTTTGACGAAAAAGTTTTCTAATTTCATTCCTTTCTGTTTGCCTTCATCTCCAGCTTCATCCATTTCATCCACAGAACAAAGAAAATCTACGTGCGCCTGCGGCAAGCAGCTACTGTCGGACAGCCACAAAGCCTGCCTTCTTTGCCTAGGCCTGAACCACGACACTAAGGCCTGCGGACACTGCACGTGGTTTAACTCCTGGACTCTGATCCACATCCAGAAGTCCCTTATGGCTCACCTCCTTGAGCAGCAGCTTGCTGCCATGTAGACTCAGCCAGCGGGGAAGAGTCCTTCTTCATTTTCTTCAGTTTCTGCCTCCACCTCGAAACTGCACAAGGAGAAATGGAAGGACTCTGGAAAATACAAGTCTAAGGACTGGAAAAAGTCCCAGGGACGCTTCCGTTCCAGGGCTACACTCCACAAGAAGTCTTCGTCCAGCTCCTCGTCCCACAGGGGAGTGGACCGTTCCTCCCGGTTTGCCATGCCTCCACCGGGCAGCCGGCCGCAAAGCCTTCTGCCATCCTGGCGTTGGGAGGGGGCAGGGTCATGGTCAGGGGCCTCGGTCTCTACCCTGATGCCCCTGGGTCATCCTCCACTTTAGGGGTTAGAACCGGTTAGAAGCAGGGAGGTGACGCTTTGGCTCCTGCCTACTCTGTTCTGATGATGGCCTCGTCCAAGGCCTTGGACAAGACATCCCATTGTCAGGGGCAGGTGTCAGGCTCGCACAAGCATCTGATGCCCCCACCCCACACTCCGCTGCCTTCACGTAAGGCCTCATCCAAGCTGATGGCTGCGTCCCCCCACCACCACCGGACTCCGCCAAGCAGCTGCTTGCTAAGGGGATGCCTTCCTGGGTGTCAGATTGTGCTACGCCTGCCTCCTTGCTGGCCCATTCTCTGTCACCAGTCGAGGTAGATTCCTCATCCTTCAGTGGAGGCTCCCAGCTGATTATTCTTAGGCCAGACAGGGCTCCTAACCACCCCGTCTCATCTCCGGCTCTGCCGCCACCTCGAATGCTGGATGCCAGGTGCTCTGACGCTGGGCAAGCTGACGCCAGCTCCTCAGTTACCAGCCGGCTCGTCTGGTCTGCAGTTCTCAGAGGACCAGATCCAGGAACTCTTCTTCTGGTGGAACCAGGTCAGTGGAGACTTGCTCCCTCACAAGGGGCCCATGACCGTGGATCCTGAGCTGCAACCGGACCACGAGCCTAAACGACCATTTGCTACTCCCAAGGACCGTACCCCGAGCCCGGACGACCACTGTGGTAGATCCCCACGTAGAGGGTGGCATCACGTCAAGTACTCCTGCTAATTCAGCTGTCACTGCCACCGGTATCACAGCCAACTTCAGTCCCAAAGCGAGCGCCGGTCCCGTAGATGTCAGTCCCATAGCTGACATCACTCTAGCTCAGACACCAGCCGCAGTTCTTCACGCTCTGGCTCAGACCATTCTGAACCTTGGGGTCGCCCTTCCTCCCTGGACAATAAGGACACCCCCAGGTCACCTCCTGATGACCCAGTGTTTATGGATGTCATGAGGCACATCCAGGCCTCAAACGGATGGGAGACAGAGGACCTGGATCCAGAGAGGTGGAGATTGGCAGTGTAGATGAGGCAGAAGGAGCCCAAACCTCTAGTGGTGCCTTCCTTGGCAGACACCTTTCAGAACCTTACAAGATGAACATGGAAGCACCCATCCACCACCTCCGTTGTCTCCAAGACGTCAGACAGGCTGTATAGAGCCCCTAGGGAAGAGCCTTTCCTGGCAGAACACCCTATAGCGGACTCTGTGGTGATTATGGCGGATCATGATAGATTGAAGAAGCCCAAACACCTGAGTACTCAGCCTCCCGACCAAGAGTCCAGATATATCGACCAGATGGGCAAAAAGGTTTACTCGTCCTCCACTTGTTCCATCAGGTCCCTTAACTTTCTCACACATGATATAATACCAAAATATTCTGTGGGAGAAAGATATGGAGATAGCTCGGACCCGTCCAGACTCAGCACAGAAAACTGAGCTCCTGGACCTCCTCAAATCGGGGTCGGATGTAGGCACCAATGTTCTGTGTGCCTGACACGACACTGTGGATACGGTGGCCAGAGCGGTGGCTTCGGGCGTCTGCCTCATGCACCATGCCTGGCTTAGAGTCTCCGGATTCTCCCAAGATCTGCAGTCTGGCATCTTGGACCTCCCCTTCAAGGGCTTGGTCCTCTTTGGAGAGTAGACAAACTAATCACCTGTCTCCAAGACTTCGGGAAGTTCATTCGGTCCATCCCAAAAAATGTATAAGGGGGATCAAAGACCCTTTAAGAAGCGGCCATTTCAGAAGCCCTCAGGTCAGCAGCCTTGAAACCAGCCTAGCAGAGAGGAGGCTACAAAAGAAAGGCCACCTCCCAGACTTCTGGAAGCTATGCCTCTCGGGTCCCAAAGTCCTCCCAGGCCCCTCTGCCTACTCCCAGAGCAACACAGTGACTCCTTGTCAGACCCACTCCTCCAGCAGATTCAGTGGGGAAGTTGTAGGGGGTTGCTTCTCCCTCTATCTTGAGGGTTGGAGCAAAATTACGACACACCTCTGGGTTTTACAGCTCATAGAGGTCATACTCTGGAGTTCGATCAGATGCCTCCAGAAACTTCCCCAGTGTCCTCCCTCTGTCCTCCTTTTCATGTCCCCCGATCGAAGGAGAAATTTAGGCCTTCCTGCAAAAGTGGGCTATAGAGCCAGTTCTCACGGCTCAAAGGGGAAAGGGATTTTATTCCCACCTTTTCGTAGTTCCCAAAAAGACTGGAGACCTTCATCCCATCCTGAATCTCTGTTCCCTGAATACATTTATAAGAGTACAAGAGGTTCAGGATGGTCACACTGCCAGGTCTGATCCCCCTCCTGCACCAAGGGGACTGGCTCTGCTCTATAGATATGCAGGACGCGCATGGCCGGTTTTAGGCACCAGCAAACCCTGCAATCGCTGGTGGCCCCCTGCTTATGGGGGGCCCCAACTAGAACAGTTTACCTTAATTATTTTAAATCTTTTTATTATTATCATCTTCTTAAAACAGCAACAAGGACTGTGCAGATTTTGATGTGGAATCATGATTTCATGAAAAGCCTTACTAAGCTATGACCCAGGCAATAAGAGGCAGATGGGTAACAATGGATGTGAGAGAAGGAACCGTATGCACTGACACTGTGGTCTCCCTTTACATTTTTTAAGATGCCACTAGTACTGAAAATACAATAAAATGTATTGGTTACATATAAACATATGGGGTGATGGCAAGGTGGGGGGGGCCCATGACTTCATTAATCTGCTGGGGGCCTCCCAAACCCTAAAGCCGGCCCTGAGGACGCGTACCTGCACATCCTAGTATTCCAGCCTCACAGGAGGTTCCTGTGCTTCCTCTTCCAGGCCCGACATTATCAGTTTTGAGCCTTACCATTCGGCCTATCCTCCACTCCCAGAGTCTTCACCAAGTGCCTAGTGGTGGTGGCTGCGGCTCTGTGTTGACGGGTCCATTACGTCTTTCACTGCCTAGACTGGTACCTTGCAGCTCCCATGAGGGAACAGCTGGTTTGCACTCTTGGAGACACTGTTACACTCTTCCGAGAGCTGGGGATCACCCTGAATATCCCAAAGTCGGCCTCATGGGCCGCCCAGAGATTCCAGTTCATAGGGACGGTCCTGGACACAGTACAGGGCATGGCCTTCCTCCCCCAAGACAGGGTGGATCACCCTCGGGATCAGGCCCGCATGGTATCCTCGGCTCCTCATGTCCTGGTCAGAATCTATCCAAGACTCCTCGGTCACATGGTGGCAGCCATCCCTATGGTTCCCATGAATCGCCTCCATATGAGCGTCTTTCTGTGGATGCTCAGGGTGCAATGGGACCAGAGGTCTGATGACCTGGATCAGCTGGTCTTGGTCTCTGACCCAGTCCGCAGGACACTAACCTGGTGGTTGGACCCACTCAGTCTATCGACAAGGGTCCCCTTCTGACAGGAGCCCCCGAGAAGAGTTCTGACCACAGATGCCTCAGGTCTAGGTTTGGGCGCTCACCTGGAGACCAGGCAGACTCAGTGGACCTGGTCACTAGATAAGCAATCGCTCCACGTCAATGTTCTAGAGATGAGAGTAGTCCTGAATGCCTGCAGGCATTTCAGACGAACTTGTCTTCAGCCTCTTCTCATTCAGATGGACAACATGTCTGTCGTCTTTTACATCAACAAGCGGGGGGACTCACACCTACCCCTCTGCAGGGAGGCACTAAGGGTCTGGTATTGGGCACTGGAACACTGTCTCAAGCTCATCACCGTTCATGTTTCAAGCATCCAAAACGTCTTGGGCAACAGCCTAAGCAGGTCTCGGTCCAAGGCTCATGAGTGGGAACTCTTTCAGTTGGTAGCAGACCAGCTATTTGTTAGATGGGACCGGCCAGAGTTGGACCTTTGTGCATTTCCTTGACGCCAAACTGACCAGTTTTTGCTCGCTAGATCCAGGGCCTGGAGTTATTTGGCAAGACACAGTGTTCCTCTGTTGGACAGGAATGTTCCTCTATGTCTTCCCTCCCATTCTTCAGAGTGTGCTGAAGTTACAGGCAGAGGGAGCAGAGATAATTCTCATAGCCCCCTTTGGGCCTCGGCAGATTTGGTTCCTACTACTTCAGCAGCTGGCAGTGGAACCTCCAATTCCCCTGCCTCTGAGCACGCACTTGCTCTCCCAGGATCAGGGCACCTTAGTCCATCCAGACCTCAAGTCCCTGCATCTTCACACGTGGCTCCTGCAGACCTAGCTATGGCTAGATATGGGTTTTCCCTCAAGGTAGCAGATGTCCTAGTGGTGGCCAGAAAACCTTCTACTAGATCCACTTATACCATGAAGTGGAAAAGGTTTTTTCTGTGGGCTACTGCACACCAGCTTAATCCCTTTTCCTGCCCTCCAAACTCTGTACTTGAGTTTCTCCTCTCTCTTTTTTGAGCAGGGTCTGAGCTACTCCTCCATCAGGGTGCACCTTTCAACTGTCTCGACATACCATGCACCGGTGGAGGGTAAGACTGTCGCTTAACCGGATGTGTTCTGTACCTTTTTACGGGGCATTTTGCACCTAAAGCCTCCCATCCGAGATCCTGTCCCTCCTGTCTTCTCTTTATATTGGAGAAGCCCATGCTCCCCCCCATTTGAACCAGCTGCAGATTGTGAGCTACACTTTCTGTCGTGGAAAGCGATATTTTTGATTGCAGTTACTTCTGCTCGAATTTGAGAGCTTCAGGCTCTGATGTGTAAAAGCCTTATTTAGTTTTCCATAAGGACCAGGTTAGCCTTACGTACAAATCCTAAGTTTTTGCCTAAGGTGGTGTCGGAATTCACCCTAAATCAAGGCATCCACATGTTTATTTACTACCCTGAGTATTCTAACGGGGGAAGCACTGTTGCATACTCCAGACGTCCATGGAACGATTCATTTTTACCTAAACTGCACTGCTCCCTTTCGGAAAACGGATCAGTAGTTTGTTTCATTTGCTCCCAAGACTCGGGGTGCACCAGTTACCAGACAAACCTTGTCTAAGTGGCTTGTTAACTGCATCTTTTTTTGCTACAAGTACAATGAGCTCTTACCGGGTTCGGTAAGAGGCCATTCCAGTAGGAGTGTGGCGACTTCTTTCGCCTCTTTGAGGAATGTTCCGCAGCAGATATCTGTGCAGCGGCTACCTGGAGCTCTGTAAACACACCTCCATCAAGCATTACAACTTGGATGTAGCTTCCAGACATAGGGCTGGGTTTATCCTTGCAATTCTGCAAGGCTGCCTTTCTTGAGCCTCTAGCTGGTTCTTTTCAGCCTCCTCCTTGACTTTCCTGTTCTTTATCCCTTGATTACTTGGGACTCAGTCCTGTGGTTATTGCCTACTGTAGGAGCTCTCACTTGAAGTAAGATAGTATAGTTATGTAAGAACTTACCTTTAACAGTAGATTTTCGAGAAGAGCTCTTGTAGCAGGCACTGTTTTCCCTCCCTCCTTCCCCCTTGGCTTTCTCACTGCCGTTTAAATTTTTAGGCAAGAACCTGCCCGGGTCTCCTTCCATCTTAGACTCTGGGTCTCCAGTGGGAGAACTGAGGTGGGGCTGGGGACTGCCCCTTTATACCGCTGGCTGACATTTGGAGTGGAGCTGACGTCAGGGTGCAGTCCCTTGCTGAAGACTGCTAGCCAGAAGGTTTCCTTGTGGTCCTGGAGGCTTAGTCCTTGTGGTTATTGCCTGCTGCAAGAGCTCTACTCGAAGATCTACTGTTACGATAAGTTCTTATGTAACTGTACTATATATTTTTCTGTTTATTACCCTGAGAATGCAAGTCAGGGTGAGGCATTGGAATGCTCAGACAATGTTACTTGCAGGAAGGACTGCAGAAAGTCCTCTTAGCTTTTTGTTTTGTTTGCCCCTGAGAAAGAGGGCACCCATCTATAAGCAGTGCTTATCCAAATGACTGGCATGTTGTATTATGTTTTGTTACAGGAAGTGCGATGAGGAACTTCCTGGTGCGGTTAGTGGTCACTGCACGAGGGATATGGCCACTTTCAGAAATATTTTGGCTGTTGACATTTGAGCTGCAGCCACATGGAGCACTGTTCACGCATTTACTAAATATTACGGTCTGGATGTAGTCTCTCATGGACATGCTGGCTTCGTGCTACTGTATTGAAAGGCCTCCTGTCCTGAATGTATATCTGACTATACCATCCTCCCAGTTTTTACTTGGAACTGCTTGGGAATCGTTCTGAAAGGTGTGGCCTATTGGAGGAGATATCTTCGGAAAAGATAAAACAGTTACATAAGAACTTAACCGTAACAGTAGATTTTTGAGAGAATCTCTTCCATTAGGCCATGCTCTCCCTCCCTCCTTCCCACGGTAGCCATCAGTGAGGGTACATTAGATGCTGTGCCTAAAACATACTCCATGCTTCCTGTATCCAGCCCCAAGCCTCTCCTTGTATGCCTGGTGCTGGTCTTATCTCCTGGTTCCCCATGGTTGGAGGTCCCCCATGGCTAATCTCTGGCAGGGAATTTAGGAGAGATGGAGTCGCCCACGATTATATAGATGCAGATATGAGACGTCGGTGTGGGCAGCCCCGTCTATAAATATTTCTGTGTGGTCCTAATGCTGACTGCTATAGTTGCAAAGGTATGGCCTAATGGAGAAGAGTCTCTCAAAGCTCTACTGCTATGGTAAATTCTTGCATAACTGTTCTTTTTAACCACCTCTGATAGATTGATATTGGGCTGTGTTTTGACTTAACTGAAGTGTCTTTTCTTTAGGGTCTGTTATCATTCCTGAGTGCTCCCTTGATAGGTGCTCTTTCTGACGTTTGGGGGAGGAAGTCCTTTCTGCTGCTAACAGTATTTTTCACCTGTGCACCAATCCCTCTTATGAAGATTAGTCCATGGTAAGTACATACCTGTTTCTGTGATGTTTCATTGTAATGAACCATTCTTTTTTTTTTTTTGTGTGTGTCAGTTTATTTCAGAAGTTCCATACAAACTTAACTTCCCTTCAGTTGTTGTTTTCACGTATAAAGTTAATGTTTGCATACGTTCTCCATTATAGTGATAAAATAACAATGTAGTGTTATTTTAGGCTACGGTGACCTAGTCTACAGTGGAGCTCCAAAATCTCCCTTGCCAGACATGAACACCTCTTTCACTCTTTGTCATCTTGCCTTAGACTGTCCACCTTGCACCCACTACTATCTTTACTCTGTACTTTCATTCCCCTCTTTTTTTTTTATAATAAAATATTTTATTGAGAACTTCTGTAAAAAATAGTGAAAGGTACCACAGTAATAAATAGCATACAAATAACAATAATAGTAGGCATTTTATAGCAGTAGTAACAAGTTACAGGGCGGAGACAGATGCAGATTGATAGAAATAGACTGCTAGCAATACAACATCTTATAAGAGGAAGTATATGGTAAAGTGTGACTGCTATAATTAAAATGACATTTTATGTTAAAAGAATACAGGCCATTACAAGTTAATGAACAGAAATCTAAAAATTAATCATGGTACGAATTCTGTCAGTGCCTAATTTTTACAAAGTTCATTTTCCCCCAGATTTCCTCAGACAGGGAACTATTTAAATAGCAGTGGGTTTGTTTTGCAAAAGAATACAGAGACTCTGCTATTGCCACCCATCGAGTTATTGTGGGTGGGTGGGTTTCTACTGAAGTTTGGTTACGGTCTTCTTCACCCCCGTAAGTAACATGAAGAGAAGTTTCTGCTGTCGCCCCTTAGTAGCCTCAGTAGTTGAGGGGCCAGACATTAAGACCAAAAGTGGGTGACCAGACCTGGGCAGTCAAACATGATTTCTGCCAGCTCCGTGTTGCTGAGCGACGGGGCATCACACTGGCAACCCCAGTTCGCTCCCAGAGCCCGGATGGCAGGAGCAGAGACCAGCGGGGAGGGAATTAGAGCGACCTTTGGACGCTTCTCTCCCAGGTAGGGGAGCATACTGGACAGGTAGCTTCTGGAGGTGGTGAGTGGATGTGTTCTAGGCGGCGTGGGCCTAGACACGCTGCTGAACATCCCCACCCCCAGGTCATCATTGCAGTTGTACGATTGTGGGAGGTGGGAGGTGCCCCAGAAAAGTGCAAAAATTGCCCGCTTGGCTGACCAGAGGATGGTTGCCATGTTCACCTCATGCCACGCAGCCTCACAGCTCCCGCCGATCCCTTCTGCCCCCCCAATGTTCGTGGTCAAGGCAGCAGAACCCTCTCTTCCCTCCTGCCCCAGGCAACCCCGCCCCCACAGGGATACGTCGGTTCTACTGGGACGATGAGGGACCAATAGGGGATAGAGACGATGGCGACGCGCTGGCCCGACAGGCAGGGTTAAGTGAGTAGCTTGAAGAAGTGGCTGGTCGGGGGGGGGGCAGGGTAGGAGCAAAAAAAACCAAACATGGTTTTTAGTCTCTAGGTAAGGCTGCCCAATATGGCTATCACAGAGGCATAGTTCAGGAAGCATAGGCAAACGAGGAAAAGTTTTAAAATTTTCAAATAGCGTTTTATCAATAATAAAATAAAAAATAAAGATGTACAGGATAGCTGTTCACAAAGGCAGTGCAAACGAAAATCCTTCCCGAGTCTCTCTATAAAATCTCAGTCTCTCTATGTCTATCTAGACTAAACATTTCTCTCTTTATATGAGAGGTCTTTGCCTGACAGTTTAGCCTGTGCGTCTTTTTCTTATAAGTGTCCACTCCTTTTTTTTTTTTTTTTCACAAAATGCAACAAGCCTTTTTTCATTAACTTTTCTTGTGACCAGCCTGAAAAGTGTATTAGTCTTCTTAACAAGTGTAGCCAGTTGAGACATCTGTCCCATGACCATGGCTGATTCCTGCTGTCAGTTTTGTTGTTAAGCTTGTGAAAGGTCAAAAGGTTTCTCAAGGTTAGCCCCCTTTATTCTGAACTGCTTACTTCTCTAACAAACCCAAGTAGCTGTCCGCATTATTTCAACTGTATAATTGCATACATTTGCAAACTAGATTAGCCCAGTTTCACATAGATACATATATACGTCTTTTAACCACAGAGAAGCAAGGGGAGAAAGAAAGAAAATAAACAGCAGGTGAAGGAAAGGATAGAACAGGGGGAAATTGTGGGACCACCGGAGTGACCAGTTCCTAGATGCCACAAGAAAAATGTGATTGCGCAGTCAGACAAGCAAGAGATAGATAAGTGACAGAATAGGAGAGGACGGAATATTACTTTTTAACTCTCTGCATAACAAATGGGACAAGGTCTTATTCCAACCCTGTCACATACCCTCCCCCTCCGCCCTTTAGGAAGGAACCTTTTTCTCTCTCTCTTTAAAAACAGGTTTCCAAAACCAGCTCCTCTTTTCTTTTTCCGTAAGCACTTTATCCACCGGAGCCCTGGCAGGTGGCTATGACCCTCTGAACGGAGGGACTTTCTCTCCAGTCCCATCGCTCCCGTACTAGGCGGTCTCTGGTAGTTCCCCCGTGGATTGCCACCCCGTTGGTGGGGCCAGGAGTAGGTTGTCAGCTTCTCCCCCCACCCGGAGATGCAATCCGGAATCCAGGGACCGCTCCTGGGAGTGGCGGACCATTATCAAATCTGCCAGGCTCGTTCTTCCTTTTTTGCCTGCCCTCCCCGATGTAAGGACATCTGACCAAGCCTCCTGACCCGTACTGCCCTCCAGCCACCACCAGAGGGCAGTCAGCGAGCAGGACGACTAGTCCCCCTTCCCCCGAGAGAGAAAAGCAGTCCTCAGGATGCTCAATCCTCTCTCTCCCCCCCCCTTGCTGACCCCCGGTGGCCCGTGCTCGTTCCCGAACCCGGGTCACCGTCGTGGCATGAGGTCTGGCATCCAGCGCGTCAACCCTCAGCGCCACCAGGCCGTCGCCTCTTTTTTTTCTTTTAACATTACCTTATAACATTTACAGTTCTTTACATAACACCTTTTACACCAAACATTTCAGTTAAGCACACACACATTTTTTTCAACCTTCTGAATTCTCAATTTCTGAACCATATCTTGACAGAAGATCAGCATTGTTATTCTCTTTTCAGGATTTGTGCATCACTTTGAATTTAAATGGCTGTAGTGCCAGGTACCATCTTGCGATTCTGGGATTTTTGTCCTTTATATGATTAAGCCAACAGAGAAGATTATGATACAAGTACAAAGTCAGCTCCTACTAGATAAAATTTAAAGGGGCACTGTCAGCTTTGCTCGTCTGTTTTTCTCGAAATATAAGTAGTGTGCCTCTTGGTACACATGTATCAAAGACTAAGTCTAGAATGCCCAAGTACCTCACAAACATAGTTCATTTTGCTTATTTTCGAAAGATTAGGCTGTCAGTTGAACCAAAAGAAACTCACCCGTCACCCGGAAGCATAAGCAGGATAAGACCACGCGACTGCCACAAGCGTGGTCCCGAAATGCGGTTTTGGGACATGCAGTGTAAAAAATCAGTTCTATTTGGAGCATCGTGATCATTGAAATTGTTGTTGGGGTGTGCAAACAAAAACCGAGCACCAAGAGGCCAGCAATTTACTTTTTAAAATGGGTCCGAGATCCCATGCATGCACAAGAGCAAGCCGCTCTTGCGCATGTGCGGGATCTTCACTCATGCCGTGCTTGCGCATGCGCGGGATTTCAGATCAGTTTTAAAAAAAAGTAAAGTGCTGGCCTCTTAATTCGATTCGCCTGCCAACAGCAATTCAATGATCCGCGATGTAAATAAATTCTTTCTACTGCGTAATCCTGAAGCTCCAGCAGCGGACCGCGCGGCGATCGCGATCTTGTCCTGCTTATGCTCGATAGCCAGTGATTTCTGTCGATCGACCGATGACCTAATCTTTCGAAAATAAGCAAAATTGGCAAAATTAACTACGTTTGTGAGGTATTGGGGCATTCTAGACTTAGTCTTTGATACATGTGTGCCAAGAGGCACACTACTTGCATTTCGAAAAAAACAGACAAGAAAAGCTGACAGTACCCCTTTAAGAGACTTCATTGCCCATTTTGCAGCAAAGCATTCTTTTTCAGTAGTGGAATACTTTTTATGTTTGCGTGCGCAAAAAATGTTTTGTAACACTTAATGACATTTGAGAGGTGTGTCACTGCCAAGCCTATTGCAGCTCAAATTGGAAGGGGCTCTGCAGTCCAGACCAGTGACCACACACTGTGATCCTGATGCCACTCGCTGCATGCTGGGCAGAAACTTTGTGTAGTTGAAAGGACTGAAGCCGCTCCAATCAGAGGGGGCTTCTGTCCTTTTATCTGCATGAAGCTGGTCAGCAAGCAGCTGATCGACTTTAAGCATCAGGAGCCTGAGTGACCGTGCCATCTGTCTGTAATAGCCCCTCGTTATAATGTACAGCTTGGGAGCCATACTATACGTTCATTATAGCAAGTCATTGGTTAAGGTGAGGGACGCTATACTTGCTTATGTGATCGGACTGTTTAGCACAATACATGGGAGAATTAATGCTTTAGTAGAGGTATATGGATTGTGCAGGAAATTGAAACAGACTTATTAACTTTTTATAGATTGTGTAGCAGGAATTTTGTTTGTGCTTTCTTTTCAGCGTCACTGTTAATCTCACATTGTGTCCTTTTTCATAGCGGGTGGGGAGCGGGTTCACAGCGTGTGGGGTGCTTTTGTTGTGCTTAATGTTGCAAAACTGTTTGTGCTTCATGTTACAGTTAAAAGCAAGACTTTATTTTTATTCAAAAAAACTGTGTGGCATTACTTAAAATTATCTGTCATTTTGCTTTGCCGTTTGTCCTCGACTTTCCCAGTGAAGTCCTTTGCAAGCGAAATCAGCTGTCTCAGCTGAATAACCTTTACAGGATCAACCTCCTGTGTCTGAAGCCACGACAGACCCACCTCCAGCCCCCTTATTGTTTCTCTGTTTGACAGCAGCTCCTCTTCTGCCTCCTCTGAAGAATCACTGGATGTGGATGTGTCATCCTCGACTCCATTCATCACTGCTCCCACAATTTCTGCATCCGTCAGGCACTCACTAGTTGGAATTCAGTATTCATGTGTCAACCAGTCCTCAATAATCTCCTCAGCATTTGAATCCTGAGCAGCCTGCAGTTGTAGGGTGGTTGCTGTTGCCACTATATCCTGTGTATCATCTAAATTTTCCTTCTCTGGTGCACCTGGCTGTTCCATAAATGCTGCACCAAGGGTTGCTGACCAGCAGTTGGTGATGGTATTTGCAGAGACAGTGTCCCATACCACTCCCACCAGGTGTACTACATCTCTCAAGTTTAGTTTTTTAAGGAACTCTGTAACAGTGCCACCACTGTCTGCAGCAACTAAATCACCCAGCAGACGTTTTCTATAAAGTTTTTTTAAAGGTGGTGATTATTCCACCAGCAAGTGGCTGTAGTCTTGATGTGGTGTTCTTTGGGAGGAACATTGCATGGATTTTTCCATCTCGGTTCTTTATTTCACATTCAGTGGGGGTGGGCAGGACACTGATCCATTGGCAGGAGCGCCTTTGGAGCTTAATTCTCCTTAGGGTAGCATGAACTGACTTAATGAAACTTGGATTGAACCAGGATTTGAAAAGTTCACCAGTCATCCAGGCATTTTTGCTGTTTCCATACTGCATTGGTAAGGACCCTATGTTGCACGAGGGTTGCGAAGTTTGCCAATTAACAGGGGCTTTATCTTACAAGTGCCTGTAGCATTGCAAGCTCAAAGCTGGTTAACACTATCTTTGTTCACTTTGAACAATTTGCTTGCATTTGTTTCAGTTTTTCAAGCCAGGGTGACAATTGGGAGGCACCTCCAGAACAAACCTGTTTCATTGCAGGTGTAGATTTTTTCTGGACGGTAGCCTCCATCCTGCAGCACGTTTTTCAACTTTGGCAGAAATTCTGTAGCTGCGCTGTCATTGCAGCTACACTGTTCCCCCCACTATGCAAACTCTTCTGATTCCATGGCGCCTCTGGAATCTCCGCAACCATCCTGTGGAAGCCTGAAACTTAGAGCTTGCACCATGGATTGTCTTTGCAAACTGTTCTGCCTTTTCCCTTACAATAGCCCCAGACACCGGCACACTGCTTGCCCTCTGCTGTTCAAACCACAGGTGAGTGGCTTTATCAGTTTCCCCCTCATCAACCCTTCGTAGTGTTTTTTCTTTTGAGAGCATCTCCTTCTGAGCACTCAAGCACAAAATCCCTCAAGGCAGAAAAGCAGGTTTCAAAGCTGATTTTGGCTAAGCTTCCCTACCCTTTTGAGCCTAGTGAGTATGGCAAGCTTTGGTTCCACTGCAAAGCCAGACCGCTTCATTGATTGGTGGTGTTGATCAGCTGATACTGGATCTGTCAAGCAAGTGTAGCCTTTTATACTGAAAAACCTGTGACTGACACCTGCCACAAATAGTAGGCTGTGATCCCAGCTTGCTTTCCCCACCACTCCATACGCTGACAGGGCAGATCCGAGTAAAATGCTGTCTGACCGGATCATCGGTATCAGTTCGAAATGCAGAACAGTTTCCATTCTCTCAACTCTCTCCTCGCTCCACTGCTGCTTGGATCTGAACTGAACGGACGGATCTGGGGGGAAAAAAAAGGTATTTGCCCAGTACAGTACTTTAACTACTGTATTGATAAGGCACCTGTCTCCACCTCTAATGCTGTACGCAGACTGACCGGTATCGGTTCTAAATGCAGAAGTTTCCTTTCTCCCTACTCCCACCTCTGCTGATACTTTATCTCTTGATAAAGCACCTGTCTGCAGCAAAATGATAATCCAGTGTCGTTGACTGGGCGGATATGAAAAAAAAGATGACCGCGCGGATTGTCAGGACCTGGTGGAAATGTAGAAAATTGAGTGCTTGGTTGGGAGCCATGATGAATGTTCATTATAACCAATTGTTCGTTATAACGAGGTTCATTATAGTGAAGGGACTACTGTATCTCTCTCTGTCTCTATCTCACTATTCAGCGGAGCAGAGTGCCCACCCTCGGTGCCGCTTCTTTTCCCCCCTCTCCTCTGTGTTGCTTGCCCACTTGCGAGCCCATTTGTGTGCCCAGTCCCAGTGTTGGAATAGCCCTGAAACAAAGTCCATCCTTCAATGTTTATTTCTCCCTATAAAACAGAAAACCGTCTCTCGCTGATCTGCCCCCCCACACACACACACCCACCCCATCCTGTCCTCCCACTCAGCACCCCCCCACACACACACACACACGTGAACAGGTCACAGGGCCAAGATCCACTCTCCAGTCAAAGACACGTCTTGCTGCTAGTTTCGCCGACTGCAATATTAGTAAGTGCGGTTTGACGTGCTGTATTTCAGTGGGGTTTTGAACTTTGATGCATACATTTCATTTTTGCATATTTTGGCATCAGATTTTCAACATAGCCTTTTTAGGACCCCACCTCATGATCAATGCAGTGGAATTATGCAAATCAGGCAGTTATGCAAATTAGGCCCAAAAAGTGATTTTAAGATTGCATTGCGAAATCACCTTCTAGGTGGAATTTGAAAAATGTCACAGCCCTTGTTCACGAGGTGGGATCATAAAAAGGCTGTGTTGAAAATTTGGGGTCAAAATATGCAAAAATGGCAAAGTTATGCGCATACATTGAAATTTTTCAACACTCGCTCATGACTTTGGTAATAATTTATTTATTTTTTTATTTTAGCCTTTGGTAACTGGGTAAGGCCCTCTAGGCACATGTGCCTGTTTTCAGGGGCAACCTGGGAGCACTGGGCAGTTAAGTGACTTGCTCAGAGTCGCACAGTATGCAAGTAGAGGTTGTGAGAATCAAACTCGGGTCTGGTCTGCTGGATGTATCAAGATCGTTCACACCTTGTTCCTCTAACCTCTAGACTGTACTGCCAGCCCAAAATATTTTGACCCAAAATTTTCAACATTGCCATTTTTTTCACACCACCTCATGAACGCGGTAGCTGTCATTTTTCAAATCCTGGACAAAATGTGTTTTCTGGCCTGTGGCACGGAATGGTGTTTCGGTGACATGGAATGACATTTTGGCAGGGATTTGAAAATTTTCGCCTACCGGGTTCATGAGATGGGTACTAAGAAAGCTATGCTGTAGATGTGTACAAATGCGGTAAAATGCCCAGGTTACGACTGAATGTTATACTGTTTCAACATTCGCTCATAACTTTGCTAATTTTCAGTATTTTGACTACAAACTTTAGGTAGAGCCATTTCTCCACACCACCTCTAATGATGTGACCTGTGTCCTTTTTGTTATGGCTGGCTTTCTATTGGTCTACCTTGCCCCATCCCCCAAGACTTACCTGCTGCCACCGGAGCGCTACCTGGATTACCCCAAAGGGTGCAGCAGCCGGGATCCCACCTCTACTCCCTAATGGTGCCATGTGAATATCTGGTGGCTGGAGTGCCTCTGCCAATTCGTCGGGGCTTGGTGTGGGAGGCGGACATCCTCCATGCCTCAGCCATGTTTTTCCCCATTTCGTTTGGAGGTGTGGCGTGCAGTGACATGCAAGTGCAATGAGACATCTGGCACGCTCCCAGAACTTGCAAACCTCGGCTGCGACACCTCTGGCCTCCGCCAGGGGTCAGTCACAGAATGCTATCCCACCCTCCCCCTGGAGGAAGAGAACAGTCCATCGGATTCTCGATCCTCCCCACCCCCCAACCCGGCTGGCCATCTGACTGCCAGGCTCGCATCAAGACCCGGGTTGTCTGCGTCGCAAGCAGAAATCCAACCACTAGCCAGGCTTATGTGTCATTTTAAATCCTGGACAAGATACGTTTTCCCATCTCTGGTGTGAAATGACTTTTGGCCGATATACTATAAATAGTATATGTTATGTTTATAAGGAAATCATAAAACAAGCATCTTAAAAAGTTGGTCAAAATAAAAAATAAAAAGTGTGTATATGTGTGTGTGTGTGTGTGTGTGTGTCTCTATCACACACACACACACACACACACACACACACACACACACACACAATTGCTTAACAACCTTTGTGTGTAGTGCCAGTCTTCACCCCAGTGGCCATGCTTTGGAGTCCTGTCCCTAGGAGCTGAGCTCAGCAGTGAGCTCAGTGACCCAGCTGGATGGGGGAGGGTGGGGGAATGGCGCTGTTAGGAGACACCTTCCCCCCAGGCCAAGGACTGAAATGTGCAGGGTTGTCTGCATGGGCCTGGGTACCACGTGGTGAAGACAACTGTCCTCTTCGCATAGGACCCTGCACCTCTTCACCTGTGGGTGACAGAGTGCCTTGTGCATTGGCTGACAGATGCACTGTTTGCCATGTGCATCTGTATCTATGGCCACATGGAAGTGCAGGGACCACAGGGTGCTGTGCTTCCGAAGTCCAGTAGACAGCCCCATGAATTCTTCATATCCATCATTGTACTGATGTGCAGGACCCTTGGATGGAGTCTTACTTGGCGCAAGGCATCTGCATCCATGCACTATCAGTACCAAATACTTGCACAGCGCATATGTGCAAGCAAGTATTCGGTATTGATAATTGCTTGTTCTTTCTGTCATGCAGTTTCTTACTAATACACAAAATGGGATGTTCCTTTCCATCTGTATTGTGACTTAGGACTGCACCTAGGCTTACCTCTGATACATCTGTCTGTAATAGAAATTGTTTCTCAAAGTCTGGACTTCTTAAAACGGGCTGAACATAATGCAGCCTTGATGGCCCAAAAAGCTTCTTCACACTCTGGGGACCACTTCACCTTATTCGGGTGCCATTTTTTTTTCATGAGTTCGGTGAGGGGAGTAGCCAATTGGACAAAGTGGGGAACAATCTCCTGTAATAACCAGCCAGACCTAAAAATGACCCGACGTGTTTCTTTGTTTTAGGGACAGGACTGTTGGCTACTGCTTCTTTCTTGGAAATCTCTGGCTTTACTTTCCCATTTCCAAAAATATAACACAAGTATGTGGTTTCCTGCATGCCTCGTGCACACTTGGTGGGATTAATGGTCAACCTTGCATTTTTGATGGCTTGGATAACTGCTTGTAGGTGTTCCAGATGGCCTTTCCAGTCTGGACTGTACACTGCAACATCATCGAGGTAAGCAGAACAAAAACCAGAGTGTGAGGGGCTAGAATTACATCCATGTACCGCTGGAATGTAGCGGACGTGCCTTGTAAACCAAACATCATGGTGGTGAACTGATAGAATCCAGCTGGAGTAGAAAATGCAGTTTTGTCTCCGGATTCTTTAGCTAGGGAAATTTGTCAGTAACTCTTGGTGAGATTGAGGTACTGATGTACCTGGTACTTCACAGTGTGTCCACCAGATAATTTATCCTGGGCATAAGATAGCTGTCAAATACAGACACTTAATTACTTTTCCTAAAATTAAGGCAGATTCTTACTTCCCCCTTCCCTTTTTATTTACAGTCACTATTGGTGATGACCAAGCAGTTCTCGATTCTTCAGCAACACCCAACTCTTTAATTTTTTGTATTTCCTTAACCACGTCTGCTCTTAACCGCTGTAGTAATCTGTCTTTTGTCTGATAAGGCGAGCATTCCATCACTATTAGGTGCTTGGGCCCTTTTGCTCGGTCTGGCACTGTGTAACAGTACTTTTAAGTGGCTTTACCAAGTTACGAATTTCTGCGGTCTGTTCTGTGGATAAGGAAACATTCAGCTTTACAGCATCAGAAGTTTGTTTCAGTCTGCAATAAGTTATACTACTGTCTTCTTTAGCAGTTTCTGGTAATACTAACAAGTGACCTTTGGTGTGTATTTTTTTTTCTCTCTCTCCCCCCTTTCTTCAGGAGGTTACCATGGTATATCTTTGTAGGAGTTTGTCTGTCGGGGTCTCACTCTCATAATTATTTGTACATTATGTCTAACCACTTTATAAGGCCCTTGCCGCTTTATTAAGGGTTTGTTTTCTGTAGTGGGTAACAGTAACTAGACCTTTCACCTGGCTCGAGAATGTTTTCTTTTCCCCATGGTTGTAATATACCTTCTGTTGTTTTGGGGCTTCTTCCTGATTACTATGGCCAATTTCAACATATATTGCCAGTTTTTCTCAGTGCACACACATACGATGTAATAGATTCTTTCTGAGCAGTGTTATCTTTCCATGTTTCTTTTATTACATGTAGTGGCCCACTAGGTTGTCTACCATATAGCATTAATAGCATTTCAAAGGGTGAAAACCTGTTGATGCTTGTGGCACTTCTCATTAAGCAAAAAGCAGATAAGGTAAATAATTGGTCTCAGGCAACTGGCCACATCTCCTAGCATCCTGGGCACAGACCAACTGACGCAGACTGAATGAGCCTCTGGAGTTAACTTTGTTCTGTTTGGTGTGATGTACAAACTTGTATTACCCTTTTAAACAAATTGGAAGTAAACTTAAGGGAGAACAGTGTCATACTACTTTGATGGGCTGCTGTTAACAGCACTTGTTGCTGATTGAACTCTCTCCTCATTGATGTCACCATACTGCATGTCTGCAGCCATTTTAGGAAAACAGAAAGAGGGAAATTTGAATTGGAAGAGGCTGTGGTTTGCATCTTTTAAATGCTGCGAAAATGAGTGTATCCTAATTAAATAAATGCAGTTTCAGCATTCATATAAAAAGCAGCCTTTTCTTTAAAGGCCTATGAAGCCAGAATTAAGAAAAATAATATGACAATTTTATGTGTTTAGGTATCATTTTGGTTATTTAGTTATTGAATTTTGTTACTCGGGTAGGCCCACTGAGACTAGAAGTCAGTTTTTCAGGGACGACCAAGTCAACAAGCACCAACGAGAACAAGTCTAAGGGAAAAGCAATAGGCCAGCAGGTTCAGGTCAGCAATTGCAGGAACATTGGCTGTGCGTTAGCAGGAAAACCTAACCTTTTCTCATGCAGTCTTTTTGTTTTCTATGTATGTGTTTGGGTCTAGCCAGCAGGAGTAGATGTTTTGGTTTTAAAACCTTTCATTTCCTCAGATTACAAATAGCAATAAAACACTCTAATCGCCCCAGGTCTTGGAGGGTCATCAGTGCCATACTCAATGAAGGCTCTAGCTCTTTTCGTACAGAATTACTCAATTAATTATTCCTCAGGTGTTTGCCATCTGTACATGTAGCCTTTATTAGTGTTTGAGGGATTAGGAGAGTTACTTAAACGTACTGCTCTACTGCTGTGAACTTGACAGAACACCGGGACTTGCTGAATCGATGGCCATAAATGCATTACTGTCACATGGGACAGGTGGCATTGTAGGAAAAAGAAGAGCAATAAAAAAAAAAAAAAAATTTTAAATATGGAAATTCCCTAGGGCAAAGTAAGTAGTAGGCAGATTCAGAAAGGATTCCTGCTGGCAAACAACGGAAGGACACACTAGAACTACACCCTCAAACACCATTAACAACTTTTTTTGTTTGTTTTTTTGGTTTTAATTTTGACAGTAGTTCCCCTTTAATAGCAGGAAAGACCAGCAGCTCACTTTTGGGAACTGAACTGAGACCTGATGTTTAGAGCCAAGTTTCTCTGGAGCACAGGTCAGTGGGATCTACTAATCTCCATCCTCATGAAAACCATCTCTCCTGAACTGGTACTGCTTTAAGATGAAATAGCCATACCAGCATGATGTATTTACATTGAACTGGTTTGATGCTGAACCAAAAAAGTCCAGATTCACATTGTCCCATAACTGAGGATGGAGCAGTAGCCCCTTATTTGTCCTAGCTTGTGTAATTGTGTGACACTGGTGATAGAATTAGGCATAGAAAGGTGGTGTTGAGTATTCCACATGAGCCATCATGAGAACTAACAACTTACAATAAAAATCTTACTGCTGTTAGGGTTTGGTTTACCATAAATATCCTTTAAAAAGCAAGTGTTTAATAAGGATGTATACCTTAAAGTATGAAGGTTTGGGGCCTTTGGATGCCCTGTAATCATTTTGTTTGTTTTTATTTGTTTCAGTAATTAACTTCACATAATTTGATTTGTATTTTCCCAACTACTGATAAAAAAGGAACCCAATGGAGTTTGTGTATTATGATGCCAGAAATGACTTGCTGGTAAGGCTGGCAGTGTATTTCTGTGGGAAACTGCAAACCTGTTTTTAGATTTTTATAGAGAAATCTTTCTACCACCAAAATATTATATATTTAATAGAAATGTTTTTAATAACCTGTAATCTCTTGTTATAATTTAGCAGCTGTCGTTTTCACCATAACCAGATTTTACTTGGGAAGAAGATAAAGATGCCAATTACTATTTAAAAAATTGTAAAATAGTAGAGATGGACCATGATAGTGCAAACGTATAAAAGGCAATGTTTGTTACTGAAAGAAGTATTTATTTCTCTTGAAAAAGATAGAAAAATACTGTATATTTAGTTGTATACCATGGGAGTGCAAATACATTTGGGAGATAAAAGCTGTTTTCACTGGAGACATGGCTACCCTACCATGCAGACAATGTGGTAGTTGCACAGTAGCTGTTATTTGCATAGTAGCCAAAACCCATGCTTTTGACACAAACTGGCTTCTTGCGATCAGCACATCAAACAGTGGCAATGTCACTTTAACAGTAAAAGTAAACAGCTTGGCTTGTCATTAATAAACCGGGGAGGGGGGGGACTCTAAACCGATGATTCATTTACATAATACAGCATGTTTTTTACATGCAAGAGACACACACAAAAAATGTAGGAACTCCCATTGTATACATCGATTGTCTCATGAGGTAGCTTCAAATATTTATCTGGTTTGAAGTGTTGTTGCCACTGTGCTCTTGTGGCTGCATCATGCATGCATTTGTGTAATAACACCAACATTCCAAACCAGATAACATGCATATCTGAAGCTACCTCATGAGATAATCCCTTTATACAACAGATGTGAATATAAAGTTACAAAGATAAACATATTATTTTGGTTAACATTAGCAAGATAAATGAAGATGGTCACTGAGCATGCTCGGAAATGTCTCTCACTTATTGAGGCCACACTGAGCATGCTCAGTGAACAACTTTATTTTCCCTCAGGATATCACTGAAGATGAGCTATTATTACTCTTATCTGGTCAAACTTTTTCAGTTAATAAAATGTGAGACACCATTTATTTTTTGATTGAATATACAGTAGATTATGTAGTTTACATTACTTTTCCCTTTTGCAGCTTTTTACCATTTGAATCACAAAACCACCTAAACACCTGTTGTGTAAGTCAAGTATGACATGGGCCGACTGAAGATATAATTTTTATCTTCATTTGAGGGTATTGGTCTATTGCTGTCTCACTCGTAACTTCGCCACTCGAGAGATACCAACAGACCAGTATCCTCTCATGAAGATAAAATCAATATCTTTAGTCAGCTCATGTCATATTGCCTATTTCTCATTGAAATACATTGGGCTAAGAAGTAGCTGGCAGTTTCTGACATCACAATACCAGAATTCTGCTGAATTCTGTTTACTAGCAGTGTGAAATGCAAAGGTGAAAATCCATAAATGTTTTATTAAAGTAAAAGGTAATTACTAACACATCAGAGTACAGTAAATAAAATAGTTGACAGACACAACAAAGGGGGGGATGGTGGGAAGCTACACTTGGAGGGGTGCTCAAACTCCAAGGAGGACTCGTACATCGAACACAAAATCAATAAAAACTGACAGAGGGCACTCCCTTAATGTGCAAACAAGCAACCTTTAGTAAATGCAGGTGCAAAAAAAAGCTATAAAAGCCATAGCATACTGAGCTAAGTCTGGGGGTCTGCAAAGTTCAACTTCACTATTGCCGGAAGGCATACGGCGAAAAAACTAGCGGCACATTTGTCCAGACTTTAAAGTCACAAAATCCGCAGTAGATACCAGGGCATATCACAGTTCCAAAAGGTACTCACTCAGCACCACCGCAGTGTGCACAAATAAGCAGCCACAGGATAAGATCGCGCCACAGCAAACGGACAGCAACAGCCCCTGCGCAGTATGCTACTTCCTGGTAATGCTTACGTTTCGAACTGGGTTCATCGTCATAAATGCAGCAGTGACCCAGTTCAACATAGCATTACCAAGTAACATACACAAAAGGAAATTGCCGTCTGTTTGATGCGATCTGAACAAATGTGCACTCAAATTTTCCGCCTTATGCCTTTACGTAGTAGCAAGTGAACTTCACCAATCACTAGCGCGTATGCTGTAACTTTATAACTTTACTGCATTTACTAAAAGTCTAACTAGTTTACACAATGTCGGTGCCCTCTTCAATTTACTAATTTGTGTTCTGAAATAAAATAGTTGTCTTATTAGAAGTAAACATCTGCTTTTCAACCTCAGAAGCACTTTAGTTTGATTATTTTTTAATCCTCACAAATTCATTAGCTGCAGTCAGTTTACTATTTGATTTTAAAACTTGTCAAAGTAAGAGTGTACCGCCTTGCTTAATGTGTCTCTCTATTTGTCCCTTATATTTTTAGGTGGTATTTTGCGGTTATCTCTGTATCTGGAGTGTTTGCTGTGACCTTTTCTGTGGTGTTTGCTTACGTGGCTGATATAACTCAGGAACATGAAAGGAGTATGGCCTATGGCCTGGTAGGTAGCATCATTCTTTCTAGCTTGTTAGGAGAGTGTACCATTATTCATCAGTCTTCCTTTTTTTTTTTAGTGTCAAGGGGTTCATAAATAATAAACAGAAAATTATGCTGCTTGATTAAGTTGCTGCTTGGCATGTTATGTTTATTCATTTTAGTATAAGTTGTTTAGCTACTGTAAATTCTACTGTGTAACAGAAAAGCAAAGTCCATGTAACATTTGACATTTCATTTGTTTGGGATTTCTTTTCATAACTTGCTGCATTGGTTTTAATATCAAGTAATTGTGTTGAAGACCAGGGGCCAGATTCATAAAAAATTACAAACGGCAGCACAAAATGTTGCATTGCGTTTGCCCAGTTGTAAAAATGTGCTATTCACAGTCAGCACTGCGGATATGGCTAGGTAGTGTTGGTGGTAACCCCTGTACTGCTTACGCTACCCTGACTTATAACCAAGTGAATGGCCCCGCAACCAGTAGCGTCCACGCACTATTCCCAGTTCACTGAAGCAGTCATGCAAATGAACCCATTGGGCATACAAGGTGTTAGGTGGCCATTTGCATGCCATTATGGACCCATCTGTATAGGCTGCGAGTGACATAGCGGGTCTGTCACGGCCAACATGCAGCCGCAGTCCGTGGTGGCTAGTGCCCCCCCATCACTGTCCCAAGAAATAAAAAGGCCGTTTCCTGGTGGTCTAGTGGTCCCCCTCGCATAATCCTTGGCCCAATATATAAATTAGAAAGTCCCTGCTGGTCCAGTGTCCCCCTCTCTCCCCCAGTGTAAAATGAATTAATGCCCTGGTGGTCTGATGTCCCTCCCTTTGCTGATCGTTGGTCCAGTATGTATTGAGAAAAGTTCCTGTAGTCTAGTGATCCCTCCGATCCCTGTCCTTGCCATAAGAAAAATTATGTCCCTGGTAGCCTAGTAGTTCCTCCCCATTTCCTGCTGTTCGCCGGCCCCAAAAAGAGTAGACCCCGTTGGCCAGGGCCCCCTTCCCCAACCCACCTGTGATCGCCGAACGCCAGCCCGCGTTAAAAAAAAAAAAATATATATATATATATTTTCCTGGTGGTCTAGCAGTCATTCCCCCAACCCCACCCAGTCCTTCACCCATTATGCTAAAACAAGATTCCCTGGTGGTCCAGCGGTCCCTTCCCCACCCGATCACCTGCCCAATATAACACTGACTGTCCCCTGGTTTCCAGTCTTTCTCCCCCAATCCCTGTTTAGTGCTGTAAAACATTACCCTGGTGGTCTAGTGGACCCCCGATCACTGTCCCCAGGAGAACACTACAGTTATCTCCCTTGCAGATAGTGGTCCCCACCCTCCCATCCTGTGGTTGTAAGACAAAGAAATATGCATGGCGGTCTAGTGGACCCCCACAGGTGGTACCCCACCACCCCACTTCCCTCCCTATCTCAAAACCCAGCTGGCGACCGGCACATCCCTCCTCTCCCCACCATGGCTGGCTGCTGACTGTTCTGTTAGTAGAACGAGTACTGTATAAATGGGCGTGTACTGTATACAGTACGTGCTGCATTGACAGCTCAGTCGGTGGCCAGTCGTGGTGGAGAGAGGAGGGCTGTGCCAGTCACCGGCTCAGTTTCGGGTTGTGGGGGAAGGGATTCCACTAGACCACCATGCCCATTTCTTTCTCTTATAACCACCGGATAAGGGATGGGGGCGAGGAAATATTTTCTGTAGTGGTCTCTGACAGCGATCGGGGAAGAGGGCCCACTAGACCACCCGGCAATGTTTTACTAAACCATACAGGGATCGGGATGGGGGCAGAAACACTGGAAACCAGGACAGCTAATGTTATATCGGGTGGGGAGGGACTGCTAGACCACCAGGGATGTTTTTTTTAAGCAGGCTGGCGTGCTCAGCGGTCACGGGTGGGGGGCACCTGCCAACAGGATCTACTCTGTTTTTTTGGGGCCGGCAGTTGGTGATTGGCAGGCACGAAGAGGGACCATTAGACCACCAGGGACAGTGATTGAGGCGGGGGGCCCTAGACCAACATGGGATTTCTCCATTTTATATTGAGCCGGGGGCACTGG
This sequence comes from Neoceratodus forsteri, assembly GCA_016271365.2. NCBI lineage: Eukaryota > Metazoa > Chordata > Ceratodontiformes > Ceratodontidae > Neoceratodus > Neoceratodus forsteri. Next base: position 752,304,964 of record CM028136.1, read on the forward strand.
ACCACCAGGGACTTTCTGATTGATATATTGGGCCGGTGATGGTATAGCCACCATGGAGATGGCCTTTTTTATTACTCAGGCCGGTGAAAAGCAATTTGGGGGGGGGGCAGTACCTCCGCCAGCCACTAGGGTTGCACGGGATACCACCAGGTCTCTGTCTGTAGTATTTGCTTCACGCAAGGAGACCACTCAGGGAAGCCCTTGCGCAGGTCAACTGCTTTGTGAATCAGGCAGCACTGATATTCACGTCTGCTCCCCCTCATTTGCATTGTGGCTCTTCCAGACTTTATTCCTGTGCAAACTGGGCTTTTGTGAATGCCAGCTTGGCGCGAAACCCAGTTTACACCATGCAAACTGGGTTTACGCCAGGGCAAAGTTTTGTGAATCTGGCCCCAACTTTCAACTGTAGGCATTGAAAATTAGTCTGTCAGCCCCTTTCCCAGGGCTGGTGCTGTGGGCGGGCAAATGCTTGTTTATCATGGGTGGTGGGAGGTAGAAAAGGGACTAAAACTCCCGGCTTCCAGTGACTGCTGGTCACTCTCGTCTGTGTCCACAACTCTGACTGCCCACCACTTCTCTTGGTTAGTGATTTGGACAGATGTTTATTCATGGGTTGGTTTTCCCCTCTGCAGGTATGTGCCCCACAGTGAGGGGTAAGCTTGCTGGATCACTCAAGGAGCCAGGGTCTGTGTCCTGAGGGAGACGTGTGGGGCAGTGGCAGGATGGGGAACAGCAGGAGCAGGAATGGTCTGATAGAGCCCTAATAGTGGTTTGGTACCTAGCCCTGGCTAATGCCAGCAAACCGGTTGCTCAAAACTGGATGAGCTCAAACAAGCCCCACTCTACCTAACGATAACCCTGTGGTTGGCTAACTTAATAACCTGCATGGCCCTAGAAAAATCCCAGTACCATACATGAGATGGAGATTAGCCCATAAATATGATGGTGTATAGCAGAGTGGTGTTCTGTATAGAATTCCATCCCTTTCAAAATGTTGTTCTACCACAGTTCCAAGGTCATGGAATGCGATTCTGCCCTACTGTGTTAGAACAGCATTCTAGAACCTGTAGAGGCTACATGAGTCAGTTTCATTTTGAAAGCAAAAGAACTCGCAAAACACATATTTCACACAGTACTATACACTATAAAAATACAGGATGAGCAACTCTATGCAAAACAAGTGTGTTTTGTCACCTCGGGGTTCTGATTCCCGTAGCCCTCTCGAGCTTTACTCTCGAGGTTGGGGGGAATCAGAACCCCTCTGTGGCAGAATACACTGGTTATGCATAGTTGCCCATCCAGTATTCTATATATAATGGCTCTAGAGATGGCAGCTATAGAACAGGGCACCATCACAGTATTGGATGAAATGCATATGGATTTTGTAATGCAGTTACTTTAGCCATGTAATGGTGATGTTATAACCAGCTAATAAAGCTAGGGATCAGCATTGTAACCGTCTATACTTGACCTAAATCAGCTGGTGACACAATCTGTAATAAGTACATCACAATGACATGTAGGGCGAATGTATATTGGTGTGTATTGTTGAAGTTTCTGTAAAAAAAAATGTACAGAATATACCCAGTGTTTTTATCTGCTTCACACTCGTGCAGATAGTCTGCTCATGTGCTGTGTGCCCTGAATGTTTAGTCTGCAATTCTTATATGCATTTGCATTTTTAAGTGCTTTGTTTCAAATATGAATGTTCATAATCTAGTGCTGACAGTGTTGTATTTTTTTTTTTTTTGCCTTTATGTTTCTATCCAATTTCCAGGTTTCAGCAACCTTTGCTGCAAGTTTGGTTACTAGTCCTGCTATCGGTGCATACCTTTGTAGATTTTATGGGGATAACTTGGTGGTAGTCCTGGCCACAGCTATAGCCTTTTTGGATATCTGTTTTATCTTGGTTGCTGTACCTGAATCCCTACCAGAGAAGATGAGGCCAGCATCATGGGGAGCTCCTATCTCCTGGGAACAGGCTGACCCATTTGCAGTAAGTAAAGGATGCAGTTAGATCACAAAAATATTCCCTTAATTGATTTGTCTTTGACTTTGTCTTTGTGCATCACCTGTTCTTGTTTTGTAGAATTAGAGGTGGGGTTTAAAGGGCTCTTTGTTTACCCTTTTCCTTCCCTTTGGAGGCTGTTACTGAAGTCTGGTTATTACTGAAGTCTGGCTACTTGCTCGGGCACTCTGTGTCCTGGTCATCTTGTTCTGCATCTTTCTGGTGCATCATAGATTCGTAGAACGTTTTGGCAGAAAAGGCCCACCCAGTCTGCTTAGCATGCTGCTAGGACCTTGTTATTGCATCCCTGTAGTTACGCATCTTTCCAGTATCTGAAGCATGAGCTGTAGATTTTCCAAAGAGACACCAGACAGCTAGAGGACAGTTTGATGGAGGTGCCATCCTAACATGCTCCATCAGGTTTTCTCCCAATTTTTAGTCTCCCTTCATCTTTTATGCTGGATTACTCTTTTTGTGCTCTGTTGCTGTGGGGGAGACAGGATGTCATGTGGTTGTCCGCAACATCCAGTTGTATAACTTCTAGTTTCAAAGAAAGGGGTACTGGAGTGGTGGGGTGTACATCGCCCTCCCACTGTAGTTTTGACTGTGCTGCCCTCACAGTGCACCCTAGAGTCCTCTGGCTGATGTAGGGTATTAGAAACGTAGACAGTGATGGCAGAAAAAGACTAGAGGTCCATCCAGTCTGCCCAAGTTCCCTATAATCCCTAAAACCTATTGTTCCTCCAGTGTACTAACCCTCCCCGTCCTCTCTTTGTTCTCCTCCTTGGTCCTGTTGCCCCCGGTAACCACTAGTCCCTTCATTATGTCCCAGCCCTGCTTGAATCCCCTGACTGTTTTTTTGCACCCACCATTTCAGCCAACAGACTGTTCCCAGGTTCCACCACCCTTTTCGTAAAGTAGTACTTCCTCACATCTCTCCTGAACTGCCTGCTGTTAATTTCCATTCATGTCCACATGACCGCAAATTAGTATTCAGGCTAAATAGTTCCCTGCAGTTCACTCTGTTAATTCCTTTAAGGAACTTGGAGGTCTCTATCGTATCTCCCCTCTCCCTTCTGTTCTCCAGTGAGTACATATTTAGTGCCTTGAGTTGCTCCTCATAGGATCTGCCCTGCTGGCTCTGAATCATTTTTGTTACTCTGCACTTCACTGTCTCAAGCCTATCCTTATCCTTTCTGAGGTGAGGATTCCAGAACTGGGCACAGTACTCTAGGTGATGCCTCACCAGGGATATTTGGGGGGTATTACCTCTTTTTTTCTGCTGTCAGTACCCCTCCCAGTACATCCCAGCATCCTGTTAGCCTTGCTATAGGCCTTGTTGCACTGACTCGATTGCTTAACTGAGTTGCTAGTGATAACTCCCAGATCCTGTTCCTCAACTGTAGTGCCAAGTCTCTCTCCTCCCATCTAGTACTTAGTCTTGGAGTTCTTTTTCCCTAGGTGCATTACCTTGCACTTTGTAGCATTGAATTGTGCAATTTGCAATGAATTTTGACTATTGGGATTGCAGTGCGAGCCCGGATCTTCCTTGTGCTTGTTCAGATGACTTTCAAAGCAGCAGTGAATGCTAAGGTGAAACCTTTGAACTATACCTTTTTGATTCTGTTGTATTTATTATTTAGTTTTTGTTAACCAGGTAGGTACACTAGACAAGAAAATCCTGTTTTCAGGCATGACCCGGGAGGTTACAAAAGACAGTTGAAATTCTTGAAGCAGCAAGAGTAATGGTACAACGTGCAGAAGAATCATCATAACATACCAATAATGTGTCCCTAGCATCAGTGACACCACTGAAACAGGTAAAGTTAATACAGGCACAGATGGAGCAACAGTGCGTGCAATGCAGAATACAGGATGCAGCCCACATAATACACAAAAGGTTAAAGATGATAAATAGCAATGTAACGAGGAAAACAAAGCATACATAGTGGAAACATTACAGTGCAAGAATACCCCTACAGAACAGAGTATCAAGTACAAGAACAATAATCTATGGAATTTAAGAATTTGTGAAGTTCTTTCTTGCAGTTAGGACGGAGAGGCCCGAAGATGAGGAGAGAGGGAGTTTCAGGCCTTGGAGCAAAGATGGCAAATGCCTACCCTCCCATTTTAGACGAGCACTTGGGTATCTGTCAGGAGAGACGGATCATTTGATTGCAGGGGGTAGGCCTGGTCTGAAGGAGTGAACAGAGCTGCCAGTGTTGCTGGTTTGGAAGACCTGATAATTCTGTTGAAGACTGCCCAGGGTGTATATAGTCAACGAGAGGGGGGAGATGGCCAAGCCTGAATGGGTTGTAGTGTACAGTGGTGGGTCAGCCAGGTAGTAGATAAAGCAAATTGACATGTTTGTTTTAGGAGACGTTCCATTTGGACAGGCTGCATGCACTAGCTTGATAAAACAAATAAAAATAAGGTGAGCTCATAAGTAAGGCTTGGTAGCAGGACTCCCTGGGCTGTTGCAGTCCTTACAGTGGGAGTCGGAGCATATCTACTTCTGTAGACGAGTCTAAGCTTAGCATTTACAAACTTACAGAGATGTTCAAGATGTGCAGGATAAAATCAGGGGCAGGATCTAAGGTAAGGCCTGCATCCTTTACTAGCAAATGTAATCGATCGCTGAACTTGATTTTGTGTCTAACTGATGTACATTGTCCTGTATCTTGCACCATGTCCTCCACATCTTGTATCCTGTATATTGTTTCTTTGATTTATTCTTTGTATTTATTTATTTAATCTTTTGGAAAACTCTTCTGAACACAAGTGCTTGTTTACACAGGTTGCACATCTCTGACAAGAAAAGAGGCAACACATAACAATAAATACAAATACATAAAATCGCAGCTGCATAAGGAGCGAATAGTTAGTGACAGAAAATAGGAAGCATTAGGTAGGAGATTTGAACAATATAAATTTCATCGACAGTAAAAGATATACAGTTTATGCTAGTTGTTCCTCTTAACCTGAAACATGAGCATATGGAACTTGCCACAAGTTCTTTTTATTCTTGAAATGATGAATTATAGGGAGACTTACCGGAAATTCTGTTAATTCATTCAGCCACAAAAGTGCCCTCGAAGTGGAAGACACATACCCAAGCCCATTCTACGGAAAGGTATTTCTAGGGTGTTTCTAGTCATTCTCTGGGTACTGTATTGGTTGTTGGGGCGAAAAAAGTTTCAGATAGCCAAGGGGGTTAGGTCCATTAGTGCTTTTTTGTGCATAGGCTGGTCTGGTATTAGTCCCTACTGGAAGGGAAGGCAGTTAAGAGTGTAGAGGGAGCAGCTGTGGATAAGCATGTCAGCCCCTAATGCAGATCTGAAGGCCTTATTATGCACTAACTTCAGTTAAATACAGAGTCACTTGCCCCTGTATAAATTGTGAGGCCATAAACAAGGAGTGGCAGGACCGTGCTGGATACTACCAGATGCCTGGCTTCAGTGGAGAGGTTCATGCGATTCCTGTACAGTGCTCCTAATTTTCTGTTGGCAATGCTGACAATGTGATCAACATGAGGAGAGACTGATAGTGTCATCCAGGATAACACCTAAATACTTAAAGGTGACACGCAAAGAAACACTGCAGCCCGCTCCCGTTCCCACATACTTTGCAATGCTGCAGCGGGAGTCTGGGGCTGCAGTGATCTTAATGTTTAATCCACTGTGTGTTTTGCTACAAACTGCCGAAACTTTCAGCCAAACATGGAAGCGCCGTGCAGTTCCCAATTGAGCACGTGCAAAGAGTCATGGGTATTACATCCATTTAGTGACGTCGCTGCCACCACTGCTCTTATTATATTAGCAGTGGCGGTACTTTAGTATGTTTAATTTATGGCTTCTAAGGGGGTTTTCGTACATGCACTGTTACTTATAGCAACAACCTGTCCAGGTGTTGCTGTACGTGGCATTACAGGTATGAAGAGGTCCTGAACCATAAATTAAACTATAATAATGCCGCCACTGTAATAAACGGTAGTGGACGCGTCACCAATGGGTGTAATACTGCTTTGCGCCGAGTTGGGAACCACGTGGCGCTTCTGTGTTCGACCAAATGTTTCAGTCCAGTTTGTAACCAACTACAATGGATAAAATAAGATCACTGCAGCAGCATTGCAAGGTATGTAGGAACGAAGCGGTTGCAAGTGTTCTTACGTGTCACCTTTAAATGACTCGGCCTGCTCTAGATTGATCCATTTATTATTCTTGATGACTAGGGGAAGGACCTTTTTTTTTTTTTTCTCTGTGGTCCTGAGAACAACATGGAATAAAATTGTTTTTTTTTTTTTTTGTAGTTTAATACCAGTTTGTTGTAAGCAAACCATTTCTCCAAGGCCTCAAGGTTGTTTTGATGGACAGTACAGATTTTGTCCTGGTGTGTACTACTGGTGCATATGACGGCATTGTCAGCATAGTGAAGCACCTTAGATGTCTGGCAAGCCTCTGGGAGGCTGTTCATGAACAGCCCAAATAGTAGGGGGTCAAATATTGAGCCTTGTGGCACACCCAGAGAGAGACTCTTGGCGTCTAAGAGAGAGCCATCTGTGTTTACCTGTTGTGTACGATCCATGAGGTAGTTTCGAAAACCAGCCTGCTGTTTCCTGAGAAGGGCCAAGAGAGCGGAGGAGCTTGCCAAGTAGTTACTTAGGCTAGACAAGGTCAGATGCTTTCGACTGGCAAGTGTAAATGACTCCCACCATGAGACCACCGTCAAGGGCCTCATACAGGTAGTTGGTGTACTCTACAAGGACAGTGCTAGTGCTGTGGAGCTTCCTAAATCCATGATGTTGTGTGTATTACATTTTATATTTACCCGTATAGGTGAGTAGTTGGTCCAACACGATTCGTTCGGGGGGGGGGGATAGATATTGGTCTATAACTTGCCAGGTTTGAGTGGTTGCTGTTTTTTAAGGACTGGAGTGACCAGTGCAGTTTTCCAGACTGCAGGGAACTGGGAGTACCACACGGAAAAGTTCATTAGTTTACTTATAGGGAGGGCAGGTTTCGCGAGGGCCTGAGCCAATAGCTTCATGTCTGTCATGTCCCCCCACCATCACCATAATTTTACCTAGGACTGTTTTAACATCTTTTTTTTTTATTTATTTTTCTAACTCTTTTTCCCTTCGGTCGCAGCCTGCGGTGCCTCTCTCAGGCATCCTGGCCTGATCCATAGAAACATAGAAGTTGATGGCAGATAAGGACCGCAAGGCCTATCCAGTCTGCCCATTTCTTTTTCTACCTTATAAATGTGCCATCGGCCTTTGCTCTGTCAGTGGCCTATCTATTCATACTCATTTGTATTGCTCTCTTATGCCTATCCCATGCCTGTTTGAAGCCCTGCACTGTATTCATAGCCACCACTTCTTGAGGTAGGCCATTCCATGCATCCACCACCCTTTCTGTGAAAAAGAATTTCCTCACATTCCCCCTTAATCGGCTCCCCTCTAATCTCATGCTGTGTCCTCTTGTCCTGCTATTTTTCTTATTTAAACATGTTAGACTCTTTCACCTTGTTAATGCCTTTAAGGTGTTTGAATGCTCGATCATATCACCTCTCTCCCTCCTTTGCTCAAGGATATACATATTGAGCTCCGTTAATCTGTCCTCATATGTCTTCTGATGCAGTCCCTGCACCATTTGTGTTGCCCTCTCTGGACTGCCTCAATTTGGTTAATGTCCTTGTGAAAGTGTGGCCTCCAATACTGCACGCAGTACTCAGATGGGGCCTAACCAGTGTCTTGTAAAGAGGGATTATTACTCCCTCTTCGACTTGATACCCCTACTAATACACCCTAACACCCCCTAGCCTTACCTACTGCTTTAGAGGTCTGCTGGATGATTTCAGGTCATCAGTGATGATGATGCCCAAGTCTCTTTCTTCCTTTGTGACTGCTAGCAACTCCCCTCCCAGCCTATAGGTGGCTTCACAGTTTCTCTTCCCTATGTGCATGATTTTGCACTTCTTTGCATTAATCCCAGTTGCCACTCTTCTGACCATTTTGCTAGTTTATCCAGATCTCTTCTCATTCTGCCCACCCCATCTGGATCATCTACTCTGTTGCAGATCTTGGTGTCATCTGCAAACAGACCAGCCTTACCCTTAGTCCATCTGCAAGGTCACTAATGAAGATGTTGAAGAGGACTGGCCCCAGGACTGATCCCTGAGGTACCCACTTGTGACTTGCATCTCTTCTGACTGTATACCATTTACCACCACTCTCTGTTTTCTGCCCATCAACCAGTTTGCCACCCAGTTGACCAACTTCTGACCCACCCCAAAACTACCCAGCTTATTTATCAATCTTCTGTGTGGAACAGTGTCAAAAGCTTTGCTGAAGTCAAGGTAGGCGACATCAGCTGCTCCCCCTTGGTCCACCACTCTGGTTACCCAGTCAAAGAAATCTATGAGATTAGTTTGACAGGACCTTCCTTTGGTAAACCCATGCTGTCTTGGATGTTGTGCCTATGTTCCAGGTGTTGCACTATCCTTTCCTTAAGGAGTGTCTCCATAATCTTGCCCACTACTGAGGTAAGACTGACTGGCCTGTAGTTCCCTGCCTCCTCCCTGCTACCACTCTTGTGGAGCGGGATCACATGAGCCCTTCTCCAGTCTTCAGAGACCTCTCCTGTGCTCAGAGACTCACTAAACAGTTCTGCTAATGGCTCTGCTAGTTCCACCTTTAGCTCCTTATAGTACCCTGGGATGTATGCCATCAGGTCCCATTGCCTTATCCACCCTGAGCTTAGCAAGCTCTTGTAGGACCCTTTCTTTTGTGAAGGGGGTAGTGCTCACCTCCCTCCCCCCTGTGTCCATGGTGCTGAGCTGTGGGCCCTGCCCTGCCTTCTCTTCAGTAGATACTGAGGAAAAGTATCTATTTAGGATAGATGCTTTTACATGGTCTTCCTCCTCACATGCTCCCTTTTCTCCATTAAGCTTAGCAATACCCCCTCTGGACGTTCTCCTTTCACTAATGTATCTATAGAAAGTCTTGTCACCTTCTTTTACTGTTCGTGCTAGTATTTCCTCAGTTTTGGACTTTGTCTGCCTTACTGCCTTCCCTGCTTCCCTTGGGGCAGTTTGGTATGCCTCCCTAACTTCATCCCGCTGTGTTCCCTTATATTTCCTGAAGGCCAGCCTTTTGGCTCTGACTTTTTCTGCTACTGTATTTGAGAACCAAAGTGATTTCCTTCTTCTTTTGCACTGCCCGCCTGAGGTCCCCCCATCCCGAGCCTCCTCCCCCCCCTTGCAGCCAGTAGCCCCGGCTTGACCCCTCCGGGGTGGGGCTGCCCTGCGTTTTTTGGTGCTCTTAGAGACTGGCCAAGCTGCAGGTGAGGGCCCTGGTGGAGGAACTGGAAGGCCGGGTGGGTGGGATCTAGCAGTGGGCATGGGGGTCAGGTGCCATTGCCTACCCCACAGAGCTGGGTGTTTCCTTGTTCTGGTGCGCGCCCCCCCAGCGCTGAGGACGTGAAGTGATGTCTAGCACCGGCGAGCCCGCTCCTGCACATGTTGGCAAGGATGTCCACCCACGGCGCTTTCCCTTGCTTTTTCGAAAGCGCTCCCAAATGCTGTGATCCCTGCCTCCACAGGGTGTCTAGCACTGGCAGACTCATCCCTCTCACACCCCAGGAGAGGAAAGCTGTCGTCTGATGCTCAATCCTCTCCTCTCTGGCCAGCCCCCGGAGACCCAAGCTCGCTCCCGAACCCAGGTCGCTCGCGTATCGCGAGATGTGGCATCCAGCGCCTCAACCCTCAGCGCCACTGGGCCAGCCACAGTTTTAACATCTTTAATGGCATCTTTGGATGAAACGGTCTTAAAATAGAATGTGGGTTATCCCCAGTCCTGTTCGGGTCTACTATCTAATCCAGTGTTGCCACTGTCAGAAGTCCTGGCTCCATACTGGTGGGGGGGAGGAAAAGAGCTGAGGTCTGTGAAGGCCATATTAAATTTATTTGCAATCTCTGCTGGGTCCTGGATATTAGCTCCCATCAGTTTTGAGCATTTATGGGGGCATTTTTTCACACTTGCCCAGGAGTTCTGATATATTGTCCCCACATTTGTTTCCCATTGCTCCAGTTCCTAGTTTGCTGTTCTTTTACAAAATGTCAATTTTGCCTGCCTTATCCGTTATCCCACTGATGCACCTATTAGGAGCTTCCCTAGGTGAGCCTGTTTCTCTCTCTCTGTCTGTGCCACAGATTATCCCTTTCTAACCCCATGTAGTCTTCTATATTCATAACTTTATACAGTCTACCTCTTAAGTAGAATTGCCTGGAGAGAAATGGAACTATATGCAAATGATAGAACCTGTCCTTGCTTGAGACACATATTCAAACTGCTGCCCTTATCTATTGCAACGTTCCGTCAACGTCTCAGATTTCTCACTCCACCTGACAAGTCAAATGCCTGGAGATCTTCCTCTCGACTGTTCATGCTGATTCCAGTTAAAGTATATATCTGCCTATATTTAAACTGCTGCCTTCATTTATTTTTAATTTAGTTTTATTACATTTTAAAGTTAATTTTAATTAGTTTACGGATAGGTCTGGTCCCCCCATGGTTTTAAAAATTGTATCGAGTGTAGGGAAGTGTTTGCAAAAGCTGACACACACGATTTATATTTAGTCTGCTTGGGATCTGAATATTTTTCAGCAGACTGTACTATATGCAAGTCCTTTCCTCAAAAAAAAATTGAGAAAAGAATTGAATGGCTAAAGAAGAAAGTGGACAGCGGTCCATTTTGCTCTAACCAGCCATCAAAACATGCTGAAGAAAATGCCTTGCCTTCCCTTCTGTAACCACCCCTGATAAGGGTGCTTCTGGCAGTTTAAAAAGGTGGAGTGGTCCGACTGACTCCCTGGCCCCTCCAAAAAGTCCAAGAAAACTAAACACTTAGAACCCCAGGCTCCTGCACCTCAAGGGGTTTCTACAGTGTCTCACAGCCTGCCATCTGCAGAGGAGATAGCTCAGGCTATGAAAGTTTTACAGGCCTAACAGGGTATCCTGCCTGTTCAACCTGCTCCTCCAAGGCCTCCTGCTCCAGCTCCTACCCCTGAAGTGCGGGAGCCTGAATGTGAAGATTATGGTGAGATGGATCCTGAACAGGATGAGCCCATAGAGCCTGAAATCTCACCTGAGCAGGAGTTTGGTTCTCCTCCTCGACCAGAGGATTTTTCATTTCACTTTTCTTTTGTGAGAAAAATAGTGGATGCCTTGGATTTGGCTACCAGTGAAGTTTTTGATGATGAGGAGGTCGAATATTAAGAGTTGATGGGTTTAACACCCACAAAAAAGGTATTTTTGCCAATTAAGTTCTTTAATAAAGACTTGTTAAGATTTTAGGGACTCTTAATTCTATTCTTCCTATAGATAAGAAGTCTGATAAGAAATACCAGTTGGACAAGGAAGGGGCAGAGTTCTTATACTGTCACCCTGACCATCAAGGTATAGTCCAGCAGGCAGCCTGTGAAAAGGCGAGGGTCCCTCTCTCTTCCCACCCTCCTGAGAAGGATTCCAAAAAATTGGACGGTATGTCTAAGAAGGGTTATTTAGCTGCCTCCTTGGGTGTGAGGCAGGCTAATTACCAGGCTTATGCAGCACAGTATCAGAAAACACTGTGGCAATCAGTACTGGCTATGTCCGAGAAGGCTCCCTTGCCCCTCTCTGACGACCTGGAAGAGACGGCTAGATTTGGTCTAGAAGCTGCCAAATACCAGTTTCAGATGGCAGCTGATGCCAGTGACAGTGCTGCCAGGTGGATGGCTCTCAGTGGCTCTGCGAAGGCTGGTATGGCTTAGAGCCACTAATCTAACCCAGGATACCCAGGCCAAGGCCATGGATTTTCCTGTGGGGAACAACTCCCTGTTTGGCAAACACACTGTGGATTACATGAAAAAGGTGGATGAATACAAGAACACCTACAAAAGTAACTACTCCAGGGACAGGCTGACCCCTTCCTATAGGCCGTATGGAAGGGGAGGCAGGGGAAGGTCCCCTTATGGGAGGCCTTTTTACCAGGGCCAAGCTGCTTTCCAGCAGCAGTCCTACCCAGATCTAGAGGCAGGAGGGATTCCAGAAGGGGCTCCCAATCTGCCTAAGCTCAGGCACCCCCAAAACAAAATCCCTGACCAGTTGGTCAAGGTCACCTCCCCAGTACCAGTAGGGGGCAGGCTAACTATCACCAGAGACAAGTGGGTTCTGGAAGTGGTAAGTCACGGTTTGCCCCTATGCTTCAAATCCCTTCCTCCTTAAAAATCAAGAATTTTTAAGCCAGCTTCCCTCATGGAGGGAAAAATCTTACAAAACGAGGTGTAAAAATTGCTCCACATGAAAGCAGTGGAACCTGTGCCAGTGCATCTCAGGGGAAGGGGTTTCTATTCCCATTACTTTCTGACCAAAAAGAAAAATGGGGAGTGGTGACCCATTCTGGATCTTAGATCCCTCAACAAATTTCTAGTGAGGCCAAAGTTCAAAGTAATCACTCTGTCATCCATGCAACCAGTTATCCAGGAAGGGGATTGGATGGCAGCCTTGGATTTAAAGGATGCCAATTTTCATATCCCAATAAGGCAGTCTCACAGAAAGTACCTCCGGTTCAGACTCCTTTTAGGCCATTACCAGTTCACTTCCCTTCCCTTTGGTGTGACCTCAGCACCCAGGGTATTCACAAAGTGCCTAGCTGTAGTGGTGGCACATCTAAGAAGGTCTGGTATTCTAGTTTTCCGTTATCTGGACAGTTGGCTGCTTGTGGGCAAGTCCCCACAACAGGTCTCTGAGCATTTGCAATCAGCAGTGCATCTTATGCAATCCCTAGGATTCCTGATAAACCAGTAAAAGTATGATCTTACTTCGAGTGGGAGCTCTTGCAGCAGGCTATAACAATTAGGACTATGCCGCAGGCACTAGGACCCTTCGGAAACCTTTTCAGCCAGCAGTATGGCAGGACCGCCCCAAGCGTCAGCCCTGGTACAAAAGGCGGACCCAGCTCCTCCAGTTCTTTTCCACTTGGCATCCGCGTGAGAAGAAGGACTTCATTTCCAGCTTGCCAGGAACAGCAAAATTGCTAGTGTATCTACCCATTTTTTGTGTCGTTTTCGACGGTTTCTTTTTCCAGTGTCATCGACGGGCCGTTTTCAATGGTTTTGCAGTTTGGTCGACGGATGTCTTCACCGTCGTCGGTCTCTGCAGAGCCACACCAAAACAAGTGCGACTGTGGGAGGCAGATCCCTGCCAAAGACGGGCACAAGAGCGGTGTCTTTTGCCTCAGGCCGGACCATGATACTGCGACCTGCTCAGCCTGCCAGGTGTTCACCAGTCGGACCTGAATCCGACGTCTTAAGGCCCTGAAGGCATTTCTGCTAGAAAAGAAGATGGATCTGCGCTCCTCCGAGGGAAAGTGTAAGGAGAAAACCAAGCATCACGGGAAAGAGCGTAGTCAGTCCCATTCTCGTTTGCGGCCCTCTCCCAAGAAGGCTCGTATTTCCCTGGGCTCAGGAGAGCGCCCAAAGTCTTCCCAGGCCAAGGCTGGCCCATCGGGGGAGAAGCCAGCCAAGCCAAAGGTAACCCCTCCAAGGGTTACCACCAAGCCCTTGGAGGTGAAAGCTGCGGCCCCACCTCTCAAGGCATCGGTGCCGCCTGCTAAAGGCACGCCTCTGGAGGCGAAGGACTCTCCAGCGCAGCCCGTCGTCTGTCCCACAGCCGACGTCAGTTGAAGAGGCGAAGGGTGAGGGAAACTGCCAGGAAGAGCAGACATACCCGCCTCTCAAATCCCGCCCCCCCGGGGCTCTCAAGGGCTCTCCTTTGTGGGCTGACATCCTGGATACTTCCTTTCCAGGCCTAGCTGCCAAACTCTCTTTTCGAAGGATGAGCTGCAGGAGTTGTTTTCCTTTTGGTGGGGAAAGGTCCAGAAGCGGACCCCCGTCACCAGCCCAGACACCGGTACCGGACCCAGTGGGCAAACCACAGCCGGGAGGTGAGCCTTCCCCGAGGAAGTCCCCAGAGTGACCGCCTACACCTCCTTCCAGGGCTCGTTCCCATGCCCGGTCCAAAGACCACCGCCGACGCTCCAAGGACTCTGGAGTCCGTCGCAGGTCCAGGTCTTGTACGCGCAGCCCTTCTCGTTCTCCTAGACGAGAGCGCTCCTGACGTCTGTCCTCTTATTGACGTTGGTCTTCGCTTCGTCGCCGGTCTCGGGACTGGAGCCAGTCTTCGGACTGACGTCTGTCCCCCAGTTACTGACGACAGAGGGGGTCTGGTCATAAGGAGAGAGCCGACTATTCCAGATCTTGTTGTCTATCTCCCTCTTCTTCGTCCTCATCTTCTTCCTCTCTCAGCTTACAGCGGTCCCCGAGAGAGAAGGACCAGCCTCGCTCGCCTCCTGATGACCCAACCTTTATGGATGTCGTGAGGCACATCCAGGTCTCCAATGAGTGGGAAACGGAGGACCTGGATCCAGAATGCTGAAGATTGGCAATACCTGAGGCAAACTGAGCCGAAACCATTGGTGGTCCCTCTTTTAGTGGACACTTTCCACGACCTGACTCGGACAACCTGGAGGCGTCTGGCTTCCATCCTGGCTGTTCCCAAGAAATTGGACAGGCTGTATAAGGCTCCGAGGGCAGAAGCTTTTCTAGCAGAGAACCCTCAGGCGTACTCTTCGGTCACCATGGCTGCCCATGACAAGTCCAAGCAGCCGAAGCACCTTAGCTCGCAGCCTCCCGATCCGGAGTCTCGGTATTTGGACCAGGTGGGTAAGAGAGTCTACTCTGCCTCCACGTGCTCCATCCTGTCCCTTAACTTCCTGACGCATATGGTCCAGTGCCAAAATGCTCTGTGAGAGGGGGGACAAGAGCTACTGAAAGCCATGCCAGATTCCGATCAGAAGTCTGAACTTCTGGATATTATGAAATCGGGCTGTGACGTAGGTTCCCATGTCCTGAGAGCCTTGTACGATACTGCAGATATGGCAGCCAGGGCAGCCGCTTCCGGGATGTGCCTTGGGCGCCACGCCTGGTTGAGAGTTTTGAGTTTCCACCAGGATCTGCAGTCCGGTATCAAGGATTTGCCATTCCAAGGTACCGTGTTGTTTGGGCAGGAGACAGAAGCTTTGATTTCTTGTCTACAGGAGTTGTGCAAGTCCATCTGGTTGGTCCGCCAAATGTACCGCGGCGACCATTCACGGCAACGGAAACGTCCATTTCGCAAGCCCTCAGGTGGTCAAGGTGGACACGCCTGTGGTAATTAGCAGGGTCAGAGGCGGCTTTCGTAAGAGAGCCAGCAACCTGGAGGCGTTCCTACCCGTGGGCCCAAGTCCTCCCAGGCCTCTCTGCCTATGCCTGGCTCAGCCCAATGATTCCCTTCCGTCCCCCACACCCCCCCTTTCAGAGGAAGACCCAAAGGAGACTGGCCACTTCTCCCTTCATCTCGAAGGGTGGAAGTTGATAACTGTGGACCAATGGGTCCTGAACATCATCGGGAGAGGGGACACGCTAGAGTTCACGGAGTTTCCTCCAAATACTCCACCAAAGTACTCCCGATATCCTCCTCCTCCTCACATCATACTGAAATTCAGACCCTCTTGTAGAAAAAGGCAATAGAGGTAGTCCCCTTGCATCAGCAGGAAAAGGGTTTTTTTTTTCCCACTTCTTCCTGGTCCCAAAAAACACAGTATATTCGACCCATTCTGGACCTCGGCTCTCTTAATCTCTCTATAGAGTACAAAAGGTTCAGGATGGTGACCCTTCCAGGTCTACTTCCCTGCTGCACCAAGGAGACTGGCTCTGCTCCCTAGACATGCAAGATGCATATATGCATATCGGGGTCTTCCCTCCCCACAGGAAGTTTCTGAGGTTCCACTTCCAAGGGGAGGCCTACCAATTCCGAGTTCTTCCGTTCGGCCTCTCCTCCGCTCCTCAGGTCTTTACAGAATGCATGGCAGTGGTGGCTTCGGCTGTAAGATGCATGGGGCACTACGTTTTCCCATACCTTGATGATTGGCTTCTTACAGCCCTGTCAAGGTTATGCCTACTTCACGCCCTCGGAGACACCTATACTCTGTTTTGAGAGCTGGGGATCACCCTGAACCTTCGGAAATCATCCCCTGAGCCCAGTCAGAGACTCGTCTTCATTGGAGCGGTCCTGGATTCTATCCAGGGCATGGCTTTCCTACCCC
The DNA here is from genome assembly GCA_016271365.2 of Neoceratodus forsteri. NCBI lineage: Eukaryota > Metazoa > Chordata > Ceratodontiformes > Ceratodontidae > Neoceratodus > Neoceratodus forsteri. The sequence goes on from CM028136.1 coordinate 752,321,155, forward strand.
CGGACAGGGGCGATCGCCTGCAAGAGATTGCCGAATGGATCTCAGTAACTCCTCAAGTTCCAGTGCGAAACTTCCTCAGGCTACTGGGGCACATGGCGGCGGCCATTCCAGTCACTCCTCTGGCCCGCCTCTCCACATGTAGGTCCCACAGTGGTTGCTCAGGGTGCAGTGGGACCAGGGCTACGACGATCTAGACTTTATGGTCAGGATCACTGACCCAGTCAGGAGAACTTTGCTTTGGTGGATGGACCCCCGGAATTTGGAGAAAGGGGTCAAGTTTTATCCGGAGCCACCAGGTCAGACGGATTGGATCTGGGATGGGGAGTGCACCTGGGTGCTTATCAAACGCAAGGGGTTTGGACACCCGAGGAGCAATCTCTCCATATCAGTATTTTAGAGCTGCGAGCAGTTCCCTGTGCCTTACAGCCTTTCAAAAGAACCTGGTGCCGGGCTCTCTTCTAATTCAGACAGACAATATGGCAGTCGTCTTCTACATCAACAAGCAAGGGGGTACTCACTCGTGTCCCCTTTGCAGGGAGGCGATGATAGTCTGACACTGGGCGCTGGAAAGGCACATTCTGTTGTCCGCAGTGCACGTTCCAGGCATCCTGAACAATCTGGTCGACAGCCTAAGCAGGTCTCGTTCCAGAGCATATGAGTGGGAGCTGCTACATTCCGTAGCAGATCAGCTCTTCGACAAGTAGGGTCATCCAGAGCTGGACTTCTTTGCGTCACCATACAATGCCAAACTGCCAATTTCTTGCTCGTGAGAGCACGCGCCTGGAGTTTTCTGGCCAGACGCGTTATCCCTTTGCTGGGCAGGGAGGTTTCTCTATGCCTTCCCGCCTTTCCCTCTCATTCAGAGAGTCCTGCTGAAGTTACAGGCAGAAGGGGCTTGAATGATTCTCGTAGACCCCCCGATGGCCTCGGCAGATTTGGTTCCCACTCCTCCAGTGGTTATCCATAGAACCTCCAACTCTGCTGCTCATATGCTCACAGTTGCTGTCCCAGGAACAGGGATCGCTGGTCCATCCGGATCTTTGTTCCTTACATCTGCATGCTTGGCTCCTTCAGATGTAGCTCAACAGAGATACGGGGTTTCCCCCGGAAGTGGCGGCAGTCATAGTGTCGGGGAGGAAACCCTCCACGCGCTCCGCCTATGCTATGAAATGGAAGCGGTTTTGTTTGTGGGCCTCGTCACAGCATTTGGATCCCATCACCTGTCCAGTGAACTCAGCGTTACAGTACCTCCTCTCCTTGTACCAACATTGCCTGAGTTACTCCTCTATTAAGTTGCACATGTGGGCTTTCTCTGCCTGTCGTGCTCTGATTGCAGACAAGGCGTTAGCACCGTTGGATGTAGCCTGCACCTTTTTGAGAGGAATTTTACATATGAGACCTCCCATTCGGGACCCTATTCCACCCTCCTTTTTGCGTTGGAGAAGCTCACCCTCCCTCCCTTTGAGCTAGCGGCAGATTGTGAGCTGAGTTATCTTTCTTGGAAGGTGTGTTTTTTTTGGTTGCTATTACCTCAGCTCGAAGAGTTTCCGAGCTTCAGGCTCTGATGTGTAAAGAGCCGTATTTGGTTTTCCACAGGGAAAGGGTTTCCCTTAGAACAAATCCTAAGTTTCTTTCGAAAGTGGTCTCGGATTTGACCCTCAACCAGTCAGTTGACCTTCCAGTCTATTTCCCTTCCCCATCTAATAGAGGGGAGACTCTCCTTCACACATTGGATGTCCACAGGACTTTGAGGTATTACCTCAAACGGACGAATATGCACCGTCAGTTGGAGCAACTCTTTGTGGCCTTTGCACCACAATGCTTGGGCAAACCGGTGACCAAGCAGACGATTTCGAAGTGGATCGTCCACTGCGTATCCTTCTGCTATGAAAGGCACAATAAGCCCTTACTGGGTTCAGTCAGGGGTCACTTCACTAGGGGAGTGTCTGCTTCTTTTGCCACCCTGAGAAATCTCTCTATCAGGGACATATGTGCGGCTGCTACCTGGAATTCGGGGCATACCTTTGTCAAGCATTACAGCTTGGATATAGTCTCCAGACGCCGATCCAGTTTCTGTCTAGCTGTCTTGCAGGGACTTTTGTCCTAGGCCTCCAGAGTCAGCATATTCCACCTCCCGGGGTCGTCTGCCTCTTTGGCGGGGGACTGTTTGGTATTCAGTCCTAATTGTTATAGACTGCTGCAAGAGCTCCCGCTCAAAGTAAGATAGTACAGTTGCGTAAGAACTTACCGCAACAGTAGATTTTCGAGAAGAGCTCTTGCAGCAGGCGTTACTTTCCCACCCGCCTTCCCCCTCGAGCTGTGCAGATCCATCTTCTTCATCTCCATCGAGTGCTTAGTCACCTTCTCTTGTCGGGGCTTGTTTGCGGGCCTTGGCGGGGGAACTGAGGTGGAGCTGGGTCCGCCCCCTTTTGTACCAGGACTGACGTCTGGGCGGGGCCAACATCAGGGGGGGCGGTCCCTGCTATATACTGCTGGCTGAAAAGGTTTCCGGAGGGTCCTAGTGCCTGCGGCATAGTCCTAATTGTTATAGCCTGCTGCAAGAGCTCCTCTAAGATCTACTGTTACGGTAAGTTCTTACGTAACTGTACTTTCCTACCCCTGTTCAAGTGTTGCAATTCATAGGAGCAGAGCTGGATACAATACAGGGAAGAGCTTTCCTCCCTCAGGACAGGGTGAAAAGTCTTTTTGACTTAGCTGCTTCATTCAAAGCTATACTGGTCTTGCCCAGCAAGACAGTATCTGCAGATTCTGGGTCACACAGCTGCAGCAACAGGTACCGTCTCAGGGGCAAGATACCGAATGAGAGATCTGCAGTCTCACCTCAGCTCGCACTGGTCACAGAAAAGAGACAGTATGTCAAAACTGATCCCAGTAACAGAGGCTGTTATTCAAGCCTTACAGTGGTGAAAACATTGACAGCTTAAGGCAAGGGGTCCCTTTCCAAAGGGAGAACCCTTCCTTTATTCTAACAGATGCTTCTCTATTGGGATGGGGCGCCCATATGGAAGAATACACCATCCATGGGACTTGGTCCAAAGCAGAGTCTCCTCTTCACATAAATCTTTTAGAGCTGCGAGCTGTACTTCTAGCTTTAAAGGACTTTGCTCATCTGGTGCAAGGCAAGGTGGTACAAGTCGGGACAGACAGTACCACAACAATGTGCTGTATAAACAAGCAGGGTGGCACAAGATCAGATCCTCTACGTGCAGAGGCCATGAAATTGTGGGACCTGGCATACTGTCTAAAAACAGTCCTGCAAGCTATTCACGTCCTAGGGAAGGACAATATTCTAACAGATACCCTCAGCAGCATCAGTCAGGGTCACCATGAGTGGTCTTTGGACACACAGGCAATAAATTCAGTTTTCAGAAGGTGGGGTACCCAAGAGATGGACCTTTTTGCCTCTCAAGAGAACTACAAGCTGCCACTGTTTTGTTGCAGGCCTCCAGCAAGGGGTACAATTCCAGTAGATGCCATGGCACTGGACTGGGCAGGAAGAAGCCTGTATGCTTTCCCCATTCCCTCTCATTCTCAAAGTCCTGATCAAGCTCAGGTCTCAGTCTGCTTCGATGTTCCTGATCGCCCCAAACTGGCCCAGACAGCATTGGTACCCTCTCCTGTTATCCATGTCGGTATGCAAACCGATACCTCTCCCTCGGAGGCACATCCTGTTCACCTCCCACCAAGGGAAAATATGGTATCCAAACCTCAGCTCCCTCAGTCTCAAAGCTTGGCTCTTGAATACATAGAGTTTGCAAATCTAAATCTTTTCCAAGCAGTTTTGCACATTCTTAAGGGGTATAGGAAACCCTTGACTAAGAAAACCTATTCAGCTAAATGGGAAAGGTTTGTCTTGTGGTATAACTTGCACAGCATCAAACCTGCCTCAGCAGGAATTCCAACTCTCTTTGAATATCTCACTTTCTTCCATGATCAGGGCCTTAAGCATACTTCCTTAAGAGTTCATTTGGCATTTATCTCCGCTTACATTTCTGTGGATAGAACCACCTATGTAGCAGCTGATCCTATTTTTAAGAAGTTTTTCAAAGGTTTGTGTTACACATAACCACCCATCAGGGAACCTGTCCCTGGGTGGCACTTGAACATTTATATTGCTCAACTTATGAGGCCACCTTTCGAACCTATGTCCTCCGTTCACCTCCAGTATGTTACATGGAAACTGTATTTTTCGTGGCTATAACTTCTAGAAGGATAAGTGAGATTCAGGCTCTATGTATAGAAAATGACTACTTGTCTTTCAACAATGATAAAGTGGTACTCAGGACAAATAGAAAATTCCTCCCCAGAGTGGTGTCAGATTTTCATTTGAACCAATCTTATTACTCTACCAGTGTTTTTCACTGAGCATTCTACTTCAGGTGAGCGTAGACTCCACAGTCTTGATGTAAAGAGGGCTCTGAGCTATTGCATATATCTCACTAAAGATCACAGGGAGGATAAACGGCAGTTATTCCTTACCTATGGGGATTTGAAAAAAGGTACACCAGCTACCAAGAGGTCAGTCTCTCGCTGGATAGTCAGTTGTATACAATTTTGTTATGAAAAAGCAGGCAAGCAGGTCCCGTCAGGACTTGGGGCCCACTCAACTAGAGGAATAGCTGCTTCCATAGCAGCTTCAAGGGATGTCCCCCTACTGGACATCTGCAAAGCTGCCATGTGGAGGACAGTATGTACTTTCACTAAACATTACAGCCTGGACATACAGTCCAGAAGTGATGCCAGATTTGGAACAGCAGTCCTGCAGAGCCTCTTTTCTAAATAGGTTCTCTGCCCACCTCCAAAGGTACTGCTTTGAAGTCTGCATACAGTTATGAATATAGAAGAATACGTGGGGTTAGAAGAAAAAAAATACTCGCCTTAAAAATATCGTTTCTTCCAGTGTATTCTTCTATATTCATTACTCTCGCACCCTTCCTCCCCTACCAGAGTCTCAGCATGCCTACTGATTTTTTTTCTTGGATTTTAATATGCATGCACACACTACTGGAGTACATTTTTAACTTTGGTGGGATTTATCTTCTTATCCTTTGGTTACATGCGTTTCCAGGATGAAAGATTTAATTATTTTAGTAGTGTAATTGACCAGCCACTAGGGCTTATATTTGGATTTTAGGAGTAGGTTCCTTTCTATTTCATAGGTAGTATTAGATAGATATGTAGTTCTTCTGCCTTGTAGGCTGTTATCGAAATCTGAGACATTGATGGAACGTTGCAGTAGATTAGGGCAGTACATATAGTTCCATTTTTTTCAGGGCAGTTCTACTTAGGAGACAGACTGCATACAGTTATGAATAAAGAAGAATGCACTGGAAGAAACAATATTACTAAGGTGAGTAATTTTTTCTTAGCGCATATGGGCTAAGAGCCCTAAGGTAGCCCACCCAGCAGCATTGCCTCTTACCATGTGTTTTATTTTATTTTTTTAAGAGGGGCAAGTTTGTCACAAGCAGCATTGAATTAATTTATGAAGTAATCGGGCAGAGTCGGTATCTGGCGTGACGGCGAGGTAACTCCAGTCTAACTGAGCCACATATATCTTGAAGTCTGTGATCTTGTCTCTGCGTAGGACTCTGCTCTGGGTACATTTTGGGGGAGGCTTAGTAAGTTTAGCTGTCCATATGCATTATACAGGAGAGTGGTCACTGATAGTGCCTGGTGGTACACAAACATCAGTTAGCCTATCTGGGTGGGTGGCCAGGATCCAGTCAGTTAAGGTTTTGGATCCCGTTTTGTAGTTAGCCCTTGTGCAGTCAGTAACTACTTCAGTGAGAAACAAGCTGGCCACTAAGTCCCTGTGGGTAACACTTCATTTTGCAGCCCAGTTGATGTTAAAGTCCCCGGTGACTATAATTTCCAGTTATGAGTAGTTTGTTTAAAGTATCTAGTGAATGATTCTAGGCCATATTGATGTTTACCTGGAGGTATGTAGGTTGTCACGATAATGAGGGATTTGTGTGTCCCTTCCCTAGGAGGAGTTTGACTGCTAGGCATTTGCAGTCTCTAGTGAGGCCATCGGTGTCTAATTTGTAACCTTGTGGGTCAGCCCTTGGATAGATTAAGCAGCCCTCCCTTCCCATTTATCCTGGCTGTCCTTTCTGAATAGGTTGAGGGCTGCATCAGGGATTGTAAGGGTAAGCCAGGTTTCTGTCAGGGTCATCACATCAGGTTGAACAAGTGCCATCCATGCTTCAGACGGAGCACATTTAGGGAGTAGGCTGCCAATGTTGAGGGAGACAGTACTTGCTTTCCTTTATGGCTTGTGGCCAACCCATTATTTCCTACAGGGACACGATTGGGGTAAATATTTCCAGACAGGAGGAGTAGAATAAGTATACATTTTTTTTTTAAAGTCCCTCAGTCCTAGGGTTAGCCTCAAAGATTTATCTGTGCTGGAGTGGTATTTAAGGTTGACCTTGTAACCAAAGGTGCCAAGTGTAAGAGTGTTGCACCCTCCTGTTGCTACTGGGATATATTGTTCCACAGATGGGTCTGCTATGGGTTGAGGTTCCAGGGTGTTGATGGGTTGAACAAGGAATTCTTTTGCCCAGAGGCTCTGCATTAAGGTGTAAGTGGGGTCACTTGCACCTATATATATTGCTTGCTGCCCTCCCAATGCATTATGGTTGTAGGTTGACCTAGGAGTGGTATTGTGGCGCACAGCAATTTTGCAGGGGCAGAGTTGGTCCAGCTGAAGCGTACATGTCATTGATTACCCAAACTGACCTGGCAAATAGAATAGAGGGAATAGTTGGGGTTTGTACACTGTGTACACAGTTATGCTTAACAACACTTCAGAGCAGGTAAGCAGCAGTAGACATTTAAAGAGCCACCGATGCTTTGAGAAGAACATTGAAAAACATATTTGAACACATAGCAGCTTATATTTTTCATTAGATAATGGCTAGACTGAAACTAGCATCTGGATTGGCTGAAACAGCCTGCCACCCGGGCCGTTATTTCTTAACAATGGCCCGCTTGAAAACAAGTGCCAGTTCGATCATTTGGCACCCGAAACTTGCCAGCTGCCATTTTTTTCCACACTTACTGACACAACAACCCCCACCTGAGCCCCGCCACTCTGCTAAATGGTAATTCCACCAACGGCCTGATACGGGCTCCCAAACTGCTTGCTGCTTCTTCTCAGCACTGCCAAAATAAAAAATTTTTTTTTTAAATACCTGCCAACTTGCTCCACCTCCCGACCTTCCATGCTCCATTTTTGCTCTCCGAACCTACTCGCACTACCAGTAATGCGTCTCCTCACTTTTAAACCGAGCTGCACCCGCCATCCCACATTAAAAGCCAAGTACCTCCCTCTAAACACTAACAGGCTGCATTTCTGCCGTTGTCACAGCGTTATTCAAGCGCTGTGTGTGTGTCAGATGCTCACAAACCAGGAGGGCAAGCTAATCCCAAACAGCATAAACAAATACACCGCAGCAACCTCTAGTGATAATTCCAGCGCTTTACATTAGGCACTGCTTTACAGCAAACAAAATTTCTACTTGCTTTTTTACTTATTTTTTATATGTGCATTTACTTTCTTCTATATTTTGTTAAATGATCACATCTGGAACCCATTATCTAAGTGTAATAATACCCTCCAGGGTGGGCGTTATGGGATATAACTGACCTTCCAGGGTCTATAAGGCCCTCCACCTGTGGCGTCTGGCCTCATTAAGCCCCTAGGCGGTCCGTTATATCCCAATAACGCCCACCCTGTCGGGTATTACTTATTTAGCTCTATTTCTTATCTCCATTATTTATTACTTTTTTTTTATATTCTCTTTTTACGCCCCCTTCTCACTCCGGTACTTCCTCACCTTCAGGAGTCTCCTACGGCCTTGTGCGTCCCTGCTCGTCTGTCTGCATCGGGTGCAGTCATCCCCCCACGCTGCCTTGGTTTGACCCCCAGGTGGGTACGAAGCGGAGCTGCCCCATCCACCACCCCGAGCGACTGAGTTTCATCGGGGATCCATCACCCATGCCGGCAGGGGCCCTGGGATTGGGGCCTGAAGCTCCGTCGACAAGGAGCACCGGAGGGTATTTTCCTTTTCTTGCCCATCCCCATAGGACATCTGCACGCAGGGAGAGCCTAGGAGTGACACACGTCACAACGTGCTAATGCTCCGGCTCCCGGCAGACGTCCTCCCTCCCTGCTACATGCAGTCCTCGCTGCACCACCTCCCGTGGTCACCCAGGTGGTGGTATTGTGGCGGGACCCGCAATCCACCCTGCCCGAAGGAGGAGAGCAGCCTCTGGGCGCTCGATCCTCCTCCCCCGGCCGGCCCTCCAGCTGCCAGAGTCCGTTCCCGAACCCAGGTCGCTGACGCCGCGAGCGGTAACCCTACCGCTGTGCCGGCGGGCCGGCTCCCATTATTTTACTGAGGTCATATGCATGAAAACATGAAGGTTGTTCCCTGAGGGTTCATCCGCTCCTACTGCTTCTTCCCCACTTGATGTCATAATACTCTTTCTAACCCCAGAAATCACTCATTATGATTAAACTTAATGCAGTCAGCCTCCTGTGTTGAATTGCCTGGAGAGAGATTAATATTATGCAAATTATGGAACTCTCAATTGGCTCATGCCACTTTCAAACTGCTGCCTTAGCAACTGTTGCACTCTGAGTGCTTCAGATTCTTTACTCCGCCTGCCTAGTAAGGACGTCCCAGAGAGAGCTTTCCTTGAGCTGTCTTCAGAATAAAGTTTATCTGTGGATAAGTACTCGGTTTTAGTTTAAATTTAAATTGCTGCCTTAGAAACACAGTTTATTAGTATTTTAGTAGTAGTTTGTCTCTATTCGCGGTTCCTTGGATAATTCTGCTTCTTCCTCTTCCCACAAAAAGGATGGAGGTAAAGCCAAGAATCCTGACAGGAGTTTAGATAAATCTGAACAAGGTAAAACAAAAAGGGTTGTGGAGACAGGCTCTGAACCTGTTCCATTAAAGAAAAAGTGTAAAGAAAAACATGTCGCTGTGCCTCTGGCCGAGAAGGCTAAGGAGCTCCCAGCAGACGAGCATATTATGCCCTTGGCTGAGTACATTGCTAAGGCACTACAAGTGTTACAAGTCCTACAGGGTGCAATCCCGATTCCTACACAGACTGCCCCGGTTCCTCCTACAGCCCCAGCAAGGCAAGAAGTGCTGGAAGTGTACGGGGAGGAGGGGAATGATGACTTTGAAGGGGAACCTATAGATCCAGAGGTCTCCCCTGAGCAAGAATTTGGGTCCCCTCCTAGGGGTCCTGAGGAATACTCCTCCCACAGTGCTTTTGTTAAGAGCATGATGGAAACCCTGAACCTCCCTCTTCAAGAAACAGAAGAGGATATGGAGGACTCAGACTTTCTGGAGATGATTGGGGTTAACCCCAACGAAACATCTGCTTCTGCCCATGCACAAATCTTTAAAAAAGGCTGCAGTGCAGATTTTTAAAACTCCAGCATCTATCCCTGGTGTGCATAAGAAAGCTGACAAGAAATATCAGCTGGTCAGAACTACAGCTGATTTTCTGTTTACTCATCCTGATCCTGAGGGAGTAGTACAAGCTGCTGCCTGTGACAAGGCCAGGATCCCCTTGGCTACCCATTCACCAGACAAAGATTCAAGAAAAATGTATGCTGTGGGAAAGAAAGGGTACACGGCTGCCTTTTTATTAGTTAGGCAGGCCAATTACATGGCATATTCAGTGCAGCACCAAAAAGCTCTATGGAACACTGTTCTAGCTTTGGCTGATAAGATCCCAGGTGAAGTAGCTGTAGACTTGCAGGATACAGCAAGGGCTGCACTTGATACTACTAAGTAGCAATTTCATATGGCAGTGGATGCCAATGATACTGCATCCCGGCTAATGGCTTTGTCTGTTTTACTCAGGAGGTTTATGTGGCTTAGAGCCACCAACCTGACTTTAGACACCTAGGCCAAAGCAATGGATTTCCCCCTGGAGAACAACTCCTTGTTTGGGGATAAAACAGAGGCATACATGAAGAAAGTGGAGGAATATAAATCCACCTATTGGAGCAATTCCAAGGATAGGCCCTTCACCTCTTATAGACCGCAGAGTAGGGGAGGTAGAGGTAGGGGTTTTAACCCCAAACCTTTCTTTCAGGCACAGGCCTCTCAGCCTCAGCAGCAGGCCAGAGGTTATTTTAGAGGAAGGGGCATGAGAGCCATGAGAAGAGCGGCTCCTGCACCTCGGGTTCAGGCATAGCCCGCACAGAATCCCTGACTGGCTAGTGCAGGTCGCATCCCCTATTACAGGACCACCAGTAGGTGGCAGACTGGCTCATTACCTTCACGCTTGGCATTCCATCACCACACACAAGTGGGTGTTGGAGGTAGTGAGCCAGTGTCTGGCACTCAGTTTCAAATCATTTCCAAAGCTGAGAACAAGAACTTTTGCTCCAACAACAGTTGCAGACAGGATTCTGTTGGAGGCAGAGGTAAAGCATCTGGTAGCAATCAAAGCAGTAGAGGTAGTGCCTCTAATAAGCAGGGGCAAAGGTTTTTATTCCAGGTACTTCCTCGTACGGAAGAAAAACTGGGATTGGCGACCTATTTTGGATCCAAGACTTCTGAACAAGCACATTTTGAAACCGAGGTTCAAAATTGTCACTCTTGCAATAATCATTCCCTCATTGCAAAAGGGAGACCGGCTAGCCTCCCTAGATCTAAGGGATGCTTATTTTTACATTCCCATCGGACCATCTCACAGAAAATTCTTGAGATTCAGGCTGGCGTCAGGCCATTATCAGTTTGCAGCTCTCCCTTTTGTACTAACTTTGGCACCAAGGGTTTTTACAAAGTGCCTATCAATGGTGGTAGAGTTTTTGAGAAAACAAAATGTAGCAGTCTTCCCCTACCTGGATGACTGGTTAGTAGTAGGACAGTCTCTGCAGCATGCAGTACAGTCACTGGCACTAACAAAATGTACACTAGAGTCCCTGGGATTTCTGATAAATGAAGAGAAATCTCAACAGGTACCACTACAGGTGCTGGAGTTTATTGGAGCAGAACTAAACACCAAGCAGGACGGAGCCCTCCTGCCACAAGACAGGGTGACAAGCATTCTGCAGATTGCAAAATCCTTTGTGTCCGGGAGACCCAAAACAGCCAGAGAATTTCTCAGGCTGTTGGGCCACATGGCATCTACCACTGCAGTGGTAATGGGCTCCAGGTTTCAAATGAGAGAGATTCAGTTCCATCTCAAACAGTATTGGTCTCAAAGGATGGATCCTATGTCCAAACCAGTTCCAGTCACAGAAAGTTTAGTCCAGGCTTTACAGTGGTGGCTGGACGAGCACAACCTCAGGGTGGGTGTAGCTTTTATAAGGGAACAACCCTCAGTAATCCTTACAACAGATGCCTGTCTTCTAGGTTGGGGGGCACACATATTAGAGCACAGAGCAAGTGGCACATGGTTCCCCCCCCCCCCCAAGAGTCTCTGCACATAAACCTCTTGGAGCCCAGGGCTATTTACCTGGCTCTAAAAACATTCACTCCTCACCTGCAAAACTAGGTGGTGCAAGTCAGAACAGACAACACCACAACCATGTATTACATCAACAAGCAGAAGGTACCAGGTCGCATCTGCTGTGCACAGAAGCAATGAGACTGTGGTCCCCGGTATAGTTCGTGGGAGTATCTCTGTCAGCCATACACCTTCCAGGGAGGGACAGTGTGCTGGCAGACTCTCTAAGCAGGATAAGTCAGGACTACCATGAGTGGTGCCTGAATACTCAGGTAATCAATACAGTTTTCAGGAAATGGGGCATTCCAGAGCTGGATCTCTTTGCCTCCGCAAAAAAACTACCAGCTTCCAATGTGCTGTTGCAGGCCTCCTCTAAGGGGCACTATTCCCCTGGATTGGACAGGGAAGTTTCTGTATGCATTCCCGCCCTTTCCTATGATATTCAGGACCTTACTGAATTTGAGGTCCCAACCAGCAAAAATGATACTGGTGGCTCCAGATTAGGCGAGACAGCACTGGTACTCTCTTCTGCTGTCTCTGTCAGTGGTTCCCCCAATCCATCTGCCCAGGTGGCACAACTTGTTAACCTCCTCCCAGAACAGGATCCTGTACCCCAATCTCAAATCACTGAGGCTCAAGGCGTGGCTCTTGAAGACTAAGAATTTGCTAACCTTAACCTATCGGAACAGGTGCTGACAGTGCTTAGGGGTTCCAGGAAGCCTTCTACTATGAAGACACATTCCTCTGAGTGGAAAAGATTTACAATATGGTGTACAGGTAAGGGTGTGAGCCCTTTCAGGGCTGATTTGGCTATTATCGTAGATTACCTTACACATTTACATTCCTTAGGTCTGAAGCCTTTCACCTTCAAGGTCCACTTAGCTTCAGTCTCTGCTTACCTGTCCATTGGTAAGGAGAGGTCTATGGCCTCTCATCCAGTATTTAGAAAATATTTTAAAGGCCTTAATCTTCTGCACCCTCCCCTAAGGGAACTGGTGCCAGCCTGGAATCTAAATATTTGCATTGCTAAACTCATGGATGCACCATTCAAGCCTATGGCAACCGCAGATTTGAAGTATGTCACTTGGAAAACTGTTTTCTTGGTTGCCATTACTTCAGCCAGAAGGATCAGTGAATTGCAAGCCCTGTGCACAGATGTGGACTACATCTCATTCCACAGAGACAAGGTGGTCCTTAGGACTAACAGAAAATCCCTTCCCAAGGTGTTATCTGATTTTCAGTTGAATCAGTCTATCACTCTGCCTGTCTTTTGTTTTACAGGCAAAGTACAGTTACGTAAGAACTTACCGTAACAGTAGATCTTTGAGAGAGGCACTTGCAGTAGGTAATTACATATAGGACTGATGCCGGCCAGCGTCAGGACCCAATGGAAAAATTTCTAGCTAACAGTGTCTGGTGGGGGACCGACCCCACGTCAGGTGACCAACGTCATGCGGCGTCGGTGTAAAGGGGTGATCCCCCACACCAGTCTTCCAGCTCCTTCCCGTCAAAGGCCAAAAGGCAAGACTGGAGAGAAGCGGATATTTCCCTTTCTGGAAAAGGAGCTGACAGAGCTCAGTGGGATGGAGGGCAGGAAGGTATTACCTACTGCAAGAGCCTCTCTCTCGAAGATCTACTGTTACGGTAAGTTCTTAAGTAACTGTACTGTCTTACTTCGAGAAGGCTCTTGCAGTAGGTAATTACATATAGGACTGAGTCCTAAGCAGTCTGGAACAAGGAGAAGCAAACGGGAGGAGGAAAGCTTCTCAGAAGTAGACCCTCTGGTTGTGAAGGCCTTAGGAAAGGAAGCCTTGCAAAACAGCCTGCCCGAAGCCTGCTCTGTGGTGAGAGGCAATGTCCAAACTGTAATGTTTCATAAAGGTATGGACAGAAGTCCCAAGTGGCGGCTGCACAAATGTCAGCCGCTGACACGTTCTTGAAACAAGCCGCAGAGGCAGCGACCCCTCTGGTGGAGTGGCCACTAACTTGACCCAGCAGGGTCTTGTCGTACTTGTCATAACAGAAAGTGATACAATGAGCCATCCATTTCGATAGGCATTGCTTAGAAACAGCATTGCCTTCTCTTTTATGAGCAAAAGAGACGAACAGTTGATCAGTCTTTCTGAGATCCTTCGTCCTGTTGGTGTAGTATCTCAGAATTCGGTGAACATGCAAAGTATGCAGGAGGTACTCTTCTTGTTTGGAGTGCTGCGTAAAAAAGGCAGGCAACTCTATGGATTGATTCAGCATCGATTCCACTACCACCTTAAGGAGAAACTTAGGGTTGGTGTGTAGAGCCATACGTTCCTTGTGAAAAATCAAATACGGGATTTTACACATCAGGGCCTGAAGCTCGGAAATCCGTCGAGCAAAAGTAATGGCCACTAGGAAGAGAGTCTTCCAAGAAAGGAACTTTAGGTCCACTGAGGCTGCCAGCTCGAAAGGAGGCAGAGTAAGCTTCTCTAAAACATATTCAGATTCCAAGGAGGGGCAAGAACCCGGATAGGGGGTCGTAAGTGAAAGACCCCTCTCAAAAAGGTCTTGGAGACCTCCAGCTGAGCAAACATCCTGTCTGCAGAGGGGACATGATAGGCCGAAGTGGCTGCCATGTGAACCTTTAAGGATGAATGACTGAGACCCAGCTCGAAGAGGTGTCGCAAGTAATCCAGAAGTCGTCCGACAGAGCACGAGAAGGGCTTGACATCATTGGAGGCAGCCCAAATAGAGAACAGCTTCCATTTCATGGCATAAGTAGATCTGGTTGAGGGTTTCCTGGCCTCCACCAGAATCTCAGCTACTCGGGGGGCGGGGACCTGAATCTGGCTTGAGCTACGTCTGCAGGAGCCACGCGTGCAATTGAAGGGACTTGAGGCCTGGATGGACCAGGGTCCCCTGATCCTGGGTCAGCAAAAACAGCAACGGAGGAAGAGGAGGTTCCTCTGAGTACTGTTGCAGAAGAGAGAGCCAAATTTGCCTGGGCCAGAAAGGAGCGATCAGAATCATTCGATGCTTTCTGAATCGAGTTTCTGCAAGACCCTCAGTAATCAGTGGAATCGGGGAGGCATAGACTAATCTGCCCTTCCAGTCTAGAGATAGAGCGCTCTCCAGAAAATGCCGTGCCCTAGAGCGAGCGAGCAGAAGATAGAAACATAGAATTTGACGGCAGATAAGGACCGCTTGGCCCACCTAGTCTGCCCATTTTCCTACCTAACAGATAAGCTGCAAATCCTAGTTAACCAACAGCTTACTTCCCCCTACCCCCCCACTAGGACTGCCTTATGCCTGTCCCATGCATTCTTGAAGTCCCCCACTGTTGAAGATGAGAAGTTTTGTGTTTTGAGTGGAAGCAGACATGTCTACCTGTGGAGTTCTCCAGCGCAGGAAGATGTCTACGACCCCCTGATCCAGTTCCCATTCGTGAGCTAGAGCAGATGACCGGCTTAGCCTGTCTGCCAGCGTGTTCTCGACCCTCGGGACATGAGATGCCATGAGGTGAAGGTTTTGTTGCACTGCCCAATCCCAGACTCTCATCGCCTCTCTGCAAAGGGAGTAGGAACAAGTTCCTCCCTTTTTGTTGATGTACCAGACAACACACACATTGTCCGTCTGTACAGCTAGGTGACCGGGAGACAGTTACAGATCCTGAAGAGCATATAGTACTGCCCTTAGTTCGAGCACATTGATGTGAAGAGACTTCTCGAGCTTGGGCCAGGAGCCCTGGGTCCTGTGAGGATCGAGATGTGCTCCTCCACCCTCGCCGGAGGCGTCTGTGGTCAGCGTGTCTGAGGGGGGGAGGGAAACTGAAGGGAACTCCCCGGCTAAGGTTCTCCTGAACCATCCACCACTGCAAGTCCTGATCCATGGGAGTGGAGACCAGGACAAGTTGATCTAGGTCATCCACTAGCTGATCCCATTGAGACCGAGGTGTCCACTGAGAGATTCTTATGTGGAGCCAAGTGCGAGGGACTGTCTGAATCGCAGCCGCTGTTAGCCCGAGGTGAAGGACTGACCTGGCGCAGACCTGCCTGCGGCTAGATAACAGGCTGACCTGGGCCTGGAGAGTGGCTGCCCTGTCTGGTGGCAGGAAGGCCATGCCAGAGGTCGTGTCCAGGATCACCCGATTAAACTGGAGCCTCTGGGATGGGAAAAGATGGGACTTGGCCTGGTTGATGGTAATACCCAGGCAGGCAAAGACCTGCTGGGTAAGGGAAAGGAAGCGCAGGAGTTCCTCCCTGGATGGGGCCGCCAGGAGCTAATCGTCCAGGTACTGGGAAAACCTGCACCCCCTGGGTATGCAGGTAGGCCGCTACCACCAAAAGGCATTTGGTGAACGCCCAGGGCGCCGAGGAAAGACCAAATGGGAGGGCCTTGAACTGGTAGTGGTCCCCCTGGAACGCAAAACACAGGTATTTGAGGTGGGAAGGGCAGATAGGGATATGCAGGTAGGCATCCTGCATGTCCAAAGCGCACAGCCACTGTCCCAGAAAGAGAAGGGGCAGGAGGCTTTGCAGCGAGAGCATCCTGAACCTCTTGTACTCCACGAACAAGTTCAGGGGGCTGAGGTCGAGAATCTGTCTCACGGCTCCTGTTTTCTTCAGGACCAGCAAGAAATGGGAATAGTACCCTGTTCCCTGAAGAGGAATGGAGACTTGTTCTGTCGCCTCCTTCAGCAGAAGTGCTGAAATCTCTTCCTGGAACAGAAGAGGATGATCCCGAGAGTACGACCACCTTGAGGGAGGGTGTCGGGGGGTTCTGAAGAAACTCTATTGAGTGTCCCTCTGCATCAGCTGGAGCACCCAGGAATCGAAGTTATCCTCTCCCAACCCGGGAGGTGGAGGAAAACCTCCCTCCTACCGTTCCTCTGGAAGGCTCAGAGGCTGTGGGAAAGAAAGGAAAGGAGTCGGCTGGTGTGGGGCAGCCAGCGGCTGAGAGCACCTGCTGCTTTTTTGGGCAGAGGGGGCTTGGCAGCCGAAGGGGCCCGGTGTTTATTGGCCCACTTTCCCTGGGGTTTCGCCTTTTGCTGATTCCGCCTGCGAAAGGGATGGCGCTGTTTGATGGGGTGGTACATGGAGTCCACAGACTTCAGTTTAGTCCCCTTCTCCTGCAGATCAGTGATAATGTCCTTGACATCACCACCAAACAGCACCAAATCCCGGAAGGGTGCTTCCTGAATAGCGGACTGCACTTCCGGGACCAACCCTGACGCACAGAGCCAGGCATGACTCCATGACTAGGGCCTGACCACGACACCAAGGCCTACTCTGTCTGCAGTGGCTTTACTGGTCAGACTAGGATTTGCCACCTCAAGGCACTTAAAGCCGATATTTTGGAGCAGCAGGTGGCCATGATGCAGAGCTCACAGGCGGAAAAATCTTCCACCTCTTCTGAGACCTCTAAACATAAGGACAAGAAAAGGGACTCAGACCAACGTAAGTCCCACAAAAAGAACCAGGGCCAGTTCACGCTCCTGGTCACCACACAAGAAAACCTCCTCGGGGTCCATCTCGGGAGGGTCTCACCACTCCTCCCGCCACTCGCAACACTCTACAGGGCACCAGGACTCCTCCATGCCTGCCAAACTACTGACATGGGGCAGTGGCAAGCAGGGCACGGTTTCCACACTTGCCTCATCTACCCCAAAGGTGAAGGCAACACCCTTGCAGTCACCCTCCGCCTCAGGAGTCGGGACCTCATCCTCTTCCTTTGCGGGGACCTCGGTGCCATCACGTAAGGTCCCGACTGTCTTTCGCGGGGCTCCGGGTAAGACCTTTGAGCATAAGGAACGGGAGTCAATTTCTAAGCAGACCTTGACTCACTGTCCCTCGACGGCCCAGACTTCAATGTCGAAACTGACGGCGGTTTCCAAGCCAGATGGCTCTAAACGGTTGACTGTACCGGATAAAGGGCGAACGTCAGCCAAAACCTCTTTGGATCCCGAATGTTCGCCAGTCCATAGGGCCTCTATGCCCGATGACCAGGGAGATCGGTCCACTCCCTCTCCCAGGGACCCAGCGGATCTCTGCTCTTCGCCTGTCGTGCCACCAACACCAGATAAATTTCACCTCCCGGTGAGACCAGCAGCTCCGCAGTTCTCAAAAGAAGAGCTGACAGAACTCTAACGGTTTTTGTGGGGCCAGGTCAAGAAAGATGTTCTTCCACCACAGCCGGATACAACTCCGACCCTGGAGGAAGAGAAGGACAAAGGTCGGGGAGAAAAGCCTTCCTCTCCTGCATCTATACCGTCCTCGCCTAAGCCCAAACCAAAGTCACCCTCATGTACCCCTACTGACACCCGTGGTCAGACTGTGTCTAAAGAACGGCAGCACCAGCATTGCCCCCATTCACCTAGTACTACCCGCCATTGCTCCCCTAGCAAAAGGCAGTCAGAAGCTGTCATTGGCGCTCTGCCAGCCGTCACCGGTCCTATAGCCATTCCAATCTGTTAGTGGGTGGAGTTCCCATGAGAGGAACAGATCTTTTTCACTTTCCAGATCAGCTTTCCCCTCTTCTGGAGGCCACAGTTCGGATCCCAGTACTTCTGGATCTGATCGTTCTCCCTTGAGAAAGGCCAGTGTCCCCAGATGAAAAGGACACTCCTAGATCCCCTCCTGATGATCATACCTTTATGGACGTCATGAGGCACATCCAGTCCTCCAGTGGATGGTAGATGGAGGATCTGGATCTGGAGCGCCGGAGGTTGGCAAAATACCTGAGGCAGAAGCAGCCAAAGCTTTTGGTCATTCCTCCTCTTGTGGATGCATTCCAGAATCTCACTCTGATCACGTGGAAGCATACCTCCACCACTCCGGCAGTCTCCAAAAAATTGGATAGGCTGTACCAAGCCCTGAGGGAGGAGCCTTTCTTAGCGGAACACCCTCAGGCGGACTCCATGGTGATTACGGCTGCTCACGATAAATCAAAGAAGCCTAAGCACCTCAGTTTGCAGCCTCCAGACGTAGAGTCCAGATTTTTAGATCAGGTGGGCAAGAAGGTGTTTTCTCTCTCTACCTGCTCTATTCGATCCCTAAACTTCCTCACGCATATGGTCCAGTACCAGAATGCCATGTGGGAGAAGGGCTTAGAAGTGGCTGAGGCCTTTCCAGACTCTACACAAAAGACTGCGCTTCTGGACATCCTGAAGTCGGGTTCGGACAGAGGCACTTATGTCCTGAGGGCTTTGTACGACACAGCAGACACTGCCTCTAGGGTAGCAGCATCCAGTGTTTGCCTTAGGTGCCATGCCTTGCTCAGAGTCTCAAGATTCTCCCAGGATCTGCAGTCCAGGATCCTGGACCTTCCCTTCCAGGGTTCCATCCTTTCTGGGGAGGAGACGGAGAAACTAATCTCACACCTCTAAGATTCCGGGAAGTCTATCTGGTCCATCCAAAAGATGTGTAAGGGGGACCACAAACCCCTCCGCAAACTACCTTTTTGTAAGCCCTCAGGGCAAAATACCCGCAGCCAATTTCAGCAGAGGTGTGGCTTCAAGAAAAAGGCACCAACCCAAACTCTTGGGAGCTCTACCTCTAGAGGCCCCAAGTCCTCCCAGCCCTTTCTGCCTGTTCCCGAATTTGCCCAGTGACTCTGTCTGCCCCCCCCCCCGCGGAGGTTATGGGGGAGGCAGTAGGGGGTCACTTCTCCCTCTACTTAGAGGGATGGAGCAGTGTCACTACAGACCTTTGGGAGCTAGACCTGATAAGGAGAGGACATACTCTCGAGTTCATTCAGATCCCTCCGGAAAAGCCACCAGGGTCTTCCCATTATCCTCCTTCACACATTCCTCTGATAGGAGAGATCTACGCTGTTTTGCAGAAATGGGCAATAGAGCCAGTGCCCCCAGATCAATGGGTGGGGCTACTGTTCTAATTTTTTCCTGGTACTGAAAAAGACTGGAGACCATCGGCCCATTCTGGACCTTGGCTCCCTAAATCTCTTTATAGAGTACAAAGGGTTCAGAATGGTCACTCTGCCAGGCCTCATTCCCCTCTTGCACCAAGGGAACTGGCTCTGCTCCCTAGATATGCAGGAGGCCTACCTGCACTTAAGGGTTTTTCCTGAGGTTCCACTTCCAGGGGAGACATTAACAGTTCCGAGCCTTACTGTTCAGCCTCTCGTCCGCTCCTCGAGTCTTCACCAAATGCCTAGCATGGCTGCAGCTCTCAGATGCCAGTGCCATTATGTCCTCCCTTACCTAGATGACTGTCTCCTGGCAGCCCCCTCTAGGGCTGAGCTACTTCACAGTTTCCGATACACCTTTACTCTCTTCCAAGAGCTGGGGATCCCCCGACTCTCCCAAAGTCATCCCCATGGCCCAACCAGCGACTCCTATTTATCAAAGCGATCTGCGACACAGTTCAGGCATGGCCTTCCTCCCGCAGGACGGGGGGGGGGATTGTCTAAGGGGGCGTAGCCCGGATGGTATCCATGGCTCCACAGGTCCCAGCCAGGACCTTCCTCAGACTTCTGGGACATATGGCGGCGGCCATCCCCGCAATTCCTTTGGCTCGCCTCCACATGAGAGTCCCAGGCTCAGGGTGCAGTAGGACCAAAGATCAGTCAACCTGGACCAGCCGATCAGGATCTCCGGCCCAGTACGAAGGACTCTTTCCTGGCAGTTAGACCCCTCCAACTTTGCACAAGTGGTCCCCTTTCAGCAGGGGTCTCCGAGATGGATTCTAACGACAGACTTATCCTGTCTCGGTTGGAGCGCTTATCTGGGAGACAGACAGACCCAGGGGACATGGTCTCCAGACGGGCAACTGCTCCATATCAATATCCTCGAGATGCGAGTGGTCCTGAATGCCTTGAGTGTTTCAGATGGACCTTTCACCAGGCCCTCTTCTCATCCAGATGGACAACACATCAGTAGCGTTTTACATCAACAAGCAAGGTGGCACACATTCTTATCCCTCTGCAGGGAGGCGATGATGGTCTGGTATTGGGCACAGGAACACCGCCTTGACCTCACCACTGTTCATGTTCCAGGCATCCAAAACGTCTTGGCCAACAGCCTAGGCTGGTCTTGGTCCAAGGCTCACGAGTGGGAGCTCTTCCAGTCGGTAGCTGATCAGCTAATCGACAGGTAGGGCCACCCAGAGTTAGACCTCTTTGCATCTCCACTAAGTGCCAAACTACTCAGTTTCTGCTCGCGTGAGCCCATGCCTGGTGTTTTCTGGCCAGATGCCTTGTCCCTCTGTTGGACAGGGAGGTTTCTGTATGCCTTCCCTCCCTTTCACATTCTTCAGAGGGTTCTTCTGAAGCTACAGGCCGGGGGAGCAGAGATGATCCTCATCGCTCCATTTTGGCCTCTGCAGATTTGGTTCGCACTACTTCATCAGTTGGCAGTGGAGCCTCCAATACAGCTGCCGCTGAGCTTGCACTTGCTGTTGCAGGATCAAGGAACATTTGTCCATCCAGACCTCAGATCCCTGCATCTTCAACCCTGGTTCCTGCAGACTTGGTCAAATCCAGGTTTGGGGTCTCCCAGGTGGGCGGACGTTCTTGTAGCAGCGAGTAAGCCCTCAACGACATCTACTTATGCCATGAAGTGGAAAAGATTTTGTCTATGGGCTTCACCCCATCACTTGGACCCACTCACCTGTCCAGTGAACTTGATCTTATAGTATCTCCTTTTCTTGTTAAATCAAGGCTTGAGCTACTCCTCCATAAAGGTACATCTGTCAGCAATCTCTGCTTACCACGTGCCTATGGGAGGAAAAACACTCTCCCAACTGGATGTGTCCCGTATGTTTTTGCGGGGCATACTGCATATTAAGCCTCCCATCAGAGATCCAGTACCACCCTGGGATCTCCTTTTTATGCTAGAAAAGCTGACTCTTACCCCGTTCGAGCCTGTCGCAAAACGCAAGCTTCGCTTCCTTTCCTGGAAAGCGTTATTTTTAGTTGCCGTTACTTCTGCCCGGAGAGTTTCTGAGCTTCAAGCCCTGATGTGTAAGGAGCCTTACTTAATTTTTCACAGGAACAGGGTGTCCTTGTGAACCGGTCCTAAGCTTTTGCCTAAGGTGGTGTCCAAACTTATGTTGAATCAGGACATCAACCTTCCAGTATACTATCCGGATCACTCAAACAGAGGTGAAGTGCTCCTGCATACTTTGGATGTCCACAGAGCACTACAGTATTATCTTAAATGCACTGCTCCATACCGTAAGATGGAGCAGTTGTTTGTGGCCTTTGTGCCTCGCTGCCAATACGCTGCAATGTCTAAGCAGACATTACCGAAGTGGCTGGTAAATTGTATTGTCTTCTGTTACAACAAGTACAGCAAACCAGTACCGGGCTTGGTTAGGGGTCATTCTACCAGGGGAGTGGCTACTTCCGTAACATCCTTACGTAATGTCTCCATTGGAGACATCTGTGCAGCGGCTACCTGGAGCTCAGTGCATACCTTCATTAAGCACTACAGCCTGGACAATGCTTCTAGAAAAAGGGGCAGTCTTCGGCCTAGCGGTCCTTCAAGGCCTCCTATCATAGGTGCCTTTTCTAGTACTGTTGCTTTGCAGCCTCCTCCCAGTTATCTGTTTCCTTTTTTCGGGACTGCTTGGGATTTAGTCCTAATGGTAATAGCCTGCTGCAAGAGCTCCCACTCAAAGAAAGATAGAACAGTTATGTAAGAACTTACCGTAACAGTACATCTTCAAGAGGAGCTCTTGCAGCAGGTGCTGCTTTCCCTCCCTTCTTCCCCCTGGTGAGCTGTCTGCATTTTTATTCACGGCAAGCTTCCGCCTGGTTCGCCTGCTGGCCTTATGAACTGGTCTCCAGCGGGTGAACCGAGGTGGGTCTGGGGACTGCCCCCTGATACACCATTGGCTGATGTTGGGGCGGAGTCGGGGGCTGTCCCCGCTGGAGTCTGCTAGCTAAAAGGTTTTTGATGGGTCCTAGTGCCTGCAGCATAGTCTTAATGGTAATGGCCTGCTGCAAGAGCTCCTCTCGAAGATCTACTGTTACAGTAAGTTCTTACGTAACTGTACTTTAGTAATAAAATCAGAGGGTATTTTTAATAATTATTGGCAAGCAAAATGGACATTCGTTTACACTGGTCAGGACAAACCTATGTAATCTATAAGGCATAACATGGCAGAATTAGTTCAAATTGGCGGGCTTTTCATGCCCTACCCTCAGGTCTCGGAACACTCCACCAGATTGGCTGTGGAGAGACCCTTTGTTCAGAGTTTCTGGTGTCCTAGCATGGTGGTGAAGCAGCAATCGGTGGATGGGAAGAGGGTCAGTCCGGTCATAGATGGCCCTCTTGACCCCAGTGTATGAATCTTGCATTCTTTTATGCTGTTGTGATGACCCCCTATGCTGTAATCTCCCAGGTCATGACTGAAAATAGGCAAATGTTTGTCCAGTGCACTTACCTGGTAAATAAAACCAAAATATTTAAAGGAGTCCACCACGGAGAGATGGGCGTCATCTAAACAGTGGATGGCTAAGCCAGCAGTGCATGTCCTTTACCTAGGTGCAGACCCAAAAAGCTTGGCCTGGGTCTTAGAGTTCGAAACAAGCCAGGTCTAAACTCTACCAAAGTCAGCACTGAATTGAACATTCATGTCAGTTAAACTCTTAGAGCTAGTGTGCATAGCACCATATCATCAGCTTATAGTGAAATTTTACAGAAAGATGGGGCTTTTATGGTGTCATTTATAAATGGAAGAAAGCAGTGGGCCCAGTATGGAGCATTGGGGAGCGCCAGTTCTGATAGTGGTTAAGACAGATTTTGCATGGTTAATAGTAACAAATTGCTGCCTGTCACTAAGATAGCTAGAGAACCAGCTGATGGCAGTGGTGGAAATACCTAGGGTTGATGATTTGGATTTGAGTAGGATGTGGTTAACGAGCTTCAATACTTCAGTAAGATCAGTAAAAATAGAGCCAGTATACATTCCCTTATCCATGGCCATTTTGACGTCATCAGTGAATTAGATGAGCGCTGTGATAGTGCTGTGAGCCTGTCTGAATCCATGTTGTGCAGGGGGGACAGCAGGCTGTTTGTGAAGGTGGTCCATAACCTGGGAGGCAACCAGCTTCTCAAGCAGTTTACTGAGGACAGGCAGGATAGGAATAGGCTGATAGTTTTCTAAGCATTTTTGAATACTGGGATGAACTTGGCAACTTTCCAACTATTAGGAACAGTACCTGCAGAGAGGGACAGATTGAATAGTCTGGTAATTGGGGCGGCAGCAGTCCAAATAGCCTAGGCCCTAGCCCATCAAAGCTAACACTTCCGTAAGTGGAGATCGTTTTTAGGAACCTCGGCACCTCACTGTGAGTGACAGCTTGGAGGTAAAACAGCAGGAAGTTAGGACGACCAGGTGGTGAAGTATGCTCAGGGGGAGGGGGTAAGACTGTCAAACTTGGTTAGATGAGAAGTGGGCATTAAAAAGTGTTGGTGATAGTGTCAGGGTTATTACAATTTGCACCATTTATCATGTCGGACAGTGAGTGATTTTTACCGTTATACATGAGCACCTTGATATGGTTCCAGAAACTCCTGGAGTTAGTAGCAGAGGCCTACAGGATCTCCTTGCGGTATATACTTTTAGCCAGATTTCTTCTTTTACAGGCATTCCCCCAAGGACCGGTATTCCAAGCAATCTGAGTGAAGTGACGAGGCTTTAAATATATCCCAACATTTATCCCTAACCTTCAGCAAAGTGAGCAGGTCACTATGAAGCCACCTAATGGCCTGCCTTTTTACCCTGTGCCTGATGAGTGGAATGTGGTTATCCTGAAGGAACTGGAGAGTGGAGGTAGAGTAGGCAAGAGCCTTATCAGCATCAGTGGAGCAATATAGCGGGAATCGGTCCAGAATGTGAAGATAGAAACATAGAATTTAATGCCAGATAAGGACTGCTTGGCCCACCTAGTCTGCCCATTTCCTTACTTAATGGATAAACAGCAGATCCTAGTTAACCAACAGCCAACTTCCTCCTGCCTCCCCCCCCACTAGAATTGCCTTATGTCTGTCCCATGCATTCTTGAATTCCCCCATGATTTTTAACTCCAGTACCTTCTCAGGAAGGCTGCTCCATGTATCCGTAACCCTCTCCATGAAAAAATATTTCCTCACATTACCTCTGAGCCGTCTCCCTATTATCTTCAGATTGTGCTCCCTTGTTCTTGTACAAGTCTTTTTCTGAAAGATGCTTCCTTCTTGGACTTTGTTGATTCCCTTGAGGTACTTGAAAGTTTCTATCACGTGTTCTCCCCCCCCCCCTCGCACCCACTGCCTTCTTTTATTGCTTGCCCACCTTCAGGTCATCTGATTTGACTACCCCCAGGTCCCTTTCCATTTTTGTTGTTAGTATCTCACCCCCCATTGTGTACTCTTCCCTGGGTTTTTGTTTCCCAGGTGCATTACTTTGCATTTCTTTGCGCTAAATCTAAGATCAGCAAGGAAGAAGCCTGCTGGCACAATGGTAGAGCTACCACTTATAATGCTGGCGACCCGGGTTTGAGAGTGGACCGGGGTGGCTGGAGGGCCGGCTTGAGGGAGGGGGGCGCGCTGGATTGAGTGGTATATGTATGCTCTTCATCTCTGGTGGGAAGGGGGAGTTGTCTTCCAGTGCAGGGCTCCTGGGTGACCACAGGACATCCTGTCACCGGCGACTCAGCTAGTGCTGATCTCAGGAGGTGTGCTTAATGCATGGCATGAGTTGCCCCGCAGCATCACTGCACATCACGCCTCCTTTCATTATGGAAAAAAATCCCTCAGGGCGTGCCCCATGATGCTCCCGTTGTGCGCGCTGCCAGCATGTAGCAGGCCCGGTTCCCAGCCTGCCACGGACGCGGTAACGTCATTGAGGGAAAGGAGCTGAGTCCCACTGTGGTGGGGGTGGGTAGGGTAGCCTTGGTGCCTCTGCGATGGTTACGCACAGCGCATGAAAATCTGGGGGGGCTCCGTCCTGGCTCAGAAAACACATAATAAGTAAAAAAAATAAATAAATCTGAAAAGAAAAAGTCATCAAGGAATGCAATCCGATTAAACTTGAGAGAAATCCCAAATTATTAGCTCCTTGGTAGGGCAGTTAGGAAAGTGAGCATTCTACACACGAAAGACTAGGGTGCTGTCACTGATTTACATTGGCGAGAGTGCCTGCAGCAGCAGTCCTATCCTCCCTGTTAGAACCCAATCAGTGAGGGGGGTGGTTACCTCCATTGGTAGACAGTCTGGTTGGGGCAGAGATGAGCTGAGAGAGGAGAATTTTACTTATTAGCAATTCAAAAGATTTTAAGTTTTTATTATGCCAGTATATATTAAAATTATCCATTAAAATGAATTCATTCTTCCCCTGTAACTGAGCACAGGTAATCCGTGAACTCTGATAAGGCAGCCCTACCACCCTTGGGAGGTTTGTAGGGAGGATTCTATACACACAGTGCAAATTCTCTTTGTATTCCCTTGGGACTACAAGGGAATGAAAGACTTCACAGGAGGATGGGGTGTCTCCAGGTAGGGCGTCAGTTGTAGGTGATCCATATAGTGAATGACTACACCCCCACACCCTTTTGGTGGAGGGGCAGTTAAGTCTGAGCAGCCTGTATCCTGCCAGGAAGCACATAGAATCAGGGACTGAGGGTTTGAGCCATGATTCAGTGATACCAAGTGTATCTGGATTGTAACAAGTAACCTGGGCTTCCATTTCATGAAGGATAGCCATACATAAGGTTCGAATGAGCCATCTTGATTCCCTTATTATTAAACAATAGGGAGGGAATTTTAGAAACATGATTGCATGATGGGCCAGGATTGGAGTGTCTATCTCCCGATGGGGTTAAGTAAGAGTTGGACGCCACATGGTAAGATAGGGCTGCAGTCTGGGGATCAGGAAGTGGCCAGTGAAAGCATACTGAGTTAAGTGCTGAAGCATAAAAAACAAATGCTTCTGTCTGAAGCACCATGTTAGCATTGGGTGGGAGGCTGAGACAACAAGTTGGAGAATTGGAAGTGCTGGGATTGTGTAGCAGGGACCGAATACTGGGAATCAGTAGCAGGAACTAAGACATCGATAATGGGCATTAGGTTTACAAGAGTAAAACCAGTTAAAACAAATGAGCTTAGGGACAGCTTGCTCACAGATTCTCAGCAGGGACTGAATCAGAAATGAAACACAGTTAAGTATTGTCACCGGGCTGGGAGGGAGACTGACAGAGTATAATTATATTCATCAAATCAGTAATCCAAATAGAAAGATTGCCCTATATTTCCTGTCATTTAGGATGCCCTCTTCTCCCATTTTTAATCTGCTTTAGCATTGTTTTTATTGATTTCAAATAATTAAAGGAGTGCTTCTTTTAGTATGGATATCTACAGATTTTGAACAGTGTCCTCAGCAGTTTTGGAACACTCATTGCCCCATAAGATAAGGTGTCAGTGTCAGTAGTAACATACCGTAGTAATTTAAGGTCAGAAGAGCCTCTAGGTCCATCAGGATGCACCCCCCACCCCACCCCTGCTTTATAATTGGGAACTAAGAAGTATGAGGAGGAAATGTGATAATTTTAAGGGCTTTCCCTGTTACTTGGGGAACTCTGTGATTCCTTTGATAAGCAGAAAATTGTCCAGGCCTATCTTGGAAGAGCTCTACTGTCCTTATGACCACTGTGATTGCATAGTTCCACCACCCTGTGGGAGAAGTGCTGTTACCCCTGAATTTGCCACCTTTAAGCTTTGGGGTGTGTTTCCCGCATCTTGCTGGAGCGCGCTAGATCAGACATCTGTGTCTGTTCGACTTTGTCTATACATTTCATTATGTGAAAGAACTGCTAGTCCACCCCAGTCACAAGAAAGTTGACATTACTCAGTTGGTGTATACAGACAGCTGAGAATACTGATGAAAAGCGTAAGGAAAAGGAGAACTGCTCTCCTCTCTCGGGAGAAGTCATCCAGCTAGTTGACTGCCCTCTGGTGGTGGCTGGAGGGCAGTACTTGCGAGAGGTACGGTCCGATGTCCATGTTAGTCGAGCGGTCACTTTGATTTATTTGAATCGCAACACTAAATAGTAATAAAATGTTAAAGAAAATCGCCCCGGGCATGCACACACAGCCTTTGTTTTATGACATCACAAAATGGGGCTGCTTGTCCCTGTGTGGGGGCGTGTCGGAGCATTGCGGAAGTGGCTGCGTTTCTGGCCATGGTGCCTGGGGGCTAGTTTGAGTGTTCCAACTTTAATTTACGGCAGCAATAATGGAAATAACTTATGGATTACAACTCTGGGCCAGGTAGGCAGTGGTATGTGCTTGGGGACCCTTACTAGGAACCTGCTCTTTAATGAAGTTGCAAAGTACAGCACCCTGCTGGCCACTGAGGGAATGACACTTGATACAGAATAGGCACCTCAGAAGCAGTTATCAGTGTGTCACAAACATGTTCATGCTGTTGGCCAAAGATTGTGTATTTGAGAGTTCAGGAGTTCCGGTGCAGCCTCTGAGCTCAGTGGCGGCTTGGCGCTAACACTCTGCGATCCTCTCACCCTTTCAGCCAGAACTTCAGCTTGATTTGAAATTAATAAAGATTCTGGCAATCACCAACTTAATGGCCACAAATAAGCTACAAGGGGGACCAAACAGATTTGCCAACCTACCGATAGATCCAGCTCCTCTGACCACGAGGAATCGGACTCGAGTGCTTCAATATGCTCGCACCTCTCCTCCTCGCGCTCCACCACTAAACGAAAGGGGAAACAAACACCGAAAGCCCCCTCACCAATGGAGGACAAACTAGACAAGATTTTAAGTGAACTTAAGGAAATCAAGTCTGATTTTTAAGGATTTTAAGAGAGAGCAAGAACTGGCCCATGCAGATATCTCTGAGCTCCAGCAGCACATGGTGGCAGCAGAGGAAACACAGAGCACGTAGTCTGCAGCAACTGCCAAGAGCCAGGCCACAGTTTCCCAGCTAGATGAAATATGTCAGGCTTTGGGAGAACAGCAGGAAGATGCTAAAAATAGGCACAGATGCAGAAACCTGAGTGTATGGAGTGGCAGAGGGGAGTGAGGGGGACAGCGTGGAAATCTTCATAGACCGCTTACTTTGAGAAGTGCTGAACTTGGAGGCAGATCATGAACTCAAAACAGAAAGGGTTCACAAGGCCCTTGGTCCCCAGCCCCCTCAAACTGGAGCGAGACCCCAGTCTAGTATACTGTGCTTCCTGAGTTTCACAACTAAAGAGGAAATTTTAAGAAAGGCCTGGTTGATGGGGCAGACTTATTTTAATGGTACCAGGATCTATTTTGATAATGACTGCCCCTTCGATGATGCAACGCCGCAGGAAGTTCGTTCCTTTGATCTTACTTTGAGTGGGAGCTCTTGCAGCAGGGTATCACAGTAAGGACTGTGCCGCAGGCACTAGGACCCACCGGAAAACTTCTCAGCCAGCAGTACCCAGTAAGGACCGGCCCCAATGTCTGCTCCATCCCGACATCAGCCCTGGTACAAAAGGGGGCAGACCCAGCTCCACCCCAGTTTTTTTTCCCGCTGCATCCCACGCACATGAAGAGTTCAACAGTCTTGGCTTGCCAGCCCAGCTAAAAAAAAAAAGTCAGGTTTTTTTGCCCTTTCTGCTGTCTTTTCTCCAGCTTTTCGACGTTTTTTTTGTTCCACCAACGTATGTCTTCACCGTCCTCTGTCTCCTCGTCTGGACCCCATGTCAGCAAGTGCGGTTGCGGCCACCAGATACCTTCTAAGGACGGCCACAAGAAGTGCGTCTTCTGCCTGGGGCCTGAGCACGACAACACGGCCTGTTCGTCCTGCCAGAGTTTCACCAGCCGGACCCGGCTCAGTCGCCTGAAGGCCCCCCTTCTTGAGAAGAAAATGGATCTGCACGCCTCAGGGGAGAAGGCAAAATGCAAGGATAAAGCCAAGTGGTCCCGCGACAAAGACCATAGTCGGTCCCGGCACTGGTCCAGGTCCCAGTCTTGCTCCCGCTCACAGCCCTCTCTCCGAAAAAAGCCTGTGGTTCTACGGACTCAGGTGAGTGTCCAGAATCTAAGGATCAGGCTAAGGCTGGGTCTTCGGGGGAGAAGCCAGCGAAGCCTAAGGTGACTCCGCTAAGAGTCTCCGTTGAGTCCTCGGAAGCACAAGCTTCGGCCCCACCTTCCAAAGCCTCGGCACCGCCCGGCAAGAGTGCACCCTTGAAGTTGAAGGACTCTCCAGCGCCCCCTGGCAGTACACCGTCGTTGGTCCCATTACTGATGCTGGGTGAAGGGGCGGCGGATCTAGGCACAGCCGGTGAAGGGACTGCGTCTTCATCCCCCATGTCCTCCTCCCCCCGGGGCTCTCCAGGAGGCTCTCCTTCCAGGGCTGATGCTCTGGATATTCTCTTTCTGGGGAAAGCGGCCTCAGCCTTCACGAAGGACGAGCTCCAGGATCTTTTTTCCTTCTGGTGGGGCAGGTCCTGAAGTGGGCCCCCCCCTCGAAGCCGGCCCCGTCACTGGTTCCGGACCCTTTGGGTGAACCACAGCCAGGAGGTGCATCTTCGCCACAGAAGACTCCCGAGAGGCCGCCGCCTACACCTCCTCCCAAGGCTTGTTCCCATTCATGGTCCGTAGACCGACACTGGCGCTCTGCAAGATCTGGTAGCGAAGCCGGGTTAGGTCTTGCACCAGGAGCTGTTCCCGTTCTGTTAGGCGGGATCGCTCCTGACGTTGGTCCTCTGACCGACGTCGGTCTCTGCTCCGCTGTCAGTCCCATGACCGACATCGGTCTTCAGACTGTCATCGGTCAGTGAGTCACTGACGTTCAAGTGGGGCTAATCACATGGATAGTTCGGCTACGTGACACCCAGTAGCCTTTCCTCCTCTTCTTCCTCTTCCTTCTTGGGAATCGGGGGTCCCCGGGAGAGAAGGACCAGCCCCGCCCACCTCCTGATGATCCTACCTTCATGGACGTCATGAGGCACATCCAGGACTCCAGTGAGTGGGATGCGGAGGACCTGGATCCAGAACGGCGTAGATTGGCTCAGTACCTGAGGCAGAAGGAGCCTAAACCTTTGGTGGTGCCTCCTTTGGTGGACACATTCCAGGACCTTACCCGGATTACCTGGAAGTGTCCGGCTTCATTCTTGGCAGTTCCGAAGAAATCGGACAGGCTGTACAAAGCCCCAAGGGATGAGCCATTTCTGGCCGAACACCATCAGGCGGACTCTTCAGTTATTACGGCTGCTTATGATAAATCTAAGCAGCCCAAGCAGCTCAGCTCACAGCCTCCTGATCCGGAGTCTCATTATTTGGACCAGATGGGCAAGAAGGTGTATTCTGCCTCCACCTGTTCCATTAGATCCCCAAACTTCCTAACGCATGTGGTCCAGTACTAGAATGCACTCTGGGAGCAGGGACAAGAGCTGGTAAATGCCTTGCCAAACTCCGAGAAGAAGACGGAGATTCTGGACATCCTAAAATCGGGCTCTGATGTAGATACACATGTTTTGTGTGCCTCATATGGCACTGCGGATACGGCAGCCAGAGCGGCAATGTCCGGGGTCTGTCTCAGGCGCCATGCTTGGTTGAGGATCTCTGACCAAGATCTGCAGTCCGGGATCCGGGACTTACCGTTCCAGGGTACCGTTTTGTTTGGGCTGGAGTCTCTCATCTCTCGCCTCTAAGAGTCAGGCAGATCCATCTGGTCTGTCCGCCAAATGTACCGTGGAGACCAGCGGAGAGAGAGTTAGCGGCCTTTTCGGAAGCCCTCAGGTGGACAAGCCCATGGCAATCAACAGGGCCAGAAAGGTGGCTTTCGGAGGAGAGCCGACAACCAGCAGCCTGGAGGCGCTCCTCATGGCCCCAAGTCCTCCCAGGCCTCTCTGCCCACATCTGGCTCTGCCCAATGACTCCCTTCCGACCCCCCCTCCTCCGGTGGAGATTCCAGGGGAGGTGGCAGGGGGTCGCTTCTCCCTTTACCTTCAGGGATGGAGCTCAATCACCGCGGACCAATGGGTCCTAGACATTATAAGGAGAGGACACACTCTAGAGTTCACGGAGATTCCTCCAGACACTCCACCATGGTTCTCCAGATATTCTCCTTCTCATATCCCTCTCATAGAAGGAGAGATACAGGCCCTCTTGCAAAAAAGGGCAATAGAACCAGACCCCCTGCTGCAGCGGGGAAAGGGATACTATTCCCGCTTCTTCCTGGTCCCAAATAAGACTCAAGACCTTAGTCCCATTCTGGACCTCAGCTCTCTCAACCTTTATATAGAGTACAGAAGGTTCCGGATGGTGACGTTTCCAGGACGTCTTCCTCCGCTGCACCAAGGGGACTGGCTCTGTTCCCTAGACATGCAAGATGCGTACATGCATATCGGGGTCTTTCCCCCTCACAGGAAGTTCCTGAGGTTCCACTTCTGGGGGAACATTATCAGTTTCATGTTCTTCCGTTCGGCCTCTTCTCCACTCCTTGAGTCTTCACGAAATGCTTGGCAGTAGTGGCTGCGGCTCTAAGGCGTCAGGGTCATTATGTCTTCCCTTACCTGGATGACTGGCTGCTCGCGGCCCTGTCAAGGTCACGCCTGCTTTGAGCTCTCGGAGACACCTGCACTCTGTTCCGAGACCTGGGGATCACCCTGAACCTTCCAAAGTCTTCCCCAGAACCCAGCCAAAGACTCGTCTTCATCAGAGTGGTCCTGGATTCAGTCCAGGGCATGGCCTTTCTACCCCCAGAGAGGGACGATCACTTGCGGTAGATAGCCGGATTGGTCCTTATAACTCCTCGGGTTTCAACAAGGACCTTCCTCAGACTTCTGGGGCACATGGTGGTGGCCATTCCAGTCACTCCCCTGGCCCATCTCCACATGAGAATCCCACAGTGGATGCTCAGGGTGCAATGGGATCAGTGCTCCGAAGATCTAGACCACGTGGTCAGTCATAGAGCCAATAAGGAGAACACTTCTTTGATGGATGAATCCACTCAATTTGGAAAAAGGGGTCCTCTTCCATCCAGAGCCCCTGAATCGGACCTTTACAACGGATGCCTCGGATTTAGGTTGGGGAGCGCACCTGGGGGCCCATGAAATGCAGGGCATTTGGACCCTCCGAGGAGCACAAACTCCACATCAATGTCTTGGAGATGCGAGTGGTCTTCAGTATGCTACACGCCTTTCAGGAGGACCTAGTACCAGGCTCTCTTCTTGTTCAGACAGACAACATGGCGGTCGTCTTCTATATCAACAAGCAAGGGGGTGCTCATTCTTACCGCCCTGTGCAGGGAGGTGATGAGAGTCTGGTATTGGACACTGGAATGGCACATCTCTCTCTCTCCATGGTGCACGTTCCAGGTGTCTTAAACGACTTGGCCGACAGTCTAAGCAGATCTTGGTCCAAGGTGCACAAGTGGGAGCTACTGCAGTCCGTAGCGGATCAGCTGTTCGACACATGGGGTCGTCCAGAGCTGGACCCGTTTTCGTCACCACACAATACCAAACTGCCAGTTTTCTGCTCGTGAGAGCCCGCGCCTGGTGTTTTCTGGCCAGATGCATTGTCCCTTTGTTGGGCAGGGAGGTTTCTTTATGCCTTCTCTCCCTTTCCTCTCGTCCAGAGAGTTCTGTTGAAGTTACAGGCTGAGGCAGCTCGAATGATTCTAATTGCCCCGCTGTGGCCTTGACAGATTTGGTTCCCACTACGTCAGCGGCTATCCACGGAACCTCTAGTTCCGCTGCCAATATTCTTGCAGTTGCTGTCTGAGGATCAGGGCTTACTGGTCCATCCCAGTCTCCGATCCTTACACCTTAACACTCTGCTAATTCGTTCATAGCAAAATACAGGTATGGGGTATCCCCAGAGGTGGGGGATGTTCTCGTGTCAGCGAGAAAGCCCTCCACACGCTCCACTTATGCTTTGAAGTGGAAGCGGTTCTGCTTGTGGGCCTCGTCTCACCATCTGGATCCCATTACCTGTCCGGTGAACTCAGTTCTACAGTATCTCCTCTCCTCTCCTCATACCAGCAAGGCTTGAGCTACTCCTCCATAAAGGTGCACATGTGGGCCATCTAGGCTTATTATGCCTTTTCGGGAGACAGGGCCTTAGCCCAGTTGGATGTGGCCTGCACCTTTTTATGGGGGATTCTTCACGTGAAACCTCCCATTCGGGATCCTGTCCCACCCTGGGACCTCCTTTTTGGGTTGGAGAAGCTTGCTGTTCCCCCGGTTGAACCTGAAGCAGACTGAGCGCTGCAATATCTTTCCTGGAAGGTTTGCTTTTTAGTTGCCATTACGTCAGCTCGAAGAGTTTCCGAGCTTCAGTCTCTGATGTGTAAAGAGCCGCATTTAATTTTTCATAGGGAAAGGGTTTCCCTGAGAATGAATCCTAAGTTTCTTCCAAAAGTGATCTCAGAATTGACCCTTATCCAGTCTGTTGACCTTCCGGTTTATTTCCCTTTTCCCTCTAACAGGGGAAGCTCTCCTTCACACTTTGGACGTCCAAAGGATGCTAAGGTATTACCTTAAACGAACGGCTTCTCGCCGTCAATCGGAGCAACTGTTTGTGGCTTTCGCACCACAACAGTTGTGTAAACTGGTGTCCAAGCAGACCATTTCTAAATGGATTGTCCACTGTGTTTCTTTCTGCTATGAGAAGCACAGCAAACCCCTTCCGGGCCCAGTTAGCGGTCACTCCACCAGAGGAGTGTCTGCTTCCTTCGCCGATATGCGGAATGTCTCGATTCGGGACATATGTGCAGCTGCTACCTGGAATTCAGTGCATACTTTCGTAAAGCACTACAGCTTGGACATTGCCTTCAGATGCCATGCTGGCTTCGGCCTGCCAGTCCTTCAAGGACTCCTGTCTTGAGCTTCTTAGTTCAGCTTCCTCTTCCACCTCCTGGGGTCGATTACCTCCTTGGCGAGTGACTGCTTGGGATTCAGTCCTTATTGTGATAGCCTGCAGCAAGAGCTCCCACTCGAAGTAAGATAGTACAGTTACGTAAGAACTTACCGTAACAGTAGATCTTCGAGAGGAGCTCTTGCAGCAGGTGTTACTTTCCTGCCCTCCATCCCCCTTTTGAGGTGTGCAGAGCCTCATCTTCAGGCTTCGCCTCCTTCTCCTGTCAGGGCTCATTCGCGGGCCTTGGCGGGGGAACTGGGGTGGAGCTGGGTCTGTCCCCTTTTGTACCAGGGCGGACGTCGGGGCGGAGCAGACGTCGGCGGTTCCTGCTGGGTACTGCTGGCTGAGAAGTTTTCCAGTGGGTCCTAGTGCCTGTGGCATAGTCCTCATTGTGATAGCTTGCTGCAAGAGCTCCTCTCGAAGATCTACTGTTACGGTAAGTTCTTGCGTAACTGTACTTTCCTAATCCTGAGAGGCCTGAAATTAAAGTTTCAAATCCCATAGCTCCTGATCCAATATCCAGATGGGCAACAAAATTACAACACAGCTCAGGAAGCCCTGGCGGACCTTACTAAAAGAGACTATGAACTCCCACTAAGGTCAACCTGTCCCACTGCCAACTGTCGACAGCAGACCCTCCCAGCCGAAGGCAGTTCCCGGATGTGTGGTCCCAGCAAGGTGCTTTAGACTCCATCTAACATCTGCTACGACAGTTCACCAGGAACACTTCTTAAGCACTTGGACTACATTGCTGCTTGTGCATGGAGATGGGAGGTGAGTACTGAGGGGACACCGCAGAGCGGTTGCGCTGGGGGGGCGTGGATACACCAGATCTGGCTCCCTAAAGGAGGGATTGCCATCAGCTGCACAAGGTACAGGTCTGCCACCTGTCTGGTCCGTACTGAACCTGGGGGGGTCCTAGTGCTAGCACCAGAGCCTATAAGCCCTATAAAATGGGCGTGGTCGCCCCATTCAATGGGACTTATTTAGGTGTTCCATGGTGTCTCTGGTCTCTTAGCTTGTTGCTTACCACTGCAAATATAATTACAAAAGTAGGAAGGTTTGGCGACATGTTTTGCGGGGAGAGGAGTCCCCACCCCCAAGGCGACAACCAGTATCCACTTCAGTTCTACAAGGCAGCTGAGGAGGATAGAGAAGACACCAATAGTACATAGGCTGATATGTGCTGTACAGCGGCGACCATGTTTTAAACATAACACACAAAGACCTGGTGAAAATCGGAGAAAGCAATTGGTGTAGCACCAAACCTGGTCAGCTCCCTCAAGGGGTAGTAGACAGATGATTTGGATATGAGCATCTGTTCTCCCGACTGCCCCGTCTTGAGCAGCAGCGCCTGGGGACCCCGGAATTTCCCTGAGATGGTGTGGACCGGGCGTGTGTCAGGAAGATTGTCAGACTGGGTGGGGTGTGATGACGAAGGGCCCTACCGGTGGGAGCTCGGAAGACCGGGCCCTTCCTTGACTCTAGGATCGCTGCGGAGCGGAATTCCCCTTAGTGTAACCCCCCCGTGCGCTCACTTCCCGGTTTCCTGGGTAATAACGGTAAAAAGGGACATCTATTGTTTCAATTTGATGACATCTGGAGTTGTGCTTTACGACTGGCTACCCGCTGTCCGCTGAAAGTACAGATAGGACCCCTCCCGCATTGCATTTCCAGAACTTTCCTATGTGTATGTCTGTAGGAAATGGAATTACAGTTTAGGTTATGGACTTAAAAAGGTATATTGTTCTACTTTACACTGAGCTGGCCTCCTTGCTCAGAAACTGTGGGGGGGGGGGATATCAGAGACTTACAGAGGACATTACTCAAACTGAATGCACCATTCTAATTCTGTGTATATCCTTTTTCCCCATTTTTTTAGTTCAGTTTCTTATTTTATCTTCCACAATGTGGGGTAATCTTCACCCCGGGACGCATCCCGACTAAGGGAGTGCAACCCCCCGCCGCACTCCTTAGTGTTGCCACCCTCCAGAGCAGTGTTCTGGAGGTTGAAAGTCACTGGGTTACTACTGTATGTAGTTGATTTGCTGTTTATGGTTTGGCACAAGTTACTTAGGTGCCACGTTAGGATTTAAAGGAAAATAGGTTGGTGTGCAGTATCGTGTTGGGGTTTCTGGACCCATAATAGATGGCGGGACACTTTGTCAGCTGACTATTAGGGGAAATGGTGGGAAAGGGCAGGGAACAAGAGGACTATGGCTTCTTTCAAGTATGCACATGGGTGCACCACATACGATTAAAATAATCTCCCAAAACGTAAATGGCTTGGGAGGGCCTATTAAGAGGGGAAAGATGATTTCTTCCCTTAAAAAACTACACCCCCACATGATACTGTTATGCATATGAACTCTACAGAACACCAAAAGGTGTTGAAATTTGGTATGGGCATGGTGGTAGCAAGCTCGCACCATTCTGGTAGGCGGAGGGGTACAGCAATATTGATCCCTAGCTATTCAGCATTCCAGTTAGAAAATATGTATCATAACAGGGCACATTGGCTATTGTCAGAGGGACCTGGTGGGGCACTCTTTACATGGTGGTTAGCCTGTACCTCCCCTGGACTCTGATACACAAACGCATCAGAACCTGTTGGACAAAATGATCCATTTCAGACAAGGGTTTTGGTGATAGGGGGAGACCTGAATTTATTAATGGATCCAGAGAAAGATAGTTAGAACCCTAGCCCACCTTTCATGACAGCAGGCCAATGACATGGACATAAATTAAGGAACTGGGTCTGCTGGACATTTGGCGGACCAGAAATGGGGGTAGTAGACACTATACTTACTATTCAGCAGCCCACCATACTTATTCCCGAATAGATTATTTTCTAATCACAGCAGAACATCGGGAACTGGTACATCAGGTAACCATACTCCCGATTTTGCTTACAGACCACACCCCCTTAGTAGTGGAGTTACACGCATCAAGGGAGGCTACCCACCCAGTGGCGTTTTAACAACTCCTTATTACGAAACCAGAGATATATGGAGCTGATCACTCAGCGTATCCATGAAATTCTAGCCCAAAATAAGTCCCCTGAGATCTCCTCCGGGATATTGTGGGACACTCTGAAAGCTATGATAAGGGGGGAAACTGTCCAGTTTACAGCACGGGAAAAGGACAGAGAGAGTCAGCAGAGGCACTTAGAAGGAGAACTTCTGTTTTGACAACAGGCACAAATGCAGGGGGATAAAACCGCTCAACAGAAAATAACCACTATAAAAAGTAAATTACAGGACATACTTAACTATAAAACAGAACAGGCCCTGCTATATGTCAGGCAAAAATACTATGAAGGTGGGGCTAAAGCCTCTAAGGTACTGGCATCTAGGTTACGAACATTAAAACTTAGGGGACTGATTACCCAGATCAGACATCCCTGCACTAAACAACTTTTAAGTGGTACTAAAGAGATACTGGGGAGATTTAAACACTTTCACAGTACTCTCTACTCCCAAAAACCAGAACCCACTGATAATAAATATACCGCCTTTTTTCAGAAGCTAAACCTCCCTAAACTATCAGACCTACAAAAGGAACACATTCTCCACCCAATCACTGCTCAAGAGATAAAATGGGTTATAAAAAATGCCAAAACAGGTAAAAGCCCAGGCCAAGATGGGTTAACTATAAAATTTTATAAAGGTTTTATCAAGGGTTTACTACCCTCCCTGCGAGCAGTGTTTAATGACCTACAAGGTACAGACACCCCCCACTGCAATATGCGAACATATCTACAATTCTAAAACCAGGAAAGGACCTCCTTAACAGCGAATCATACAGACCCATCTCAGTATTTAACCAAGATTATAAATTTTATGCCAGGATTCTGGCTCATAGACTGGAACCCCTTTTGCCCACCATAATAAATAGACCAAGCAGGTTTGTCTCTACAGGGAAGACTACATATGACATTAAAAGAACCTTTTATTTATTAGAGAAAGTAGCAGAGATCCACCCCCTTTTTATTACTAAGCAAGGACGCCTGAAAGGCCTTTGATCATGTATCATGGAAATTTTTATATTATACCCTAGACAAATTCGACTTCCCAGATTCGTGGAATGGGTTCAAGCTTTGTACTCCTCTCCCCAAGCGGTGGTGAAGGCGAACGGGACATATTCTGAACACTTCACTTTAACTAGAGGAGCCCGACAAGGATGCCCCTTATCCCCCCTTTTATTTGCCTTGTACGTTGAACCCATAGCAGAAATAATTAGAGAGACTGGAGAGATAAAGGGTCTGATGGAGGGTGGGGTAGAACATAAGACTGCGTTTTATGCAGACAATCTGCTGATTTGTGTAACATCCCCGGAGCCCTCTCTTCCTAAACTATTTACATTACTCCAGGACGTGGAATCTTTAACGGGGTACAAGGTCAGTACTGCCAAAACTGAGGTCCTTAGGTGGAACTATGACCCAGATAGTAACATTCAGAAGCTCTTCCCTTTGAAATGGGACACCCGGAGTTTTAGGTACCTAGGTATTATAATACCTCGGGACCCATCACAGTTATATGAACTAAATTTCCTCCCGTTAGTTAAGGTATTACAGAACGACTTACAGAGATGGCAACATCTCTCTATCCCCCTAGTACAATGAGTTGAATCCATCAAAATGACTGTGTTACCGAGATTTCTCTACTTATTCCAAAATCTTCCCATTCTGCCTATTTCGGTATACCTTAGAAATTAGGATAAGATACTCTCCCAGTACGTTTGGCAGGGGAAGAGACCTAGAAAAGCTTATGCTTTACTTCAGTTAGCCAAATCCAAAGGGGGCCTGGCCCTTCCACACTTTAAAACATATTACTGCTCAGCCCAGTTAGCACATGCCCTGCATTGGTGGGACCCGAACATAGTCACACATTGGAAGATGTTAGAACTAGATGGACAGATGGAAGGCATGGAGAGAGTTATGGGGTACCCAAATACCTTTAGGACCTGCAGATCAGAAGAGATCTGGTCTACCTTCACTAAAGCTGTATTAAACATATGGTGTAGGACACTAAGGGAGCCCAGGATTAGGCCCTCTGCTGTTCTCCTGATGATGCCTATGTATGATCCATTGTTTTTACCAGCCACTACTGACCATACCTTTGATGTATGGAGGAGGCGGAGTTTGAGGTATAGTTATCAATGGTACAAACAGGGGACCTTTAAATCATTTACTCAAATGCAGCAGGCCTATCACTTAAATACAAAGGACCACTTCCGCTTTCTCCAGTTGCGCCATTATATTCAGCAAACAATGTGGGGCACACTGGGAGACCGTCCAGATACATCCACTGATTCAACTTATTAATACTGAGGCTGGGCAGATGCCAGATCATATTATCTCTACATTGTACCGCACTCTCCAGCAAGTGGAGCACAACTTACTTTTGAAGCTACGGACATCATGGGGAAAGGGACCTAGGACAGGGGATCTCTGACTTGGAGTGGAAACAGATTTGCAGCATCCAACACAAGGTAACCAGCTCATATATCTGGAAAGAATATAGCTGGAAGTGCGTGGTAAAATATTTTAAAACACCCATAATAAACCGGGAAATATGGGGGTCGGGGAGGAACCCATTGCTGGAGACAGTGTGGGGGAAACCCAGGCAGACCATATTCATATATTCTGGAGCCTCCCAGTGCTTTGAGAGTATTGGACACGTATAGAAGTAGCCCTGCAGCAGCTCTTCTGTGAGATCATGCAGCTTACACCGGGTTTAGCACTCTAACATTGGATCCCGGGCAATATTAAGAATACACAAACAAAGAAATTGTTAGTAATTTTGCTCCTGGCAGCTAAAAAAGGGATCTCTCGGAGGTGGCTTCAGCTGACCCCTCCAGCTGTAAAAGAGTGGGAAGATACTGTACAAAAGATTATACCCTGGAAAAATTAACAGCAATGCTGCATCAGAGAGTGGCTAGCAGTAGGACTTTTTGGAACAAATGACTCCTGTGAGTCATGCAACATAGACAAGATATTGTTCCCTGACTGTGTTTTCCATCAGAGGGCAGAAGTATATCCCTGGGCCACAAATATAAGTATAGAATATTTCTATCTATATCATGAAATCAGTGTGCAGTAATTGAGAATTTCCCTCCATGTACATGCAGGTTACTGGTTCCCCCAGAGTAGCCAGCTAATTGTTTCTTCTTTTTGTAACTGGACAACTGTTATATGTTCCAGCTGAATGTGATGATCTTGCTGCTGTACGCTGACATTTTTAATAAAGACTAAAGTAAAAAAAAGAAAAATAGATTATGTATTTGAAAGCCCCCATGCAGTTGAGCCCATTCCCTATTCAAGGCGCTAAGGGGTCATGACCAGCTCGCTATGCGGTCATATCAGTCTCTACAAAAAGAACTTTGCTCTTTGGACTTGGGGTGGGGGTGTCTGGGTAAGAGCAGTGTTTAACAGATGGCTGCTGGAGATGCAGTACAACATTGTTCCTTTGTAGCACTTGAGCACACTTACTTTGTCTGCACTTACATGCTTTGTTCTGAGTGATGTGTGACTACCTTTCTGTTGTCATTTCAGTGACATGACTATGTAATGGTATAATATATCTGTGATCAGATTATGCACAATAAATTGTCACACCCCCTTTCAATCAAATATCCTTTGTTCAGGTAGGACTTGCATTAGTGCTTTCATGCATGTCAAGCCTCAGGTGGCATTTCTGCGCAAAGTTAAAACATGATTTTAAAAAGCAATAATTTGCATTTTGCCAGTCTTCTCTTAGTGTTGTCCCAGTGTTTTGAGTATACAGCAGTTTTGAGCATTGTATGCAGGCCTGCCTCACTCATTTGCGTGTTCACAATCCCTAACTGTGTGCTGGTCCACAGATCACTTTGAGCCATGCAGATCTAGCCATTGAGTATAGGGTGCATGTTGAGTTCAAATGCAGGGTGCTATGCTATGTTTGCATTGTACAGAGGGACTACGTGTGGTGCTAAAGCTTAAAATATCAGTCTCTACATCCTGTATACAAAGGGGAAATGTGACATAGGACAACTGTTCAGTTTCCAGTTTTTCTCTGTTTATTTCGGACAGAGGCAGTGTTTACCAGTTTATGTTTCACTAATCTAATTAAATAACATTAATAGGTGCTGTTTTTTTCTTTTTCCTAGTCATTAAAGAAAGTTGGTCAGGACACAACAGTGCTTCTTATTTGTATAACAGTGTTCCTCTCCTACCTCCCTGAGGCAGGCCAGTACTCCAGCTTCTTTCTGTACCTCAGACAGGTAAGTACCAGAAGAAATGTAACATTGAGATCATTAGACTTTTTTATGTAAAGTAGATGGACTGTGAAGAAAGTTCTTCTTTTGCTCCCTACTGAGTAAATTTCTCTTCGTAAATACAACTTCAGGGATAGCATTCTAGGCTAAGCTTTTCAGGTGGAGTGTCAAAACTCAGATTGTGCTAGTCCCATCATCTCCATTACTTTCTTTGACTAGTATGGATCAACCCCCTGGTCAAGTGGAAATGGAGGCACACTCCAACTGCACAGTTAAACAGGTAGGTGGGTTTCCTCTTGGTGAGCCTATACTGTTCAGATCCCAGGAAAGCTTACTGTATTCTGACAATATGCAGTATGGTCTCACCATAGGACTGCCCCGGAGCTGAAACGGTTAATAGAACCTATGCAAATAGTAGAATGTTAGGCTGGAGCTCGATTTTCAAGCCACTGTCCCTGGTTGCCTTTCCTGCAGCCGTCAGATTCCTTACTCCGGCTTGCCTCAGAAAGACTTCTCCGGAGAACTCTCCTTCACTTACTTGAAGAATTTTATTTTCTTCGGTTTTTGAAAGTACAATTTATTTCATTTTTTGAAGCACTGTCCTTGGTGTACAGGTAGACTTGGTCTAGATTTAGTGTTTATCAGGTACTGTCTCTGCTTCTTTTCGGTTCCTCAAAACTGGGAGGCAACCGACATCTATTATTTTTTTCTGAAGTGAACTTCAGTAGAATTTAAGTTTATTTCGACTTCTATGGTATATTGGTTAATCAGGGTAGTTCTCGTCTTTTGTGCGCTTGAAAGCTAACCGAAAAAAAAAGAGGGTTTGTCTTGATTGGTTTAGATGTTACAGAAAACCAAGAAAAGAATGGGCCCTACAGGTTTTCAGTATTGCACTGAGTGTGGGGAACTATTCGGTAAGGCTGATCCTCACTTGATTTGTGTTTTCTGCCTAGGGTTTGACCACCTGAAGGCAGATTGTGAAATCTGTAAAAGCTTTCTGCGGTCCATGCTTAAGAGACAACTTAGAAGGTTGCAGGAAAAAATGTCTGAAAAGGCTGCTGACCCGGCCTCGGATAAACAGACGATTCCTCAAAATGAACCAAAGGAACAGCCCTCTGACAGAGGCGATAATTCCTCAGGAAAGAAACGCACCACAGATACAGCCGCTGAACCGGCTATCGCAGGCAAAAGGAAAAAGAAGGAAAGACATACAGCGCAGGAACTGCAACCAAGAAGAACCTCGGCTCCAACCACTGAAGAGATTGAGAATGCAATCAGGATCATTTAGTCACTGCAACCTGGAACTCCGGTTCCAGCTGAAAAGTGACTGCAGGCACAGATACTAGTTCAAACCTCCGGTTCCACCTCAGTTCCCTGGAACAGAGTGGTGAGTTCTGTGATGAAGATGAGGAGGATTATGGAGAGCCCATTGAGCCTGACATTTCTCCTGATCCTCACTGTCCTGATTCCCTTGACAAGGGATCTGAGGATTGCACATCCCACTTTTGCTTTTATGAAGCAGGTTGCTCAAACCCTGGACTTCCTCACTCAGGAGTCTACTGAGGATGAGGAGGAACAGGAGTGTGTGGAGATAATGGACATCACAGTGTCAGAGACTACTGTTGCCCATCCATAAGTCCCTGAAGAAGTAGGTCAGCAAAATATTGCAGACACTCGTTTCTGTGCCACCAGTGGACGAAAAGCTGGATAAAAAGTAGCCAAGGGAGGAGCAGAATTCCTTTTTGGGCACCCTAGCCATGAGGGAGTTGTACAGGCTGCAGCTTGTGACAAAACTGGCATCCCGCTGGCATCACATCCTCCTGATAGGGACTCCAGAAAAATGGGCTCCAGGGCTAAGAAAACTTACCTGGAGTCCTCTCTGGCTATTAGGCAGGCCTCTTATATGGCCTGTGTCTCAAGGTATCAAAAAACACTCTGGAGTACTGTCCTGGAAATAGCAAAGGCTGGTCCAGCTCCCATGGCAGCTGACCTGGAAGAGGCTGCAGAAAGGGGCATAGAAGCTTCTAAGGCCAGTTTAGGGTATGCAGTTGATGCCAGCAACACTGCAGCCAGGCAGATAGCAACGTCCGTGTCCCTTAGAAGGTTTGCTTGGCTCAGGACTACTAACCTGACCCAGGATACCCCAATGAATGCTTTGGATTTTTCATATGAGCCCACATCTCTTTTTGGAGAGCAAACAAAGGAAAATGGACGATTACAAGACTGCTTACAGAAGTGCTGTTGCCAAGGAAAGGGCATCCACACCCCAAAAGCACCAAGGCAGAGGTGGCAGGGGCAAGACCCATTATAGACCATTCTTTCAGCCTTAAGCTTTCCCCCAGTATCAGCGGGTGGGGGGTATTTTAGAGGCAGGGGCAGAAGAGGCATTGCTGTACTAGTCCCAGCACACAGCCAGCAGCTGAAGCCAAGCAGGTACCCTGAGGTGTCTGTTCAGGTCACCTCCCCAACCCTGGTAGGGGGCAGGCTGGCCCACTATCTCTAGGAGTGGCAGACCATCATCACAGACAAGTGGATCTTGGAGGTAGTGGGCCAAGGTCTTGCTCTCAGCTTCAAGATCATGTCAAAGCTCCGGGCAAGGGTTTCAGACCCTCAACCCCATAAGAGAAAGCTCTGTTAGAAGAGGAAGTATCCAACCTTCTGTCACAAAGGGCAGTAGAGCCAGTTCCTTTGGCACAAAGGGGAAAAGGCCTGTACTCAAGATACTTCCTCACAACAGAGAAAACTTGGGAGTGGCAACCCATACTGGATCTCAGACATCTGAACAGACAAAGATGGTTACTCTGGCAACCATCCTCCCAACACAAAGGCAGGAAGATTGGTTAGCATTTCTGGACCTAAAGGACACTTATTTCCACATCCTCATCAGGCAATCCCACAAAAGGTATCTCAGATTCAGATTGCCATCATGCTATTATCAGTTCAGGGCAATGCCCTTCAGGCTGACTTCTGCCCCAAGGGTGTTCACAGAGTGCTTGGCTGTGGTCATAGCACACCTGTGGAGGCAGGGGGGTGGCAGTGTTTCCCTACCTGGACAACTGGCTAGTTGTAGGTTAATCACCTCATCAGGTCAGGGATGCTCTGGCAGTCACACAGGATACTCTGCAATCCTGAGGTTCCTGGTGAACCTGAAAAAGTCGGTGCTAGAACCAGTTCAGCTCCTGGAGTTAATAGGAGCTGAATTAGACACTGTAAAGGAAAGAAGGGCATTCCTCCCACAGAGAAGAGTGGACAGCTTGGTGCAGCTAACCAGCTCTTTCAAGCTGCACACCTCAAGGCCAGAAAGGCATTTCTACAGTTGGGCCATATAGCAGCATCAACAGCAACAGTGTCAGGGGCAAAGTTCCAAATGAGACATTGTTTCACCTCAGG
Organism: Neoceratodus forsteri; assembly: GCA_016271365.2. Taxonomy (NCBI): domain Eukaryota; kingdom Metazoa; phylum Chordata; order Ceratodontiformes; family Ceratodontidae; genus Neoceratodus; species Neoceratodus forsteri. Next base: position 752,366,147 of record CM028136.1, read on the forward strand.
GCACACTGGCATCAAAAAAGAGATTCGCTGTCAAAGCTAGTGCCAGTTATAGGAACCCTCCTCCAGGCACTACAATGGTGGCAGGAGAGGGACATCCTCAGACAGGGTGTGCCATTCTTCCAGAAAAAAAAACCCCTCATTGGTGCTAACCACAGATGCCTTCTTCCTGGGATGGAGCGCACAGCTGGGGGAGCACACTACTCACGGCACATGGCTCAAGCAGGAGTCATTATTACACATAAATCTGCTGAAACTCAGAGCAGTCCTCCTGGGCATCCAGTCCTTCACCAACATGCTACAGAGCCAGGTGGTGCAGGTCAGGACAGACAACACAACTACCATGTACTACATAAACAAACTGGGAGGCACAGGTCAACTCCACAGTACACAAAGGCCATGAAAATTTGGAATCTGGCATACTCCCTGAAGATCTCTCTCTCTCTCTCTCTCCACAGTCCACCATCCAGGGAAGGACAATGTCCTAGCAGGTGCCCTCCGCTGACTCAACCAGAACCACCATGAGTGGTCATTCAACAAGCAGGTCCTGCAGGTTGTGTTCAGGAGATAGGGCACTCCAGAAGTGGACCTCTTTGCAGCTCTGGACAACCAACAGCTACCTCAGTTCTGCTGCAGACCTCCTGTGAGGGGCACAATCCCACTGGATGTGCTGCTGAATTGGACAGGGAAGTTCCTTTATGCCTTTCCTCCCTTGCCATTGTTGCTGAGGGTACTGACCAAGCTCAGATCTCAGCCAGCAGCAATGATCCTCATTGCTCCAGGCTGGCCAGGCAGCCCCGATATTCCTTAATTCTCTCCTTGTCAGTAGCCAAACCAGTCAGCCTCCCCAAGAGGCACAACCTACTGACATCCACTCAGGACAGGATCATTTATCCCAACCTCCAGTCCCTGAGGCTCAAAGCCTGGCTCTTGAGGACTTGGAGTATGCCAGCTTGCACCTCTTGGAAGGAGTCGTGGAGGTCCTCAGGGTCTCTAGAAAGCCTTCCACCAGGAAGACCTACACATTTAATTGGAAAAGGTTTTCCATCTGGTGTCAGAGAAGAGACATAGATCAGTCAGGCGGGTTTGCCAGCCGTTCTGGATTACTTGACCCACCTTCACTCTCTTGGCTTAAGACCATCTACTTTTAAAGCGCACCTGGCAACTGTCTCTGTTTACATATCGACAGACCTGGCATTGAACCCAGTGTTCAGGAAATATTTCATGGGGCTGTTGCACCTGCATCCTTCACATAGGGACCCTACACCATTGTGGGATCTCAATATATGTATCGCTCAACTTATGCAGCCCCCTTCTGAGCCCATGTCCTCAGCAGAGCTCAGGTAGGTAATCTGGAAAACCGTGTTCCTAGTGGCAGTCACCTCTGCCAGGAGGATTAGTGAGCTCCAGGCCCTTTCCACAGAGCCTGACTACATTGCATTCCATGGGGACATGGTTGTCATCAGGACTAATAGGAAGTTTCTCCCTAAGGTGGTATCTGACTTCTACCTCAATCAGTCCGTTACACTGCCTGTTTTTTTCACTGACCATTCCACTTCTGGGGAATGTAGACTGCATAGCCTGGATGTTGAGAGCCATCAGCTACTACCTGGACCACACAAAGGGCCACAGGCTGGGCAATACTCAACTTTTCCTGACCCATGGAGATGTGGGAAAAGGTAAACCAGCTACAAAGAGGTCCATTGCATGCTGGATTGTCTGCCCACCTTGATGTAGCAAAACTGAATGCAAACAGCCCCCCTGAGGGTCTCAGGATCCACTCTACCAGGGGAACAGCTGCTTCCATAGCAGCTGCTGGAGACATTCCTCTGTTGAAAATCTGCAAAGCAGCTACCTAGAAAACTGTCCACACATTTACCAAGCACTACTGCTTGGATACCCAGGTCAGCTGTGATGCCAGGTTTGGCACAGCAGTACTGCAGAACCTGTTTCCTAAATAGGTTCTCTGTCTGCCTCCAGAGGTACTGCTTTAGAGGTCCTGCATATTGTCAAAATACAGTAAGATTTCCTGGGGTTTGAAGAAAAAATTACCATAGTAATCGTGTTTCTTCCATGGGAATCTTACTGTATTCTGAGCTCCCACCCTACTTCCCCTACTAGAACCTAATGGGCACTGCATTCCAGCTGTCCATACCCTACTGCAAACCTGTTGGTATGTTTGTTTTCTTGGGTATCTGTGACGTGAGTCTTGAGGATGCCCCTGTTGTTTAACAAAGGGGTTAGTTTTTAGAGGGGAGTTGGTTTTATATTAGTGTAGTTTAGTTTTAGTTATTTATGCGTGCTTCATAAGAATCGGACGGGTGCAGGAAGTGCAACCAGGCACAGTGGTTTGAAAACCGAGCTCGAGCCTAACATTCCACTATTTGCATAGGTTCTGTTAACCGTTTCAGCTCTGCGGCAGTGCTGTGGTGGGACCATACTGCTTATTGTCAGAATACAATAAGATTCCATTGGAAGAAACGAGATTACTATGGTAAGTAATTTTTTCTGCTGGTGAAACCATCAGTCATTTCTGTCTCTGTATAACAGGCAAACTGGAAGTATCTTCTACTCGATAGGAGGCCTCTCGTCCTTAGCCAGAGAGAATTTTTAGAGTAGTTTAATTTTTTTGTTTATTTGGTAATGTAGCTAGGTGAATTGGAGTAGGTTGTTCAGGGCTCTGATAGAGACAGCAAAGCAGATTTTTATTCTGCTTTATTAGGTGCTGTTGAGATTCCTAGTCTACATCAAGGGACTGCAATACCTCCCTTCCTGTCTCCATTCTGACAGGAGGATGCATTGTGAGCTCACTTGGTTGTATTCCTGTGTTTGCCATTGAGCAGAGCTGGTCCACCTCCCGTTCCTTTGTCTAGTTTGTCTTCCCAGTTGAGAGCCCACACTGCTTCTCCAGGGGACAGAGAATGACTTGAAGTGTCAGGTATACCACGCCGTAGTCCACAGAGAAGAAATTACTACTTGGTAATACTTGGTAGAATAAGGCAAGTAGGCTTAAAAGCCCATTTAATTGTCTCCCACCCACAGTGGGGTCCTTTTACCACAGTGTCAGTTACCCATCCGATTTAAAATCAAGTGATTGTCTAATCTACTCTTAAATTGATCGAAACAAGGTGCCGTAATAATATTCACAGGTAGGTAATTCCATATTTTAGAAGATCTTATAGAAAATAAATTTTGTCTTAACAGTCCTTACCTTTAAAACCACATATTTTCATCAAATCTGGATTTTGCAATATTTTATAGGTCATAAGTAAATCACCTCTCCTCCTTCGAGTCTCTAGTGAAAACAAACCTAATTCTTTTAATCTAGGCCTATAGTCTGTTTTTGAAACTGACTAAGGATTTAGTTTATTTCCTTTGAATTTTTTCAAGTAAACTAATCTTTTTTTTTTTTTTTTTTTTTTTTCAAATAAGGGCTCCATGGGGGAGAACCATAATCAAAGTGCGGTATTATATAAGATTTGTATAATTTCATTAAACACTCCTTATCCCTAGTAATAAAGGTTTTCTTTATAGTTCTTAGCAATCTATTAGTAATATTAGAGACATGGCGAGTATGGTCAATAGTTGTTAATTTAGTGTTCACCCAAATCCCTAAGTTAGGTTCCTTCTTGGAACATTTCAGTGTTTTACCATTTAATATATATTTATAGTTAGACATTTTTTCCCAAAATGCAACACTGCATTTTGATTCATTAAATTCCATTTTATTACATCTTGACCATACTTCTGTCACTTACAGGTATTTCTTTATCTGTTAGTTCCAAAATTGTCACTGGGCATTCATTTACTGTTGGGTTGCACATGCTCACCTACTAGGGGCCAGCACTGTGCAAAAATAAAGAACAATCACAGCCCTACGTAACAGGAATATGCAGACAGCATCAAGCTGTGCATTATGATAGTCTTTCTGATTTACTCTGTCATGGTGTCTTTGATTTCTGCATAGTCTCTGTACCGGCAACCTCAATTCTGAACTCCCTTCTGAGAATCACTGAGTAAAAGAGCCATGCACTAAACAGTGTATGCCTGAAACAAATGGCATCAATTTGCCTGGCATGACATTTAATGAAATTCAATGGATCTTAGCTGTAGAATATTCTCTAAAGAGTGAACCACTCTAGGGTGGGTCCCAATGACATTAGAAGTAACAATAAGAAATTATAGCAAGTCTGATAGAATTTCTTCTTTCTGCATCTGTCCACGTTTTCACTGGGCATTCATTTGCTGCTTGGATTTTTTTATTTAATTTTATTTAACCAGGTGGGTTCTTTGGGCACTAAAGCCCATTTACAAGAATGACATGGGTGCCTTGGCACTCGGTGTATAAACTTCCAATAAAATGCACATCAAAATGCATGTCATAGTGTGTGTCCCCCAGCTAGCTAGCTAGATACTGACGACAACAAAAATGGAAAGGGACCTGGGGTAGTTATATCAGATGACCTAAAGGTGGGCAAGCAATGTGAGAAGGCAGTAAGGAGTGCTGGGGGTGATACTGGGATGCATAGGGAGAGGCATCACCAGTAGAAAATGGGAAGTTATCTCTTTGTACAGACAGTTGGTGAGACCACATCTGGAGTATTGCGTGCAGTTCTGGAGACCCCATCTCCGCAAAGAGATAGACAGGGTGGAGGCTGTCCAAAGGAGGGCAACCAAAATGGTGCAGGGTCTGCACCAGAAGACATATGAAGAAAGACTAAAGGAGCTTAATATGTATAGCCTCAAGGAAAGGAGGGAGAGGGGGGGACATGATAGAAATTTTCAAGTACCTCAAGGGAATCAACAAAGTCCAAGAGGGTAGCATCTTTCAGAAAAAGAGATGTGCAAGAACAAGGGGCACTATTTGAAGATAGAGGGGGATGGCTCAGAGGTAATGTGAGGAAGTATTTTTTCACAAAGAGGGTTGTAGATGCATGGGAACAGCCTTCCTGAGGAGGTTGTGGAGTCAAAAATAGTGGGGGAATTCAAGAATGCATGGGACAATCATAAGGCAATTCTAGTGGGGGGTAGGAGGAAGTAGGCTGTTGGTTAGCTAGGATCTGCAGCTTATCCATTAGGTATGGAACTGGGAAGACTAGGTGGGCCAAGTGGTCCTTATCTGCCATCAGATTCTATGTTTCTAAGTTAGCAAAAAGTTTGAGTGGTCCTGATGCCGATGGCTTACAGTTCCCAAAGTGTGGCCACTGGAGGAGATTTTCTCGAAGATCTACCGTTACTGGTAAGTTACTGTTTTTTTGTCTCTACTGTTTCTTTAAAGGCATAGAGAACTTGTTGAGACTTGTGGAAGATTGAACCAGTCCCCCTACGCACTCTGATCTTTGCCTTGAAATGCTGGATTGTGCCATAGCCATCCTGAAAAATAGGACAATGTTTGTCCAGTATTTTTCTCACTGCATCTTGTGTGTTTGTCAGTATTGGTTAAGGTGAAGATCTTTTTCCAGTTCAGCTTGATCTTCTTCAGCAGGTTTCTTCCCAGTAATGCAGGTCTTTCTCCTTGCACTGCCACTAGAGGCAAGCAAGACCCACACTCCTCCCTCATTGGAGACTGGTTTCTGAATGTCCCTCAGAACAGTGATTCAGTCTCCTGTATAAGAAGTGAACTGAATATGTGATAGTTGTAGTGGGCACTTTTTTGAGGTTATCCTTGTAGAATACTCCAGCACAAAAGATACTGACACTCCGGCATTAAGCTCTGTGCTAACTAGTTTGCCTGCCAACTCGATCAGGAGGCAGATTCCCTCTCCATTTCCTTGTGTTGCATAGTCAGTTAACAACTCCAGTGATTCTTCTTCTTCCTGTTCCATCTCTGGCACAGTGTCTGTGATGTACTGGGACGGGCACTACATGATGTACTTTTGCACACACTCTGTAGATGACCCACTTTTCCACATCTGTTGCATTTTTCTTTTTGAAATCTGCATGTGCTTTGCTGCTGGTTACCTCTACAATGGTAATAAAGTTGTTTGGACTTTATAGAACTGGCCTGTGGTGCTGATGTCCAATAAGTTTGTGGTTGCTGATGAAATGATGATGGACCACTTCATCTGGAATGACCTTATCCCCGTGGTGTATAGGTGACTCTGTGAACCCTACTCCTTGGTGGCTCAGAATGTCTTGCTAGCTTTCTAGTGTCCTTACGTGTGAGCTCCAAAGTGAGCACAATATCACAGACTGACTTGAAAATTAAGTCAATTTCTGACAACAGCTGTTTGTGTGGTAGCCTACTCCTTTTGGACCGCAGACAGATTGTTCATGTAGGGCATCCTCCAGAAACTGTTGAACTCGCATGTGCTTGCCAGATGCCTCAGTGCAGTGAATGTAGCATGCAAGAGGCAAGGTATTACTATGAGGAAGTGGCTTGGAGCTGTACCTTGTACTCCGGACAGGAAGCTATGGGCTTGGGGGGGGGGGTGAGCATGAAGGTTGACAGCCTCAGGGAAGATCCCACCACTGATTGGCCAGGACCCCAGAGACAAAAAAAAAAAACCCAGTGTTTTTCCCTTTTGCCACTTGGGTGGTGGGGATGGGGAGTTGAGTTGGAAACCTTAACACCACATTTCCCTACTTTTGGGGCATTGACTTGAACCCTAACTGGTGCATTAGTTCATAATTCAATATATACAACGGTAGTTGGCAAATTAGACCTTTTACATTTTCTTTGAGGATATCTCTCATCAGGTCACACCATTACGACTATGAGCTATCAGGCTCTAGGACTGCACATACATTTTTCTGTAGCAGTTCACCTGGAGCCGCCCATGGCAACGTCTGACGTCACCCTCCTTGCAGGTTGTTTTTTTTTTGTTTGTTTTTTTGTAGACTTTCTTTATACTCTCGTCTCTGGCACTCTGACTCTCTCCGGAGGGACACCTGACTCAGCCTTATTCTGCCCGCCTGAAGTCCCCAGCCTTACCTTACCATTGGGAGGGGAACTTCGCTCCACTCACCTTGGTCCATCGACCCCCTCCCCTAGGGCGGGACTGCTGACTCATCTTGGCAACCTTTCTGGAATTCAGTGGGTCAACCAGGCAGTGTAGGGAGCACCAGAGGCAGGCTGGCGGACCTGACACTGGGTGTGGGGGCTGGCCAGTTGACCCACCTTCACCTACTGAGGCCTGGGCAGTCTCCCCAAAAGGCTTGGATGTGCAATGTGTCCAGCACAGTCAACCCCTTAACAAAGGATCCACAGGCAGCTGTACCCCCAGTCTCAACTGGGAGTTACCAAAGCCGGGATCATAGATCCCCTCCCTCCTAGGACAAGAGAGCAGTCCACCAGATGCTCAATCCTGTCCTCGCCCACCGACCCCCAAAGCTGGTTCCTGAACCCGGGTTGCCGGCGTGGCATGAGGTGTGGCATCCAGTGCCACAGCCCTCAGCACCACTGGGTCAGCATGCCTTGCAGTTTGTTTGAAGATGTTGCTTTTTTTTATTTTTATTTTAATAGCTGGCTTCAGTGGTACAGTAGGCATTGTGATGTCACCCACCAGCAGTGTGAAAGCTGCTCTCTGATCGATTCAGTAGTAGACTGTGATGACAGTAACCTTAAAAATATCCATTATGACAACAGAAACAACAATGTATACAATGTATGTAGGGATTCCACTACTTAAATAAATGCATTATTTTTCCAAGGCTCTGACCCAAGTGAAAAATAATTGATGTTATTCACCCAGTGGGTAAATTGCACTATTTATTTTTTACTTGCCTACATCACAATAAACTTGATTGACAGCCTTTTCTGCCACTTGCACCATGAATCTGCCCTTAATTGTCACATAGAACACAGACATGGTATACACAGAACATACAATGGACTATGTTCAAATGTGCCATTAATTTTCATTCATGAATTGGCGGGACTTTCATAACTCTCTTGTGGCTTTGCCACTCATGAGTTATGATCCCAACCCCTCACTCTTGGAAAGAGATGGTATATTTGAACACAGCCCATTGTATATCCTCTATATATTTTTGATTTGGTCCTGTTACTGATGTGACTAACCAAGGAATCTTTTTATCTTGTTATTTTTACCCTCACTTCTGTTGTGTTATGCTACAAAGACCAGCTGCTGCATTAACCTGCAGACTGAAACATATTTAAAACTACCCGGTACTGCAGATTGTTTCAGCAGGATTCAGCATTGTAAAGATTTGTTAGAACAGTGAACTGTAAGCCCAGGTTAAAAAAAAAAAAAAAAGTAAATCTGGACAGTTTTGGGCTACTGAGCATCTAACATAAGAAGTCCATAACAAGTCTGGCTGTGTACCAGAATACAAATAAAGGAGCGCTCTCACCTGAATCAGTCAAACATAATGGTACCTAATATGGCATTAGACTGCCAGCATGGGGGAAAGTTCTAAAAGTTGGACGAAGATGGACTGACTGATCACATTGAATGCGTAGTTCCATGACTACCAAAATGAAATTAATAGTTCTAACACTTCTTTGGCCCTGTCCACACTGGCATATACTTTAAAAACAAATTCTTAAAAACGTTTTAATTTTCGTGCTTGGGCACAGTTGCCAGATCCTCCACACTGCGCTCTGCCACTGTGCTTGCCTGCTCATGTTCCCAGGCATGATTGCAACAGTACCGCAAAGCATTGCATTTGCTGCAGTGCGTGCTGGGATACTTACGACCTGGTGCAGTAACATATTCAGTGAAAATCGCATGTTTTTGTTCGGCAACTCATTGCCAGCTCGTGGATGTAAGTAAATCATCCCCTTTTCTTTATGGCAGCATTTAAAAAGCCACAGAAGTGTGACGGTCGGCTTAAACCATGTTACTGCGTGATTTGCATCCACACTGCTGTTAATGCCCTTGTTAGTTGAGCAGTGCCCTTGATTTGTCCACGATGGTCATTTGAAATGCCAAAAAACGGCCCCATTCATCTCTATGGCGCACGCCCCCATGCTGTCCGTATAGTGACATCAGCAAATGTGCTAGCGCGGGGCAGATTAGACATTCAGCAGGTACCAGGAAGTGGAAGGGATCGGCGTGGCTCCATGGGGCCAAAATACGATCCCTTCTCTTCCAAAATAGGGAGACTTAAAAATGAAAATACTGACAGCATATCAAATGGGGGCCAGGAAAGGCTTCTGTGGTGTCCCGGGATTTTTTTAAAACCCAGATAGTTGCGCTTTAAACGGTTTCCTTTTTTTCCAAAATGAAGTCATATTACCCACCAGACATGACAGAGTCGCTCTGCCACTGGCATGTCCAGACATAATATTTCTGAACGATGTCAGTATTGTATGGAGTGTGCTGGAGTTTAGTTGGGGACCATGCATTGTTTTTAAAGTCTGATGTCCCAGCGAAACGTGTTGTACTGCTGTGTGGAAGACCCCAGCTTGGGAACAGATCTTCTGTGCCACAGTGATTCTCAACCATGGAAGGCTGGCGGTGGGTTCTGCCACCACAGTGACCATTTTGTCTGGGCTAGGGAGCTTGCCCTTGCTACAGTGGACATGCTGTGCTGGATGAGGCGGACATAGGCGTTGCCCACACCTGGGGTATGGGAGGAAAAAACCCAGCTACTGTGTATATGACTGCCGTAATCTCTTGGCCTGACTTTGGTACATCTGTGTCAACAGGGTGTATCCCTGAAAAGGACAGCCAGCTGGGAAATAAAATACATATGGGGGGGACTGTTAACTTTGGATTCATTCAAAGAAAAAAACGACCAAAAGGGCCTCTCATTGCGCTGCATTGCTCTCCATACACTGGCCTCATCAATCAGAAACGCGTCAGAGGTGCCGAGTGTGCCAGCGATAATGAAGAGTTGGGTTCTTTGGTGCCACTGATGGGACTTGGTCATTTCTTGGGGGTTTTTGTTTTGTTGGTTTAGGATTCTCCAACATTCCCCCCCTTTCCCGAAATTGTAAAAAGGATCATTCATATTGGGAAGACTAACAAAACCTAAAGGCACGACTACTTGACTGTTTTTTTTTTTTTTCTTTCTTGTAGTAATATTTTCTAGAAGAATGACAATGTTTTTGAAGGGAAAAGGTGTTTGTTTTTGTGCTGGAGGCTTTTCCCCCATATTTTATTTCTAGGTGCTTCCATTTTTGCACATTGGTCTCCCAGCTCCTTCTTACTTTGCTTCCACCTTCATGGTTCTTCTAACCTAGCAGCCCTCTACCTACATTTCCTGAACCCCTCTTTGGTTTGCCACCACCACTGCTGAAGTCCTCTTGCACAGCATTGAGGGGAATCCAGCATGCATGGCTGGGAGAGCGGGGGAGGCGGAGTTGGATTGTGCAAGTCGGCCTGCTGTCTATAGGGTGAGTGTGGGCTGATGTCTCCCCAACTAGCCAGTAAACCACACCTGCATGCAATATCAGTGAGCATGGTGGAGGGTTCTCAGGCTGCACAGCTTCCCTCCAGGGGCAGCTTGGGAGACTGGGAGATTCATCTCTTTTCTCTGTTGAAAAGGTTACAGTATGTATCGCAGAGGTTTAAACTCTGCTTTGAGAGATGATGTGCATACATTATTAAGCATTAACTATGGGCAGAACGTTGTCTGTGCCACCACACTGCATCAAGGTAATCTCTTATATGCATCTCTTATTCTCTGTTCTAAAATTATTTCTTTCTTTTCAAATGTAGATTATGAAATTTTCACCTGAAAGTGTGGCGGCTTTTATAGCAGTCCTTGGGATCCTCTCTATTGTTGCACAAGTAGGTACTAAACTCTAACCTTTGTTTGATGTTTTAGAATAAACCTTTTTTCTAATACAGCTGTATACTCTATTAACCAACTGTCATATTTTGTGGCATTAAAGAGAGGTTCTGGCCACTTGCCAAAACTAATAAAGTTGAAATCAGCAGAACTTCGTTACAGAGCATTGCAAAAAATGTTTACATTTGGATACATTCTTTTTATTAAGGACAGTACAGGAAAACTGGATCTGTGTTCAGCTAAGGCTGGCACTCAAAGAGCAACTTTCCTGGTGCTCACACCAAGAACTATTAAGAACCCTTACCTGGATCGGCCCGGCAGCACTGAGGGTTGAGGCGGTGAACACCACACCTCGCACCACGCCGGTGACCCGGGTTCGGAAACTCACCCAGGTCGGCGGGGGAGGGAGAGGATTGAGCATCCGGAGGACTGCTGTTCTCTCCTGGGGTAGGCAATTACCAATGTGCCCAGCATAGCAGCAGCCACTGGTGGAAACCGGTGGCGGTGCAGGATGGGCCGCAGAAGGGGTCAGGACATCGTCAGGCCCCAGCGGCGCAGCCTCATAGGATGCCATTGCATGCCGCATCCTGAGGTGAGAAAACGGAAAAAGTAGTTTGCCCTGTTCCTGGTAGGCGAAGGTAGGTCCCGGGAACTCTGCACCCACGCCTGCCGTCGGGTCTGTGTCCTCATCTGGTGCCTTGTCATCTGGCCACTATACTCTATTACAGATAGTGCCAGTAGGAGTCGGTGGTCCCACTCCTGGGGGACTCTGAGCCGGGGGGGGGTAGGGCGGTCCGCTCTGCAGGAGCTTTCCCCACCAGAGGAGGCAGCCAACTTCAGACAGGGTGGGAGAAAGTGGAGGGTCGAGTGGCTTCAATGGAGAGAGTCCAGGAATGGAGACAGGTAGGAGTAAAAAGAAAATGTACAAAAAAAAAAGAACCCTTACCTGCCCACAGTTCATATGGTGCCAATATATGAATTCTCATTTGCCTTTATTTTGGAAGGGAAGAGATCGTATTTTGGCTCTGTGGAGCCGAGCCGCCAATCCCTTGCACTTGCTGATACTGCGATCCTCCCCTGCGCTAGCACATTTTGTGATGTCAGTAAATGGAGAGCACAGGGGCGCACTCCATAGACATAAATGGGGCAGTCTTTTGATGGCGCAATGTTAGTAGTGTCACTGTAATGTCTCCCCACTGATATGACTAGATTGCCCAGATAAGAGCATATTTTGGTAGCAGTTAGGACTGTGCCAAATTGGAAAATTTGAATTTGTGGAATTTCAGCGGAATTCAGTGTAATTTTTAAATGAGTTTATTTGGTAATGGCTGTGCCCTCTATTCAGCTAGATGCCAGAATTTGGGCATGATTATCTTGATTTTTTGCCTTCCTATGGACATGCCAAATATAATGAAATTTTTGGATCAGAATTGTCAAACTGATACAGGCTTAGAGTGTAGTATAATGAATAGTATTGACCGTAGTTTTATTTTAGTAAATACCTGCTCTTTTACTTCCTTTGAAGGGCATACAGGTACATGTTAGGGTTAGGGACACTATGCTGTATATTAAACTCCTGGAACCAAGGAGAATATCAAGAGGTTCGAATGTCTCTGATACGCTAGCTGTTAGCCAATTGTTCTTCGTGGTCTTGATCAGGCAAATGATTTTCAGCTCTGCTCTGTCTACTTCTGCAGTTGACTTCCTTCTACTTCTCTGGTTCAACCTGTGGTAGTATACCAGAGGTTGCTGTGGTTTGACTATCACTGGGGCAAGAGTTGGAGTACAGGAGTAAGCCCTTGGGTATTATTTTGAAGTTTCTCAGGGTGCAGTAATCTGAGAGATCTGGGGCCCATTCACAGTTATGATCAGTGGTACATGGTCGCTGTGAACCCTTCGAGCTATGCTCAGTGGGGTCGTAACCTCCTCCTGCACCATTTGCAGCCATCTAGGGAAAGGGGCTGGGACTGCGGCAGCCCTAGCAATGTTGGTTGCATCCTCCAGCAACCCCCACTGTGGAACTGTTACATGCAGGTGGTAAGGGGAGAGGGTCACAGTTGCAGACTTCCGGGGGTGTGGGTAGAACATGTACCAGCACAAGGAGCTATTTTTTTTTTGGGGGTGACACTTTACCACCAGAACTGCATGCTATGGTGAAAAGGGCAGGTATAGCAGACCTACAGAGGCCAGTGAGTTAAGGGTGGGGGGATAAGGAGGGGAGACCTCTGTCTGGGATGCCCATTAGAGACCGGAATCATGGTACATCGGGTGCTATGCCAAGCCATTTCCCAGTCATTATCCTTAATTAACATGTTAATGGATACTCACAAATAGGGTTTTTATCCTGCTGATGCCCCAGAAGAGTTTTTTCAGAGCAACTTTGGAATTATTTCAAAGGATGCATTCTATATTGTCCTTGTCATGAGCCACCCAGACGCAGGTCTTTTCTTTTTCTGCTGAAGAGATCGGTTACCTGGATGTCTCTTCCAACTTTAACTTAGCTAATTTTATTATTCAAACCCCAAGAATCACTCACTATACTTGACAAATGCAGATTCAGCCTGGGAGGTTCATCTGGCCCGGAATGGAATGTGTGTAAATTATGGAACTTGGAATGCATTTCAAACCACTGCCGCGTGGTGACACTGTCTTCCTCTTTGTTTGCAGTACTTCTCTATTAATGTGCATTTAGCTGCTGTATCAGCTTTCCATTCCCCTCTTGATGGACACATGGTGGCACAACTGGAAGTGTCCCCTACCTCTTTGAAGGATATTTTGCACATTTGTCCCCCAATTTGTACACTGGTTATGCCATGGGACCTTAATTTTATACTTGAAAAGTTACTTTGGCAGCAGGCCAGGCCATTGCCAAAAAATGGTTAAACCCCAAACCACCCAGAATACAAGACTGGGTGACCATAATGAAAGGGGGATATATAGGATTGAAAAAAAAATCACTGCAGATTTATGACTGCAAACAGAAAAATTTAAGGGGACACGGCTCCCTTTTATGCTCTTCATAGAGTAGTGGGAAGGTTCGTCTGTCTTGTCACAGCAGGCCTTTGAGTACTGAACAGTTCTAAGAAAGAAACCCTGAAAGAACAAATCCATGAATACTCATTTAAGGGTACTACAGATACATTGAAGTCACCTAGGATGAAGGGTAGCGCTGCAGAATTCTGCAGTAGTTACTGCAGTAAACAGTGGAATTTCAATGGGAATTAGTCATTTTTGTTGTGCAGTAAACATGACACTGCACTTCATCCTGACTGACGTGTCCATATAAAGGAAAATTACAGGCAAAGGATATATATAGTAAGAAGAGAAACATCAACCACATATAGTTATTTATTGTTCACGGTTAACAAGTTTTATTTTTATTGTGGAATATGGTAGTGATGTAAATCCTAGACTATATATGACTGAAATACTACGGATAGGTCAAGGCAGGTAAAGGTTTAAACGACAAGGACAATTTCAAACAACATGAAGTCTTGCTGTATTCTGACATATGCAGTGATATCCAACCTTTGAACTGTCCCAGAGAGGAAAGAGTTAACTTTCCATGCAAGGCATGTAATGCTGAGCTCGAGCTCGGTTGAGCTTCTGTCTGTTGTTGTTTGAACCCAAACCGCCAGATTCTTTACTGTGCCTCACTGAACAGTCGCTCCAAAGAATTATCCTTTGCTCGGTTCAGTTTAGTCGGTTAAAGTGTCATTTTTTTCCCTCGGTTTCAAACAAATTTAATCCATCTAACCTGTCGGTTCAGTCTCTGTCTGTGGTACCGTGAGTACTAGATAGGTTTATTATTGTTAGCATGGTGTGGAACTTGTAAACGTCGGATCGGTTCGGTTTGAACCGATCAGGTTTGTTAAAAAAGTTTGTTCTGCTTTTTAGTGTGTGGTAACCGGTCCTTATAGGTTCAAAAAACGGTTTTCATTACGTTTTTTTCCACGACCCATAACACGGTCAGGAACCGATAAGGGTGTCTTGCCTGGCGGATTGCCGAAAAAGGGGTAAGTTTGGTTAGGACTGGCCATGTCTGAGAAACCCAAGAGAAAAACCGGGCCCACTGGGTTTCAACACTGTAGTGTGTATGGGGAAGTCTTTGCTAAGGCTGACCCCCACACCACCTGTGTTTATTGTCTGGGGTTTGACCACCTCGATTCAGACTGCCAGATTTGCAGAAGTTTTCCACAGCTACCCTGGAAAAGAGAGTAGGTAGGCTGAGGGAAAGGGAGGCCAGAAAGTCCACTGACCTGGATGGCCAGCCCGGTTTGGTTCCAACCGAACCAGAAGGAGTGCCCTCTGACCAGGGCAAAACTTCTTTGGGCAAAAAGAGAACTGACTCGGAGGAATCGGTTCCGGTTAAAAGAAAAAGAAGGGATAAGTCAGCCGGTTCGGATCCACAAGTTCTTTCTCCAACCGCTGATGAAATTGCCAAAGCGATAAGGATTGTGCAATCGCTAACTCCGGTTCTGACCGAACCGGCACCATCGGTTAGGGGCTCAGTTTGGTCGGTTCCTCCGGTTCCGGATTATAATTTAGAGGATTTTTATGAACCGGAGGAGGGGGAATATGAGGATAGTAATGGTGATTATGAAAGTCTGGATGTGCCCATTGACCCGGACATCTCCCCAGACAGACCTTCAGGCGTTTCTCCTCCTAGGCTTTGAGTCCCCTTCCCACTTTGTTTTACAAAAAAGTGGCTGAAACTCTCCAGCTTCCTATGGAGGAAGCAGTAGAGGATCAGGAGGAGCCTGATTATGTTCAGATGATGGACATCCCAGAGTCCAGGAGACTGTCTGTTCCCCTTCATAAGTCTTTTGGGAAACAGACATTTAAAATGTTGAAGACTCCTAATCTATACCTCCTGTGGACAGAAGAATGGACAAGAGGTATACTCTTTCAGGCTCAGATACAGAGTTCCTTTCCCAGCAATGCAGCCATGTTGGGGTAGTGCAGGCTGCTGCCTGTGATAAGGCAAGTATACCCTTGGTTTCACACCCCCCCAGATAAGGACTCCAGGAGGATTGATGCCATGGCAAAGAAACAGTACATGGCAGCATCTTTGGGACTCAGGCAGGCTAATTATATGGCCTACACAGCTAGATACCAGAAGTCTAGATGGGACACTGTGATGGCTCTAGCTAAACAGGTCCCTGGTCAGCTTGCCAAGGAGCTGGAGCAGGTGGCTGCAGATGGTATTGAGGCATCCAAGGTGCAGTTTCATGCTGCAGTAGACTCCAGTGATGTTTCATCTAGAGTCATGGCTACATCTGTGGCCCTTCGTAGGATGGCTTGGCTCAGATGTACTAGCCTGTCGCAGGATACCCAGACTAAGGCCTTGGATTTTCCTGTTATGAGTAATTCTCTGTTTGGGGAGCAGACAGAGAACTACATGAAGAAAATGGATGAATACAGGACCACCTATAGGAGTGCTCAGGCCAAAGAATGGCAAGCCACTCCCCAGAGGCAGCATTCCAGGGGCAAGGGTAGGCCTTTTCATAGGCCTTTCTACCAAGCCCATGCCTCCTCTTCCACCTTTGCCCAGAGGGGGTTCTTCAGAGGGAGAGGCAGACTGGGTATAAGCAGGCCTGCTACCACCCCTCAGCCTAAAGCCCCTGCCAAACAGGCACCCTGATGGGATGGCCCGGGCCAATTCTCCACTACCTGTAGGGGGCAGGCTGGCTTACTTTGTCCAGGACTGGATATCTTTAACATCAGACAAATGGGTCCTGGAAGTAGTAAGCCAGGGACTGGTTCTCAGCTTCAAACAGTTTCCCAAGATGAGAACCAGATCCTTTACACCTGCAAATCCTTCAGAGGCCCTTGCCCTAGAGGCAGAGGTCTCTTCTCTCTTGGCTCTCAGAGCCATAGAAAGGGTTCCACCCCTACACAAGGGAAAAGGATTGTACTCCAGGTACTTCCTAACCCCCAAAAAGGAGAATGACGGCCCATCCTGGATCTCAGATATATAAACAAGCACCTTTTAAAGCCAAAGTTCAAAATGGTGACTCTGGGAATAATTCTACCCTCTCTAAGGCCAGGGGACTGGCTAGTCTCCCTGGACCTCAAGGATGCCTATTTCCACATTCTCATCAGATGCTCCCACAGAAAGTACCTCAGGTTCGAGTTGCCCTCAGGCCACTATCAATTCAGAGCAATGCCCTTTGGCCTAACATCAGCTCCAAGGGTGTTCACAAAATGCCTAGCAGTAGTGGTTGCTTTCCTAAAGAGAAAAAAGATCTCCATCTTCCCATACCTGGACGACTGGCTTATAGTGGGTCAGTCTCCAGACCAAGTCAGGTCACACCTACAGATAACTCAGCAACTGCTCATTTCTCTAGGATTCCTCCTGAATCTTTCAAAGTCAGTTCTAGAGCCAGTGCAGCTCCTCACCTTCATAGGGGCGGAGCTGGATACAATAAGGGCAAGAGCCTTCCTTTCCCTGGACAGGGCAAGGACCCTTGTGACACTGGCCTCTTCATTCACCCTTCAGGTGTCTCGACCAGCAAGGCATTTTCTGCAGCTCCTGGGCCACATGGCTGCCTCTACGGCAGTGGTCCCAAGGAGCAAGATTTCAGATGAGGGACATTCAGTTCCACTTAAGAGCCTTCTGGTCTCAGAGAAAGGATTCTCTGACCAAGCTGATCCCAGTGACTCGAACCCTGATCCAGACTTTGCAGTGGTGGCAGGATCAGGACAACCTAAGACAAGGAGTTCCCTTTGTCACTCAATCTCATTCTCTAATCCTTACCACAGATGCCTCCCTCTTGGGCTGGGGAGCCAACTTGGGGGATCTGACCGCCTAAGGGTTGTGGTCACCTCAAGAATCTCTGCTTCACATCAATCTCTTAGAACTCAGAGCAGTGTTTCTAGCACTTCAGGTTTTTTCCAAGTCTGTTCAGAACAAAGTTGTTCAGATCAGGACAGACAATACCACCACAATGTGGTACATCAACAAGCAAGGGGGCACTCGGCCTACGGCCTTGTGCACGGAAGCAATGAAGATGTGGTCTCTGGCCTGTTCTCTGAACACCTCTCTGATAGCAGTGCACCTCCCAGGGAAGGACAATGTCCTGGCAGATGCTCTCAGCAGGATATCTCAGGCCCATCACGAATGGTCCCTAGATCCCCTAATTTTGAAGGTGATCTTCTCCAGATGGGGCACGCCACAGATCGATCTTTTTGCAGCCCCAGACAATCACCAGCTTCCTCTCTATTGCTGCAGACCCCCAGTGTTGGGATCAGTCCCCCTGGATGCTGTAGTTCTCAATTGGGAAGGGAAATTCCTGTATGCTTTCCCTCCCTTCCCTCTCCTGTTCAAGGTACTAGTCAAAATCAGATCTCAACCCTGCAAAGTGATTCTGATTGCTCCGGACTGGGTCAGACAGCCCTGGTATCCTCTCTTGCTGTCTTTAGCAGTCCACGTTCCCCTGTCTCTTCCCAGGAATTACAACCTGGTAACATGTTCTCAGGGGAGGGTTTGGTACCAGAATCTGAAATCTCTCAATCTCAAGGCCTGGCTCTTGAAGAGTTAGTTTGCTGATTTGCACCTCTCTCAAAGTGTTCCTGATATTCTAAAGGCTTCTCGAAAGCCTTCCACCAGAAAGACTTACAACTCCAAATGGAAAAGGTTTACTATTTGGTGCTCTGGGAAGCATATTTCTCCAGAGTCTGCTGGGTTGCCTACAGTCCTGGACTTTATGGTTCATCTCAATAGCTTGGACCTCAGACCAGCTACACTTAGAGTGCATCTGGCAGCTGTCTCTGCCTTCTTGTCAGCAGGCAAGCCCTCTTCCCTTTCAGCTCATCCTGTATTTTCTAAGTTCTTCAAAGGATTGCTGCATACCAGTCCTCCCTTCAGGGACCCTGCCTCTGTTTGGGACCTTAATGTTTGTATTGCTCAGCTGATGCAACCCCCTTTTGGGCCTTTGTCTTCAGCAGAGCTTAAGTACTTGATTTGGAAAACTGTGTTCTTGGTAGCCATTACTTCTGCCAGACGCATAAGTGAGTTACAGGCCCTGTCAGTGGAGCCTGATTTTATCTCCTTCCATAGAGATAAGGTGGTCCTCAGGACTAATAAGAAGTTTTTGCCTAAGGTGGTTTCAGATTTCCACCTTAATCAGTCTATGTCTCTTCCTGTTTTCTTCACTGACCATTCCTCCTCTGGGGAGAGGAGGCTACACAGCCTGGATGTGAAAAGGGCCCTTAGCTACTACATAGAGCGCACCAAAGTTTGACTCCCTCCAATTGTTCCTCACTTATGGTGAGGTTGGTAAGGGAAAACCTGCCACTAAGAGATCTGTTTCCAGGTGGATTGTCTCTTATATACAATTCTGCTATGAAAAATTAGACAGAATCCCATCCTCAGGCCTGAGGGCTCACTCTACTAGAGGTACAGCTGCCTCCCTGGCTGCTGCCAGAGATATTCCTATCTTAGAGACTTGTCAAGCAGCCACTTGGAAAACAATACATACTTTCACCAAGCATTACTCTCTGGGTATCCAGGCTAGGAGTGATGCTTGGTTTGGCACAGCAGTGCTTCAGAACTTGTTCCCGAAGTAGGTTTGTCCCTCCTCCATGGAGGTACTGCTTGGTAGTCAGCATGTCAGAATACAGCAAGACTTCATGTTGTTTGAAGAAAAATTACTCACCTTAGTAATGTTGTTTCTTCTAATGGAGTCTTGTATTCTGATTCCCGCCTCCCTCTCAGAACCTGGGTTTTGGGATGTGGGTGGGCAGGAACAGTGTTGTCACCCTAGAGGTGCCCCCTTTTTCTCACCCTCTTATTTTTGGGCGTGTGTGTGTTGTGTTGTGTTGTTTGGGTTTCCTGACTTGAGTCTTTGCCTTGGAACTAAAAAACCTTTTTATTAAACTTAGTTGCCAGTTGGCTAGTGTGAGTTTACAGTTTCCACACAGGACGCCCAGTGAGTATAGCTCGTAAAGATCTTGCGGTTTGGGTTCAAACAACAGACAGAGGCTCAGCCGAGCTCGAGCTCAGCGTTCCATGCCTTGCATGGAAAGTTAACTCTTTCCTCTCCGGGTCAGTTCAAAGGTTGGATATCACTGCATATGTCAGAATACAGCAAGACTCCATTAGAAGAAACAACATTACTAAGGTGAGTAATTTTTTCTTTGAACCCATCCTCTCCTCATTACAGAGCCATGTTCGAGCTTGGTGATCTGTCATGCTCTCCAAGCACAGGCTTGCTGCCCACTTCAGGCAATCACCTCATCCTCGTAGCTGCTTTTAAGCTTGAGCTGCCCACCGACTACAGCGGCGAGACCGGGAGCCTGCCTGCTGCCACCCGCCCACTGCTCTCCAAGCACAGGCTTGCTGCCCACTTCAGGCAAGCACCTCATCCTCGTAGCTGCTTTTAACCTTGAGCTGCCCGCCGACTACAGCGGCGAGACCTGGAGCCTGCCTGCTGCCACCTGCCCACTGCTGGGCAAGCACTTCATCCTCGCAGCTGCTTTTAAGCTGGAGCTGCCCACCAGCTACAGCAGCAAGACCGGGAGCCTGCCTGCTGCCACCCGCCCACTGCTCTCCAGGCACAGGTAATTGCCAAAGTCAGATCTTCAGCCCTCAGCGGCTGTTGTAGCGAAGATCCTGGATTGTTTTTCCAAATTCCTGGCGCCATCTGACTGCAGTGCCCCCATTGGCTGCTCACCGTCTTGGTGAACTCCCCGAGTGGTTAACTCTGGAATCCAGCATGGCTGCTTTCCCAGGACTAATTGCATGCCCATGCACACATTTTGTAGTCTGTGCTACCTGGCCCTCGTTACTAGTGTGTGCACATAATACCAATTACAGCTAAACTGAAAACCAGGATTCCTACTGCTGATTTTTTGTTTGTTTAAGGACTGTTACTAGCCTGTATTTGCTTATTCTGGTAGAAAAAAAAAGAGAGAGTAAAATACTGTTTGTTTGCTTTGTTTTAGCCTAGCTAGACCCCTTAATCTTCCCATTCTCTCCTTTGTGTGTCTTAGTGTGATTTTGTTTCATCCTCCCCACCCCCTCCTCCACAAGTTCTTAAGTACACCTAAACCACTCCCCCTTCTGCACACCTCCTCCCATTGGACATCTTGCCCTACACAAATTTAAAGCTGCAGAACACCTCCTAGAGCGCGGTCCTGCCCCATAGAACTACATTTCTAACAGCCCCTTGCCTCACCACTCCCTCCTCTCCCCCTTCATAATGCTGACCACGCTAATTCTCTCATACTACTTCCGCCAAGAACTCTCCAGGGCTCCCAGCTCATCTGCTGCAAGAACCGTGGCCACCGGGCGGTCGCCCAAGACCACTTGCTTGGACTCCAGACCCAGAGAGGTACGGCAAAGCTGCAAACCAATCTGAGTGCAAGCGCCTCCTCCAGGCTTGCTCAGATTGGTCCTTCACCCCTTCTTATCTTTTCTCTGTCTCCTGAGCTAAAAAGGCGCTGTTTTATTTATTTATTTATTTATTTTGAACTTATGCTTGCTAATGTATGCCAATTTTGTTAGTCTGCCTGTAAACTGCCTAAAAAAAAAAGCTGTAATATTTGTAAACTGCTCTTGCTAGATCAAGTGAAACAGCACTTTCCTTTGCCTTTGTAACTGCTGCCCAGACTTCAGGGCGCCAAGGAAATCGACCCCTTTTATTTGAAAATTAGTTTTGTCACTGGGTAGCTTGACCATTGTCTGGGACCAGTACTAATTGGCTTCGCTTTCTTTTCTCCTTCAGTGGAGAACCCTCCAGGGCTCCCAGCTCATCCTCCGCAAGAACTGCAGCCACCAGGCGGTCGGCGATTCTGAAGCCGCCACCCCGAGACTACTTGCTCGGACTCCAGACCCAGAGAGGTACTGCAAAGCCGCAAATTTTACACCCACACACCCATCCCCCTCCTTGACCATTATTGTATAGACTTCCTTGCCCCGCCCTCTGCCATTGGCTTTCCTACAAATCTATCCTCCCCGCCTCCCTAGCACGCTCACAGACATATAAATTTTGGGCTGCCGCTTCAGGTTCAAGTGTCCCAGCCTAACTAACCCACCGCAGTCTCCCCTACCACTCGTCTCAGATCAGATTTGTGACTTCTTATTACTGTCCCTAGTCGCTGTGTCATAGTAAATTCTCCTTGCTCCCTACAAGTGGTTTCAGCACCTACATCCCTTTGCTGACCCTGTGGTGTGTAGCCTTAGCTGGTGATACTTCTTAGATCAGGTTTACGACTTCTCATAACTATCTCTAGTCGCTGTGCCATAGAAACATCTCCTTGCTCCCTTCAAGTGGCATCGGCACCTATATCCCTTTTCAGACCCTGTGGCGCGTAACCTTACCTGGTGATACCTTGCCCAGATTAAGCCCTTACAACTGTTTCTCTTTCTGACTCCCAGACTTTAACCATGGAACTTGCAATCTGGCTCTACCTATTTACTGCCTTATGCACCCTACCCTTACTAGGGTACATGCCAGATTGAATTTACCCCAAAGAGGACTCTTATCCCCTACCACAAGAATGTATACTCATGGAGTCCCTATACAGCTCGTGCTATGCCCCCAAGTTGTCGTACCCACTTTCAGCTGAGTCTTCCTCTTGGACAGCCACCGGGCATCTCGTTACCTACCCAAGGAATGTTATCTACTCGGCCCAGTACCTGCATCTACTGGTGTCATACGGCTAGGGTCTTAGCATGTGTATCACTAGGACTGAACAGTACAAAGAATAGGTCCTTGCATTCCTACGCCAATACTTCCACTAGCCAAAGAAGGTTTAGTTCTTCCAAATTACCACTTGTTGCCCTGAGGAAAGTTGTACTCCTCCTCTTGCTATGCTCAGGTAATGTTAAACTTAACCCTGGTCCTATACAAGCAATTCCTTCACCATCCGAAGTCATAAAGTATAAAGGTATCAGCTTTATGCATGTTAATGTGTGTAGCCTCTTAAAGAAACTCACCTCATTACAGGCTTGGGCTGTCCACACGGAGCCGGATGTACTTGTCATATCTGAATCCTGGCTTCGTCCATCCATGCCAGACAAAGAGGTCAGTATCCGCAACTATCTGTTATTCAGAGCCGATAGACTAACCAGAGGCAGTGGTGTAGCCATCTATGTTAACATATGCAGCCCATGATGCTTTGCATTGTGGGGGCATGTGTGATTTTTGTATTTTCTTGAAACTTGGCTTCCCAGCCAAATGCCCTTTGGGGTAACCCTTGCCTCAGTGTTTGCACACAGAGGTTCTTTGTCTTCTTCATCTATGTTAAGGACAAGTTTACGGTCGCTACCCTCAACACTACATCAATTGCCAATGTCTTTGAATGCCTGTCCTTAAAAATTGAAATATCTACATCAATGGCCCTCCGTGTCATAGCATGTTATAGACCCCCGTCCTCGGGGTCACAGCTCCTGTCCCACCTGTCATCTACTATGAGTACCAACACAATGGAAACAATTATACTAGGGGACCTTAACTATGACTGGCTGTCAAGAACTTCAAACAACATGAAGTCTTGCTGTAGTCAGACATAATGCAGTTAGCCCCAGCACTTGAACTGCCCCGGAGAGGAAAGAGTCAACTCTGTGCAGAAGCATAGAACGTTGAGCTCCAGCTCGGTTTTCAAACCTCTGTCTGTGGTACTTCCCAGTGTAACCATCAGATTCTTTACTCACCGCTTAACAGTGAAGTCACTCCAGAGATTTCCTCTGCTCGGTTTGGTAAAAGAAAAATAAAGCATTTGGTTTAAACTGTATATTTTTGTTATTTTCTGATTTCCAGCCTCTGTCTACGGTACAGGTAGTATGTAGATAGGTAGTGACTGTGTTTTATTTTGCTAAAAAGAGTGGAAATTGTCTTTCTTCGGTTTCTTTCCGGTCGGTCCGGTTTGGAACCCACTTTGTAAAATTTTTCTCTTTCTGGGATTAGTGTGGTGTTCGGTACCGATCAGTTTCAAAAGAATCGGAATTTTGCTGGTTCTTTTAAAAAGCCCGTGACACGGTTTGTAACCAATCGGTTGCTTTATTACCTGGCCTGAAAGCTTCTATAGGGTAATTTGTTAGGTTGGCCATGTCTGAGAAACCCAAGAAGAAAACCAGTCCCACTGGGTTTCAGCACTGTACTGAGTGTGGTGAGGCCTTTACTAAGGCCGCCCCCCACGTCATCTGTGTTTGTCTGGGGTTTGACCACCTCAAGTCAGACTGCCAAATCTGTAAGAACTTTCCTAAAACCACTCTAGATAAAAGACTGAGTAGGCTGAAGGAAAGGGAGACAGAGAAGTCCGTAGATCCGGATGGCCAGCCCGGTTCGGTTGCGGCCGAACCTGAGGAGGTGCCTACTGACCTAGGCGATACCTCCTCTGGCAAAAGGAGAGCCGACCCCAAGGGGTCAGTTCCGTCAAAGAAAAAGCGCAAGTCTACCAGTTTGGATCCTGTATCCCACTCTCCAACCATGGACGAAATTGCTAAAGCGATTAGTATTGTCCAATGGCTTAGACCGGTTCCATCTGGTTCGGTCGGATCAGTCTCCTCCAGATTATGACCCAGATGCTTATTTTGAGGAGTGGGAGGGACACTAAGACTATTCCGGTGATGACGATGAAGGGGGTCTGGATGTGCCCATTGAACCGGACATCTCCCCAGACAGGCCCTCAGATGTCTCTCCTCCCAGGCTCTCTGAGTCCCCTTCACACTTTTTGTTCAACAAAAAGGTGGCACAAACCCTACAGCTTCCCTTGGTTGAAGCAGCAGAGGAGGATGAAGAGCCTGATTTTGTGGAAATGATGGACATCCCAAAGTCCAAAAAGCTGTCTATCCCTCTTCATAAATCTTTGGGGAAACAGACACACACAATTTTACAAACCCCTAATTCAGTACCTCCTGTGGATAAGAGAATGGACAGGAGGTATTAGTTATCAGGCTCAGCTGCGAAGTTCCTTTATAGTCATTGCAGCCATGTTGGGGTAGTGCAGGCTACAGCCTGTAACAGGGCTAAAATTCCTTTGGCTTCACACACCCCCAGATAAGGACTCCAGGAAAGTAGATGCCATGGCCAAAAAACAGTATTTGGCATCCTCTTTGGGACTCAGGCAGGCTACTTATATGGCCTACACAGCCAGGTACCAGAAATCTAGATGGGACACGGTTCTGGAACTTGCTAAACAGGCCTCTCCCCAGCTAGCCAAGGAGCTGGAGGTGGTGGCTGCTGATGGAATTGAGGCATCCAAAATGCAATTTCATGCTGCTGTGGACTCCAGTGATGTGGCATCTAGAGTCATGGTTCCATCTGTGTCTCTCAGAAGACATGTTTGGCTCAGATGTATTAGCCTTTCACAGGATACCCAGACTAAGGCCATGGATTTTCCTGTAGTAGGTAACTCTCTGTTTGGGGAGCAGACAGAGGCCTACACGAAGAAAATGGATGAATAGAGGACCACGTACAGGAGTGCACAGGCCAAGGAAAGGCAGGCCACTCTGCACAAGCAGCAGTCTAGGGGCAGGCCCTTTCAAAGGCCTATTTAACAAGCCCAGGCCTCCTCTCCCTTCCCACAGAGGGGGTTCTTCAGAGGGAGGGATAGGAGGGGATGAGCAGGACTGCTCCCTCCTCCTCTCAGTCTAAGGCTCCTGCCAAGCAGACACCCTGATGTGTCAGCCCGGGTCGACTCCCCATTTCCAGTAGGAGGCAGGCTGGCTTACTACTTCCAGGCCTGGAAGTCTGTGACCTCAGACAAGTGGGTCCTGGAAGTGGTAAGTCAGGGACTGGCCCTCAACTTCAAAAAAATTTCCAAAAAGAAGGCCAAGTCTTTTCCACCTGCATCAGACTCAGAAACCCTTGCCCTAGAGGCAGAGGTTTCCTCTCTTCTAGTTCTCAGAGCTATAGAGAAGGTTCCTACTCAGCACAAGGGAAAAGGACTGTATTCCAGGTACTTCCTTACCCCAAAGAAAACGGGAGTGGTGACCCATCCTGGACCTAAGGTATCTGAACAAACACATTTCAAAGCCCAAATTCAAAATGGTAACTCTGGGAATAAGCCTTCCCTCTCTAAGGCCAGGGGATTGGCTAATATCTCTGGACCTCAAGGATGCCTACTTCCATATTCCTATCAGGTGCTCTCACAGAAAATACCTCGGGTTCGAGTTGCCTTCAGGCCATTACCAATTCAGAGGCATGCCATTTGGTCTAACATCTGCTCCAAGGGTGTTCACAGAGTGCCTTGCAGTAGTGGTGGCTTACCTCAGAAGACAGGGTATAACCATCTCTCCGTATCTGGATGACTAACAGTTAGTGGGTCAGTCTCATTTACAGGTCAAGTCAGCTCTTCAAACTACCCAGGACCTACTCAGCTCCTTGGGTTTTCTTCTCAGTCTTCCAAAGCCTGTACTTGGACCAGTTCAACTTCTCACCTTTATAGGCATAGAGTTGGACACTGTACAAGCAAAAGCCTTCCTGCCGGCCCGGTGGCGCTGAGGGTTGAGGCACTGGTCGCTACACCTCGCGCCACGCCGGTGACCAGTGTTCGGGAACGAGCACGGGTTGTCGGGGGTCAGCGGGGAGGAGATGGATCGGCCAGGCGGAGGACTGCTCTCCATCTCCGGGGTGGGGGATTTGGGCGGCGGCTGCCTGACCCCTAAGCCAGGCTGGGATCGACATCAGCAGCCGGGACAGGGTGGAGGCGGGCGTGGCAGGCGCTTGACTAGTGCGCGCGGGAGCATACGCATCTCAGTCGCTGGCATCATTGCACGCCACGCCCGCGGGAGAAAAATCGGGGAAAAATGGAGCCTGCAGCGGCGTCGTTCCCGTCGCCATTCCGGAGGCCCTCCTGGCATGGACCCGTTCTGGTGGGTTGAGTCGCTCCCCACCACCCTGCCCGCGAAGGATAAGTCGAGGGTGCTGAAGGGAGGGGTCTCATGTCCGGGATGGCGCCGAGGAAAAGGCGGAGCGCGGGGAGGCTCCTGAGAAAATAACATCTAAAAAAAAAGCCTTCCTTCCCCTGGCAAGGGTAAAGGCCCTAGTGGATCTCGCTTCCTCCTTTCAACCTCAGGTCCCCCCCCACCAAGACAGTTTCTGCAGCTCCTGGGCCACATAGCAGCTTCCACGGCAGTGATGCAGGGAGCAAGGTTCCAGATGAGGGACATTCAGTTTCATCTGAGGTCTTTTAAGTCTCAAAAGAAGGATTCACTTACCAAACTGATTCCAGTGACTCAGGCTCTGGTCCAAGCTCTCCAGTGGTGGCTGGACCAGGACAACCTCAGACAAGGGGTTCCATTTCTCCCTCAAGTCCCATCAGTAGTTTTAACTACGGATGCTTCACTGCTAGGGTGGGAGCCCACCTGGAAGCCCTGTCAGCTCAAGCGCTCTGGTCTCCACAGGCGCCTTTCCTTCATATCAGTCTCCTGGAACTCAGGGCAGTTTTCCTAGCCCTGCAGAGCTTCTCTGATTCAGTCAAGGGCAAGGTGGTCCAAGTCAGAACGGACAACACCACCACAATGTGGTACATCATCAAGCAGGGAGGCACTCGGTCCTCGGACTTGTGCACAGAAGCCATGAAGCTGTGGTCTCTGGCTTATTCTCTTCAGACTTCTCTGGTAGCAGTTCACCTTCCAGGGAAGGACAACATACTAGCAGATGCTCTGAGCAGAATTTCACAGGGACACCATGAATGGTCCCTGTATCCTCACATACCGAAGGTAATCTTCTCCAGGTGGGGCACTCCAGAGATAGATCTCTTTGCAGCAACAGACAATCATCAACTTCCTCTGTTTTGTTGCAGACCTCTGGTCCTGGGGACGGTTCCCCAGGACGCTCTCTTTTTGGACTGGAAGGGCTGGTTTCTCTATGCCTTCCCTCCATTCCCTCTGCTGTTCAGAGTTCTGCTCAAGATCAGGGCTCAACCCTGCACAGTGATACTGGTGGCTCCAGATTGGGCCAGACAGCCTTGGTATCCTCTACTGCTGTCCTTGTCAGTGTCACGTCCCCTGTCTCTGCCCAGGACATACAGTCTCCTGTCCTTCTCCCAGGGGCGGATCTGGTACCCCATCTCCAGTCTCTCCATC
Organism: Neoceratodus forsteri; assembly: GCA_016271365.2. Lineage (NCBI taxonomy): Eukaryota > Metazoa > Chordata > Ceratodontiformes > Ceratodontidae > Neoceratodus > Neoceratodus forsteri. The sequence goes on from CM028136.1 coordinate 752,393,886, forward strand.
TCAAGGCCTGGCTCTTGAAGAATTAGAATATGCAGCTCTACATCTTTCTCGGGGAGTTCTGGATATTCTGAAGGTCTCTAGGAAACCTTCCACTAGAAAAACTTACAACTACAAATGGAAAAGGTTCAATATTCGGTGCTCTCAGAAAGTCATCCTGCCTGATTCTGCATACATTTCCACAACCTTAGACTATCTAGTTCATCTCAGTTGTTTAGGCCTTAGGCCTGCAACTCTGAACGTTTATCTAGCAGCTGTCTCTGCATTCCTCTCAGCAGTGAAGGGTTCTTCCCTGGCATCTCATCCTATTTTCAGAAAATTTTTCAAAGGTCTGGTTCACATTAACCCTCTTTTTAGGGAGCCCGCTCCGCCTTGGGATCTTAATGTCTGCATAGCTCAGCTAATGCAGCCACCCTTTGAACCTCTGGCTTCGGCCGAATTGAAGTACTTCACCTGGAAAACTGTGTTCCTGTTAGCTATTACGTCTGCCAGGCGGATTAGGGAGTTACAGGCTCTGTCAGTGGAACCTGACTTCATCTTCTTCCATAGGGACAAAGTAGTCCTCAGAACCAATAGGAGGTTCTTGCCCAAAGTGGTTTCAGATTTTCATCTGAACCTGTCTATATCTCTCCCTGTGTTTTTCACTGACCATTCTTCTTCAGGTGAAAGAAGGTTACACAGTCTGGACATTAAGAGGGCCCTTAGCTACTACACTGAGCATACTAAAGCACATAGAAATGACTGTCTTCAATTTTTTCTCACTTATGGTGAAGTAGAAAAGGGTAAGCCTGCCACTAAGAACTATTGCCAGGTGGATTGTTTGTTTCTTGTATACAGTTTTGTTATGACAAGTTGGGTAGGACACCGCCTTCAGGCCTGAGGGCTCACTTGACCAGGGGTACAGCTGCTTCTCTAGCTGCAGCCAGAGATATACCTTTGTTAGAGATCTGTAAAACAGCCATCTGGAAAACAGTACAAACTTTCACCAAGCATTACTCCCTGGACATCCTGGCTAGGAGTGATGCTAGGTTTGGTACAGCAGTACTGCAGAGCCTCTTCCCAAGGTAGGTTTTGCATTCCCTCCTCCATAGGGAACTTCTTGGTAGTCTGCATTATGTCTGACTACAGCAAGACTTCATGTTGTTTGAAGAAAAAAATTGCCATAGTAATGTTTCTTCTAATGGAGTCTTGCTGTATTCAGACCTCCCCCCCCCGCCTCCCCTCTCAGAACCTGGTTTTGGGAAGTAGGCTGGCAGGTAAAGTGTTGCACCTCAGGGGTGTACCTTGTACCCTCCCTGTTGGGTGAGGTAGATGTTGTTGTTGTTGGTGTTTTTTCTGGTGTTTTACTAAATATTGTCACTACCTTTCCTTCTTGGGTTCTCGACTTGAGTCTTTTGGGGCCCAAGAAGATATATTTTGCCATTTGGCTATATTTGAACAATTTCCATACTTTAGTTACTAGTTGGTTAGCTCGTAAGAATCTGAACGGTTACACTGGGAAGTACCACAGACAGAGGTTTGAAAACTGAGCTTGAGCTCAACGTTCTATGCTTCTGCATAGAGTTAACTCTTTCCTCTCCGGGGCAGTTCAAGTGCTGGGGCTAACTGCATTGTGTCTGAATACAGCAAGACTCCATTAGAAGAAACAACATTACTATGGTGAGTAATTTTTTTTATCTCTTCCACTTAAATCCTTTTGAGACTCTCATGGGCTCACTCTACTTATTAATGAACCTACTCGTATCAATAAGAAAAACCCTATGAAAAGTACACTATTAGATGTACTTCTAGTAAGCAAACCCCATTTCTTCTCCCATGCTGCGATCTTTTCTGCCGATGTTAGTGACCATTGCTTTATTGCTGGCATAAGAGCAGTCCCTAAACCAACAGCCTCAGCAGAGTTCTCTACCAAAAGATCAAAATGGAATTTTGACCTGCTTGCATGTATCAATGATATGAAAGCCTCCCTGCTTTGGCAGACCTTCTATTTAGCCAAATCTGTAGAAACAGCATATGCCATTTTCCACTAAATTGTATCCAGCACTCTTAACACCCACACACCCTTAGTCAAAACCCGCATAAAGGTTAGAAAGTGCCGTTGGTTTACAACAGACATCAAGGCAGCACTATTAAAAAGAGACAAGCTCTGGAAGCTATGCATGAATCCCACAAAGCTGAGACTGGCATCTTTTCAGAACAGCCAGAAACCACTGTACAAAGCTAATTAGAAACCAAATCCAACTTCTATCGCTCTGAACGCGACACTGCCTCCAACTGCCCTACCAAGTTCTGGTCCACAATTAAATAACTTTCTGGTAATACCACAGGAAACACTCTCCCCTCAAAAATTATTTCTGACAGTGTAACTATCAACAACAATAAAGAGATTCTACAAACCTTCAATAATCACTTTGCTACTGCAGGGCTAGCTTTTGATAACTCACTTGCATGCAACCTACGCTCCCAGCTTACCACACAACCTTCAGAATCTAGTCCCTCAGATGCAGTCTTCTAATTGTCTCCTGCCTCACTAAAAGGGGTTGCAGATCTCCTCCTCCAGTTGGACACCAGAAAAAGTACTGGCGCTGACACCTTCAATCCATACTACCTAAAGATTGCCTGTCATGTCTTGGCCGTACCTATTACGCATCTATTTCACTTGTCCCTTTCTCAAGGAACCTTTCCCAAACTGTGGAAGACTGCACATGTTATTCCGTTATTTAAATCCGGAGACCCCTGTTATCTAATCAACTACAGGCCCATCTCCATTCTCCCGGTACTATCAAAACTTCTGGAAAAAATCGTGAGTGCCCAGCTGAAATCTTTCATAGATGATACTAACCTGCCAAACCCAATGCAATCTGGTTTCAGAACTGAACATAGTACAGTCACGGCCCTGGCCAAGGTGACAAATGACTGGTAACGCAAGCTAGAGAACAAAAAATTTGCCTGTGCCATTTTTCTAGTCCTAAGTTAGGCCTTCGACACTGTCGACCACAGCCTCCTTCTTTCTTCATTAAAAGCCATTGGTCTAGATTCTACCTCCTTGCGTTGGTTCCACAGCTACCTTCCTGATAGGCACCAACAGGTCAAGGCCTAAGGTGAACTCTCCCCCTAAAATCTGTTAGAGGTGTCCTGCAGGGATCCATCCTGGGGCCACTCCTGTTTGACATCACAGATGATACAGTGATCTACCTAAGCCATACAACTCCTGAAACTGCCTGTAGCAACCTGCAAGCTGACTTCAGCATACTTCAATGCCAGCTCCTTAGTAAAAAATTGCTACTTAACGCCAAAAAGACAAGGGTGATGCTATTTTCACCTATTAACCATGCAGCTTACCCTGCTCTAGCCCCCATCAACACCCTCCTAGGAGAAACCCTGGCATTTGTGCTGAAATTCAAATACCTGGGGGTCTGGCTGGACTTCACTCTCCTTTGCAGACCACCTGGAGGATTTGTTAAAAAAAAAAAACTGAGGCAGAACCTAGGTCTCTTCTTCAGTTTAAACCCCCTACTAACTACAGAGGCCAAGATACAGTTAGTTCAGTCTACGTTCCTTTCCCTAATTGATTACGCCAACTTTATATACAGCTGTCAGGAGGTGTAAACCTCACTCTCAGGTTCTTGACAATATTGGGATCGCAAGTAATCACAGACGCGTTGCATTAGAGTAATAAACTTGTTTATTACTACCAAAAAGGATAAAATCACAGTTGCCCTAAGCAGTTCTTACCAATACGAACTGGAAGCCAGTGCTAAGTGTTCCCTATACCTCGAGGTTTCTTTGTGTCTGTTGGGATCTCCAAGGTGCAAGACTTAGTGTCTCATATTATATACCTATGATAATTACTATGGTTACTGTAAGATAGAGACATTTCTAGTTACAGAGATGAGCCCTATTGGCTAAATTAGAGGAGGCTCCACGGTCCAAGATAACATTATACAATTTTGTAGTAATCAGTTTATGAAACAAGAGTACTTATACAGAGTCTTGCATAACTCAATGTAGTAGTACAAATCACCGAAAGGTGGCAGTGCCGACTTATATATCATAATTATTCCAAGGACACATGTGTCCTAACATCTTATAAGTAAGAAATACACAGAAAATACATAGAAGAATATATATGTGTTGGCAAGCAAAGTGTATTACAATAACATGCGTACATATCCTGACATCTACTCTTATACGGTAGATGCTCTTAACCCTATATGTTAGTACAACATATACCTAAGCACTAGCTGTCTACATTGTACTTCCGAGGATACCAATAAGGGTGCAGGGACCTCATGTAACTCCCCCTTGTTGCCTCAAGGAAACACAGGCAAATCTAGGGAAAGGTCAGGTAGCAGTGGTCGTTTACAAACCCGACGCGCAAGCGATGTAAAGGAACTAGAGCTGCTCACGATGTTTGCGCAGAGTGCGCCGTAGGCAGCATAGCATAATGGACCAAGAAAAATATCAGAAATGCTTGTATAATAACAAAACCTTTAAAAGTAATTTCTAACCAGGTGTTAGTTAATGCATCATTCATATCACCATCATTAATTAATGAAAGGATAGCTTCACTGGCCTTGGTCATATTATTGCTGATGTGGATGAGGTATGTATCTTTCTTGTCTAAAAGTGATTTTAATGTAAGTGTAAGTGAATCTATGTGTACATTAAAATATGGTAAATATTCAGAAAGTGTGAGCAAATAATCGAGGTTACCATCAATGATGCCTGCATCGATAAGGGGGACTGGGGTTATAACGGTATGTCCAATAACAGTTTTCTGGTGTGGGACAAAACAGAAATTGGGGGTTTTAATAACACGTTTCATATCCATAAGTATAGCTTTTGAGATTAGTGACCACGTAATACTCTCCATCAGAATTATACTGAGATCAAACAGTGGGGAGTCTCCACTTTTGCAACTGTACCGGGCAGGTGTAGGTCATCTTGGAAATCTGTGTTGACAGGCGATGAACCTCCTCACGATAAGATCGTTAGAGTTTATCCGGAGCCAATGTTGAGTCTGAGAAATCTGTGCCATTTATGCTGATGTCATCATCCATGGGAAAAGTCCAATCAATGCTATCTTGAGAATAACCACATACAGGTTGAATAACATCGAATACATCACATCGACACAAGTAAATATATTGTTTCTTAACACAGCAGTCTGTGTGCGGAGTGACCCAGGCGTCCAGAAAGGATGGAAAACCAGTAGAGGAGGTAGATCCAGGCGTTCTCTGTAGATGTCTTCATCAAACTGCCCAATGGAGTGTACCAATGCCAGCTTGTCGAACAAAGCTGTAGTGGGAGCAAAGTGTGGCAAAGAGACAGTAAAAGAAACATAGTATCTCTTATAGAACATTTCTTAGAAGTAAAACAAGGACCAGTATTAGGGTGTCTGGTCGCAAAACCCAGGTTTCTAGCTGTAGAGAGAGAGGAATAGTTAGAGATTGTTGCATACACATAGCAATACAGCCAGGGATTTTACAAAATGGACAATACCATTTGGAAATGCGTCTGTCATGTGTATCATCAGGGATTCTTCCAGATTCTAGATCACGGAAGAGATTGTTGATGGTAGTGATAATGTATGAGCAATAGGCAGAGCAGAGAATTTCTCCAGCAATGTATTGTTTATCTGCTTCTTTGTTGTTCTGTGCAATGAGTGCATTAATCTTCTCTTTAGAGTCTGTAAATGCCTTAGCAATGTCGTACATATTGTATGCAGTGTATTTTTCTTCCACCAGGATTTTGGCAGTGGTTTTAGTGGGGGGAAAGCTTCAACCCACTTGGAGAAGAGGTCAGTTACCACAAGAGCATACTTGTTATTTCTGCTGGTATTGGTTAAGGAACCAATAAAATCAATCTGTGTTGCATTTCAAGGGCTAGAGTGTCATTGTGGTAAAAGTTTGGCATTTCGTTTGGTAGGGATGGGGTTGTTTTGCGCACAAACAAGGCAGTTATCTATGTACTGTTTGACATCTTTGGTGACACCAGGCCACCAGGCGGTGGTCTTAAGCCTCTGGAGGGTGTTTTCCACTCCCTGGTGCCCACCAGTGAGTGTATCGTGCACTTGGTGCAAAAATTCAGACCTAAGGTGTCTGGGGACCACCCACAACTTGGTGGTGGAATCATCTGGCTGGTACCAGATGAGCTTGTCATCTGGTGACAAGTGTAACTTATCTTCATGCCTCCGGTAGGGGTTACGTGTGGGAAGTTTCTTTTCGGTACTCTTGTCAAGGAACCTGAACACTTCTTTGAGTTCAATATCAACTTGTTGGGCTGCTGAGAGGGCCAAGGGGAAAAAGGGTTCAGGTTTTTTCCTGAGTGCTGCAATATGTATAGCCACATTGGCTTCTGGATGATCCATCATCCATGTTCCCGGCCCCTTCCTTGGCAAGGTATCTGCTGTATCATTGAAGGCATGATAGGGATCATGGAGGGAATGAGCTTTAACTTTGTGTACATAGAGCTTGTGTGCAGATTTTTGTGCCAGTGAATGTATGTGTATTACCAGTTCCTTGTACTTCACTGGTCTGCCGTCAGAAAAGAGGAAGGAGTTCTTCTGCCAGAAAGGAAGGAATTCTGTAAGAGAACAACAAACCTAATTAGTCTGTAAAAATGATATCCTCGGTCTCATGCTGGATAAACTTGAGGGCACAGGCCACCGCTGTCATCTCTGCATACTGTGATGATGCTACACTGCAACGCTTAAGAGATCTTAACAGTGTTACCATAAGGGTAAATTACTAGAATGCCCATCCCTGCAATTCGTTCTCCCTGATAGTAGGATGCTGAACCATCAGTAAAAATAACACAGAGGTGTTGTCAGGTATTTGTGGCGTGGCAGGGAGAAAAGGACCTGGATCTGGAAGATCAGGTGACTGCAGTGTACAGTCATGGGGTTCTCCTTGGAAAAGGAGCCCATGAGCCAGCATAGATGGAATTTTTGTTGGGTGTACCTGTATGTGTCTATCCTGGAGAAGTGACCAGTGTGTCAACCTGGTATTAAAGACTGACCCGTCCTTCACTCTGTCTGAGAGCAGAAAGGTAGTTGGTGTGTGGTCGGTGTTAATCAGTGGCGAGTACCCAGTGATATACAGAAAGTGCTTGACAGTCCAGTAGGTGGCCAGAAGGTTCCTTTCACAAAGGCTGTACTTCTGTTCCACTGGGGCCAAGAGCTGTGATGCATATGCAGTAGGTTTCAGGGTGCCATGAACCTTCTGAGCCAGCACTGCTGACATGGCAATGTCAGAGGTGGCACATTCCAGATGGAATGGTAGTGATGGATTGTGGTTGACCAGAGCTGGGGCGGAGGCCAAGGCCTGCTTCAGTGACATCACAGCCTGGGTATGTATAGGGCCCCAAGTCCATGGAATGTCCTTTTTTAATAGCTCGTACAGAGGAGCGGCTTTCTGAGCAAAATCACAGATAAAATCTCTAGAATAGTTTACCATACCTAGAAACCGTCGAAGAGTTGCCACGCTGGTAGGCAACGGCAAGTCTTGCAGTCCTTGTATCTTCTTTTAGGTAGGGCTTCGGCCTTGGTCAGTTATTTTTAGACCCAGAAAGAGTACTGCTTTCTGACATAGCTGTGCTTTTGCTGGATTGCATTTTAGGCCTGCTTTCTGAATGAGAGTCAGTAGTTTGTCCAAGAGATCCAAGTGTTGTTCCTGTGTGGGTTGCCAGCAACAGGTCGTCCACATACTGCAAGAGACATTGGGGAGTAGAGAAACCCTCAAGGGCATCCATCATATGCAGATGGAACAGGGACAGGCTGTTATGGAATCCCTGTGGTAAGCAAGTCCACATATATACTGTCTTCCTTCAAAGGTGAAGGCGAACTTGTATTGACTCTTGGGAGCCAATGGTAGTGACCAAAAACCATTGGAGATATCCAGGGCACTGAACCATTTGGGGGTGACCTGGTTCAATTTCCTGTAGTCAATAGTAAGTCTCCAGGCACCTATGGGTTTTTTCACGGGCCACACTGGGGAGTTAGCAGTAGAAATGCCTGTTCTGATTACCCCTTGCTTGAGAAGTGACTTTATTGTTTCTCTGAGAGAAGGCAAGGCCTCAGTTGGAAAAGGATATTGCCTTTGCCTGTCATGTCCTGGGCCTGGCACTTCGACGACAGTGTGCAATCTGCCACAGTCGTTTGTTGATTGCAAACGCTTCCAAATGTCTTTGCAAAATGGGGAGAAGTTTTGGGAAAAGCTCATGGCCTTTGAACAAATCTGTGACGCCATACTCTTTGTTGTTGGCAGATATTGTTGCCACAACATGTGAATCGGGGATCAAAATAGTGTGGTATTGAGCCTGAATTTGTATGTTAGCATGTTGGCTAAATCCACCACACAGCCATGTGGTGCAAGAAAATCAGTTCCTATGATACTAGGATGATCATACAATACCATCAGTTGGAAGGTGTGTGAGGCCTTTAAGTGGCCTAACTCTACCTGCAAGAGTAGAGACCAATATGCAGGTAATCTAGTACCATCTACTCCTGACATGTTGGTCCTCCATCCGGTGGACTAAGGAGATGTGTCTGGGTGGTCATCAAATAATCGACACAGCCGCACCTGTATCTAGTAACACTATAAGATGGCGGCCCCTGGCCTCGGTGCAGGGCCTTCCATTTGTATCCAAGACCAGCTTGTTTACAATCTAGAGTGTGGCCTGTAATTGTCAATCTGTGCTTCTGGGAGCATGGAGAGGTTGGGCCTGGCTCCTTTGAACCACTTCACCATGCTGCAATGATGCTATATAGGGAGGAGCTTCTGGATTCAGGCCAGTATGGGCCTGAAGGCCTGTACTTCCGGTGTCGCCATGGCTCATCAGGGTTTGGGTCACCGGTTGTACATCTGCAAGGGACTGAGCAGGAACAGCATCTGCCACAGAGCGCACTTGCCCCAGGAGCTCTCGGAATTTCCGATTTTCATCGGCTATCTCCCTATATGAAGGGCCTGTTCTTTGTTGTTGTTGTCTGCCCTTATTCTTGTGCTTCTTATTCTTATGATAGTTCCGGTTCCCACCCCATTGCTGCTGTTGATGTTGTGGTTCTTGCTGTTGTTTGATCGTGTTGGTTGTCTGCAGGGAGGCGTCTGTTGTGTTGGGCCTGGCAGCTTCGCAGTGCTGTGGTGCGCCATTGGCCTCTTGAGTAGGCTCCGTGGCAGCTGCTTTTTTTGGAACTGGAGCCCAGGTGGCCCGGATGTAGAGTTGGTAGACTCTCTGGGTTTTCCAAAGGATGTCTGCAAACCTGTCCGTGTTGGGATAAGTGGTTGATTCTACCTTTTCCCGTACTGCAGGAATCATGTTCCTAAGGAACAGGGTCTCGTACTCAATAAGATCTACATCTGCAACTTCTTGTTCAAGGTGCTTTCCTGCTCGGTAGGCCATCCAGAGTCTCTGGTGGTAAGTCATGGACTTTCCTTTGCATTCTGTTTTACGGGGTATGCAAGCATCACTTCTACTACCCTTGGGCTGTGTGCAGAAATTAGCTCAGCTGCAACCTCATCAAAGGTGGCGTTGCCGTCCTGGCGGATGGCATAGAGGATTTTGGTCCACAAACTAGGATCAATGGTCTGGCATAGTATCCGGACCTGATGTTCTGCAGCGCGGCTAAGCATCTCGCATTTAGAACGCACCTTTTCCAAGTGGCAGCTGAGGTTGTCAGATGGGTTCATCCAACCAATACTGTCAGCTATTTGCTGAACAGAATAGGCCATTTGTAGGGGATTATTGGGCCGATCAGGTGGAGGTAGGTTATCTCTGGCGCCGTCTAGGGCAGCCCGGGCTGCAGCCTCGGCCGCAGTACGAACAGTGCCATCCTGAGTGTCAGCCTCTTGCAGAAGCTGCCTGATTTGGGTTTTAATGGCCTGTTTACTTCGCTCAGGAATAGGTATTTTTTTTATCATTGTTTCGTTCTCCTGCTGGTCTTCCAAATTAATAACAGCTATCGGTGGTGCTGTCAGGACCAGGCCTGGGCCTGCTCCCCCCTAACATGGGGGATGCTATGTTGGCGTCTCCCATGATGGGCGTCATGACATCGATGACGTATGACATGGTGCAGGTGGAGTGGGGACCTGCCATGTTGTGAATGGCTGAGCAGGGTTTCTGGGCCATAGCAGGGGTGTGACTGGGCGTTGTACTGAGAGAGGTTGTTATCTGATGCCTCCCCCTCAGATTACGTGTGTAAGACAGGGGCTACACCTCCCATCGCCTTAACATGTCCAGCACAACCTCCCGCTGATGGCGCAGTTTTGCCATCTTGGTTTTGCATTCAGCATGACTCACAGAGGCAAGATCCCTGTCAACCTCATCCTGCATTTGCTTTTGCAACACTCTATATGCGGCGCTCAATTCGCGATTGTCCCTAGTTGCCACTTCTAAGTCATTACGTACCTGGTTTATCTCGTCCTGTAGCTCTCCCATCTCCTCACTCAACTGTGCGGTCACTGTACTTAACAAGTTATTCATATGCTTTGCCGGTCCCTTATCCTGTCTCAAACTTTCATGCTCCTGCTTCAACATACAAAGTTCCTGTTCTCCAGCCTGAGCTGAATGATGCAAAAGTGAATCCTTTTCATTTCGCAGTGTTTGAAGTTCAGACTCCAAATTCTGCTGCAGTCTATTACATTCCATTTCCTGCAAACGCATCTCTTGCTTAAGAGACTAAATATGCAGAATAAGGGCTCGAAACCTCGCTTCGGAGGCTTCCAGAGCAGCGTAGAGAGCCGCGACCATCAGCCCTTTGACATGACGCTTATTGGTTCATTGCCTCATCTCTGTGTACTGGGTTGAAATCCCCAGTATAGGGTTTTCGGATTGACTTGCGTCCCACGCGAAGTCAGCCCATCCTCCATGGGAGACAAGGAAATTAGAGATATCGAGTCTCAGTTCTGCACAGATATTTGATACAGTGGCCATTGTGTGGGAGGGAACGAAAATCAAACTGTGAAAAATGCACTGTGCTATGTATCCATCCACAGCAGGAGCACGTTATACACAGTCGGGCTACTGTAGAATTTGTAGGCTTACAATTCAGAGCTGCTGTGGAGTGGGTCGAGTCGGCATCGACCACACCCGAGAAAAACAGCCAGACTTTGTAAGTGACTACAAACTGTTTTGAAAACGGGAGAGGTGATACGGAAATGTACACCTGCTGTCCCTGTTGGGAAGGGAAAAGTTGTAGCAACTAGTGAAAGCTTACAAACACCAAATATTGCCTGCACACGGTCGCCAATTGTCAGGAGGTCTAAACCTCACTCCCTGGTTCTTGGCAATATTGGGAATGCAAGTAATCACAGATACGTTGCATTAGAGTAATAAACTTGTTTATTACTACCAAAAAGGATAAAATCACAGTTGCCCTAAGCAGTTCTTACCAATACGAACCGGGAGCCAGTGCTAAGTGTTCCCTATACCTTGAGGTTTCTTTGTGTCTCTTGGGATCTCCGAGGTACAAGACTTAGTGTCTTATACTATATACCTATGATAATTACTGTGATTACTGGTTATTGTAAGATAGAAACATTTCTAGTTACAGAGATGAGCCCTATTGGCTAAATTAGAGGAGGCTCCACGGTCCAAGATAACATTATACAATTTTGTAGTAGTCATCAGTTTGTGAAACAAGAGTACTTGTACAGAGTTTTACATAACTCAGTGTAGTAGTACAAATCACCGAAAGGTGGCAATGCCAACTTATATATCATAATTATTCCAAGGACACATGGGTCCTAACATCTTATAAGTAAGAAATACACAGAAAATACATAGAAGAAAAAATATATGTGTGTGTGTGTGTATGTATGTGTGTGTATATATATATATATATATATATATATATATGTGTGTATTAGCAAGCAAAGTGTATTACAATAACATGTGTACATATCCTGACATCTTCTCTTATACGGTAGATGCCCGTAGCCCTATATGTTAGTAAAACATATACCTAAATACCAGCTGTCTACGATGTACCTCTGAGGGTACCAGTAAGGGTGCAGGGACCTCGTGTAACACAGCCAATGTGCTACTTCATACCTCGATAAATTGGACATACTTTACCACAGAGCCCTGCACTTCATCACTGGTCTCTCCTTCTCCATCCATCACTGCTCTTTATATGCGGCCGTAGGTTGGACCTCCCTACACTACAGACGAAATAAAAATGTAGCTCTCTGGACGTACAGCGCTATCACTGGCAAACGTCCACAGTACATTGTTGATTGCCTGACTCTCAATATGCCTGGAACCTATTCCCTAAGAAGCTGTTCACTGATTTCTCTGGAAGTACCCAAAGCCCTAACGCGTTTTGGGAGAGTTGCCATAGGATTCGTTCTGCTGTCGCTCTGGAATGTGCTACAGAAATCACTGAAACTGAGGACTCCTGTTAGTCTCACTGTGTTTCTTAAACTACATTACAGAAGCCTGCAACTGCTTCCAATGATCCTAGCTTACTTATATCCCCCTATCACATCCTCCCTGCTTTTCCCATCCTCCTTCCTTCATGTATCAGTGCATAACTTGTCCCTGAGCCACCTACTTATCTACTGCCCTAAATCTCACCCTCCTCACCCATCTATTCCTTGAATACGCACAGCATCTCATTCTTTCGCTCCTAGTATTATCCCAGTTCCAGACAACCCCCCCCCAACTGGCTGCCCACTTCTGACACATGTCTCCCCCTTGATACGCCTGGGTCTTTTTAAACTGACTATGTATGTATCTTTGCTTGTAGCATCCACTTCAACTAATCTCTTTGCTGGACTATAATGCCTTTACCTTACAGGAGTACTTAACCATGTATGATGTAGCTGGTATAAATTTTTACTGACTTGCTGCCCTATTGTTATGTATACCCTTACCAACTGTCTTTTACCTGAACCCAGATGTAGTTTTACTTATCCTGCCTATTGTAGACATACCTGTACTGTTGTACTCTTGCGTCTACTATCTATTTGTCTGTACATAAATGCATTGTTACTTGACATGTGTAATGCAGGTCCACCTTGTAAATGAGCTTGCTCAATGGTGTTCGCCTGGATAAATAATTTGATTGATTGAAATGAACTGAAAGTATGGAGAAGACTGAAATACTTGTAATGGAAGAAAAGGAAAACAAATTGATGGTATAACAGTGATGAAGTAAATGTACACTAATGGCTGTAAATGGAATTGACTTGTATAATGAAGTTTAAGAAAAGTCACTTTGGCTCCTTTTGAGCTTGCTGCAGTTTGTGAACTATGCTTCCTTTCACGGAAGGTACTTTTTCTGGTTGCTGTTGCTTCAGTCAGATGCATTTTGGAGCTTCAGATGCTGATGTGCATCTACCCTACCTGATTTTTCATAAGCATAGGGTGGCGTTCCGTATGAATCCTTTTTTTTTTTTTTTTTTTTTTTAACATACAGATGAAGTCTGATTTTTACCTTGAATCAAACCATTAACTTGCCAGTGTATTATCCCCAGGTGTACTCAACAAGGGTGAGGAATTGTTGCATACCCTTGATGTGCACAGAACCTTATTTCTGTCCAGACACGTGAAGGACTGTAGTAAGTCCCCCATGCTGTTTGTTTTGTTCACCCCCGGGAAAGAGGCATTTCAGTGAGTAAGAAGTGACTGTCTAAATGTCTGGCTAACTATCATGTTCTACTATAGGAAGGTTTTGGTCTTGCTGTTCTTCAAAGTCTCCTGTCCTAATCTCGTATCAGTTTTTACTAGCCTCCCTGGGTACTCTGACAAAAAAAAAAAAAAAAAAAACTTGCACAGCAGAACCCCTTGACGAAGCCTTACATGGCGAAGCACCAGGACACCCAACCTTCTCTGAGAATTCCTTAGCTGTGTACTCCAGTTCTTGGATTTGCCTATTTTAGTTAGCAATAAAAAAAAAATACTTTGTTTTTCAACCTAATTCTGAGTTTGGAACTTCACTGGAGTGTTCAAGCTCCTTGCTCTGGTGTGCAAGTGCCTTTTTGTTTTGTTGAATTCTGCTACGGGCCGCCGCCCAGTACTTGCAGCCTGCCCTGGTTCTGAGCACAGCACATTACCCGTTTTGTTCCCTGGGTACTTTGTACTGCTTGGAAATGGTCCAAAGGTGTGGCCCAATGGAGGAGGTATCCTTGATGAAGATAGAGCAGTTACTTACCAGTAACACTAGATCTTCGAGATAATCTCTTTGATTGGGCCACAATACCTCTGCCTTCCTTCCCCCTTTTCTGAGGTACCAGATGGCTGGCCCACTGCTTTTGTGAAAACTCCCATTAGGAACTGTTCTGCCATGCAGACCAGCCCTACAAAAAAATTTGTGGGGAGGGGGGCCCACAGTGACAGGTGTGGAGCTAAAAACAAAGTTAATGATTTTCTCTGTGGAGTCTGCACATTGAAGGCTCTCATAGATGTCACAGTCTGGGCTTGAATACACAGTTTACAGCTGATTTGAAAAGCAAGTTTAAAAAATAAATTGGCTTTTGGTTTTCAGTGGCTCAGCACAAATTCATATATAAACCAGAGAAAAACTGATCCCACCCATAAAAAAGACCAACTTGTAGGCCAGCACCGATTGCAAATAAGCACACACAAGGGTCCAGATCATGATTGTAAACTGTGATAAATTCTGTAAATAGTTCTGCCATAAAACTATAAAGGAGGAAAATGAAGATTTTCTTCTCTTCCTGCATTTGACAGCAAGTTTTTTTGGGGGTTGAGAACCACTTACAAACAAAAATGTCCAGCAGTACAGACTCTCCTAAATAGTTTCAAAAGCCGGAGACATTTAAGGAAAACACTGCCAAAGAGCAATAATAATTGTTTTTTGGAATCAGATATTTTTTTTTTTTTTTTTTGAGTATGTTGGGCCTAACTTCAACACAAAAAGAGTTAGCATACCCATCCATAGTACTTTAAAAAAAGAGTAAAGGATTCTGAAATTACCAGCTTCTGTTTCTGTCATTAAAAGCAGGTATACTGTAACTCAAGGTAATTCAGAATTTATGTACACCCAAACTCTGGTCTTATTCAGGCAGCTTCTTGTGAAGAGCAAGGACTTGTTTTTACGTAACACCACCTGACAAAAGATTCAGGAAAGAGTCATTGGGTAAAAAAATGGAAATTGTGTACCTACTGTAATTCTTGATCTTCTTGGACGAAGTCTCCACCACTCATTCACACTAATGGGAACTATGCCGGAGATGCTAGGACCGAGTGGGAGCTAAAAATCTTCAGGAGGGCCGGCGCCGAGGTGGGACCGCGCATGTGTGGTGCCGTGAGACTGGCTCACACTGTATAGACTACCTCAGCGTCGACCCTCCAGCCGCCTTAGTACCTTTTTTACCGAGGAGGTGTAGTGTAAACTAACCTAGTGAAACTAACCTATGTCAGACATAAGATAATCCGAATGACTCTTATAAGAAGGGTCAATCCAACAGAGTCTTCACAGCCCAGCCATCGAGGAAGTGAAGACCAACAACAGACAAGTGAGCTCGGAGGATGGAGTGTGGGCGTGTGAGTGGTGGAGACTTCATCCAAGAACATCAAGAATTACGATCGGTACGTAATTTCCATATCTTCCTGGACATAAAGTCTCCACCACTCATTCACACTAATGGGAGAGTACCGAGCTAAATAATTTCCCGAGGAGGGCGGCAGGAGAGAGGAGCTCACTTAGGACAGAAGTCCATTAAGGATTGACCTTCCGAAGGATCGATGCTGTCTGGCATAGACATCCAAAGCACAGTGCTTCACAAACGTGTACACGTAGCTGCATTGCAGATGTCTGCAATGGGCACATTCCATATTTCTGCCAGAGATGCCACTACTGCTCTGTTGGAATGGGCATATACCCTGCCTTACAGCTTAACCTGTGCCATAGAATAGCAGTGGCGAAAACATGCCACTAGCCAAGCCGAAATACATCTGATAGCAACAAACTGACCTAGCTGTGCTGAATGACAGAGTTGCTTTGACTTGCGGATCTCTTTAGTTCTATCTAGGTAGAAGTGCAAGGCCCTCTTAACAGCCAGAGAATGCAGGGTACGTTCTCCCTCATTCTGGAAGTTTGCAAAGTAAGTCGGAAGAACCAAAGGCTGGTTTACATGGAATTCCGAGACTACTTTGGGGAGAGACATAAGATGGGTCTGAAGAACCACCCTGTCATTATGAAATACTGTGTAAGGAGGATCTGTAACCAAGGCATGTATTTCAGATACTCTGCGAACGGAGGTAATGGCTACAAGGAAGGCGGTCTTCCAGGTCAGAAACTTCAGCTCACATGTTGCTAGAGGCTCAAAAAGTTTACGGGTGAGCATGTCTAGCACCAAGTTAGTATCCTAGGTGGCTACCAGTCTCCTGACTGACGGCCTAGTGTGGAGTATACCTTTAAGGAATCTCTTAGCCAAGGGTAACTGAGCTATAGAAAATGTGTATAAGCTCATTATAAGCTGTGATCACGAAGAGATGGACTTTCACAGTTGAGTACTGCAATCCTGTATTAGACAGGTCTAGAAGATACTCCCAAGACTTTCTTTGGTGGGCAACAAAAGGGATCCATGGAGGACTTTGTGCAACAAATGAAGAATCACTTCCACTTTGCCGTGTGCGTTTTCCTAGTAGCCGGCTTACGTGCTGCTAGGAGAATGGCTGAGACTCTACATGAGACATCAGATCTACTCACTTTCCACTACTCAGGAGTCCAGCGTGGAGATGAAGGGATCTTGGGTTGGGGTGGACCACTGGGCCCTGGGTCAGAAGGTCGGTACAGAGTGGAAGTTGTTTCGGTTGAACTTCCGATAATCTGTTGATCAAAGGAAACCAAATCTGACTAGGCCAAAATGGGGCGATGAGAATCATTCTGCCCCTTGTGCCTCTAGCTTGAGCTGCACCCTCTGAATTAAGGGAAGAGGAGGAAATGCGTACAGAAAGTGTCTTGTCCACCACAGTCTGAATGCATCCTGACAGAAAACGCCAGGTTCTGGATTTCTGGAGCAGAATAGAGGCAGTTTTACGTAGAGTGGGGATGCAAAAACATCCCAGTCCGGCATGCCCCACTGGAAAGCAATCGCACATTTACGTTGAGAAACCATTCATGAGAATCTACCTCCATTCTTCTGAGGCGATCCACTAGATCGTTCTTGACTCCTGGAAGGTAAACTGCCTGGATCAGGGCTTCGTGCTGTAGGCACTATTCCCCACACTCATCACTTCCCTGCACTGGGGATAAGAGTGCGCCCCACCTTGTTTATTGATGTAATACATCACCGCTTTGTTGTCCGTTTGAAGGAGAATTATTTTGTGGCAGAGAATGTCCTTCAGGGCTCGGACAGCATATGGGACCACTCTCATTTCCAGGACATTTATGTGGAGTTGAGATTCATCCTGACTCCACAAACCTTGGGTGTGGAGATCCTGACAGTGAGCTCCCCATCTAAGTAGAGAAGCATTTGTGGTAATGGTGATCTGAGTCTCCAGAGGAGCACAGAGAAAGCATTTCAGAAGGTTGTCCTCTTGAGTCCACCAGGTGAGTGACTGCTTGAGAGGTTGCGTTACCTTAATGTCAAAGAACTGGGGAAGTGTGGTCAGAGACCACTGAGTACTGAGTATCCATTGAGTGGTCCTCGTGTGAAGACGAGCCAAGGGCATCGTGAACACTGAAGACACCATGAGACCCAGCATCCGCTGCATCGATAGAGCTCGGACTGAGTCATTCTCTTTGATGAAGTGAGCCATCTGAAGGATATTGTTCCTTCTGTCCTCCGGGAGGAAGGCCCTTGTGTTGGAGGTATCCAGGAGGGCTCCTATAAAGAGGAGTTGCTAGGACGTTTGCAGCTATGATTTTTCCAGCTTCAACAGGACTCCCATGGATGTGAGGAACCTGGAAGCTGTGGAAACTGCTTCCTGTGCTTCTAGTCTGGAGGGACTTGCCAGAAGCCAGTCATCTAGATATGGGAAGACTTGAATTCCAAGTTTTCTTAGGTGTCCCACGAGAACTGCAAACCATTTTGTAAAGACTCGAGACGCTGAGGAAAACCCATAGAACAGTAGCCTCAATTGGTAGTGTTGACCCAGGGCCACAAATTAGATACTTGTGGTGGCTTGGGTGCACCGGAACATGTTGGTAGGTGTCCTGCATGTCCAAGGAGGCCAGCCAATTGTTTTGATGAATCCGTGGTAAAAGTGTACCGAGTGATATCATTTTGAATTTTTCCATGAAGAGAAACTTGTTCAACTTCCTTAGGTCCAGAAAAGGGCGCATGTCACCGGTTTTCTTTGGAACCAGGAAGTAGTGGGAGTAGAAACTTGTGTTCCACTGTTCCCGCAGAACTATATCTACTGCCCTGTTGTTCAGAAAGCGTTGAATTTTGGAAGCAAGGAGGTCTGACTGAGTTACTAACAGCGTGGACAGTCGTTTGGGTGAATGAGGAGTATCTGAAAAATTCAGAGAATAGCCCTCGCGAATTATCTTGAGAACCCATTTGTCTGAAGTGACTGACTTCCACAGATTGTAAAACTGAGTCAGACGACCCCCTACTGCCGAGAAAGGGTCCCCATCTGGCAGATGAGGAGGGACCTGGGCTGGATTTTCAGAAGGTGGTACTAGGCGCTTTTGGGTCCTGTGCCTTCTGCGGCGATTTCTTTTGAGGTTGAGCGGCTTGATTTTTGTTGAAGCCCCCTCTGCCTTTGCCACAAAACGACTGACGGTTATGAAACTGTCGACTGTTCCTGCCCCATTGAGGGGCAGTAGGAGCCCCAGGAATCTTACTGTATTCTGACTAATGCAGTATGGTCTCACCATAGGACTGCCCCGGAGCTGAAATGGTTAATGGAACCTATGCAAATGATGGAATGCTAGGCTCGAGCTTGGTTTTGAAACTCAAGGCTGAGCGGTTCTGGGTTCTCGCCAAGGATCGAGAATGGGCCCGCTTCTTTTTGTGCTTCCTGAAGGACCACCCTTCTTCCCGAGCACCGGACTGCCTGTAGTCGGACTCCACACACCCCCCGAGGGCAGCAGACTGGACCCAGTCCTGCTGAACACACAGCTTTAATGCGAAGTCTCCCTATGGACACTGGCCCTGTTCATGGTCTACCCCATCGAAGGTGGGCTGAAGAGGACTTCTATGTTCTTTCTGAATAAAAAATTTTTTTTTTTTTTTAAATAAATACTGAATGTTAAAACTACAAATCAAAACTAAATGATTATGCTGCTGTCGTATAGACGTTAAGATTTGACTCCCAGCGGGCGAACGACGTTGTCACTGAAGCGCACTCGATGGCGGGGGGAAAAAGGAACTGAGGCGGTTGGAGGGTCAATGCCAAGGTAGCCTATATGGTGCAGGCCAGTCTTGCAGTGCTGTGCATACATGGTCCTACCTCAGCGCTGGCCCTCCTGAAGATTTTTAGCTCCCACTCGGTCCTAGCGCCTCCTCCGTAGCTTCCATTAGTGTGAATGAGTGATAGACTTTATGTCCAGGAAGATCAAGTGTTACACAAGCACATCAACCACTTTGTTGTTTAGGCAAACTGCTTTTCTCATTTACACAGCACTCTCATCAGAAATAGGTCTGAAACGAAATTACCTAGAGCAGGAAGAATGACATAGAAGAAGACCAGGGGCATAGCAAAAGAAAAAGGAATGATAATGAATGTGAACAGGGGGATGATTGGTGGATGTAGGAGAAACAGGGAAAGGTTAACAGATCCCCCTCTTACGATGTAGGTAATGAACAGTCATAAGAAACTGTCTGAACTTCAGCTAAGCTCAAGGATCAGACTGAAAGACCTGACAGCCAATTTGACAAAAACAAAACGTTTTTTTTTTTTTTTTTGCTTTTTTTTAATTTCATTTGTTGATTCAAACAACATGGAAGTCTTGCTGTATTATGACATACGCAGTATAACCCCAGGTTAGAACTGCTCCGGAGGTGAAAGAGTTAGCTTCCATGCAGGGCATGGAATCTTGAGCGCAAGCTCGGTTAAACACTCTGTCTGTTGAAGCTCAAACTTAACCCGTCAGATGCTTTACTCCGCCTCACTGACCAGTCGCTCCAGAGATTCCTCCTGCTGCTCGGTTTGTTTGTCGGTTTTAAAGTGTAATTCTTAGTTTATTTTTAACGAAATTTAACCGCAATCGTCGGTTCAAGCTCTGTCTGTGGTATTGTAAGTAATAGATAGGCTTATTTATTATTATTTTTCTTCTGTGTGGAACTTGTAACGCCTTTTTTGTTCGGTTTGAACCGATCAGAGGGTTTTAAAATTACTTTCTAGCCCTTTAGAGTGGGTTCCGTTCTTATCGGTTCTAAAAACGCTTTTATTACGCTTTTTCGACATTCCCGTGACACGTGTTGGGAACCGATAAGAGATTCTTTGCTTGTGGATTGCCATTAACGGGCAGTTTTGGTTAGGTTGGCACTGTGTCTGAGAAACCCAAAAGAAAAACCGGACCCATTGGGTTTCAGCACTGTGGCCTCTGTGGGGAAGCCTTTGCCAAGGCTGACCCACACACCATTTGTGTATATTGTCTGGGGTTTGACCACCTCAATGCAGACTGCCAGATTTGTAAGAATTTTCCTGCTGCCACCGTGGAAAAAAGAGTTGGTAGGCTCAGGGAAAGAGAGGCCAAAAAGTCCGCTGACCCGGATGGCCAGCCTGGTTCGGTTCCAACCGAACCTGAGGGGGTGCCCTCTGAACAGGGCGATGCTTCCTCGGGCAAACGAAGAGCTAGCTCTGAGGAGCCGGTTCCAACTAAAAGGGCTAGGTCAGCTAGTTTGGGGCCAAAGGTTCTTTCTCCAACCGCTGAGGAAATAGCCAAAGCTATTCAAATTGTCCAGTCTCTTTCCCCAGTTCCGTCCGAACCGGCACCATTGGGCAAGTGCCCAGTTCGGTCGGTTCCCTCGGTTCAAGATTATGATTTTGAAGATTTTTATGAACCTGGGGAAGGAGAGGAGGGGTACGAGGAGAGTGTTGGATGTGCCCATTGAACCGGACATCTCTCCAGACAGACCCTCAGGAGTAGCCCCTCCCAGGCTGTCTGAGTCCCCTTCTCATTTTTTGTTTTACAAGAAAGTTGCTGACACTCTGCAACTCCCTGTTGAGGAAGCTGTTGATGATCAAGAAGAGCCTGATTTTGTGGAAATGATGGATATTCCAGAGTCTAGGATCTTTTAGGAAACGGACAGTAAAAATTCTGAAAACTCTTCATTCTATCTTCCCTATGGATAAAAGGATGGACAAGAGGTATACTTTATCAGGCTCTGATACGGAGTTCCTATCCCAGCAGTGGAGCCATGTGGGGGTAGTGCAGGCTGCAGCCTGTGACAAGGCTAATATTCCTCTAGCCTCTCACCCTCCTGAAAAGGATTCCAGGAGGATGGATGCCATGGCAAAAAAGCAGTACATGGCAGCATCTTTGGGACTCAGATAGGCAAATTATAGCGGCTTACACAGCTAGGTACCAGAAATCCAGGTGGGTTACTGTCCTGGCCCTAGCAAAACAGGCCCCTGAACAGCTGGCCATGGAGCTGGAGCAGGTGGCTGCACATGGTATTGAGGCATCCAAGGTGCAATTTCATGCTGCTGTAGACTCTAATGATGTTTCATCTAGAGTTATGGCTACATCTGTGTCTCTTCGCAGAATGGCCTGGCTCAGATGTACTGTCCTGTTGCAGGATACCCAGTCTAAGGCTATGGATTTTCCTGTTGTGGGAAATTCTCTGTTTGGGGAGCAGACAGAGAATTATATGAAGAAAATGGATGAGTATAGGACCACCTATAGGAGTGCACAGGCCAAAGAAAGGCAAGTCAAAAAATGGAGAGCAATGAGTACCAATGCCCGTAGTCTGGGTAACAAGCTTCCCAATTAGTGGCCTTGATGGAGGAGGAAGATCTGGATATTGTGGCAGTCACAGAAACATGGTACACACAGAACCATGACTGGGACTGAAACATACCAGGATACACTATCTACAGGAGGGACAGGGAGGGTAAAAGAGGAGGAGGAGGAGTAGCTCTCACATAAGAGAAGAAATCAAGCAACAGAACAAAAGGGTAAACAGGGAGGTGAAGAAGCACTGTGGGTCAATTTGGAGGCAGGCAATGACCACAATCCGCATGGGGTTGTATAGAACCCCCTCTCAGGGGAGGAAATGGACAAGGAAATGATAGAAAGTATACTTAAAATGGCAGATAAAGGGAGATATTGCTGATGGGTGATCTGAATATGTCAGATGTTAACTGGAGTGCAGTTGCAGCAGCCACTTCTAAGAGTGGGGTTATTCTGGATGCCCTACAGGGGCATGCCTTGAGACAACTAGTATTGGAGCCCACTCGAGAGGGAGCAATCTTAGACCTGGTTCTCTCAAACGGAGATGAAGAGAGGATCACAGATGTGAAGTGGGTAGCCATCTGAGACTAGCGACCCATCGAACAGTATGGTTCACAATAAACACAGCAATAGAGTCAAGCCATACAAAAGACAAAGGTACTGGATTTTAGGAGGCTGACTTTGCTAAAATGGGTGAGTGCTCAAGGAATGCGCAGTCAAATGGGCAGGAAGGAGGGTAAAGAACAATGGGAATAAAAAACTGCCATCACAGAGGTAACAAGCCTTGTGTAAAGCAAATAAACAAAACGAAACGAGGTAAGAAACTACTATGGTTCTCAAAGGAAGTGGCAGTGAAGGTTCGAGAGAAAAAGAAAGCATTCAGGAAGTACAAGGAATCACAGAAGGAACAGGACAGAGAACTGTATCAGTTAAAGCAAAAGGAAGCTGGAAAGGCAGTCAGAATAGCAAAGGCCCAAACTGAGGAAAAGATAGCCAACTCAGTTAAGAAGGGGGATAAAACCTTTTATAGGTACATCAGGGAGCAAAGGAAGACCAAGGGAGGGATAGTGAGGCTTAATAAAGGGGAGGGAGGAGGGTGGGCAGAGGGTGACTGTGAAAAGGCAGATACACTAAACAAATATTTTGCTCAGTATTTACAAAGGAAAAGGGGAGGTACCTAAAACAAACAGTAGAAACACTCGGATACAGAAGTTGATACCAGCCCATTTACAGAAGAGTTCTGAAAGAACTCTTAAAACTGAAGGTGGACAAAGCAATGGGGCCTGATGGAATTAATCCCAGAATTCTAAAAGAACTAAGGATAGAACTAGTGACACCACTGACTACCCTCTTTAACAAATCATGGGAGGATGGGGTGGTACCTGAGGACTGGAGGAGGGCAGATGTGATTCCCCTTCACAAAAGTGGGAGCATGGCAGAAGCAGGAAACTACAGACCTGTATGTTTAACCTCAGTGGTAGGGAAATGATGGAATCACTTGAAGGAAAGAATTGTTATGATCTAGAGGCCAGAGGGCACAGGACCCAAGGCAGCATGGATTCACAGCGGAAGGTCATGCCAGACAAATCTGATAGATTTCTTTGACTGGGTGACCAAAGTAGTAGATCAGGGAGGGGCTGTGGACATGGCCTACCTAGACTTTAGCAAGGCATTTGGCACAGTCCCACACAAAAGATTAATATACAAGTTAGCCAGCCTGGGAGTGGGTCCCAAGATGACAGCCTGGGTAAAGAATTGGCTGGAGAATAGGACACAGAGAGTAATAGTAAATGGAGTCCACTCTGAAAAAAGGGGGGTTAGCAGTGGGGTACCACAGGGTTCAGTATTAGGACCGGTCCTCTTCAATGTCTTTATATATGACATTGCAGAGGGACTGGAAGGAAAAGTATATCTCTTTGCAGATGACACAAAGATCTGCAACAGAGTTGATGCACAAGGTGGGGTGGAAAGGATGAGAAGGGACTTGGCAAGGTTAGAGGAATGGTCAAATGTATGGCAGCTTAGATTCAATGCTAAGAAGTGTAAGGTAATGCACCTGGGAAACAAAAACCCAGGGGAAGAGTACGCAATGAGGGGTGAGATACTAACAACAACAAAAATGGAAAGGGACCTGGGGGTAGTCATATCAGATGACCTAAAGGTGGGCAAGCAATGTGAGAGGGCAGCAAGGAGGGCTGGGGGATACTGGGATGCATAGGAGGCATCACCAGCAGAAAACAAGAAGTTATTATCCTCTGTACAGACAGCTGGTGAGACCACATCTGGAGTATCTGCAGTTCTGGAGACCCAATCTCCCAAAGACATAGACAGGATGGAAGCTGTCCAGAGGAGGGCACTAAAATGGTGCAGGGTCTGCACCGGAAGACATATGAAGTGAGACTTAAGGAGCTTAATATGTATAGCCTCGAGAAAGGAGGAGAGGGGGACATGATAGAAACTTTCAAGTGCCTCAAGGAATCAACAAAGTCCAAGAGGTAGCATCTTTCAAAAAGAGGTGTGCAAGAACAAGGGGCACATTTGAAGATAGAAGGGGGGCTCAGAGGTAATTTAAGAAGTATTTTTTCACAGAGAGGGTTGTGGATGCGTGAACAGCCTTCCAGAGGAGGTTGTGGAGTCAAAAACAGTGGTGGAATTCAAGCATGCATGGGACAGTCATAAGGCAATTCTAGGGGGTGGGGGTAGGAAGAAGTAGGCTGCTGGTTAACTAGGATCTGCAACTTATCCATCAGGTAGGGAAATGGGCAGACTGGGTGGGCCAAGCGGTCCTTATCTGCCGTCAAATTCTATGTTTCTGTTTTTCTACTCCTCAAAGGCAGCATGTCAGGGGCGGGGGCAGGCCTTTTCATAGGCCGTTTTACCAAGCCCAGGCCTCCTCTTCTGCTTATGCCCAGAGGGGGTTCTTTAGAGGAAGGGGCAGAAGGGGCTCTAGTAAGCCTGCTTCTACCCCTCAGCCCAAAGCCCCTGCAAAACAGGCTCCCTGATAGGGTAGCCAGGGCCGATTCTCCACTCACCGTGGGGCAGGCTGGCTTTACTTTGTCCAGGACTGGAAGTCTTTAACGCCAGACAAATGGGTCCTGGAAGTAGTAAGCCAGGGACTGGTTCTCAGCCAAATTTCCGGAGATGAGAGCCAGGTCTTTCCACCTGCAACCCATCAGAGGCACTTCGCCTGGAAGCAGAAGTTTCTTCCTCCTGGCTCTCAGAGCCGTGAAAGGGTTCTACCCATACACCAGGGCAAAGGTTGTACTCCAGGTACTTCCTTACCCCAAAAAGACAGGAGAATGGCGGCCCATTCTGGATCTCAGGTATCTAAACAAGCACCTTTTAAAACCAAAGTTCAAATGGTGACCTGGGGATTATTTTACCTCTCTAAGGCCAGGCGACTGGCTAGCCTCCTGACCTCAAGGATGCCTACTTCTATGTTCTCATCAGAAGCTCCCATCGAAGTGCCTCAGATTCGAACTGCCTCAGGCCATTACCAGTTCAGAGCAATGCCCTTCGGCCTGTCCTCGGCTCCAAGGATGTTCACAAAATGCCTGGCAGTAGCAGTTGCTCATTTAAGAAGGCAAAAGATTGCCATCTTTCCTTATCTGGATGACTAGCTCATTGTAGGCCAGTCTCCAGAACAGGTCAAACTGCATTTACAAGTAACCCAGCAGCTGCTTACATCTCTAGGTTTCCTTCTCAATCTTCCAAAGTCAGTTCTGGAGCCTGTCCAGCTTCTCACCTTTATAGGCGCAGAACTGAACACAAAAGAAGCCAGAGCCTTCCTTCCTCTGGAAAGAGCAAGGACCCTGGTGTCTCTGGCCTCCTCTTTCACCCTGCAGGTCTCTCGACCAGCAAGGCATTTTCTACAGCTCCTGGGGCACATGGCTGCTTCTACAGCAGTGGTGCAGGGAGCTAGATTTCAGATGAGGGACATTCAGTTCCATTTGAGAGCCTTTTGGTCTCAAAGGACAGATCCCCTAACCAAATTGATTCCAGTGACTCGAACCCTGATCCAGGCCCTTCAGTGGTAGCAGGATCAGAACAATCTGAGACGGGGGTTCCCTTCACTCCCCAGTCTCATTCCTTGACCCTTACTACAGATGCATCCCTCTTGGGGTGGGGAGCTCACATGGGCGACCTTTCCACCCAAGGGCTGTGGTCCCCTCAGGAATCTCTGCTCCACATTAGTTTGCTGGAGCTCAGAGCAGTTTTTCTAGCACTACAGGTTTTTTCCACATCTGTCCAGAACAAGGTGGTTCAGGTCAGAACAGACAATACCACTACAATGTGGTACATCAGCAAGCAAGGGGGCACTCGGTCTACGGCCTTGTGCAACGAAGCAATGAAGTTGTAGTCTCTGGCATATTCTCTGAACGCCTCCCTTACGGCAGTTCACCTCCCAGGCAAGGACAATGTCCTAGCGGATGCTCTCAGCAGGATTTCCCAGGCCATCACGAATGGGCACTGGATCCCCTAGTACTGGAGGTAATATTTGCCAGATGGGGCACTCCAAATAGATCTCTTTTGCAGCCCCAGACAATCACCAACTTCCCTTTTGCAGGCCTCAGTGTTGGGCTCCAGTCCTCTGATGCTCTTCCTTCTCAGTTGGGAAGGAAGTTTCTCTTGCTTCCCTTCCCCCTTCTTTTCAAAGTTAGTCAGAATCAGATCTCAATCCTGCAAGATGATCCTGATTGCTCCAGATTGGGACAGGCAGCCCTGGTACCCACTCCTCATGTCCCTAGCAGTCCACCCTCCCCTATGTCTTCCCAGGAATCACAACCTGTTATCCTGTGCCCAGGGGAGAGTTTGGTATCCGAACCTCAAATCTCTCAATCTCAAGGCTTGGCTCTTGAGGAGTTAGTTTGCTGACCTACACCTTTCTCAAGGTGTATTGGATATCTTGAATGCCTCTAGGAAGCCTTCCACCAGGGCTACCTATAATTCAAAATGGAAGAGATTTTCCATATGGTGTGCTGGTGTGCCCACGATCCTGGATTATTTGGTGCATTTGAATTCCTTGGGGCTGAGACCAGCTACCCTAAAAGTGCACTTGGCAGCTGTGTCTGTCTTCTTGTCAGCAGGTAAGCCCTCTTCTTTATCAGCTCATCCTGTGTTCTCCAAGTTTTTTAAAGGGCTGCTTCACACCAACCCCCCGTTCAGGGACCCTGCCCCTGCTTGGGATCTTAATATTTGCATCGCTCAGCTTATGCAACCCCCTTTTGAGCCATTGTCTTCAGCAGAGCTGAAGTACTTGACTTGGAAAACTGTGTTTCTGGCAGCCATCACCTCTGCCAGGCGCATAAGTGAGCTACAAGCTTTGTCAGTGGAGCCTGATTTTATCTCCTTTCATAGAGATAAGGTAGTCCTCAGGACTAACAGGAAGTTTTTGCCTAAGGTGGTTTCAGACTTTCACCTTAATCAGTCCATTTCTCTTCCTGTGTACTTCACTGACCATTCCTCCTCTGATGAGAGGAGATTGCACAGTTTAGATGTCAAAAGAGCCCTTAGTTACTATATAGAGCGTACCAAGGGTCACAGGTTCGAATCCCTCCAGTTGTTCCTCACTTATGGTGAGGTTGGTAAAGGGAAACCTGCCACTAAAAGATCCATTGCCAGGTGGATTGTCTCTTGTATCCAATTCTGTTACGAAAAACTGGGTAAGGTTCCTCCCTCAGGCCTGAGGGCTCACTCTACCAGAGGTACAGCTGCGTCTCTGGCTGCTGCCAGGGACATTCCTATCCTAGAGATATGTCAAGCAGCTACCTGGAAAACAGTTCACACTTTTACTAAGCATTACTCCTTGGATATCCAGGCTAGGAGTGATGCTCGATTTGGCACAGCTGTGCTTCAGAGCCTGTTTCCCAAGTAGGTTCTGTCCCTCCTCCATGGAGGTACTACTGTGTAGTCTGCATATGTCATAATATAGCAAGACTTCATCTTGTTTGAAGAAAAAATTACTCACCTTAGTAATGTTGTTTCTTCTAATGGAGTCTTGCTATATTATGACCTCCCCCCAGCCTGCCCCTCTCAGAACCTCTGTTTTTGGGATGTGGGTGGGCAGTGCAATATTGACACGCCTTTGATGCCCACTTTATTTCACCCTTCTAGGGTGCTTAGGTGTTATGCTTAAATTTTCCTTCTTGAATCCCCCGACTTGAGTCTTTGTTTTGGGATCAAGAACAAAAAGGTGTTTTTGTAATTAGTAGCCAGTGGCTAGTATAGGTTTACGGCTTCCACACAGAACCTTAGTGAGTTTTTGCTCGAAAAGATCTGACAGTTTAAGTTTGAGCTTCAACAGACAGAGCATTCAACCGAGCTCGCGCTCAAGATTCCATGGCCTGCATGGAAGTTAACTCTTTCACCTCCAGAGCAGTTCTAACCTGGGGTTATACTGCATATGTCATAATATAGCAAGACTCCATTAGAAGAAACAACATTACTAAGGTGAGTAATTTTTTCTTCAGTTCTATTTACTAATTCGGTAATACATAAGAGACAGAGAAAAGGCAGTGGTCACTTGTCTCCCTTAGATCAGTGTCAGATGCGAAAGCAAATATAAACAAACGGAAATTATCCAGCAGTTGCTTTATGTGTAGAAAGTAATGACATTGGATCAAGAATAGATGACGACATCACCTATTTTGTGAACTTTGTACATAACTTATGAATCTAGGCTGTAAGGTCATCATTTCAGAAATATTGCTAGTCCCAAGAATGAGTGTGGGTAGATGGAGTAGCAAAAGTGCCAGTTATCAGGCACAGCCCGAGAGGATTACAAACGGATTGATAGCAAGGTAATACAATGTAGAATGAGCACAAAAGAAATATCTACAGTCAATACATAGCTGTTTAGCAGTACCAGATAATAGGAAAGGCATAGCATAATACCTTATGCAAGACACCTGAATGTAGCACAAGGGTAATACAGATGCATTCATACAATGGTATAGATAAATCAACAGTAATTTCCAAAACAGAGCAGTGAAACCTAAGGGCAAGAGCAGTTTGTTGCCTAAAGAAGATACTCACAGTACCTACTACAAAACGGGGCAGCAGAGGGCCTTAAGTGGATTTCGGCTTTAAACTAGACCACAGGGTGCTCGGGAGGGGATCACATGAATCCTACCAAAAGTGTACTAACTAAAATAGCTATGCACATTATGGGAAAACATGATAAAGAAGCAAAGAGGAAGTAGAAATACTGGAAATGTGTTTTAATAAATGGAAGAAATCTCTGCAGTAAGGCAGCAGAGTTGGCACTTCTAAATACATATAAGGTTTATATAGCAGGGATAACAAAAACGTAGTGATAACCTGAGAATACCTGGCAGAAGACTGTTAACCGCTACTTTCTGTACAGACAAGACAGAGGGTGGAAGGTGGTGGTGGGGGGAGTGGCAATACAAGTAAAGAATACATTATAATTGGCGAAGACGTTGAATATAATCTTGGGTAAAACTAAAGGGAAGATGAGGAAAAGACCTTTTATAGCAGCAAGACATTTTAAACCGAACTGAGACAGGAGTTGTAAAACGCATGCAAATTGGAAGAACTAACATGCATGTGGGACATGAACTATGGAGCCATCAATTGGATGGAAAACTCCACAACAGTGGCCCAACGGCCAATCTGTAGACTCAGCATTGATCAGTATCACCAAACTCCTTCATCACTTTATTTATCATGATATCGTTTAGTAGCATCTGAGTAATCTGTAATTGCAGACTTGGTTTCCTTTCTCTGATGATGGGGTATCATGCTGATTGATTTGGAAAGTAACACAAATGTTGTTCTTCTATACCTTGGAGAATAACGTGGAATATAAATTCTCACATGCGGTTGGATTAAAGAGATCTGATTAACTGTCCTTACCTGTGTATGTTTTGTAAGTATGTATGCATGCAAAATGATAAAAAATGAAAAAAAGGTGTTTCAAACACCAGGAATCTCTCACTTACATTTAACAACTGCGGGTTTGAAAAATGGTGAAACCAGACTGGCTGAGGGCCATCTTTACCCGTGCTGTTATCTCAGCACAACAGCACTGGATAAAGATCTGGCAGCCTTTTCTTTTTTTTTTTTAACTTTCAATCTTTATTGTGTTTTTTCTTTAAAAGGAATACAAAAGTGGGAGTAAGATATTTACAACAAGAAGGGGGGGAAGGATTATATAAAGAAAAATAAAGGGGAGGGGGTAACTAGAATGCACATACATCAAAGTAAAATATTCATTTCCTTATACATAATGAAGGCTAGTAGGCATCAATAGATCATAACTCATCAGTCTATAATAAAAGGAAAAGTACAGAGAAAGAAAAGCTAAAAGGAGCTACTACCTCCCATAGCACCAGGCTGAGGTACAAAATCGGGTCTCAAAGGCACATTGTACAAAACCCATTTTCTCCACAGGACTTCAAATATTTGTTGCGTTTTGTTAATCAGGTCCGTAAGTCTCTCCATCTTATATAAGTCTATCATCAAATGTTGCCAAAGGTCCAAGGTGGGAGGCTGAGAGGGGGACCATTTTTTTGTGATGGCTTTTTTTTGCCGCTAAAAGGGACAAATTTAGATTTTTTTTTGTGGAAGTGTCAGATATTTCTGGGGGGAGGAGACCAAATAGAAAAATTTGAGCGTTTAAGTGTAAATTTGGAGATGCCATCTGCTGGAGAGCCCCCGATAGGTGTAGGATAAAAGGCTGGAGAATAGGGCAAGAACGAAAAATGTGACTCAAATTGGCGGATGAGCAACCACATTGTCTCCAACAGTCAGCTTTAGCTTGCTTTAAATATTTCTGAGTTCGTACAGGAGCCAAAAAGAATCTAACCGCAAGTTTCCATGCAAAGTCTTTCCAAATCCTCGAACCCACCCCCTTATACATATTCCTTAAATACCTGTCCCAATCCGAGGGGGGCAATTCGACTGCCAGGTCCCTTTCCCAGGCTAACCTCACCCCGTCCAGGGAATGGGTTTGGATCGTAGAAAGGGCCTTATATAAAGTAGATATTAGGTGAGGAGGAACCGATTTCCCCTCTACTGCAGCGATCAGATGAAGCAGTATGTTAGGGGGAGGAGTATCTTCCCAGGGTAATTTCCCCAGTGTGTTTATAAAATTCCTGATCTGGAAATATCTAAATCTTTCATTATGGGCAATATTATAACTTTGGGTTATCTCTGTGAAAGACAGGATCCTGCCTCCAGGGGAAAAATGGTATACCAGGTGCAGGCCCTTCTTAAGCCACCTAAGGAACCCCCATCCATCCTGCCAGGGAGGAAAGCATCAAGGTATGGGAGAGAGAATAGGGCAGGTCTCCAGGGCTTAAAGGTTTTAGTTGCCAGGGTCTTTTGCCAGCATTCAAGTATTGTCTGAGTATAGGGGTTAGATACATATTCTATCTTGACCTTGGGAGGAAAAGATAGTAAGATGTCAAATAAATCATTGGGCCCCATCTCCGGTAATTCCACCTCCTTCCATCGAGATGTGTAGGATTTATCTAGCCAATAGATAGGAATTCTAAGTTGACAGGCCTGATAATATACTTTAAAGTTTGGTAGAGACAGGCCCCCTGCCTGCCTAGGGAGTTGTAGAATTGACAATTTAATTCAAGGTTTGTGATTAGCCCAAATAAATGCCGAGATTCTTTTTTGTAGAGACCTAAAGAAGGTGTCTGGGATTGGTACTGGCAAGGTTTGGGCTAGGTATAAAAAACGAGGAAGGGTTACCATTCTGATTGATTCTATACGTTGGCTAAGTGATAGTGGAAGGGCCCACCATCTCTCAAGGTCGGAGGTGGTCTTAAGTAAGAAAGGGGAATAGTTCATCATGAACAGGTCACCGCCGGGAGGGCACAAACGAACCCCAAGGTATTCAATATTGTCCAAGTGCCACTTAAAGTTAAATGCTTGCCTCAGGTTTTCATGAGGAACAAAATTATATGTCAAAACTTCAGTTTCAAACAACATGAAGCCTTGCTATATTATAGACATTAGCAGTTTGTTCCAGCTCTAGAACTGCCCCGGAGTGAAATGGTTAAAACCATTCCAAAATAGAATTTTGGCACGAGAGCAGCTCTATCTGTGTCATTTCAAACTTGAACTGTCAGATTCTTTACTCTGCTTCAGTGAACAGTCGCTCCGGAGATTTCTCCTTCTGCTCGGTTCATTTCTCGGTTTAAAAAGTGTTTTCTCGGTTGGATTTAACCAAGAATAGTTTTATTTTGACCGCAAAACCGTTCGGTTCAAGCTCTATCTGTGGTAACCGTAAGTAAATGAAGGTTTTGTCTGTGTGGAACTTGTAAGTTATCGGTTCGGTTTTGAACCGATCAGTGGATTTAAAACTCATTTAAAACTAAAAGTTACTATTTTAAGTCGCGTTCCTGGTTCTTATCGGTTCTAAAAAAAGCGGATTTATTCGTTTTCAATACAAAGAAAGTAATACGGTTAGGAACCGATAAGGGTTCTTGCCTGGCACTCTGCGTTAAAAGGCAAGTTTTGGTTAGCTGGCATTATGTCTGAGAAACCAAAAGAAAACCGGCCCACTAGGTTTCAACACTGTGATGTTTGTGGGGAAGTCTTTGCCAAGGCTGACCCACACACCACATGTGTTTATTGTCTGGGGTTTGACCACCCAGTCAGACTGCCAGGTATGTAGAATTTCCCTGCAGCCACCCTGGAAAAAGATTGGGCAGGCTCAGGGAGCAGAGAGCAAAAGTCCGCTGACCGGATGCCAGCCCGGTTCGATGCCAACCGAACCAGAGAATGCCCTCTGACCAGGGCCAGACTTCCTCTGGCAAAAGAAAAGCTGGTTCTGAGGAACCAATTCCAGTAAAGAAAACAAGAAAATCAGCAGGTCTGGGTCAGAATTCCTTCTCCAACTGCTGCAGAGATAGCAAAAGCCATACAAATTGTCCAGTCACTGTCTCAGGGTCCGTCCAGAACCACCACTATCTGGTAAAAGTCGGTTCGTCCGGTCCCAGTGGTTCAGGATTATGATATTGAGGAATTTTATGAACCAGAGGAGGGGGAGGAGGATTATGAACAGTATGAATGTGGCTGGGAAGGTCTGGGTGTGCCCATTGAACTGGACGTCTCCCCAGACAGACCTTTAGAATCTCCCCCTATGCTGTCTGAGTCCCCATCTCATTTTATGTTTTATAAAAAAGTTGCTGAAACCCTCCAGCTTCCTTTAGAAGAGGCTGTGGATGAGCAAGAGGAGCCTGATTTTGTAGAAATGATGGATATTCCAGAGTCTAGGAGATTGTCTATTCCTTTACATAAGTCTTTTAGGAAACAAACAATTAAAATTTTAAAAGCTCCTAATTCTGTGTCTCCTGTAGATAAAAAGATGGACAGAAGGTATACATTGTCAGGCCCTGATACAGAATTCCTTTCTCAGCAATGCAGTCATGTTGGGGTAGTTCAGGCTGCTGCCTGTGATAAAGCTAATATTCCCTTGGCTTCACATCCTCCTGACAAGGATTCCAGGAAGATTGATGCCATGGCAAAAAAACAGTATATGGCAGCCTCTCTGGGACTCAGGCAAGCAAATTATATGGCTTATGTAGCTATATATCAGAAATCTAGATGGGATACTGTTATGCAATTGGCCAAGCAGGCCCATGGCCAGCTGGCTAGTGAACTAGAACAGGTGGCTGCTGATGGCATTGAAGCCTCTAAGGTTCAGTTTCATGCTGCTGTGGATGTTAATGATGTTTCCTCTAGGGTCATGGCCACATCTGTTTCGTAGGTTGGCCTGGCTCAGGTGTACTAGTTTGTCACAGGATACCCAGACTAAGGCTATGCATTTTCCTGTGGTGGGAAATTCTCTGTTTGGAGAGCAGACAGAGGTACATGAAGAAGATGGATGAATATAGGACTACTTACAAGAGTGCCCAGGCTAAGGAGCGGCAAGCCACTCCTCAGAGGCATGCCCCAGGGGTTAGGGGTAGGCCTTTTCACAGGCCTTTCTACCAGACTCAGGCCTTCTCTGCCTATGCTCAGAGGGCTTCTTCAGAGGCAGGGGCAGGCGAGGGGTGGGCAGACCTGCTCCACCCCAGCCTAAAAGCTCCTGCGAAACAGGCACCCTGATGGGTGCCCAGGGCCATTCTCCTGTACCAGTGGGGGCAGGCTGGCTTACTCAGTCAGAATTGGGCTTTTAACCTCCAGACAAGTGGGTTCTGGAAGTAGTAAGCCAGGGTCTGGTTCTCAGCTTCAAAAAGTTTCCCAAGTTGAGAAGCAGACTTTTCTACCTGCAAGTGCTTCAGAGACCTCGCTCTGGAAACAGAGGTCTCATCCTGTTAGCTCTCAGAGCAGTAGAAAGGGTTCCTCCCCTGCATCAGGGCAGGGGTCTGTATTCAGATACTTCCTTACCCCCAAAAAGACAGGAGAGTGGCCCATTTTAGATCTCAGATATCTGAACAAGCATCTTTTGAAACCAAAGTTCAAAATGGTAACTCTGGCAATGATTTTACCTTCCCTAAGGCCAGGGGACTGGCTAGCCCCTGGACCTCAAGGATGCCTATTTCCATGTCCTAATCAGAAGATCCCATCGAAGTACTCAGATTGAACTGCCCTCAGTTCATTACCAGTTCAGAGCAATGCCCTTGGCCTTACCTCTGCTCAAAGGTATTCACAAAGTGTCTAGCAGTGGCAGTGGCCCACTTAAGGAGGCAGAGGATTGCTGTTTTCCTATCTAGACAACTGGCTCATTGTAGGCCAGTCCCCAGAACAGGTAAAATCTCACCTGCAGGTCACCCAGCAGCTTCTCACCTCTCTGGTTTTCTGCTAAACCTACCAAAGTCGGTTCTGGAACCAGTCCAGGTACTCACCTTTATAGGGGCAGAATTGGACACAAAGCTAGCCAGAGCCTTTCTTCCCCCAGAAAGGGTAAGGAATTTAGTGGCTCTGGCCTCTTTCTTCACTCTGCAGGTCTCTCGACCAGCAAGACACTTTCTGCAGCTCCTGGGGCACATGGCTGCATCCACAGCTGTTGTGCAGGGAGCCAGATTTCAGATGAGACACATTCAGTTTCACTTGAGAACCTTTTGGTCTCAGAGAAGAGACCCCCTTTCCAAGTTGGTCCCAGTGACTCGAACCTTGATCCTAGCTCTTCAGTGGTGGCAGGATCAGAGCAATATATGAGTGGGGGTCTCCTTCATTTCCCCTTCTCACGACTTGACTCTCACTACAGATGCTTCCCTTCTGGGTTGGGGAGCCCACATGGGCGACCTTTCCACTCAGGGAGTTTGGTCCCCAGGAATCTCTGCTCCACATCAATTTGCTGGAACTCAGAGCTGTCTTTTAGCTCTTCAAGCTTTTCTGCATCTGTCCACGACAAGGTGATACAAGTCAGAACAGACAACACCACAACAATGTGGTACATCAACAAACAGGGGCACTCGGTCTTCGGCCTTGTGCACCGAGGCAATGAAGTTGTGGTCTCTGGCCTATTCCCTGAACACTTCCTCATAGCAGTTCATCTTCCAGGGAAGGACAATGTCCTAGCGGATGCCTCAGCAGGATTTCCAGGGCCATCACGAATGGTCCTGGATCCTCAAGTGCTGGGGATAGTTTTTGCCAGGTGGGCATCCTCAGATAGATCTTTTGCAGCCCCAGACAATCACAACTTCCTCTGTTCTGTTGCAGGCCTCAGTGCTGGGCTCGGTTCCCTGGATGCCCTTCTTCTGGATTGGGAGGGAAGTTCCTCTATGCTTTCCCCCCCTTTCCTCTCCTATTCAAAGTACTAGTCAAAATCAGATCTCAGCCTTGCAGGGTGATTCTGATTGCCCCGGATTGGGCCAGGCAGCCCTGGTACCCACTCCTTCTGTCTCTGACAGTCCATCTTCCCCTGTGCCTCCCAGGAATCACAATCTGTTGACTTGTGCCCAGGAAAGGTTTGGTATCGGACCTCAAATCCCTCAACCTCAAGGCCTGGCTCTTGAGGAGTTAGAGTTTGCTGATTTACACTCTCTCAGGGTGTTCTTGAGATCCTAAAGGCTTCAGAAAGCCTTCCACTAGGGCTACTTATAGTTCTAAATGGAAAGGTTTTCCATTTGGTGTGCTGGGAAAAATATTTCCCAGAATCTGCTAATTGCCCATTTTGTTAGATTACATGGTACATCTTAATTCCTTGGGTCTCAGACCAGCTACCCTGAGAGTTCATTTGGCAGCTGTGTCTGCTTTTGTTCAGCAGGAAAGTCATCCCTCTTTCCTCTCATCCTGTGTTTTCCAAGTTTTTAGGGTTACTCCATACTAATCCTCCCTTTCGGAACCGGCCCCTGCTTGGGACCTTAATGTTTGCATTGCCCAGTTAATGCAACCCCTTTGAACCTCTGTCTTCTGCAGAGCTTAAGTACCTAACTTGGAAAACTGTTTTTCTAGTGGCTATCACTTCTGCCAGACGCATAAGTGAATTGCAAGCCTTGTCAGTGGAGACTGACTTTATTTCTTTCCACAGGGATAAGGTAGTCCTTAGGACTAATAGGAAGTTTTTGCCTAAGGTGGTTTCAGATTTCCATCTTAATCTATCTCCCTTCCAGTATTTTTCACTGATCACTCCTCTTCGGGTGAGAGGAGGTTGCACAGCCTGGATGTTAAGAGAGCTCTTAGTTATTATATAGAGCGTACCAAAGGTCACAGGTTGAATCCTCCAACTTTTCCTTACCTATGGTGAAGTTGGGAAAGGCAAACCTGCTACTAGAGATCAGTAGCCAGGTGGATTGTCTCTTGTATCCAATTTGTTATCAGAAAGTGGGCAGAGCCCCCGGTTTGAGTGCCCATTCTACCAGGGGTACAGCTGCATCTCTAGTTGCTGCCAGAGATATCCTTTATTAGAGATTTGCCAGGCTGCTACTTGGAAAATGGTACACACTTTACAAGCATTACTCCCTGGATGTCCAGGCCAGGAGAGATGCTCGGTTTGGCACAGCTGTTCTTCAGAGCCTATTCCCTAAGTAGGTTCTGCCTCCTCCATGGAGGTACTGCTGTATTTTGCTAATGTCTATAATATAGCAAGACTTCATGTTTGAAGAAAAGTTACTCACCTTAGTAATGTTGTTTCTTCTAATGGAGTCTTGCTATATCGAACCTCCCAACCTGCCCCTCTCAGAACCTCTACTTGGTAGGGTGCGGGCAACTTAGTGTGGGCACTACTTATGTCCTGTTAGCATTTTGTCCCCTTTGGGACTTTGGGGTGTGTATGTGTGCGTGTGTGTGTGTTTTATTATACTTATGTTCCCTTTTCATATTATTAGAATGGTGTTAGTATTTCTGGTCCCCTGACTTGAGTCTTGGGTGTTGGGACCATCAATGGTTGTTATTATTTAGGTAGCCATTTGGCTAATGTAGGTTACAGCTTCCACACAGACCTTAGTGAGTTTGGCTCGTAAGATCTGACAGTTCAAGTTTGAAATGACACAGATAGAGCTACTCTGTGCCAAATTCTATTTTGGAATGGTTTTAACCATTTCACTCCGGGGCAGTTCTAGAGCTGGAACAAACTGCTAATGTCTATAATATAGCAAGACTCCATTAGAAGAAACAACATTACTAAGGTGAGTAATTTTTTCTTTGGTTTCATTAATTCTATACCCAGAGACCGCTCCAAACCCTTTCAGAATATCCCAGAGATGAGGGAGGGCGGACGCAGGATCTGTAAGGTACACTAGGAGATCATCTGCATATAGGGCCAATTTGTGCTCCCTATGCAGATCCCTTATCCAAGTGACTTCGGTTCTCTGTCTCAAAGTCTGTGCCAGTGGTTCGAGATATAATGCAAATAGTAGAGGGGAGAGGGGACATCCCTGTCTAGTGCCTCTTGAAAGGGAGATAGGATAGGAAAAGGAACCATTAGTGCGAATGTATGCCCTGGGATGGGAGTACATAGCTATCAATACATTAACAACCGTCTGAGGGATTCCCACCTTCCTGAGCACCTCCCACAGATAAGGCCATTCGACTCAATCAAACGCCTTCTCGACGTCAAGAGAAAGCAGAAGAAAACTGGTTCCAGAGGATCTCACCTTCTGCAACAGATGTAAAGTTCTTTCAATATTATCTTGGGACTGGCGACCTCGGACAAAGCCAGTCTGGTCCAGGTCTATTATTTCGGGTAAAAAGGTTTGAAATCTTTTGGCTAATATTGATGCAAAAATCTTATAATCAAGGTTGAGGACTGAA
The DNA here is from genome assembly GCA_016271365.2 of Neoceratodus forsteri. Lineage (NCBI taxonomy): Eukaryota > Metazoa > Chordata > Ceratodontiformes > Ceratodontidae > Neoceratodus > Neoceratodus forsteri. The sequence goes on from CM028136.1 coordinate 752,431,882, forward strand.
ATGGGTCTGTAGGAGGAGCAGGAGGTCATATCTTTACCTGGCTTCAAAATGCTAGATATGTATGCATATCTCCAGGAGTCGGGAGTGGGATCCCCCAGTTGTATGGCCTTACAGGCTTCTAGCAGGGTGGGAAGCAATTCTGCTCCAAAAGCCCTATAAAAGTCTCCAGTATAACCGTCAGGGCCTGGACTTTTATTAGCCTTTAGAGCTGCAAATGTCTGTTCCAATTCTGCCTTGGTAATTGGGCTTTCCAGGAGTTGGTGGGCTTGGGATATCCTTGGTAAATTGAGTGTCCCCAAAAAGGCTTCAATTGCCTGAGGGTTAACTGCTTGCTCAGAGCCATAGAGGCAACTATAATATTTACAAAAGGCCTGTTCAACTTCAGAAGGGAACGTAACAAGTTTCTTTAAAACCGGGTCCCTTATTTGGCAGATATTGGATCTGGCTTTATGTTGTCTAAGTCTATGAGCAAGAAAACGAGTGGCTCTGGGGCCTTCTTCATAATATTTCTGTTTGAGTAGCTGCAAGGCCTGCTCAGTTCAGTATATCAAGAATCCCTTGAATCTGTTGTTTAGTGGCTAATATTAGGGTAAACCCTGCGTCACCAGCTGCATGTAAGCGAGAAGATTTTGCAACTGGGTTTGCAGGTTATCTAGACGGAGCTGCTGCTGTTTTTTATGATAGACAACATATTTGATTATTTCCCCTCTTAGAACCACCTTAAGGGTGTCCCATAGTACTCCCTTCTTGATGTCCAGACCCTGATTGTCTTTCAAAATCTGTTTTATTTTATGTTGTACAAACTCTTTAAAGTCTTTATTATTAAGTAGGAAGTTATTAAATTTCCAAAGGTTGTTGGTCCTATCCTTACTCCAAAGTATATTTAATGTTAAAATGGAATGGTCTGATAAGACCGTTGGAGTATGGGTGCAGCTCTCCATTTTATAAAAGTGCTCTTTAGAGACATGTATGAAATCAATGCGGGTATACACTTTATGAGGAGCTGAGTAGTGCGTATATTCCCTCTTGTTAGGGTGAAGATTTGCCAGATGTCTATCCAGTGTGCCTCCAGAGATATTCTGTACCATCCGTTGGGCGGTGACTTCTTAAAGGGCCTTTTGGCAGAGGTATCTAGGGAAGAGGATGTAAGGTTGTGGTCCCCTCCAACACAACCCCCTTTGTCTAATATTTTCTGAAAAAGTTGTTTCCTGACTGTGGGACCTTCGCCTGGGGGGACATATATAGAGGCTAAAGTAAGCTCCTGGTTATTCACCCTACCAACCGCAATGGCAAGGCGACCTTCAGGATCAGAGTATGAAGTTGTTAGCTGAAAGGGGATACCTTTAGGAACCAATATGGCAGTTCCTCTCCTCTTACCCTTACCATACACATTGGCCACAACCACAGAAAACCCAAATTTGGTAAGTTTCTGATGTTCTTGTCTGTTTAAATGGGTTTCCTGTAGTAAAAGGAAGGAGGGTTTCAACTTTTTAAGAGAGGATATCACCTTATATCTTTTGATGGGATTATTCAGACCATTGACATTATGAGAACAAACCTTAATTAAGGGGGCTCTGTTTGCCATTGTGCCTCAAAATTATTGTCTAGTGCTGTAAATTTACCACCACTATCGTGGAATGACTTAAAAGAAAACACTCTGAATACCCAAGAAAGCAGCCCTTCACTACTGTGACCCTGTGTATGGCTTGGTACCAGCATGAGAAATAGGACTGAGAATAACAAAACCTTTATGGCTCGCTTAAATTCCAAGCAGCCTTGTAGTATGTGCACATAACAGGAGAGAAAATAAAATATAGCCAGAAATGACCAACTTATGGTCAACCTATTTACAGTTGTACTTCCATCAGCGGAGGGTGAAAGAATTACCCCTTCAGGGAAAAAAGGACCCTTTGGGAGGAATTGTGACCTTGTGAAGAGTCAGGCCTCCCCAACCCCTAAAAATCTCGGGGTTGAAAAATAGGGACGAATAACCATCGGGAAAAACCATCAGGAACCCTACCAAATGGGTGACCTGATAGCATAGCCACAATAGGCACGATTGGGATCGCTGCATAAGAGTAACGAAGTAACCGGCAGCTCCCGCAGCCTGCACCTTTACATTTTCAATATAGGCACTTGCACATTATTTTCAGAAATTTCAGACCAATATAAATACAACAGAGAGATCCCCTACTGTCAAGTCTGAAATAGGCTACATTGGGACAGTCACAGATGAAATTAAATCATAGGTCCATAAAAAAAAAAGAAAAAAACAGCAGACTAAGGGAGATCAATAATATACTATAGCCTGGTAGTTGAGAGTTCCCAGGATACTCTTGGAAAGAGTATCGCATAGAGAGGTGCAGGTTCACTTGAGTTTCAGAGATATCTGGCGAGGCAGAACCAGTTCAAGTGTCCACTGAAGGAGGATCAGTTTCCAGGACGTCCTTACGGAAAGATCTGGGCCCAATATGCTGTTTAAGCTCCTGAAGAGAGCGAAATCTTCTCCTCTTGCCTGTGTCTCTACGAATGTCCGCATGGTCCTGCCAGAGGGATCAGGGGGGACGTTTCTGCTGTTGCACCGGACCAGTCGTCTGGAAATTCCATCCCCGGTTCTTTAGTTCCGGTACAATTTCCTCTGGAGAAGAATAAGTGAGGGTTCCTGAATCCCAAAAGACCCGCAGCTTTGCTGGGTAAGGAGTCTGGAATTTAACAGCTTTTCCCTGCAGCAGTTTCAAGATAGGAGCAAACGCCATTCTCCTTCTCAGGATGTCAGAGGGATAATCGTTGTCAAAAAATAGCCTGGATGAATTATATGAGACAGTTTTTAAGGCCCACGCTGTTCTAAGGATTTGTTCTTTATCACTGTAGCTGGATAGTTTCAGGACCACAGATCGAGGTCTCGCTGAAGGGTCATTGGGTTTTATAACCAGGGCTCTATGTGCTCTTTCTATCTTAAAAGTGAATGTGGGAGGGAGAGCAAGGACATCCTTCAGCAGATCACCAATAAATTCCTCCATTCTCCCAGTCTCAGATCCCTCCGGTAGACCGTAAATTCTCAGGTTATCTCTCCGGGATCTGGCCTCTAGATCAGTGAGCTTTTCCTGCATCAGCTCTTGCTGTTCCACCAAGTAATCGACTGCTGTATGTAGCCGATGCGTTTCCTCAGCGACCTCTCCAGTTGCTTCCTCTGTACGATCCAGTCTCCCCTCTACCTCAGATAAGCGATTTTGCAGCAGCAAAAACTCTTTTTTATTTTCAGCACGGAATGCCTTGATCTTGTTGAGGAGCGTTTGAATCGGGATCATGATAATCTTTCAATTTCCCTGTCGGTGTCAGGATCTTGTTCTTGATCACCCGCCACGCTGCTCGCGGGGGAGGCGCTGCGACTGTCCGTAGGCCTCATCTTGCATCTGGATGCATCCGACTGGTGTAGGGGTCTCTCAGATCGAGAGTGTCCTCCATTTCTTCTCCCCGACATACTACGCTTGCTTAAGCAGATTATGATAGGCGATGTGTTAGTTCAGGGGAGAAATAACCAGCAGGCTATATGGGAGCTATCTCTCTATGCTACCATACCCGATGGTGACGTCACCGGAAGTCCTCTGGCAGCCTTTTCACAATAAAATCAGTACTAACCACACAACCCTGAATGCCATCACAAACATGGCCACCACCTTTACTCACAGAAAACCTTCATCTAGGCCCTAAAAATAAAACTGGTTAAAAGTTTAAAAAATAAATAAATAAAAATAATAGTAAAATGTTATTTGCCCTTGTAATCCTCTTCTCACACTCACATGCATACCTTTAAAAATGAAGTACCACAGTACTTACAGTTTTTATTTCTGGAGTTTCTTTGCTGACCTTGAAAAATCCCCCTCCTGTCCTTTCTTGCGTACCAGAGAAATCTCTGCTGTTTAACCTACTACAGATAAAATAGAAGCCCTGGTTCCATTTGAGGCCCTCTGTTGTGTGAGTGAGGGGGTGAACATTCTGCCAGTTGAACTCAGCAGAGATTTTAATTCTTGTATTCCATCCAGACTAAACATTCCTTCTTGTGAGTGTAGGAAAGACACAACAGAAACAAGGTGGGGGAAAGGGATGAAATAATATAAAGGAGGAAAGGTGAGAAAATGGGTAAGTTGTGTGTGTTTGAGAAAATAGAGGGTTTAAGGGCTAATCTGAAAAGTTGTTTAGCTGTGCATTATATTTGAAACTGAGACAGCATGCAACATGTTGGGATGTGCTGGGAGTGTTTTGTTGGGGTGGATTAACTTTTTTTTAAATCATTAAAATGATTAACATTATTTGATTTTTGTGTATGTTTTCACTCACAAAAAAAAATGTTGGACCCATTTTATAATTGCAGTAAGATATTCCAGGGTGTGCTTTGTTATGGAATAATGGCACTTCTCGGGCGGTTGAAGGCACTTAACGATGCCTCATACCTCACAACATACCTGAGCTTTGCCATTATCCCACCACAACGCACACCCTGTCATGTCTTATTGCTTAATTATTCCCATGGAATAAGCAGCCCCAAAGCTTTTAGAATGTTATGCAGATTGTGGAATTTGGAATTCAAACTATGTGTGGTCACACTCACCCCTGCACTCTTAATGGCAGATTTGTTTCTCTGCCTGAGAGCAGTCACGCTGAAGTCTTCTTTACACTTCTGGCTGGTTTACAGTTAAATTATTATACATTTTATAGTGCTTAAGTATTTTTAGTTGAACATGTGACTCTCTGCGTTAGGGTGTTGTTTGTTACATTTGTGTTATTTTATTGTATTTCTTCGGTTCCCAGGAACTGGAGGAGGATATTTTTGGCATGTTTCCCTCTCTGAGAACCACTGTTTAAAACTAAATAAACGTTTTTTCACAACCGCTTTATAGCAGTTTTAAATCAAATTAGTCTGTGTTCCACATTTTCGGGAACAGAGACAATATTTTGTCGAGTTTTATTTATTGGAACTTCTTTTGAGGTCACTTTTAAATAGGGGGCATTTTTTACGAGGAATCAAACTAGTTTTTAAAAGTCCTTTTTATGTTTACTGGGCTTACTGCATTTTCAGTTTTATTGTCTGGGAACCAGAAAAGCTTTTCAGGTTTCTTTAGTATTTGGCATGACTGACAGACCCAAAATGATGGGACTTACAGGTTTTTGAAAATTGTAGAGTTTGTTTTCTGCTCTTGGCAAAGGCAGACTGCCATGAGCTGTGTTTAAAGTGCCTGGGTCTAAACCATGATTTTTCCAGTTGTGACCTCTGTAAAACGTTTTGTGCTAAAAAAAAAAAAAATCTGCCCTAAAAAGGAAAGGAAAGGACTAAAAAATTAAGTCTCTATGGCTTCTCAGTCTGCCTCAATGTCACCAAAAGGCTCAGGTGGGGGTCCAGCCCCTCAGAGTACACAGCAGTCCCTGTAAAAGGGGACATAAAAGAAAGATAAAACTGCTAAAGATAGTTCAGAACTCAGGATGTCTGAAAGGGAGAACCCTGAATCCACACACACACACAAAAAAAGAGCCTCTGAACAGATATCGGAAATTATGCCTGCTGAGGAGAAAAAAAAAATAAAAAAACATATGGCTGTCCCTCCTCCTGAAGAAGGAAGGGAGCCGCCAGTGGACACATAACAAATGCACAATGACAAAAGCATGCCAATTTCTGCAAGCATTTCAAGCAGCGGGGAACTTCACAGAGGCTCTGGTTCCATTCCTAGTGCCTATGGAGGAGGAGGAGGGAGAACCCATAGAGCCAGGCAGTTCTAATGAGTAAACATTTGGCTCTCCTCCTAGGCCTTCAAAGGACCATACCTCACATTTTTACCTTTATAAGGCATATGGTATATTCCCTCAACAACATCTCCCATGAGACTGAGGAAGATGAAGATGAGGTAGACTTTATGGATATGATGGGTTTAGCATCCACAAGGAGATTAAAAACATGGCTTTCAGAAAGTACAAGGAAACACAGAAGGAGGAGGACAGGGTAGTGTACTTTGATAAACAGAGGGAGGCAGAGAAAGCAGTCAGAAGTGCAAAGGTGCAGTCGGAGATAAAAATAGCACAGGTGGTTAAAAAAGGGGATGGCACAAGACTTTTTATAGGTACATTAGTGAAAGGAGGAAAAATGGGTGGGAATGTAAGGCTTAAAGGCAAAGAAGGGGAGTGTGTGGAAGGGGACCTGGAAAAAGCATCAGTGCTGAACAAATATTTTTGTTCTGTATTCACAGAAGAAGGAGAAGGTGAGGGATCACAGTTAGGCAACCTGAGCAGATATGTGAGGGATGTAGACACCAGTCCATTTACGTAAGCGAGAATCCTAAAAGAACTCATAAAACTGAAAGTGGATAAGGCAATGGGACCGGATGGAATACATCCTAGAATATTAAGGAAACTGCGAGAGGTGCTGGCAGTACAACTGGCAGCCCTATTTAACGAATTCCTTAATATGGAAGTGGTTTCAGAGGACTGGAGGAGGGCAGATTGAGTCCCTCTTACAAAAGTGGGAGGAGGCTGAAAACTATAGACCAGTCAACTTCACCTCAATAGTGGGGAAAATTATGGACTACTTAAAGAAAGGATTGTGGAACACCTTGACTTCTTAAAGAAAGGACTGAGGAACACCTTGAATCCAGTGGAAAACAGGATCAAAGATAGCATGGATTCACAGCAGAAAGGTCATGTCAAACTAATTTAATTGATTTCTTTGACTGGGTGACTAGGGAAATGGATCGGGGGGAGCGGTGGATGTGGCCTTCCTGGATTTCAGTAAGGCATTCTATACTGTTCCACATAGAAGACTTGTAAACAAGCTGGGCAGCTTGGGAGTTAGTCAGTGGGTGGTAAACTGGGTTAGGAACTGTTTGAGTGATAGAAGACAAAGGGTGGTGGTAGTAAATGGAGCTCAATCTGAGGAAAGGAGGGGGACCAGTGGGGTGCCACGGGGATCAGTTCTGGGGCCAGTCCCGTTTAATGTCTTCATAAGTTACATTGCGGAGGGGCTGGAAGAGAATGTGTGCCTCTTTGCAGATGACACCAAGATCTGCAATAGGGTGGACACTCCAGGAGGGGTGGAAAAAAATGAGGAGGGACCTAGGTAAACTGGAGGAATGGTCAAGAGTGTGGCAGCTGAGACTCAATGCGAAAAAGTGCAAAATCATGCATTTGGGGTGCAAGAACCGAGGGGAGAGGATTACATGATTGGGGAGGTGAGGGTGGGAGAGAGCTACTAATGGTCACCAAGCAGGAAAGGGATTTGAGGGTAATAACATCTGATGACCTAAAGGTTTCCAAACAATGTGCCAGAGCTGTGGGGGAGAGCCAGTGGGATGCCGGGGTGCATAGGGAGAGGCATCACCAGCAGAAGAAAAGAGGTGGTGGTGATGCCACTGTACAGATAATTTGTGAGGTCTCATTTGGAATACTGTGTCCAGTGCTGGAGGCCGCATCTTCGTAAGGACGTAGACATGGTGCAGGCAGTTCAAAGAAGGGCAACAAAGATGGTGCAGGGCCTGCACCAAAAGTCATGAGGAGAGACTGGGAGCTCTCACTGTGTATACTAACATACTAAAATGCCAGCAGAATAGGCCCAACAGTCTTTCGTGTGTGCTCGTTTGGTCAGCACCCACCCTGGGAGCTGACCTTACTGCCCCCCTCGCCCTCTCTGGCTTCTCCCTTCCCAGTCCTGGATATTCCTACTGCTCAGGACTTTGCTTCCAGAACCCTTCCCCTGTACCTGTCCCACCTCCTCTTGAACCCCTCCACAGTCTCTGCCTCCACCAGCCTCCTGGGCAGTGCATTCCCTGGCTCCACCACCCTCTCAGTGAAGTAGCACCTCCTCCTTTCTCCCCTGAATCTCCCTCCCTCCAGCTTCCACCCATGCCCTCTAGTTGTCCCCCCTCGAGACACCCTGACTGCTCCTCCCTATTATACCATGGAGGAGAGACAGGGAGATGTAATAGAAACCTACAGATATCAAAAGCGCATAAACAGGGTACCGGAGGGTAGCATGACATGAGGTTGGACCTGAGACGAGCTGTCTCCTATTATAAGGAGAGGACGGCAAAAATTCGGGGAGAGGCTTGCCAGCTGTTTGTTACCTATGCTGAAGCCGCTTCTGACAGACCTGCAGCAGAACGGACTATTGCAAGGTGGATTACATCTTGCATAAATCTGTGCTATGAGTTGGCGGGCATGGAGCCTCCCAGAGGGATAAGAGCTCATTCTACCCACCATACCGCTGCATCGGTGGCTGCTTCCAGGGACATCCCTATCCAGGAAATTGTCAGGCTGCTACCTGGAAGTCAGCAAACACCTTCATTACCCATTACCACATCGACCTTGAGTCATGCCAGGATGATGGGTTTTGGGGCCTCATTTCTCCAGTCTCTATTTCCCAAGTGAATATCAGTTGGGGCTTGCCTCCCTCCTCCCAGAGAACTGCTAGGAGTCTGCCAGTAAGTGTGGATGAACAACATAGTCACGATCCTAGAAACCGGTACTCCCTGGAGGGCAGGAGAGAGAGAAAGAGAGAGGACATGAGTGGGACCTTCAAGTACTTGAAAGGGATAAATAAGGTGGATAAGGAGAGTCTCTTTAAGCTGAGTGACAACAATAACATGGGGGGGGGGTTAGGAGGGAGATCAGGAAGCATTTCTTCACAGAGAGGGTGGTGGACACTTGGAATGCTGTGCCAGAAGAGATGATCTCGTTGAAGACAGTGGGCAGCTCTAAGAGATGCTGGGACAGGCATGGGGGAAGCTAAGGATCATGGGTAGGGAGGGGGGTCAGGGATAGTAGCTCAAGCTGTGAACCCTGCAATATGAGCAGACTAAATAGACCAAATGGCCTTCTTCTACCGGCTTCTTTGTGTGTTTGTATAAAAGCGCCACAGTCTGGGTGTGAAAATGGCACTCAGTCACTACTTGGACCACACAAAGGATGTCCACTAAAATTCAGCTGTTTTCACCTGTGGTAAAGTGGGAAAGGTAAACCTACATCCAAGAGAACCGTCTCTTACTGGATAGTCTCCTGTGTTCAATTCTGTTAATGATAAAGCTGATAAATTGCTACCTAGAGGACTCAGGGCATGTTCTAGAAGAGGTACTTCGGTCTCTTTGGCAGTATCAAGGGGTATCCCCTTGCAGGAAGCCTGTAAAGCAACTACCTGGAAAACAGTACACACTTTTACAAAACACTACCGTCTAGAAATAAGGTGCAGCAGAGATGCCAGTTTTGGCCAGAGTTTGAATTTAGTTCCAAATTCCATAACTTACATAATTCTAAATGCTTCGGGACTGCTCATGCCAGGGGAGAGATTGCAGTTGTTAAACTTAGAGAGGGATCCCTTTGGAAGAAACAGTATTACTACGGAGAGTAATTGTTTTCCTTTTATAACTTGGACATCATGTCCATGTATTATAATTTTGGTAATACACTTGCTGCAGACCAGTACTGTGTCTGATATTTGCCAGACATAACAGAAGGGCTGGATTTGGGTTTAAGGCAAACAGTTGTGTTCACCCTTGACAAACTATCTTGAAAAAATGTCACATCTATGTGTTTGTATGTTTGTTTTTGCAGACTGTAGTCCTGAGTTTACTAATGAGATCAATTGGGAATAAGAACACTATTTTGTTGGGATTGGGATTCCAAATACTTCAGCTGGCGTGGTATGGCTTTGGCTCAGAATCTTGGTATGTATTGCTTTTCGAAATGTGTACTGCACTTTTATATGCTGTTTGCATAAGGTCCTTAAAGGAGCTCAACAGACACAAATTTTGATCAACTATAGTGTGCAGTATATTCTACAGTGCAGGATTTCATAGTGTGTTTTGCTTGTTAGGATTGTTTTAAAGAGCTAGTGTACTACCTAAAATCAATATTAGTTTTAAAAGCAGTCAACCAATACCTTTTATATCTGAGATACTTTTTCTTTTGGTGAGTTAGAAGATTGGTTACCTGATGTTAGTAGGTGTGCTGTGTGGAACAGCGCTCTGCCTGGCACCTTACATATCCAGCTCTGTTCCTGCCATTACATCAGAATGATGACCTCCCTGCCTGTGTCATTATTGCTGCTCAAAAACAGACACTCAGTAGCTGCCAGGTCAGTCACCTGTGTTGTCACTGTCGGTGAGATCACAATGCTGATGATGTAGTGGGGGAGCTAGAGACAGATATGCCAGCTGTGCCAGGCTTAGCTATTTCACACATCCAACACAATATTATCACATAAAAAACTTTCTAATAAGCAAAAGGAAAAAGAAAAATACTTAAGAAATAAAAAGTTACAGCTGACTATTTCAAAAAATGTTTTATCATGTTCCTGTCTATTTTGGTGCCACTAGGTCTTTAATTTTAATTCTAGGGACATGGATATGTTGTTCATCCACACTGTCTGGCAGGTTTCTTGCCGCTTTAAATCTTGCCGGAAGGTCTTCAAGCTGGCTCCTCCCACCCACCCAGGTGGTAAAACTCTCCGCTCCGCCCCATGGCTTGATCTTCCTTGCTTGGAAGCTCAGGTTCCCTCCTTAACGCTCTGCGTATAAGACTGGTTCCTAATTCTTCGAAATTTCAAATCAAAAGTTTTTGCCTAAATAGACTTGGTCTTCTTTCCCTCGTGGCTGCGATGGACAAATCGACTCCGGTTTCGGAGGTGCCCTTGCGGGCAGAAGATGTCTGGGACGGATCCGCACTCCATCGTCTACTGCTTGGGCCTTGAGCACGACCGCGGAGCCTGCGACCCTGTGCTCTTCCTTTTCGTCCTCGTCGCCTGAGGCCGTGCTGCCCGTTTCACTAGGGCGCCCGAGAAAAGATTTCCTCTGGTTAAATCTAAAGAGGCCTGGTTGGCGGTGTCCATGGCCAGGCTCGGCCGGATCAGCTCGGAGCAGATGATAAGCCCTCGAAGAGGCGCGGCGCGACGCTTCTACCTCGCACCGGCATTTGTCCCGCTCTCTCTCGGTGCCTCTGATTCGCTTCCTTTAAGGAGCTCTGTCTGACTCTCTCACGAAAGGTGAGGGTCCAACTTTCTGGACCTTTTCCAGGTCCAAAAGAGCAAAATAAGTCTCTCCGTCGGCGCTTTTGGGATGGGGAAGATCCCCTCCTTCTTGTCGACAGTCGACTTTGGTCGACCCCTCAGCATACTACTGGCTTCACGGTGTCCCGTCAGGCCAGTTGACGGAGACTCCCTCGGCACGGCAGTCGAGATTTTCTCGACCCATTAGACGGGTTGTCGCTGGAGAAGCTGAGAACCCTCTCCTCAGGTTCCCCGTGGAGTTGAGGATCCCGTCGGCTCGTCTGCTGCTCGGTTCCGGAGCCTTGGTGGAGATGGGCGTCCGAACCGAGAAGTGCCGATTCCGGCACCTCGCGCCCGTCCTTGGCCTAGTCGATACTCTCGGTCTCTGACATCCTCGCGGTCCAGCCGATCCCGCCGTCATAGGCGGTCTCTGTCTCAGCACCGCGGCAAGCGGCGCTGCCGCTCTTCCTCTTCCTCCTCCTCGGACGAGGGGAGGCTTCGGCGCAAGTTGCGTCGGAGGTATGAAGAACTCTTGTGGCAACAGCTCTTTTTGACTGGGAATAAGCCGACCCAGTCGTCTTCCCCGGCCATTAAGTGGCTGTCACCGGAGCGGCCGAAACAACCCCTCGTTGTAGCCGAGGAGCCTGTTCCCAGGCTGGTTGTTCGGCCAATTCCAGCTGCCCCACCGATTCTGGTGGAACCTCCGCCTCCACAGCCGTTAGTTGGGGCTCCGACCAAAAGTTCTCGGTCTGCTCTGGGTTTGCCTCATAGGCTGTCTGTCACCCTCACTCGATAAACCTTGGCAGGTGGAGGGTGGCTCAGGCCGAGCAGCTCTTTGAGGACTCTTCAGAGTCCGAGGATGATTCCTCCCTTTTCTCCAAGCGTGGACTTGGAGTCCTCAGGAAGGACAGTCAGTGGGCGATAGCCCTCGTCCTTCTTAGGGTTGCTTTGGCTCATCTGAGTCCACCGGGATGAAGCTCGATCCCGTTTCTAAACGGGCCAGGTATCCCCTCATGGAGATTCTGGACTGAGGGGATTCTCCTACGGAGGCCTTTCCGGTGGCCGAGGCCATAGTGGGTCCGGCCTTGGAGCTTTGGCAGCGCCCTGCTTCCTGCCCTGCGCCTTCGGCCAGGATGGCCAGGAAGTATGCGGTCCCTATCGGTTCCCTGTCCAGGTTTTCGGAACACCCCTCTGCTGAGGGGTTGGTTACCGACAGCGTTTTCCGGCGCGCTGATCACGCCAGGGATGTGGACAAACCTCCCGACAAGGAATCCAAGAAATTGGATTATGCCGGGCGAAAAGTCTATGCTGCGTCCTCTCTCGGCCTTCGTCAGGCCAGTTTGGCCGTCCTCATGGCACATTTTTCTCATGCCCTGTTGGGCTTCCTGGATGAGGTTGTCCCTCATCTTCCCGCGGATCTGCAGACTACGGTCAGGCAGGTGCGGGACCAGGGCAGTGGCCAAACAGCAGCTCCAGACTACTTTAGACATCGGGGACTCATGTGCCAGGTCTGTGGCGGCCGCAGTGGCCACGCGTCGTCAGGCTTGGCTGAGGGTATCCACCTTTACCTCGGATACCCAGCACAAGTTGGCGGATGTTCCCTTTTTGGGGACTGACCTCTTCGGCCCTGGGGTGGAAGGTCACCTGCAGAGGATCGAGAAGTCCAATGCTACCTTGGACTCTGTCTCTTCCGCTCAGAAGGACAAAGGCCGCAAGCCACAGCCTAAGCCCTTTCGTCCTTCTGCGCCCGCGGCGCGCCTGGCCCAGCAACATCAGGGCCAGCAGGCTCGAGCTTGGCATCCCAAACCCAAGCCGTTGGCTTCCTCCAACAGGAAGCAGGGAGGTAAAGACCCAGGAGGTCCCTCGGCCGGTCCCTCCTCCAAGCCTGCCCAGTGACAGGCTGAGGGGTGTCGCCCCCATCCCGTCACCTCACCCCTGGTTCCCCCCGTGGGGGGACGGCTCCGACACTTCCTTTCCACCTGGTCCGCTGTTACCACGGACAGGTGGGTACTGGAGGTGGTGGGAAAAGGCCTGCCTCTAGAATTCGAGCAGGCCCCGCCCTTCAAAGCCGTCGCACATCAGGGGGCCTCGGGGTCCGCAGCCTCACTGGCGGCTCGTCGAGCCGACATCGCTCTCCTCCTCCAAAAGGAGGTGATCAGGGAGGTAGAGGACCCCCCAGACCCGGGGTTCGTGTCCAGGTATTTCCTGGTTCCGAAACGGACGGGGGGCTGGCGCCCCATTCTCGACCTACACGACCTGAACAAGTTCCTCAGGTCTCGAACCTTCAGGATGGTCACTCTGGCGCCGATAATACCATCTCTGGAACACGGCGTGTGGTTCTGCTCTCTGGACCTACAGGACGCGTTCTTTCACGTCCCTATCTGTCCGTCACATCGGAGATTCCTTTGCTTTCGAGCGGAGGGATCCCTCTTGATTCAAGCCATGCCCTTGGCTTATCTCCAGCTCAGGGTCTTCACCAAATGCATGGCAGTGGTGACAGCATTCCCTCTGGCGCGGTCCGGGTGTACCCTTACCTGGACGATTGGCTGATAGCAGCCCCCTCCAGACAGGAGGTGGAGTGGTCCAGAGATCTGGCCTTCCAGGTTTGCTCTCAAGTCGGCCTTCTCATCAACGAGGCCAAGTCGGAACTCGAGCCGAAGCAGGTGATCCTGTTCATCGGGGCAGAGCTCGACTCTCTTCGAGCCAGAGCACGGCTCCCGGCGGACAGGGCCGAGGTTCTTACCTCCTTTGCCCAGTCATTTCTGGTTGGGCAATCGCGCCCTGCCCGGGACTTCCTGCGCCTCCTGGGTCTCATGGCGGCCTGTACCAGCGTGGTCTGTTGGGCACGCTGGCACATGCGCCCCCTTCAGTGGGGACTGGCCAGCCAGTGGTCACAACGCTGCGATCCATTGGACCAGCTAGTGATAGTGACCCAGGAGATGTGGAACGCTCTCCAGTGGTGGACCGTTCCATCTCATCTTCAGGAGGGCATCCCGTTTGTCCGCCCCGAGGCGACGGTCTCTCTATCGACCGATGCCTCTCTGATGGTTTGGGGTGCCCATCTGGGGGAACACCAAGTGCACGGCCTCTGGTCCCCGCGGGACTCCCGATGCCACATCAACCTGCTGGAGCTCTGAGCGGTCCGCCTAGCTCTCACCGCCTTTGCTCCGTTTCTCCGGGGTCAAGTGGTCCGAGTCCAGACGGACAATACCACGACCATGTACTACCTGAACCGGCAGGGCGGGACGCGTTCCATGCTTCTATGCAAGGAAGCTCTCCGCATTTGGTCACTCGTGCGCAGCCTGGAGGCGGATCTCCTAGCCATTCATGTGGCAGGAGCCTCCAACACCCTGGCCGATGCCCTGAGCCGGATAGGGGCTGCATCTCATGAGTGGTCTCTCCTGCCGGAGGTAGTACAAGATCTGTTCTCCCACTGGGGCACACCTCAGGTGGACCTGTTTGCCTCCAGGGAGAACGCGAAGCTGAGGCTGTTTCATGCCCGCTCCCCTCAGCAGGGCTCGCTGCAGGGGGATGCCTTCTCGAGGCTGTGGACCCCGGGCCCCTTTTACGCCTTTCCTCCATTTCCTTGATTCACAAGGTGCTTCTCAAGGCAAGGAGGGACAAGGCGCAGGTGATCTTGATAGCCCCAGACTGGCCCTCCCAGTTCTGGTACCCAGATCTCCTCAGCCTCAACTCCAGGCTCCCGAGGCAGCTTCCAGCTCGCCTGGACCTGCTCTCAGTCAATCAGGGGAAGGTGTTCCATCCGGACCTTCAGTCCCTGCACCTGACGGCCTGGTTCCTGAGCGGCTAGAGTTCCAGGCCTTGGATCTTTCCGACGAGGTCCTCAATGTTGTTGAGGCGTCCCGTAAGGAGTCGACCAGGAAATGCTATGCCTTCAAATGGAAGAGATTTTCCATTTGGTGTCAGGGCAAGGGCTTGGACCCTTCCTCCTGTTCTGTGGCAAGCATTTTGGACTATTTATGGTCCCTTTCTAGTCAAGGCTTACGCCAACGACCCTAAAGGTGCACCTGGCAGCCATCTCTGCTTACGGTAGCGGGCCGGGAGTAGTCGGTGGGCGCAGAGAAAAGGTGGTCTGGGCTTTTCCAAAGGCCTTGATCACATTTCCCCTCCGGTGCGAGAACCTCCACCTCCGTGGGATTTACTGCTGGTACTGGCAAAGCTCGTGGGCAAGCCATTCGAACCAATGCACAGGTGTGATCTCTCTCACCTGTCGTGGAAGACCGCCTTCTTGGTGGCTATCACGTCAGCCAGAAGGATGGGAGAACTCCAGGCGCTCTGCATTGAGTCTCCTTACCTGGTCTTCCACAGGGACAAGGTTGTCCTGCGCCCCCACCCGAAAGTCCTTCCGAAGGTGGTGTCGGAGTTTCACCTTAACCAGGTGTTGACTCTGCCGGTGTTCTACCCCAATCACACCTCGGAGGCCGAATACAGACTCCATACTTTGGACCCTAGAAGGGCACTCACTTATTATAAGGAGCGCACGGCTGAAATTCGAGAGAGGTTTGCCAGCTGTTTGTCACCTATGCTGAAGCCGCACCTGGCAGACCTGCAGCCAAGCGGACGATAGGCAGGTGGGTCACCTCCTGCATAGATCTCTGCTATAAGTTGGCGGGCATGGAGCCACCCAGAGGGATAAGAGCTCATTCTACCCATCATACTGCTGCATCGGTGGCTGCTTCCAGGGACGTCCCTATCCAGGAAATCTGCAGGGCTGCTACCTGGAAGTCAGCACACACCTTTATTACCCATTACCACATCGACCTTGAGTCACGCCAGGATGCTGGTTTTGGGGCCTCGGTTCTCCAGTCTCTATTCCTAAGTAGGGGGTGTGCGCCTTGCCTCCCTCCTCCCGGAGAACTGCTAGGAGTCTGCCAGACAGTGTGGATGAACAACATATCCATGTCCCTAGAAATACAGGTTACTCACCTGTAATAGGAGTTCTAGGAGTGGTATGTGTTGTTCATCCTGCATTACAGGCACCTCCCGGCTCGACGCTGACAACCTGAGCTTCCAGCGGGCCAGATCTGGCATCATGGGGCGGAGCCGAGAGTTTTACCACCCGGGTGGGTGGGAGGAGCCAGCTTGAAGACCTTCCGGCAAGATTTAAAGCGGCAAGGAACCTGCCAGACAGTGTGGATGAACAACATATACCATTCCTGGAACTCCTGTTACAGGTGAGTAACCTGTATTTTTAAACCATACCTTTCGGCTTTGATAGTGGGGCTCCCTGTGTTCACTGTATTTCTGAAGCTGCCCTTGGATCCCATTCCCCTCGATTCTTCAGTTCTGACGCAGTCATGACATCCCGGCACACCTCCGTCCTACAGTGTGTGTAGAACAGTCAACAGTACTGCCATTGTCTGCAAATGTAGTTTGCTTTTTTGGAGGTAATATGTGGTATTTACACAAAATACGTTCCCAGTTGGTAGTGAAGATGGAACAGGGCAACAGATGATCTCATCTGTGTCAATCTTCACCATTCATCACCTTTTTGTAATGTGGCGCATAGATAACAAACGTTTGTGCACTGTTGTTGTATGGTGACTGTGGGCATAGTTTGTGTGCTGCATGGTTTCGATGGTGTAGCTGGTGAATAGTCTGAGGACAACTCGCAGAAAAAAAACAAAGCCGGTGCAATTTGTGGGTTAAGATGATGATGCAGATGCAGATTTATCCAGTGGGAGTCTCAGAGATGTTGTGTCCTGGCACTGCTGTGTCATAATTGTACTCCCTTGAGATCTCTGGACATTTCAGCTGCCTTCAGGTACCAAATATGGGTGCATTACAGTTGGGATGATTGAAGGAATGGAGGTAATTAAAAAGTTTTAAAACAGCTATTTTGTTTATTTGGACACTTCACTAATACAAGAGGTTTTTTTTTTTTTTTTGATAACTCTAACAAGGAATGAATTGAAAGAAAGGAAGCAGGCAAGCAAGAGAGAAAGACATGGCTCTGAAGCCAGGCGGGGATGTACCACATATCAGCAATCTCCCTGGCTGCCCAGTTGGGGGGATGCACATGACTTACTCCTCACGGCGGGTTTCCCGGAAGATTTGGGTCCCGTCTGAGACATATGCTGACGTCTTTTTGGCATGAGTACTTGGAACCAGACTGGGTACCTCACTCTGCACTGCTGGATGGTGTTTTCTCTCTTGGCTGTTCCACCCTAGTAGAGTGGACATGAAAGGAAGGAAGAAAGGCAATAAGGAAAGAAAGAAGGAAAAGAAAGAATGCAAGAAAGTAAGGAAAGACTGCAAGAAGGAAAGGCAAGAAGGCAAGAAGGAACGGCAAGAAGGAAAGGCAAGAAAGCAGGAAAGAAGGCAAGAAAGAAAGAAGGCAGGGAGGAAAGAAAAGAAGGCAAAAAGGCAAGAAAGATGGAAACAAGGCAAGAAAGAAGGCGCTGGCCCAGTGGCACTGAGGGCGGAGGCATCTGCCTCACTTCGCACCACTCCGGTGACATGGGTTCAGAAGAGAACTTGGGGCGCTGGGAATTGGCAGGAGAGGAGAGGATGGAGTGTCTTGAGGACTGCTCTCCTGTCCTGGGAGGGAGGGTCAGGGGAGGCTAGGAGCACTACCACAGCAGGGACATACGGCGGATGTCTGTGGGCAGGTCTGGGAGCGTGCCTGCAGTGTGCGCTGACATCATTGCGCGCCCGTGCCTTGGGGAGGGGCAGAACAAGGGAAAAACCCCAGCCAAGGGGAGGAAAAAGACGAACCCACAAGGCAGTCCCACATGCCCATAGCTGGAACCTGCCTGTACCCAGAGCTCCCGATTCCTCCTTCACCAACCGTTGCTGTCTGGATTCTGAGAAAGGGCACCGAAGAGGAGCGGCAGCCCTGCCACGGAGGGTATACAAGCTGTGGAGTCAGTAAATTGGGATGGTGGTAGGGGCCCCAGGGAAAGAGCCGAGATGTGGGGGGATCTCAGGCCGGGCAGGAGAAGTGACAGTCTCCCTGGGCCACATCAGCGTGAGATCCCGCTGGCTGGTGACAGGAGGGAAAAAGAATTTAAAAAAAAAAAAAAAATGAAGGAGAGAAAGAATAAGGAAGAAAAGAGAAAGAAGGCAGGCAGGAAGGCAAGAAAGGAAAGAAGGCAAGAAAAAAAGGCAAGAAAGACATGGCTCTGAAGCCAGGCGGTGATGTACCTTTGGACACAGCTTGGGAACCTCAATCTGCACTGCCATGTTTTCTCTTGACTGTTCCACAAAGAAAGTGAGAAAGAAGAAACGCAAGAAGAACAAAAAAGGACATGGATCTGAAGCCAGGCAGGGATGTACCACGTATTAGCAATTCCCCTGGCTGCCCCCATGCAGGGTGATGTTCTACCTCTCAAGTCCAGTACCACCAACCTAGGTGCCCTGCTCTCCAACAGACCTGTGATCTGTGTATGGGGGGTTGGGTGCAAAGAGATGCTGAAAATCTGTCACTCCCTCCCTCCCCACCCAAGGTTTCAGCTGAAAAGATGAAAGCCATGCTGAAACAGCATGTGAGATCTCACACACTCACACAGGTTTTAGATACCAGGTGTTACATGGCAGGCCTGAAGCTAATGACAGAGTAGAACAGACCTTGATCAAGGATATCCTGTTTTATCTAAAGTTAATTACAGGCTGGAAGAGGCCAGAGTTGAGCATAGCCATTTTATGACTTTAGGAGAGGAAACCAGGTTTAGTAAACTGGTGCGAAATCATAAAGATGCTTTCATGTCCTGGAAGGGAGAAGCTTATCATGAGATCAAAGAAATGTCATTTGGAGGACACGAGTCATGCTGAGGTTGCAGAATTTAATACTTGGAAAAGACATCTTGTTTTTTTTTTTTATATAAATTTTTTTATATATATTCTGACGGGGAGGAGCTAGGTGACCTCATGCAAGTAGGTGGGGAAAACCAGATTTTTAAACATTATTCTGTTCGACTTCAGAGACACTTTTATCTAGACTCTGACAAAGAAACATCTATGAGCACTTTTAAGCAGGTATTTAGAGACTAAGTACTGTAGTAGGAATTGCACTGTTAAAACCTGTTTTGTTGAGATTTGTATGTCTTGTGATATAATAGTTCTGTATTTTGTGTTTTACATATTATCTATTTTTAGTAAAAACTCTTTTTAGGGCATGCCTGGTCTGTGTTTTATTTTCTTTCATTTGCAAGAACAGTATATATGGTTATGGCTGACACTAGGCATAACCTTGAATGGTGATACCAAACTGGAAAGAGAAGCGTTTTAAAATGTGAGGTCTTTATTAAAGTTTTTAAGGGTTCATTTCTGTACACCTGGTTAGGTGCCCATAGGCAAAGATATCTGACCTCCCGAAGACAGAATTATCTGAGCCTGTGCATTGGATATGCTAGCAAGAGGTTCACAGTTTGAATCCCTCCAAGACTGGAGACCAAAGGTTGATCTGAACTCACAAAACAGACGAGGGTTACCTTGTTCTGTTAAACTGTGCACAAGACTGTGCTCGGAGGTTGGCACTTTGGGAGTAGAGGGCTGAGCTGCTGAGTGCATTTGTGACAGATTGGTTGGCAACAGTGGGATAATATTTGGTATCACAAGCTTTTATTGTTTTCTCAGCTTGACCGTAAGCTCACTTGCAAAGAAAGAAAAGAGGCAGAGTTTTATTTTAAAAGGAAACAGAACTATATATCACTTGGCATACAGTCAAGTTCCTACCAGTTTTTTTTTTTTTTTTTTCCCTAAAGTGCAAGTCAGAGTAGCCATAGTCAGGGAAGAAGATGGCTTCCGACTACAGCAGGCACACTGTAGATTACTTGAAGCAGTTGTGCAGGGACAGAGGAGTTCCATTCGAGGTGACAGCCACAAAGCAGAACCTCATATATGCCCTGATGGCAGCAGATACCCTGAGCAGTGAGTCGCGGACCGTGACCAGAAAGGACCAGACCTCAAGTGTGGCAGGGCTAACGGCCAGTGCAGTATCCAGATCTGATGAGGAGGGCAACAGGACCACTGTCAGTGAAGCGCCAGAGCAGCTGGGGCAGGTCACCAGTATCCTGGATCCAGAAGTACTCAGACTGCAAATTGAGTTGCGCAGTATGGAACTGGAGTGCCAGAGGGAGCGAGGGAAGAGAGAGGTGGACCGTGAGGCAGAGCATGAATGGAGAGACACTGACCATGTGGAGCAGGAGCGCCAGAGGAAACACGAACTGGAGAAGATATGACTCCGACCAGCGGCACCAGAGCAGGTAAGTGGCTTGGGTTTAACTGGGACTGCAGGACTGGGTTACAAATTGAACTCCAAATTAATAGCAGAGTTTAAAGAGGGTGAGGAGATGGATGCCTTTTTAAACTCTTTTGAAGAAGTTTGTATTCAGGCTAAAATTCCTAGAGACTCCTGGAGCTTCCAGCTATCCCCGCTACTTACCAGGAAAGCTCAAGATGCATTGGGTCAAATGGGCAATGAGGACAGCAATGATTACAGCAAGTTAAAAGCTGCACTGTTAAAAAAGTTTGAATTAACTGCTGAATCGTACAGAGCTAAATTCTGTAAGCTCAGGAGAAGCCCTGATGTGAGCTACGAGGAGCTAGCCATGAAACAACGTCAGTTTTTAAAACGTTGGTGGGAAGGAATTGAGGCAAACTCTGTTGATAAAATTGAAAATGTGATTTTATTAGAACAGTTTTATTGGGCATGCCCAGCAGAGCTAAAAACCTGGCTAGAGGACCGAGAGCCCAAAAACAGTGCAAGAGGCTGCTGAACTCTCGGATCGCTATGCTAAGAGCAGACCTGCTCTGAGAGCGAGTGGGGCTAGCATGGCAGCACACAGAGGGAAAAGCGTGCCTTCAGGGCAGCTAAAACCCTCACTGCCTCCACCGAAATCAGTTAGCCCCAGGTTTCAGAGAAAAGATTTCTTTGAGAGAAGCACCGAATGTTGGTTGTGTTAGGAAACTGGGCATATTGCCAGACAGTGTCCCCAAAAGGCAAGCCATACTACACAGCTGGGTGCTAGAAAAGAAGTGGGTTGTTTGTGTGTCCCTGGAAGCATGCCAGTGAACATGAGGGAACACATGCACCCAGTCATGGTGAATGGTGTACAGACACGGGTTAAAGGACACAGGGGCATCCCTGACATTGGTGAAAGGGGGCCTGGTCAGCTTATACCCAATAAATATGTCACTGTACAGGATTTTGCAAGTGGGGAGAAAACATTGCCCCTAGCTAGTGTTCTCCTAGACTGGTGTGAAATGGGGGGAACTGTGCAACAGGTGGCTATAGCCAAAACATTAGCAGTGGATGTGATCCTGGGTAACAATCTCCAGCAGGGGATGGTATGTGCAGTTACCCATAGCCAAGCGGCAAGGGAAAATTGTAGTTCCCTGTACCCCACAGGAGCCATTGTGAAAACCACTGAGAGGCTGGTTCCCCAGCCTGTGTCTCCTGATATGGAGATTAATGAAGAGGGGGTAGAAATGTCCCCAGTAGCAAGTAACCACACAGCTACAGAGGGTTACTCCGATGAAGGAGGGGTGACCCCTTGTCAGAGGGTTGGGATTGACCGTGATCCTGAGGGCCCCGATGCTGGTGCTAGGGACCCTAGTTTAGAGACTGAAGGGGACCTGTCCCACGCCTTGGGAATGCGTGAGGGGTTTGCAGCTGCTCAGAGTGACCCTAGTCTAGAGAAGCTGAGGGCTTGGGCAGACTTGGACGGCACACAGGAAGGTGACGGCAGACATAAGGTTTATTGGGAAGATGGACTTCTGTATACTCAGGCAGTACAAGACAGAGGGAGGGAGGGAGGGAGGGAGGGATGCTAGGCAGGCAGCTTGTCGCTCCCAGGGGTATCGTGAGCAGTTGCTCAAAATTGCACATGATATTCCCTTGTCTGGTCATCTGGGAATTGCACGCACAAAGCAGCGGTTAGCCCAGAATTTCTATTGGCCTAACTTCACCCAGCAGGTGAAGGAGTATTGCAGGTCTTGTCACCGGTGCCAAGAAATAGGGAAGGTGGGCAGGAAGACCCTAGCCGCCCTGATTCCATTGCCCATAGTGGAGGAGCCATTCCAGAGGGTGAGAATGGATATTGTGGGGCCTTTACCAGTGGACTTGTGTAACGATTCAATGGTACCCTAAAGTCAATGCTTCGGGTGTTTGCTGAACAGCATGGGAGGGACTGGGAGAAATACCTTCCCCACCTGTTTGCATACAGAGGTGCCCCAAGAGTCGAACTCTTATATGGACACCGGGTAAGTGGGCCCCTAGACTTGATCAGGGAAGACTGGGAAGGCAAGCATGCCACCCAGGGAACTCCCATTGTGGATTATGTCCTTAGGTTTAGGGAAAGGCCGAAGGAGCTTATGGGGACAGCCCAGAGCAACCCTGCAGCTGCACAACAGAAACAAAAAGTGTGGTATGACTGCAGAGCCAGAACTTGCTCATACATGGTGGGTCAGGAAGTCATGGTCCCTAGTCCGGTCCGGAAAGACAAGCTGCAGGCTGAGTGGGCAGGACCGTACAAAGTGGTTAGGAAGGTAAATGACGTGAACTACACTGTGGAGTTACCCGACCGAAGACGGAAAGGAAGGGTGTACCATGTCAACATGATGAAGCCATATGCAAATAGGGCTGTCATGGTGTTTGCAGTGTGTAGTCATGAGGAGGGGACGGACGAAGGAGACCTCCTTCTGGATTTGCTGGAAAAATGTAAGTGGGAGTCCTCTGTGGAGGCAGTAAAATTGTTTCAACAGCTGGCCCCAGACCAGATCCAGAAAGTAAGGGAGGTTTTAGCAGACTTTGCCCCCTTGTTTAGCGCCAAGCCTGGACTAATCCCCTTAGCGACACATGATGTGGAGACAGGGACACAGATGCCCATACGGCAGACAGCATATTGGGTGTCAGAGGCTGTCCAAAAGGACATTAGGAGGGAAGCGGAGGCCTCACCCGTCGTCCTTGTGGCTAAGCCAGATGGCTCTACTCATTTCTGTGTGGACTATTGTGGACTGAATACAATCACGAAGTTAGACACCCACCCAGTGCCCCAGACGGACGAACTCCTGGACAAGTTGGGAGGGGCGACCTACTTTACGACCATTGATCTGACGAAGGGGTATTGGCAGGTAGAGTTGACTGACAGAGCTAGGGAGAGGTCGACCTTCATCACTCCAATAGGCTTATTTGAGTTTAAAGTAATGCCTTTCAGAATGAGGAACGCCCCGGCCACTTTCCAAAGGTTGGTGAACCAGATGTAAAATGGTGCTGAGGAGTACGCCGTGGCATACCTGGATGACATTGCCATCTTTCAAACAACATGAAGTCTTGCTGTATTCTGACTATTGCAGAGATCTCCAGCCTTTGAACTGCCCTGGAGAACAAAGAGTTAACTTTCCATGCAAGGCATGGAACGCTGAGCTTGAGCTCGGTTGAAGCCTCTGTCTGCTGTTGTTTGAACCCCAACCGTCAGATTCTTTACTCCGCCTCACTGAACAGTCGCTCCGGAGATTTCTCCTTCGCTCGGTTCAAAAAAGGCGGTGTCATTTTTTCGTTCGGTTTCAATCCGAATTTCTGCATCTAACCTGTCAGTTTAAGTCTCTGTCTGTGGTACCGTGAGTACTAAATAGGTTTTCTATATTAGTTTTCTGTGTGGAACTTGTAAACATTGGATCGGCCCGGTTTGAACCGATCAGGTTTGTGTATAAAACTTCTGTTCTTATTAGAGTGTGGTCCGTATCGGTTCTAAAAAAAAAAAAACGGATTTCATTACGTTTTTTTCCAAGACCTGTAACACGGTCAGGAACCGATAGGGGTGTCTTGCCTGGCATATTGCCAGAAAAAGGGTAAGTTTTGGTTAGGATTGGCCATGTCTGAGAAACCCAAGTAAAAAACCGGGCCCACTGGGTTTCAGCACTGTAGTGTGTGGGGAAGCCTTTGCCAAGGCTGATCCCCACACCACCTGTGTTTATTGTCTAGGGTTTGACCACCTCGATTCAGACTGCCAAATTTGTAAGTTTTCCCAAAGCTACCCTGGGCAAGAGAGTAGGTAGACTGAGGGAAAGGGAGGCCGAGAAGTCCGCTGACCGGGATGGCCAGGCCGGTTCGGTTCCGACCAAACCAGAAGGATTGCCCTCTGACCAGGGCGAAACTTCTTCGGGCAAAAGGAGAACTGATTCTGAGGAGTCTGTTCTGGCTAAAAGGAAAAGAAGGGGATAAATCATCCGGTTCGGATCCACAAGTTCTTTCCCCGACCGCTGATGAGATAGCCAAAGCGATAAGGATAGTTCAGTCACTAACTTCGGTTCTGGCCGAACTGGCACCATCGGTCAGGGCCTCGGTTTGGTCGCTTACCCTGGTTCCGGATTATACTTTAGAAGAATTTATGAACTGGAGGAGGAGGAGGGAGAGTATGAAGATAATGATGATGATGGTGATTATGAAAGTCTGGATGTGCCTATTGACCTGGACATCTCCCCAGACAGACCTTCAGGTGTTTCTCCTCCTAGTCGTTGAGTCCTCTTCCCACTTTGTTTTATAAAAAAGTGGCTGAAATCCTCCAGCTTCCTATGGAAGAAGCAGTAGAGAATCAGGAGGAGCCTGATTTTGTTGAGATGATGGACATCCCAGAGTCCAGGAGATTGTCCGTTTCCCTCTATAAGTCTTTTGGGAAACAGACATTTAAAATTCTAAAGCTCCTAATTCCATACCTCCTGTGGACAGAAGAATGGACAAGAGGTATACTCTTTCAGGCTCAGACACGGAGTTCCTTTCCCAGCAATGCAGCCATGTTGGGGTAGTGCAGGCTGCTGCCTGTGATAAGGCAAATATTCCCTTGGCTTCACACCCCCCAGATAAGGACTCCAGGAGGATTGATGCCACGGCAAAGAAACAGTACATGGCAGCATCTTTGGGACTCAGGCAGGCTAACTATATGGCCTAGACAGCTAGATACCAGAAGTCCAGGTGGGACACTGTGATGGCTCTAGCTAAACAGGCCCCTGACCAGCTTGCCAAGGAGCTGGAGCGGGTGGCTGCGGATGGAATTGAGGCATCCAAGGTGCAATTTCATGCTGCTGTGGGCTTCAATGATGTTTCATCTAGAGTCATGGCTGCATCTGTGGCCCTTCGCAGGATGGTTTCGCTCAGGTGTACTAGCCTGTCACAGGATACCCAGGCTAAGGCCATGAATTTTCCTGTCATTGGTAATTCTCTGTTTGGGGCGAAGACCGAGAACTACATGAAGAAGATGGACGAGTACAGGACCGCCTACAGGAGTGCTCAGGCCAAAGAAAGGCAAGCCCTTCCTCAGAGGCAGCATTCCAGGGGCAGGGGCAAGCCCTTTCATAGGCCTTTTTACCAAGCTCTTGTGCTTTTGCTCAGAGGGGGTTCTTTAGAGGGAGAGGCAGACGGGGTATGAGCAGGCCTGCTTCCACCCCACAGCCTAAAGCCCCTGCCAAGCAGACACCCTGAAGGGTCTGCCCGGGCCGATTCTCCATTACCTGTTGGAGGTAGGCTGGCTTACTTTGTCCAGGACTGGAAGTCTTTAACATCAGACAAGTGGGTCCTGGAAGTAGTAAGCCAGGGACTGGTTCTCAGCTTCAGAAAATTTCCCAAGATGAGAACCAGGTCCTTTCCACCTGCAAATCCTTCAGAGGCCCTTGCCCTAGAGGCAGAGGTTTCTTCCCTCTTGGCTCTCAGAGCCATAGAAAGGGTTCCTACCCTACACAGGGGCAAAGGATTGTACTCTAGGTACTTCCTAACCCCCAAAAAGACAGGAGAATGGCGGCCCATCCTGGATCTGAGATATCTAAACAAGCACCTTTTAAAGCCAAAATTCAAAATGGTGACTCTGGGAATAATTCTGCCCTCTCTAAGGCCAGGGGACTGGCTAGCCTCCCTGGACCTCAAAGATGCCTATTTTCACATTCCCATCAGGTGCTCCCACAGAAAGTACCTCAGGTTCGAGTTGCCCTCAGGCCACTATCAATTCAAACAATGCCCTTTGGTCTAACATCAGCCCCAAGGGTGTTCTCAAAGTGCTTGGCAGTAGTGGTTGCTTTCCTAAGGAAAAAAAAAGACTCCATCTTTTGATACCTGGACGACTGGCTCATTGTGGGCCAGTCTCCAGACCAAGTCAAGTCACATCTTCAGATAACTCAGCAACTGCTCACTTCCTTAGGATTTCTCCTAAACCTTCCAAAGTCAGTTCTGGAACCAGTGCAGCTCCTCACCTTTATAGGGGCGGAGCTGGATACTATAAGAGCAAAGGCCTTCCTTCCCCAGGACAGGGCAAGGACACTAATATAACTGGCCTCTTCTTTCAACCTTCAGGGGTCTCGACCAGCAAGGCACTTCTTGTAGCTCCTGGGCCACATGGCAGCCTCTACAGCAGGGGGCAAGATTTCAGATGAGGGACATTCAGTTCCACTTGAGAACCTTCTGGTCCCAGAGAAAGGATTCCTGACCAAACTAGTCCCAGTGACTCGAACCCTGATCCAGGCTTTGCAGTGGTGGCAGGATCAGGACAATTTAAGGCAAGGAGTTCCTTTTGTCACTTAGTCTCATTCTCTAATCCTCACCACAGATGCCTCCCTCTTGGGCTGGGGAGCCCACTTGGGGGATCTTACCACCCAAGGGCTGTGGTCACCTCAATAATCTCTGCTTCACGTCAGTCTCTTGGAACTCAGAGCAGTGTTTCTGGCACTACGAGCTTTTTCCAAGTCTGTTCAGAACAAAGTAGTCCAGATCAGAACAGACAATAACACCACAATGTGGTACATCAACAAGCAAGGGGGCACGCGGTCTACGGCCTTGTGCACAGAAGCAATGAAGTTGTGGTCTGTGGCCTATTCCCTGCAAACTTCTCTCACAGCAGTTCACCTCCCAGGGAAGGACAATGTCCTGGCAGATGCTCTCAGCAGGATATCTCAGGGCCACCACGAATGGTCCCTAGATCCCCTAATTTTGAAGGTGATTTTCTCCAGATGGGGCACTCCACAGATGGATCTTTTTGCGGCCCCAGACAATCACTAACTTCCTGTCTTTTGCTGCAGACCCCCAGTATTGGGCTCAGTCCCCTGGATGCTCTGGTACTCAATTGGGAAGGGAAGTTCCTGTATGCTTTCCTCCTTCCCTCTCCTGTTCAAGGTGCTAGTCAAGATCAGGTCTCAACCCTGCAAAGTGATTCTGATCTCTCCAGATTGGGCCAGACAGCCCTGGTACCCACTGTTGCTGTCCTTAGCAGTCCACCTTCCCCTGTCTCTTCCCAGAAATTACAACCAGTTGACATTCTCTCAGGGAAGGGTTTGGTATCCGAATCTCAGATCTCTCAATCTAAAGGCCTGGCTCTTGCAGAGTTAGTTTGCTAATCTGCACCTCTCTCAAGGTGTTCTGGATATTCTAAAGGCTTCTCGAAAGCCTTCCACCAGAAAGACTTAAACTCCAAATGGAAAAGGTTCACTATTTGGTGCTCTGGTAAGCATATTTCTCCAGAATCTGCTGGGCTGCCTACAGTCCTGGAGTATATGGTTCATGTCAATGGCTTGGGACTCAGACCAGATACACTCAAAGTACGTTTGGCAGCTGTTTCTGCTTTTTTGTCAGCAGGCAAGCCCTCTTCTCTTTCAGCCCATCCTGTATTTTGCAAATTCTTCAAGGGACTGTTGCACATCAGTCCTCCCTTCAGGGACCCTGCTCCTGCTTGGGACCTTAATATTTGCATTGCTCAGCTTATGCAACCCCCTTTTGAGCCTTTGTCCCATGCAGAGCTTAAGTACTTGACTTGGAAAACTGTGTTTTTGGTAGCCATTACCTCTGCCAGGCGCATCAGTGAATTGCAAGCCCTGTCAGTGGAGCCTGATTTCATCTCTTTCCATAGAGATAAAGTGGTCCTAAGAACCAACAGGAAGTTTTTGCCTAAGGTGGTTTCAGATTTCCACCTTTATCAGTCTGTCTCTTCCGGTTTTCTTCACTGACCATTCCTCCTCTGGAGAGAGGAGGCTGCACAGCCTGGACATAAAAAGGGCCCTTAGCTACTACATAGAGCGCACCAAGGGTCACAGGTTTGACTTCCTCCAGTTGTTCCTCACTTATGGAGAGGTCGGTGAGGAAAACCTGCCACTAAAAGATCTATTGCCAGGTGGATTGTCTCTTGTATACAATTCTGCTCACGAAAATTGGGTAGAATCCCACCCTCAGGCCTGAGGGGCCCTCTAGAGAGTACACCTGCTTCCCTGGCTGCTGCCAGGGATATTCCTATCTTAGAGATTTGTCAAGCAGCCACCTGGAAAACAGTCCATACTTTCACCAAGCATTACTCTCTGGATATCCAGGCTAGGAGTGATGCTCGGTTTGGCACAGCAGTGCTTCAGATCCTATTCCCAAAGTAGGTTCTGTCCCTCCTCCATGGAGGTAGTGCTTGGTAGTCTGCAATAGTCAGAATACAGCAAGACTTCATGTTGTTTGAAGAAAAAATTACTCACCTTAGTAGTGTTGTTTCTTCTAATGGAGTCTTGCTGTATTCTGACACCCCTCTCCTCTCAGAACCTGGTTTTTGGGATGTGGGTGGGCAGGAGCAGTGTTTTTTCACCCTCCTTTATTTTAGGTGTGTGTTGTGTTTTGTTTTTTGGGTTTCCTGACTTGAGCCTTTGCTTTGAAACCAAAAAAAACCCTTTCTATCAAATTTAGTTGGCTAGTATGAGTTTATAGTTTCCACACAGAACGCCCAGTGAGTATAGCTCGTAAAGATCTGACGGTTGGGGTTCAAACAGCAGCAGACAGAGGCTTCAACCGAGCTCGACATTCCATGCCTTGCATGGAAAGTTAACTCTTTGTTCTTCAGGCAGTTCAAAGGTTGGAGATCACTGCAATCATCAGAATACAGCAAGACTCCATTATAAGAAACAACATTACTAAGGTGAGTAATTTTTTCTTAGTAGCAGCTGGGAGGAACACCTGTCCCACCTTAGGGAAGTGCTGGGCAGGATACAGAGGGCCAGGCTCACTGTCAAAGCCAAGAAGTGCCAGGTGGCCATGGGGGAGATGGCATACCTCGGGCGTGTGGTAGGCCTGGGTCAGCTCTGACCTAACCAAATAAAGATAGAGGTGATCCAGGCGTGGCCCAGACCAGAAACCCAGAAGCAGGTCAGGAGTTTTCTAAAGACAGCAGGGTACTACAGGAAATTTGTACCCAATTACAGTGCCCTAGCTGCTCCCCTATCTGACCTAACAAAGAAAAGGATGCCAAAGAAAATTACCTGGGGCCCAGCCTGTGAGGAAGCCTTTTCCAAATTAAAGGAGGCATTGTGCAGCGCTCCTGTTTTGACAAGTCCTGACTATAGCAAGACCTTTATAGTTCAGACTGACGCCTCAGACGTGGATATGGGGCAGTACTGAGTCAGACATCCAGCCAAGGGACAGATCACCCAGTAGTGTACCCGAGTAGAAAGTTACTCCCTAGGGAGCCAGCGTACTCCATGGTGGAAAAGGAGTATCTTGCCATAGTGTGGGCCCTAAAGAAATTGGAGCCATACTTGTATGGGCAGCATTTTGTGGTGCAGACTGACCACAACCCCCTGGTTTGGCTGACACAGACGGGGCAGAACAATGGGCGATTACTAAGATGGAGTCTTGCTTTACAAGGGTACGATCTGACAATCGTACATAGGGCTGGAGCGAAAAAACAGAACTCAGATGGGCTGTCTAGGGTCTATGAGGAGTGAACCGATATGGGAAGCTCATCCCATGCAATGGATAGTGCCCCCAAATTCAGTCTCGGTGGAGAGTAGTTCGGAGCGCTGTAGTATCATTTTTGTAATATCAAAATGGTTATGAGCGGTCTTTCATGAGAGATGCCTAAAGTCTGTCACCCACCCACCCCAGGTTTCAGCTGAAAGATGAAAGCCATGAGAAGATGCTGAAACAGCATGTGAGATGACACACACGGGTTTTAGATACCAGGTGTTACATGGCAAGCCAGAAGCTAATGACAGAGTAGAGCAGACCTTGATCAAGGATATCCTATTTTATCTAAAGTTAATTACAGGCTGGAAGACGCCTGAGGTGAGCATATCCAATTTATGACATTAGGAGAGGAAACCAGGTTTAGTAAACTGGTGCAAAATCATAAAGATTCTTTCATATCCTGAAAGGAGGAAGCTTATCATGAGATCAAAGAAATGTCATTTGGAGGACATGAGTCATGCTGAGGTTGCAGAATTTGATACTTGGAAAAGACATCCTGTTTTTTTTATATAAATTTTTTTTTTATATACTCTGACAGGGAGGAGCTAGGTGATCTCATGCAGGTAGGTGGGGAAAACCAGATTTTAAACATTATTCTGTTTGACTTCACAGAGACACTTTTATCTAGACTCTGATAAAGAAACATCTGTGAACACTTTTAAGCAGGTATTTAGAGACTAAGTACTGTAGTAGGAATTGTACTGTTAACCTGTTTTAAGATATTTGTATGTCTTCTGATACAGTTCTATATTTTGTGTTTTACATATTTTTATC
The DNA here is from genome assembly GCA_016271365.2 of Neoceratodus forsteri. NCBI lineage: Eukaryota > Metazoa > Chordata > Ceratodontiformes > Ceratodontidae > Neoceratodus > Neoceratodus forsteri. The sequence continues at coordinate 752,462,388 of CM028136.1, forward strand.
TATTTTTAGTAAAAACTCTTTTTAGAGCATACCTGGTCTGTTTGATTTTCTTTCATTTACAAAAACAGTATATATGGTTATAGCTGACACTAGGCATAAGCTTAAAATGGTGATACCAAACTAGAAAGAGAAGCGTTTTAAAATCTGAGGTCTTTATTAAAGTTTTTAAGGGTGCATTTCTGTACACCTGGTTAGGTGCCTGTAGGCAAAGATATCTGGCCCCCAAAGACAGAATTATCTGAGCCTTTGCATTGGGTACGCTAGCAGGAGGTTCACAGTTTGAATCCTTTCAAGATTGGAGACCAAAGGTTGATTCGAGTTCATAAAACAGACGAGGGTTACCTTGTTCTGTTAAACTGTTCACAAGACTGCGCTCAGAGGTTGGCACTTTGGGAGTAGAGTGCTGACCTGCTGAGTGGGTTTGTGACAGGGAGTACGTACAGTATATACAGATATTTATACAAAGAATTTAATACTTTACAATAAAATGAGTTAACATGCTTAGTAAATAAATGTCTGAGGCTGGAGTACAGTCCCGGACTAGGGTATTTTGGCAGAGAATGTGAGGGGCTTTTTCTGTGTACCATGACCATTGGAGCATTTAGGGCAGTCTGGGGTGGGGAAGAGCCTGAAGGAGTTGCATCAAGGCAGAAGAGAAAGGGACAGGCGAAGGTTGGAGGGAAGGTTGTTCCAGAGAAGAGGGAGATGGTATGAGAAGGCAGCTTGGCCGGTAAGAGTGTGAGGGCGGGGCAGGTGGAAGGTACCTGGGTCCCTGTGGTGAAGGGGGTAGTTTAGGGAGGTGGCAGGGAAAGGCCGTTGGTGAGGTAGAGGGGTAGTGAGTCAAGCCAATATTTTGCTATGAAGGAGGTGCTGTGGATGGTTCTTCTGTGGAAGAGCGGGGCAGTGGAGAGTGTAGCGTAGAGTAGGCAGTGGTGAGTAATTGGGGGGGGCGGTGATGAAGCGGCAGAGTTGAGAAGGGTGTCTAGTCTGGAGAATGAAGAGGTTGGGGCAGTACCGTAGATTATGTCTGCATAGACTATAACGAGCAAGATAGTTTTGCGTACGAGCTCGCAATGGGTGGGGATGGGTAAACTGACCCTGTATCGATAGAGGACGGCGAGTTTGGTCTGGAGTTTAGTGCAGATGGCCTCAACATGCGGGAGTAGTTGAGGTGACTGTCCAGGAAAGCAGGGACTAGACAGCCAGGGTGGTGATCGCTTTGGGGTGGGGGTGGCTGGGAGGGTAGCAAGCTTCTGTCTGGAACCAAAGACCATGGTGACAGTTTTTTTTTTGATCATTGAGGGTAAGCAGGTTCTCAAGGAGCCGGGATTGGACTCTGAAATCGTTTTGGAGGTTGGGGAGGATACTGTCATAGGAGGGGCCTGGGGCAAAGATGATCGTGTCATCTGCATATAGATGCACATTGGAGGAGAGGCAGGTTGATGGAAGGTCGTTTATGAAGAGGGAGAAGAGGATGGGGCTGAGTATAGAGCCTTGGAGGACGCCAGATAAGATAGGGAGAGGGGTAGAGAGAGTATCGACTATTTTAACAGATTGTTGTCTGTCATGGAGGTATGAGTGGAACCAGGTGATGGCAGGTTGGGCTAAGCCAAAAGAATTAAGTTTGCGGAGTAGCAGCGGGTGGGAGACAGAGTCGAGGTTTTAGCCAGGTCTGTGAAAATGGCGGCTGTGGTTAGGCCATTGTCCATGGCAGAGAGGATGGAGTCAGTTGCGTGTAGAAGGGAGGTGATGGTGGAGTGGTGTTTTCTGAATCCTGACTGTACGGGTGAGAAGGAACTGTTGGAGGAGAGAAAGTCAGACAGTTTGGACAGTGTAAGGGATTCCTGGACTTTGGCAAGGGAAGGGAGGAGTGAAATAGGCCTGTAATTTCCCAGTAGGGTGGGATCTCCGCCTTTGCAGAGGGATGATTTTGGCCTTTTTCCAGGCTTTGGGGACAGTGACTGTGAACAGAGAGAGAGAGGTTTAGTGTGTGAGTTAAGGGTCCACAATAGCGGAGGCAGAGATACAGAGCAGTTTGGGGTGAATACTGTCGGGGCTGGATTTGGACATGTTAAGGGAGGAGAGTGCGTTGCATACTTCCTGAGGTGTGATGGGAGAAAGCCGGGGTAGGGAGGATGGTTCAGCTTACTTGGGGTGGGTTGGGGGAGACAGGACAAGCACAGGAGGCGAAGAACTTATTGAAGAGCTCAGTCCGGAGGCGGGATCTGAGGCGGTGCTCCTGTCACTGTTAAGGGACGGCATGCCTATTTTGGGGGAGAGGAGTTGATCAGCTTCCAGAAGGACATGTGTGGGTTCTGGGACCCGTGAATTGTGCGTTAAAGTAGGAAGATTTGGAGTGCCAAATGGCCTTATTGCATTTGTTCCTGAGATGTTTATAAGATTGTAGGTCCTGTGAGGCACGAGAGGCTTTGTACAGTCTCCATGCCTTGTCCCTGGAGCGACACAGGGCAATAAGGTCAGGCGTGATCCAGGGTTGGTGATGGCGTTTTACCCTGATTCTTCTGAGGGGGCTGTGCAGGTCCCAGATACGCCGGAAAATACCGCAGAACTGGGAAAGGGCGATGTCTACATTAGATGCAGAGAGGACTGGTTGCCAGTGTGCGTTGGAGAGGTCTAGTTGTACGGCATACTCATTTGGGGTGTGTAGAGGGCAAGACCAGATGAATTTAGGAAGAGATTGGGGAGTGGATTTTGCGGATGCAATAAGTAATACAGTGGTCACAGTACACAAACGTTTCCTGGCCCAGAATCACTTGCAGCTGGCAATTTTAACCACTTTAAATGGTTGTAAGCACTTTTGAAGCACAGATTCTTAGTTCCACTAAAACAGTCCACAACAGCACATTTTTTCACGAAAGTCCCATACTGTAGTTCATTTGTAAGCTGCACATTGCACAGCAGGCATTTTTCTTGGCAAATTGCAACGTTTTCTCCACAAAAAATGATCCTTTGGAAGGTGCACCATCACCAGACAGAAACACCACAGACATATACCCTCTGCACCGCAACCTTTTCCTCTCCCTCACATCCTAGGACGAGCCCCCAGTTTTGTAAAGCAGACCCCCTTTTTGTTACTCAGACAAGGCAACAAACCACAAGCTGGCAGAAAATAGGAATTAGGGCAAAATCTGGCTCTGGCATCTCGGAGGTCGGGGGGAGGGGGGAGTAGAGCACAAAACAACATTTCTGTTTTACCCAAGTCAGGGAGAGAAGTTCCAGGGCTATGTTGTGTCTCCAATCTGTGGGGCCCCAAAACATCACACAGGTCGCTCAAAGATGGATTGTCCGCAACTAGAAATTTGGGATGTTACTGTATGTTTTTTTATTCCTGACAAAGTGTTAACAGAGAATAAGGTGGTGCCCCCAGGTCTTGTAATTGTACAGCCAGATGACACTTTTAGTGGCAAAAACAGTTCCAGCCTCTTGCAGGAAATACTGTCTTCTACACAAGCATTTCCCTCAGATGTCCAGCCCTATGCAGAGAATCATAGACGTGCCAAAGAACATTTTCCACGAACATCCAGCTCTCTGCGGGGAATCATGGACTTGTGAACTGCCAGCCCTACTTCAGGGGTACCTGGACTATTTTTAGCACCACTAGGTGACTGAAGTTAACACCTTAGACCATTCCTCTTCACAATTAGTTAGGTCTCATTGCAACCTGTAATAAGGGGATAGCTCGCTCTGTCCAAGCTAGACACTGCCATTACTTTTAGCAAACTGGATTCCCTAGCCACACAGGGGCTACAAGAGACATCCTACTGCATGAACTTTGTACCATGGTCCTGAGTTGCCTGTATCTGACAAGGCACCAACCAACCCCATTTAAACATTGTACTTGCTTCATCTTGTACCCCTCAGGGCCCCTGTAAAGAACACTTGAAATCTGTAGATCTCTCACAAAATCCATATCTTTCAAATTGTACACACACAAAGTCTCTCTATTTTGGGCAGTTCTGATAGCTTTTACAGTCTTTTAGGAGTTGCATCCCCTTGGGGCTTCACAGGATGTGGTAGCCACCATTTCCCAGGAAACCAGCCATTGGTTACTTTACTAAGGCAGAAAACAACAAAATGGAGGGTCCTTCCCTCGAGCAACCAACCAAAACTTTATTTTTCCAACGCTGTTGCACCATAGATCATAGCGTTTTACAAAATTTAAAAACAGTGTAAGCAACATTTAAAACCACACAGCAAAGTTTTTAAAACATAACAGGTGTCTAAATATCAGCATACGCTAACTGAAATAAATGGGTTTTCATGACAGATTTAAAAGCCTCAACGGATGGGCAATCCCTTATCCGATGAGGTAGAGAATTCCACAGGGTCAGAGCAATAAAAGAAAATGATCCAACTCCCAATGTTGTCAAACAGACCCTCGGAATCTCCAGCAATCCCTCGTCGGCAGAGCAGAGAGAGCGAGGGGGGCGGTAGGGACAAAGGGGCTCTTGCAGGTACCCCAGCCCCTGTCCATGTAGGGCCTTATAGGTCAGTAATCTGACCTTGAAGGTGATCCTCCATGGCACTGGCAGCCAGTCCAAAGCAACGGAGTGCAGGAGTGACATGGGCAGATCTACGTAAACCTGTCAGCAACCTAGTAACTGCATTCTGCACCAGCTGCAGCTGACTAAGATCCACCCCCGGTAGCCCTAGGTATAGGACATTGCAGTAATCAAGGCGCAAGGTCACCAAGGAATGGACCAACATTAGGAGGTTATCAGGTGGTACCAGGTGCTTTATCCTGGTAACATTCCTCAGATGATAAAAAGAGCACTTGACAAGGGCAGACACCTGAGTATTAAGTGTCGGTCCACTATCAGTCATGACATCCAGATTTTGCACCTGTTCAGAGGTCCTCAGCTGGTTGCCTCCTAGCCAAAGCCCAGATGGATGCTCTGCTGAGGATCCTTCCACCTGACAGCCTGGGCCCACAACCAGCACCTCAGTCTTATCTGGATTCAGCCTGAGCCAGCCGGCACTCATCCACTCCTGGATCTGAGCGAGACAGTTGTTAAATACCGTAACAACGTTGTATTGTCCAGGCACAAAGGACAAGTACAGCTGAGTATCATCTGCATAACAGTGAAAACTCAACCCATACCACCTAATGGTGTCTCCCAATGGCAGCATATACACCGCAAACAACATGGGGAAAGCACAGAGCCCTGTGGCACCCCACATGGCAGGGAGGTAGGAGTGGAGGAAAACACCCCGGACTCCACTCTGTGTCCTGCCAGTGAGGAATGAATGAAACCATCTGAGGACTGTGCCACTCAGTCTGCAGAAAAGCCACAGGCGCTCCAGCAACACCCCATGATCCACATTGTCAAATGCTATAGAGAGATCAAGGAGGACCAAGATGGAACGACGACTCCGATTCCTCGCTGTCGGTCAGTACTGTGTCTCTTCCTGAAACCAGACTGGAGAGGATCGTAGATGTCGTGGGTGGTCAGATAATCCTCGAGCTGCAACGCAACTGCCTTCTCGATAACCTTACCTACAAAAGGCAGGTTAGAGACTGGCCTGTAGTTTGTGAGACAGTCAGGATCCAGAGAAGTTGTTTTTCAGGAGGGGTGAACCACTGCCTCCTTCAGGGTGTCCGGAAGCACCCTGGTTTCTAAAGAGCACCAAACTATCTCAGCGAAGACCGGTCCTGTTGCCTCCATGCACCCCACAAGGAGGTGCATCGCACCTGGATCCGAACTATAGTAAGTTGGTCACAAGCCCTGGACCAACTTCACGACACCATCGATCGGCAACCAGGCAAAGTCTGACCAGACAAACCGGGTGCTAGTGCTCCCACACCAGTCACCGCTCTGCCCATTTGAGTGAGCTACACTAATCTCTGACCTGATGGTTACAATCTTATCTGCAAAAAATTGAGCAAACTCCTCACACTTCTCTTGTGAAAAGGCTCTCCGACTCTGGAGACAGGCTACATTGCAGAACCTGTCCACAGTACAGAAGGGCTGGGCCAGTCTGTTTCTCGCCACTGCAATCTCCCAGGACAGGAATTCTGCCTTCTTACGGGACATTGCAGATTGATATGCCTTATAAAGGGGTATCAGTCTAAGTTTGTCCTCATTCAGACCTGATTTACGCCAGCAACACTCCAAACTTCTTCTCACTCTGCTCGGCTCCCTCAAGGTCCCATCTAACCACAGGGACCGAGGACGAAGGGTGAGTGGGCAAACACGGACAGCACTTGCTGTAGAACTCTCCTCTCAAACATGACTTCAGACTGACTCACAGTTCAAAACAGTTGCAGGCACAGTGTGGCTTCTGCTGCTGCAAGCGTTCTAAATTCCATGACGACATCCCCTGCCCAGCAGAGCTGGGCAGATGGTAATGTAATGTTTTACACAGAGCTTTTAAACCCTCTGACAACTGCCCAGGCTATCTGCCTGATCTAAACTGATGGGATTATAGTAACCTCAGGCACTGGGCGGTTACGTATCAGAATTGAAATTTTTTTTAATTCGAAATTGAACTGTATGTGGATGAATGAGGAGTTTTAAATGTCAAAACACAGAAAGTTGCCAAATAATCACTGACTGCATCATCCAAAACACCAGCTAACACTATTTTCTCTTGGTTAACAATCCAGTCCAGTAATGAATGGTGCAAACTACCAGGATGCAGCCTTGTTAGGGGTATTAAGTAACTGAACCAAATAAGATTGTAATAAGAACTCGTCCTTAGAAACAGTCACTAAGCCAATTTAAATTAACATCACCAAATTCCAGAAAATCATATAATCGAACATAGGGCTCAGCAGCCTTCAAAAAATCAACCAAAGCAGACAAACCACTTTGAGGAGCATTATATAACCAACCCAGAATAACTTGCTTATGCCCACCCAATACCAAGCGAAGAAGCCATTCATTTAAAGAATTAGATAACTCTGTTGGTTATAAAAGTGACCTGAAAATGCTCCTTAAAATAAACAGCAACACCAACCCCTTTTTTCCTGCCACTCTCTCCTGTCTGATGACTGTGCCCCAGCAAGGCACATAGACTATTAGGAGATGAAGATTTTAACCTGGATTCAGAAACACACAAGATGTCCGGATGGTAGGAATCGAGAATATTTTCCAATTCAGCCATTTTAGGAATTAGACTGCGAACATTCATATGGAGAATTTTTAAACCATGGGCATAGTACCAGGGGACAGAGTCTGCAGAGAGGAGGGGGTTCAGGGTTAGTTTCCACATCACCAGATAATAACAACAAATATAACATAATATATATATAATAAAACTGACTTTCCTAGCAAAAAATGACAGCCACCAAACATCTGCTTTGAAATTAAAAAAACAAGCATCCAAGTTTAATCTGCTTAATAAAATAATTCCATTTTACCTTGAAATGAGCTAACCTAATTAGACATAGAATAATCAGATTCATTACAGACCGCCTCCAATATGTCAGAAGCTACCGCAACAGAAATGAATTCACAGCAAATAGCACTCAGTTAAATAAACACCCCACCCCAACAGCTGCACCCTTTCCTATCCTCTACAGTAAATACAAGATAAAATACAAATAAATAGCAACAGATTAAAAATACCACAAAATAGAAATCCAACAGAGTGCTATGGCCCAGGCCCCACAGACTCCATGCCAGTTTGCCCACACTCTCCCTTCCCCCCCCCCAAGTCGCCGCTACAGACAGACGCATCTAGGCTAGTTAGAATTTAAGCACAGTAGCCTCTCCTATCGGCCTTGTCACTACCAATATGAGCAGGGCAGCAGAACATTTCACTAAAAATACCACCAACAGGTTAAGCTGGTTCAGTTTCAGTTGGTTACCATTTGTATCTACCCCCCGCCCCTGAAAAAGGGACTTCGAGTCTCAGTGGGCCAAGCGGATCAACAAAATTCAATAAATAAATGCAGAAAACTGAAACTCTGCTCAGTACTGCACTCACTGAGGGGCAGGCAGGTATTTCACACCAGGGGATGCAACAGCCATGGGAACACCATAAAAACAGAACTAGTCACACAGCCCGAAGAGCACTTTGATAGCAGCACAGTTACTTTTAAGAGCCGGTCTCCCAATCACAACACAGGTCACATTGACATATTGATAGCAGCACAGTTGGTCTTAAGAGCTGATCTCCTAGTCACGGCACAGGGTTACCAGAGTTCACCAGTAAGGTTGCTACACCACTCCACAGCTTCTCACACAAAAGAGGCTGGCAGGATAGTAAAACTATCTGCCACTCTCTCACAGATTCCCTGCCACTGGTATCAAAGCAGGGGAGTGATAAAATAGTGCCACGGTAAAAGATGATTTTAGATCATTTTGTAAATGTAAAATTAGGTTGGTGGGAAAAAATATAGGGTGGTAGTAAAATAAATAGGATAGTAGTAAAAAGTATAGATCAGTGGTAAAAGAAAATATATGGTGTTGGTCCATTGCACTAAAATAATAAATTATGATAGCTGCCATTACCTTGAAGGATCCTCGGCTTTCGCCAGGTCCCTCAGTTTCTCGTCGTTGGGTTCCCAGGCGGTCGAGGTCAAGGTCGCAATCCCGTAGTCTGGAGTCAAGCAGCCCGAGCCGACATCTGCGTTTCCACTATTCTTCCTCTTCGGACAAGGAGAGGCTTAGACACAAGATGTGCTGGCACTACGAAGAGCTAATGTGGCAGCAGCTCGTGCTTTAGATTCCGGCCACCCCCAAGGCCTTAGCCTTTTGGAGGCAGTATAGTGCAGTGGTTTAAGGCTCTGTGCTGCAAATCTGGTGACATCCAGCAGACCAGACCTGGGTTTGAATCCCACAGCTTCCACTTGCATACTGTGTGACCCTGAGCAAGTCGCTTACCATTCCTGTGCTCCCAGGTCGCTTCTGTAAAAAAGCTTTCAGCTTAGTGTGCTACTCCTGGCTAAACAACTAACAAAAAAAAAAAAAACCTCCAGCTCAGTTGGTTCCGGCCTTTCCACCCATCTAGGTGGAGCCGCCTCCTTAACAGTGGAAAGATGGTCCCCTTCCTAAGGATGCCCATACTGCTCCCAGGCTTCCTTGTCAGCTGTCGGTCACCATGACTCCCGTCTACAGAGCATGGTCCCACTTCTTTCAGGGGCTTGCTTTGTTTGATTTCGGAATCAACTGGTTTCCAGATGGAGCATGTCCAAAAACAGGCCACATATCACTTGACCAAAATTCTCAACTGAGGGGACTCCCCTGGGGTTGCCTTCCAGGTCACCAAGGCCATTCTTGGCCCCATTCTGTAGCTTTGGCAGCACCCTGCCTCCTGCCCTCTACCGTCGGCCCACATGGCCCGCAAGTATGTGGTCCCTATGGGTTCCCTGTCTGGTTTCACCAAGCACACCTCGGCTGAGGGTCAGGTGGCTGACTCGGTCTTTTGGCGTACCGGCAATGTCTGGGACGTGGACAAACCTCCCGACAAGGAATACAAGAAATTGGATCACATGGCCAAAAAGTTCTATGCGGCCTCTTCGCTTGGCCTTCGGCAGGTGAGAGTGGCCCTTTTGATGGCCCATTTTACTCATGCCCTTCTTGGGTGCTTCCTCAGCTCCCATCTGACTTACAGACCACAGTCAAGCAAGTCTGGGACCAGGGCCAATCAGTAAAACGGCAGCTCCAGACGGCCATGGACATCGGCGATTCCTGCGCCCGGTCCGTGGCTGCTGCGGTGGCCATACGCTGCAGGGCTTGGCTGCAGATTTCTACCTTTACGGTGGATACCCAGCACAAGCTGGCGAATATCCCCTTCTTGGACACCAGCCTGTTTAGGCTGGGGGTGGAAGGATACCTCACTCAAACTGAGAAGTCCAGTGCCACCCTGGTCTCTCACCTCTGCCCAGAGGAATCCCAAGGGCTTGAAGCTTCAGAGGAAGAAGCCCTTTTGGCCCCTCTCTGCCCCTGTGGCCAAGCCGTCCCAGCCCCCAGCTGGGCAGCAGGCACAGGCTTGACATCCTCGTCCGAAGTCGGTTGCTTCCGTTGTCTGTAAACCAGGTGGTCGAGGTCCCACTGCTTCTTCAGCCGGTCCCTCCTCCAGGCATGGCCAGTGACAGGATGGGGGTGCACTCCCCATGCCCGTCCTGTCTTCCCTGGGTCCTCCCATGGGGGGCCAGCTACACCTGGTCCGCTATCACCATTGACAGGTGGGTCCTCGAGGTGGTCAGCCAGGGTCTGCCTCTAGAGTTCGAGGCTTACCTGCCTTGCCAAGCCCATGCCCACGGGAAAACATGCTGTCCACGGACATGCTGTCAGCCCTTCAGGAAAACAAGTGGGTCAAGTCCCGGACTCTCCAGTAAGCCCAGGGTTTGTCTCCAGGTACTTCTGGTCCCAAAGTGGATGGGGGCCTATCGCCCCATCTTAGATCTGCACGACCTGAACAAATTCCTTCGGTTATGCTCATTCAGGATGGTCACTCTGTCTTAGACCATTACATCCCTGGAGCAGAACAGGTGGTTCTGCTGTCTGGAGCTTCAGGATGCGGTCTTCCACGTTCCCATCCATCTGTCCCACCGTAGGGTCTTGCGGTTCCATGCTGAGGGGTTATCTCTTATGAGTTCCAGGCCATGTCCTTCGGCCTCTCGTCTGCTTCAGAGTCTTCACCAGGTGCATCGCAGTGGTGGCAGCCTAACTGAGATGTTGAGGGGTCCAGGTGTATCCCTGCCTGGATGACTGTCTGGTAGCAGGTCCCTCCAGGGAGGAGGTGGAGTGTTCCAGGGACCTGGCCCTCCAGACTTGCTTGTCCCATGGGCTCCTGGTGAATGAGGCCAAGTCGGAGGTCGTACCTTCGCAGGCAATTTATTTCATCGGGGCAGAGCTTGACTCTTGCAGAGCCAGGGCTCGGCTTCCAGCAGTCTGGGCAGAGGTTCTCTCCTCCTTTGCCCGATCATTTCAGGTTGGGCAGTAGCACCCTGCTTGGGATTTCCTGCGCCTCCTGGGATTCATGGCAGCATGCACCAGCGTGGTCCGTTGGGCCTGGTGGAGAATGCGCTCTCTGCAATGGGAGGTCACCCAGCAATGGTCTAAGTGCCAGTGCCACTTCAGCCAGCAGGTCACTGTGACTCGGGTGATGTGGGATGACCTCCAGTGGGGGTTAGTCCTGGAACATCTGCAGGAAGGAATCCCCATTTGTCCGCCTGGAGCCCACCTGGGGGAAATAGTCCATGGACTTTGGACCCCGGCGGAGACCCAGTGACCTATACCACTCCTAGAACTACTGTTACAGGTGAGTAACCTGTTTTTGTTTTGTTTTCTGTCTTGGTTCTACTTCACTCTTTTTAATTGTGTTTTGCAAATATTTGACTCTGTTTACCATTTCACGCTTGTGTCGCACACAATTTCCCTTTTGTCCTTCATCTTTCCTGATTTTCTTTTTTTTTTTTTTAACTCTGCTTTATTTCATCAATGAGTTTCACAAATGTAAAAGTACATACTCAGCATAATATACAGCATATCATACAATGCATTCAGACAGTTAAATCCAGTGTAACCTGGAATTACATCGTTTCGTAAGTGGGAGAGACCACGTGTGTGTGTGTGTGTGTGTGTGTGTGTGTGTGTGTGTGTGTGTGTGTGTGTGTGTGTGTGTGTGTGTATCAATGATCAAATGCATTCAACAGATCTGTAAACTATTAAACAGTTTCTCCTAGAAACATGGAGGGCTGCACGAGTTCATGAATTAAAAGGAAAATATTTATGGTTGATAATTACAAAACCATAACACAGGCCTAACCAACATGGCCCTTGCTTGGACTGCGCCTTGTCCCCCTTCCTCACATGTTTAGTTTCCTTTCCTTAAATGAAGTTACAACTTAAGACATTGATCTAATGTAGGTAACCATGTCGCAGTATCAGATGTCCCCAACACCCTTCTCATTTGATTTTTTTTTTTTTTTCTTTTCAATTGTTTAACCAGGAGTGGCACACTAAGCTGAAAGCTTGTTTACAGGTGCAACCTGGGAGCACAGGGAAGTTAAGTGACTTGCTCAGGGTCACACAGTATGCAAGTGGGGGCTGTGGGATTCAAACTCAGGTCTCCAGATTTGCAGCTCAGAACCTTAAACCACTGCGCTATATATGGTCTTCTGTTTTATCCACCTTGAATATCCTAGTCCTTTAACATATTGATCTAATCCCTGTGCCCAAGTTTCCCAGCCCCGCCACCTCTCCTCATGCTTCTCAAAAGTGAGATGAAGCTTGACCGTCATAGATTCCATCAGTAACCCCTCCCCAACCCTCCTAACACAGTCTCTGTGTGGGTGGCTCACCCAGCAACCATTTTCTAGTAATGCACTTTAACGCTACCACTATTAAAGTCAGAAGGGTCCTTCTTACCTCCCCTGTCTTGTGCGTCACTGGGGATATCCCCAGAACCCAATTTTCAAAGGTTAATGGGAGAGTTACCCCTGTTATGGCCATTACTGCTGATTGAATATCTTTCCAAAAAGTGGCCAGCACCAGGCACCCCCAAAAAAAGTGCCAGTCATTACCTCTCTTGCCACATCCCTTCCAGCAGTCTGCCGAAGAGGCACTGTAATGATGCGTCACTGTAGGAATATGGAAGAATTGTATAAAGACCTTCAAAATTCTCTCCGGATTGGAGCCAAGGTCGCCTTCCATCCCCACTTTAGACGGTGCTCCCAATCGGCATTAGTTATTGAGATGTTAGCCTCTTCTTCCCAAGCCCTCTTGTGTTCTCAAAGGGTCATCCAGCTGCTGGAGTAGCAGTTTCTATATGACAGAGATGCACTTCCCTGGCCCTGCTATTGTTACTGTGCTATATAGGAGGTCTTTCCAGCTTGTGTATGGACGTGTCAACCTAGCAATGTGATCTTCTGTGTGAATGAAGTGTCTCACCTGCATGTAATGTAGGAATTCAGTATTCGTCCAGTGGAACCTTTCTTTTGCTCTTTGAAAGGTAATGCATCTGTCATTCTCCAGGAATTGTGTGAACTTGGTGATATCCCATGCCGCCCAACCAGCATATCCCGAGTCCAAGGTCGGCAGGAAGAACTCATGCTCAGACCGTATCAGGGAGAAGGGGCCCAGCCCACTCTGGGTGTTAAACAATCTCCATACTTTCCTAAGTACATATAACCCATGTCTAACCCACCGATTTAACTCCCCGTTTGTAGTCTGAGGTGGTCTCCATCAGTGCTAGGGTAAACAGAGGTCTGTCCCCCAGGTCAGCTTCCTCCAATAGGTACCATTGGGAGGGAGTTCTCTGCTTTGCCCAGGTCATGAGACCCGCCGCCTGGACTGATGAGTAATAATATAACGGGTTAGGTGGAGAGAGGCCTCCCCTCTCTCTCGAAAGTTGCAGAATACATCTTGCTGCTCTGGGTTTTTTGTTATTCCAAACAAATTGAGAGATACCTTTATTTAGCTTGTTCGAAAAAGTTATTGGCATCCGTATGGGGAGGCACTGGAACAGGAACAACAGACAAGGCAATATATTCATTTTCACCACGTTTACCCGGCCTACCAAGGAGAGAGGGAGGAGACACCACCTGGCCATATCCTGTTCCACCACTCCCCGGAATCTGTCATAATTATTATTTTTTTTAACTTGCATTTTTTTTCCTTCCCCCAGTTTCTCCAAGTCCCAAGACTATCGGGAGGCGCTTATGGTGTTTGCCCTGCTTGGACCTACCTAGAGCCATCCGGTACTCTATGGAACAGTGGTTCCCCAACCAGATGGGGCCCATATACCCTGAACTTTCTGGTTTCGTCGGGTCTGGCTAGGACAGGCAGGCATGAGCTGTGGGGTCTGCACCGAGTGTTCCGTCTTCCTGGGGCCTGGAGAGCTATTTTTCCATTTTCTGCAGACATGACATGTACCCTGACATCAAGGTATAACCGCCACCGTCTGTCTCATCCCTTTGCCCCATACAATGTGGCTAGGTGCTTGCTGAACCCCAGGCCCTCTGCCTTGGACCAGTCAGGCACTGAGCCTCTGCCCCCCCCCCACCACCTCCTCCCCAGAGAAGGCGAGCGGTCCATGGAATGCTCAGCCTCCTCCCCTTCATCTTTCCTGATTTCTGGAGAAAAAATAGACATTAGAAGTGCAGCTCGATCATGATTTGAGGTTCAGGTTCTAAGTGATTTTTGTTCTGCAAGCATTTTTCTCTCAAAGATGCTGCTGCAGAATCCACCTATGTAGTGGAAGTCACTGTGTATATAAGTTCTTGCTGTTCTGGGCCAGGAGTTTTGACCCATACATTTTTTTTTTATATATTATGTTTTTGAGCTCTCTGGCGCCTGTATTTGGGGTGGGCGGGGGTGGGAGTGAATGCATATATTATGTCCGATATTTTATTCTTTAGTTTTGCAAAAATGCAAAGGCACATTCAGATTTGGTTATTCATTGGAAAATGTTTATTAAATGACATGACATGGAGGGCAAGACAAGATAGTGGGATTGGAGTCCTTAGAGACGGGTCTGTCTTCCTGCCTGGCTTGCTGCTCTGGGCCCTAAGGGACAGCCAGGTGAAGAGGGACATCCACGGAGCTCCTTCTTGGGTTGGATTCTTGGCTTGGCTCTGTGTGGGGCGGTCTTCTCTCCCGCAGTGGCAGTACTTCTTTCTAATAGGGTCATGATTGTGCTTGAACCTGTGAAGATATTTTCACAGAACATAAATGGCCTTAATGATCCAGTCAAAAGAATGTGGTTTATGCAATATCTTAAAAAAAAAAAAAAAAAAGTACAGATATATATTTTATTCAGGAAACTCATCTGTCTGAGCTAGAGCACTCTAAACTCCAAGGGAGACAGAGGTCCAAAGTCTTGGCATCTTCCCACCCTAGTGGCAAAAAGCGAGGAGAAGCTATCCTTACCCCCAACTTACCACCCCCTTAGAAGAACATGAAACTTATGTAGTTCCACAGGGCAGATATGTAATTCTTAAGGGTACACTCTATTTTCAGGAGGTTGCATTAATGAATGCCTATTTACTACCGCAGACCTCAGTCCCAGTAATTAGAACCTTTCTAAGTAAGGTTATGGAATTATTTCATGGTATGTTAATAATGGAGTGAAATTTTAATATGACTTTTTCGGCCAACTTAGACAATTCTAACCTGTCGTCACATAGGATGACCAATGCTCTTCGTTACATGCAGGGTAACTTTGACCAGCTGGGTATAATCGATGTCTAGCGTAGACTATTCCCCACACAAAGAGCCTATACATGTTATGTTATTCAGGGAGGCATCATAGTTATTCCAGGCTAGACTATTTTTTTGTAACTTGTGAACATTTTACCCTGGTTCAGGACATAACACTGGGCCCATAAATATTATCTGATCATCATTCCCTAGTGTTAAAATTTGATCTGGGTAAAATTAGACAGCAAATAACATGGCAGTTTAATACTGGACTCAGTTTCTTGCTTATGCGAGAATGAGTTGCCCAGATAATACAAGAAAATGCAGCTTCATCAGTTTCTGCAGCCATAATGTGGGACACGCTTAAAAACCGTAGTGTGTGGTGATATAATTGCCTATGCAACCAAAAAAAGGTGAGTATTGGAAGACAAATATGAGCAGTTGAATCAACAGCTACGCGCATATCAATTACTATATAGGTATCACTATGAAATCCTGACATTTCAAATCCAAACACCCACGAGCTCGAGACTGACAGCTCGACGTGGCTCTTTATCCAGCAGATTAACATCCCTACCACAAAAAGCCTGACAGTGAAATTTGCCAGGACTCTGAGTTGGTTATAATAATTTCAGGGGGTGCGGGGTGCATAGCCACCCCCAACCCGACCATAAACCCTGCAGAAGTCCAGTGTTGGGCTTTCTGTGGTCGGGATGTTAATCTGTTGGATAGGAGCCACGTCGGGATGCCGGTCTCTGGCTCTTGGGTGTCGGGATTTGAAATGTCAGGACTTCATAAAACATTCACTATATAGGAAGAGGGATATAGAATCACAGGCCAAGATTCGACACACTCAGAAAAAAATACAAAAAATTATGGACATTAAGGTGCAACAGGCCCTTCTTTATTTAATACAAAAACATTAACCAGGAGGGGCTAAAGAAAGACGTATGTTAGCCCGTAAGCTTAGAATGTGCAAGAGGGTGGTGACAATCTTAAAGCTTAGACATCCTTTTACTAAGCATTTAACATATCAAGATAAAAACATTGGGTCTGTTTTGCCGACTACTACCAGAAACTTTATTCACAAGGGACATCGGTAGGATCAGAAGAAAGACACCGGTTCCTAATGCAGTTGCTATTCCTTCACCTTACTCCTGACCAACAGAAGGTTTTAGAAGCGCCCATTGGTGCAGATGAAATCCTCCATCATATTCGTTTGGCTGAGACCAAATGATCTGGTCCACATGGGTTTGTGGTGGAATGGTGTAGGAAATTTAAAGTTACTTCTCCCACAGCTGGTGAGGATGTATAATAATGAGGTTGTGGAGGGAGATCCCACCACCGTCTTCCTGGGCGTATGCAGTATGTGTTGGCTTGTTCAAGCCGGGCAAGGCTGCCATTGGTCCGGCCTTTTATCGCCATATCTCGATTTTAAATACCAATTATGAGATTTTTATTTTCATCTGGGCTACCAGATTGGAGTGCCTTTTACCTCCTTTGGTCCATCCAGACCAGGCTGAGTTTATCAGAAAGTGGAATATCCAGGATAGTATTAGACAAACATTTATGCTAGGAGAATACATTTAGACAAGACAAATCCCCATGGCACTGCTTAGTTTAGAAATGGAAAAGGCATTTGACAGGATGTTCTTGGATTTTCTCTTGGACACCCTGGCACGCTATCAATTTCCTGACCCCTTTGTAACTTGGCTTAAAAATATTTACGTACATCCGCTGGCCTACATACGAGTTAATGGAGCACTATTGACCCCCTATTAGACTGTATCAGGGAACATGTCAAGGCTGCCCGTGTTCCTCCCCTCTTGTTCGCTCTTTACATGAAACCTCTTGCTGTGGCCATATGACAAGAGTTACAAATTGAGGGAGTCCCTGTGGGGCAGTCTGTTTACAGAATTTCTCTATTTGCCGATGATATACTTTTGTCAGTCCTGTCACCTGAAATGTCGATTCCTGCAGCCTGGGAAATATTACAGCAGTTTGAGAGACTTGATGATTTTAAATTAAATATGTCTAAAACAGAGTTTCTTTTACTAAATTTTACCCCTTCACAGGAATTAAAGCAACGCTATCCATTAAAATGGTCTCACACAGTCATTAAATACTTAGGGATATATATATACTGTATATATATACACACACACACACCTAGAAACATTAATAATGTTGAATTAGTCAATTTCAAACCATTAACGGTAACCATTTAGCAGGACCTAATTAAATGGGGAGAAACTACCTTTCACCTTTTTTCAGCGGATTGAAGTTGTACGATTGGATGTATTATTCCAGCTGCTGTATCTTTTCCAGACACTACCGGTTTTCCCCGCTAGTTACTATTACTTCATGGAACTGGATGATTACAACTTTCATATGGTGGGGTCAGCCACCACGTGTAGGGTTTTCTATATTGCAGTTATCCTTAGCACAAGGTGGAACAAACTTACCAAATTTGGAATTATATGCCAGAGCAGCTTTTCTTTGAATTATATTTTTATGGCTGTTACTTACTTACCATGCCCCTTGGAAGGTAGTAGAATTCTCCCTTAATGACCTATATGATCTAGACCCTATATTATTTGGGACATGGGAAATGGCACCCCCACTGAATCACTTTTACAAATTCATGGACAATACCGTGAAGGTATATTATCAAATACAACAGCATAAATGTGCACACTTACTTTATCTTTATGGACTTCTTGGTGGATGGTGATTTTTTTACTGGTTCAGATGGACCTCTCGTTTAAATGTTGGAGAAACCGCGGCCTTAAATATGTATACCAATTGTTAGCCCCCATGGGGGTGATTTATTTTGATGTATTAAAACGGTCATATGGCCTAACTGGTCGAGAGCACTATAGGTATCTGCAAATGCAAACATATATTTTGCATAAGCAAAAACATTATACCAGACTCCCTGAGCCTAAATCCCCTTAACTTGCTCTGTTAATAGATACACAAAACTGTATGCCTAGGGAACATCTGATATGCCATATATATTGTATCCTGAGAGAAAATCTGGGAGATACTACACAAACAGTCCTAGGTAGCTGGAATAACGATTTGGGCCTCTCGATATCATATGATTCCTGGGTGCAGTATGCAGTCCCCTCGGTTAAAATTACACTTTCTGATATTTGGAGGGAGTGTTCTTGGAAGTGTCGCTGTAGATACTTCTGCATCCCTGCAGTCTTAGCAGAATGTATGTCACAGTGTTGGGGTGCCTGCTGGAGGGGATGCAGTGTTAACCCGACTGATCAGGGTCATATATTTTGCCATTGTCCATTGGTGATCCCATTTTGGCAGGCCCCCCAGAAGGAACTGGGAGACTGCCTAGGGGAACCTATTGACCTATCGGTTGAAATAGCACTTTCAACTATTCTTCCACGGCATCGCCCCTTTGGTCTAAGACCTTATTGCTGATATTTCTTTTAGCAACCAAGAAGACTATAACTTGGCAGTGGCTAACACCTAAAATTCCCACGATAGCCGAGTGGCGAAAGATAGAGCTAGACATCTATCACCTGGAAAAACTTACGGTTGAGCTGAATGATAAACTTAGCCCTTTCAGTATTAAGTGGCAACACTGGGTGTGGTATATGACCCAGATAGATCCAGACTTTGTTCTTTGAAAACTTTTAGATCAGGTTGGTCGGGATTGCTGTCGCTGCCTGAGGGGAGACCAGGTGACATATTTGTAAAAGATTTCAGGTCGATCTTTGCATAGTACAGAAATCAGTTCTGTGGAAATGTGATGTATATAGAATGGTCATGTGCTCCTCCATATATTAGTACTACTATTTGCTGTTTGTTTTTGAATAATGTACAAGCCATAATGGACAGCCCTTGACATGTCAGTCCTTGTCGATAAATTTGAAAATAGCTTTGTGCAATTTATATTTCACTGTATGTGCCTTGTCTAATAAAAATCTTAAAAAAAAAAAAAATGCTGCACACTGCCCTTTTACTCCTAGCTTACGTTTCCCTAAAATGTGTTCTTTGTTACTCTGCATACTCCGTAGGATGGTGTGGGCTGCGGGAGCTGTAGCAGCAATGTCAAGTATTACTTTTCCAGCAATTAGTGCTTTGGTTTCAAGATCAGCTGATGCAGATCAACAAGGTATGTGTTCAGAGAAACTGGTACATTTTCATATATGTTGACATTTGGGTGAAGGGGGGGTTAAGTTTCTCTCTGTGAGCAGAAATAATACTTAAAAATGCTAATGTTTGCATTACTGTACTTGAATCAGCTCTGTTCTGCTGTAGGTTTAGCATCTGGTTTTCGTATTATTTAACTTGAATCGCTACATCACCTGCAAAGAGAAATTGGATTGCCCATAGTCTTTTCATGACACTTTGGATGCAGTAGGAGTGACATTTGCTATATTTTACAAATTATTCATTGTATTCAAATCTTTCCTAGGTGTGGTTCAAGGGATGATAACAGGAATTCGAGGTCTGTGCAATGGTTTGGGACCAGCTCTCTATGGCTTTATATTTTATATATTCCATGTGGAGTTAGATGAGCTGCAAGTTAGTGATATAAGGCCAGAGGACAGCGCAGTCTCTCAACACCATTCTCCACAGGTAGGGTTCATCAAGTATACTATGTCTCTGCTTACCCCTGAATTCAATACTATACAAGAAACCTTTCTTATCAGCTGATCAGAACGAATAACTACTGACCCATTTTATGTGATAACAGATCTAGTGGGCAGGTCCATTATTTGGTCATAACTGGACCAATGGGTTAGAAAAAGACTACGGCCTCAGTGTTTATTACCCCCGTCTGGTTATTAACTTCATAAACTCTGATCACTATACTGCTGTTGCTTGAGTAGTAATTAGTTTAATTTGGAACCCCTCCTGTTCAGCAAGAAAAATGAAGTTAGGGGCTTCCCGATGGCTCCGTGGGAAGTGTCGCTGTATCCAGCGAGATAGGGGGCTGTGCAGAAGTACTCCCAGCCAGAAAGCGGTGGTACTGTGGATCCACCATGGCAGTAGTCTCAGTGGTGGGCTGGGAAGCGTGTCTCCTCCACAGGGAGACTTTGCGTGCGAGCGAGGTCTGCAGGAACTATGTCATGATGAAAGGTGAGAGGTGCATGGAGTTGCAGGGACAGAAAACCACATGTGTGCCTTGAGCCGTGTAAATGACAATCATCAGCCCCTTTGGGCCCTGCATTGTGTGGCTCTTCACTGGGAACAACAGTGGGGGGAGCGGCAGACAGGGTTGAGGGGTTGCCTGAGAGAGAACTGAATGTGAGGCAGAGATGGAAGCTCAAGGCCCAAACAGCGCTATGAAGAATAAAAAAAAAAAAATGAAGCAAAAATGTTCTGAACATGCATTTTATGTTTTCCTGTTTATCCTGTCTAGCCAGCTGTTCCTTACCACCTCTTTCTCTTTGGTCCTCTGTCAGTTTGTTTCTTATTGTGCAAGGCTTCTGCTGT
Source organism: Neoceratodus forsteri (assembly GCA_016271365.2). Classification (NCBI taxonomy): domain Eukaryota; kingdom Metazoa; phylum Chordata; order Ceratodontiformes; family Ceratodontidae; genus Neoceratodus; species Neoceratodus forsteri. The sequence goes on from CM028136.1 coordinate 752,482,973, forward strand.
TTTTCCTGCAGGACACCCAGACTGCCCCTCTCCCCGAGAGTTTAAGCTTCAGTGACAACCTACACCTGTTCATGTTGTGACAAATCCTAAGATGTGGGTAGCAATTGGATTTTTCTCCCCATTTTAGGTTCACATCATCCTACATCTCTAACTGCCAAACTGCAGTGCTAGCTGATGAGGGGAGGAGTAGCAGAAGGCACCTGGTCAGTGATGATGTCACTGCTGCTCCCAGACCCCACCACAGGTGGCATACAAGCAGCGGGCAGCTTGGCACCCTTCCTTGATGTCTGAAAGCACTGCAGTGTTCCTAGAGGTTGGGAGTCAGTATCACAATGTGAATCCTGGTCTTCCACATTGCAGCACACTACCACTGGCACTGCCAGGCCAGATTTAAACACGCATAATGTTTTGTGAACCTTCACAAAGGAATAGTATTCTTTTTACCCCCTGTGTGGCATTGACTTACAGGGGATTACACTGATAGAATAGTTTTTGCTTGCAGTTCATTTCTAAAACCTGTTGTTGAATTTCTAAAAATATATATTTTTTTCTCTCCAGAGCTCAATAATTCCTGGACCACCGTTCTTATTTGGTGCATGTTCTGTACTGTTGGCTCTGCTTGTTGCCTTGTTCATTCCAGAACACACAAACTTATCTTTACGATCCGGCAGCTGGAAAAAACACTCCAGTGGTCATGGTCATCAGCATAGCCCGCAGGCTCCGGGGGAAGCTAAGGAACCCCTGCTCCAGGACACAAGTGTATAATGGAAACAGTGCACTGCTAGACTTCAGCTGCTGATGGAGGCCATGTCTTATTAGTTTACAGCTCCGGGAACAGTGCTTTTGTAAGTGATGTTCGATTTTCTTATGCTGTCGTAATACTGACAGGAACCATACCTCTTGGCATAGAGCACATAGGATCTACAATAAGAAACTGGAAGATCATCCAAAGATGCTGTGATGAAAGTATTTATGAAGAACTTCTTTAGTACATTTTTATAAAAGCAATACAGCATGATGTTTTCCCCCGTTAAATATCCATTATATCGGGCTTGTGCCATATAGAACAGTAATTGTACTAACTGAGGTGCACATATTTTTCCATCATGCTGATTTCTGTAAACAAATGTTAAAAATTAACATCTGTTCTGTTGAGGTGCAAAGCTTTCATTTCTTTGTAAACTGTTCCCTGACAGGACATACTACTGCATTACGTGAATAATTAAAGAGCTAGTGTGCCTCAAGATAAAATTGGGCAGATTGTTTTAATTTGATGGTAACCATGGGCAGAATTTTTGGATTCTTAATGATTTTAAGAGCAAAGTTAAAACTTTGAAGGTGTTTTTGGTTTTTAAACTTTTTTTTAAAATACAAAAGCCCAGGCAGGACCTGGACCTCCATAAAATGGAGGCAGGTTCTTCTAACAGTATGCAGGAAGGAATCTTGCTCACTGTTGTGACTATGTTAGGAAAGAGGCGCTTAGGAGGAGCAGTTTTCTATGTACACTTGCTCTTTAATTTTATCACTGATGTAGAAGCTTACAGTAAGTTGGTGAAAGCCTTAATACACAAGCACTTCTGTTTCAGAAGTAAGAGGAAAGTATTGTTATGAATGTACATAAAAAGCATATGTATGCAGGTGTATATATTGAAGTTGAAATCATGGTGAGGACTTCAATAAACTGACGACATTGTGGAGTAAGTACTGTACAAGATCCCCATAATTCTTGAAAGTGCTTCATGAAGCTACTTCTTTGTATAGTTGAAGGTATAGTATCAAGAGTTCATGGCTCTGTCCAGCAGTCTTTTGTTTCTGTTGCATCCAATATATTCCTGTAAATTATTAGCCCAGACTGTGGGTAATATCCAGACAGGGAAAGACAGGAAGTGACAAGATAGGCTGACGCGTTGGGCAGCACAGCAGCATTGCTGCCACTTGTGATGCCGACGACTTGGGTTTGAAACAAGTCTGGGATTCTAGGGGCTGGCTGGGGAAAGAAGGGTAGAGCTTCCTACAGCACACTCTCTAAGGAGGGAGGGAGAGACAGCATCTGCTGCTCTAATGTCATCTAGGTGACAGGTGGCGGTGCAGCTGGATCTGTGGCAGGGGAGGGGTACGCTGAAGGCTCTGGCTCCAACTGCAGACTTTGCATGTGATTGCACCAGATTTCTCAGTATTCCAAGGACAGAGACAGAAATTGGGGTAAATCCTGGCACACAGGAGCATGGCACTGGCCCTGTTTGGCCTCACATTGCTGACTGCCCTCCCCCACTGCCCAGAACTTGACTGTCTTACAGGGGTAAGCTTGGGCACCCAAAAGCCCCGCTGCAGAAGGATTCATCTGTGGTAAGAGGTGTGGGGGGGGGTAAGCGACAGAGAAGGCAGGGTGAGGCTAGGAGGTGACTGAGTAGGGTGAATCCGGAAGAAGGAGCAATAAAAAAACAAAGTGACCAGTTTTCATTGGAATCAAAGGTTAGCCTTCACCCCAGCTTCTTTTGACCTTTTTTTTTGAAGGGGCAACAACCACAGGCCCCTGAAAAATAGTTTAGAATGCTGCAGAAGTTTAAATTTCACAGCTTAGTAAAGTCAGAATTCTGATAGACATCACTGCTTGTCACTGATTGACAGCAGCAAAACTGGTGAGTGGCACTGTTTTGAACAGTGACCTTGTCTACTTGAATACAGTGCTAGTGAAACAGAAGTTGAACAGTATTTGGGTACACTGTGTAGTGTTTGACAGGCAAACCACTGTGTGGTACAGCACTAGTGCTTTAATAACATGTATTTGCCTGTGTAAATACTGGTGTGTGCCTGTGCAGACACCGTGGTATACCCGTAGTACTATTCAACTTCTGTATGTCAACCACTGTACATTTGAAAAAAGAATTGCCACCTGCTTTGTGCGAACAAAAATACTGTATTTTGTGGTCAGGTTTGCATTTTCATCTAATATGGTAACTTAGGAACATAGTAATGTAAGGTCGGAAGATACGGTAGGTCCATCAGGTCAGCCCCCATGCTTCATAAGGATGATTTGGTATGCCACACAACGGGTACTAATTCATAGGGATTTCATACCCACTGTGTTACCCAGGGTACTGTGGTAAGCAGAATTGTGTTCATTCTTACTATAAATACGTGTATCGTCTTCATATCCTGTCTCACCACTGGTACTGTTCCATAGGTTCACCACCCTCTGGAAGAAGTACATCTTATCGTTAACCCTGAATATAGCACCTTTATGCTTTAGGGCATTTCCCTGCATCCTGCTGAAGGACAGCAGATCAAACCTTGGTCTGTTCACTCTTGTCGATGTCCTGCAGTATACAGAAAACTGATGTCATGGCCCCTACCAGCTTCCTTTTCTCCAAGGTGAAAATGTTAAGGGCCACCAGCCTCTCCTATAGTCTCTCCTCCCCCCCCAAAAAAAAATACACTATTATTTTGGTGGCCATGTGTTGTGTACCCTCTTGACTACCTCAATGTCCTTTTTATATTGCAGGGATACAGAACTGCATGCAGTACTTTGGATGGAATTTGACCAAGGCCTTGTAAACTGGTATGATTACTTCACCTGAAGTGATGATCACCCCTCCTTTGATAATGCCCCAGAATTCTGCTGGCCCTCTTGACAGTGGCTACTCGCTGCTTGTCATACTTTTTTATTTAGGTGTTTCTCACCCCCAGACTTGCCCAACGGCATCCCTCAACACTCACGGAGCCCCATCACTGACCTTCTCATTGACTTAGGTTATCCACTGTTACTGAGGACCACAATAGTGGTGGGTGGCCTGCCGTGTTGTGTGTGGGCTTGCTGGGAGTGCCAGTGCCAGTACAATGGCAGACCAAGGCCTTCTTCTTTAGCTCCTGGTTCCCTCCCCAAGGGGACCAGCTTGCATGATGCACATGCATGCCTGGTGTCTGTCAGCTGCCTTTCTCCTCTTCTATGTGCGGCCTGCCTGGTCTCCTCCAGACAGACGTTGAGCAGCAGGATGCAGTGTCCCCCCTCTCCAGTGGATGAAGAGCTGTCTTTAGGATGCTCAAGCCTAACTCCCATGATGGGACAAATCTGTTTGTGAGCTAGTGGTGAGTTTAACTACTAGCTTTCAAAATCTGGTAGCTAAATCGATATTTTTAGTGATCAGTATCATCGAGGGCTCAAAAACCCTTTCGGGCCGGCACAGCTGTAGCACTACCGCTTACGATGCCAGCAACCCAGGTTCGGTAGCGAGCTAGGGTTGCTGGAGGGCCAGCCAGGGGGTAGAAGGATTGAGTGCCCGACAGGCTGCTCTCCTTCTTTGGGAGGGGTGGGCTGCAGACCTCACTGCAATACCACCACCTGGGTGATCACAGGTGGAGGTGCAGCGTGGCAGCAGAATCATAGGGAGGGGCAGACATCAGCCGAGAGCCAGAGCAAAGGCACACCTCAGCGTGCCTCTGTCTCATTGGCCCGCCTAGTGAACTGACATCTACGGGAGGAGGGACCAGAAACTACAAAAAAACACCCTGCATTGGCGCCGGTAGATGGACACCAGCACTGGTGTCCTAGGAACTCGAGGGAGGCAGCTCAAGGTGCACGCTCCAGTTGAGGTATGGCGGGGATAAGGGGGACTCCACCCATGCCAGCGGGGTAACGCAGTCTGATCAGGTTGCATAGGAGCAGGGCACCCATCTGGGCTAGCACTCATCAGGGGAGCTCGACATGCAGGGTGCATTGGGGCGCTGTAGAGAGGTGCTACTGTGATGAGATAAGGGGGCATAAAGACGGTGTTAAAAAAAAAAAAAAAATTCCTTTCATGGCAAGGTAATGGGATCGCTGGTAACTTTCAAAATCTGGTAGCCAAATCAACTTTTTTAGTGGCTGTTGGCTACCTGATTTGTCCTACCCTTCTCACCCCCCGTTGGCCTCTTTAAGCCTCTTGTCTGTTATGATCCCGTGGTCATTTTCTTCTCCACTGCAGAAAGTGGAGACTTCTCTCATCTGATCCTGGAATTGTTGAAGTTTCTAGAAAACCAGCAATCTGAAAAATGAAAATAACATACTCACCATAATTCTTGATTTTCCAGAACATCTTCACTATTCATTACTAATGGGTCTGTGCCGGAGGTGCTGGGACCCCATAGGAGCATATAACTTTAAATTTCTTGAGCTAGGGAACCAGCATCAGAGATGGTGCCACCCACGAGGCGGACACGAGTGACACTCGTGGGCTGGCCAGTAACCGTCACTGGCCCTGTTGTTCTCAGCTCTTTTCGACAGGAGAGGAAACAAAGGGTAACAAAAAAGAAAGGATGGAGCAAGGTTGTCAAAGAGATAGAAGAAGGATATAGGATATAAAAAGAACAAAGCAATAAACCCCCGCTACCAGAGAAGAGATGGAAGAGGTGGGAAAGGAGGGCCTAGATAGCAGGTTAAAAGATCACCCAGACAGCTGAACAGGAGAGAGAAAGTGAGCTGGGAGAGAGAGTGTAGCAAGGATCCTGAGCTCTCAGTAGGAGAGCAGTGCTTTCAGAAGAGTTGGGTTGCTTGCAACTGCAGGGAAATTTCCCTATGTTCCCCTGCAGGGTATATAACTTCCAATCAAAGTCAAAGGTCTCAGGAATCGCATATAACCAAAGCAAACATATGAGATGAATTCTTGAGGAAGGTTCTGTTTCCCTGAAAGACACGCGGGTACTAGTAGAGATATGAAGCCTGAAACTATGCATCATTAAGGCCCTTCACCTGCAGATTATATGAACTGCAGAGGGGTCAGAGACTCAGAGATCCCATATAACCAATACAAAAGTATGGAATGCAGTTTACTGAAGGAGTCCCATGTGCATATGAAGCACAGTAATCAAATGTACTAAACGAGGTTTTCAAACTGAGGAAAGACACCTAGGAGTTTGAAGGCCAGCGGAGCAATTCTGAGAAGGGAAAAACAAATGGGGGAGGAGGGGATCCCCACTAGAAGGACAGACCAGTTGAGAGAATTGAAAATATCTTATGATTCTCTTACCACATTTTCCTCTTTTTTTGCTAAAAGATTCCCCATACAGAGGAAAATAAGAGAAAGAAAAATGTAGCTGGCTGGAAAGAAATCATAGGAGGCATACTGCAAGGGGAAAAGGAGAGCTGCACCAGCTGAAGGAATCTGGGCTAGAACTCCATCATATGTCTCCTGGTCCTCTCCTATGCCTGCTGTTTTGCAAGCCTTTTCTGTTTTAAAGCAGAAAGGAACAAACTCTGGCTAGAGCCCACAGGGCTGCAGCCGCAGTCATGGTGGAACAGTCCGCCATGCCCAAGATAGCTGCAGTGCAGTTGTGGATGTGCAGCTACTCGCATATGCACAGTAAACATCGGTGGCCATCTTGCACACTGCGGGCACCTGACAGCCAAAATGGTGCACCTGCGGGGGAGGCAGGGAGTGAGTGGACTGTTTGGCGTTCCACAACTCTAAAATGGAAGCATTCCATGGTGTCCGTCCAGTAGCTTATTTTTAGAGCTACCGCGAGACTGCTGCAGGCTCTGCCCACTGCAGCCATAAAAAGGAGCTTCTCTGATGGCAAACAAGCTACACACACCCCCATGGGGGAGGGGGGGCAAAAACTCTGTCGCTCTTTTAATTTGTTGTTATTAATACATCCGAAAAAACTTCTTTTTTTTTTTTGAGGGCCACAAAAGGGGCCACCAAGGAGACAAAATAATGTTTGTTTTGTTTTTTGAAAACTGGAGCGTTAGCAAAGGAGGAAGAAGGTGATGATGACATAGAAAAACTGTCCCGAAGCCTGGCCACCGAGTAGGGAGATGGGAGGGTTGCAGTAATGAATGGTGAAGATATACTGGAAGATCAAGAATTAGTGAGTACGTAATTTTCATATGTTCCAAGAATCAATCTTCACCATTCATTACTAATGGGTCAGAATGCAAAGCTTACCACCAAGGATGGTGTTGGCTCACCCTGAGGGAAATGGTTGTTCCCTCAGCCTGCTGTGGAGGAAAATACAAAGAGGTAGTGACCACTTACAGGCCTGAGGCTGGTTAGGGGCAGGTGAAGGCTTCCGTAGCTTGGGAGCAGAATGTGCCCCACAAGCTCACACCTTGCTCTACGAGAGAAGTGGGCCCCCTGGAATCTTGAGGCAGTCACCTTGCACTGGGTCAAGGATGACAACCTGGAGAGATGAAGCCACGCTGTCCGCCTAATGCAGACTGCACTTCCCACCAACCTCGAGGTTACGTCACTGGCATCGTAGGACGCCCTTGCCTGATGCCTCACCAGCTCCAGGCCTTGTGCAGAAAGGCATATGGCTTGTCTAGTTTGCTCACAGTCTGGCTTGGATGCCAGGAACCATCCCAGCATTGCCTATAGGTGCCTACCGTAGGACACCTGGTGCACTTGGTGTGCTGAGATGCACAACATGGTGGATTCTGCTGAGAAAACTTTTACTCCAGGCATCAAGCTCAGCAGAATCAGACTCTGGAGGATGGTCACGCACTGGGCGCCTGTGCCCAAAGGGGGTGTCCAGGAGTTGGAACCCAAAATTGGGGTGTGGCATAGCTTCTGGAGACTCCACGGGTGCGCAGCAGCTGCGCTGGATGTCCCACAGGGCTGGAGATGGGGCAGAGGGACAGAGCCAGATGTCTCTAGATGCCTCTGCAAATGGCCTAGACTACGGAGATGTGACTGAATAGTCTTGACTATACTCCCCAAGGAAGGACAGCATAAGATCAGCAGGATTGTGGCCTGAAAAATGGTCCAGTCACAGCTCTCCCATCTCGGCAAAGAACTGCTGGCAATAGCGGTACTCAGCGTCTGAGGCGAGATGAAGGGAAGAGTCCTCTTCCACAAAGGAGGAAGACTAAGAAGAGCTGGACTTAGGGTGGCAGTGCCGGGGTCTCAGGCTGGAAAATAGCCTGATCTAATGCCGTAAGATAAGTGGGAAAGGCACCTGCCGATGCACAGAATTGACCCCAGGTCAAGGACCCCGCAGGACCTGAAATGCCCGGGAGAGCAGGAGAAGACAGAGGAGGAAGACGGAGGAGGAAGGGGGGTCATGGTGGACTAGGCCAGGTCCTTTGCCAGGGCTTTGAGAATGTACAGGGGACCTCGCTTGAGGAGAGGGCCCGACAAACTCAACCACCTGGGAACACCCAACTGTGGAGGGGTGGTTTAGTTGGTACATTTGAGAGGTGGAACCCCCAAGTGGGGAGATTAGCCGCATAGAGGTCCCACACGGTGGCCCTTATCCTCATCTATGGCAGGCCTAGACTTCCCGTCTTTTTTTCCCCATAAAGAGAAGATAGTCCCAAGATATGTCTATCACTTTTATCTGTTTTCTACTCCAGGCTAATTCTAGCCATGGGGAAGTAAATGTATACAAACTAGATGTTAAAGCAGCAATTAGGAAGAGCCCTCAGATACTACAAAAATAAAACAGAGGCTAAAACAGGTAGTGATATTAAACGGTTGTTTATATATGAGGAAATGCCACAAAATCATTCAGCTGCAAAAAATACATTGTTTCTGACAACAAGAAAATAATGGATAATGTCACACTACTTGCATCAAGTTAGCACCTTCATGATTATCTTGGGTATATCCAAATGTGCCCTGCCTCCCAATGTCAGATGTTTAGTTTCCACTGAAGAGAGTGGTCACCCCACTAAAACTTTGTGGTTTATTATTTTTTTTTAAAGTTTAATTTTAATAGTTTAACAAGTGATGTTAATCAGTTCTGACATTGCTTTATTTCTGATATTTTATTGCCTCTTTTTTTCTCAGTTGCCAGATGGTTCCAGGAACTTCACTACCTTTTTTTTGTTGTATTTGGCTCACAATTATTGGTTCTCAGGGACTAAGGTGTAAATAACTAATTTTAAGTGCTTTTGCCACAGTTTTCAGCACTTACAAGCTTAACAAGGCAGTGGTTCTTAATGACTGGGACTTCTTAGAGGAAAAAAAATGTTTTCCTCCAGTTTCATCAGTTCTCAAGCCTGTGTCCAAGAGAGAGGGGGAGAGATTCACTGGGCCTAGATCATGATTCTTAAATTCTCTGATTTTTGAGCCCTAAAACTCAGGAAAGGGAAAAACTACTGTCTTGATCTACTCCAGCATCCATAATAAAGTTCACATACTTTAACAAGTTCTGAACATCTTTGTGAAAATGTCCAAAGAAGCCAACTCCTTCAACAGAATCTCAAAATTAAGGAACATCTAAGAAGACTGGCAAAGAGGCTTGGAGGTGCACTCATGAAACAGGACCAGAAAAGCGAAAGGCAGCTGAGGGAAAGTACTCTTTATCTAGGGGATAGAAAAGCTAGGCCTGCTAAGCAGTTGCCTTCTGCAGAAGTCTTCCAGCAAATATGGCAGTTTTTCCAAGCAATGAAGGAGCGGGCCACACAAAATCCCAGTAGGCTGAGCTTTCCAAGAGGAGGATGACAAAGAACTTGTTACTCTGGAGATGAGGAAATAGGCTCACCTCCCAGGGAACTGGATGTTTTTTTTTCCACATATTTAATTTTCCTCAAAAGTATGGCAAAAATAGTAAAAATACCAGGTGTGAAAATTGAGACTGATGTTGGTGAATCTGTTTTTGTGAATGTTGGGTCTCAGTTCCACCAAAATGGTGCACATTCCTATACATGGCATTTTTAAAAAGATGATAGAGAATATTGCAGTTACCAGCTTCAGCAACTGCAATTGATAAGAGAACAGAAAAAAAATGATATATGGTGATAAGACTGGGATTATTTTTCAATTATTTATTGAGTAATCAGAATTGCAACCTTTGAGCCAAAAGCTCATTTATAAAAGATCCCTGTCATAAAGGGAGGGGAGAATACATGAGTTTGGGAGTCAATTTCAGCTAAATAGGCATTGTCAGACACATCATAATGTGATCAATAGAGATCAATAACATTGGTAATATCAATACAACATAGATAACAAAGGCAAAAGCAAAACAACCAGAGCATGGGTACATGGGGATACAGTACACACAGCAGGGCAGACAAAGTGCAGAAGTCAAGTTAGGTACTAATTGGAGAAAATCAGAGGTTGAAGCTATACAGGAGCTTGTAAGGAGGAACAGGAGATGTGGCTGAACATCATTCCTGATACCTAAATTCGTTACTAGACTACAGAGGTTAGGCTCATGGGTAGGGAGGCTATGGAATAAGGAAGTGAAGGGAGTAGGGAGGTGCATGGTATGTAGGGCAGGTGTAGAGCAGGGAGCTTCAGGCCAATTTGTAGAGTGCAAGATAACTTTGGCAGGCCCTGGATTTAGGGTTCAGGTAACAGCCGGGCCAAGAGTGGCGGTAGCAGCGAACAGGTGGGGAGATGGCCTTTATATGCTTGATTAGAGTATCTGTATGTCCACACAAATCCAGGATAAAGTCAGGCTGCTGCATGCGAAAAAGCTACAGCAGGCATCTCTGGCTCGGTGTGCCTTTCCTGCTTTCCAAAATTTTAAATAAATCTCATCAGCATCACTTGGTAGGTGTCGATCTTTCATGAGTCCCTAGGTATTGGTCTGTTTACTGTCTTGTTCATGGCTTTGCCACTGTAGAGAAATCGACAGATCAGCTCCCTAACATGACAGTAAAAACACTTACGTTCATGAGCAGACTAGGTGGGCCAAAGGCCTTTATGTGCCGACATCATCTATGTATCCATTAAAAAAACTGTTGCTGCATGGGATCTAAACTTGATCCTTGCTCAGTTAAACTTCTGTGTGAACCAGTGACTGCAGCAATATTAAAATTAGCATGAAAAAATGTATTCCTGATAGCAGTAACTTCATCAAGGAGGTTTGGTGAGTTGCTGGCACTCAGCATGGACCCTGCATATTTGGTTTTCCATAAGGAAAACCGCCTTATATGTATACTTCCTTCCTAATGTAGTGTCTCAGTTTCATTTAAGTAAGTCAATAACACTGCCTGCATGTATTCCTAAACTTTATTTTAATAAAGGAGACGCTCTATGTTTTGGGTGTCAGATTGTCTTTTTATTTTTATCAGAGTGAGAGAACGTAAGGGAGGTAAAACAGACAGCTGTTTATAACTTGTGGTGAAGTGTCATAGGAACATGCTGCCTCTTTAAAATTTATATCAAGATAGATTTTATTTTTTGTTGAGTTCCGCTGTAGTAAATAAGGTAAAATCCCCTAGAAAGATTAAGGGCACATTCTAAAAGAGGAACAGTGGCATTAGTGGCAGCAAAGAGGTGTGTGCCACTGCTGGTCCATTTACGTCATATTATAAAAATCATCTGAGAAATAGAACTTTCTGATTGGTTGTAAATATTCCATCAGCCCTATGTTAATCTTTGATTAACATACATGTACTGTCTAATCATATGCTGAACAATGTTTAACACTATTTAAAAAACATTTTTATTATAATAGCAATAAGGCACTCCCAGGGATTATGTTAATGGTCAGTTAATCACGCTCTAGGGGCATGTAGAACTTGGCTATGCCTGGTGCCACATTACACCCCTAGAGGGTGATTAACAGACCATTAACATAACCCCTGGTTATGCCTTATTGCTTAATTATTGTCTGGATTGTCTGGCAAGGAGGGATGTTAGGATATCAGTTAAGTGCTTCACAGCCAGTTTCAAAAATAGATGTTCTTGATGCTGCTAAGTACTGCTTGGAGTCTGTAAGTAGTGCGACATCCATCACGTTCCAGTTGTCAGAAGAGAGGGTTACTTACCATAGCAACTGAGTTTCTTCTCTAAGGGATGTGATGGATAGTCGTATTTAACGCTTCCTTATCTGCCGACTAGGGTAATGGTAGGCGCTTTAGATTTTAATTAAAGTATGCTTGAACATTTTTTTTTATTATTATTCTTTTTATCGCCTCTACATGCACCCGAGCTGCCTCTCCTTCAGGCTTCCAAGGTCCACAGACATTCCCTACTATCCCCCCCATCCACCACCTTACCTCACATTCACAGCCATCCACGGAGTAGCCCCGGTGTAACCCTTCACCGGGTGGGTCCCCACACCTCCGAGGTGGGAAAGCACTGGCGGGGAGGAAGCACCAGCACACTATTTCTTTTTGCGGTCCCGGGAGCTGCTGAGGCATTCTGTGGCTTCTCGGGGAGTCTTCGGGGATGCCTGGGGCTGGCAGCCATCATCCGGCTAGACTTCCGGCACGGATTTTCCGGTTTTCTTGGTTCCCACTAGTGCACTGCTTCACTACGTGAGCGAGGCAATCCCTAACCCTCCCCAGGATAGGAGAGCAGTCCATCGGACGCTCAATCCTCTCCTCCCACCAACCTCCGATGATCAGAGTCCCGTTTCAGAACCTGGGTGCCGGCGAAGCAGGAAGAGGTAAGGCCAACGCCTCAACCCTCTACGCCACCAGGCTGGCAAGCTTGAGCATTTAAAGGTATTATTCCCTACATGGGAACGGGGACCCTCTATAATACAATGTTTTTAATTTTTTTTGTTTTTTTTTTATCTAAATTATAGTCACAACTCCCATTGTCTCTTCAGCTAAAAGCTATGTTAGGAGGCAGAGGAACTTGTGACCGTTACTATGCATTGGGCAAAATTTGAATATACCCAAATTTCAGGGCATCATGCAGGCATGGACTTGATGCAAGTAGAGTGACTATCCATCACATACCTCAGCTTATGATTGTGAGTATCCCTTTCTTCTTGTGTGTCTCACTGGTTACGCTTTGAAACAGCCCCAGCTAATGGCCTGAGAGCTCACTCTCCCAGAAGTAAGTTCACACCTGTGGCCACTGCTAGGGCCATACTTCAACAGAAGATCTGTAGGGCTGCTACTTGGGCTTCAGCCGATACTTTAATAAGAAACTGTTGATGTACAGGCTAGAAGGGATGCAATATTTGATGCCTCTATCCTTCAGAACATATTACATAAATAGATTCTACCTAGTACCCTTCTCCTAAGCACAAAACCTACACAGCGGCACAGACAAATGTTTCTTCTAGTAAATATGTTAATTTATTCACACTTACCCTTCGTACCTTCCCTTCTAGAGTATGGCTAGGTTCCTTTGAATAATCTAGTATTCTTTCTGTTTGAGTATTTAGAAAGTTTTTTCATACCTAATTGTTTTTTAACTTCTCAATTATTTTTTGTTTACGTTTGTATTTTTGAATTAGAATTTTTTTTCAAAATCATGTAATATTTTATGAAGGCATTGTCTTCTGTGAAAGAGCTTGCAGTTGGTGGGTGAGACAGCCTTGGTTCACAGCCCAGTGTATGAGTTTGTTTGAATAGTCACAAGACTGGGGGGCACCATACAAGTGCTGGCTGTGTGCAAAAGTGACCTGGCAACATGCCCACTAAAAGAATCACATTTACAAGGTAACTTCTTGTTCTATTTTATTAGTGAGTAACTATGCATGAATGAGTTATAATAGTTGTAAAAATGTTGAACAGGCTGGTGCTGAGGCAGACCTGCGATTCTTTCAGTCAATAATTGTCACTTCCTGTCTTCCACAATATGGACAGTGTCACTCACAGTCTGGCATACTAACCTCCACAGGGATATCTTGGAAGGCACATAAAAGAAAACACTGTTAACTAATTATTTGTCCTTGTGCCACTTTATATGCTGGTTTCCTTAAAATGGGGGAATGGGTTTGTAAAGTTTTGCTGTATGGAGCCTTTGTAGTTTAAAGTAGCTAGAGACAGCAACATTTTACTTAGGTTTAGCTGCCTTTTTAAATATTTAGATACATGCCACTGTTCTGTGTAAATGCATTTATGTACTTGCATACTGTAGACCTTGGAACTTGGGGCTGAATTAAACCAACATGCAGCCTTGTGAATCTCTAGTAACAAAAAACAAGCAGAGCACTCGCACCTCAAATATGACAAAGGGCACCAGTTTTCTGATAGAAAATATTATAATTTATTACATAGGCAGATGAAAGAGCTACCTGACACGTTTCGGATGACTGCTCATCCTTTATCAAAGGTAATAAAATATTTTCACCACTTGTGACAATTTAATAGCCCATTCATGGTGATGTCACTAATGAAATCCCAATTCTCATAGGTTAAAAGCAAACATTAAACAAGTTTTTATCCATTTGCAGATAGCAATTACAAGAGGCGATTACAATAGTTACACAGTATGACATATAATTTAAAGTAATAAAATACAAACATTACAAAAATTAACCCCTTATAACAAAACAATAAAATGAAAATAAAGTCGGGGGACAAAGAAGGTGAAAACAAAATAAAAAAGAAAGGAAAGAAAAAGGGGGGGAGAAAAACAAAAACAAACATAAGAAAAGGAGGGAAATGTATAAAATCCAGCAACATACATTTAATAATGGGAAACAGTAAAAAAAAAAAAAAGCCACATCACCATTTCTTTCTTTTCTTTAAAAATGGCTTCACTTCAAAACCTGTATTTAGGCCTTTATTTTTAGTAGCCTCCATGTTAATGATCCAAAAGGCTTCTCTTTTCAGTAGTAAAACATTAAAGTTACCACCACGTGGTTTTTGACATACCTTATCTATCCCTACAAAGCTAAACTGATGTTCACCACTATTCTGTAAAATCGCCACGTGTGCTGCAGTAGCATAACTTAAGTCTTTCTTTTCAATTGCCCTAATGTGTTCCCTAACACGGATTTTGAAAGCCCTTTTTGGTTTTCCAATATAAAATTCACTGCAGCTACAGATGGCCATGTAAATAATTCCCTCAGTATCACATGTGATTAACTGATGTATATTTTACTTGTGACTAGTAGCCTGGTTATTAAATTCCTTACTTTGTTTAATATATGTGCACTCATTGCATCTCTTACAAGGAAAGTGGCCAGTAGCTGCTCTATTTAACCAAGTACTTGAATCAGACTCCTTATCGACAAAGCAGCTATGCATATGCTTATCACCCAAGGTCGGTGCCTTTTTAAAAAAAACATACTGTACGTGGAGGTACTGGCACCACATGTAACAACCCTGGATCATTTGTCAATACTTTCCAATGTTCCTTAATGATTTTTTCAATCTGACTGGACTGTGCAGAATAAGACATAACCATATTAAATCTTTCCTGAATATCATCTTGAGTCTCATTGACTTTATATTCTAAAAGTTCCCTCCTATCCTGATGGCTTGCAAATCATCTCCCATCATTTATATCATGTGTACTGTAACCCCCGTCTTTAAGACGGGGGCTCAGAGCCTCTGCGTTTATCTCAAAATCCCTGTTTTCGCTACAATTACGTCGTATTCGTAAGAATTGACCTATAGCTATATTTTTGGCTGTATGTTTCAGATGGCATGGTAATATTGGCATGGTAATATTGTGTTGCCATCAGTCAATTTTCTAAAAGTCTCCGTTTTAACAATAGTCTGATTTTTTTTTTTTTTTTTTTTTTACTAATTTTCAAATCCAAAAAAATTGACACTATCCTGAGAAGCCTGATAAGAACATTTCAAGTTCCCATCAGAGTTCCCCAAATAAGTGACAAATTCCTGAAATTCGATCTCACTTCCCTCCCAGATCAAAAACAAATTATCAATATAACGTTTCCAAAGATGATTTTTTCAAAAAAAGGATTCCTATGTCCATTGAGCACAAATTCATTTTCCCAAGCCCCCATAGATTGGCTACAGATGGTACACGTGGCCCCCATTGCCGACCCTTTGACCTGCAAATAAACATCTTTATTAAATAAAAACACATTGTCTTTCAAAACATATTCCAACAGTTTTAACAAAAAAGCAGTACCAGGTTTTACCTCCTCCCCTCTAGAGTTCAAAAATAAAGCAACAGCATCTAAAGCCCCCTCATGGGGAATGTATATAATGCTTCAGCGTCCATCGTAACAGGGAAACAGCTCTCTGTCAGATGTAAATGTTCCAAGATTTTCAAAATATCCATAGTGTCCTGCAAATAAGAAGGCAAACAACTTACAAAAGGACGTAAATAGAAATCCACAAATTGCGACAAGCTTTCAGTCATGGAGCCGATCCCACTAACAATGGGACTGCCTGGAGGGTTAACTAGTGACTTGTGGATCTTAGGGAGAAGGTAAAATGTAGCCCGGATAGGATTTTCAGTAATCAGGAATTCTATATCTTTCTTACTTATGTCCCCATGTCTCTAGGCATATTTAATACAGTCATCTATACAGCTTTTAAATTCATTTGTGGGACCCATATTTAATTTTTTATAGAAATCCTGATTAGACATTTGTCGTTCTGCTTCTTTAACGTAGTCATTTTTATTCATAACAACTACACAGCCACCTTTATCTGCATTCTTGATCTCAATTTTGGTGTTATTCTGTAAGGAAACAAATGCAATTCTTTCACATTTAGGCATGTTATTAAATGGAGCAACCTTGTGAATATCTGTATAGCTAAACTGAACGGTTCAAACCTCAGGAGTTCCTCTCTTATGTTTAACAGCTGCAGTCATTCCCCTGAAATGAGCCACCCTGAAGCTTAGAATTTTATTTTTATTTAGTTGTTTAACCAGGAGTAGCACACTAAGCTGAAAGCTTTTTTTTTTTATAGGAGTGACCTGGGAGCACAGGGAAGTAAAATTACTTGCTCAGGGTCACACAGTATGCACGTGGAAGCCATGGGATTCACACCCAGGTCTGGCCTGCTGGATGTCACCAGATTTACGGCTCAGAGCCTTAAACCACTGTGCTATACTGCTATAAGCCAATTAATAAATCTTAGAATGAAATTCAGAACTCTGCTGTGTGGTTAAGCTCATCCTGGCATTCTAATGGCAGATTTATTTCTCCGCCTGAAGAAAACAATCACCCTGAAGTCTTTATTTCAGAGCTGATTACGGTTTATTATTTTATTTTGTTAACTTTCATCTGTTTTGTTTCCTTTTGGTACTCTGCATTAGTTAGGGTATAGTTTAGCACAACTTTTATTGATTCTCCAGTTTTGTATTGTTTACCAGGAACCAGAGAAGGCCATTTTGCAGTGCGGTTCCAGCCTTTAGGGATCTATTTTCTACTTAAGAAAAAAAAAAAAAAGTCTTTCCATTTGACATCTATTCTGTGTTCACT